>OY804580.1:33757031-36157031 GCA_963680875.1 Bathymodiolus brooksi | reverse complement strand
TTCAATTCTGTTAACGGGAACCAGTTACTTTCGATTTAAAGCGTCATAATCATGCTAGCGCTTTCTTCCATGCGATTGTCGATCTGTATGAAAAAGAGTCAGATTCCGCGTCAATCATATTTGCGCTTTAATCCATAAGATTAAAGTAACGCGTTCGGACTTAAAATTTGACACGGAGGAATAATAAAATGAGCTTACATAAATTTCTGGGGCTTACCCCTCCTCCCTCTAAAAAACATAAAAAACTGTGGAAACATGTAGGGAGCATGAAGCCGAAAAAAGAAAGAGGTCCTTCCAATCAAATTGGCTTAACAAATTCACATGGTTAGAACACAAAACCGACAAAATGTACTGCAAAGTTTGTCTCAAATATGAGAAGACAAACTGTCTCATTTTTTTGCAGTTTTCAAATTCACAATAAAAAAAAACTCAAACTTTTAATTTGCTCTTCAAATAACTAGTTGAAATTCAGAAATTGAATTGGTCCAAATCAGCAAAAATATAGCTCAGAATGCAGGATTTTGCATCAAAATATTCAAAATTTTCGTGGGGAGGGGAGGATCCCCCAGCTTGGGCCATTTACACGGCCCTCGTGACAAGGACTACCAAAATTTTGGAAGGGCTAGTTAAATTCTTAGACTACTAGCCCTTTGGACTAGTATACTAAAGAAGTTAGTGTCAAACCCTGAAAAACACAAAAATAACAGGAAAAGAGCCCAAAATACCCAGGACAGTACATACACATGACACAGGAAAAGAACATACACATGAGACAGGAAAAGAACATACACATGAGACAGGAAAAGATCACATATATGACAGGAAAAGAACACAAACATAACAGGAAAAGAGTCCAAACATTACACAGGAAAGAACATACACATGACACAGGAAAGAACATACACATGACACAGGAAAAGAACATACACATGACAGAGAAAAAGAGCACATATGTGACACAGGAAAAGACCACATACATGACACAGGAAAAGAGCACAAACATTACACAGGAAAAGAGCACAAACATTACACAGGAAAAGAGCACAAACAATACACAGGAAAAGAGCACACACATTACACAGGAAAGAACATACACATGACACAGGAAAAGAGCACATACATGACACAGGAAAAGAACACATACACATGACACAGGATAGGAACACAAAAATAACAGGAAGAGCATAAACATTACCCAGGAAAGCACAATACAAAGGACACAGGAAAACAGCATACACATAATATCTGAAATTTTGCATATGAATACTTATTACCAAAATCAACCAATCGTAGAGCTTTAAATTTGGAATGCAAAAATTAAAAAAATGTGAAAGGTGCTGTTGTTAAGATTTACCAGTGGCATTTTCATTGGCTGATCATGAGTGTATCTGGACATGACCTCCAATCAGCAATCGGGTTCTGTCAGATGTTAGGGGGAGCACAGGGTATTGCAACAGTTGATTTTAATCAGATTGGTCTTATACAGTGTATGAACCAATATGTTTCCAATTTTGTGGCAGATTTCTATAATTTTTTTCCCATTTGGGTGGACCTGGATGGTTAACTTTCATAATTTTTATAAATGTCCACACATGTAGACTAATAATACATTAGGTGAAATATTGTCACGAGAGGATATTGTAAAATACTGCTCATATATCATATATACACATCATCTTATATAATAAGTATTGGGGCCGTCGTGGTCGTGATCGTATGGATTTCTAACTACCTGTGCAATCAGTGCCTATCACCACTAATGTTGTGAGTTCAAATCCTGCTCAGGTGAGGTGTACTCGACACAATATTATATGATAAAGTTTGTTAGTGACTTGCTACAGGTCAGTGGTTTTCTCTGGGTAGTCCGGTTTCCTCCACCAATAAAACTGACCGCCACGATATAACTGAAATATTGTTGAAAGTGGCATTAAACACCATAAACTCAAACCTTTTCCCTCTTTTTATTTCTGAATTACTTACTTGAATAATAAATATCTTTGGCTTCAGTGCTAGTGAATGGTTCTTCTGAGGCTGAAAAGCCTCCTGTATATCTTTTTGTTCAACATATTCATGGTGTCCTTTAGAATCCTCTGCATGACATTTAATGAGGCCAGATCTTCCATAAGACATAACTATAAATAATACACATGTATATCCCTGTCCATCTTTTAGACGGTAGTTCTCTTGTTCGGCAGCTGAAAAAATGAAGTTAATCTGATATGATATAAGCCAACAAGATTTATATTTGATAGTAATGTAGCTGAAAATTACAGGTCATGTCCAGATGAACTCAGGAACTGCATACCCTTTGCGAGCACCAGAAAATCCACTGTCTTTAATGAAATCTGTCGTTAAATGAGTTTAACAACAAAATTTATAAAAGGACAACTTAACTTGCTACCGATGAATTTTATGATATTTTGTAAATTTTAGCATTTTTATTTATTTTGTTCACTTGTCCCATCACTATGGTAAATCCAGGTGTTCGCGAAGGGAAGGAGTTGCTGCTTCTTATAAAACACACGCTTATATATAGCTGAAATATCGATTAATTGATATTCAACAATCAATTGTTTGTGAGGTCTAGCAATCTATTTGCATTGGGAAAACACTTGAAAGACTGCATTATTTCACTAAGAGGGGAGGTTTGCGCCCATAAAATTAGTTAAACAAATCACTTTTTATTAAGGTGCCTGTACCAAGCCAGTAAAGTGAGCAGTAATGTATTTGTGTGTTAGGGGTACCAATCCAGTAAAGTGAACAGTCATGTATTTGTGTGTTAGGGGTACCAAGCCAGTAAAGTGAGCAGTCATGTATTTGTGTGTTAGGGGTACCAAGCCAGTAAAGTGTACAGTCATGTATTTGTGTGTTAGGGGTACCAAGCCAGTAAAGTGTAGTCATGTATTTGTGTGTTAGGGGTACCAAGCCAGTAAAGTGTACAGTCATGTATTTGTGTGTTAGGGGTACCAAGCCAGTAAAGTGTAGTCATGTATTTGTGTGTTAGGGGTACCAAACCAGTAAAGTGAACAGTCATGTATTTGTGTGTTAGGGGTACCAAGCCAGTAAAGTGTACAGTCATGTATTTGTGTGTTAGGGGTACCAAGCCAGTAAAGTGTACAGTCATGTATTTGTGTGTTAGGGGTACCAAGCCAGTAAAGTGTACAGTCATGTATTTGTGTGTTAGGGGTACCAAGCCAGTAAAGTGTACAGTCATGTATTTGTGTGTTAGGGGTACCAAACCAGTAAAGTGAACAGTCATGTATTTGTGTGTTAGGGGTACCAAGCCAGTAAAGTGTACAGTCATGTATTTGTGTGTTAGGGGTACCAAGCCAGTAAAGTGAACAGTCATGTATTTGTGTGTTAGAGGTACCAAGCCAGTAAAGTGTAGTCATGTATTTGTGTGTTAGGGGTACCAAACCAGTAAAGTGAACAGTCATGTATTTGTACCATGCCAGTAAAGTGAGCAGTCATGTATTTGTGTGTTAGGGGTACCAAACCAGTAAAGTGTACAGTCATGTATTTGTGTGTTAGGGGTACCAAACCAGTAAAGTGAGCAGTCATGTATTTGTGTGTTAGGGGTACCAAACCAGTAAAGTGAGCAGTCCTGTATTTGTGTGTTAGGGATACCAAGCGAGTAAAGTGTAGTCATGTATTTGTGTGTTAGGGGTACCAAACCAGTAAAGTGAGCAGTCATGTATTTATGTGTTAGGGATACCAAGCGAGTAAAGTGTACAGTCATGTATTTGTGTGTTAGGGGTACCAAGCCAGTAAAGTGAGCAGTAATGCATTTGTGTGTTAGGGGTACCAATCCAGTAAAGTGTACAGTCATGTATTTGTGTGTTAGGGGTACCAAGCCAGTAAAGTGAGCAGTAATGCATTTGTGTGTTAGGGGTACCAATCCAGTAAAGTGAACAGTCATGTATTTGTGTGTTAGGGGTACCAAGCCAGTAAAGTGTACAGTCATAGTCATGTATTTGTGTGTTAGGGGTACCAAGTCAGTAAAGTGAACAGTCATGTATTTGTGTGTTAGGGGTACAAAGCCAGTAAAGTGTACAGTCATGTATTTGTGTGTTAGGGGTACCAAGCCAGTAAAGTGTACAGTCTTGTATTTGTGTGTTAGGGGTACCAAGCCTGTAAAGTGTACAGTCATGTATTTGTGTGTTAGGGGTACCAAACCAGTAAAGTGAACAGTCATGTATTTGTGTATTAGGGGTACCAAGCCAGTAAAGTGTAGTCATGTATTTGTGTGTTAGGGGTACCAAACCAGTAAAGTGAACAGTCATGTATTTGTGTGTTAGGGGTACCATGCCAGTAAAGTGAGCAGTCATGTATTTGTGTGTTAGGGGTACCAAACCAGTAAAGTGTACAGTCATGTATTTGTGTGTTAGGGGTACCAAACCAGTAAAGTGAGCAGTCATGTATTTGTGTGTTAGGGGTACCAAGCTAGTAAAGTGTACAGTCATGTATTTGTGTGTTAGGGGTACCAAACCAGTAAAGTGAGCAGTCATGTATTTGTGTGTTAGGGATACCAAGCGAGTAAAGTGTAGTCATGTATTTGTGTGTTAGGGGTACCAAACCAGTAAAGTGAGCAGTCATGTATTTGTGTGTTAGGGGTACCAATCCAGTAAAGTGTACAGTCATGTATTTATGTGTTAGGGATACCAAGCGAGTAAAGTGTACAGTCATGTATTTGTGTGTTAGGGGTACCAAGCCAGTAAAGTGAGCAGTAATGCATTTGTGTGTTAGGGGTACCAATCCAGTAAAGTGTACAGTCATGTATTTGTGTGTTAGGGGTACCAAGCCAGTAAAGTGAGCAGTAATGCATTTGTGTGTTAGGGGTACCAATCCAGTAAAGTGAACAGTCATGTATTTGTGTGTTAGGGGTACCAAGCCAGTAAAGTGTACAGTCATAGTCATGTATTTGTGTGTTAGGGGTACCAAGTCAGTAAAGTGAACAGTCATGTATTTGTGTGTTAGGGGTACAAAGCCAGTAAAGTGTACAGTCATGTATTTATGTGTTAGGGGTACCAAGTCAGTAAAGTGTACAGTCATGTATTTGTGTGTTAGGGGTACCAAGCCAGTAAAGTGTACAGTCATGTATTTATGTGTTAGGGATACCAAGCGAGTAAAGTGTACAGTCATGTATTTGTGTGTTAGGGGTACCAAGCCAGTAAAGTGAGCAGTAATGCATTTGTGTGTTAGGGGTACCAATCCAGTAAAGTGTACAGTCATGTATTTGTGTGTTAGGGGTACCAAGCCAGTAAAGTGAGCAGTAATGCATTTGTGTGTTAGGGGTACCAATCCAGTAAAGTGAACAGTCATGTATTTGTGTGTTAGGGGTACCAAGCCAGTAAAGTGTACAGTCATAGTCATGTATTTGTGTGTTAGGGGTACCAAGTCAGTAAAGTGAACAGTCATGTATTTGTGTGTTAGGGGTACAAAGCCAGTAAAGTGTACAGTCATGTATTTGTGTGTTAGGGGTACCAAGCCAGTAAAGTGTACAGTCTTGTATTTGTGTGTTAGGGGTACCAAGCCTGTAAAGTGTACAGTCATGTATTTGTGTGTTAGGGGTACCAAACCAGTAAAGTGAACAGTCATGTATTTGTGTATTAGGGGTACCAAGCCAGTAAAGTGTACAGTCATGTATTTGTGTGTTAGGGGTACCAAGCTAGTAAAGTGTACAGTCATGTATTTGTGTGTTAGGGGTACCATGCCAGTAAAGTGAGCAGTCATGTATTTGTGTGTTAGGGGTACCAAGTCAGTAAAGTGTACAGTCATGTATTTGTGTGTTAGGGGTACCAAGCCAGTAAAGTGAGCAGTAATGCATTTGTGTGTTAGGGGTACCAATCCAGTAAAGTGTACAGTCATGTATTTGTGTGTTAGGGGTACCAAGCCAGTAAAGTGAGCAGTAATGCATTTGTGTGTTAGGGGTACCAATCCAGTAAAGTGAACAGTCATGTATTTGTGTGTTAGGGGTACCAAGCCAGTAAAGTGTACAGTCATAGTCATGTATTTGTGTGTTAGGGGTACCAAGTCAGTAAAGTGAACAGTCATGTATTTGTGTGTTAGGGGTACAAAGCCAGTAAAGTGTACAGTCATGTATTTGTGTGTTAGGGGTACCAAGCCAGTAAAGTGTACAGTCTTGTATTTGTGTGTTAGGGGTACCAAGCCTGTAAAGTGTACAGTCATGTATTTGTGTGTTAGGGGTACCAAACCAGTAAAGTGAACAGTCATGTATTTGTGTATTAGGGGTACCAAGCCAGTAAAGTGTACAGTCATGTATTTGTGTGTTAGGGGTACCAAGCTAGTAAAGTGTACAGTCATGTATTTGTGTGTTAGGGGTACCATGCCAGTAAAGTGAGCAGTCATGTATTTGTGTGTTAGGGGTACCAAGTCAGTAAAGTGTACAGTCATGTATTTGTGTGTTAGGGGTACCAAACCAGTAAAGTGAACAGTCATGTATTTGTGTATTAGGGGTACCAAGCCAGTAAAGTGTACAGTCATGTATTTGTGTGTTAGGGGTACCAAGCTAGTAAAGTGTACAGTCATGTATTTGTGTGTTAGGCGTAGCAAGCCAGTAAAATGAACAGTCATGTATTTGTGTGTTAGGGATACCAAGCTAGTAAAGTGAACAGTCATGTATTTGTGTGTTAGGGGTACCAAACCAGTAAAGTGAACAGTCATGTATTTGTGTGTTAGGGGTACCATGCTAGTAAAGTGAGTAGTCATGTATTTGTGTGTTAGGGGTACCAAGCCAGTAAAGTGTACAGTCATGTATTTGTGTGTTAGGGGTACCAAGCCAGTAAAGTGAGCAGTCATGTATTTGTGTGTTAGGGGTACCAAGCCAGTAAAGTGTAGTCATGTATTTGTGTGTTAGGGGTACCAAGCCAGTAAAGTGTACAGTCATGTATTTGTGTGTTAGGGGTACCAAGCCAGTAAAGTGAGCAGTCATGTATTTGTGTGTTAGGGGTACCAAGCCAGTGAAGTGTACAGTCATGTATTTGTGTGTTAGGGATACCAAGCCAGTAAAGTGAACAGTCATGTATTTATGTGTTAGGGATACCAAGCGAGTAAAGTGTACAGTCATGTATTTGTGTGTTAGGGGTACCAGGCCAGTAAAGTGAGCAGTCATGTATTTGTGTGTTAGAGGTACCAAGCCAGTAAAGTGTACAGTCATGTATTTATGTGTTAGGGATACCAAGCAAGTAAAGTGTACAGTCATGTATTTGTGTGTTAGGGGTACCAAGCCAGTAAAGTGTACAGTCATGTATTTGTGTGTTAGGGGTACCAAGCCAGTAAAGTGTACAGTCATGTATTTGTGTGTTAGGGGTACCAAGCCAGTAACTAATAACAGACACAAACAGAAATACTTGCAGTCCTATAGATAGACATTTTACCTCTTTTATATAGATCTGTGAGTTGTTTTTTAGTTAAGTTTTTGTAAACCATGCCATTTTGTTCATCTCCGGATAGTGGTTCAAATCCTAAGCGCTTTAATTGAAACTCTAAATCTTTACAATCTTCAGAGGCGTATCCTCTACATTCAGGATTCTTTGATTGACTCAAAGGATTATATTCCCCCATAAAATTACTAACAATAACTGCTTTTCCAACTTTGGAACAAATTTTGTATTCAGCAGAATGAAATTCTTCAGACTCAATAGGAGACGATGTTATGACGTCTTGCCTATAATATAAAGTAAAAACAGATAAAAGTTGCATTACCTTATAAAATCAATCCTGTATTAAGATGTCATCATTGGGACAACAAAAAGTGGCCTTATAAGACAGGTGACCTCTTAAAAGAGGTTTAATTTATATGAAATTTTCTATGACAGGATAAGACTGGAGGCTCAGTGGGTTGAGCCTGTGTCGCTCACCTTTCATTCTGCTTTAAGGAAACTTAATACAGAAACTTCCATAGGTGCCTTCCACCAAATTTCGGTTCATTTGGCTAAGCAGTTTCAGAGAAGATTTTTAGAAATCGACCAACCAGAAACAAGAATTGCCTGTGGCGGCAATATTTGTAAATGGATCGGGACGAAATGAGCAATCTTTACAGAGGACCTTCCATAGATGCTTCCTACCAAGTTTCACATCATTTGGCAAAACGGTTTCAGAGGAGAAATTTTTTAGAAATCGACCAATCAGAAACAAGAATTGCCTGTGGTGACCATGTTTGTTAATGGATCGGGACGAAATGTGCATTCTTCATAGAGGACCGCCCATAGATGCTTCCTACTAAGTTTCGGTTCATTTGGCCAAAGGTTTCACAGGAGAAGAATTTTAAAAATCAGCCAATCAGAAACAAAAGTCGCCATGTTTGTAAACGGATCGAGACGAAATGAGCAATATTTACAGAGGGCATTCCATAGATGATTCCTACCAAGTTTCAGTTCATTTGGACAAGTGGTTTCAGAGGAGAAGATTTTTAAAAATCGACCAATCAGAAACAAAAATTGCCTGTGATGGCCATATTTGTTAATGGATCGGGACGAAATGAGCAATCGTTATAGAGGAACTTCCATAGATGCTTCCTACTAAGTTTCGGTTTATTTGGCTAAGCAGTTTCAGTGGAAAAGATTCTTTAGAAATCAACCAATCAGAAACAAGAATTGTCTGTGGTGGCCAAGTTTGTTAACAGATTGGGACGAAATTACCAATCTTTACAGAGGACCTTCCATAGATGCTTCTTACCAAGTTTCGGTTCATTTGGCCAAACGGTCTAAGAGAAGAAGAATTTTAAAAATCAGCCAATCAGAAACAAGAGTCGCCTATGGCGGCCATGTTTGTAAGCAGATCGGGACGAAATGAGCAATCTTTATAGAGGACCGCCCATAGATGCTTCCTACCAAGTTTCGGATCATTTGGCAAAGCGGTTTCAGAGGAGAAGAATTTTAGAAATCGACCGATCAGAAACATGAATTGCCTGTGGCGGCCATGTTTGGTAATGGATCGGGACGAAATTAGCAATGTTTATAGAGGACCGCCTTTAGATGCTTCCTACCAAGTTTCGGATCATTTGGCAAAGTGGTTTCAGAGGAGAAGAATTTTAGAAATCGACCAATCAGAAACAAGAATTGCCTGTGGTGGCCATTTTTGGTAATGGATCGGGACGAAATGAGCAGTCTGCATAAAGGATCTCTCATAGATGCTTCCTACCAAGTTTCGGTTCATTTGGCAAAACAGTTTCAGAGGAGAAGAATGTTAAAAATCGGCCAATCAGAAACAAGAGTCGCCTGTGGCGGCCATGTTTGTTAACGGATCGAGAAGAAATGAGTAATCTTTACAGAGGACCTTCCATAGATCCTTCCTACCAAAATTCGATTTATTTGGCCAAGCAGTTTTCAGAGGAAAATATTTTTTAAAATGGGCCAATCAGAAACAAGAATTGCCTGTGGCGGTCATGTTTGTTAATGAATTGGGAAGAAATGAGCAACCTTCCATAGATGCTTCCTACCAAGTTTCAGTTCATTTGGCTGAGGGGTTTCACAGAAGAAGATTAAAATGTGAAAAAACGGACGACAGACGATGGATGCCAAGTGATGGCAAAAGCTCACATTGCCAAGGTGGCAAGGTGAGCTAAAAGGTGAGCTAATAAAAAAGGTGTCCTTTTAATATCGTAACTACCAGAGTTGTTGGCAGCGGTAAGCCTAGAAGGTTATAATGACCTGATCACCTGAGAAACCACTGACCTGTGGTACGGGTAGGTGGATTGAAACTTTAGTTAACACTTGTGACTTGAGCTTGGGATTTGTTTTACCTCCCACAAGTTGAAAAAGAGATACTGATAAATGATTGATTAATTTGTTTAAATACAGTGAAACCTGTCTAAATCAAACCCAGAATAAACCTGTTTAAATCAAACCCTGAATAAACATGTCTAAATCAAACCCTGAATAAACCTGTTTAAATCAAACCCAGAATAAACCTGTTTAAATCAAACCCTGAATAAACCTGTTTAAATCAAACCCTGAATAAACCTGTCTAAATCAAACCCAGAATAAACCTGTTTAAATCAAACCCTGAATAAACCTGTTTAAATCAAACCCTGAATAAACCTGTTTAAATCAAACCCTGAATAAACATGCTTAAATCAAACCTTGAATAAACCTGTTTAAATCAAACCCTGAATAAACCTGTTTAAATCAAACCCTGAATAAACCTGTTTAAATCAAACCCTGAATAAACCTGTTTAAATCAAAGATTAAATAAAGTCTCAATGTAGGACATCTTTGTAATTTAACCTGCATAAATCAACTACCTGTCTATTCCGATCAAAAAAGTTGGTCCCAAAGAGGTTCAAGTTTAGACAGGTTACATTCTGCTGATAGAACTAGAAGGTCATACAACCAATTAAATCAGTATACAATCAAACCCGCCCATGTGGTCACCTCTATTAAGCAGTCACCTGTATTAAAAGGTCACCGTTTTCTTGTCCTGTCATAGAAGATTTCATATGAATTTAACATCTTTTAAGAGGTCACCCATCTTATAAAACCACTTTTTCTTTGTCCCAAAGGTGACCTCTTAATACAGGCTTAACTGTATTTCTATTTCATGTCATATTGTATAACTATTTTATATTCAATATTTACCGGTAATTCAAGCAAAAAGACGACCCATTTATTCTGGTCTACCATGAAGATCATTATTTTTTAATTTTTTTGTCATAAGAGCAATGGATGGTCTTTAAACAACAGGGGGTCGTTGTGGTTGTGATCGTATGGTAGCTGGATTTATTACTACTTATACATGTATGCAATCAGTAGCTATCACCACTAAGTTGTGAGTTCGAGCCCCGTTCATGGCGAGGTATACTCGATACAACATTATGTGATCAAGTTTGTCAGTGACTTGCAGCATACAATGTATCTGTGGTTTTCTCCGTATATTCCCGTTTCCTCCACCAATAAAACTGACCGTCACAATATAACTGAAATATTGTTGAAAGTAGTGTCAAACACCAAAAACCAAACCAAACCAATCAAAGTAATGTATTCAAGGTGGAGTAACATTTTAGATACCAGAATGTTAACAAAGAAAATAAAAGAGTATTTGAAAATTTCTCCATCTAGTAACTAAATGTAACACTTACACAGATTGTGATTGAGGGGGTATATTTGGCCTTGACCCAGATCCTTCTTCTGGTATACCTGCAGCATCTGTAGTATTAACCCTATTAAAAACAAAGTTTATCATTAATTATTTTGTCATTATTGCTACCTGTACAAAATATTTCCTCAATAGTCTTTCTGATGTTAGTTAGATACATAATAAAAGCCGAGGGCTCGGGTGGCTCAAAGAGAATAGTTGGATTACCTATAGCTAACAACTCATACAAGCCTATCACCAATATGGTGTGGGTTCATGCCCAGCTTTGTAAATTACAAAAAGGGTGCACTTGACTCGCAGCCACAAGTGATAAAGTTGCTTGCCCATGGTTGGTGGTTCTCTCCAGGTACTCTGGCTTCTTCCACCACTAAAACTTGTTGCCATAATATAGCTAAAATATTGCTGAAAGTGGCATTTAACACACACAAAAAAAATCAAATTATAATAAAATTGTTTATTTTTTATCTATGGTATCTACATGGGTAACATGCTTACAAAAAATGTCCATACCCTAACAAAATTGTAGTTTCAATAAAAAAAACATTTGCATTTACCCTTTTGTTTTTTTAATTCAAAAATATATTTTAAAGGATGATGAAAAAAACAATAAATTTCTACTCTACATATGAAATCTACTCAATTGTTGTTTAATATAACCCTGCCATATTTTTGTCCCTGTCCCAAACAAGGACCTGGTTTTTCAATATTATATGTCTAGGTGTTATTGTGTTCAATGATTTGAGGTGAGAGGTGACCGTTCATTTTGTTGATTGATTGATTGATTGATTGGTGGTTAACGCTAACCTTAGCAATATTTCAGCTATATTGTGGCATAACCAAATTTATTATTAACTTAAGACACCTATTAAGACCATTAGAAATAAAAGGTAAAACATACTTGTCTATAAAACAATCAGATTATATATACAAATCATTTTGTTGATATTAGTTGTATTCTTGACCAATGCTGTTTAAACTTTCTTTTCATAAACAAAACAAGTGTGGACACAAAAATGTGCTGTCCAAAAGGCAAGTGTGGATGTCAATATTTCATATTATTAACTTTAAAAATAAAAATTCATGGACACAGGCGTCCTGGATTTTTTTAATAAAAAATTAATCCTGGATTATTATTTTTGCTTAAAGTCCGGTCCTGTGTTTTTATTTCAAATTTTCATCATAGCCCCCCCTCCCCCTCCCCCTCCCAAGGGATATAAAATTGTATCATTAATAATAAATTCAGATTTTCTATTTAAAATAAATCTCATTTACAAAACCACTGATATTTGTTCAATTTTTAACACTGATTTAAGCTTTAGTCGCAACATTTTTTTATTTTTCTCTTTAAACCGTCGAAACATAACATTTATTTAACTGTAAAATTCACTAATAAAATTCACCCCCCCCCCTTTTTTTTTCTTGTT
This sequence comes from Bathymodiolus brooksi, assembly GCA_963680875.1. Lineage (NCBI taxonomy): Eukaryota > Metazoa > Mollusca > Bivalvia > Mytilida > Modiolidae > Bathymodiolus > Bathymodiolus brooksi. The sequence continues at coordinate 36,144,492 of OY804580.1, read as the reverse complement.
TAAATGAATGATCAACAATATTCCAGAATCAAACAAATGAATAAATATAACATAGATTTCTTTTACATGCATCTTTTTACCATGCGATGTCAGTGTGTTTTAAATTGGTCATCCAATCAGGACACTCATTATTCTTGTCCTAGATAAAAATACATCGCTACAATTACCTGTGGGTAAATTTACATAGAAATCGGAGATATTTCGTCATAAAACTTCACACATGGTTTTGTTTATCATATTTCTTGAAGACAAACATAAAATTTTATTGCATTTATCAATATTGTATGAGTATCAACAGTTTTTTCAACACCGTATCTGTTTCTCGATACAGCCACAACTTCAACTCGTAAACTTACATAGAAATTGGAGATATTTCGTCATAAAACTTCACACATGGTTTTGTCTATCATATTTCTTGAAGACAAACATAAAATTTTATAGCATTTATCAATATTTTATGAGTATCAACAGTTTTTTCAACACCATATCTGTTTCTCGATACAGCCGCCCGATTACAGTGACCCGTGACCCAGATTAGCACATCCCAGCAGGTTTGTTTTATTAATAAGGTTGTTTAATTAACAAACAAATATAACAATTACTTAAAGTTGACCATAAATTCAAAATTTTTAAAATGTTGTTCATCATATCATCATTTGATATCTTCTATTAGCATTCCTGAAGGTAACTCACGGTCTTTGCCTTATTATTTTTCACTTACTTGCCCGAAAGCCAAATTTAGAAAAATTTTCTGTTCATTAAAACAAATTCTTTCATAAATTTTTACTTGTCCGAATCCAGTTTTACTTGTCCCGGGCTTCGGGCAAGTGAGTTAGCACGAAGACTGAACTGATCATGTAGAAGCTTTCTTGAATTGACGATATTTTTATGTATTGTTTATATAATACTAACCCTTGAGCATCCATCTGACTATCACCCATGGTTGTTTACTTCAGGATACTGAAATAATAATTAGAATTGCTCAGCCATATATAATTTAAGTAAACAGGAACGTCGTGGTCGTGTTCGTATAGTAGTTGGATTTACAACTACCTGTGCAATCAGCACATATTACCACTAATTTATTTGTGAGTTCGAATCCCGCTAATGGCGGGGTGTACTCGATACAACATTATGTGATAAAGGTTGTCAGTTATTGGCGGCAGGTCAGTGATATTCTCCGGTTTCTTCCACCAAATAAAACTGACCGTCACGATATAACTGAAATATTGTTGAAAGTGGTGTTAAAAAACACCATAAACCCTAAACCAAGAAGAGTGATATCTCTATCACAATGATTTATCACACTATGTCTCTGACTACTGTATCAGTATCACTAAGAAGAGTGATATCTCTATCACAATGATTTATCACACTATGTCTCTGACTACTGTATCAGTATCACCAAGAAGAGTGATATCTCTATCACAATGATTTATCACACTATGTCTCTGACTACTGTATCAGTATCACCAAGATGAGTGATACGTCTATCACAGTGATTTATCACACTATGTCTCTGACTACTGTATCAGTATCACCAAGAAGAGTGACATCTCTATCACAATGATTTATCACACTATGTCTCTGACTACTGTATCAGTATCACCAAGAAGAGTGATATCTCTATCACAATGATTTATCACACTATGTCTCTGACTACTGTATCAGTATCACCAAGATGAGTGATACGTCTATCACAGTGATTTATCACACTATGTCTCTGACTACTGTATCAGTATCACCAAGAAGAGTGATATCTCTATCACAATGATTTATCACACTATGTCTCTGACTACTGTATCAGTATCACCAAGAAGAGTGATATCTCTATCACAATGATTTATCATGCTATGTCTCTGACTACTGTATCAGTATCACCAAGATGAGTGACACATCTATCACAATGATTTATCACACTATGTCTCTGACTACTGTATCAGTATCACCAAGAAGAGTGATATCTCTATCACAATGATTTATCACACTATGTCTCTGACTACTGTATCAGTATCACCAAGAAGAGTGATATCTCTATCACAATGATTTATCACACTATGTCTCTGACTACTGTATCAGTATCACCAAGATGAGTGATACATCTATCACAGTGATGTATCACACTATGTCTCTGACTACTGTATCAGTATCACCAAGATGAGTGATACATCTATCACAGTGATTTATCACGCTATGTCTCTGACTGTACTGTATCAGTATCACCAAGATGAGTGATATCTCTATCACAATGATTTATCACACTATGTCTCTGACTACTGTATCAGTATCACCAAGAAGAGTGATATCTCTATCACAATGATTTATCATGCTATGTCTCTGACTACTGTATCAGTATCACCAAGATGAGTGATACATCTATCAGAGTGATTTATCACACTATGTCTCTGACTACTGTATCAGTATCACCAAGATGAGTGATACATCTATCACAGTGATTTATCACACTATGTCTCTGACTGTACTGTATCAGTATCATTAAGAAGAGTGATATGTCTATCACAGTGATTTATCATGTTATGTCTCTGACTGTACTGTACCAGTATCACTAAGAAGAGTGATATGTTTATCACAGTGATTTATCACGCTATGTCTCTGACTGTACTGTATCAGTATCATTAAGAAGAGTGATATGTCTATCACAGTGATTTATCATGTTATGTCTCTGACTGTACTGTATCAGTATCACTAAGAAGAGTGATACATCTATCACAGTGATTTATCACGCTATGTCTCTGACTGTACTCTATCAGTATCACTAAGAAGAGTGATACATCTATCACAGTGATTTATCACGCTATGTCTCTGACTGTACTCTATCAGTATCACTAAGAAGAGTGATACGTTTATCACAGTGATTTATCACGCTATGTTTCAGACTACTGTATCTCATCTGTTGATTTTTTGTTTGTTTTAGGTTAATAAGAATTGGTTCCTCGTATTGTACACAGTTAATAGAATTTCACCAGACGTAGTTTGTATGAAAACAACTTTAGTTATTATTGAATGATATTTCAACTATATTGGTATAGAAGTAGTTTTTGTTGTAAGTTATAGAATGATATTTCAACTGTATTGGTATAGAGGTAGTTTTTGTTGTAAGTTATAGAATGATATTTCAACTATATTGGTATAGAAGTAGTTTTTGTTGTCAGTTATAGAATGATATTTCAACTGTATTGGTATAGAGGTAGTTTTTGTTGTAAGTTATAGAATGATATTTCAACTATATTGGTATAGAAGTAGTTTTTGTTGTCAGTTATAGAATGATATTTCAACTATATTGGTATAGAAGTAGTTTTTGTTGTATGTTATAGAATGATATTTCAACTATATTGGTATAGAAGTAGTTTTTGTTGTTTATAGAACGATATTTCATTTTTTACTTTTATCCTCCAAAATATTTCTGCTATCAAAAGTACATTATCCTAAATGTTCTGTTTTTACTCCAACAAAGATGAAAAAAGAGGAAAACTGATACAATGCAAAAATATCCTCATTTTCTAGCTGTATGGATCAAGTTTGACTATTTCATTTCCAATTATTTTATTTAAAAAAGAGGACATCTGCTGATCAGGGGAAAACTTTTATCTCTGTTCTAGGAATCAGGGGAGGATTGTAGCTATAATTAATGTCTATTTTTCGTGCTACAATCGTTTCCTGGACATTTCATCCATTTAAAAATGATAAAATCTAAATTTGTCATCCTCGGAAATCAAATTTGATATGTAGCGACCATCAATTAATGCAAGGTTTTATATTGTCTCAGAAAAATACAATGTCATTGAAGTGATAACATCATAGATCTATTGCAATGTAAGCCACTCTCTACAAAGTGAGCTAAGAGGAGAAATCCACTTAGGGTCAGCAAAGGATAGTTTTGAACCTAGTCTATGGTTTCAAAAGAAAGCTCATTCCATTGATGTCATTGGTTTCAATTCTCACAAAATTTATGAAGATCAAAGGAAAAATATGAAACTTTGAAGGAATTTTCCAGAAATGTGGTGTAAAATGAGTGACATGCCAGGCCTGATTATCGAGGTGTTTACTGCAATATTGGAAATTTGTCAATGAAGTTAAGAGTGAAGGAAAAATATATCATTTTCATCTTTTTTTGCATCTTTCTATGCCTAACTGAGTGACTTAAATACAATAAAACAGTACTTTTTATCCATAAAGGGTTACTGGATATATCGGCTATATACGTATATCCAGTAACCCCTTATTTTTGATCTTTCATAAAAAATTATGTATTCTGAAAAAAATGGGTATCCTTTCCCCACGTACATGTGTGAGAAATGTACAAACATTTATATTATTTCTAAATACAATAGACTATACATGAATTTGTTCAGTATAATGAATACAAAAGGAATTAATAGATGTGTTGTTTACATCTGCAAGCAAAGGAGATAATCGAACGACTTTCGAGACGTTTCGTCCACACTCCGGTTCGGCCATAGTACGTTTCGTCCCCAAACCATTTCGGCCATAGTTTATATTTAACTGTTTGAAGAGGGAGTTTCTCTAAATTAAATTGTTAGATTTGTCACAAGTATGGATGAAGAAACTGAGTGTCGTAGCCTGTACTTTTGTATGGATTCATAGGGGAATTATTTTTATAGTAATCATGGATTCTTCTGGAAAATATTGTGTGTTGCTTCATCTGTGATCATTTATTTCATGATTTCAACATCTTTTGGTTATTGGTCTTCCAAATGTTACGATTTTATCTGCACTGATGAGACATATATTGTCGAAATGGCCACATGCAGAATTTAAATTTCCTGCAATTTCGGTACTTTGTTATTTTCGTAAGTGGGTCATTCTCTGACAACTTTTACAATATTAATAGTGACAGTAAAGACTGCAATTGTGTCCTTTTAATATTACAGAAAAACTACAAAGTTAAATTACAATAAAAGTTGACATGTCGTTGGTTCATGTTAAATTGTATTTATTTCATTAACAGATTTATAAATTAAACGAACAGTAGCAAATGAAACGTTTGTGACAAATTTTCCTTTCATATAGACAAAACTCGGTATTTTGAAAAGTTGTCAGAGAATGACCCAAGTATGGATTGAGAAACTGAGAGTGTCATATATAGCCGGTACTTTTTATAACTATTTGCAGGAATGTTATTTTTGAGTTTCTTTTATATCAAAACGTCGGTACTATATATAAAGAACTTCCCATTAAGCTTGTATTTTCTTTGCATTTTTCTCAAAATACTTCAACCACTTTCAACTTAGCTTGCTTTCAGCTTGGATATTTGTTGTATCACTTTCATGTGTTACGACTATGTGATTGCATTAATTATTGAAAAATGTACATCAAATATTTGGTCATCTGTGCGTTTGAAGATTTCCCCTCAATTCCAAGCTTCTTGGCAACAGATTGTTTACATTGGATATGGGCATTTAAAAAAAAATGACTCATTTTCCTTTTACCTTTCCATAGCTGTGCTACCCGTTTTTTAATTTTTTTTTATTATTGCTGCTAATAACAGTGTGTTATTATCATATGCTAAGCTTGTGCCCACAAAATATCAATGAAATATCTCTTTCCCAAAAAAAATTGCCAGTGAAATATGTTGTCAAAAATACTAGAGTGTAACACATTTTGTGTGTGACAAACTTTTTTCCATTGAATTTCAAGGGTTTGTCAAATAAAAAATATTGAATATATACACCAGAATCTTAGATATTATGAAACATAGTACAATATTGCTTTATTTGTCAGGAAATCACTTACCTCTGCTGATGATTTATAAAAATAAAATGGTCGCATTGAAAAGCTTAATATACTGAAATATATTGGTATGAAAAATATCAATATATTGAAAAGAAAGTGTCATGTTGGAATAAATGTAGTGTTTTTAGAACTGATATTGGAACTGTATGATGTATGTTTCATGAAAAACATTTTCATTGCCCCATGAACATGTTTGCACCATTTTTACCTTCACATAATTATTAGGTAACACGAAAATGTCAGGACTAGGAGGGTAAACATTGTGGTCATTTTATACATTGTTATATTTTGTTGAATTTTGTATTATTTTTTAACAGTTGATGACAGTCTGATTTCAACAACACTAATGTCACTACAGAACATGAAAAGAAATCATCAGGAATTTTTTGTTTTGGTTTGTCTAATTTTAATATAATTCCACTGTTGCATATACATTTTTTTGTATAATGTTCAATTTTGTTGGTCAACATCATACAAGCTGAATTTTTTATACATCTATAAATAATAATGGCTATTTTCAAAGAGTGTATGCATTGTGTAAACACACCATCTCACTCACAAATGTTTACATCTTTTTCAATTTGCAGGTGAAATACATTTTTTGTATCAAATTCTCACATGTATAAATTCCCTCAAAATAACCTATATTCCTATGATTTAATGGCCCACAGTTTGAGAAAGATGTATATTTCAGAAAACAGAGAAAAAAAAAACTATTCAAACATTGATATACCAAGGTGTAAATTAATTTCATGGTAGTAAAAAAATGATAAGCTATGTTTGGAAACTAGAGGCTCCCAGGAGCCTGTAATCGCTCACCTGGTTTTCAATTTGACATTGAAAGTTGATAGAAAATGGGGGTGTTACACATAATTTTGAAAGTCGGCCATCCAAAGATCATTTTAACTCAAATTTCTAAGCAAAAGATTTTGATGTGATTTTTATCTCATAATATTCCTAAACGGAATAAACTGGCTGAAAAAATCTCACAGAAAAACCCAGAATATATGTTAAACTACTCCTTGCCATGTAGCTGCAGTTAAAATTTGAGCTCATTTTGACTTATACTAAAGCAGCAATGGACAATTGAAGAAATTTCTATTTTTAGTAACAGCAGCCATCTTGAACTGAGGACGGTCGGAACAAAAAGTAACAACACTTGATAAGGACCTTGCAAGGAATATTTCTGCCAAGTATGGTTCCAATTCATCCAGTGGTTCTTGAGAAGAAGTTTGTTTTACATATTTCCCATATGGTCACTATGTTAACTTATGTCCCCCACTGGTGGTCATCTTGCATTTTCAATCAGTCCAAAAAGTAACAACACTTGGTTAGCAGCTTGCAATGATCATTCATGACAATTTTCAATTCCATCCTCCATGTACATGTAGTATCAGAGAAGAAGATCTTTGAAATTTCAGCCAATCAGAGGCTATTATGGCCCCTGGCAGCCATATTGGATAACTGATCGGAACAAAAAGTAACAACAATTGATCAGAACCTTGTCAGGAACATTTCTGCCAAGTATGGTTCCAATCCATCCAGTGGTTCTTGAGAAGAAGTTTGTTTTACATATTTCCCATAGGGTCGCTATGTTAACTTATGTCCCCTGCTGGCGGCCATCTAGGATTTTCAATCGGTTCTAAAAGAAACAACACTTGGTTAGCAGCTTGCAATGATCATTCATGACAATTTTCAATTCCATCCTCCATGTAGTATTGGAGAAGAAGATCTTTGAAATTTCAGCCAATCAGAGGCTATTATGGCCCCTGGCAGCCATATTGGATAACCGATCGTAACAAAAAGCAACAACAATTGATCAGAACCTTGTCAGGAACATTTCTGCCAAGTATGGTTCCAATCCATCCAGTGGTTCTTGAGAAGAAGTTTGTTTTACATATTTCCCATAGGGTCGCTATGTTAAATTATGTACCCCGCTGGCGGCCATCTTGGGTTTTCAATACACTTGGTTAGCAGCTTGCAATGATCATTCATGACAATTTTCAATTCCATCCTCCATGTAGTATCGGAGAAGAAAATTATTAAAAATTTCAGCTAATCAGAGGCTTTTATGGCCCCTGGCTGCCATGTTGGATAACCGATCGTAACGAAAGTAACAACACTTGGTTAGACCATGCAAATGAACATTCCTGCCACGTAAATGTTTACGGACGCCAAGTGATGGCAATAGCTCACTGTATAGCTCACCTGGGTATAATAACAACATCAGTCAATAAAACTTGATAACTTCGGTAAAAAAAATTAACAAATGTAGCCTTCGTCATTGCAGACCCCTTCTACAAAAATATTTGGGCAGGGGTTCCCCTTTTAATGTAAGTTATCAAAATTGCTGTAAAATGTCAATGATTCTCAAAATTTAGCTTTTCCTACTTCACATTTTGTAATAGAGTTGCTTCCCTTTGATTATTTGAGTAACCAAAAGCAGTGAGTCAACAAAAAAATGCATTTCAAAAGGAATAATTTCATCCCCCCTTTTTTCTATTTTTAGCCTGGTGGCCATCTTGGTTGGAAGTCAGGATCACCGGACACAATTTTGGAAGGGGGCCATCCAAGGATCATTCCACAAAAGTTTGATTGCAATTGGCCCAGTGGTTTCTGAGGAGAAGATTTTTATGTGAATTTCCCATAGGGTCCTATGTTAAGCTAAGTTCGGCTGTGGGGGCCATCTTGATCGAAGGGCCGAACCGCCGGACACATTTTTGGAAGAGAACCATCCAATGACTATTTCATCAAAATTTTGTTCTTATTGAGCAAATGGTTTCAGACAAGAAGATTTTTATGGGAATTTCCCATAGGGTCCTATGTTAAATTAAGTTCGGCTGTGGCGGCCATCTTGGTCGGTGTTCTGAAATGCCGGACACAATTTTGGAAGAGGACCACCCAAGAATCATTTCAGCAAAGTTTGGTTGAGATTGGCTCAGTAGTTTCAGAGGAGAAGATTTTTTTTAAATTTCATCCCCCCTTTTTTCTAATTTGCATAATCGGTCAAAATAGGCAAAAGTTCAAAGTTCATAAAAAATCCCGTAATATATGTTAAAAAGCTCATCATTATGCTTATACAGTTCAAATTTGGGCACTTTCTGGCTTAAAATAGAGCAGTTTTGGCCATTTGAAGAAATTTCTATTTTTAGTAATGACGGCCATCTTGGATACAGGACGGCGCTGACGGACACAATTTTGAAAGAGGACCACCTAAGGATCATTTCAGCAAAGTTTGGCTCAGTAGTTTCAGAGGAGAAGATTTTTTTTAAATTCCATTCCCCCTTTTTTTCTAATTTGCATAATCGGTCAAAATGGGTAATGGGATTTACTTCAAAATTGCAGGTTATGTAGATCTTGACATGCTGCACATTTTTGCAATTTATACTTAACATCTATCTCTAAATAGCTTTTGAAATATAAGACGAAAAGTATTAAAATTAAAAAAAAAAATTGATGAAAAAAGGGCAATAACTCCAAGATGGGTAATCAAATTTACTTCAAAATTGCAGGGTATGTAGATCTTGACATGCTGAACATTTTTGCATTTTAAAGTTAACCTTTATCTCTTATAGTTTTTGAAATATAAGACGAAAAGTATTAAAATTTTGAAAATTTGATGAAAAAAGGGAAATAACTCCAAAATGGGTAATCAGATTTACTTCAAAATTGCAGGGTAGGTAGATCTTGATGTGCTGATCATTTTTACCCCATGTCAGATTTTTGATATTATTAACGGTTTTTGAGTTATTACCCAAAACCTGCAATTTTACCATATGTTCTATTTTTAGTAACAGCGGCCATGTTGGTTGGTGCACGGCATCACCGGACACAATTTTGAAACTAGACACCATAGTGATGATTCAGACCAAGTTTGGTTTCCATTGGTCTAGCACTTTCAGAGGAGAAGATTTTTGAAAAAGTTTACGACGTACGACGGACGACGACGACAGACGCCAAGTGATGGCAATAGCTCACATGACCCTTTGGGTCAGGTGAGCTAAAAACCATTTTGTAATATCTGATCCTCTCTCCCCTCCCCCACTCAAAATATCTTTACCTAAGACAACTAAAGAATAACCAGAATCAAATAAATACAACTGGAGGACAGAATATGAAGGAATTTAACAATACAGATGGGTGGCTGTCTGGTTTTTTGTGATGAAATAATCAAGTAGAGCCACCCTCAAACCACCCCTCCCCCTAACCACATGATAATAAAAAAGACAATTGCAGTAATTTGGTAATTTGGACATCCACTATGTCAAATATAAGAATTCAAAAGCTTTTTGTTATTTGTAACTAGTTTTTTTTATCTCACAAATAAAGAAACAGCAAAGGATGAGTGTGTAATAGCTGAGGTTTAATAGTGTGCACCCCTTAATTTTTGAGAGGGGGATTTTTTTTTTCGACGAGATGCAAAATGGTGCGATCTGGGGCCATTTCAGGGTTTCATATAACATTGAATGAAGCACAATTTTAATGACTTTGATAGACAAGAATTTGGTAAAATTGTCCAAAATCTGCCCTTTGTGTCTTAGCAGGTACAATGTACAAATCCACTTCAAAATCTCGGTGGATATGCATCAATCCAAGGGAAGATAGCCTGCTATTCTTCAGTCAACCTAACACACGTTTTCAACAGTCTCAGTACACTAAGTGACCTTTCAGCAGTAGCACTTGCTACTCACTGGCATGGTTAATAAAACACATAATATTGTATCTATAGAAGGATAGAGAACTGGATTTACAGAATCAAGTGTGGTACAAAGTGTTGTTGGGAAATCATTACGTTTTGTAATAGCCCAGCGGGTTCGCCATCTGGCAACTTCTCTCCTGAAGTCCTCTAATAACAAATCATTGTCAGCCTGGTATGCCTCATATATTGTAGTGACATGATCATCAGTTACTTTGTATGCAGCACGGGGCAGTAGATGTTGTGCATGGAAGCGGTTTTCCGATTTAAGGAGACGTGATTCAAGTTCTGTAATCAAATGGTCCAGAAATGGATCGTACATTAACAAAGTAATTCGTCAATCCTGTTTTGGCGTTTCCGTTGGGTGATTGGCTCTGATGGTCTGTCTACCACATCGCCTGGGCATACTTTCAGATATATCAAAAGTTAAGTGCAGACTATTAGTACTCGTCCCGAACCGATTCGTCCTGTCGTTCAGCTTTCAGCATTTCAATCACAGTGACTTGGATTCTTTGATGACTTCAAGAAGGTCGAATTCTGTATCTTGGAGGAATATTGACAGATAAACAGTGTTATGTAAAATATGTTCCGCTACTACCAAAGCTATGATAAACTGAAACCTCATGATGGATGCAGAAACTGCCCTGATTTGTCATCGCCTTGGTTTTGTAAGCGTTCTAACGCATGGACCACAACTGGATATGACGTCTTAAAGGTATACAATGCGTCCCTTGACTTGTCCATCGTGCTTCCGAGGGTCCGTAATTTTGTCCTTAACCCCCCCCCCCCCCATGTTTTCCTTAGTAGTAGCATCAGCTTCTAATTCATCAAAGAAAGCCTGTAATTTCTTTCCAGAATAGTCAAACGCAAATGCGACTTCTTGAACAGTTGACATAGCATTTCGAACAGACACATTGTTGCAACTATGGACAATAGCCAAATCTAAACAATGAGATTTATTGTGAACATACATAGCTCCTGTGAGTCTGGAGCAGTCTTGGTTGAACACCAATGTAATTCCCAGACATATTGGCTGCTCCGTCGTAGCCCTGGGCCCTCATATTCGTCTTATTAGCGATATATTAATTATACTGATTTAATTAGACTGTTCAAAGTAGCAATACAAATATTATTTTTATAAAATTTTAATTTCCCATTTTATTTGAACCTGCCGATCAGCATATATGCTGCTACGCCACTGATAACTTTCCTCGACAATTTCATTTTTTCTGGGTGCCATCCATGAAAAACATAATTTTAAATATTTTAAAAATCTAACGGTAAAAATTTGTAAAATTTGGTGCAATTATTTCTATATGTATATTCTTTACTATGACATTTTTTGGTGGAAATTAATCGACAGGATTTTTTTTAATCAGATTTTTAATACCAAGGTGGTATGTCAGGGTATCCCCCCTTTTTCCAAATTCAACTGTTTTACACGTGATTGTCTCCAAACAGGATATTCATATATGCTATATTTTGTAGATATTTCATAATTATTCAACAATAACACTCTCAAGTGTATTAAAGCCAAAATATTCTCTTTCAACCAGAAATAAATGTATTATATCTATTAAAAGCTTCTGAAACTAGTATTACCATCTGGCGTCAAGAATACCCCCAAAATTGCTATATTTATGATGTGCTATGGAGAAAACGGCACGGTGAAATTTCTTGAAACTTTGGCAGATAATGTTAAATGTATTCAGATATAACTATTCAATGATGCAAATTTAAAAAAAATTGAACTATGGGAAAATGTTGGTGTTACCCAGAGCTACACCCTTAAATAATATGCCTAAAGGCCCTTCACGCCTTCAGAGATTCACGGGCCACTTCTTGGCTCTCTGGGTCCCGGAACGATGTACCGGCTGAACCGCCCTCTCATATAACGATTATGTAAACTGTGCATAACACAAAAAATTGAGGATGAATATCATTTTTTAATTGATTGCCCCATATATAATAGTAGTAGAAAGATTTGTTATCAGAAAATTTCAGAATTATGTTCTAATTTCAATAATATGTCAGATAAATCAAAATTCTATTATTTATTTACCAATGAAAATCTTTCAATAATCAATATTTTTGGAAAATGTATAATACAGTGCCTTGAGACAAGAAAACTGAAACAGGGTTTATGATACTGAAATATTTGTTCTCTTTCTGTTTATATTATTAAAAAAATTTAAAGCTCTGAACCCGACAAGAAACATTGTATTTATATATATTTATATATATATATATTTAAAGTCTCTAAATAATTTACACAAAAATCTCTAGATTAATTTCCGAACGTTGCGGCCTTCCTCAGCGGAAGTTTATTACATAAATATAGATGTTGTTTGTTTTTCATATATATGTAATAAACTTCCGCTGATGCAACGTTCGGAATTTAATCTAGAGATTTTTGTATATATATAATATATATATGTATAATTGCCTCCAATGACAATAATCAATGTATGCAATTTGTTTGCCCCTATTGATTGGAATAATAAATATTCTTATTCTTAATCTTATTCTTATGGCACTGGCTACGATTACCCAGATTTACCTGGATTGGGTAATAATAACGAAAAATTAGGATTACCTGAAAGACTAAGTACAGGAATACAATTCCGGTTCAGGAACCTATTTCCCGGAAAATAATTGGGTAATCGTAATTTTATTTATTAGAATTACCTGGTACCCTTACCAACGATGCCTGGTACCCAGAATCAATCGTAACTACTCGGCCATTCTCGCTACCCTGTAAATAACCTCGTACGTACATAGTAGAAATTCTTCTTAAATTGTTTGCCGGAAGTTAAGTTAAGTTAAGCCGCACAAAAATATAATCCACGAAAATCCAATGTGGAAGACATACTAAGTAAAATCTAATCATGCAAAATTAATTAAAACTGTAATTGAAATATAGAAAATTGCTTAAAATATAACTTTATCAAACTTTCATGTTACTGACATGTGAACAGTAGTGCGATTAATACGCCTAATGCATACGAGGTTATTTGCAGGGTAGCGAGAAAGGCCGAGTAGTTACGATTGACCCAGAATAGTTGTATGCAAATAAAATATTAAATCTTACTTATTGTTGCTGTCATGCTGATTTATTTTTATAGGTACCAATTTTATTATAAACTTTCATTCTGAATTTAATTTGTCTATATTTGTTTGTGTAAAAATATGGCCAAAGGTGCTGAAAAGTGCTCACCGTGTATGTTATCAAGACATGTAGTTCATTTGGGAATCTTAAAATGGACGCGAATGAGGGAGTCAAGTCCTTCAATTTTGAAGTTGGACAAAAGTTTAAGTCATTTAAGGAATTTGAGAGCCAACTTAAACATTACCAAAATGCAAAATTTATACAAATGTACAGAAGGAGTAGTTGCAAATTTGAGTCAACGAAGACAAAGCAAACAATTCATGGAGGCCGAAATTTTGTTTCCAATTTCAAAAGAAACAACCGAATAGAACTGTTCAGTCTGTAAAATTGATGTTCATCTTTATGCATCCATAGTTTGCGATGGATGTTTAGAGTGGAACCATCTTAAATGTGTTGGCCTCAAAGCGTTGCACCAAAATCCACGTACTGGCTATGCAGACAGTGCTATAACAAAGGAAAGTAACTTGATAATTTCTTATGTAATTCCATCTTTGTAAATATATTTACGAAGTATATTTCATATCTTTTTGATGTATTGATTTAAAATGTATTATCAATTACAAATTGATATACAATAATAAAAATTCTTTCAATTCTTTATGTCCAATAATGAAATCCCTAGAACTTCCGGGTAATAATAAGACCAGGTTAAACTCTTAACAAATAAAATTACGATTACCCAATATTTTCCCGTGGTAATCCTAATTTTTCGTTATTATTACCTATTCTTATAGGCCCTGATGAGTGATGGCCATTATATCAGTGTCTATAGAGTACACGTTAATCTCCCCTATCCATTAACTATGCCGCACAAAAATCAAAAGTGCATAATTTTCAATATGATGAAGGAAGCAATCATATGGTAGAAACAGAAACTGAAACTATTTCCCCTGGACATGCCTGTGGCAGTTAGTAAAAGTGGTAACCCGGGCCCGGGTCCGGTTCCAAAAACCCGGGCCCAAATTCGTATTTTCTTTATTACATCAATGTTAATAAAATTTGAACATAATGCATAGAATTATGTATTTTATCACATTTTTTAAACAAATATAAAAAAAAATAGTTTTTATACGAAATATCGGCAATATAAGTTTTCCAAGTTAGTAAAAGTTGTAACCCGGGCCAGGACGAAATTTTCAGTTAATCAATGATTGCACCTTTATTACTTCTTTAAAATTCTAGAAATTTTGTGAAAACATACTTCAATACAACAACAACAAATATATTTGATCAATTTAAAAAAAAACCTTTTCTTTTTTCTCCACGATGCAATATTAATATATTAAGATTTGTAAACAAAGACTGGTCACGTGGGTGTACAGGTAACTGGGTGTACAGGTAAATATCGATACTAATACACAATATTTTTTATATTTTTTTATTTTTTGTAAAGTATATACTGATATCTCAAGCTGTCCAAAATTTGAATCGATTATATTGAGTAGTAAAAAAGATATAGACGATCATATCTTTTCAGGTCAATTTTCAAGTACCCTCAAAACGGGTTACAACTTTTATCAGAATCTAAAATGCTCCCATAATGACAAAAGAGAATATTACCATTGAATTTAAAATATTTTTTACATTTCTTTAATACTGAAAAATGTTCATTCTGAATATTGTGAAGCTTTAACGAGAAATAAAGGTGTAATCATCGATTAATTGAAAATTTTGCCTTGGCCCGGGTTACAACTTTTACTAACTTCGAAAACTTGTATTACCGATATTTCGTATAAAAACTAATTTTTTTTATATTTGTTTAAAAAATGTGATAAAATACATAATTTTATGCATTATGTTCAAATTTTATTAAAATTAATGCCTTAATAAAGATGTAATAAAGAAAATACGAATTTGGAACCGGACCCGGGCCCGGGTTACCACTTTTACTAACCACCATGCCTGTGGCTGTGAATGTAAACAATATTTCAACAAAAATGCTACTGTATAAAATATCGTTTTGATTGTCATAACTGTTTAAGTATACGCACACACAAACCTCAATCGAATGACAAAGTAGCCTAATCTCACCAGAAAATCTTTCCACGAAAATGTGTATTTTTGGATTTTGAGGAACTGGTTTCTCTTTACTAAAATCAGTACGCTTTCGAGTTGATCCGGCCTGAAAACTATTCGGCCTTATGCAAATCCGGCCTTAAACAAATGCGGCCTTAGTTGATTCGGCCTTAGTTGATACGGCCTTGGTTAATTAATGCGGCCTCAGATAAGAATGATGTGTATCTATGGATATATATGATACATACAATAAAACGACACATTGTGATGATTTGAGTAAATAATTAAATGATGGTCCTACTATTACATAGTCTGTGTTGCCACTGGAAACAACTGTCACACTCTAAAGCATGCTGCTTTGGACGGACGTTCTGCTCACACACAATACAAGGAAACGACATAGTTGATAGGTTTGAAAATAGTAGGACCATCACCAAAATGTGCATATATTAGTGCGGTTTCATCAAAAGAATTGGAGTACTTTTTGAGTAATTTATAGTATGGCTTCCTTTTACTTTTTCGTAGCCCTTATAATCATACTGCCAGTGCAATTATACGACTATTAAACAAATGATAATTAATTGGAAGAGAACATTTCGCTTGTTGACAGCTTGGTATATCAACCTGAATTGTTTTTCTAATCATCAACTTCAATGGAAATGATTTCCGTCATTATTACCCAAAATTACTAATTAAAAAATTGTTAAAATAATAACGATTTATTATGGCTTTTCATATTGAGTTATGAGTAAATCTTGTGAAAACACTACAAGTTCCAATATTTTATTCATCATATCCATGTATATTTAAATAATATTTTAAATTTAAATAGAACTTTTATTTTTTAATTATTCTTTTCCATTTGACATCAGGCTGGATTTGCCGTAGGCCGCATAAATATATGATAAGGCCGGAACATCAATTTTATATAAGGCCGGATTTGCGTAAGGCCGCATCAACTAAGGCCGAATCTGCCATAAGGCCGAAACAACTTGTAAGGATCAGTACAAGTTATTGTAAACTGCACATAAACGCTCCGTTTAGACATGTACGTTTTCCGGGTAAAATTTCATTTCGCGATTTTTCTTCTGCATCAAAAATGGACTTTAAATTTGGGAATTCAATATCAGGATTTCTTTATTCGTACTTAGTCTTATTACTAACCTACACAGAGGTCAACACGTTTTATTTCCGAATCTACTTCGGTTTGTTTGTTTATTGTACGAGCTGTGAGTTATACAATTTCACTTACGAAATAAGAGTTTGAAGATACCAAAGGGGTAAACAGAATCCGTTAATCGAAGAAGGACAGACAATGCAATGGCCAAAAGAAAAAGGATAAACAACGATCTGCAAAACATACACATAAAACTAAAGATCGAGTAACACGAACCCGACTAAAACCCGGGGTGGACTCGGGTGCTCCGGAAATGTGGGAAGTTTTTAAGTCCACATTTAGACGACAAACTAATCATTATGTACAGATAATATGACCACCAAAAGACACAGTAGAAAAACAAAGAACTACAGATTGAGTAACACAAACCCCACTTAAGACCACAGGTGCTTGTTACGATCCCCCCACCCCCCTAGTACTCTAAAAACCATAGAGTACTGGGGGGGGGGGGAGGGGGGGTCGTAACAAGCCCCTGTGCTTAAGACTGAGGGACGAGCTCAGGTTCTCCCGTAGGAAAAGTAGTCCCTTCTCCATTAGTGGCACCCGTACTGTTACTGCTAACCTATATGAACATGCGAACTGTTGTTTCAGTGAAAAAATCCAACTACTAACACAAGTGTTTTAGTCTATTACAAAGTAGACATAATCAATAGATGTATCCCTTAAAAATATATCCAGTTACCTCTATGATATATAGGTAATAGGTGACTAATATATGCAATTTGTAGGGGCCGTCGTGGTCATAATCGTATGGTGGCTGGCTTTATGACTAACTATAATCAGTGCATATCCTAACTATAAAGCTGTGAGTTCAAATCCCGCTCATGGCGAGGTGTACTCGATACAGTATTATGTGATAAAGTTTTTCAGTGACTTGCGGCAGGTGGTTCTCTCTGGGTACTCTGGTTTCCTCCACCAATAAAGCTGACCGTCACGATTATAGATATAACTGAAATATTGTTGAAAGTTGTGTTAAACGGAAGCAGGTCAAATCGGCCCTAGTCAAATCGGCCCCAAATCAAATCGGCCCCAAGTCAAATCGGCCCCAGTCAAATCGGCCCCAAGTCAAATCGGCCCCATTTTTGTTGTTTACCATTGTCAACATGCAAAGTTAAATAGTTTGAACACTATTCAGCAAAATATTTAAATATATCCATTACGTTTTAATTATTGAAGAATTAAAACTGTCTAGTAAGTACAGTTGTGTTTTGTACCAGTAAATGTTTACCATTGATACGAAAATAAACTAAATATAAAGTTGGTCAATTACTTGGTTGTTGGTTTTCTATTACCGTATAACCGAAATATTGTTGAGAGTGGCGTATACGGTAAACCATTAAAAAATAAGATTAAAACGATATGAAATATTTTGCAAGCTTCGACAGGAGTCACATTCTAAGGCATGCTGTCTTGGTCTAACATCATTATAACATATTACACAAGGAAAAGACATAATGAAGTATTCAAAAAGAATGATCGCGATTGAAGTTGACTCTCTTTTATAAACTAAAGAATTTCTCAATCCGAGTTGCTTTTCTTGGCTTGGTTATTTAGATGCCCTCTTTTTATTAAAAGGCCAATTTATAGACAATAGAAAAAATCATCAAGTAATGTTCCTAATCAACATAAAGATCATTATATAATTGCCGCCAATCACGTTTTATGTAAATTGCTAATCACTTAATTATGCCATAAATTAATCATTAATTAATTTCTTTGATCCTTACAAAAGAATCCGCTCACCAATAAGATTTAAATTTTACATCTTTTAACTAAAAATATTAATTTATATTAATATATAATTTTTATTTATTTATTCTTTTTTTATTTTTAGTTTTTTGGGCGATATGACTTTCATTTTGAGGCCGATTTGACTTGGGGCCGATTTGACTGGAGCCGATTTGAGTTGGGGCAGGATATAGAAACGATTATCTCCCTTGGCTATATACCCAGCCATTACAAAATATAGGGGGGTGCTAATGTGTGTATCGTGTTAGGTGAATGAGTTTGCATTTATTTATGGATATATTGTGACAAAATATGGATGTAAATGTTTGAAATATATATTTCCCAAGGAGGTTTGTATTATTTTACATTCAACATACGTCTTCATGTAAAATTTTGGATGTGAAGTAAAATACAATCAAAATTTGGGCCAAATGTTACCAGCGAGCTGCTGGTAAGATCAGGATCAGAATCAGAAAGATTTTTAGTTTGACAATTTGTTCTTAATGGCTTTTTGTTCTTTTGTAAGGTATTTTTACCTTAATAATTATATATAAAAACAGAAAATATAGGTTATATATTTTTATGAAATAAATTAATTAAAAAAAACACGTGTTTTCTTAGAATATGGTAAATCCGAGGATTTATGATATGCAAAGCAGATGTTTGTTTACAAACAATAATTATATATATAAGTATCTTTTGTAAACAACTAATGGTAAGTAGATACATTGTATCTAACATAGTTAACACTTAATCCAAATTTCATTTAGCATACATATGCATTTTGATTATTTTATTTTATGAATATAAATTGTTATTAAATACAGAGGATCTATTTAGATCATAGATGGGCTTCACACTCCTACAGGAGTACAGACAGTATTGTAAAATATTTATTTAATTTTTTTTTTAATCACTATTGGTTCAATTTTTTTTTACAAAAAGTTTTTCAGTAGTAATTTTATAATACTATACAGTACTATGATTATCTCCCTTTATTTATATTCCTTAAAAAGCATTTTCCCCAATAATTAGTGTTAATTCAACTTTTTGCATTTAATTGTTATATTTTGAAATTGTTATCAATATTAAACAATAATTTCTTTTTAGGTTCATATTTATATGAATATTATAGTTGCAATTATTTAGATTATTATATACCTACCTTAAAGAACTTTCGATTTATTTATATAATCAACGCCCCCTTTCTTATAAATATATTGCCGAATTTCCTTCGATATTTTCTGTATATTACAGTTATACTTCGGTATTTTCTGATTTATTTCGGTCGATTCTAAATTTGCCCAAACACTTCAAATACGTTAAAAAAATATCCAATGAAAAGTTTCTCGATATACGAGAACTAGACGAGAATTTCCTTACTTATTATAAAATCCCGAGATACATCGAATGGTAAAATCGGCCATTTTCTAGCATCAATATTTGCTGATTCCATCCCCTTTCCCTATGACATCCCCTGCTTGGGGCCGATTTGACTGGAAATCATGGTGTTTAACACCATAACCCCAACCATTACCATGTAGTTTGTTCTTTATGGCAACGGGATATGTTGTATTTTGATAGCACTAGCTAGCTCGCTGCAACAACTGTCCGCATGTGCTAGAAATTTCACTACATTCGGACATATTATTTTGACTATGAGCAATCTAGTCTTTGATCTTACTCTATAAGGCCACGTGCTTAGTGCGAAGATACAACTAAAACCAATTTTTAGTCTTTAATATGAACCGATCCGTAATCCTTTAATATTGTAACATAATAGCATTTTTCCCTTTGGTGTTTTTTTTTTATGAATTATTAATCTTATAAATATTTTTTTAGAAACAATGGTCTATTTTTTTTTCTTTTCTTTTTTTTTTTTTATTTCAAATATTTTATTGATAAATCAATAGGATTGGATAACAGGCTATGCCTATACAAATCCTCTCCAACAACCAGATGGAACAATTTGAACACAATTTACATAAGACATAGAGCAATCTACCCATCATGTATACATGCAATTCATCTTAATTACCAAGCATAAACACATGTATATTAATAGCAGAATCATACAAACAAAACAGAAAAGATTTTCCCCTTACAATGGTCTATTATCAGGAATCAAGTTGAGATTGTACCATACTCAGTTACAATGGTACAACATAGATGTCTTAATGTTGTACCACTACTTCAGCTCTATCCAGATATCATGCAACCATTTCCTTTCTGTTACAAATAATATTTGTAACATTAATGCATTATTTTCCTTTGATCTTTTTATTGTTTATATACCAGAATATAAGTAACAGCTAAGTAAGAACTATGAAATAATACACGCAGGTATGAGATATTGCACACTTTAAATCTGGGTTGTAGTTTTATAACTCTCAGAGAGCCGTGCAATAATCAACGACCTAGATGTGATATTGCATGGCTTCATATATATACATTTGTATGTTACAAATCATTAATACAACGGTTTTCCGAGTTAAATGGTTAAAAAATCTCACTCTTCGCGTTCGATTGTTTAACCGCTTAAGTCGGAAAACCGTGGTATCAATATAATATATAACATATTTTTTACTCCTGAGCATACTCATCATGATTGGTTTGTGTAAATAAGTTAATTTGTAAATAAGGGTAAAACCAGTGGTACATACTCGTAAATTCGTCGTGTTGAAATGTTGCTGACTTTTACTCCTAATTTCTACATTAACTGTAAGTTCTAGCTTTCATACCAGCGTAAAGCTAACACGCAATTCTAGCCCGCCCAGACTCGAGCTCCTTGTCCGCAATTCTAAAGGCTGTGTTCCACAATTGTTTCAATACTCGATTTGTTTTAATTCGCAAATTCATATATATTTGTCGGACAAATTATGGACATCATTCCTAATGTTATTTCGTGTATTTATACAGGACCGTTGTGCATAGAAACATTAAATTGTTAATTTTGTTTCTTTGCACCTTCATTTTGTTTTCGGAAAAAATATATCAAGATAATTAATAAAAATCATCTCTCTGTATCTGTATCAAAGTAGGTTGACAATGATCCACTACTGGCATATGGTCAACGGGGGAGAGCGCATGTAAATTAGTCGCGCGAGAGGCAGGCTCTAAAGGCCTTTGCCTTCTGTTAGAGATTGTGCCCACTTTTAGTTAGCTGCAATAATGTAGCTCCTGTGACAAACTTGTGTCTCGGCAGAGCTACAACGCGGTCCCATTCGTCACAATGGAGCAACAAAAAAGTTGCAGTTGAAACATAAAAACTCACTATTTACGCTTCAAACATTTCATTATAACTATTACTGATGATCCCAGTCCTTGTTAAACCGGTTTGGCTGAGAAATATATGCTTTTCAAAGGTAGCAACAACCTTGTTCAAATTTATCGATCGTTTTCCATAACCGGAAACTACGGAAGGCGGAGCTTTCCTAAATATGGTATTTCTTACTACACGCTGATGTAAACATTCACGCCTCAAATCGCCAAATATGGTATCGACATCCAAATAGTGAGGCAGGAAATGACGAAATTCAAAATGTTTAGAGGGAAGTTAACATGGATTTTTATTTTGTGGGAATTACATTCTAAAATACTGGTAGGTGATAAAAACTTGTTATAATAATGGACAAAAGGAAAGGTTATGTCTTATTATTGATAAATGCAGGCGTCAGAAACTCTGTAAGCGAGCGCAAAAAATCTCGGCGGCTGCTCCATTACGTGTAATGGCATCCCGTTATAACCCTTGCGAGTAAGCGAGCATTTAGGGTTTTATTATTAGAACTAACTTTTAGTATAAGATAAATATGTTTATTTCCAATATCTTAGGGAACGACCATTTAACTTGAATGGGGGGGATTATGGTTTTTTTCTAAAAAAAATATTCTGATTACCAATGTTGCTGAAAAAAATATTCTGATTTTGGTGGAGGAAAAAAAAAATAATCTGATTCAGAGTTTTTGTCATATAACCTAATGTTAAATTCTGGAAAAAAATTTCGCGCTTCGCGCAACAAAAAAAAAAAATGTTCTATCTCTTGTGTTGTCCGTAAAAAAATTTCTGAACGAAACAAAAAACCATAACCTCCCCTTCAAATTAAAAGGTCTGTCCCTTACACACAATTAACGAATGAAAACTATAGAAACAGTGTCAGAAACCATGCCCCTAAACAAAGTTTTATATTTTGCAATACGTTTATGTTCATTCATTTGATTACTCAGAAGGTTCTACACCTTTGGTTTAGTTGGTTTAATCACTTAAGTTGTGAATTCGAATCCCGCTCATTATCACGGCTGGTAATCGGCACAAGCAGAACAGTTGGTTCTGCAAAGAAATTCGTGAGGATAACTTCCGGTTTTGGTGGAGGAGAGTTCACGAAGACGCTTCGCAAGGTATGTACATATCAAAAATTGAAATTTTCTTTTTTACTGCTCGAATATTGCAAAAGCAGAGAATGCTATGCTGTGGCGAATGCTTTCAGCTGTGGCGAATGCTTTCACGATTAGAAACATGTATAGTTTATTCTTGTATATGAAGTGTAACTCTCGCAAAATCAATCGTCCCACGAAAAACATGACGAAAATTGTGACACTCTTACATTTCTAAGTTGTTCTTGACAAAGATGCAAGTTAAATTTTCATTATTTTTTCATCATGGGAGTCTAAATGTAATCGGGGATAAATTCCGATTCGTCAGAAGTAAATTGAAGTCTAGATAAATCTACAAGCTGTCAATTTTCTCGTTTTCCTGCTTGAGGAGATCGGTTCTGATAGAGGACAATGCGAATGCATGAGGAGATTTGTTAGTTTTGTTAATTGTTTTCTGCAAAATTGTTAAATTGACACTTTTAAACACAAAACTGATAAATACTCTAATCAAAATAAACTATTCTCTGTCCACTTTCAGGAGATGCCAGGATTCAAGGGAAAGAGGAAAAGGGGACTGACATTGACTCTTTACAAAAACCCATTTCGATATAGATTGCCTGTATCACCGCCAAGGAAACGAACAAAAACAAGTAGCAGTACACCAAATTTAAAATCCCCATCAATCAGGACACCAAGTTTATTTAGAAAAATCTCTTTCAATTTCAAAATATTTATATCCTTTCAAACGGGTTTACACATCTCTTCGGCGCAACCTTTTTACTAAAGACGACGGAAACTTCACCGCAGATCTACACAAGTTATAATATTACATGATTTCAGCACATACATAGGTCTAACGTAAATAAACATTCACTTAGTGCTAGTAGTCATGAATAAATTAAACACAAGATGTCAATTAAACTCTGGACATATCCTTAAAATCGGTAAAGCGCTTTACATCTTGTAACCACTACTAACAGAGATCTTTTTTTATTTACAAGTGTGTACACATAACACACTACATAATAGAAAATAAGGGTAATAACAAAATTACCGAACTCCGAACAATCTAACAAAGGGAAAGTCAAAACTCATAAGTATATAAACAGACAAAATCAGTCAACAACCGGAAAACTGTGAAAACCGTAATGACCCTGACTTGGTACAGGCATTTCTAAAGAAATGGTGGGTTGAATAAGATTTTAAAGCGCCAAACCTCCCCCTTTCATTACGGCTCAAAGTTTCCGGCTGTCACTATAACAGTATTTACAACAATACTTGAACAAAACAGGTAAAACAGTTGTCAAATCAGCGCCAAATGTCAAAAACACTTTTACGTCACACATTGATAAAAAAAATATTTTTGACATTTTTGTTGAAACCTTATCTTTATACATTTTCACTATATGAAAATCCATCGTTTATAATCTTTTCTGCAGAGACGGAATATATTTCGACAAGATCTCGGTATCGGAATATAAACTTTTTAAGAGATCGAATAAGGCGAATCTTTTTATAACCCTGGTCCAGTAGCCTGTTTCTCAGATGAAGATGACGTTTCAGGAAATCAGAATAATTGCTACTGGCCCTTGCATAACGAATCAATTGCGAGATGTAAACACCATATGCAGGAGAAGCTGTTATTTTGCTGCACATATTTGGAAAATTTATGATCTTAAAATTGAAGTCGTCCCGTTTATCATAAATTTTAGTACTGATTTGACCACTGTCGTCAAAGGAGTAGGTATGATAAGGGCAGAAATAGGCCTAAAAAATTGACAAATTTTAAATGAAACGTATAGCTTTCGTTGTTTCTTGATTTTATAAGACCTTTACCCCAACTACTATTTTGGTAACAATTTTCCATATTTGCACGTGCGATGACGTCACACTGGTCAATGAAAAGTCTATCGTTTCGTGAAAATATATGAAATCTAACAAGAAATGTGTATTTAATGTCAATTTTCAGTATAACCACAAGCAGGTACCAACGGCATATTTTAGTATGATGTTTAATATACATAAACACATATCTCATTTAATTTTTGTGTTGGTACCCGGTGTGGAGAGTATGAAATCTGCAATAAAAAAATAATTTTAAGGTCGATTTCTCGTCAGCGGCCATTTTTTATTGACCGTTTTCATCCGTAATAAACAGAAATAGAAATCGACCTTTTAATCTCATCCAAAATAAAGTTGGTTATCGTAGTTGTTTTGCTACGGGAGTAAAACTTGAACAGTTTTCATGAAACAGTTTTGACGTTAAATAAATTTTGGAGGTGATTTACTGCCGACCTGATTGTGCATCGAGTCCGACGTGTTTTTTTTTTAACCCTCAGTGGAATTTCATGTGTTACTATACTAAAGTATACTTTAATATTATCCCCACAATTCACAAGAAAGTACAGAAAACAAAACAAGCAACCAAAAAGAAAATTAGTACGCCAGATTATCTTAGAAATTAATTCATTGGACATGCAAACACATCGGAACTTTCTATTTTTAGTAGTTCCTTTACTTTTTATTATTATTTTCTTTTCTTTAACAAATATATTTTATTTGGCTCTTTCGCAAGGTGAATTCCCGATGAATAATTGTATTAACGTAAATTTGATTTATATATTATAGTATCATTACGTGATGTTTTTCATATTGGCCTAGTTATAGGTCCGAGGCCTGCTGTATTGGCCTGAGGCGCAGCCGAATGCCAATACAGCAGACCGAGGACCTTTAACTAGGCCAATATGAAAAACATCATGTAATGATACCTTTATTAATTAACCAGTCCAATATCTCTCGGGATTTTTCCTTGCAATTGTCGAAATGTCTAGCGGATTCCGATCTAGTTGTTATTGGACTGACTGGAATTGGGCCAATACGGAAAATATCCGTATTGGACTGGTTTTTGCCGTATTGGCACAATGAAAGTTTTTATATTGTATTGACAGATTTGATCATATAAAGGCTAATAAATCAAAGTTAATTAATAAAACTTAATATTAACGTTGCGGTGGCGTAATTGTTTAGCACACATGACTGCCGATAACAACATCGTGAGATTAATATTTTATTCTTACTTATTTCAATAAAGTATGGAAAAACAAACAATATATTTGATAATTCATAATTCATCTAATACAGTACATATAACGATATAACGTGCATGTTTTAACATAGTACACGGATGTCAGGTTTGATTTACATATTCGGTGTTTTGTTTACAATGGTCCTTTTGTTACCCTTACTAAGAATGTCATTGATATAGTCTATCGTTTATGAGTCAGTGCTAAATGTGTAGTATTACTTGGAATTTTAATGGTATGATTTTACTTTAATGGGCCATGACCGATAATACAGTATTACCAAGCATTCTATTTATATAATCTATCACGTTTTACTTTTCTCAACAAAAAAAGTTTGAAGATACCGTAAATATAAATTACCGTCTTCCAATCAAAGTATACCACCGTAGATGTACTCTTAGACATATCAGAATCGAAATAAATCATGGAAGCCAGAATGTGTTTTGAGTTTTAACATGGATTGGCGGATATTACTAAATTGTATCCCTCGCTTCTGGCTCGGGATAAAATACTATTCTCTGATGTGCTCGTTGCAAGTAGAATTTTGATTGGCTAAAAGGGTACTTTTAAAACTTCAGGGAAGCCGTGCGGTGACAGAAAATCAATAATCGCTCTCACCTATGTGCTGTCCATTTATATTGTGCGCAGCAGACGACACACATTTCACAAGATGACAGAAAATCAATAATCGCTCTCTGTGATCTTTGTCCAAAGATACACGTATTTATGTTTTTCCTATAATAAGGACATACTTATTGATGTTGGAACATTCAGATAAAAATGTTATCAGTCTCTAGATGTTATATATCCCGTTTTAAAGGGATATATAACATCTCGAGACTAATAACGTATAATATCCGCCAATCCATGTTAAAACTCCCAACACATTCTGGCTTCCATGATTTATTTCTTTTTTTTTTTTCTTTTTTTTTCTTTTTTTTTCAATATCACAGATTTTATTTAGTAAATATCATGTTACATTTTTACTTCAGAGTCCAAGTTCCTCTGAAGTATCCCTGTGAAATTCTGTTTTGAATATCCAGGGAGATACTCCAAACTATAATTACATATAAAACTATTTTATTCTAATATATTCTATTGCATAAGTTATGATCACAGTTTATTTAATATATGATTGAACAATGAATTCAATCCTAGTAATTTATTTTCCTTCATTTTTCTTTGAAATTCATTTTTAAATAACAGATAAACATCAATTGTCTTTGTCTTTTGTTCCGATACATAATAGGATTTGTAAATTGTAAATGCCAATATAGTTAAAAAATAGTTTAGGTGAAAATATTCTTTGTCGAAAATGTTGTACCCAAATACTAAATGTTGAAGTTTGATATTGTTTTCAAATTGGACCTTTTTGAACATTTCATTTATTTTATTCCAAAATATGTCTAAATATTTACACGACATGAAAAAGTGATCATAATCTTCTTCTACTTTACAAACATTACATAAACTGTCAGTTGATATTTTCCATTTGAACAGATGTGATTTGGTTGGAATAATAAATTGTAATAGTTTCCATCTAAATATTTTCAATTTGTTTTCTAACAAAATTTTAAAAATAAATTCATATAAGTCTGTTATATTTTGAAAATCTTGGATATCCATGTAAGTTGTCCAAAAATGTATACCTATAGGTTTGATAAAAACTTTGTTTTTGATAATATTGTAAAAATCTTTGTTAACTAATTTATCCATATCAATCACCCTACCAGCAGAAGTAATATTTTCTTTTTTTATATTAATAGTAGTTTTCACAGATTTTTCTTCTGATAATTGCACATACCACTCTTTAGTAATTGCCTTTTTTAGTCGACTAAATTCACTAAAAAAATTAATTTTATTTTTCAATTTCTCTATCAAATAGTCTTGTGATATCCTTCCATTTTCGTCAGTTATGTCGTTCACATACAACAGGTTACTATCAATCCAGTTTTTATAAATTAAACTTTTATTATTAAATTTTATATATTTATTTCCCCAAATATTTTGGTTTCTTATCTCTCTAAAATTAGTTGGTGTTTTTGTTTGTCCACCTCCAAATTCTACCCAACAGTTTATTATTTCTTTATAGAACTCTGGGATATCATTAAAATTTTCTATTGATTTACCATTGTCCATATTCATTTTAAAAATTAGCCAGTTTTTTCCAAATTTATCTAAATATTTTCTTGGTATAACTTTCCAATTTGATGTTTTTGAACTAAGCAGTCTTTTGACCCATGACACTTTAAGCGATTTAAAATAACTGTTTATATCAACCATATTCAACCCCCCCCCCCCCCCTTTTCATAATCCCCTATTAAAGTTAATCTCTTGATTTTATGCGGCTTCCCATTCCAGATAAATCTGTAAAAACAAGATTCAATTTCTTTTATATACATCTTTGGTACTACACATGAACTGGCTAAGAAGGTAAATTTCGGCAGGATGAGTGTTTTTATAATAAGAATTTCCCCCATAATATCCGTATTGGACTGGTTTTTGCCGTATTGGCACAATGAAAGTTTTTATATTGTATTGACAGATTTGATCATATAAAGGCTAATAAATCAAAGTTAATTAATAAAACTTAATATTAATGTTGCGGTGGCGTAATTGTTTAGCACACATGACTGCCGATAACAACATCGTGAGATTAATATTTTATTCTTACTTATTTCAATAAAGTATGGAATATTATTTTTAGAGTGTACATACACAGAACATAACATTTTGTCGAAAAGACTATGCAAGATATGTAAAATAAAACCACCATATTTGAATTTCCAATGATTATTTGGACCCTCCTCCATTTACGTTGCTAAGCAACAAAGGACAAAGTGAAATCATCAAAAAAAAACATTTTCTTACCTTTCAATGATTGTGTTTAATATTATATCTATATAAACAGTTTCTGAGATTGGGCCAAAATCTACCCTTATCATACCCACTCCTTTACCACAAATTAATATTATTCTCAACTGTATGATATTTAATTTAGAGTGTATCATTTGTATTAGAAATTATAAAGATATGATTCACATTAAGTTTAAATATTCTTGATTATAAAATTATCTTAGTGCATTTTCAATTTTTTCCAATGTAAGGGAAGTTAATCTTGTGTATCCAATACACAATGGAAGTTGTCACAAACAACAAATGATCAATAATGACAAGTTAAATCATGGGAAACCGCAGTTACAATTATGAATTGATTCCTTAAATGAAATGTTTCTTTCTAGGTGGACAGCCCATGAACAATGAAATATTACTTTTATACTTTTAGAAACCTGACGGGAAGAAGGGCATCAGTTCGTGAATTTATTACCAGACAGACATGCAAAATTTGTGATTATACAGTGGATTACATATGTCCTACCAAAACTAGCAAATCTCCTCATGCATTCGCAATGTGCTCTATCAGAACCGATCTCCTCAAGCAGGAAAACGAGAAAATTGACAGTTTGTAGATTTATCTAGACTTCAATTTACTTCTGACGAATCGGAATTTATCCCCGATTACATTTAGACTCCCATGATGAAAAAATATTGAAAATTTAACTTGCATCTTTGTCAAGAACAACTTAGAAATGTAAGAGTGTCACAATTTTCGTCATGTTTTTCGTGGGACGATTGATTTTGCGAGAGTTACACTTCATATACAAGAATAAACTATACATGTTTCTAATCGTGAAAGCATTCGCTACAACATAGCATTCTCTGATTTTGCAATATTCGAGCAGTAAAAAAGAAAATTTCAATTTTTGACATGTACATACCTTGCGAAGCGTATTCGTGAACTCTCCTCCACCAAAACCGGAAGTTATCCTCACGAATTTCTTTGCAGAACCAACTGTTCTGCTTGTGCCGATTACCAGCCGTGATTATGTTATCAAGTTTGTCAGTGCCTTGTGGCATGTCGGTGGTTTTCTCTGTGTACTCCGGTTCCCTCCACCAATAAAACTGACCGCCACGTGCACGATATAACTGTAATATTGTTGAAAGTGGCGTTAAACACCACAACCCTATAACCCAAATGTAACAAGAAAGATTATGAATTTAAATACCAAATCCACAAATTTAAATCTACCGTTTATCCACGAAAATTAATATCAATGAAAATAAATGAAACTGCAGCATGTCCTGTGCTGTAAAGGGTCTTGAATTTCTGATCAACAGTTACAACATATAAACTTTGTACACTATCACTAATATATATACAATGTATATATCATTCCTTGTGTGTGATGTACATGTTGTCGTGGCTACCTCAGGCTCAGATTTTAATGGATGCCAACATAAAATATTATCTTTGTAAAAGACTGCTCAAGGAACACCCCTTTTATTATCTGCGGAACCGTAGCTCTTATGGTCATTGGCCAGTTTTCTGATTATTTGCGGAACCGTAGCTTTTATGGTCATTGGCCAGTTTTCTGATTTTTGCGGAACCGTAGCTCTTATGGTCCTTGGCCAGTTTTCTGATTATGACTTTTTATGTGCGACCAAATAATCAGAAAACTGGCCAAGGACCATAAGAGCTACGGTTCTGCAGCTACACTTTTAGGGAACAACCATTTAACTTGAAAAAAATATTCTGATTTTGGTGGAGGAAAAAAAAAATAATCTGATTCAGAGATTTTGTCATGTAACCTAATGTTGAAAAAAGAAATAAAGATTCTAACTCTTGTGTTGTCGGAAAAAACAATTCTGAACGAAACAAAAAACCATAACCCCCCCCCCCCCCCCCCTTCAAGTTAAATGGTTGGTCCCTAATGTTGAATTTTGGAAAAAAAATTCGTGCTTTGCACGACAAAAAAAATAATATTCTAACTCTTGTGTTGTCGGAAAAAAAAATTCTGAACGAAACTAAAAACCATAACCCCCCCCCCCCCCCTTCAAGTTCAATGGTCGGTCCCTAATGTTGCATTCTGGAAAAAAAATTCGTGCTTTGCGCGACAAAAAAAATAAAAATTCTAACTCTTGTGTTGTCGGAAAAAAAAATTCTGAAAGAAACAAAAAACCATAAACCCCCCCCCCCCTTCAAGTTAAAAGGTCGGTCCCTTATATGCTTCTGTTGTTTGAGAGAAGATTTGTTCCCATATTGAATTTCCGGAGTACCCACCGACCTATCGCATGTCACAGACAAACTTAATCACATAATGTTGTATCAAATACACCGCCATTAGTGGCATTCGAATTCACAACGTTAGTGGTGATATATAGGCACTGATTGCACAGGTAGTGGTAAATCCAACTACCATACTATTACGAGCACGATGTCCCCAATGGAGGACAGTTTAAAGACTGACAGACATTGGTGACCGAAATGTGATGACAATAATTAACATGACAGTTCAATCTAGTTGAGTGAAAGCAGAAATGGTCAGTTTCTACATTCCTGTGGTTAGCCATACACATACACATAGAAGAGTATCCAATTATGTAGATGTTAAATGGTTATTATGAAACAAGTACTACTGTTAATTCACAATTTAATGCCATTATTTATTATTGTGAGTGAGTGATTATTGTTTAACGCTAACTCAGCAATTTTTCAGCTATATCATGGCGAGAACAAGTTAATTTTCAATGAGATGATGATGAGGTCCACTTTGTATTAGACCAACATGCTTATGAGAACAAGTTATTTTTCAATGAGATGATGATGAGGTCCACTTTGTACTAGACCAATATGCTTAGTTGGATTTTATAGTATTAGCTCACTGAAACAACAATCAGTGGATAGACATGTTGCCCGACTTGGACACATTATCCTGATTCCGAATCAACCCATCTTCGCTAGCCAAGGGTTACGATCCGCTCTACTCATCTTCACCCTTGGCATCGTTAGACAGATTTTCGTAATTCCCGCGCACTGCCACCCCACCTGTTGGATTTTGACAGTTACGCCCCTTGTAATGATGTCATTTTTAGCCAATCGACGCGAGGCTTTCATTTCCTTTCGTTTGAATGCCCTGCAAATTGACTCGAGATTATAATAGGCAGTGTCTCCTCGTACAAACTTTTTGTATGAATAGCGTAGCGGCTAATCGTACAAACTTTTTTATACTATCAAAATCGTGCCGGACTAACGATTTTTCGCATTTTTATTTTGTTGACATTTTTCCTACAGAACATGTGCTTTTCGTAAAGCCCGTTCTGATTGGTTGCAGCTACCACTAGCTGCATTACATATAAACCGTCACCGTGTGACCTTGAAAATCCGTCTAACGATGCCAAGGGTGAAGATGAGTAGAGCGGATCGTAACCCTTGGCTAGCGAAGATGGAATCAACCAGTCTTTGCTCTTTCTCCTTAATGTTTATTAATGCGAGTCCAGTAAATCTTATGGCTCAGTGGGCTGAGCCTGTGTCACTCACCTTTCATTCTGCTTTGAGGAAGCTTAATACAGAACCTTCCATAGGTGTTTCCCACCTCATTTGGCTAAGCAGTTTCAGAGAAGAAGATATTTAGAAATCGACCGACCAGAAACAAGAATTGCCTGTGGACAGGCTGTGGCAGCCATGTTTGTTAACAAATCGGGACGAAATGAGCAATCGTTATAGAGGACCTTCCAAGGATACTTCCTATCAAATTTCAGTTCATTTGGCCAAGCGGTTTCAGAGGAGAAGATTTTTTTCAGAAATCAACCAATCACAAACAAGAATTGCCTGTGGTGTCCATGTTTGTTAATGGATCGGAACTAAATGAGCAATCTTTATAGAGGACCCCTTCCAAGGATGCTTCTTACCGAATTTCGATTCATTTGGCCAAGCGGTTACAGAGGAGAAGATTTTTTAGAAATCAACCAATCAGAAACAAGAATTGCCTGTGGTGGACATGTTTGTTAACGGATGAGCAATCATTATAGAGGACCTGTCATAGATGCTTCCTATCAAGTTTCCGTTCATTTGGCCATGCACTTTCGGAGGAGAATATTTAAAAACATCGGCAAATCAGAAACAAGAATTGCCAATAGCAGCGTGGTTGCTAACGGATCGGAACTAAATGAGAATTCTTTTTAGAGAGCCTTCCAAGGATGCTTCCTACCAAGTTTCGATTCATTTGGCCAAGCGGTTTCAGAGGAGACAATTTTTTAGAAATTAACCAATTGGAAACAATAATTGCCTGTGGTGGCCATGTTTGTTAACGGATCGGAACTAAATGAGCAGTCTTCATAGAGGACCTGCCATAGATGCTTCCTACTAAGTTTCGTTTCATTTGGCCAAGCGGTTACAGAGGAGAAGATTTTTTTAGAAATCAACCAATCAGAAACAAGAATTGTCTGTGGTGGCCATGTTTTTTAACGGAATGGGACGAAATGAGCAATCTTTATAGAGAACCTGCCATAGATGCTTCCTAGAAAGATTCGGTTCATTTGGCCAAGCAGTTTCGGAGAAGATTTTTAAAAATCGGCCAATCAGAAACAAGAATTGTCTATGGCGGCCATGTTTGTTAACGGATCGGAACGAAATAAGCATTCTTTATAGAGGACCTTCCAAGGATGCTTCCTACTAAATTTCAATTCATTTGGCCAAGCGGTTACAGAGGAGAAGATTTTTTAGAAATCAACCAATCAGAAATAAGAATTGCCTGTGGTGGCCATGTTTGTAAACGGATCAGGACGAAATGAGCAATCTTTATAGAGGACCTGCCATAGATGCTTCCTACCAAGTTTCAGTTCATTTGGCCAAGCAGTTTCAGAGGAGAAGATTTTTTAGAAATCAACCAATCAGAAACAAGAATTGCCTGTGGCGGCCATGTTTGTTAATGGATCGGAACTCAATGAGCAATCTTTATAGAGGACCTTCCAAGGATGCTTCCTACCAAATTTCAATTCATTTGGCCAAGCGGTTTTAGAGGAGAAGATTTTTTAGAAATCAACCCATATAGAAACAAGAATTGCCTGTGGCGGCCATGGTTGCTAATGGATCGGAACTAAATGAGCAATCTTTATAGAGGACCTTCCAAGGATGCTCCCTACCAAGTTTCGATTCATTTGGCCAAGCGGTTTCAGAGGAGAAGATTTTTTAGAAATCGACCAATCAGAAACAAGAATTGCCTGTGGCGGCCATGTTTGTTAACGGATCGGAACTCAATGAGCAATCTTTATAGAGGACCTTCCAAGGATGCTTCCTACCAAATTTCAATTCATTTGGCCAAGCGGTTTTAGAGGAGAAGATTTTTTAGAAATCGACCCATATAGAAACAAGAATTGCCTGTGGCGGCCATGGTTGCTAACGGATCGGAACTAAATGAGCAATCTTTATAGAGGATCTTCCAAGGATGCTTCCTACCAAATTTCAATTCATTTGGCCAAGCGGTTTTAGAGGAGATGATTTTTTAGAAATCAACCCATATAGAAACAAGAATTGCCTGTGGCGGCCTTGTTTGTTAATGGATCAGAACTAAATGAGCAATCTTTATAGAGGACCTTCCAAGGATGCTTCCTACCAAGTTTCGATTCATTTGGCCAAGCAGTTACAGAGGAGAAGATTTTTTAGAAATCAACCAATCAGAAATAAGAATTGCCTGTAGCGGCCATGTTTGTAAACGGATCAGGACGAAATGAGCAATCTTTATAGAGGACCTGACATAGATGCTTCCTACCAAGTTTCAGTTCATTTGGCCAAGCGGTTTCAGAGGAGAAGATTTTTTAAAATCGGCCAATCAGAAACAAGAATTGTCTATGGCGGCCATGTTTGTTAATGGATCGCGACAAAATGAGCAATCTTTAGAGAGGACCTTCCATAGATGATTCCTACCAAGTTTCACTTCATTTGGCTGAGGGGAAGATTAAAATGTGAAAAGTTAACAGACGACATACGATGGATGATGCCAAGTGATGGCAAATGCTCACTTTGCCTTTGGCAAGGTGAGCTAAAAATACCTTACATTCCTCAAAAACCAGTTTTAATGAGAAATTTATTCAAATGTGAAGTATACAAATAGCAAAAAAACAAAAAAACAACCCAATGTTTAGGTCAAATCCTGAATTGAAATCAGCAACTTTTCAAATACAAAATATTTTTCCAAAAATTGAAGGTTTGTTGCAATCTAAACCCCGTCACATTTTTCGCATTAATTACCATATTGCGTTAATTTGTGAATATTCTAACATGACGTCCTTTATTGGCTATGTAAATAATGCAGTGATAAAACTCCCGATATATTCTAATTCGCACATGCATATTTTCAGACAAATTAAGTCATCATTCATATGTGATTTCGTGCATTTATACTACAGGACTGTGGTGCATACAATCATTAAAATGTTCATTTTGTTTCTTTATATATTCATTTTTTCCGAAAAAAAACCCCTGAACGATCTACATATATTGACTAGTCTATTATAAACTGTTGCATTCTATAGCTAGTGACACTGACATCTGCTTGCTAATTAATTTTACGAATTTTGAGCATTGTGCTTGTTTATATTGCTAAAATCGAAATACCAACAAAGTGGTAAATGTTAGTAACATCAATGGCGAAAGAAAAATATAATTGCACAGATGAAGGGTTGTGGATTTTTTTAGATACATTTTAATGCACACTTTTTCATTTCTTCTTTTTCCACACATGATTGTAAATTCTTATATAAAAATATCATTCCCCATCTCTTTATTTGTTATTTTTTTTCATTTATACATACCACTTAATTTGTGAAAACTTTGGTGAATTTGACATTGTGGAAAATGGAACGGCGAATAGTGTCACATAAACTGTGTGTGACCTTGCCCGCATCCGTAAACATACATTACCGTCTTTCAACAATGTGTACTATCATTATATGTACTGTTAGACATATTAGAATCAAAATAATTCATAGAAGCTATATAATAATGTGTTGTAAGTTTTAACACAGGTTTACAGGATATTAATAATTGTTATCACTTGTTACCGCTCGGGATAAAAGTACTAATATCCCTGCCAACCCATGTTAAAACTTACAACACAGTATGGCTTTCATGAATTATTTCTTAATTAAATGAACACAAAACTACAATAACATAATATTCTTTGAATAATTTATTGGATAGTCATGCAAGGTAAAAGATCTCGCTAATAACAATGTTCACGTTTATCTTCATTATCTTATTTTTAATAACTGAAATATTGTTGAAAGTGGCGTTAAGCACCATAAACCCAAACCAAACCAAATCATATTTTCAAATTGTGAATAAACTACTGTTTATAATATGAATTCTTAGCATTAGATAACAAATAGAGTTAGGGTTAAGGTGTTTAATGCCACTTTCAACAATATTTGAGTTATATAGTGTCCGTCAGTTTTATTGGTGGAGGAAACAGGAGTACCCGGAGAAAACCACCGACTTGTCTCAAGTCACTGACAAACTTTATCACATAATGTGGTAACGAGTACACGTCGCCTGAGCAGGATTCGACCTAACATCTTTAGTGGTGATAGGCACTGATTGCATAGGTAGTTGTAAATCCAACTACTATACGATCATGACCAAGCAGCCCCAGATAACAAATGTACATAAAATATGTTATAACAATCTTGTCTGTTATCTCTAAATTAAAATTAAGTTTATTAGCTGTCATTACTTCATAGTGAAAAACAATTTGATCAGAACTAAACTTTTTCTGTTCTGTTACAATCTTTAGGATATATTAGAGTTTTACTTTACATTTTAGGGGCAGTCGTGTTCGTGGTCGTAATTTTGAAATGCTTAATTACATATAATACAAAAAAATCCTAGTATTTTAATACCTTACTTAGTATAATATTAATCATAATATATATTTTATTTCTATTTTTTTTTTTATCAAATTTATCCAGTAGAGACAAGGTAAAGTAAAAACTCTACACATATCTATGAATAAATATACATCAATAAAAATGTAGATATTGAATTAAGTGTTTATGATACGTTTCTGGAATAACTTTCATCAGGTACCTGGTCACACCAATACAAATGTAGATATTGAATTAAGCGTGCATGACACGTTTCTGAAATAACTTTCATCAGGTACCTCACACCAATAAAAATGTAGATATTGAATTAAATGTGCATGACACGTTTCTGGAATAACCTTCATCAGGTACCTCACACCAATAAAAATGTAGATATTGAATTAAGTGTGCATGATACGTTTCTGAAATAACTTTCATCAGGTACCTCACACCAATAAAAATGTAGATATTGAATTAAGTGTGCATGATACGTTTCTGAAATAACTTTCATAAGGTACCTCACATCAATAAAAATGTAGATATTGAATTAAGTGTGCATGACACGTTTCTGAAATAACCTTCATCAGGTACCTCACACCAATAAAAATGTAGATATTGAATTAAATGTGCATGACACGTTTCTGGAATAACCTTCATCAGGTACCTCACATCAATAAAAATGTAGATATTGAATTAAATGTGCATGACACGTTTCTGGAATAACCTTCATCAGGTACCTCACACCAATAAAAATGTAGATATTGAATTAAGTGTGCATGATACGTTTCTGAAATAACTTTCATCAGGTACCTCACACCAATAAAAATGTAGATATTGAATTAAGTGTGCATGATACGTTTCTGAAATAACTTTCATAAGGTACCTCACATCTATAAAAATGTAGATATTGAATTAAGTGTGCATGACACGTTTCTGAAATAACCTTCATCAGGTACCTCACACCAATAAAAATGTAGATATTGAATTAAATGTGCATGACACGTTTCTGGAATAACCTTCATCAGGTACCTCACATCAATAAAAATGTAGATATTGAATTAAGTGTGCATGACACGTTTCTGAAATAACCTTCATCAGGTACCTCACACCAATAAAAATGTAGATATTGAATTAAGTGTGCATGACACGTTTCTAGAATAACTTTCATCAGGTACCTCACACCAATCAAAATGTAGATATTGAATTCAATGTGCATGACACGTTTCTGAAATAACCTTCATCAGGTACCTCACACCAATAAAAATGTAGATATTGAATTAAATGTGCATGATACGTTTCTGAAATAACTTTCATCAGGTACCTCACACCAATAAAAATGTAGATATTGAATTAAGTGTGCATGATACGTTTCTGAAATAACTTTCATCAGGTACCTCACATCAATAAAAATGTAGATATTGAATTAAGTGTGCATGACACGTTTCTGAAATAACCTTCATCAGGTACCTCACACCAATAAAAATGTAGATATTGAATTAAATGTGCATGACACGTTTCTGGAATAACCTTCATCAGGTACCTCACACCAATAAAAATGTAGATATTGAATTAAGTGTGCATGATACGTTTCTGAAATAACTTTCATCAGGTACCTCACACCAATAAAAATGTAGATATTGAATTAAGTGTGCATGATACGTTTCTGAAATAACTTTCATAAGGTACCTCACATCAATAAAAATGTAGATATTGAATTAAGTGTGCATGACACGTTTCTGAAATAACCTTCATCAGGTACCTCACACCAATAAAAATGTAGATATTGAATTAAATGTGCATGACACGTTTCTGGAATAACCTTCATCAGGTACCTCACATCAATAAAAATGTAGATATTGAATTAAGTGTGCATGACACGTTTCTGAAATAACCTTCATCAGGTACCTCACACCAATAAAAATGTAGATATTGAATTAAGTGTGCATGACACGTTTCTAGAATAACTTTCATCAGGTACCTCACACCAATAAAAATGTAGATATTGAATTCAATGTGCATGACACGTTTCTGGAATAACCTTCATCAGGTACCTCACATCAATAAAAATGTAGATATTGAATTAAGTGTGCATGACACGTTTCTGAAATAACCTTCATCAGGTACCTCACACCAATAAAAATGTAGATATTGAATTAAATGTGCATGACACGTTTCTGGAATAACCTTCATCAGGTACCTCACACCAATAAAAATGTAGATATTGAATTAAGTGTGCATGATACGTTTCTGAAATAACCTTCATCAGGTACCTCACACCAATACAAATGTAGATATTGAATTAAGTGTGCATGACACGTTTCTAGAATAACCTTCATCAGGTACCTCACACCAATACAAATGTAGATATTGAATTAAGTGTGTATGACACGTTTCTAGAATAACCTTCATCAGGTACCTCACACCAATAAAAATGTAGATATTGAATTAAGTGTGCATGACACCTTTCTAGAATAACCTTCATCAGGTACCTCACATCAATTCTATATACATATATGTACAAAATAAAATGTATCAAACTTAACATTCAATCAACAGTCAACAGAACAACAAATGCTACTAAATTATCCCCATCAAGAGTGGCCTACCCCTGTTATAACATCACTTTTTCATTGAAAAGGGGGTGACCTTATAAGAAGGGGACCATATCAGTGGTGTAATGGTTAGCTTGTTAACCTCCAGTGCAGTAGATTGTGGGGTTGAGCCAAGGTTGGGTCAAAGATAAGACTATTAAATTGGTATTTGTTGCTTCTCCGCTAAGCATGCATCATTACAGTGTTTGACGCCACTTTCAAAAATATTTCAGTTATATCGTGGCAGACATTTTTATTGGTGGAGGCAACCTGAGAAAACCACCGACCTGTCGCAAGTCACTGACAAACTTTATCACATAATGTTGTATCGAGTACATCTCGCCATGAACTGGATTTGAACTCACAACTTTAATACATAGTGTTGGCTTAACAGGTGAGAGGAGAGAAGAACTTGAACACAAATAAACACTGAATCAAGAAAATTAGGAAAACAGAAAATATTCATTCCATATCATTAATAATATCACAGACATTAATATATTTCACATACAATGTATATGCATTTGAACACAAGAGTTATCTCCCTTCTCCTGAACTCTCTTATGAAGGCATGGAGTCCACATTCATAGATTCTTGCTGATGCTGAAGTAACAGTTTTTCTACTACTTCCATATCACCAGGATATTCCTGAAGTTTTTCATTGTTTGTGATGTAATGATTGCCAGCAAATTCATGAAAATATTTTCCAACTTCTGGATGAGCTACTCCTTGAAAGATTTGTGGTAATTCTAAATTTTCTGTAAAAATAAAAAAAAATATAAGATTGTGTAATAAATACATTTATGGAATTTTCCTCTGCATAAAAACTCTAATAATCATTCCAGTGCCATTACATGATGTTGGCTCATACAGCGTCTACTGCCATATACAACTACCATCTGATCACGACTGCCCCTATTTTTCATTGCAGAAGGAGTGGATTTATAAGAGGGAGGCTGCTGTGCCTCCGCAGTGCACTTCTTGTATTGTGGTACTGTATTGCTACCGTAGTATACCATGTGTTCCCTCTATTATTTGTTTTGAGAATGTATTACTGAAAATACTGGTTAACAAAAATTGAAAAAAAAACTGTCTTCACATAGTTACATATATCACGAAGCAAATATTGTTGAAAGTGGATTTAAACACCATAAACCACCAATCAACCAACCATTGCTTCGTAGTATAAATCACATAGATTGCCAGCATAAAAAACATGTTGTTCAACACTGTTCCAAGTGTTCTTGATGTACAGAACAATGATTTAAGTAGAAACTGTACATACCCTGAGCTGCATATCTGTTGCTTCCATCGTCAACAAAAACATTATAAAATGGTTGTTTGTCCCTGTTAGGTAAGTGATTCACACCCATCTGATAGATCCATTCTTGACTTGCCTGACATTTAGAGTCCCATCCATATATAACACACATATAGTTATACCTGTAAATTTTGTGTAGTAATATTAAATGCTATTGCCAATTTAGAGAATTGCCAATATATAAAATAAGTGAATATGCAATATATAAACAATGTCACAAAATACAAATGTCCGAGCTATAGAAAAAGGTCAAAAATCAAGCATTTGGCAAGCTGTTCTGACCCGTTTCGAAGCGAATGCAAACAAGATGAATTGTGAGCTAATGCTCACTTATGATACCCCCGCATATATGTTCAATGTGTATAAAAACCAACCAAGTCGGCAAACAGGAAGTAGGAGTCTGATGGGTCAAAAAACGCTTCCCACAAAATGGGGTATCTATATGAAGCTTGTGACGAAATATCAGATTTCTGCCATCAATATTTGCTGAGAAAAATGCGACGAAAAATTAACATATATGTTCAATGTGTATAAAAATCAACAAAGTCGGCAAACAGGAAGTAGGAATCTGATGGGTACAATAACGCTTCCCACGATATGGGGTACCGATATGAAGCTTGTGACCAAATATCAGATTTGTGTCATCAATAGTTGCTGAGAAAAATGTGACGAAAAATGTGCATATATGTTCAATGTGTATAAAAATCAACTAAGTCGGCAAACAGGAAGTAGGAGTCTAACGGGTCAAAAAACGCTTCCCACAAAATGGGGTACTTATATGAAGCTTGTGACGAAATATCAGATTTCTGCCATCAATATTTGCTGAGAAAAATGCGACGAAAAATTAGCATATATGTTCAATGTGTATAAAAATCAACAGTCGGCAAACAGGAAGTAGGAATCTGATGGGTACAATAACGCTTCCCACGATATGGGGTACCGATATGAAGCTTGTGACCAAATATCAGATTTGTGTCATCAATAGTTGCTGAGAATAATGTGACGAAAAATGTGCATATATGTTCAATGTGTATAAAAACCAACTTAGTCGGCAAACAGGAAGCAGGAGTCTGACG
Organism: Bathymodiolus brooksi; assembly: GCA_963680875.1. Taxonomy (NCBI): domain Eukaryota; kingdom Metazoa; phylum Mollusca; class Bivalvia; order Mytilida; family Modiolidae; genus Bathymodiolus; species Bathymodiolus brooksi. Next base: position 36,102,789 of record OY804580.1, on the reverse strand, counting down.
GGTCAAAAAACGCTTCCCACAAAATGGGGTACCTATATGAAGCTTGTGACGAAATATCAGATTTCTGCCATCAATATTTGCTGAGAAAAATGCGACGAATAATTAGCATATATGTTCAATGTGTATAAAAATCAACAAAGTCGGCAAACAGGAAGTAGGAATCTGATGGGTCCAAAAACGCTTCCCACGATATGGGGTACCGATATGAAGCTTGTGACCAAATATCAGATTTGTGTCATCAATATTTGCTGAGAAAAATGTGACGAAAAATGTGCATATATGTTCAATGTGTATAAAAACCAACCAAGTCGGCAAACAGGAAGTAGGAGTCTGACGGGTCAAAAAACGCTTCCCACAAAATGGGGTACCTATATGAAGCTTGTGACGAAATATCAGATTTCTGCCATCAATATTTGCTGAGAAAAATGCGACGAAAAATTAGCATATATGTTCAATGTGTATAAAAATCAACAGTCGGCAAACAGGAAGTAGGAATCTGATGGGTACAAAAACGCTTCCCACGATATGGGGTACCGATATGAAGCTTGTGACCAAATATCAGATTTGTGTCATCAATAGTTGCTGAGAAAAATGTGACGAAAAATGTGCATATATGTTCAATGTGTATAAAAATCAACTAAGTCGGCAAACAGGAAGTAGGAATCTGACGGGTCCAAAAACGCTACCCACAATATGGCATACCTATATGAAGCTTGTGACGAAATATCAGATTTCTGCCATCGATAGTTGCTGAGAAAAATGCGAGACAGACGGACAGAGGTAAAACAGTATATCCCCCTCCCCCTTCAGGGAGTGGGGGCACAAGTTACCGACAATGTATGTATATTGTGTTTATTCTGCAATGTCAAAAAGACCAAAACAACTGCCAAATTGTCTGAAAAGAGCAGAAACTAAGAGTTGTTCTAATCATTTTCCATGGTGTCGTCTATCATATCATAACACAAAAGCTGGTCACAAGGAGGTTCAGTGTAAGACAGGTTTTCCTGTATTTTAATAATATAAATATTAACATCCCCTGTACATGGTCAACCAATGCTTTATTCATCATTTACCTCTTATGCCTCATTACCATACCAATGGCAAATTCCACCCCTTTATTATCTTTCCTTTCCTTCACTTTCAGCTAAAACAAAAAATATGTAAAAGATAATTTTATTGTAAAATTATCATATTAAACCTTCATTTATGATCGGTTGATTCTAATTTGCCATCAAGTCAACAATATTTCAGATACACTCCAATCATATGTCGTGACATATCAGAAAAGGGGGGGGAGCCATTCAAGATCTAATTTTGGCTAAACTCATGACAAGAACAATATGACAACTATTAACAAGCAAGTACATGTATACTATTAATAAAATAAAATATGGTACAGAATGAAATTAGATATCTACTCTTCTCAGTCACTGTTCCAGACATTTATGTTCATATCTTGCTTATGTCAGACAGTTCTGAGTGCATTCCACCACATCAGTGGTGTAATGGTTAGCATTCTTGTCTCAAATGCAGTAGATCATGGGTTCAAGCCCATTCCGGTCAAAACCAAAGATTATAAAATTGGTATTTGTTGTTTCTCCGCTAAGCACGCAGCATTAAGGAGTAAGAGCAAAGACGGGTTAGCTCGGAATCAGGATTATGTGTCCGAGTGGGGCAACACGTCTACCTGCAGAATGTTTCAACGAACTAGCACTATAAAAATTTAACTAAGCATGTTGGTCTCGTACAAAGCGGACATCATTATCATCTCATCGAATGTAAGCTCGTTTGGCTTTAAACAACAATCAATCAATTCACTAGTCTGAGCTAGTATAGTATTACATCTTTAAATACATTTTAACTCTAAAACACAAAAAAATGAAGACAAACCTTTTTCTTCCTTTCGTTTTCATAATTTAACATTTGTCGCCTAGCTTCCTCTAAGAGATGGCCGACCAATGCCTGTCTGCTGTCAAAGCTTATTGTCCTCTGTAAATTCTCCATTACCTGACAAAGAAATAACATGGCTAAAAATATGAATACATTCTTGTCTTATATGATAGAACTAAAAAAGGTAGGATATCTCCTTCAGTTTTCAGATGCAATGAGATAGTAAAAAATTGATAAATAAGAAAGGGGGGGGGGGTGGGGGCTACAATTATTGCTTACTTAGTTGCCTCCAATTTGTTCAATTGTCAGGATTGAGATTTTCTACATATAAACTTCTTACAAAAACAAAAATATACCTAATTAATTTTTCAATACTTATTTAAAATATAGACAATAGAAACAAATAGACAGCTGCGCCAAGAGCGCATGATACTCCTGTCGTCAACATTCATACAATATTTGTAAAGACTTTCTTCCCCATAACTCTTGAATGAAAAATATAAATTTCAGGAATTAGGAAAAAAAAACGCCCGGTGTGAATCACTCCGGGCACTGCTCCCATACGTTGAATGGGACCGATTCGTAACCCTAACTGGAGCATAAGCGTAATGAGGGTTACGTTATCGTATCTAGTGGATACCATATCCATAGAAGGTAAATGGACAACACAGATCACACTAGGTCTGTGTTATTAGTAGCCAGGCTAATGATATATACTGTATATATATTCTCTATAATACATCGGAGATCCTTGTAGGAGAACATTTTGATGAGTCCCAACCAAAAAGTCAGTCCCACTAGTGCATTCTGTTGACTGTTATGTTTGGTAAAATAAATGGCGAATTCCAACTTAAAAAGTAAGTGATGAGTCCACGACTCGCCTAGACGAGTTGCAAGTATCTTTGATACATGTAATAATATATAATTAACACACATTTTAACCTATGATGGACATGTATTTCTACAACATAATGAAATTAATTCAATGTACACAATTTTCACTTTTAATTTGCTACCAAAAAATGTATTTTTAGATAAAATATGATTACATCTGATGACATTATAACATACAGGTACATGTTCAATCAATGTACAAGTTTATAACCAGAATTTATATTGTACTTTTGCTTTCCTATTCATATGTTTACCAGGAACTAAAATCACCAAGTTTGCCTGGTACAAATTTTGCTTTCTTTTTTTCAGTTTCAGATAGTTCATCGTCAGTTGATCGTTTCAGTCTTCCACTTATCAAAGTATTCAGTTTTGCAGTATTTGGTGATAAATTGATATATTTTCCAACTCCTGATTTAAAAACTTTTGGCGCAGACTCTGCTTCTAGTTTAAGCTGTCTTTCTTTTTCCAGTTTTTCCTTTTCAGCCTTTGCCTGTTGTATCTCTTCACTTCTTTCTTTTCTAAGCTGTTCATCTGCTTGTTCATATGGATCAAAGAAAACTTTGCAATCTTCTATGATAATGTCTTTCAGTGGTCTGTCCTTTTTGTCTGTTTCAATTATTTCTACTTCATCCAACACGCTAATTCCTCCAACAACTCTACCAAAAACTGTATGTTTATTATCTAGATGATGTGCAGATCTGAAAGTGATAAAGAACTGGGATTTGTTGGTATTTGGTCCTGAATTTGCCATACTTAACACTCCTCTACCTGTGTGCAACATATTTGGTTTGAATTCATCTTTAAAACACCCTCCCCATATGGAGTCACCTCCTAACCGTGTGCCAGTTGGATTTCCTCCTTGTAAAATAAAGTTTCTGATTGAACGATGAAATTTTGTGTTTTTATAGTATCCATTTTTGCAATGCTTCAAGAAGTTTTCACACGTTCTTGGAACTGTATCACAATACAGTTCAATGTTCAATGGACCATAATTTGTGGTCAATGTCAAATAACCTTTCTTCCTAACCCTTTCATACCGTATAATGTCTTCATCTATAATGGCAGTTTCATGTTCAGTGACTGGAACCATCGCTGTTGATGTAAATGATGCTGCGACTTGTCCTGTTGAATAATGTGCTGCATTGAATTTATCAGCAACTGCTTTACTTTTTTCTTCTTTAACTGGCTCTTTGTAAGTTCTCTCAAGTTCTTCTAGTACTGATTGTGTCATTGTACTTGATGATTTAATTTTGGACTTTGAATCTGATTTATGGTCAGTAAGTTTCAATTTGTTTTTGATATGGTAGAATTCTGAAATGTTACACTTGTCCACATTGGAGGGGTCTTGAATTGTTATGATATCACTCCGTTTAAACGGTTCATCAGTTATTAAATCTCTTAAATTTCCTGTCTTGATATTCAGTCTATCTACTGCCTCTTTGCTATACACATTCCCTGATGTTTTTATAGCAACAATCTTTGTATGTTTTGTAAATATAACATAGGTAACAGGACAATGATATTTTCCGCTTTTATTCGTATGAAAATTCAAATGTATCAAATCTTTTGCGGTCATTTTCTCCCCTGTGCATGGATTCACTCCAAACTTTTTAAAAATGGGACTATATTAGTGATATCGAAAATATGGCCTTCTTTTGTACATAATGGGTCTTCAAAATTTCTCAGAGAAAGACTACAGCAATCAAATGGTAAACGTCTAAATTCGGAGTCTTCGCCAACCTTTTTCTTATATCCACCATATGATGAACTCCATTCGGTATTTGTGAGGTACAATTTATCCTTCTGGTGTTGTTTTTTCCCCATTTTGGACTATTGAGAATTTTGCCCGTCTTGTTGGTTTGTCCTTACCGGAAGTTAACGACCTCCCTGAATACATCAAACATAGCCGTATCCGACTTTTTGCAGATGACAGTATGATCTATCGACAAATCAAATCACAAAGCAACTGCCTCAAGCTCCAAGAAGATCTCGAAGCTGCCATAAAATGGGAACAAGACTGGCTCATGTCATTTCACCCAGACAAGTGTAACATCATGAATATAACAACCAAGAGAAATCCAATCCACTTTTACTATAACATGCATGGCCATATATTAGAATCTGTTCAACACGCAAAATATCTAGGTGTCACAATCTCAACAGACCTAAAATGGAACACCCACATCCAACAAACTGCCGCCAAAGCAAACAAATCATTATGTTTTATCAGAAGAAATCTAAAAGTACAATCACAAACGATAAAAGAACGAGCATATCAAACCCTAATAAGACCCAAATTAGAATACTGCTGCACTGTTTGGGATCCTCACACAAACGAAAACATCAACTCGCTAGAAAAGGTACAGCGACGGGCAGCCAGGTATACATGCAACAGACATCATAACACCAGCAGTGTGTCTGAGATGTTAAACACCATGAATTGGCAAACTCTACAAGAACGCCGACTAAGAACTAGGCTCATAATGTTTCACAAAGTAATAAATGAAAATATCGCTATCCCCACACAAAATATATTACTTCAGAGCCAGTCTACGACAAGATCTTCCCGAAAAGATTCCTACAGACAAATCCAATGCAATAAAGACAGTTATAAATTTTCTTTCTTTTGTCAAACCATTAAAGACTGGAACAAATTATCCCCTGACATAACCAAAAACACCACTACAGAATCCTGCAAGGGTGCACTCACTCACAATGTGCTCCTTGATACTTATCCACACAGAATAAAATAAACAGAAATCATGTTTTTATCTTAATAAATGAAAAATAAAAAATAAAAAAATTGTAAAAATCCTAAATTAAAAGAAAAATTGTAAAAACTGATAATATAAAACTAAAAAATAATAATAACAATTATATCAAATAAATTATCTATGTTCTGAAAATTTTTATAAATTTGAAAACATTTTACCAGGCATGCGCCGGAAAGTAAACATCAGTACGTTGATGGTTTTCCGTAACCAAAGAAGAAGAAGAAGAAGAAGAAGAAGAAGTTAACTGAAGATGTAGAGATTTGACTAAAAACATGTAAACTGGTCCCGTTAACTCACAAATCTTTTCGCATTTTAATACAACTCGTTCCAACTTTCGAAAGATGATTACTGATCAAGATTGACCTAGAATTAATGTTACTTCTTTGGAAAATTATTATTTTTCTTTTGAATACCGAAGTATTGATTAATGAGAAATATGATAATGAATATGATAACTATTGCTTTAGACAGGAACCTACTGAAGTACATAAAGAAAGGCCTCCTCAACAAATCGTAAATAGAAAACGAACAATGAACAGTGATTTCTATGACCTAAGACTAGAAACACCAGATGACTACGACGAAGGCAGCGTATGTCATGACATGAAGAGAAAACGTAGTAATAACATACCTCCCAGATTTCAGAGATTACAGAAGGAAAAACAGGAAGCAAGTAAGAAAGAAAATTATGCGACACAAAACAATGAGCAGATTCAAAGTCAGCATTTTTTAGACCAACAATGGGCCTGGAGAAATCGACCCCAACCATCTCGCCCACATTATGTAAATTAGATGATGTACATAGTATACTGAATGTTTTATCTTTTAACATTGAAGGCTTTATGTCTAATAAGGCTTATCTGGATATGTTGATGAAGAGAGCTGATATAATTTTGTTGCAAGAACACTGGTTACATAGTTGTGAAAAACATTCCCTTCAGGAATATATGATCAATTTCTCATGTCATACAAAATGTTTTGATGATGATATAGTTCAGGACCCACTAGAAAGGAGGGGAGGACATGCCGGAGTGGCAATATGTTTTAAAAATAAACTACAAAATTTTATTGAACCCTTACCGGATGGAGGAAATAGAGTAATAGCAATTCGTTTAAATGTAATACAACCTTTTATTTTAGTCTGTGTTTATATGCCAACTCGAGGAGGTAATGCGACACTTCATGACTATAAGGCAGTCCTTGATGAACTTAGTGAAATTATAGAGAAGTATAGAAGTACATATGACATAATTATTGGAGGTGATATGAATGCCTCCTTACATAGATCTGATCGTAATATTACTCACAACACTGTTTTTACGAATTTTTGGAAGCTAACGGGCTGAAGTTACCAGATATGTGTAAAAAGCAAAGTTCTTTTTATCATTTTAATAACAGAGATAAGTCACAGATCGACTATTTTGTTGAAAATAATCTAAGAGTAAAAAAATATTGGACATTTGAAAGAGAATTCACAAATTTATCAACACATGACCCGATTATAGTGACAGTAGCATGCAAACTGCAGAGGATTGATATCAACTCTCAAAGACATGAGAACATAAGAGTGAATTGGGACAAAATTGATAAGGAACAATATAGAATTTTATTAGAAGAAAATATGAAAGGTGTAGCCCAGATAGTACAAACAGAAGATAATAAACCCCAAAACATTGATAATATAATTACTGAATTTTCTAATATAATGGTTAAAACTGCTGAACAACTCTGCCCTAAACGTAAATGTAAAAAGAAAAGGAAAAGGGATGATTGGACACCTGATATGACGTCAATCGTGAAAAAGGGAAAATTTTACCACTGGAAATGGAAGCAAGAAGGTAACATAGACAATAGGGAAAGTGCAAATTACAAAAATATGAGAGAACAAAAGAAAAAACTTCGCTCTGCCCAACGTAGATTGGCAGCTGCCAAAAGAGACAACACCTATACTAGAATTATGAACCTTAATGAGCGAAATGATAAACAATTCTTTGCATTAGTAAACAGACAACGGTGTGTGAGAACTGTAAATACACCAATCTTGAAAATAGAGGATAAAACTTTTAATAATCCAGTGACAGTATTGGATGCTTGGGCAGATTATTTTGAAGACTTAGCCACTCCATCAGAACAGCAGTCCTTTGACAGTACTTTCTTAGCGCTGGTGAATGATGACGTTGATATACTTACTGAGATATTTACCAAATATAGACAACCTATGCAGGAAGTAACTGAGGAAGAACTAAGCGAATGCATCTCAACTTTTAAAAATGGAAAAGCACCGGATGAATCCAAAATCACTATTGAACATCTTAAGTATGGAGGAAATTTAACTATCATCATATTGACAAAATTAGTAAACATAATTTTTCAAAATGCAGAAATTCCAAACACATTGAAAACTGGTATTGGATGTCCGATTTTTAAAAACGGAGGTAAACCGAAGGAAGATCCAAATTCCTACCGCCGCATTACGGTCACAAGTGCTATTGGAAAGATCTTAGAAAAACTACATTTATCTCGAAACCAATCCTCTATCCGACGTCAGCAGAGCTACTTACAAAAAGGATTCACGAAAGGAGAATCTCCATCTATAGCTGGTCTTGTTTTAACCGAATTAAATATCGAGGCAGAAGAGAAACGGAATCCCGTCTATATAGCTCTAACTGATGCTAAAAAAGCATTCGATAAAGTATTGCACGAAGGTCTTTGCAGGGAAATGCATACAATGAACATATATGGTGATAATTGGCTTCTGTTTAAGGAATGGTACCAAAATCTCACCACTAAAGTTAAATGGGAAGGGCAGATTTCACGTGGATTTGAAGAAAAGCAAGGAGTAAGACAGGGAGGTGTATGGTCATCAACAGCATATAAAGTTTTCATAAACTCTCTTTTTAAAATATATGAAGAAAATAAAATTGGATGTCATATTGGATCCATTTTTTGTGGAGTACCAACTGTAGCTGATGATGTAACACTAATAGCAAATGACCCACATGACCTTCAAACTATGTTAAACATACAGATGGATCATGCTAACAAACACAGATACATTATTAGTGACCAAAAATCCTGTGTGTTGAAGATCAGGGATAAAACACAATGTACATGGACTATGAATGACAAAAATCTAAATATGCCAGCAAACGCAACTCACTTGGGAATCAGAAGAGACACCTCCTCAAAATTTGGAGTAAAACTGGTTGTACCAGACAGAATACAAACTGCACGCAAAACAGTATACGCACTGATGGGGGCAGGTTTGCATGGGATGAATGGAATAAATCCAATGGTCTCAATACACATGATCAAATGCTTTGTACTTCCCAGACTACTGTATGGACTGGATGTGATAAGACTTACTAAAACTGACATTAAAAATCTTTCAACATATTTTGTACAATTACTAAAACAAATTCAACATCTTCCTGTCCGTACATCAACAGCAGCAGTACTAATTCTAGCTGGACAAATACCAATAGAAGCTGAACTCCACAAACGAATGCTCTCCTTATTCAGAAATATTGCTGAAAATAAAGGATCTATGGAATATAATATTGCTTTCAGACAACTTGCAATAAAACCTGAGGACTCAAACAGCTGGTTTATACAAATAGTGAAAGTAACAGAAATGTATAATTTACCGTCACCTAGAGACATCATCAACCCTGTACCTAATAAGGCAATTTGGAAAAGAACTGTATATACAGCAATTAATGAATACTGGAAAGATCAATTAGTGAAAGATGCTACAACAAAATCTACACTAAAACTGTTCAACTTTGAGGAATTTGAAATAGGTAAAATACATAACATTTGGAAAAGTTGTGGTTCAGATTTATATGCAGTTAAAAGAGCATGTGTTAAATCTAAAATAGTTTGCGGAACATACACACTTCAAGCTGATCGAGCTAGATTTAATGGACAAAAAACTACCTCCAGGTGCCCTCTTTGCTACAAAGAACCTGAAGATACAAAACACTTCTTATTAAAGTGCATCATACTAAACGATACACGATCAAAATTCATCAAGAAACTGAGGGATCTGTTAGAATTGAAATTATTGAAATCTCTCGTATTTGAACTATTTGAATGTGATGATAATCTTCTGCAGTTAATTGTTGACTGCACTAAGTTCCATTTTCTGAATGAATTATATACCGATATTGAAAGATTAACCAGTAGTATGTGCTTTGCACTACACCTGAAAAGGTCAAATTTAATTGGGTAGATGTTTAAATGAAGTCATGATTTTATGTTAGTTACAGAGGAACATTATTGTGTTGAACATTGGTGACATGAGAGTGATGGAGGTGTATGTATATGTATATAATCCTTACTTATGATGATTTTATATTTTACCATAACTATGGGCATCAATGGATGTCTTTTAGAATTTACCACAATTATGCGTCTTAGTTTTTACCACATTTATGAGTTTTATATTTTACCACAATTATGTGAATCGATGGATGTGTTTTAGATCTTACCACAATTATGTGCAACGATGGAGGTATCCTAGATTTTATCACTTTTTAAATTTAGCCGTGAATTTTACCAAATCTATGTGTCTTGATTTTACCACACCTATGTGCCTTAGATTTTAACACAATTGTGTGCATCAATGGATGTGTCTCAGATTTTACTACTATTATGGGCATCGATGGATGTCTTTTATTCAAAGTGCGTGTGTTATGACATACTCTTTTAAAAATGTTCCACATCCCGTATAAAGTATATAATATAGTGTGATAAAAATTCATAAGAAATATAAACTACGCTTCAATAATGGATGAAGATCCGTTGAAGAAGTGGTTCGCCTGACAAAGGCGGCAACATACAGAGAAGGTAAAGGTAAAGGTAAAGTTACTGTTTTGGTATCTAATAAAATACTAGTTTGGCCATGGTGGGTTTTGAGATTGAAAGGTGATAACAATCATCGGACACCCATATATCATGATGATGGAGAGTATCGGAGCGTGATTAGCAGGGCCGGATTAAAGCCATTTATGGCATAAGCACAGGTAAACCTTAGTTCCCCCACACCATCCACTGGCATAATGTAAAAACTAACACGACCCTTTGACTCAACATAATTGTCAAATGTCTAACCTTCTTCCCGTCTACCTCTGGAACAGTCTTCCATCAGATATTACAAGAATGCAATCCCTAGAGGCTTTCAAGGGAGGGATTGCTTCCAGCTTCCACTAGACCAGTCTCAGATGTTTTTAACCAGATCGTTTTATCCGGCACATGTAAATTTTTGTAAATACACTAACCGACCCTCCCTCACATAGTCAATTGTGCGAAAATGTTTCAGAGGAATTATGCACACTAATGGGAGAAGAAGAAGAAGAAGATGAAGAAGAAGAAGAAGAAGATTAAATTCAGATATAGATAAAGTCTATGGCATTTATTAATGTTTTATTACATTTTCCTACATAAAAAAAAATTGGTTTGATTTTTAGCCTACTATCTGGCTGATAAAATAAATTGCCTTGTGGCCGGATTTTTGTGGTGCTTCTTGATGCCTTTTAATTTTTTAAGCACTGCTTATTTTGTCTAAGGGTTAATCCAGCACTGGTGATCAGTCGTGGGGTGCCGACAATGGGCATGGGGGATAACATATATTTAAAATATAGATGCGAAATATAATCATATGGGATAAAATGTTTAATGGCATATGTTTCTCATGAGATATTACTTTTCACTTTATGAAATTGTATCCATACAAAGGTTAAAATTTTAGCATTAATAAAATATTCATTAAATACGACAAAAAGATAGAATGCTGAGCTTCGCCGTTTCTATTTTCACCCAATTAATCTTGAATATTTTTAATTATACATTAAAGTTGGTCAAGGCCCGAGAGTAATATATCCCGCAACCAATATAGCCAAATAAGCAAGCCATCTCGTTTTTTTATCAGCACTGCAGCATTAAATACGTGTATATATCTACCACCAGACGACGTCAAATCTATATTCAGTAGTTGAAGATGGCAGCTGTGTTAAGTAAAAAAGAATTTTCTGCTTCGTGTATTGTGTATGCTTTCAAGAAACTGTATCCATGTCTTATTTGTATTTTCTGTATAACTTTATTCAGTGTAGTTTGCATGGTATGAACTGCACTGCATATACGTACGTGTCTATTTTTTTGTACTTTGTGATTGTTTAATTGTGTAGTGCATGTTCGATATATTCATTGTTGTTTTAAGTTGTATGTCATGTAAAAGTAGTCTAGCTCTGCTTGGAAATATTGCTATAAATAAATGGAAAGTTCACAACAGGAAAATTGAAATCATCTCTTTTGTCGAAAAGTTTAATTCTTAACCACCCCTCACCGTCTATTTATATGAGTAGGTCAATATATGGACCAGACCTAGCTGAATATGCGGCGTCTTTATTTCAAATTCAACTTTGCCTTAATGTTAATCTTAAAAGTAAAGTTGTACTGGCTAAAATTCCGGGTCATTTCTTAGTTGCATGGGATAGAAGACCGAACATTTTACATGCAAGATTACGTCGTAATTGTAGCTGGCTTAAGTATGATCTATTTCGATCTAATATAATAACACATTCGAGATGTGTTTGTGGATTTATCAGAGAGGACGCTTGCCACTTTCTTTTGAACAGCCGCTTATATATAAATATATCGAACAGAGGACAGTTGTCTTTAATTTTTTGCACCACCATAATTTTAGGAGTGATATTAGAATTTTATTATTTGGAGACTCTCGAAAAGACCAGGCTCAATTTCAAAATATTTTGTTACCAAAAGTAGTATACAGACATTCATTGATGAACAGTAGGCGATTCACTGAAGGAACATAACTCCCATCCCCATTTTACTTATCTGTTATCGCTTAATTTTTCTATATCATAAATGCTTATACACTTATTACCCGTCAAGCTTTCTTCTGTCAGTCCTTTGTTTGTATGATAGTAGAGAAAACTTCACATAAGTTGTAAAACTTGTGTTCAATCCTATTTTATATATTTGACAATAAAATATGTTCAAATTAACTTTGCTTCATGGAAAGAGGCCGTCATCTTGCATTTCTGGTCAACAGAAAAAAAAAACATGGTAAAAGACAAACCAACTCGTTGCCAAAGTTTTCAGAAAAGAACAATTTAAAAATATGTTGTCCTTTTGGGCAGTGCCGTCTTAACGCATGGGCACGCTGGGTAGTTGCTCGGGAGCCCCAAGACCATAGGGGCCATGTTTATCTATGTTTGTTGTATACAACATGTTTTTAATGTTTAAACACTGAATTTGATGGAAGTACCAATACAATAGATATACATGTATGTTTAATTGTATCGACCATTTAGGTCGCAAACTTTTTTATTCCTGTGAGTGGTTGTGTATGTAGAGGCTCCAATGCAAGTTGTTTTGCTCGGGGCCTACAATGCTGTTAAGACGGCCCTGCTTTTGAACTCTTTGTTAAATTTGTCCTGCGGCGACTATAGCGTTCTCTTAGATTTCCGATCAACACAAAAATGTAAGAGGCCATCCAATGATTATTCGTGTACAGTTTGAGTTTAATAACATGCTAGTTTCTGTAAAATTCTGGGGAGCAAGTAAGTGATTTGATTTTAATTAAACTGTCGTCACATGATACAATGAATTTGCAAGACAGTTGCGATCACAGGATATGTTGGAAATTAAGACAGCTGGTGTCACATTATATGTTGGAATTCTAAAACAGCTACCATCACGAATAGGAAAGAGTTCCATATTTTTTTTGGTTCAATATCCAACCTAGTTTGGCATCATCATTTCTTTCATCACTCATTTAGTTTTTACTCCAGTGAGACTTGAACCCAATAGCTTCAGGTGTGTAGTCATCAGCGCTAACCACTGAGCTACGATGAGTTGATGACGAATGGCAATAAATTTGAGGTCATACTTGGTAATGATCAAACATGTGATAAATCGTTGTAGTTGAAGCGTTTTAATCGATATTTGGAAGGCGTTCATTTAAACAAATTAGTCGTCGATAATAAATAAATAAATTTTGTGAATCCTAGTACAGGAGTTTGCACAAATCTTATTGAAAATAGATGGTTGGTGTATAAAACGACAGCTCCCTACGACTCATACCAGAGCAAAGACATTTGACAAACACATGATGGAATATATGTGGAGGACACTCAGATAAAAGTAACTTGTTTGAGCATTTCTTACATGACATTTGTAAAGTCTACCCACTTGATGATTAAATTAAAATGTGAATATTTTTGTATATGTTTATGATATGTATTAAATATTGGCACTATTGCATTCTATTATATTGCTAATTTAACCTGCATAGCAACATGGCCAAAATATACCATTTTTGGATGGGGGTGCCATATGGAACTCTTACCCACGAATATGCTGGAATTCCTAACAGCTGCTATCAGAGGATATGTTGGAATTCCATGATGACTGTCTTTACAATATGTTGGAAATTAACGGTGGTGATGTAATCATAGGATATAGTATTATTATTTTAATTGGTGTAATAACCAGAAGGATAACAACGTTTGAGGAATAATTGTTACGATTTGGTATTTCATTAAATTATTCTGTCTGTCAACCTACCAAAATGACATGCTATCATAAGCAGATCCGGGGTGTGATGCCTGGGGGATCAGCCCCTCGTCCATGCTATTTTTACCTAAATTTTGCCACCCCTCTAATACTAGTATGCATAGTTTCCATCTCCCCCTCCCAAAGTAATCAGTGGCTATCATCACTGAAGTTGGTAGTCTGATTCCTGCACATAGCAAGGTGTACTTGATACAACTTTATGTGATAAAGCTTGTTGGCGACTTAATGCAGAAGTTTGATGTTCTTTTTCCCAATTATCTCCACCAATAAGTATGATATAATTGAAATATTGTTGAGTGGCAGTAAGCATCCATAACTGTGAACTCTAACATGAAACTAGAGGCTCACATGATGATAAAAGTAAATTATAATTGCATTTCCATATATTTGGTTTTCATTATTATTATTTTTTAAAGTTTCCTCATTGTAGTCCATATTAAATTTTGGACCCCATATAACATGGGCCCTTAATTTGTACAAAGTTGAATCTCCAAGGAAACTTCAAATTCATGTCAAATACAATTAAATTTCCATTTCTGGTTCTTAGAATAATAAAAAGATATTCCATTGCAACTTATGTAAAATTTATACCTCACAATTTTGGACCCCATATACCCTGGGGTCTTAATTTGTGAAAGTTTGAATATGTCTATCAAAATGACGATTCCTGCAATTTACACTTGCATTTCAATTACTAATTCTTAAGGTTTTCTTTATCTTCAAATTTCCATAATGCAGGAAGAAGAGTGAAGATACCAAAGGGGCAATCAGAATCCGTATATCAAAGGAGAACAGATCGACAACACAATGGCCAAAAGAACAAACAACGATCTACAAAACATACACATAAAACGAACCCCACTAAAAACCGGGGGTGAACTCGGGTGCTCCGGAAGGGTAAGCAGTTCCTGCTCCACTGGTGGCACCCGTCGTGTTAATCTAGTTACAAAGCCGGTAATAAGTCGTGAATGAGAAAATGACTGGGAAGTGTTTACGAAAAGTGGAACATATCCGTGGTCATTTGTGACACAGTTATTCCATAACGGTCAACTAAGTCATGGTGGCGACCATAACATTTTCGAAGTGATGACTTCATCTTTACCAAAAGGAACCCTTGGTTCAGCAGCTTCCTTGTTAGCAGCAACTCTCTATCAAGAAAATACTGATAGGAAACACAAGCTCTGGAATATCATATCAACTGAGAGATATATACTTCATATGCAGGTGCTGCTGGAATGTTACTACATATAAATAGAAAGTTCACAATGGGAACATTGAAATCATCTCTTTTGTCGTAAAGTTTCGTTCTGACCCTCACTGTCCATTTCGAGGTGTAGGTCAAGGTATGAAACAGACCTATCTGTATCTGTGGTATCCTTTATTTCAAGCTCAATGGGATATATTATGTTAAACTTTGGGCGAGTGAGTGAGCGATTGTTGTTTAATGCCAATTCAGCAATTTTTTAGTTAAATATCATGGTGAGAATAAGTTAATTTTCAATGAGATGATGATGAGGTCCACTTTGTTCTAGACCAACTGCTTAGTTGGATTTTTATAGTGTTGGCTCACTGAAACAACAGTCCACGGATAGACATGTCATCTTACAAAGACACATCATCCTGATTCCGAGTCAATCAGTCTTAGCTCTTTCCCATTAATGCTGCATGTTTATCGGAGAAGGAACAAATACCAATTTTATAGTCTTTGGATTGACCCGATCAGGACTTGAACCTATGATCTACCACACTCGAGGCAGGTGTTAAACTTTGGATACCCGTGCACAGACACCTTAAATCTTTGGACCTTCCTTTGAACAAATCTAAATCTACATATTCCAATGTCAATGATGCTGCAGAGGAAAAATTAATTTATTTTAAAGATTTATTTAATTCCCCCCTTTTAGGACAATTAATAGCCTCTACCCATTAAACAAATCAGAACCTTCTCACTTAAGGACCAACCCTGCCAAGTTTGGTTCCATTTGGTTCAGCAGTTTGCAGAAGAAGATTAAAATGTGAAAAGTTTTTCGACCAACAGATACCCAGTAATTGCAAAAGCTCACATTGCCTTAGACCAAGTGTTTTAAAAAGGAACATGCAGAAAAGGGACAAACATTTGGACCATGTACCCTGTTACCAAAGCAACCAAGGAAGGATATTCTGTGCATGAAGTAAAATACCATCTGATTTGCATTGGTCAGCCCTAATTTGAATCAGACCCTTTATGGGATGTTGTTAGATCTAC
Organism: Bathymodiolus brooksi; assembly: GCA_963680875.1. NCBI lineage: Eukaryota > Metazoa > Mollusca > Bivalvia > Mytilida > Modiolidae > Bathymodiolus > Bathymodiolus brooksi. The sequence goes on along the minus strand of OY804580.1, from coordinate 36,086,385 downwards.
TACACAGCGACAAAGAACTAGAGGCTCCCAGGAGCCTGTAATCGCTCACCTGGTTTTCAATTTGACATCGAAAGTTGATAGAAAATGGGGGTGTTACACATAATTTTGAAAGTGGGCCACCCAAAGATCATTTTAACTCATATTTCTGAGCAAAATATTTTGATGCGATTTTTATCTCATGATATTCCTAAACGGAATAAACTGGCTGAAAAAATCTCACAGAAAAACCCAGAATATATGTTAAACTACTCATTGCCATGTAGCTGCAGTTAAAATTTGAGTTCATTTTGATTTGCAATGAAGCAGAAATTGACAACTAAAGAAATTTCTATTTTTGGTAACAGCAGCCATTTTGAATGGAGGGCAGCACTGTCGAACACAATATTGAAAAGGGACCACCCAAGGACCATTCCAGCCAAATTTGCTTTAATTTGGTTCAGAAGAGAAGATTTAAATGTGATCTTTCACATATTTCCCATAGGGTCGCTATGTTAACTTATGTCCCCCGCTGGTGGCCATCTTGGATTTTCAATTGGACCAAAAAGTAACAACACTTGGTTAGCATCTTGCAAAGATCATTCATGACAATTTTCAATTCCATCCTCCATGTAGTATCGGAGAAGAAGATCTTTGAAATTTCAGCCAATCAGAGGCTATTATGGCCCCTGGCAGCCATATTGGATAACCGATCAGAACAAAAAGTAACAACAATTGATCAGAACCTTGTCAGGAACATTTCTGCCATGTATGGTTCCAATCCATCCAGTGGTTCTTGAGAAGAAGTTTGTTTTACATATTTCCCATAGGGTCGCTATGTTAAATTATGTTCCATGCTGGCGGCCATCTTGGATTTTCAATCGGTCCAAAAAGTAACAACACTTGGTTAGCAGCTTGCAATGATCATTCATGACAATTTTCAATTCCATCCTCCATGTAGTATCGGAGAAGAAGATCATTAAAAATTTAAGCCAATCAGAGGCATTTATGGCCCCTGGCAGCCATGTTGGATAACCAATCATAACAAAAGTAACAACACTTGGTTAGACTATGCAAATGAACATTCCTGCCACGTTTGGTCCCATTTGCTTCAGTGGTTCTCTAGAAGAAGATTATAATGTTTATGGACGGACGACGGATGCTAAGTGATGGCAATAGCTCACATGACCCTTTGGGTCAGGTGAGCTAAAAGTTGAGGGAGAGCAAGTGAGGTGATATATTTCAATTAGATTGGTTACATGTCAGAATAATGAACTGTATATACGTAGGCTGTAGAATACCATTCCCTTCTCTCTTACAAGAAGAATTTGAAGATACCAAAGGAGTAATCAGAATCCGTATATCAAAGAAGAACAGACAACACAATGACAAAAATACCAATCATATATTGATGTTTATTTACACACAAATGTAAAAATACATATTTTATGACAATGTAAATATTATGAATCATATAAAACAAAATAATTAGTATTGTGTACAAAATTTTCACAATTAATATTAATACAATGTATAAGTCAACCAAATATGTCAAATATATATATATAAAATGGATATCCACATTTTCAAGTATATGTAAGGGGTATTCCAGATAAAATATGCATGGGGGTTGGAAGGTATTTTCTTTTTGACCCAACACACATACAATTTTCAGTTATAAGGATCTGCAAAAAGCTATAAAATATCCACACCCACATATTAATAACATTAAGTGCCTTCCATCCCCACCACCTATACAGTTTTTCCAGGAATAGCCCTAAAGATGTCACAAAATTATTTTGCAAAAATTAGTAAACTACATTATTTAATTATTATCTTTGCATACTATAATGCTAATTTAGCTTATTTTAGACAAACATATATTTCTCAGTAATTTATGTACAGATAAATAATAATTATTACAACCATATAGACATCATTGGTAACTCAGTGCCGTCTTAACACATGGTCACATTGGGCAGTTGCTTGGGGGTCCCATGCTAATCAGCGTATTCTGTGTACAGCATGTTTTTTTTAATGTTTAAACACTGGTTTTGTTGGAAGTATCATTACAATAAATACATGTCTAATTTTATCGTCAATTTACATTTTTACTTCTGTGAGTGGTTGTGTAGGTAGGGGCCCCAGTGCACTACTTTGCGCAAGGGGCCTATAATGCTGTTTAAGATAGCCATGTAGTAACTCACGGCTGATCATGCTCCGATTCCTCCACTCATCACATGTAGTTCAACTGAAAGAAATCCTTGCAGTCATGATGTGTCATTTTAAAACATTTTAATTAGTTCCAACACAATGTTTTACAACCAACTTGCAGATTTTAAAAAGAAAACAACTTCCTTGCAAATTAAAATTATAAGACGAGGAAGGTGTTTATGGTTGATCTGGTTACCAGTGAAGTGTATTGGAGCGTGATCATCGATGTGTTACTGATGATGCCATATAAAAGACAGAGACAGTTTTGCAAGGTGTTTATGGTTGATCTGAAATACTATAATTGTATCTTGACAGAGTTATCTCCCCTTTCACAAATTTGTCATCACCTTGAAGAATATTTCTGGTCTTATTATTTTTAAGTGCTTTAGACTGGGCATTGCTTTAATAGTATAAGATATGCTTGTCTAATTTTACTTGTTAATTTGCTGATATATAGTTTAGTTTAAAAATCATACATTTAATATTAAATAGCTCAAAAGTCATGTATTTTGCAATTTAACATTTAGAGGAGGGGTGTTTTATTTTGTTTTTTCATATATATATACACTCAAACCTGCTCTTGCGGTCACCTCTATTAATCAGTCACCTGTATTAAAAGCCTAACCAGAGGCTCTCAAGAGCCTGTATCGTTCACCTGGTAATAAAAAAAACCAATTGGTCCTATGTAAAAACTATGTCCTGCGTCATCTTGGAATTACGATCAACATAAAAAACACAAAGTTTGTAAAGGACCTTCCAATGATTGATGCACAGTTTAGGTTCAATCAGTGCAATAGCTTCAGAGAAGAATATATTTCTGTATTTTCCCCATATGGTTCTGTGTTAATACTATGACCTGTGGTGGCAGCCATCTTGGATTTCCGATCGGCATAAAAAACAGGACCTTCCAATGATCATTCCTGGGCAGTTTGGTTTCACCTGTCCTAGTGGTTTCAGAGAAGAAGCATTTTGAAACATTTTTCCCATAGGGTCCAATGTTAAACTAAGTCCTGCCGTAGCCGCCATTTTGAATTTCATATCAGAATAAAAAACGTATATTTTGTAGAGGACCATTCAATGAACATTCATGTACAGTTTGGCTTTAATCATATTTGTAGTTTCTGAGAAGAAGGCATTTGAACATTTTTCCATAGGGTCCAATGTTAATCTATGTCCTGCGGTGGTGGCCATCTTGGATTTCCGATCGGCATACAAAACACACACCTTGTAGAGGACCTTCCAATGATCATTCCTGGGCAGTTTGGTTTCAATTATCCAAGTGGTTTCAGAGAAGAAGCGTTTTGAAACATTTTTCCCATAGGGTCCAATGTTAAACTAAGTCCTGCCGTAGCCGCCATTTTGAATTTCATATCGGAACAAAAAACGTAAAGTTTGTAGAGGACCATCCAATGTACACACATATGGACAGTTTGGCTTTAATCATATTTGTAGTTTCTGAGAAGAAGGCATTTGAACATTTTCCCATAGGGTCCAATGTTAATCTATGTCCTGCGGTGGTGGCCATCTTGAATTTTCGATCGGCATAAAAAAACAGAAACTTTGTAGAGGACCTTCCAATGATCATTCCTGGGCAGTTTGGATTCAATTGTCCAAGTGGTTTCAGAGATGAAGCGTTTTGAAACATTTTTCCCATAGGGTCCAATGTTAAACTAAGTCCTGCCGTAGCCGCCATTTTGAATTTCATATCGGAACAAAAAACCTAACGTTTGTAGAGGACCATCCAATGAACATTCTTGTACAGTTTGGCTTTAATCATATTTGTAGTTTCTGAGAAGAAGGCATTTGAACATTTTCCGATAGAGTCCAATGTTAATCTATGTCCTGCGGTGGTGGCCATCTTGGATTTCCGATCGGCATAAAAAACACACACCTTGTAGAGGACCTTCCAATGATCATTCCTGGGCAGTTTGGTTTCAATTATCCAAGTGGTTTCAGAGAAGAAGCGTTTTGAAACATTTTTCCCATAGGGTCCAATGTTAAACTAAGTCCTGCCGTAGCCGCCATTTTGAATTTTATATCGGAACAAAAAACGCAAAGTTTGTAGAGGACCATCCAATGAACATTCATGTACAGTTTGGCTTTAATCATATTTGTAGTTTCTGAGAAGAAGGCATTTGAACATTTTCCCATAGGGTCCAATGTTAATCTATGTCCTGCGGTGGTGGCCATCTTGGATTTCCGACCGGCATAAAAAACAGAAAATTTGTAGAGGACCTTCCAATGATCATTCCTGGGCAGTTTGGTTTCAACTGTCCAAGTGGTTTCAGAGAAGAAGCATTTTGAAACATTTTTCCCATAGGGTCCAATGTTAAACTAAGTCCTGCCGTAGCCGCCATTTTGAATTTCATATCGGAACAAAAAACGTAAAGTTTGTAGAGGACCATCCAATGAACATTCTTGTACAGTTTGGCTTTAATCATATTTGTAGTTTCTGAGAAGAAGGCATTTGAACATTTTCCCATAGGGTCCAATGTTAATCTATGTCCTGCGGTGGTGGCCATCTTGGATTTCCGATCGGCATAAAAAACACACACCTTGTAGAGGACCTTCCAATGATCATTCCTGGGCAGTTTGGTTTCAATTATCCAAGTGGTTTCAGAGAAGAAGCGTTTTGAAACATTTTTCCCATAGGGTCCAATGTTAAACTAAGTCCTGCCGTAGCCGCCATTTTGATTTTTATATCGGAACAAAAAACGCAAAGTTTGTAGAGGACCATCCAATGAACATTCATGTACAGTTTGGCTTTAATCATATTTGTAGTTTCTGAGAAGAAGGCATTTGAACATTTTCCCATAGGGTCCAATGTTAAACTAAGTCCTGCCGTAGCCGCCATTTTGAATTTCATATCGGAACAAAAAACGTATTGTTTGTAGAGAATCATCCAATGAACATTCATGTACAGTTTGGCTTTAATCATATTTGTAGTTTCTGAGAAGAAGGCATTTGAACATTTTCCCATAGGGTCCAATGTTAATCTATGTCCTGCAGTGGCGGCCATCTTGAATTTCCGATCGGCATAAAAAAACAGAAACTTTGTAGAGGACCTTCCAATGATCATTCCTGGGCAGTTTAGTTTCAACTGTCCAAGTGGTTTCAGAGAAGAAGCATTTTGAAACATTTTTCCCATAGGGTCCAATGTTAAACTAAGTCCTGCCATAGCCGCCATTTTGAATTTCATACCAGAACAAAAAACGTAAAGTTTGTAGAGGACCATCTAATGAACATTCATGTACAGTTTGGCTTTAATCATATTTGTAGTTTCTGAGTAGAAGGCATTTGAATATTTTCCCATAGGGTCCAATGTTAATCTATGTCCTGCGGTGGCGGCCATCTTGGATTTCCGACCGGCATAAAAAACAGAAAATTTGTAGAGGACCTTCCAATGATCATTCCTGGGCAGTTTAGTTTCAACTGTCCAGGTGGTTTCAGAGAAGAAGCATTTTGAAACATTTTTCCCATAGGGTCCAATGTTAAACTAAGTCCTGCCATAGCCGCCATTTTGAATTTCATACCAGAACAAAAAACGTAAAGTTTGTAGAGGACCATCTAATGAACATTCATGTACAGTTTGGCTTTAATCATATTTGTAGTTTCTGAGTAGAAGGCATTTGAACATTTTCCCATAGGGTCCAATGTTAATCTATGTATTGCGGTGGTGGCCATCTTGGATTTCCGATCGGCATAAAAAACATAAAATTTGTAGAGGACCTTCCAATGATCATTCCTAGGCAGTTTGGTTTCAATTATCCAAGTGGTTTCAGAGAAGAAGCGTTTTGAAACATTTTTCCCATAGGGTCCAATGTTAAACTAAGTCCTGCCGTAGCCGCCATTTTGAATTTCATACCAGAACAAAAAACGTAAAGTTTGTAGAGGACCATCTAATGAACATTCATGTACAGTTTGGCTTTAATCATATTTGTAGTTTCTGAGTAGAAGGCATTTGAATATTTTCCCATAGGGTCCAATGTTAATCTATGTCCTGCGGTGGCGGCCATCTTGGATTTCCGACCGGCATAAAAAACAGAAAATTTGTAGAGGACCTTCCAATGATCATTCCTGGGCAGTTTGGTTTCAACTGTCCAAGTGGTTTCAGAGAAGAAGCATTTTGAAACATTTTTCCCATAGGGTCCAATGTTAAACTAAGTCCTGCCGTAGCCGCCATTTTGAATTTCATATCGGAACAAAAAACCTTAAGATTGTAGAGGACCATCCAATGAACATTCATGTACAGTTTGGCTTTAATCATATTTGTAGTTTCTGAGAAGAAGGCATTTGAACATTTTCCCATAGGGTCCAATGTTAATCTATGTCCTGCGATGGCGGCCATCTTGGATTTCCGATCGGCATAAAAAACAGTAACTTGGTAAAGGACATTCCAATGATCATTCCTTTACAGTTTGGGTTCAGTCAGTTCATTAGTTTCGGAGAAGAAGATCTTTGAAATTTCAGCCAATCAGAGCATATTATTGGCCCTGGCAGCCATATTGAATATCCGACTGGAACGAAAAACAGCAACTTTGTAGAGGACCATCCAAGGAACATTCCTGCTAAGTTCGGTTCCAATCGGCCAAGTGGTTTCGGAGAAGAAGCTTGAAATGTGAAAAGTTTACAGACGACAGACGACAGACGACGGACGCCAAGTGATGGCAATAGTTCACCTGGACCTTTGGTCCAGGTGAACTAAAAAGGTAACTTTTTTTTTTCGTCTTGTCATGGAAAACTTCATATGAATTGAACCTCTTTTAAGAGGTCACCTGTCTTGTAATACCACTTTATCTTTGTCCCAAAAGGTGACCTCTTAATACAGGTTTGACTGTATATATATATATTGTGTGCAACTTTAATAGAAAAAAATACACTGATCTGAAGGACACAAAAAATAAATAGTTTTATCATAAAATAAAAGGTGCTTAATTTATTCTATTACATTTCTGGACTTCAATATAAAAAAAACCCAAAACAATAACAAATTAACATCATTAGACAAATATTCTGTAAACTAGTTACTGAAATAGCAAGTAAACAAACATTTTGTCAACAAAACTCCATTATTTTGTTAATAAAGCACAGTTTCATCATGTCAATCAATTTCCTAGTTTATTATCCTCATCCACAAATTAACTGTTGTCACAAGATATTTATATTTGCATTGATAATATACTTCAATGCTAAAACAATTTAAGTTGCTTGGTTAAAGATGACGTCACACAAGGAATTTTCCAATTAGAATTTCTGTTTTCTTTGTAATGTTTGTTCATTCTTATGAATATTCTTTGGATTTCCAAAGCTGGCTTTCCATTTTTTTTGTCTTCAGCTATATCACTTAAGATGCTAACAATGGATCTTGCAAAGATGTTTTCGCATGAACCTATTTAAGTAAAGAAAACAAATTAAACTAAAACAATGAAAAGTTTACCAGCAACCTTTCTACTTGTTCCGACCTTAAGGTTATAGAACGTTCCGAGTACAAATTTCATACTCACACTCACAAAACGTCCAATCAGAACACTCCAAATAGTAAATACTCTTGTTCTGGTTGGTCAGTTTTCGAGTGTGAGTACAAATATCTTACTCGAAAATTTTATGAACATAAGATGGGCCTATAATATCTGGTCTATGGGCCTATAAGACCTGGTCTATTGACTTATAAGACCTGGTCTATGGACCTATAAGACCTGGTCTATGGACCTATAAGACCTGGTCTATGGGCCTATAAGATCTGGTCTATGGACTTGTAAGATCTGGTCTATGGGCCTATAAGATCTGGTCTATGGACCTATAAGACCTGGTCTATGGACTTGTAAGATCTGGTCTATGGGCCTATAAGATCTGGTCTATGGACCTATAAGACCTGGTCTATTGACTTATAAGACCTGGTCTATGGACCTATAAGACCTGGTCTATGGGCCTATAAGATCTGGTCTATGGGCTTGTAAGACCTGGTCTATGGACCTATAAGACCTGGTCTATGGACTTGTAAGATCTGGTCTATGGACCTATAAGACCTGGTCTATGGACTTGTAAGATCTGGTCTATGGACCTATAAGATCTGGTCTATGGACCTATAAGATCTGGTCTATGGACCTATAAGACCTGGTCTATTGACTTATAAGACCTGGTCTATGGACCTATAAGACCTGGTCTATGGGCCTATAAGATCTGGTCTATGGACCTATAAGACCTGGTCTATGGACTTGTAAGATCTGGTCTATGGACCTATAAGATCTGGTCTATGGACCTATAAGATCTGGTCTATGGGCCTATAAGACCTGGTCTATGGACCTATAAGACCTGGTCTATGGACCTATAAGATCTGGTCTATGGACTTGTAAGATCTGGTCTATGGGCCTATAAGATCTGGTCTATGGACCTATAAGATCTGGTCTATGGGCCTATAAGACCTGGTCTATTGACTTATAAGACCTGGTCTATGGACCTATAAGACCTGGTCTATGGGCCTATAAGATCTGGTCTATGGACTTGTAAGATCTGGTCTATGGACCTATAAGATCTGGTCTATGGGCCTATAAGATCTGGTCTATGGGCCTATAAGACCTGGTCTATGGACCTATAAGACCTGGTCTATGGACTTGTAAGATCTGGTCTATGGGCCTATAAGATCTGGTCTATGGACCTATAAGACCTGGTCTATGGGCCTATAAGATCTGGTCTATGGACCTATAAGACCTGGTCTATGGACTTGTAAGATCTGGTCTATGGGCCTATAAGATCTGGTCTATGGACCTATAAGATCTGGTCTATGGACTTGTAAGATCTGGTCTATGGGCCTATAAGATCTGGTCTATGGACCTATAAGACCTGGTCTATGGACCTATAAGACCTGGTCTATGGGCCTATAAGATCTGGTCTATGGGCCTATAATACCTGGTCTATGGACCTATAAGACCTGGTCTATGGACCTATAAGACCTGGTCTATGGACCTATAAGACCTGGTCTATGGGCCTATAAGATCTGGTCTATGGACCTATAAGACCTGGTCTATGGACTTGTAAGATCTGGTCTATGGACCTATAAGATCTGGTCTATTGACTTATAAGACCTGGTCTATGGGCCTATAAGATCTGGTCTATGGGCCTATAAGACCTGGTCTATGGACCTATAAGACCTGGTCTATGGACTTGTAAGATCTGGTCTATGGGCCTATAAGACCTGGTCTATGGACCTATAAGACCTGGTCTATGGACTTGTAAGATCTGGTCTATGGACCTATAAGACCTGGTCTATGGACTTGTAAGATCTGGTCTATGGGCCTATAAGATCTGGTCTATGGACCTATAAGACCTGGTCTATGGACTTGTAAGATCTGGTCTATGGGCCTATAAGATCTGGTCTATGGACCTATAAGATCTGGTCTATGGGCCTATAAGACCTGGTCTATTGACTTATAAGACCTGGTCTATGGGCCTATAAGATCTGGTCTATGGGCCTATAAGATCTGGTCTATGGGCCTATAAGACCTGGTCTATTGACTTATAAGACCTGGTCTATTGACTTATAAGACCTGGTCTATGGGCCTATAAGATCTGGTCTATGGGCCTACAAGACCTGGTCTATTGACTTATAAGACCTGGTCTATGGGCCTATAAGACCTGGTCTATGGACTTGTAAGATCTGGCCTATGGGCCTATATGACCTGGTCTATGGACTTATAAGACCTGGTCTATGGGCCTCATTAAATTTTTAAATCATCTGAAATATTGTGACATTCAACACTCACAACTAAAACTATTTTAAACAAATAATTCTGAAACTATAAAATTAGTACATGTAGTTTTAATTTATACATTTGACATGCATCGTCTGCTTGCCAACAACCAAATGTCATGCCTCAATTAATTAGCGGGGCTGTTGTGGTCATGAACGTATGGTAGTTGGATTTACAACTCCCTGTGCAATCAGTGCCTATCACCAATAAAGTTGTGAGCTTGAATCCTGTTCAGGGCGAGGTGTACTCGATACAACATTATGTGATAAAATTTGTCAGTGACTTGCGACAGGTCAGTGGTTTTCTCCGGGTACTCTGGTTTCATCCATCAATAAAACTGACCGCCATGATATACTAGTAACTGGAATATTGTTGAAAGTATCGTTAACCCTTTGTATGCCTTGGGCCGATTTGTTTTTGTTCCGTTGAGTGCCACGGGCCGATGTTTATTTTCTGACATAGAACAATAGGATGACATTTATGTGTAGAGCAAGCAATCGGAACACCTTTGACGGTAACATTATCCGACTCCAAATCAACGTTAGCACCTGAGTTTCAATATATCTGAGAGTAACAAGTGATCGCCTGCTCCGAAAGTTAGTTGAAAAATAATATTTTACCCCATCAAATTTCACATTTTAAAAAGACACCAAAAACCAAAGAACTAAAAATTAATTTGGTGCGACCATTTTTTTGGGGGGAGGGGGGCTTAAACATGTATGATGTAAATTTCATAAATTTTGACGAGCAAAATTCATACGTGTATATATATATATGCAATCTGACAAAGGCAATAAGCATTGCATGTTCCGCATAACTGTAGCCAATAATCGCTTGACACCCTTTTTTCAGATGCAATAAGCCGCCTAATCAAAGTTTGTTTCAAACTCACAAATTACTGTTTAAACGATTTCTAGAAATTAATAATTACGGGCCTGTTCCGCATTTCTTCCATCTAATATTGTGCGAATTAATTTGTCTTTGCACAAACATTCAATAAAATAGCAAATTTCTATACTAAGTCTTTTAAACTAAAATAATTTTTCGATGTCCGTAAAAAATATATGACAAATATTAACACACTGTGTAAGTTTCTTAAATGTAAAATCCCATAAATCCATGGATAAAAAAAATGTATTCGTAAGAACATATCAAAAATACTTTCGTACATGTACTTATATAATCACAAGAACACTGTAAGTTAGGTGTCTTGTGATATGGTCCTGCTCGGTGCTGGTGAGTCCTGATATTTGTGTTGGTGGGTGTCATTACAATAATGAAATATTGTGTTAGGTAAATCTATGAACATTAGAAATTTTCATAACGATGTGAACTGTATGTCATTCCAAATTATACTGTCTATATATTTTTAATTATTTATAATTTTATTTTAACAAAAATAAATTAATATATCACCAGCACTTAACCTGGACCCACCAGCATTTAACCTGGACCCACCAGCATTTAACCTGGACCTACCAGCACTTAACCTGGACCCACCAGCAACTTAACCTGGACCCACCAGCACTTAACCTGGACCCACTAGCACAAATTCAGGACCAAGAAAAATATTGATATTTTTTTTAAATATGAATTTTTTTTTTCACAATCGGAATAACATTTTAAAAAATAAACTGAAGTGCTTTCCTGGAATTTTTTAAAGCAAGATAACTTGCAGAAATGCACATTTTTGGTTTTTGCCAAGAAAATATACATTTTTAAGTCTTTTTCTATTTCTATTGATATAGACATAAACCAGAATAGTTTTCTATATGAATGATAAGAAAGTGTTTTCAATATTATTCAATATGTCAGTATTACATCGGCTTTATATAATGTTTCGATATCACTAGCACAGAGCAGTACAAAATCACCAGCACCAAACATTCTCTCGCAGGACTCCTAAACTACCGTGAAGAACAGAATCTAGAATCTTTGTGAATTTTCATATTATATTAAATTTACTATGAACCGCTTCGATCTTTTAATTTAATTTACGGGCCTTTCACATTTTCCTCTCTGGTCGATCTGATGTAATTTGCTCATTTATGAATCAATAAAGCCAATGAACTTATATATTGTAATCGATATCAAATACTGGGTGTAAAAATGTTTAGTCCGTTAATTTTTACACTCTCATATTGAATGAGTGTGTGTAAAACCCGTTTGGACGATTGCTTTTTTTTATACCTTTCCCTTCGGATCTAAAATTAAGTGACTTACTTCCCCATCGTGGCTATTTACAAATATTTACATCTCCACGACGAGATAGTTCAACAAGTTGAAAAAATATGTATGCATGTTTTTTATGCGCTTCCGTGATAAATAGAGCAAAACATTTTAAATATAACTGATGCGTCTTGAGAAATGTCATTATATAGTGCTATATAAGATTCATCGCAATATTTGTCTTTACTTGCAATTGAAATTTATGTTTCGAGTTTCCAAATAAAATTATACATTTAGGTTTTAATGATTTGATTTGATTTATTGTGCTTAACGCCACTTTCAGCAATATTTCAGCTATATCATGGCAACCAGTTTTAGTGGTGGAAGAAGCTGGAGTACCCGGAGAGAACCATCGACTGTGGGCAAGCAAATGGTAATCTTTATCTCTTGCAGCTGCGAGTTGAGTGCACCCTTTTTGTAATTAAGAAAGCCGGGCGCGAACTCATGCCGTATTGGTGATAGGCTTGTATGAGTTGTTAGGTAATCCAACTACCTAACTCACTGAGCCATCCGAGCCCTTATTCAGGTTTGAATAAAAATTTAAATTACGAAAATGTTTATTTAGGGAATTCACACATTGTATATATCCAGATATATAGGAAGACATATCCAAGCATAAGTACATATTTGACTCCCTGGACCCGCATTTCGACTTTTCTGCATTCAACTAATACTGTTATATTATGATATAAAACATAATGTTCCTCAATCTTTGGATATAAGATTTGTGCGTGCCGGCATGCAAGCTAGAAAGATGACTGAGCAATGCATTCTTAATATGTCATTTTCGCACCATTATCCAAGGACTACACAGAAAACGTCGACATCAATGTCTACGTCATAGTGTTTGGACCGTGACTGTCAAAAAACAAGCTTGGCACTGAACAGAAAAAAATGGAAATTTGCGTGGCACTGAAAGGGTTAAACATCATAAACCAAATCAAACCATCAATTAATTACGGAGAGAAAAATCACAAAACTCTGAATCAATCGCATGGTAATTATATAAGTATTAAAGATCTAGGTTTTACTATGATCTTAATGGTATCTTAAATCTATTCTTCATATAAAGTGAAAGTAAAGAGGTTGATATGAATCACTCCTCTGACAAACCTCAACCTCTCAAACACAAAAACAACTATTTCAATTCCAATAAATAAAAAAAATAATTTACTTCCGAGACATGAATTTAGAAATTTTAACCAATTAGACAGAAATTGACTCTGTCTGCCATTTTAGATTTTAAGCGTCGTACTGGTAGCTAAGAAAAAAGGATCCTTGCATTTTAAAAAGTCATAAATGAGTACATACTCCACCCTGCACGGCCGTAGGCCGGGTCTGAATAAAGTGAGGCAAAGGGGGTGAATTTAGACAAATTTTGAAGAAAAAAAGATTTTATTTGCTTTCAAAGGTTACACTTTCCGTTTCAAAAGTGAGGCATTTGCCTCATTTGCCTCCATTGCTCTACGGCCATGTCTCTGATGCATAAAAAGTCATACACAAGTACATACTCCTCCCTGATGTTTAAAAAGTCACACACGAGTACATACTCCTCCCTGATGTTTAAAAAGTCACACACGAGTACATACTCCTCTCTGATGTATAAAAAGTCACACACGAGAACATAATCCTCCCTGATGTATAAAAAGTCACACACGAGAACATACTCCTCCCTGATGTATAAAAAGTCACACACGAGAACATACTCCTTCCTGATGTTTAAAAAGTCACACACGAGTACATTCTCCTCCCTGATGTATAAAAAGTCACACACGAGTACATACTCCTCCCTGATGTTTAAAAAGTCACACACGAGTACATACTCCTCCCTGATGTATAAAAAGTCACACACGAGTACATACTCCTCCCTGATGTTTAAAAAGTAACACACGAGTACATACTCCTCCCTTATGTTCAAAAAGTCACACACGAGTACATGTTATAAATATATTTCGGCTAAAACACAATCAGGTGTTACTATTTAAACATTAACATGTTATGGAGCTGGTATTTACAAATATTAAGAGGAAACAAGTTGTAATCTACATATTGAGGTAGCTGATAATTTTCTCTTTCTAATGGTATATCATACCATGGGGTTTGTACTTCCATGGAAGCGCATAATGCATTTCAAAGCTGAGAAATTGCTACATTTCCTGCGTTATGTTGTGTCATTTTTATTTTGCTATATGTTCTCAGCTTTGTAAATTAGAAATGCAACTGTATTATAAAAATATGTCTTTTGTGACTTTATAAAGTGAGAATTTAGTCATCTACTGGCCTTTACAGAATAAAAATTGAATAACTAGTAGTGATTTAATTAATGACAAAAACTGCAAAAGTGGCATTTGTTATGATTTTTAAAATTTCTAGAGGTATTAACATAATGGCAGGGTATGATAAAATAGTGACAAAGTAAGGCACATCTGAAACTATTTTAAACATATAAGTTCTACACTAATTCATTTTTACAATGAAATTAAATCCAGACCATAACCTTTTAAAAAAAAAAGAAGAAATTTTAAAGATGCATGTTTTACATAGCTTTTAGATCACCTGACTACATCATATTGCACTTCAGTTTAGTATTTTCTTATTTTCTATATCAGACCAAGGCATAGATTGCAGAAAGCAACAAAGTTTTTGATAGATGTGACAAGACTTTCTTCTGAGTTGAAGAAAACATTGTCCGTTGACCTGTAGTGTCCGTAGACCAATATTTAAAAGTTCATATTTTAAGCTTTAGAACTTTTATATATCTTACAATTATAAAATGGTGTTTCCATCCTTAAATTAGTGTTATTAATTGATTAGTCATCTTATTTTGTATAAAATAAAACAAATATGGGTAATTTGCTATATACGCATTCTGTTGTGCAAGGTATGAGTAAATTATCAAATTTCTTACAGTAGAAAAATGATTGATTAATGCTTAGTATATATTTTTACCATACATCTTCATCAAAAATCTATTTTGCTATATTATGATAATAAACAAAAAAATTCAATAAATTCATGTATGGTCTACGGACACTACACAAACCAAATTGTATATGATAATGAACAATTAACCTTTTCCACAACAATAAAATGAGTGAAAATAGAGACAGAAGAAGAAAACACAAAAAGAGGCCAACATAGTAGCCAAAATCAAAAGATATAGAGACAAAATGAAAACAGATACAGACAAATATGAGCAAATGAAGATGAAAGGAAACAAAAAGAACATGAAAATCAAAGAAAAAAAAAGAATGATATAGCAATGCTGAAGGAAATGAGGAGAAAAAAAGAGAACAACAAAGAAGATACAGAGCAAAACAAAAACAAACAAACATAGAAAACCAGTGCATCCTATAAACAAGAGGCTCCCAGGAGCCTGTAATCGCTCACCTGGATCAAAGCTGCTTTCAATAACAACGCAACTGCACTGTGGCGGCCATCTTGGTGGGAGAGCGCGACTGCCGGACACAATTTTGGAAGAGGACCATCCAATGACTATTCCATCAAATTTTGGTTCTAATTGAGCTACTGGTTCCAGACAAGATGGTTTTTATGTGAATTTCCCATAGGGTCCTATGCTAAAATAAGTACAGCTGTGCAGCCATCTTGGTCAGAGGGCGGGACCACCAGACACAATTTTGGAAGAGGACCATCCAATGACTATTTTATCAAAGTTTGGTTCCAATTGAGCAACTGGTTCCAGATCTAGACATAATATTTTTATATGAATTTCCCATAGGGTCCTATGTTAAGCTAAGTTCAGCTGTGGGGGTCATCTTGGTGGAAGGGCCGAACCGCCAGACACATTTTTGGAAGAGAACCATCCAATGACTATTTCATCAACATGTTTTTCTTATTGAGCAAATGGTTTCAGACAAGAAGATTTTTATGGGAATTACCTAATAGGGTCCTATGTTAAGCTAAGTTCGGCTGTGGCGGCCATCTTGGTCGGAGGTCTGAAATGCCGGACACAATTTTGGAAGAGGACCATCCAAGAATCATTCAGCAAAGTTTGGTTGAGATTGGCTCAGTAGTTTCAGAGGAGAAGATTTTTTAAAAATTTCATCCCCCCTTTTTTCTAATTTGCATAATCGGCAAAAGTTCAAAGTTCATAAAAAATTCCGTAATATATGTTGAAAAGCTCATCATTATGCTTCCAATTTGGGCACATTCTGGCTTAAAATAGAGCAGTTTTGGCCATTTGAAGAAATTTCTATTTTTAGTAACGGCGGCCATCTTGGATACAGGACAGCGCTGACGGACACAATTTTGAAAGGGGACCACCTAAGGATCATTCAGACAAAGTTTGGTTGAAATTGACCAAGTGGTTTCTAACAAGAAGATTTTTAAATGATTTTTTGCTTATTTATGCCTAATTTGCATAATCGGTTAAAATCGGCAAAAGTTCAAAGTTCATAAAAAATCCCATAATATATGTTAAAAAGCTCATCATTATGCTTATACAGTTCAAATTTGGACACATTCTGGCAAAAAATAAAGCAGTTTTGGCCATTTGAAGAAATTTCTATTTTTAGTAACGACGGCCATCTTGGATGGAGGGCATGGCTATTGGACATAATTTTGAAAGGGACCGACCCAGGGACCATCCCTGCCAGGTTTGGTTTAATTTGGTTCAAGGGTTTCAGAGGAGAAGATTTAAATGTGATCTTTTATCAAAATATGCCTAATTTGCATAATCGGTATAAATCGGCTGAAAGAAAAATTTCACACAAAAACCCCGAACACATGTTAAACTACTCCTTGCCATGTAGCTGCAGTTAAAATTTGAGCTCATTTTGACTTATACTAAAGCAGCAATGGACAATTAAAATTTCATCTCCCCTTTTTTCTATTTTTAGCTTGGTTGGAAGTCGGGATCACCGGACATAATTTTGGAAGGGGGCCATCCAAGGACCATTCCACTAAAGTTTGGTTGCAATTGGTCCAGTGGTTTCTGAGGAGAAGATTAAAATGTGAAATGTTGACGGACGGATGAAAAGTGATGGCAATAGCTCAAGGCCAGGTGAGCTAAAAAGGACAATAACTCCAAAATGGGTAATGGGATTTACTTCAAAATTGCAGGGTAGGTAGATCTTGACATGCTGCACATTTTTGAAATTTAAACTTAACATCTATCTCTAAATAGTTTTTGAAATATAAGACGAAAAGTATTAAATTAAAAAAAAAAAAATTGATGAAAAAAAGGGCAATAACTCCAAGATGGGTAATCAGATTTACTTCCAAATTGCAGGGTAGGTAGATCTTGACATGCTGAACATGTTTGCAGTTTCAACTTACCATCTGTCTCTTATAGTTTTTGAAATATAAGACGAACAGTATAAAAATTTTACAAATTTGACGAAAAAAGGGCAATAACTCCAAGATGGGTATTCAGATTTACTATAAAATTGCAGGGTAGGTAGATCTTGCTGTGCTGATCATTTTTACCCCATATCAGATTTTTGATATTATTAACGGTTTTTGAGTTATTACCCAAAACCTGCAATTTTACCATATGTTCTATTTTTAGCAACAGCGGCCATGTTGGTTGGTACACAGCATCACCGGACACAATTTTGAAACTAGACACCCTAGTGATGATTCTGACCAAGTTTGGTTTCCATTGGTCTAGTACTTTCAGAGGAGAAGATTTTTGAAAAAGTTTATGACGTACGACGGACGCCAAGTGATGGCAATAGCTCACCTGACCCAAAGGAATGAAAAAATCAAAGTACACAAAAATGTAATTCAAAAAGAAACTGAGAAAAGAAAAGCTTTCATTAGAACACAGAGATGGAGACTGAGAATCAAACTGCAAAAGGACAACACTGACAAACAACCAACAGTACCAGAGGAAAACACCTACAATAGTAGGTCCAAATATGACAGAGAAAAGAAAGAACAACAAAGTGTACTACAATTGGCCTGTTAGCCTAACAAGTCATGGGAGTGTAAAGATGTTGTTTTTCTAAAAATGAAACAAAACATTGATGAACACATAGGTTCAAATAGACTCTTATAATACTACATGTACTTTTAAAAGTTGCTAGCATTGGAAAACTGTTGAGATGTTCTTTTAGTCTTCAAGAGTTTGTTTGTTTGTTCAAGATTTTTTAGCATTTGATATTGTTCTTCTTGTATTTAGGAAAATATGTAATGTCCGTAGACCACATGAGTATAATTGTACAATTGATCATGTAAGGTGTTAATTATTTGAAGAGTTGAGAGAGTGTGTTGAACTAAGAAGTATGAATTCAATTAAAGATAAAGAAGGAGGTATCAAACATCTTTCTTCTCAAATTTTTGCAAATAACTATAAAATAGAGTGATCTAATATGAAACACCCAGATATAGTTGAATTTTGTATTCATTTACTTTATTTGGGTGTTAATGTAACGTCATATGATTAAAAGGTTAAATACAATTTGTTTATACATGTCCTTTTGCATTGATGTCAATTTTTAGTTTCAATTTCAACACAACACATTAGGTAGTGTCCGTAAACCTCCTCTTTAAGTCTGTTTACATAATTGTACATTTTCAAAATCAAATTCTATTTTTAAACAAGGGCAACGCAAAGCCTGGCATATCCCCTCGCCTAAAAATTTGACCCGGTGACCTTGACCTTTGACCTTGAAAAATAACAATATTTCGTGAAGATCCATCAATCCAATATCAAAACCATATTTCGTGAAGAAAAGTTCAAATGCTGAATTTCTATGTTTGAATGCGCGCAACTGCACTTTAGAATCTAAGGATGTACAAGTGCATAGTTTTGGGCATAACTCTAGAAAAACTCAATGGACCGGGATATGGTACTAATGTGCACATCTTCATATTAGGATCTTGCAATATACTAAGTTTCACCAACATCTCATTAAGCATGTAGGAGGAGTTGTGATGACAAAGTGCACAGTGAATTGTATCAAATTTCCAAGTCCAAACGGGCATAACTCTGGAAAAACTCAATGGACCATGATACACTACTAATGTGCACATCTTCATATTAGGTTCTCGCAATATACTAAGTTTCACAAACATCTCATTAAGCATGTGGGAGGAGTTGTGATGACAAAGTGCATGGTGAATTGTCTCAAAATTTCTAAGTCCAAAAAAGCATAACAGGGGTAAACCTCAATGGACTGGGATATCCTACTAATGTGCACATCTTCATATTAGGATCTTGCAATGTACAAAGTATCATGAACTTCTGATTAATCATGTAGGAGAATTTGCAATGACAAAGTGCATACTGAATTGTCTCAAAAATTTGACACGGTGACCTTGACCTTTGACCTTGAAAATCAATAGGGTTCCAGATTCTCTTAAAGGCATACAGTCGCTCAGATAGATTTTTTTTGTTTATATTAAAAGTTGCCAATATTCGATGTTTTATACTAATAAAATGTTCTGAACAAGAAATCAGGTTTAAAAAATAGGTTATAATGTCGTAATTAGTGAAAAGAATTTGAATGTTTGTTGGTGAAATCGCCATTTGTACACCTAATTATAAGTCGGCTGTCTTTTCTGAAGTTTAACGGACACTGATAACTGCTATAAATAACCAGAAAGCATGTTGCAGGTAAATATTGGTTAAAATTAATATAATTTAAGAAATATATCTATGAAATTGGTTGATTGATTGATTGATTGGTGTTTAACGTCCAGCGAGCAATTTTTCAGCTATATTCAGGACGAGAACATTTAAAAAAAACGCCACGGGACACGAAACAAGGAAAGGTGATGGGTGGGGATGGATAATTTAGCCAGTGCAGCAGTTCTCTTATGGACCACTTATGCATAATGCTCATAATGAGCTGTTACACTGGGTTCTTTAACATGCGAAGAGGGTGGCAATCTCTCAACATGGGACCTCGGTTTTATTTACGTCTCATCCGAAGGACGGGTTGGTTGTGAATTTATACATCCCGCACAACCAACGGACGTCCCTTCAAGCCGAAGAAGCTCTCTGTCCCATTTCTATACCCCGGGGTTGATCCCTTTTAGAGGACTAGTGCATCTAGGGCGGAGAAACCTGGTGCCTATTCTACCCCCGGCACACCCTCTGGGAGGGGGGTCTATGAAATTGGATCCCGGGGTAATCAGTTAATATTATATAATGGTATTTAGTAAGAATGACATTTAAAATTGAAAATGCGTGATGAAATCAATAAAAACAAACCCAAACTCTGCAAAGGGGCCAGATAAAGGGAAAATTGTAAACAAATTGCATTGCATATTATTGACAACACATGAGTTTACTTGATTATAATTTTCTCCTGGAAAAAAAAAAAAAAAATTAAAAAAAAAACTACGATGCAATTCTGTCAAAATACAATTCAGCCGAAAAAAGATATATAAATTATGCTTACGTGTTGAAAAATGGAGTAGGTCGGTTTAACATCTTTTTTAAAATTTACACAAATCTTGCTGAATCCTCCTGTGTCGTTTTCGCGTAGAATCCGTCAATATTTTTATTTATAACATGTGCTTTTTTCAGCAAACAATTTCGCACGTGCGCAAACACTTTACCGAATGAGGTCACTGTGTAGGTCATCAATGGGCATATGATCATATTCATGAATATATGAATATCATGTTGGTAAACATTGAATTCTTTACGGGATGTAAGAAAATCAAACAGCGACATATTTCCTTCGTTCCAGGATAAATACGTATGATATTATGAAAAATTTCAACTGCAATTAGTATAAAATATCGAATATTGGCAACTTTCAATATTAAAAAAAAAATCAATCTGAGCGACTGTATGCCTTTAAGGACTAAGTATGTACCAAGTTTGGTCAAAATCCATTATAGGATGTTGATTCTAGAGTGTTCACAAGGATGTTACGGAAGGACGGACGTAGCGTTACTATATCCCTTCGCAACTTCGTTGGCGAGGAGATAATAATGACTAATGTCAAGTTTATTAAATATAATTCTATTAACTAATGCATTTCTAAATTTTGAAGAAGGTAACTTTAATATCTGAATGTAAACAGAAATTGTAAAATTTACATTTTTCATGAGTAAAAGTGCATCACTCTAGCATATGTTATGATATTTCTAAAAATTGCATTAGGTTGAAACCTTTGATGGAATTTTATCGATAGTAGCTATATACCTGACTGAGAAGTGTTTTAAGTTACATATATTATATATTTTGTTGTGAAAGAATGTTATAAATAGTTTTGTAGTGTCCGTAGACCATTTTCCTTGTAGTAATGAAAATCAATTTGAATAATGATGACAGGATAGAAAACAAAATCCTGTTGGGGTAACATTTCAAATAAAAATAAAGTCAGCCAAACAGTTTTCATTTTTTGCAAAATGTGACACAAAATCCTCACCTTTAGATTTAGATTTAAGACAGTAGGAATCACACGAATATGTCAAGAAATCTGCTTCTCTTGGAATTCGTTTTGTAGTTTTAACTTCTTGACCCGCGATATCATCTGTCGTGTCCTCTCGTTCAGGAATAGTCTGAAAAGATGAAATACTGTAATACTTGCGAATATGATACATATATGTACAATACACTCCTCCCCATTCTTTTGAATTTAACAAAAGTATTTTAGCATAGTATACATCAAAAAGAACACAGAAAAAGAATACACACATGACACAAGAAATGAGGACATCTACATGACACAGGCAAGGGGAACATACATGACACAAGAAAAGAGGACATACATGACACAAGAAAGGAGAACATACATGACACAAGAAAGGAGAACATACACAACAATAGAAAAGAACACGACACAGGAAAGAACGTACACATGACACAGAAAAAGAACATACACATGGTCTTTAGTACCTCCTGATTTTAAAGAATGTTGTATAAGATATTCATGAAAATTGTTCAAATTTTAATAAAAAGTACCGCCTGTAAATAGTGAAGTACTGGTACACTTGAAAAATATTGAAAGTCCTGAAGAAAGGAGGACATACATGACACAAGAAAAGAGGACATACATGACACAAGAAAAGAACACATACATGACACAAGAAAGGAGAACATACACAACAATAGAAAAGAACACGACACAGGAAAGAACGTACACATGACACAGAAAAAGAACATACACATGGTCTTTAGTACCTCCTGATTTTAAAGAATGTTGTATAAGATATTCATGAAAATTGTTCAAATTTTAATAAAAAGTACCGCCTGTAAATAGTGAAGTACTGGTACACTTGAAAAATATTGAAAGTCCTGAAGAAAGGAGGACATACATGACACAAGAAAAGAGGACATACATGACACAAGAAAAGAACACATACATGACACAAGAAAGCAGAACATACACAACAATAGAAAAGAACATGACACAGGAAAGAACGTACACATGACACAGAAAAAGAACATACACATGGTCTTTAGTACCTCCTGATTTTAAAGAATGTTATATAAGATATTCATGAAAATTGTTCAAATTTTAATAAAAAGTACCACCTGTAAATAGTGAAGTACTGGAACACTTGAAAAATATTGAAAGTCCTGAAGAAAGGAGGACATACATGACACAAGAAAAGTCCACATACATGACACAAGAAAAGAGGACATACATGACACAAGAAAAGAACACATACATGACACAAGAAAAGAACACATACATGACACAAGAAAGGAGGACATACATGACAAAAGAAAGGACATACATGACACAAGAAAAGAACACATATATGACACAAGAAAGGAGGACATACATGACACAAGAAAAGAACACATACATGACACAAGAAAGGAGGACATACATGACAAAAGAAATGAGGACATACATGACACAAGAAAAGAGGACATACATGACACAAGAAAAGAACACAAACATGACACAAGAAATGAACACATACATGACACAAGAAATGAGGACATACATGACACAAGAAAAGAACACATACATGACACAAGAAAAGAGGACATACATGACACAAGAAAGGACATACATGACACAAGAAATGAGGACATACATGACACAAGAAAAGAGGACATACATGACACAAGAAAGGACATACATGACACAAGAAATGAGGACATACATGACACAAGAAAGGACATACATGACACAAGAAAAGAGGACATACATGACACAAGAAAAGAACACAAACATGACACAAGAAATGAGGACATACATGACACAAGAAAAGAGGACATACATGACACAAGAAAAGAACACATACATGACACAAGAAAAGAACACATACATGACACAAGAAAAGAACACATACATGACACAAGAAAGGAGGACATACATGACAAAAGAAAGGACATACATGACACAAGAAAAGAACACATATATGACACAAGAAAGGAGGACATACATGACACAAGAAAAGAACACATACATGACACAAGAAAGGAGGACATACATGACAAAAGAAATGAGGACATACATGACACAAGAAAAGAGGACATACATGACACAAGAAAAGAACACAAACATGACACAAGAAATGAGGACATACATGACACAAGAAATGAGGACATACATGACACAAGAAATGAGGACATACATGACACAAGAAAAGAACACATACATGACACAAGAAAAGAGGACATACATGACACAAGAAAGGACATACATGACACAAGAAATGAGGACATACATGACACAAGAAAAGAGGACATACATGACACAAGAAAGGACATACATGACACAAGAAATGAGGACATACATGACACAAGAAAGGACATACATGACACAAGAAAAGAGGACATACATGACACAAGAAAAGAACACAAACATGACACAAGAAATGAGGACATACATGACACAAGAAAAGAGGACATACATGACACAAGAAAAGAACACATACATGACACAAGAAAAGAACACATACATGACACAAGAAAAGAACACATACATGACACAAGAAAGGAGGACATACATGACAAAAGAAAGGACATACATGACACAAGAAAAGAACACATATATGACACAAGAAAGGAGGACATACATGACACAAGAAAAGAACACATACATGACACAAGAAAGGAGGACATACATGACAAAAGAAATGAGGACATACATGACACAAGAAAAGAACACAAACATGACACATGAAATGAGGACATACATGACACAAGAAATGAGGACATACATGACACAAGAAATGAGGACATACATGACACAAGAAAAGAACACATACATGACACAAGAAAAGAGGACATACATGACACAAGAAAGGACATACATGACACAAGAAATGAGGACATAAATGACACAAGAAAGGACATACATGACACAAGAAAAGAGGACATACATGACAAAAGAAATGAGGACATACATGACACAAGAAAAGAGGACATACATGACACAAGAAAGGACATACATGACACAAGAAAGGAGGACATACATGACACAAGAAAAGAACACATACATGACAAAAGAAAGGAGGACATACATGACACAAGAAAAGAACACAAACATGACACAAGAAATGAGGACAAACATGACACAAGAAAGGACATACATGACACAAGAAAAGAGGACATACATGACACAATAAAAGAACACAAACATGACACAAGAAAGGAGGACATACATGACACAATAAAAGAACACAAACATGACAAAAGAATGGAGGACATACATGACACAAGAAAAGAACACATACATGACAAAAGAAAGGAGGACATACATGACACAAGAAAAGAACACAAACATGACACAAGAAATGAGGACAAACATGACACAAAAAAGGACATACATGACACAAGAAAAGAGGACATGCATGACACAAGATTGGAACACAAACATGACACAAGAAAGGACACACATGACACAAGAAAAGAGGACATACATGACACAAGAAAGGAGGACATACATGACACAAGAAAAGAACACATACATGACACAAGAAATGAGGACATACATGACACAAAAAAGGAGGACATACATGACACAAAAAAAGGAGGACATACATGACAACAGAAAAGAACACAAAAATAACAGGAAAAGGGCACACATTTTACCTAGGAAAGCACACACACATGACACAGGAAAGCATATACACATGACACAGGAAAAGAGCATACACATGACACAGGACAAGAACAAATACACATGACACAGGAAAAGAGGACATACATAACACATGAATAGACATATATCACAATAGCCAAGAGCACAAATATAAAAGGAAAAGAGCACATACATTACATAAGAAAGAACATACACACAACACAGGAAAAGAACATAAACATGACAATAGAAAAGAACAGGGTTCGACACTGATGCTAGCCCGCTAGCCCGAGACTAGTAAAAAATGATCAGGGCTAGTTAAAGTTCCCATAAGCGCAGCCCGGTGGGCTAGTAAATTTCATTATTTACCAAAACGGCAAAAGCTGTTTTGAATTCTAAATCCGATGTAGACTGGTTATTTTTTTCAATTCTGTTAACGGGAACCAGTTACTTTCGATTTAAAGCGTCATAATCATGCTAGCGCTTTCTTCCATGCGATTGTCGATCTGTATGAAAAAGAGTCAGATTCCGCGTCAATCATATTTGCGCTTTAATCCATAAGATTAAAGTAACGCGTTCGGACTTAAAATTTGACACGGAGGAATAATAAAATGAGCTTACATAAATTTCTGGGGCTTACCCCTCCTCCCTCTAAAAAACATAAAAAACTGTGGAAACATGTAGGGAGCATGAAGCCGAAAAAAGAAAGAGGTCCTTCCAATCAAATTGGCTTAACAAATTCACATGGTTAGAACACAAAACCGACAAAATGTACTGCAAAGTTTGTCTCAAATATGAGAAGACAAACTGTCTCATTTTTTTGCAGTTTTCAAATTCACAATAAAAAAAAACTCAAACTTTTAATTTGCTCTTCAAATAACTAGTTGAAATTCAGAAATTGAATTGGTCCAAATCAGCAAAAATATAGCTCAGAATGCAGGATTTTGCATCAAAATATTCAAAATTTTCGTGGGGAGGGGAGGATCCCCCAGCTTGGGCCATTTACACGGCCCTCGTGACAAGGACTACCAAAATTTTGGAAGGGCTAGTTAAATTCTTAGACTACTAGCCCTTTGGACTAGTATACTAAAGAAGTTAGTGTCAAACCCTGAAAAACACAAAAATAACAGGAAAAGAGCCCAAAATACCCAGGACAGTACATACACATGACACAGGAAAAGAACATACACATGAGACAGGAAAAGAACATACACATGAGACAGGAAAAGAACATACACATGAGACAGGAAAAGATCACATATATGACAGGAAAAGAACACAAACATAACAGGAAAAGAGTCCAAACATTACACAGGAAAGAACATACACATGACACAGGAAAGAACATACACATGACACAGGAAAAGAACATACACATGACAGAGAAAAAGAGCACATATGTGACACAGGAAAAGACCACATACATGACACAGGAAAAGAGCACAAACATTACACAGGAAAAGAGCACAAACAATACACAGGAAAAGAGCACACACATTACACAGGAAAGAACATACACATGACACAGGAAAAGAGCACATACATGACACAGGAAAAGAACACATACACATGACACAGGATAGGAACACAAAAATAACAGGAAGAGCATAAACATTACCCAGGAAAGCACAATACAAAGGACACAGGAAAACAGCATATACATAATATCTGAAATTTTGCATATGAATACTTATTACCAAAATCAACCAATCGTAGAGCTTTAAATTTGGAATGCAAAAATTAAAAAAATGTGAAAGGTGCTGTTGTTAAGATTTACCAGTGGCATTTTCATTGGCTGATCATGAGTGTATCTGGACATGACCTCCAATCAGCAATCGGGTTCTGTCAGATGTTAGGGGGAGCACAGGGTATTGCAACAGTTGATTTTAATCAGATTGGTCTTATACAGTGTATGAACCAATATGTTTCCAATTTTGTGGCAGATTTCTATAATTTTTTTCCCATTTGGGTGGACCTGGATGGTTAACTTTCATAATTTTTATAAATGTCCACACATGTAGACTAATAATACATTAGGTGAAATATTGTCACGAGAGGATATTGTAAAATACTGCTCATATATCATATATACACATCATCTTATATAATAAGTATTGGGGCCGTCGTGGTCGTGATCGTATGGATTTCTAACTACCTGTGCAATCAGTGCCTATCACCACTAATGTTGTGAGTTCAAATCCTGCTCAGGTGAGGTGTACTCGACACAATATTATATGATAAAGTTTGTTAGTGACTTGCTACAGGTCAGTGGTTTTCTCTGGGTAGTCCGGTTTCCTCCACCAATAAAACTGACCGCCACGATATAACTGAAATATTGTTGAAAGTGGCATTAAACACCATAAACTCAAACCTTTTCCCTCTTTTTATTTCTGAATTACTTACTTGAATAATAAATATCTTTGGCTTCAGTGCTAGTGAATGGTTCTTCTGAGGCTGAAAAGCCTCCTGTATATCTTTTTGTTCAACATATTCATGGTGTCCTTTAGAATCCTCTGCATGACATTTAATGAGGCCAGATCTTCCATAAGACATAACTATAAATAATACACATGTATATCCCTGTCCATCTTTTAGACGGTAGTTCTCTTGTTCGGCAGCTGAAAAAATGAAGTTAATCTGATATGATATAAGCCAACAAGATTTATATTTGATAGTAATGTAGCTGAAAATTACAGGTCATGTCCAGATGAACTCAGGAACTGCATACCCTTTGCGAGCACCAGAAAATCCACTGTCTTTAATGAAATCTGTCGTTAAATGAGTTTAACAACAAAATTTATAAAAGGACAACTTAACTTGCTACCGATGAATTTTATGATATTTTGTAAATTTTAGCATTTTTATTTATTTTGTTCACTTGTCCCATCACTATGGTAAATCCAGGTGTTCGCGAAGGGAAGGAGTTGCTGCTTCTTATAAAACACACGCTTATATATAGCTGAAATATCGATTAATTGATATTCAACAATCAATTGTTTGTGAGGTCTAGCAATCTATTTGCATTGGGAAAACACTTGAAAGACTGCATTATTTCACTAAGAGGGGAGGTTTGCGCCCATAAAATTAGTTAAACAAATCACTTTTTATTAAGGTGCCTGTACCAAGCCAGTAAAGTGAGCAGTAATGTATTTGTGTGTTAGGGGTACCAATCCAGTAAAGTGAACAGTCATGTATTTGTGTGTTAGGGGTACCAAGCCAGTAAAGTGAGCAGTCATGTATTTGTGTGTTAGGGGTACCAAGCCAGTAAAGTGTACAGTCATGTATTTGTGTGTTAGGGGTACCAAGCCAGTAAAGTGTACAGTCATGTATTTGTGTGTTAGGGGTACCAAGCCAGTAAAGTGTACAGTCATGTATTTGTGTGTTAGGGGTACCAAGCCAGTAAAGTGTAGTCATGTATTTGTGTGTTAGGGGTACCAAACCAGTAAAGTGAACAGTCATGTATTTGTGTGTTAGGGGTACCAAGCCAGTAAAGTGTACAGTCATGTATTTGTGTGTTAGGGGTACCAAGCCAGTAAAGTGTACAGTCATGTATTTGTGTGTTAGGGGTACCAAGCCAGTAAAGTGTACAGTCATGTATTTGTGTGTTAGGGGTACCAAGCCAGTAAAGTGTACAGTCATGTATTTGTGTGTTAGGGGTACCAAACCAGTAAAGTGAACAGTCATGTATTTGTGTGTTAGGGGTACCAAGCCAGTAAAGTGTACAGTCATGTATTTGTGTGTTAGGGGTACCAAGCCAGTAAAGTGAACAGTCATGTATTTGTGTGTTAGAGGTACCAAGCCAGTAAAGTGTAGTCATGTATTTGTGTGTTAGGGGTACCAAACCAGTAAAGTGAACAGTCATGTATTTGTACCATGCCAGTAAAGTGAGCAGTCATGTATTTGTGTGTTAGGGGTACCAAACCAGTAAAGTGTACAGTCATGTATTTGTGTGTTAGGGGTACCAAACCAGTAAAGTGAGCAGTCATGTATTTGTGTGTTAGGGGTACCAAACCAGTAAAGTGAGCAGTCCTGTATTTGTGTGTTAGGGATACCAAGCGAGTAAAGTGTAGTCATGTATTTGTGTGTTAGGGGTACCAAACCAGTAAAGTGAGCAGTCATGTATTTGTGTGTTAGGGGTACCAAGTCAGTAAAGTGTACAGTCATGTATTTGTGTGTTAGGGGTACCAAGCCAGTAAAGTGTACAGTCATGTATTTATGTGTTAGGGATACCAAGCGAGTAAAGTGTACAGTCATGTATTTGTGTGTTAGGGGTACCAAGCCAGTAAAGTGAGCAGTAATGCATTTGTGTGTTAGGGGTACCAATCCAGTAAAGTGTACAGTCATAGTCATGTATTTGTGTGTTAGGGGTACCAAGTCAGTAAAGTGAACAGTCATGTATTTGTGTGTTAGGGGTACAAAGCCAGTAAAGTGTACAGTCATGTATTTGTGTGTTAGGGGTACCAAGCCAGTAAAGTGTACAGTCTTGTATTTGTGTGTTAGGGGTACCAAGCCTGTAAAGTGTACAGTCATGTATTTGTGTGTTAGGGGTACCAAACCAGTAAAGTGAACAGTCATGTATTTGTGTATTAGGGGTACCAAGCCAGTAAAGTGTAGTCATGTATTTGTGTGTTAGGGGTACCAAACCAGTAAAGTGAACAGTCATGTATTTGTGTGTTAGGGGTACCATGCCAGTAAAGTGAGCAGTCATGTATTTGTGTGTTAGGGGTACCAAACCAGTAAAGTGTACAGTCATGTATTTGTGTGTTAGGGGTACCAAACCAGTAAAGTGAGCAGTCATGTATTTGTGTGTTAGGGGTACCAAACCAGTAAAGTGAGCAGTCATGTATTTGTGTGTTAGGGATACCAAGCGAGTAAAGTGTAGTCATGTATTTGTGTGTTAGGGGTACCAAACCAGTAAAGTGAGCAGTCATGTATTTGTGTGTTAGGGGTACCAAGCCAGTAAAGTGTACAGTCATGTATTTATGTGTTAGGGATACCAAGCGAGTAAAGTGTACAGTCATGTATTTGTGTGTTAGGGGTACCAAGCCAGTAAAGTGAGCAGTAATGCATTTGTGTGTTAGGGGTACCAATCCAGTAAAGTGTACAGTCATGTATTTGTGTGTTAGGGGTACCAAGCCAGTAAAGTGAGCAGTAATGCATTTGTGTGTTAGGGGTACCAATCCAGTAAAGTGAACAGTCATGTATTTGTGTGTTAGGGGTACCAAGCCAGTAAAGTGTACAGTCATAGTCATGCATTTGTGTGTTAGGGGTACCAAACCAGTAAAGTGAACAGTCATGTATTTGTGTATTAGGGGTACCAAGCCAGTAAAGTGTAGTCATGTATTTGTGTGTTAGGGGTACCAAGCTAGTAAAGTGTACAGTCATGTATTTGTGTGTTAGGGGTACCATGCCAGTAAAGTGAGCAGTCATGTATTTGTGTGTTAGGGGTACCAAGTCAGTAAAGTGTACAGTCATGTATTTGTGTGTTAGGGGTACCAAACCTGTAAAGTGAACAGTCATGTATTTGTGTATTAGGGGTACCAAGCCTGTAAAGTGTACAGTCATGTATTTGTGTGTTAGGGGTACCAAGCTAGTAAAGTGTACAGTCATGTATTTGTGTGTTAGGCGTAGCAAGCCAGTAAAATGAACAGTCATGTATTTGTGTGTTAGGGATACCAAGCTAGTAAAGTGAACAGTCATGTATTTGTGTGTTAGGGGTACCAAACCAGTAAAGTGAACAGTCATGTATTTGTGTGTTAGGGGTACCATGCCAGTAAAGTGAGTAGTCATGTATTTGTGTGTTAGGGGTACCAAGCCAGTAAAGTGTACAGTCATGTATTTGTGTGTTAGGGGTACCAAGCCAGTAAAGTGAGCAGTCATGTATTTGTGTGTTAGGGGTACCAAGCCAGTAAAGTGTAGTCATGTATTTGTGTGTTAGGGGTACCAAGCCAGTAAAGTGTACAGTCATGTATTTGTGTGTTAGGGGTACCAAGCCAGTAAAGTGAGCAGTCATGTATTTGTGTGTTAGGGGTACCAAGCCAGTGAAGTGTACAGTCATGTATTTGTGTGTTAGGGGTACCAAGCCAGTAAAGTGAAATGTCATGTATTTGTGTGTTAGGGATACCAAGCCAGTAAAGTGAACAGTCATGTATTTATGTGTTAGGGATACCAAGCGAGTAAAGTGTACAGTCATGTATTTGTGTGTTAGGGGTACCAGGCCAGTAAAGTGAGCAGTCATGTATTTGTGTGTTAGAGGTACCAAGCCAGTAAAGTGTACAGTCATGTATTTATGTGTTAGGGATACCAAGCAAGTAAAGTGTACAGTCATGTATTTGTGTGTTAGGGGTACCAAGCCAGTAAAGTGTACAGTCATGTATTTGTGTGTTAGGGGTACCAAGCCAGTAACTAATAACAGACACAAACAGAAATACTTGCAGTCCTATAGATAGACATTTTACCTCTTTTATATAGATCTGTGAGTTGTTTTTTAGTTAAGTTTTTGTAAACCATGCCATTTTGTTCATCTCCGGATAGTGGTTCAAATCCTAAGCGCTTTAATTGAAACTCTAAATCTTTACAATCTTCAGAGGCGTATCCTCTACATTCAGGATTCTTTGATTGACTCAAAGGATTATATTCCCCCATAAAATTACTAACAATAACTGCTTTTCCAACTTTGGAACAAATTTTGTATTCAGCAGAATGAAATTCTTCAGACTCAATAGGAGACGATGTTATGACGTCTTGCCTATAATATAAAGTAAAAACAGATAAAAGTTGCATTACCTTATAAAATCAATCCTGTATTAAGATGTCATCATTGGGACAACAAAAAGTGGCCTTATAAGACAGGTGACCTCTTAAAAGAGGTTTAATTTATATGAAATTTTCTATGACAGGATAAGACTGGAGGCTCAGTGGGTTGAGCCTGTGTCGCTCACCTTTCATTCTGCTTTAAGGAAACTTAATACAGAAACTTCCATAGGTGCCTTCCACCAAATTTCGGTTCATTTGGCTAAGCAGTTTCAGAGAAGATTTTTAGAAATCGACCAACCAGAAACAAGAATTGCCTGTGGCGGCAATATTTGTAAATGGATCGGGACGAAATGAGCAATCTTTACAGAGGACCTTCCATAGATGCTTCCTACCAAGTTTCACATCATTTGGCAAAACGGTTTCAGAGGAGAAATTTTTTAGAAATCGACCAATCAGAAACAAGAATTGCCTGTGGTGACCATGTTTGTTAATGGATCGGGACGAAATGTGCATTCTTCATAGAGGACCGCCCATAGATGCTTCCTACTAAGTTTCGGTTCATTTGGCCAAAGGTTTCACAGGAGAAGAATTTTAAAAATCAGCCAATCAGAAACAAAAGTCGCCTGTGGTGGCCATGTTTGTAAACGGATCGAGACGAAATGAGCAATATTTACAGAGGGCATTCCATAGATGATTCCTACCAAGTTTCAGTTCATTTGGACAAGTGGTTTCAGAGGAGAAGATTTTTAAAAATCGACCAATCAGAAACAAAAATTGCCTGTGATGGCCATATTTGTTAATGGATCGGGACGAAATGAGCAATCGTTATAGAGGAACTTCCATAGATGCTTCCTACTAAGTTTCGGTTTATTTGGCTAAGCAGTTTCAGTGGAAAAGATTCTTTAGAAATCAACCAATCAGAAACAAGAATTGTCTGTGGTGGCCAAGTTTGTTAACAGATTGGGACGAAATTACCAATCTTTACAGAGGACCTTCCATAGATGCTTCTTACCAAGTTTTGGTTCATTTGGCCAAACGGTCTAAGAGAAGAAGAATTTTAAAAATCAGCCAATCAGAAACAAGAGTCGCCTATGGCGGCCATGTTTGTAAGCAGATCGGGACGAAATGAGCAATCTTTATAGAGGACCGCCCATAGATGCTTCCTACCAAGTTTCGGATCATTTGGCAAAGCGGTTTCAGAGGAGAAGAATTTTAGAAATCGACCGATCAGAAACATGAATTGCCTGTGGCGGCCATGTTTGGTAATGGATCGGGACGAAATTAGCAATGTTTATAGAGGACCGCCTTTAGATGCTTCCTACCAAGTTTCGGATCATTTGGCAAAGTGGTTTCAGAGGAGAAGAATTTTAGAAATCGACCAATCAGAAACAAGAATTGCCTGTGGTGGCCATTTTTGGTAATGGATCGGGACGAAATGAGCAGTCTGCATAAAGGATCTCTCATAGATGCTTCCTACCAAGTTTCGGTTCATTTGGCAAAACAGTTTCAGAGGAGAAGAATGTTAAAAATCGGCCAATCAGAAACAAGAGTCGCCTGTGGCGGCCATGTTTGTTAACGGATCGAGAAGAAATGAGTAATCTTTACAGAGGACCTTCCATAGATCCTTCCTACCAAAATTCGATTTATTTGGCCAAGCAGTTTTCAGAGGAAAATATTTTTTAAAATGGGCCAATCAGAAACAAGAATTGCCTGTGGCGGTCATGTTTGTTAATGAATTGGGAAGAAATGAGCAACCTTCCATAGATGCTTCCTACCAAGTTTCAGTTCATTTGGCTGAGGGGTTTCACAGAAGAAGATTAAAATGTGAAAAAACGGACGACAGACGATGGATGCCAAGTGATGGCAAAAGCTCACATTGCCAAGGTGGCAAGGTGAGCTAAAAGGTGAGCTAATAAAAAAGGTGTCCTTTTAATATCGTAACTACCAGAGTTGTTGGCAGCGGTAAGCCTAGAAGGTTATAATGACCTGATCACCTGAGAAACCACTGACCTGTGGTACGGGTAGGTGGATTGAAACTTTAGTTAACACTTGTGACTTGAGCTTGGGATTTGTTTTACCTCCCACAAGTTGAAAAAGAGATACTGATAAATGATTGATTAATTTGTTTAAATACAGTGAAACCTGTCTAAATCAAACCCAGAATAAACCTGTTTAAATCAAACCCTGAATAAACATGTCTAAATCAAACCCTGAATAAACCTGTTTAAATCAAACCCAGAATAAACCTGTTTAAATCAAACCCTGAATAAACCTGTTTAAATCAAACCCTGAATAAACCTGTCTAAATCAAACCCAGAATAAACCTGTTTAAATCAAACCCTGAATAAACCTGTTTAAATCAAACCCTGAATAAACCTGTTTAAATCAAACCCTGAATAAACATGCTTAAATCAAACCTTGAATAAACCTGTTTAAATCAAACCCTGAATAAACCTGTTTAAATCAAACCCTGAATAAACCTGTTTAAATCAAACCCTGAATAAACCTGTTTAAATCAAAGATTAAATAAAGTCTCAATGTAGGACATCTTTGTAATTTAACCTGCATAAATCAACTACCTGTCTATTCCGATCAAAAAAGTTGGTCCCAAAGAGGTTCAAGTTTAGACAGGTTACATTCTGCTGATAGAACTAGAAGGTCATACAACCAATTAAATCAGTATACAATCAAACCCGCCCATGTGGTCACCTCTATTAAGCAGTCACCTGTATTAAAAGGTCACCGTTTTCTTGTCCTGTCATAGAAGATTTCATATGAATTTAACATCTTTTAAGAGGTCACCCATCTTATAAAACCACTTTTTCTTTGTCCCAAAGGTGACCTCTTAATACAGGCTTAACTGTATTTCTATTTCATGTCATATTGTATAACTATTTTATATTCAATATTTACCGGTAATTCAAGCAAAAAGACGACCCATTTATTCTGGTCTACCATGAAGATCATTATTTTTTTATTTTTTTGTCATAAGAGTAATGGATGGTCTTTAAACAACAGGGGGCCATTGTGGTTGTGATCGTATGGTAGCTGGATTTATTACTACTTATACATGTATGCAATCAGTAGCTATCACCACTAAGTTGTGAGTTCGAGCCCCGTTCATGGCGAGGTATACTCGATACAACATTATGTGATCAAGTTTGTCAGTGACTTGCAGCATACAATGTATCTGTGGTTTTCTCCGGATACTCCCGTTTCCTCCACCAATAAAACTGACCGTCACAATATAACTGAAATATTGTTGAAAGTGGCATCAAACACCAAAAACCAAACCAAACCAATCAAAGTAATGTATTCAAGGTGGAGTAGCATTTTAGATACCAGAATGTTAACAAAGAAAATACAGAGTATTTGAAAATTTCTCCATCTAGTAACTAAATGTAACACTTACACAGATTGTGATTGAGGGGGTATCTTTGGCCTTGACCTGGATCCTTTATCTTCTGGCATACCTGCAGCATCTGTAGTATCAACCCTATTAAAAACAAAGTTTATAATTAATTATTTTGTCATTGCTACCTGTACAAAATATTTCCTCAATAGTCTTTCTGATGTTAGTTAGATACATAATAAAAGCCGAGGGCTCGGGTGGCTCAAAGAGAATAGTTGGATTACCTATAGCTAACAACTCATACAAGCCTATCACCAATATGGTGTGGGTTCATGCCCAGCTTTGTAAATTACAAAAAAGGTGCACTTGACTCGCAGCCGCAAGTGATAAAGTTGCTTGCCCATGGTTGGTGGTTCTCTCCATGTACTCTGGCTTCTTCCACCACTAAAACTTGTCGCCATGATATAGCTAAAATATTGCTGGAAGTGGCATTTAACACACACAAAAAAAATCAAATTATAATAAAATTGTTTATTTTTTATCTATGGTATCTACATGGGTAACATGCTTACAAAAAATGTCCATACCCTAACAAAATTGTAGTTTCAATAAAAAAAACATTTGCATTTACCCTTTTGTTTTTTTAATTCAAAAATATATTTTAAAGGATGATGAAAAAATCAATAAATTTCTACTCTACATATGAAATCTACTCAATTGTTGTTTAATATAACCCCGCCATATTTTTGTCCCTGTCCCAAACAAGGACCTGATTTTCCAATATTATATGTCTAGGTGTTATTGTGTTCAATGATTTGAGGTGAGAGGTGACTGTTCATTTTGTTGATTGATTGATTGATTGATTGGTGGTTAACGCCAACTTTAGCAATATTTCAGCTATATCGTGGCATGACCAAATTTATTATTAACTTAAGACACCTACAAGACCATTAGAAATAAAAGGTAAAACATACTTGTCTATAAAACAATCAGATTATATATACAAATCATTTTGTTGATATTAGTTCTTGACCAATGCTGTTTAAACTTTCTTTTCATAAACAAAACAAGTGTGGACACAGAAATGTGCTGTCCTAAAGGCAAGTGCGGATGTCAATATTTCATATTATTAACTTTAAAAAAAAAAATTCATGGACACAGGGGTTCTGGATTTTTTTAATAAAAAACTAATCCTGGATTATTATTTTTGCTTAAAGTCAGGTCCTGTGTTTTTATTTCAAATTTTCATCATAGCCCCCCCCTCCCCCTCCCAAGGGATATACAATTGTATCGTTAATAATAAATTAATAAATAATAAATTCAGATTTCCTATTTAAAATAAATCTCATTTACAAAACCACTGATATTTGTTCAATTTTGAACGCTGATTTAAGCTTTAGTCGCAACAATTTTTTATTTTTCTCTTTAAACCGTCGAAACATAACATTTATTTAACTGTAAAATTCATCCCCCCCTTTTTTTTCTTGTTTAAATCAATGATCAACAATATTCCAGAATCAAACAAATGAATAAATATAACATAGATTTCTTTTACATGCATCTTTTTACCATGCGGTGTCAGTGTGTTTTAAATTGGTCATCCAATCAGGACGCTCATTATTCTTGTCCTACAAATGTAGATAAAAATACATCGCTAAAATTACCTGTGGGTGTTTCCCTACTTCAACTCGTAAATTTACATAGAAATCGGAGATATTTCGTCACAAAACTTCACACATGGTTTTGTCTATCATATTTCTTGAAGACAAACATAAAATTGTATTGCATTTATCAATATTGTATGAGTATCAACAGTTTTTTCAACACCGTATCTGTTTCTCGATACAGCCGCCCGATTACAGTGACCCGTGACCCAGATTAGCACATCCCAGAATTTTTTTTTATTAATAAGGTTGTTTAATTAACAAACAAATATAACAATTACTTAAAGTTGACCATAAATTCAAAATTTTAAAAATGTTGTTCATCATAGCATCATTTGATATCTTCTATTAGGATTCCTGAAGGTAACTCACGGTCTTTGCCTTATTATTTTTCACTTACTTGCCCGAAAGCCAAATTTAGAAAAATTTTCTGTTTATTAAAACAAGTTCTTTCATAAATTTTTACTTGTCCGAATCCAGTTTTACTTGTCCCGGGCTTCGGGCAAGTGAGTTAGCATGAAGACTGAACTCATGTAGAAGCTTTCTTGAATTGACTATATTTTTATGTATTGTTTATATAATACTAACCCTTGAACATCCATCTGACTATCACCCATGGTTGTTTACTTCAGGATACTGAAATAATAATTAGAATTGCTCAGCCATATATAATTTAAGTAAACAGGAACGTCGTGGTCGTGTTCGTAGAGTAGTTGGATTTACAACTACCTGTGCAATCAGTACATATTACCACTAATTTAGTTGTGAGTTCGAATCCCGCTAATGGCGGGGTGTACTCGATACAACATTATGTGATAAAGGTTGTCAGTTATTGGCGGCAGGTCAGTGATATTCTCCGGTTTCCTCCACCAAATAAAACTGACCGTCATGATACATGATATAACTGAAATATTGTTGAAAGTGGTGTTAAAAAACACCATAAACCCTAAACCAAGAAGAGTGATATCTCTATCACAATGATTTATCACACTATGTCTCTGACTACTGTATCAGTATCACCAAGAAGAGTGATATCTCTATCACAATGATTTATCACACTATGTCTCTGACTACTGTATCAGTATCACCAAGAAGAGTGATATCTCTATCACAGTGATTTATCACACTATGTCTCTGACTACTGTATCAGTATCACCAAGAAGAGTGATATCTCTATCACAATGATTTATCACACTATGTCTCTGACTACTGTATCAGTATCACCAAGAAGAGTGATATCTCTATCACAATGATTTATCACGCTATGTCTCTGACTACTGTATCAGTATCACCAAGAAGAGTGATATCTCTATCACAATGATTTATCACACTATGTCTCTGACTACTGTATCAGTATCACCAAGAAGAGTGATATCTCTATCACAGTGATTTATCACACTATGTCTCTGACTACTGTATCAGTATCACCAAGAAGAGTGATATCTCTATCACAATGATTTATCACACTATGTCTCTGACTACTGTATCAGTATCACCAAGAAGAGTGATATCTCTATCACAATGATTTATCACACTATGTCTCCGACTACTGTATCAGTATCAATAAGAAGAGTGATATCTCTATCACAATGATTTATCACGCTATGTCTCTGACTACTGTATCAGTATCACCAAGAAGAGTGATATCTCTATCACAATGATTTATCACGCTATGTCTCTGACTACTGTATCAGTATCACCAAGAAGAGTGATATCTCTATCACAATGATTTATCACACTATGTCTCTGACTACTGTATCAGTATCACTAAGAAGAGTGATATCTCTATCACAATGATTTATCACGCTATGTCTCTGACTACTGTATCAGTATCACCAAGAAGAGTGATACATCTATCACAATGATTTATCACACTATGTCTCTGACTACTGTATCAGTATCACCAAGAAGAGTGATATCTCTATCACAATGATTTATCACGCTATGTCTCTGACTACTGTATCAGTATCACTAAGAAGAGTGATATCTCTATCACAATGATTTATCACACTATGTCTCTGACTACTGTATCAGTATCACCAAGAAGAGTGATATCTCTATCACAATGATTTATCACGCTATGTCTCTGACTACTGTATCAGTATCACCAAGAAGAGTGATATCTCTATCACAATGATTTATCACGCTATGTCTCTGACTACTGTATCAGTATCACTAAGAAGAGTGATATCTCTATCACAATGATTTATCACACTATGTCTCTGACTACTGTATCAGTATCACCAAGATGAGTGATACATCTATCACAGTGATTTATTACACTATGTCTCTGACTACTGTATCAGTATCACCAAGATGAGTGATACATCTATCACAGTGATTTATCACGCTATGTCTCTGACTACTGTATCAGTATCACTAAGAAGAGTGATACATCTATCACAGTGATTTATCATGCTATGTCTCTGACTACTGTATCAGTATCACTAAGAAGAGTGATACAATGTATGTCTATCACAGTGATTTATCACGCTATGTCTCTGACTGTACTGTATCAGTATCACCAAGATGAGTGATACATCTATCACAGTGATTTATCATGCTATGTCTCTGACTACTGTATCAGTATCACTAAGAAGAGTGATACAATGTATGTCTATCACAGTGATTTATCACACTATGTATCTGACTGTACTGTATCAGTATCACCAAGATGAGCGATACATCTATCACAGTGATTTATCACGCTATGTCTCTGACTACTGTATCAGTATCACTAAGAAGAGTGATACAATGTATGTCTATCACAGTGATTTATCATGCTATGTCTCTGACTGTACTGTATCAGTATCACCAAGATGAGTGATACATCTATCACAGTGATTTATCACACTATGTCTCTGACTGTACTGTATCAGTATCATTAAGAAGAGTGATACATCTATCACAGTGATTTATCACGCTATGTCTCTGACTACTGTATCAGTATCACTAAGAAGAGTGATACAATGTATGTCTATCACAGTGATTTATCACGCTATGTCTCTGACTGTACTGTATCAGTATCACCAAGATGAGTGATACGTCTATCACAGTGATTTATCATGCTATGTCTCTGACTGTACTGTATCAGTATCACCAAGATGAGTGATACGTCTATCACAGTGATTTATCACGCTATGTCTCTGACTGTACTGTATCAGTATCACCAAGAAGAGTGATACGTCTATCACAGTGGTGATTTATCATGCTATGTCTCTGACTACTGTATCAGTATCACCAAGATGAGTGATACGTCTATCACAGTGATTTATCACGCTATGTCTCTGACTACTGTATCAGTATCACCAAGATGAGTGATATCTCTATCACAATGATTTATCACGCTATGTCTCTGACTACTGTATCAATATCACTAAGAAGAGTGATATCTCTATCACAATGATTTATCACACTATGTCTCTGACTACTGTATCAGTATCACCAAGAAGAGTGATATCTCTATCACAATGATTTATCACGCTATGTCTCTGACTACTGTATCAGTATCACCAAGAAGAGTGATATCTCTATCACAATGATTTATCACGCTATGTCTCTGACTACTGTATCAGTATCACTAAGAAGAGTGATATCTCTATCACAATGATTTATCACACTATGTCTCTGACTACTGTATCAGTATCACCAAGATGAGTGATACATCTATCACAGTGATTTATTACACTATGTCTCTGACTACTGTATCAGTATCACCAAGATGAGTGATACATCTATCACAGTGATTTATCACGCTATGTCTCTGACTACTGTATCAGTATCACTAAGAAGAGGGATACATCTATCACAGTGATTTATCACGCTATGTCTCTGACTACTGTATCAGTATCACTAAGAAGAGTGATACAATGTATGTCTATCACAGTGATTTATCACGCTATGTCTCTGACTGTACTGTATCAGTATCACCAAGATGAGTGATACATCTATCACAGTGATTTATCACGCTATGTCTCTGACTACTGTATCAGTATCACTAAGAAGAGTGATACAATGTATGTCTATCACAGTGATTTATCACACTATGTATCTGACTGTACTGTATCAGTATCACCAAGATGAGCGATACATCTATCACAGTGATTTATCACGCTATGTCTCTGACTACTGTATCAGTATCACTAAGAAGAGTGATACAATGTATGTCTATCACAGTGATTTATCACGCTATGTCTCTGACTGTACTGTATCAGTATCACCAAGATGAGTGATACATCTATCACAGTGATTTATCACGCTATGTCTCTGACTACTGTATCAGTATCACTAAGAAGAGTGATACAATGTATGTCTATCACAGTGATTTATCACGCTATGTCTCTGACTGTACTGTATCAGTATCACCAAGATGAGTGATACGTCTATCACAGTGATTTATCATGCTATGTCTCTGACTGTACTGTATCAGTATCACCAAGATGAGTGATACGTCTATCACAGTGATTTATCACGCTATGTCTCTGACTGTACTGTATCAGTATCACCAAGAAGAGTGATACGTCTATCACAGTGGTGATTTATCATGCTATGTCTCTGACTACTGTATCAGTATCACCAAGATGAGTGATACGTCTATCACAGTGATTTATCACGCTATGTCTCTGACTACTGTATCAGTATCACCAAGATGAGTGATATCTCTATCACAATGATTTATCACGCTATGTCTCTGACTACTGTATCAATATCACTAAGAAGAGTGATATCTCTATCACAATGATTTATCACACTATGTCTCTGACTACTGTATCAGTATCACCAAGAAGAGTGATATCTCTATCACAATGATTTATCACGCTATGTCTCTGACTACTGTATCAGTATCACCAAGAAGAGTGATATCTCTATCACAATGATTTATCACGCTATGTCTCTGACTACTGTATCAGTATCACTAAGAAGAGTGATATCTCTATCACAATGATTTATCACACTATGTCTCTGACTACTGTATCAGTATCACCAAGATGAGTGATACATCTATCACAGTGATTTATTACACTATGTCTCTGACTACTGTATCAGTATCACCAAGATGAGTGATACATCTATCACAGTGATTTATCACGCTATGTCTCTGACTACTGTATCAGTATCACTAAGAAGAGGGATACATCTATCACAGTGATTTATCACGCTATGTCTCTGACTACTGTATCAGTATCACTAAGAAGAGTGATACAATGTATGTCTATCACAGTGATTTATCACGCTATGTCTCTGACTGTACTGTATCAGTATCACCAAGATGAGTGATACATCTATCACAGTGATTTATCACGCTATGTCTCTGACTACTGTATCAGTATCACTAAGAAGAGTGATACAATGTATGTCTATCACAGTGATTTATCACACTATGTATCTGACTGTACTGTATCAGTATCACCAAGATGAGCGATACATCTATCACAGTGATTTATCACGCTATGTCTCTGACTACTGTATCAGTATCACTAAGAAGAGTGATACAATGTATGTCTATCACAGTGATTTATCACGCTATGTCTCTGACTGTACTGTATCAGTATCACCAAGATGAGTGATACATCTATC
Source organism: Bathymodiolus brooksi (assembly GCA_963680875.1). Taxonomy (NCBI): domain Eukaryota; kingdom Metazoa; phylum Mollusca; class Bivalvia; order Mytilida; family Modiolidae; genus Bathymodiolus; species Bathymodiolus brooksi. The sequence goes on along the minus strand of OY804580.1, from coordinate 36,043,898 downwards.
ACAGTGATTTATCACACTATGTCTCTGACTGTACTGTATCAGTATCATTAAGAAGAGTGATACATCTATCACAGTGATTTATCACGCTATGTCTCTGACTACTGTATCAGTATCACTAAGAAGAGTGATACAATGTATGTCTATCACAGTGATTTATCACGCTATGTCTCTGACTGTACTGTATCAGTATCACCAAGATGAGTGATACGTCTATCACAGTGATTTATCATGCAATGTCTCTGACTGTACTGTATCAGTATCACCAAGATGAGTGATACGTCTATCACAGTGATTTATCACGCTATGTCTCTGACTGTACTGTATCAGTATCACTAAGAAGAGTGATACGTCTATCACAGTGGTGATTTATCATGCTATGTCTCTGACTACTGTATCAGTATCACCAAGATGAGTGATACGTCTATCACAGTGATTTATCACGCTATGTCTCTGACTACTGTATCAGTATCACCAAGATGAGTGATACATGTACGTCTATCACAGTGATTTATCACGCTATGTCTCTGACTACTGTCTCAGTATCACTAAGAAGAGTGATATGTCTATCACAGTGATTTATCACGCTATGTCTCTGACTGTACTGTATCAGTATCACCAAGATGAGTGATACGTCTATCACAGTGATTTATCACGCTATGTCTCTGACTACTGTATCAGTATCACTAAGAAGAGTGATATGTCTATCACAGTGATTCATCACGCTATGTCTCTGACTGTACTGTATCAGTATCATTAAGAAGAGTGATACGTCTATCACAGTGATTTATCATGTTATGTCTCTGACTGTACTGTATCAGTATCATTAAGAAGAGTGATACATCTATCACAGTGATTTATCACGCTATGTCTCTGACTGTACTGTATCAGTATCACTAAGAAGAGTGATATGTTTATCACAGTGATTTATCACGCTATGTCTCTGACTACTGTCTCAGTATCACTAAGAAGAGTGATATGTCTATCACAGTGATTTATCACGCTATGTCTCTGACTGTACTGTATCACGCTATGTCTCTGACTGTACTGTATCAGTATCATTAAGAAGAGTGATATGTCTATCACAGTGATTTATCATGTTATGTCTCTGACTGTACTGTACCAGTATCACTAAGAAGAGTGATATGTTTATCACAGTGATTTATCACGCTATGTCTCTGACTGTACTGTATCAGTATCATTAAGAAGAGTGATATGTCTATCACAGTGATTTATCATGTTATGTCTCTGACTGTACTGTATCAGTATCACTAAGAAGAGTGATACATCTATCACAGTGATTTATCACGCTATGTCTCTGACTGTACTCTATCAGTATCACTAAGAAGAGTGATACATCTATCACAGTGATTTATCACGCTATGTCTCTGACTGTACTCTATCAGTATCACTAAGAAGAGTGATACGTTTATCACAGTGATTTATCACGCTATGTTTCAGACTACTGTATCTCATCTGTTGATTTTTTGTTTGTTTTAGGTTAATAAGAATTGGTTCCTCGTATTGTACACAGTTAATAGAATTTCACCAGACGTAGTTTGTATGAAAACAACTTTAGTTATTATTGAATGATATTTCAACTATATTGGTATAGAAGTAGTTTTTGTTGTAAGTTATAGAATGATATTTCAACTGTATTGGTATAGAGGTAGTTTTTGTTGTAAGTTATAGAATGATATTTCAACTATATTGGTATAGAAGTAGTTTTTGTTGTCAGTTATAGAATGATATTTCAACTGTATTGGTATAGAGGTAGTTTTTGTTGTAAGTTATAGAATGATATTTCAACTATATTGGTATAGAAGTAGTTTTTGTTGTCAGTTATAGAATGATATTTCAACTATATTGGTATAGAAGTAGTTTTTGTTGTATGTTATAGAATGATATTTCAACTATATTGGTATAGAAGTAGTTTTTGTTGTTTATAGAACGATATTTCATTTTTTACTTTTATCCTCCAAAATATTTCTGCTATCAAAAGTACATTATCCTAAATGTTCTGTTTTTACTCCAACAAAGATGAAAAAAGAGGAAAACTGATACAATGCAAAAATATCCTCATTTTCTAGCTGTATGGATCAAGTTTGACTATTTCATTTCCAATTATTTTATTTAAAAAAGAGGACATCTGCTGATCAGGGGAAAACTTTTATCTCTGTTCTAGGAATCAGGGGAGGATTGTAGCTATAATTAATGTCTATTTTTCGTGCTACAATCGTTTCCTGGACATTTCATCCATTTAAAAATGATAAAATCTAAATTTGTCATCCTCGGAAATCAAATTTGATATGTAGCGACCATCAATTAATGCAAGGTTTTATATTGTCTCAGAAAAATACAATGTCATTGAAGTGATAACATCATAGATCTATTGCAATGTAAGCCACTCTCTACAAAGTGAGCTAAGAGGAGAAATCCACTTAGGGTCAGCAAAGGATAGTTTTGAACCTAGTCTATGGTTTCAAAAGAAAGCTCATTCCATTGATGTCATTGGTTTCAATTCTCACAAAATTTATGAAGATCAAAGGAAAAATATGAAACTTTGAAGGAATTTTCCAGAAATGTGGTGTAAAATGAGTGACATGCCAGGCCTGATTATCGAGGTGTTTACTGCAATATTGGAAATTTGTCAATGAAGTTAAGAGTGAAGGAAAAATATATCATTTTCATCTTTTTTTGCATCTTTCTATGCCTAACTGAATGACTTAAATACAATAAAACAGTACTTTTTATCCATAAAGGGTTACTGGATATATCGGCTATATACGTATATCCAGTAACCCCTTATTTTTGATCTGTCATAAAAAATTATGTATTCTGAAAAAAATGGGGGAGGGGCACCAAAGGGTATCCTTTCCCCACGTACATGTGTGAGAAATGTACAAACATTTATATTATTTCTAAATACAATAGACTATACATGAATTTGTTCAGAATAATGAATACAAAAGGAATTAATAGATGTGTTGTTTACATCTGCAAGCAAAGGAGATAATCGAACGACTTTCGAGACGTTTCGTCCACACTCCCGTTCGGCCATAGTACGTTTCGTCCCCAAACCATTTCGGCCATAGTTTATATTTAACTGTTTGAAGAGGGAGTTTCTCTAAATTAAATTGTTAGATTTGTCATAAGTATGGATGAAGAAACTGAGTGTCATAGCCTGTACTTTTGTATGGATTCATAGGGGAATTATTTTTATAGTAATCATGGATTCTTCTGGAAAATATTGTGTGTTGCTTCATCTGTGATCATTTATTTCATGATTTCAACATCTTTTGGTTATTGGTCTTCCAAATGTTACGATTTTATCTGCACTGATGAGACATATATTGTCGAAATGGCCACATGCAGAATTTAAATTTCCTGCGATTTCGGTACTTTGTTATTTACTTTGTTATTTTCGTAAGTGGGTCATTCTCTGACAACTTTTACAATATTAATAGTGACAGTAAAGACTGCAATTGTGTCCTATTAATATTACAGAAAAACTACAAAGTTAAATTACAATAAAAGTTGACATGTCGTTGGTTCATGTTAAATTGTATTTATTTCATTAACAGATTTATAAAATAATTAATTAAACGAACAGTAGCAAATGAAACGTTTGTGACAAATTTTCCTTTCATATAGACAAAACTCGGTATTTTGAAAAGTTGTCAGAGAATGACCCAAGTATGGATTGAGAAACTGAGAGTGTCATATATAACCGGTACTTTTTATAACTATTTGCAGGAATGTTATTTTTGAGTTTCTTTTATATCAAAACGTCGGTACTATATATAAAGAACTTCCCATTAAGCTTGTATTTGTTACGACTATGTGATTGCATTAATTATTGAAAAATGTACATCAAATATTTGGTCATCTGTGCGTTTGAAGATTTCCCCTCAATTCCAAGCTTCTTGGCAACAGATTGTTTACATTGGATATGGGCATTTAAAAAAAAATGACTCATTTTCCTTTTACCTTTCCATAGCTGTGCTACCCGTTTTTTATTTTTTTTTTTTATTATTGCTGCTAATAACAGTGTGTTATTATCATATGCTAAGCTTGTGCCCACAAAATATCAATGAAATATCTCTTTCCCAAAAAAAATTGCCAGTGAAATATGTTGTCAAAAATACTAGAGTGTAACACATTTTATGTGTGACAAACTTTTTTCCATTGAATTTCAAGGGTTTGTTAAATAAAAAATATTGAATATATACACCAGAATCTTAGATATTATGAAACATAGTACAATATTGCTTTATTTGTCAGGAAATCACTTACCTCTGCTGATGATTTATAAAAATAAAATGGTCGCATTGAAAAGCTTAATATACTGAAATATATTGGTATGAAAAATATCAATATATTGAAAAGAAAGTGTCATGTTGGAATAAATGTAGTGTTTTTAGAACTGATATTGGAACTGTATGATGTATGTTTCATGAAAAACATTTTCATTGCCCCATGAACATGTTTGCACCGTTTTTACCTTCACATAATTATTAGGTAACACGAAAATGTCAGGACTAGGAGGGTAAACATTGTGGTCATTTTATACATTGTTATATTTTGTATTATTTTTTTAGCAGTTGATGACAGTCTGATTTCAACAACACTCATGTCACTACAGAACATGAAAAGAAATCATCAGGAATTTTTTGTTTTGGTTTGTCTAATTTTAATATAATTCCACTGTTGCATATACATTTTTTTGTATAATGTTCAATTTTGTTGGTCAACATCATACAAGCTGAATTTTTTATACATCTATAAATAATAATGGCTATTTTCAAAGAGTGTATGCATTGTGTAAACACACCATCTCACTCACAAATGTTTACATCTTTTTCAATTTGCAGGTGAAATACATTTTTTGTATCAAATTCTCACATGTATAAATTCCCTCAAAATAACCTATATTCCTATGATTTAATGGCCCACAGTTTGAGAAAGATGTATATTTCAGAAAACAGAGAAAAAAAAAACTATTCAAACATTGATATACCAAGGTGTAAATGAATTTCATGGTAGTAAAAAAATGATAAGCTATGTTTGGAAACTAGAGGCTCCCAGGAGCCTGTAATCGCTCACCTGGTTTTCAATTTGACATTGAAAGTTGATAGAAAATGGGGGTGTTACACATAATTTTGAAAGTCGGCCATCCAAAGATCATTTTAACTCAAATTTCTAAGCAAAAGATTTTGATGTGATTTTTATCTCATAATATTCCTAAACGGAATAAACTGGCTGAAAAAATCTCACAGAAAAACCCAGAATATATGTTAAACTACTCCTTGCCATGTAGCTGCAGTTAAAATTTGAGCTCATTTTGACTTATACTAAAGCAGCAATGGACAATTGAAGAAATTTCTATTTTTAGTAACAGCAGCCATCTTGAACTGAGGACGGTCGGAACAAAAAGTAACAACACTTGATAAGGACCTTGCAAGGAATATTTCTGCCAAGTATGGTTCCAATTCATCCAGTGGTTCTTGAGAAGAAGTTTGTTTTACATATTTCCCATATGGTCACTATGTTAACTTATGTCCCCCACTGGTGGTCATCTTGCATTTTCAATCAGTCCAAAAAGTAACAACACTTGGTTAGCAGCTTGCAATGATCATTCATGACAATTTTCAATTCCATCCTCCATGTACATGTAGTATCAGAGAAGAAGATCTTTGAAATTTCAGCCAATCAGAGGCTATTATGGCCCCTGGCAGCCATATTGGATAACCGATCGGAACAAAAAGTAACAACAATTGATCAGAACCTTGTCAGGAACATTTCTGCCAAGTATGGTTCCAATCCATCCAGTGGTTCTTGAGAAGAAGTTTGTTTTACATATTTCCCATAGGGTCGCTATGTTAACTTATGTCCCCTGCTGGCGGCCATCTAGGATTTTCAATCGGTTCTAAAAGAAACAACACTTGGTTAGCAGCTTGCAATGATCATTCATGACAATTTTCAATTCCATCCTCCATGTAGTATTGGAGAAGAAGATCTTTGAAATTTCAGCCAATCAGAGGCTATTATGGCCCCTGGCAGCCATATTGGATAACCGATCGTAACAAAAAGCAACAACAATTGATCAGAACCTTGTCAGGAACATTTCTGCCAAGTATGGTTCCAATCCATCCAGTGGTTCTTGAGAAGAAGTTTGTTTTACATATTTCCCATAGGGTCGCTATGTTAAATTATGTACCCCGCTGGCGGCCATCTTGGGTTTTCAATACACTTGGTTAGCAGCTTGCAATGATCATTCATGACAATTTTCAATTCCATCCTCCATGTAGTATCGGAGAAGAAAATTATTAAAAATTTCAGCTAATCAGAGGCTTTTATGGCCCCTGGCTGCCATGTTGGATAACCGATCGTAACGAAAGTAACAACACTTGGTTAGACCATGCAAATGAACATTCCTGCCACGTAAATGTTTACGGACGGACGGACGACGGACGCCAAGTGATGGCAATAGCTCACTGTATAGCTCACCTGGGTATAATAACAACATCAGTCAATAAAACTTGATAACTTCGGTAAAAAAAATTAACAAATGTAGCCTTCGTCATTGCAGACCCCTTCTACAAAAATATTTGGGCAGGGCCTTTTAATGTAAGTTATCAAAATTGCTGTAAAATGTCAATGATTCTCAAAATTTAGCTTTTCCTACTTCACATTTTGTAATAGAGTTGCTTCCCTTTGATTATTTGAGTAACCAAAAGCAGTGAGTCAACAAAAAAATGCATTTCAAAAGGAATAATTTCATCCCCCCTTTTTTCTATTTTTAGCCTGGTGGCCATCTTGGTTGGAAGTCAGGATCACCGGACACAATTTTGGAAGGGGGCCATCCAAGGATCATTCCACAAAAGTTTGATTGCAATTGGCCCAGTGGTTTCTGAGGAGAAGATTTTTATGTGAATTTCCCATAGGGTCCTATGTTAAGCTAAGTTCGGCTGTGGGGGCCATCTTGATCGAAGGGCCGAACCGCCGGACACATTTTTGGAAGAGAACCATCCAATGACTATTTCATCAAAATTTTGTTCTTATTGAGCAAATGGTTTCAGACAAGAAGATTTTTATGGGAATTTCCCATAGGGTCCTATGTTAAATTAAGTTCGGCTGTGGCGGCCATCTTGGTCGGTGTTCTGAAATGCCGGACACAATTTTGGAAGAGGACCACCCAAGAATCATTTCAGCAAAGTTTGGTTGAGATTGGCTCAGTAGTTTCAGAGGAGAAGATTTTTTTTAAATTTCATCCCCCCTTTTTTCTAATTTGCATAATCGGTCAAAATAGGCAAAAGTTCAAAGTTCATAAAAAATCCCGTAATATATGTTAAAAAGCTCATCATTATGCTTATACAGTTCAAATTTGGGCACTTTCTGGCTTAAAATAGAGCAGTTTTGGCCATTTGAAGAAATTTCTATTTTTAGTAATGGCGGCCATCTTGGATACAGGACGGCGCTGACGGACACAATTTTGAAAGAGGACCACCTAAGGATCATTTCAGCAAAGTTTGGCTCAGTAGTTTCAGAGGAGAAGATTTTTTTTAAATTCCATTCCCCCTTTTTTTCTAATTTGCATAATCGGTCAAAATGGGTAATGGGATTTACTTCAAAATTGCAGGTTATGTAGATCTTGACATGCTGCACATTTTTGCAATTTATACTTAACATCTATCTCTAAATAGCTTTTGAAATATAAGACGAAAAGTATTAAAATTAAAAAAAAAAATTGATGAAAAAAGGGCAATAACTCCAAGATGGGTAATCAAATTTACTTCAAAATTGCAGGGTATGTAGATCTTGACATGCTGAACATTTTTGCATTTTAAAGTTAACCTTTATCTCTTATAGTTTTTGAAATATAAGACGAAAAGTATTAAAATTTTGAAAATTTGATGAAAAAAGGGAAATAACTCCAAAATGGGTAATCAGATTTACTTCAAAATTGCAGGGTAGGTAGATCTTGATGTGCTGATCATTTTTACCCCATGTCAGATTTTTGATATTATTAACGGTTTATGAGTTATTACCCAAAACCTGCAATTTTACCATATGTTCTATTTTTAGTAACAGCGGCCATGTTGGTTGGTGCACGGCATCACCGGACACAATTTTGAAACTAGACACCATAGTGATGATTCAGACCAAGTTTGGTTTCCATTGGTCTAGCACTTTCAGAGGAGAAGATTTTTGAAAAAGTTTACGACGTACGACGGACGACGACGACAGACGCCAAGTGATGGCAATAGCTCACATGACCCTTTGGGTCAGGTGAGCTAAAAACCATTTTGTAATATCTGATCCTCTCTCCCCTCCCCCACTAAAAATATCTTTACCTAAGACAACTAAAGAATAACCAGAATCAAATAAATACAACTGGAGGACAGAATATGAAGGAATTTAACAATACAGATGGTTGGCTGTCTGGTTTTTTGTGATGAAATAATCAAGTAGAGCCACCCTCAAACCACCCCTCCCCCTAACCACATGATAATAAAAAAGACAATTGCAGTAATTTGGTAATTTGGACATCCACTATGTCAAATATAAGAATTCAAAAGCTTTTTGTTATTTGTAACTAGTTTTTTTTATCTCACAAATAAAGAAACAGCAAAGGATGAGTGTGTAATAGCTGAGGTTTAATAGTGTGCACCCCTTAATTTTTGAGAGGGGGATTTTTTTTTTCGACGAGATGCAAAATGGTGCGATCTGGGGCCATTTCAGGGTTTCATATAACATTGAATGAAGCACAATTTTAATGACTTTGATAGACAAGAATTTGGTAAAATTGTCCAAAATCTGCCCTTTGTGTCTTAGCAGGTACAATGTACAAATCCACTTCAAAATCTCAGTGGATATGCATCAATCCAAGGGAAGATAGCCTGCTATTCTTCATAGTCAACCTAACACACGTTTTCAACAGTCTCAGTACACTAAGTGACCTTTCAGCAGTAGCACTTGCTACTCACTGGCATGGTTAATAAAACACATAATATTGTATCTATAGAAGGATAGAGAACTGGATTTACAGAATCAAGTGTGGTACAAAGTGTTGTTGGGAAATCATTACGTTTTGTAATAGCCCAGCGGGTTCGCCATCTGGCAACTTCTCTCCTGAAGTCCTCTAATAACAAATCATTGTCAGCCTGGTATGCCTCATATATTGTAGTGACATGATCATCAGTTACTTTGTATGCAGCACGGGGCAGTAGATGTTGTGCATGGAAGCGGTTTTCCGATTTAAGGAGACGTGATTCAAGTTCTGTAATCAAATGGTCCAGAAATGGATCGTACATTAACAAAGTAATTCGTCAATCCTGTTTTGGCGTTTCCGTTGGGTGATTGGCTCTGATGGTCTGTCTACCACATCGCCTGGGCATACTTTCAGATATATCAAAAGTTAAGTGCAGACTATTACTACTCGTCCCGAACCGATTCGTCCTGTCGTTCAGCTTTCAGCATTTCAATCACAGTGACTTGGATTCTTTGATGACTTCAAGAAGGTCGAATTCTGTATCTTGGAGGAATATTGACAGATAAACAGTGTTATGTAAAATATGTTCCGCTACTACCAAAGCTATGATAAACTGAAACCTCATGATGGATGCAGAAACTGCCCTGATTTGTCATCGCCTTGGTTTTGTAAGCATTCTAACGCATGGACCACAACTGGATATGACGTCTTAAAGGTATACAATGCGTCCCTTGACTTGTCCATCGCGCTTCCGAGGGTCCGTAATTTTGTCCTTAACCCCCCCCCCCCCCCCCATGTTTTCCTTAGTAGTAGCATCAGCTTCTAATTCATCAAAGAAAGCCTGTAATTTCTTTCCAGAATAGTCAAACGCAAATGCGACTTCTTGAACAGTTGACATAGCATTTCGAACAGACACATTGTTGCAACTATGGACAATAGCCAAATCTAAACAATGAGATTTATTGTGAACATACATAGCTCCTGTGAGTCTGGAGCAGTCTTGGTTGAACACCAATGTAATTCCCAGACATATTGGCTGCTCCGTCGTAGCCCTGGGCCCTCATATTCGTCTTATTAGCGATATATTAATTATACTGATTTAATTAGACTGTTCAAAGTAGCAATACAAATATTATTTTTATAAAATTTTAATTTCCCATTTTATTTGAACCTGCCGATCAGCATATATGCTGCTACGCCACTGATAACGTTCCTCGACAATTTCATTTTTTCTGGGTGCCATCCATGAAAAACATAATTTTAAATATTTTAAAAATCTAACGGTAAAAATTTGTAAAATGTGGTGCAATTATTTCTATATGTATATTCTTTACTATGACATTTTTTGGTGGAAATTAATCGACAGGATTTTTTTTAATCAGATTTTTAATACCAAGGTGGTATGTCAGGGTATCCCCCCTTTTTCCAAATTCAACTGTTTTACACGTGATTGTCTCCAAACAGGATATTCATATATGCTATATTTTGTAGATATTTCATAATTATTCAACAATAACACTCTCAAGTGTATTAAAGCCAAAATATTCTCTTTCAACCAGAAATAAATGTATTATATCTATTAAAAGCTTCTGAAACTAGTATTACCATCTGGCGTCAAGAATACCCCCAAAATTGCTATATTTATGATGTGCTATGGAGAAAACGGCACGGTGAAATTTCTTGAAACTTTGGCAGATAATGTTAAATGTATTCAGATATAACTATTCAATGATGCAAATTTAAAAAAAATTGAACTATGGGAAAATGTTGGTGTTACCCAGGGCTACACCCTTAAATAATATGCCTAAAGGCCCTTCACGCCTTCAGAGATTCACGGGCCACTTCTTGGCTCTCTGGGTCCCGGAACGATGTACCGGCTGAACCGCCCTCTCATATAACGATTATGTAAACTGTGCATAACACAAAAAATTGAGGATGAATATCATTTTTTAATTGATTGCCCCATATATAATAGTAGTAGAAAGATTTGTTATCAGAAAATTTCAGAATTATGTTCTAATTTCAATAATATGTCAGATAAATCAAAATTCTATTATTTATTTACCAATGAAAATCTTTCAATAATCAATATTTTTGGAAAATGTATAATACAGTGCCTTGAGACAAGAAAACTGAAACAGGGTTTATGATACTGAAATATTTGTTCTCTTTCTGTTTATATTATTAAAAAAATTTAAAGCTCTGAACCCGACAAGAAACATTGTATTTATATATATTTATATATATATATATTTAAAGTCTCTAAATAATTTACACAAAAATCTCTAGATTAATTTCCGAACGTTGCGGCCTTCCTCAGCGGAAGTTTATTACATAAATATAGATGTTGTTTGTTTTTCATATATATGTAATAAACTTCCGCTGATGCAACGTTCGGAATTTAATCTAGAGATTTTTGTATATATATAATATATATATGTATAATTGCCTCCAATGACAATAATCAATGTATGCAATTTGTTTGCCCCTATTGATTGGAATAATAAATATTCTTATTCTTAATCTTATTCTTATGGCACTGGCTACGATTACCCAGATTTACCTGGATTGGGTAATAATAACGAAAAATTAGGATTACCTGAAAGACTAAGTACAGGAATACAATTCCGGTTCAGGAACCTATTTCCCGGAAAATAATTGGGTAATCGTAATTTTATTTATTAGAATTACCTGGTACCCTTACCAACGATGCCTGGTACCCAGAATCAATCGTAACTACTCGGCCATTCTCGCTACCCTGTAAATAACCTCGTACGTACATAGTAGAAATTCTTCTTAAATTGTTTGCCGGAAGTTAAGTTAAGTTAAGCCGCACAAAAATATAATCCACGAAAATCCAATGTGGAAGACATACTAAGTAAAATCTAATCATGCAAAATTAATTAAAACTGTAATTGAAATATAGAAAATTGCTTAAAATATAACTTTATCAAACTTTCATGTTACTGACATGTGAACAGTAGTGCGATTAATACGCCTAATGCATACGAGGTTATTTGCAGGGTAGCGAGAAAGGCCGAGTAGTTACGATTGACCCAGAATAGTTGTATGCAAATAAAATATTAAATCTTACTTATTGTTGCTGTCATGCTGATTTATTTTTATAGGTACCAATTTTATTATAAACTTTCATTCTGAATTTAATTTGTCTATATTTGTTTGTGTAAAAATATGGCCAAAGGTGCTGAAAAGTGCTCACCGTGTATGTTATCAAGACATGTAGTTCATTTGGGAATCTTAAAATGGACGCGAATGAGGGAGTCCAGTCCTTCAATTTTGAAGTTGGACAAAAGTTTAAGTCATTTAAGGAATTTGAGAGCCAACTTAAACATTACCAAAATGTAAAATTTATACAAATGTACAGAAGGAGTAGTTGCAAATTTGAGTCAACGAAGACAAAGCAAACAATTCATGGAGGCCGAAATTTTGTTTCCAATTTCAAAAGAAACAACCGAATAGAACTGTTCAGTCTGTAAAATTGATGTTCATCTTTATGCATCCATAGTTTGCGATGGATGTTTAGAGTGGAACCATCTTAAATGTGTTGGCCTCAAAGCGTTGCACCAAAATCCACGTACTGGCTATGCAGACAGTGCTATAACAAAGGAAAGTAACTTGATAATTTCTTATGTAATTCCATCTTTGTAAATATATTTACGAAGTATATTTCATATCTTTTTGATGTATTGATTTAAAATGCATTATCAATTACAAATTGATATACAATAATAAAAATTCTTTCAATTCTTTATGTCCAATAATGAAATCCCTAGAACTTCCGGGTAATAATAAGACCAGGTTAAACTCTTAACAAATAAAATTACGATTACCCAATATTTTCCCGTGGTAATCCTAATTTTTCGTTATTATTACCTATTCTTATAGGCCCTGATGAGTGATGGCCATTATATCAGTGTCTATAGAGTACACGTTAATCTCCCCTATCCATTAACTATGCCGCACAAAAATCAAAAGTGCATAATTTTCAATATGATGAAGGAAGCAATCATATGGTAGAAACAGAAACTGAAACTATTTCCCCTGGACATGCCTGTGGCAGTTAGTAAAAGTGGTAACCCGGGCCCGGGTCCGGTTCCAAAAACCTGGGCCCAAATTCGTATTTTCTTTATTACATCAATGTTAAGGCATTAATTTTAATAAAATTTGAACATAATGCATAGAATTATGTATTTTATCACATTTTTTAAACAAATATAAAAAAAAATAGTTTTTATACGAAATATCGGCAATATAAGTTTTCCAAGTTAGTAAAAGTTGTAACCCGGGCCAGGACGAAATTTTCAGTTAATCAATGATTGCACCTTTATTACTTCTTTAAAATTCTAGAAATTTTGTGAAAACATACTTCAATACAACAACAACAAATATATTTGATCAATTTAAAAAAAAACCTTTTCTTTTTTCTCCACGATGCAATATTAATATATTAAGATTTGTAAACAAAGACTGGTCACGTGGGTGTACAGGTAACTGGGTGTACAGGTAAATATCGATACTAATACACAATATTTTTTATATTTTTTTATTTTTTGTAAAGTATATACTGATATCTCAAGCTGTCCAAAATTTGAATCGATTATATTGAGTAGTAAAAAAGATATAGACGATCATATCTTTTCAGGTCAATTTTCAAGTACCCTCAAAACGGGTTACAACTTTTATCAGAATCTAAAATGCTCCCATAATGACAAAAGAGAATATTACCATTGAATTTAAAATATTTCTTACATTTCTTTAATACTGAAAAATGTTCATTCTGAATATTGTGAAGCTTTAACGAGAAATAAAGGTGTAATCATCGATTAATTGAAAATTTTGCCTTGGCCCGGGTTACAACTTTTACTAACTTCGAAAACTTGTATTACCGATATTTCGTATAAAAACTATTTTTTTTATATTTGTTTAAAAAATGTGATAAAATACATAATTTTATGCATTATGTTCAAATTTTATTAAAATTAATGCCTTAATAAAGATGTAATAAAGAAAATACGAATTTGGAACCGGACCCGGGCTACCACTTTTACTAACCACCATGCCTGTGGCTGTGAATGTAAACAATATTTCAACAAAAATGCTACTGTATAAAATATCGTTTTGATTGTCATAACTGTTTAAGTATACGCACACACAAACCTCAATCGAATGACAAAGTAGCCTAATCTCACCAGAAAATCTTTCCAGGAAAATGTGTATTTTTGGATTTTGAGGAACTGGTTTCTCTTTACTAAAATCAGTACGCTTTCGAGTTGATCCGGCCTGAAAACTATTCGGCCTTATGCAAATCCGGCCTTAAACAAATGCGGCCTTAGTTGATTCGGCCTTAGTTGATACGGCCTTGGTTAATTAATGCGGCCTCAGATAAGAATGATGTGTATCTATGGATATATATGATACATACAATAAAACGACACATTGTGATGATTTGAGTAAATAATTAAATGATGGTCCTACTATTACATAGTCTGTGTTGCCACTGGAAACAACTGTCACACTCTAAAGCATGCTGCTTTGGACGGACGTTCTGCTCACACACAATACAAGGAAACGACATAGTTGATAGTTTTGAAAATAGTAGGACCATCACCAAAATGTGCATATATTAGTGCGGTTTCATCAAAAGAATTGGAGTACTTTTTGAGTAATTTATAGTATGGCTTCCTTTTACTTTTTCGTAGCCCTTATAATCATACTGCCAGTGCAATTATACGACTATTAAACAAATGATAATTAATTGGAAGAGAACATTTCGCTTGTTGACAGCTTGGTATATCAACCTGAATTGTTTTTCTAATCATCAACTTCAATGGAAATGATTTCCGTCATTATTACCCAAAATTACTAATTAAAAAATTGTTAAAATAATAACGATTTATTATGGCTTTTCATATTGAGTTATGAGTAAATCTTGTGAAAACACTACAAGTTCCAATATTTTATTCATCATATCCATGTATATTTAAATAATATTTTAAATTTAAATAGAACTTTTATTTTTTAATTATTCTTTTCCATTTGACATAAGGCTGGATTTGCCGTAGGCCGCATAAATATATGATAAGGCCGGAACATCAATTTTATATAAGGCCGGATTTGCGTAAGGCCGCATCAACTAAGGCCGAATCTGCCATAAGGCCGAAACAACTTGTAAGGATCAGTACAAGTTATTGTAAACTGCACATAAACGCTCCGTTTAGACATGTACGTTTTCCGGGTAAAATTTCATTTCGCGATTTTTCTTCTGCATCAAAAATGGACTTTAAATTTGGGAATTCAATATCAGGATTTCTTTATTCGTACTTAGTCTTATTACTAACCTACACAGAGGTCAACACGTTTTATTTCCGAATCTACTTCGGTTTGTTTGTTTATTGTACGAGCTGAGAGTTATACAATTTCACTTACGAAATAAGAGTTTGAAGATACCAAAGGGGTAAACAGAATCCGTTAATCGAAGAAGGACAGACAATGCAATGGCCAAAAGAAAAAGGATAAACAACGATCTGCAAAACATACACATAAAACTAAAGATCGAGTAACACGAACCCGACTAAAACCCGGGGTGGACTCGGGTGCTCCGGAAATGTGGGAAGTTTTTAAGTCCACATTTAGACGACAAACTAATCATTATGTACAGATAATATGACCACCAAAAGACACAGTAGAAAAACAAAGAACTACAGATTGAGTAACACAAACCCCACTTAAGACCACAGGGGCTTGTTACGATCCCCCCACCCCCCTAGTACTCTAAAAACCATAGAGTACTGGGGGGGGGGGGGGGGGGAAGGGGGGGTCGTAACAAGCCCCTGTGCTTAAGACTGAGGGACGAGCTCAGGTTCTCCAGTAGGAAAAGTAGTCCCTTCTCCATTAGTGGCACCCGTACTGTTACTGCTAACCTATATGAACATGCGAACTGTTGTTTCAGTGAAAAAATCCAACTACTAACACAAGTGTTTTAGTCTATTACAAAGTAGACATAATCAATAGATGTATCCCTTAAAAATATATCCAGTTACCTCTATGATATATAGGTAATAGGTGACTAATATATGCAATTTGTAGGGGCCGTCGTGGTCATAATCGTATGGTGGCTGGCTTTATGACTAACTATAATCAGTGCATATCCTAACTATAAAGCTGTGAGTTCAAATCCCGCTCATGGCGAGGTGTACTCGATACAGTATTATGTGATAAAGTTTTTCAGTGACTTGCGGCAGGTGGTTCTCTCTGGGTACTCTGGTTTCCTCCACCAATAAAGCTGACCGTCACGATTATAGATATAACTGAAATATTGTTGAAAGTTGTGTTAAACGGAAGCAGGTCAAATCGGCCCTAGTCAAATCGGCCCCAAATCAAATCGGCCCCATTTTTGTTGTTTACCATTGTCAACATGCAAAGTTAAATAGTTTGAACACTATTCAGCAAAATATTTAAATATATCCATTACGTTTTAATTATTGAAGAATTAAAACTGTCTAGTAAGTACAGTTGTGTTTTGTACCAGTAAATGTTTACCATTGATACGAAAATAAACTAAATATAAAGTTGGTCAATTACTTGGTTGTTGGTTTTCTATTACCGTATAACCGAAATATTGTTGAGAGTGGCGTATACGGTAAACCATTAAAAAATAAGATTAAAACGATATGAAATATTTTGCAAGCTTCGACAGGAGTCACATTCTAAGGCATGCTGTCTTGGTCTAACATCATTATAACATATTACACAAGGAAAAGACATAATGAAGTATTCAAAAAGAATGATCGCGATTGAAGTTGACTCTCTTTTATAAACTAAAGAATTTCTCAATCCGAGTTGCTTTTCTTGGCTTGGTTATTTAGATGCCCTCTTTTTATTAAAAGGCCAATTTATAGACAATAGAAAAAATCATCAAGTAATGTTCCTAATCAACATAAAGATCATTATATAATTGCCGCCAATCACGTTTTATGTAAATTGCTAATCACTTAATTATGCCATAAATTAATCATTAATTAATTTCTTTGATCCTTACAAAAGAATCCGCTCACCAATAAGATTTAAATTTTACATCTTTTAACTAAAAATATTAATTTATATTAATATATAATTTTTATTTATTTATTCTTTTTTTATTTTTAGTTTTTTGGGCCGATATGACTTTCATTTTGAGGCCGATTTGACTTGGGGCCGATTTGACTGGAGCCGATTTGACTTGGGGCAGGATATAGAAACGATTATCTCCCTTGGCTATATACCCAGCCATTACAAAATATAGGGGGGTGCTAATGTGTGTATCGTGTTAGGTGAATGAGTTTGCCAGACATTTATTTATGGATATATTGTGACAAAATATGGATGTAAATGTTTGAAATATATATTTCCCAAGGAGGTTTTTATTATTTTACATTCAACATACGTCTTCATGTAAAATTTTGGATGTGAAGTAAAATACAATCAAAATTTGGGCCAAATGTTACCAGCGAGCTGCTGGTAAGATCAGGATCAGAATCAGAAAGATTTTTAGTTTGACAATTTGTTCTTAATGGCTTTTTGTTCTTTTGTAAGGTATTTTTACCTTAATAATTATATATAAAAACAGAAAATATAGGTTATATATTTTTATGAAATAAATTAATTAAAAAAAACACGTGTTTTCTTAGAATATGGTAAATCCGAGGATTTATGATATGCAAAGCAGATGTTTGTTTACAAACAATAATTATATATATAAGTGTCTTTTGTAAACAACTAATGGTAAGTAGATACATTGTATCTAACATAGTTAACACTTAATCCAAATTTTATTTAGCATACATATGCATTTTGATTATTTTATTATATGAATATAAATTGTTATTAAATACAGAGGATCTATTTAGATCATAGATGGGCTTCACACTCCTACAGGAGTACAGACAGTATTGTAAAATATTTATTTAATTTTTTTTTTAATCACTATTGGTTCAATTTTTTTTTACAAAAAGTTTTTCAGTAGTAATTTTATAATACTATACAGTACTATGATTATCTCCCTTTATTTATATTCCTTAAAAAGCATTTTCCCCAATAATTAGTGTTAATTCAACTTTTTGCATTTAATTGTTATATTTTGAAATTGTTATCAATATTAAACAATAATTTCTTTTTATGTTCATATTTATATGAATATTATAGTTGCAATTATTTAGATTATTATATACCTACCTTAAAGAACTTTCGATTTATTTATATAATCAACGCCCCCTTTCTTATAAATATATTGCCGAATTTCCTTCGATATTTTCTGTATATTACAGTTATACTTCGGTATTTTCTGATTTATTTCGGTCGATTCTAAATTTGCCCAAACACTTCAAATACGTTAAAAAAATATCCAATGAAAAGTTTCTCGATATACGAGAACTAGACGAGAATTTCCTTACTTATTATAAAATCCCGAGATACATCGAATGGTAAAATCGGCCATTTTCTAGCATCAATATTTGCTGATTCCATCCCCTTTCCCTATGACATCCCCTGCTTGGGGCCGATTTGACTGGAAATCATAGTGTTTAACACCATAACCCCAACCATTACCATGTAGTTTGTTCTTTATGGCAACGGGATATGTTGTATTTTGATAGCACTAGCTAGCTCGCTGCAACAACTGTCCGCATGTGCTAGAAATTTCACTACATTCGGACATATTATTTTGACTATGAGCAATCTAGTCTTTGATCTTACTCTATAAGGCCACGTGCTTAGTGCGAAGATACAACTAAAACCAATTTTTAGTCTTTAATATGAACCGATCCGTAATCCTTTAATATTGTAACATAATAGCATTTTTCCCTTTGGTGTTTTTTTTTTATGAATTATTAATCTTATAAATATTTTTTTAGAAACAATGGTCTATTTTTTTTTCTTTTCTTTTTTTTTTTTTTATTTCAAATATTTTATTGATAAATCAATAGGATTGGATAACAGGCTATGCCTATACAAATCCTCTCCAACAACCAGATGGAACAATTTGAACACAATTTACATAAGACATAGAGCAATCTACCCATCATGTATACATGCAATTCATCTTAATTACCAAGCATAAACACATGTATATTAATAGCAGAATCATACAAACAAAACAGAAAAGATTTCCCCCTTACAATGGTCTATTATCAGGAATCAAGTTGAGATTGTACCATACTCAGTTACAATGGTACAACATAGATGTCTTAATGTTGTACCACTACTTCAGCTCTATCCAGATATCATGCAACCATTTCCTTTCTGTTACAAATAATATTTGTAACATTAATGCATTATTTTCCTTTGATCTTTTTATTGTTTATATACCAGAATATAAGTAACAGCTAAGTAAGAACTATGAAATAATACACGCAGGTATGAGATATTGCACACTTTAAATCTGGGTTGTAGTTTTATAACTCTCAGAGAGCCGTGCAATAATCAACGACCTAGATGTGATATTGCATGGCTTCATATATATACATTTGTATGTTACAAATCATTAATACAACGGTTTTCCGAGTTAAATGGTTAAAAAATCTCACTCTTCGCGTTCGATTGTTTAACCGCTTAAGTCGGAAAACCGTGGTATCAATATAATATATAACATATTTTTTACTCCTGAGCATACTCATCATGATTGGTTTGTGTAAATAAGTTAATTTGTAAATAAGGGTAAAACCAGTGGTACATACTCGTGTAAATTCGTCGTGTTGAAATGTTGCTGACTTTTACTCCTAATTTCTACATTAACTGTAAGTTCTAGCTTTCATACCAGCGTAAAGCAAACACGCAATTCTAGCCCGCCCAGACTCGAGCTCCTTGTCCGCAATTCTAAAGGCTGTGTTCGGCAATTGTTTCAATACTCGATTTGTTTTAATTCGCAAATTCATATATATTTGTCGGACAAATTATGGACATCATTCCTAATGTTATTTCGTGTATTTATACAGGACCGTTGTGCATAGAAACATTAAATTGTTAATTTTGTTTCTTTGCACCTTCATTTTGTTTTCGGAAAAAATATATCAAGATAATTAATAAAAATCATCTCTCTGTATCTGTATCAAAGTAGGTTGACAATGATCCACTACTGGCATATGGTCAACGGGGGAGAGCGCATGTAAATTAGTCGCGCGAGAGGAAGGCTCTAAAGGCCTTTGCCTTCTGTTAGAGATTGTGCCCACTTTTAGTTAGCTGCAATAATGTAGCTCCTGTGACAAACTTGTGTCTCGGCAGAGCTACAACGCGGTCCCATTCGTCACAATGGAGCAACAAAAAAGTTGCAGTTGAAACATAAAAACTCACTATTTACGCTTCAAACATTTCATTATAACTATTACTGATGATCCCAGTCCTTGTTAAACCGGTTTGGCTGAGAAATATATGCTTTTCAAAGGTAGCAACAACCTTGTTCAAATTTATCGATCGTTTTCCATAACCGGAAACTACGGAAGGCGGAGCTTTCCTAAATATGGTATTTCTTACTACACGCTGATGTAAACATTCACGCCTCAAATCGCCAAATATGGTATCGACATCCAAATAGTGAGGCAGGAAATGACGAAATTCAAAATGTTTAGAGTGAAGTTAACATGGATTTTTATTTTGTGGGAATTACATTCTAAAATACTGGTAGGTGATAAAAACTTGTTATAATAATGGACAAAAGGAAAGGTTATGTCTTATTATTGATAAATGCAGGCGTCAGAAACTCTGTAAGCGAGCGCAAAAAATCTCGGCGGCTGCTCCATTACGTGTAATGGCATCCCGTTATAACCCTTGCGAGTAAGCGAGCATTTAGGGTTTTATTATTAGAACTAACTTTTAGTATAAGATAAATATGTTTATTTCCAATATCTTAGGGAACGACCATTTAACTTGAATGGGGGGGGATTATGGTTTTTTTCTAAAAAAAATATTCTGATTACCAATGTTGCTGAAAAAAATATTCTGATTTTGGTGGAGGAAAAAAAAAATAATCTGATTCAGAGTTTTTGTCATATAACCTAATGTTAAATTCTGGAAAAAAAATTCGCGCTTCGCGCAACAAAAAAAAAGAAATGTTCTATCTCTTGTGTTGTCCGTAAAAGAATTTCTGAACGAAACAAAAAACCATAACCTCCCCTTCAAATTAAAAGGTCTGTCCCTTACACACAATTAACGAATGAAAACTATAGAAACAGTGTCAGAAACCATGCCCCTAAACAAAGTTTTATATTTTGCAATACGTTTATGTTCATTCATTTGATTACTCAGAAGGTTCTACACCTTTGGTTTAGTTGGTTTAATCACTTAAGTTGTGAATTCGAATCCCGCTCATTATCACGGCTGGTAATCGGCACAAGCAGAACAGTTGGTTCTGCAAAGAAATTCGTGAGGATAACTTCCGGTTTTGGTGGAGGAGAGTTCACGAAGACGCTTCGCAAGGTATGTACATATCAAAAATTGAAATTTTCTTTTTTACTGCTCGAATATTGCAAAAGCAGAGAATGCTATGCTGTGGCGAATGCTTTCAGCTGTGGCGAATGCTTTCACGATTAGAAACATGTATAGTTTATTCTTGTATATGAAGTGTAACTCTCGCAAAATCAATCGTCCCACGAAAAACATGACGAAAATTGTGACACTCTTACATTTCTAAGTTGTTCTTGACAAAGATGCAAGTTAAATTTTCATTATTTTTTCATCATGGGAGTCTAAATGTAATCGGGGATAAATTCCGATTCGTCAGAAGTAAATTGAAGTCTAGATAAATCTACAAGCTGTCAATTTTCTCGTTTTCCTGCTTGAGGAGATCGGTTATGATAGAGGACAATGCGAATGCATGAGGAGATTTGTTAGTTTTGTTAATTGTTTTCTGCAAAATTGTTAAATTGACACTTTTAAACACAAAACTGATAAATACTCTAATCAAAATAAACTATTCTCTGTCCACTTTCAGGAGATGCCAGGATTCAAGGGAAAGAGGAAAAGGGGACTGACATTGACTCTTTACAAAAACCCATTTCGATATAGATTGCCTGTATCACCGCCAAGGAAACGAACAAAAACAAGTAGCAGTACACCAAATTTAAAATCCCCATCAATCAGGACACC
The DNA here is from genome assembly GCA_963680875.1 of Bathymodiolus brooksi. Taxonomy (NCBI): domain Eukaryota; kingdom Metazoa; phylum Mollusca; class Bivalvia; order Mytilida; family Modiolidae; genus Bathymodiolus; species Bathymodiolus brooksi. The sequence continues at coordinate 36,021,772 of OY804580.1, read as the reverse complement.
AAGTTTATTTAGAAAAATCTCTTTCAATTTCAAAATATTTATATCCTTTCAAACGGGTTTACACATCTCTTCGGCGCAACCTTTTTACTAAAGACGACGGAAACTTCACCGCAGATCTACACAAGTTATAATATTACATGATTTCAGCACATACATAGGTCTAACGTAAATAAACATTCACTTAGTGCTAGTAGTCATGAATAAATTAAACACAAGATGTCAATTAAACTGTGGACATATCCTTAAAATCGGTAAAGCGCTTTACATCTTGTAACCACTACTAACAGAGATCTTTTTTTATTTACAAGTGTGTACACATAACACACTACATAATAGAAAATAAGGGTAATAACAAAATTACCGAACTCCGAACAATCTAACAAAGGGAAAGTCAAAACTCATAAGTATATAAACAGACAAAATCAGTCAACAACCGGAAAACTGTGAAAACCGTAATGACCCTGACTTGGTACAGGCATTTCTAAAGAAATGGTGGGTTGAATCAGATTTTAAAGCGCCAAACCTCCCGCTTTCATTACGGCTCAAAGTTTCCGGCTGTCACTATAACAGTATTTACAACAATACTTGAACAAAACAGGTAAAACAGTTGTCAAATCAGCGCCAAATGTCAAAAACACTTTTACGTCACACATTGATAAAAAAAATATTTTTGACATTTTTGTTGAAACCTTATCTTTATACATTTTCACTATATGAAAATCCATCGTTTATAATCTTTTCTGCAGAGACGGAATATATTTCGACAAGATCTCGGTATCGGAATATAAACTTTTTAAGAGATCGAATAAGGCGAATCTTTTTATAACCCTGGTCCAGTAGCCTGTTTCTCAGATGAAGATGACGATTCAGGAAATCAGAATAATTGCTACTGGCCCTTGCATAACGAATCAATTGCGAGATGTAAACACCATATGCAGGAGAAGCTGTTATTTTGCTGCACATATTTGGAAAATTTATGATCTTAAAATTGAAGTCGTCCCGTTTATCATAAATTTTAGTACTGATTTGACCACTGTCGTCAAAGGAGTAGGTATGATAAGGGCAGAAATAGGCCTAAAAAATTGACAAATTTTAAATGAAACGTATAGCTTTCGTTGTTTCTTGATTTTATAAGACCTTTACCCCAACTACTATTTTGGTAACAATTTTCCATATTTGCACGTGCGATGACGTCACACTGGTCAATGAAAAGTCTATCGTTTCGTGAAAATATATGAAATCTAACAAGAAATGTGTATTTAATGTCAATTTTCAGTATAACCACAAGCAGGTACCAACGGCATATTTTAGTATGATGTTTAATATACATAAACACATATCTCATTTAATTTTTGTGTTGGTACCCGGTGTGGAGAGTATGAAATCTGCAATAAAAAAATAATTTTAAGGTCGATTTCTCGTCAGCGGCCATTTTTTATTGACCGTTTTCATCCGTAATAAACAGAAATAGAAATCGACCTTTTAATCTCATCCAAAATAAAGTTGGTTATCGTAGTTGTTTTGCTACGGGAGTAAAACTTGAACAGTTTTCATGAAACAGTTTTGACGTTAAATAAATTTTGGAGGTGATTTACTGCCGACCTGATTGTGCATTGAGTCCGACGTGTTTTTTTTTTAACCCTCAGTGGAATTTCATGTGTTACTATACTAAAGTATACTTTAATATTATCCCCACAATTCACAAGAAAGTACAGAAAACAAAACAAGCAACCAAAAAGAAAATTAGTACGTCAGATTATCTTAGAAATTAATTCATTGGACATGCAAACACATCGGAACTTTCTATTTTTAGTAGTTCCTTTACTTTTTATTATTATTTTCTTTTCTTTAACAAATATATTTTATTTGGCTCTTTCGCAAGGTGAATTTTTGATGAATAATTGTATTAACGTAAATTTGATTTATATATTATAGTATCATTACGTGATGTTTTTCATATTGGCCTAGTTATAGGTCCGAGGCCTACTGTATTGGCCTGAGGCGCAGCCGAATGCCAATACAGCAGACCGAGGACCTTTAACTAGGCCAATATGAAAAACATCATGTAATGATACCTTTATTAATTAACCAGTCCAATATCTCTCGGGATTTTTCCTTGCAATTGTCGAAATGTCTAGCGGATTCCGATCTAGTTGTTATTGGACTGACTGGAATTGGGCCAATACGGAAAATATCCGTATTGGACTGGTTTTTGCCGTATTGGCACAATGAAAGTTTTTATATTGTATTGACAGATTTGATCATATAAAGGCTAATAAATCAAAGTTAATTAATAAAACTTAATATTAACGTTGCGGTGGCGTAATTGTTTAGCACACATGACTGCCGATAACAACATCGTGAGATTAATATTTTATTCTTACTTATTTCAATAAAGTATGGAAAAACAAACAATATATTTGATAATTCATAATTCATCTAATACAGTACATATAACGATATAACGTGCATGTTTTAACATAGTACACGGATGTCAGGTTTGATTTACATATTCGGTGTTTTGTTTACAATGGTCCTTTTGTTATCCTTACTAAGAATGTCATTGATATAGTCTATCGTTTATGAGTCAGTGCTAAATGTGTAGTATTACTTGGAATTTTAGTGGTATGATTTTACTTTAATGGGCCATGACCGATAATACAGTATTACCAAGCATTCTATTTATATAATCTATCACGTTTTACTTTTCTCAACAAAAAAAGTTTGAAGATACCGTAAATATAAATTACCGTCTTCCAATCAAAGTATACCACCGTAGATGTACTCTTAGACATATCAGAATCGAAATAAATCATGGAAGCCAGAATGTGTTTTGAGTTTTAACATGGATTGGCGGATATTACTAAATTGTATCCCTCGCTTCTGGCTCGGGATAAAATACTATTCTCTGATGTGCTCGTTGCAAGTAGAATATTGATTGGCTAAAAGGGTACTTTTAAAACTTCAGGGAAGCCGTGCGGTGACAGAAAATCAATAATCGCTCTCACCTATGTGCTGTCCATTTATATTGTGCACAGCAGACGACACACATTTCACAAGATGACAGAAAATCAATAATCGCTCTCTGTGATCTTTGTCCAAAGATACACGTATTTATGTTTTTCCTATAATAAGGACATACTTATTGATGTTGGAACATTCAGATAAAAATTTTATCAGTCTCTAGATGTTATATATCCCGTTTTAAAGGGATATATAACATCTCGAGACTAATAACGTATAATATCCGCCAATCCATGTTAAAACTCCCAACACATTCTGGCTTCCATGATTTATTTCTTTTTTTTTTTTTTTTCAATATCACAGATTTTATTTAGTAAATATCATGTTACATTTTTACTTCAGAGTCCAAGTTCCTCTGAAGTATCCCTGTGAAATTCTGTTTTGAATATCCAGGGAGATACTCCAAACTATAATTACATATAAAACTATTTTATTCTAATATATTCTATTGCATAAGTTATGATCACAGTTTATTTAATATATGATTGAACAATGAATTCAATCCTAGTAATTTATTTTCCTTCATTTTTCTTTGAAATTCATTTTTAAATAACAGATAAACATCAATTGTCTTTGTCTTTTGTTCCGATACATAATAGGATTTGTAAATTGTAAATGCCAATATAGTTAAAAAATAGTTTAGGTGAAAATATTCTTTGTCGAAAATGTTGTACCCAAATACTAAATGTTGAAGTTTGATATTGTTTTCAAATTGGACCTTTTTGAACATTTCATTTATTTTATTCCAAAATATGTCTAAATATTTACACGACATGAAAAAGTGATCATAATCTTCTTCTACTTTACAAACATTACATAAACTGTCAGTTGATATTTTCCATTTGAACAGATGTGATTTGGTTGGAATAATAAATTGTAATAGTTTCCATCTAAATATTTTCAATTTGTTTTCTAACAAAATTTTAAAAATAAATTCATATAAGTCTGTTATATTTTGAAAATCTTGGATATCCATGTAAGTTGTCCAAAAATGTATACCTATAGGTTTGATAAAAACTTTGTTTTTGATAATATTGTAAAAATCTTTGTTAACTAATTTATCCATATCAATCACCCTACCAGCAGAAGTAATATTTTCTTTTTTTATATTAATAGTAGTTTTCACAGATTTTTCTTCTGATAATTGCACATACCACTCTTTAGTAATTGCCTTTTTTAGTCGACTAAATTCACTAAAAAAATTAATTTTATTTTTCAATTTCTCTATCAAATAGTCTTGTGATATCCTTCCATTTTCGTCAGTTATGTCGTTCACATACAACAGGTTGCTATCAATCCAGTTTTTATAAATTAAACTTTTATTATTAAATTTTATATATTTATTTCCCCAGATATTTTGGTTTCTTATCTCTCTAAAATTAGTTGGTGTTTTTGTTTGTCCACCTCCAAATTCTACCCAACAGTTTATTATTTCTTTATAGAACTCTGGGATATCATTAAAATTTTCTATTGATTTACCATTGTCCATATTCATTTTAAAAATTAGCCAGTTTTTTCCAAATTTATCTAAATATTTTCTTGGTATAACTTTCCAATTTGATGTTTTTGAACTAAGCAGTCTTTTGACCCATGACACTTTAAGCGATTTAAAATAACTGTTTATATCAACCATATTCAACCCCCCCCCCCCCCTTTTCATAATCCCCTATTAAAGTTAATCTCTTGATTTTATCCGGCTTCCCATTCCAGATAAATCTGTAAAAACAAGATTCAATTTCTTTTATATACATCTTTGGTACTACACATGAACTGGCTAAGAAGGTAAATTTCGGCAGGATGAGTGTTTTTATAATAAGAATTTCCCCCATAATATCCGTATTGGACTGGTTTTTGCCGTATTGGCACAATGAAAGTTTTTATATTGTATTGACAGATTTGATCATATAAAGGCTAATAAATCAAAGTTAATTAATAAAACTTAATATTAACGTTGCGGTGGCGTAATTGTTTAGCACACATGACTGCCGATAACAACATCGTGAGATTAATATTTTATTCTTACTTATTTCAATAAAGTATGGAATATTATTTTTAGAGTGTACATACACAGAACATAACATTTTGTCGAAAAGACTATGCAAGATATGTAAAATAAAACCACCATATTTGAATTTCCAATGATTATTTGGACCCTCCTCCATTTACGTTGCTAAGCAACAAAGGACAAAGTGAAATCATCCAAAAAAAACATTTTCTTACCTTTCAATGATTGTGTTTAATATTATATCTATATAAACAGTTTCTGAGATTGGGCCAAAATCTACCCTTATCATACCCACTCCTTTACCACAAATTAATATTATTCTCAACTGTATGATATTTAATTTAGAGTGTATCATTTGTATTAGAAATTATAAAGATATGATTCACATTAAGTTTAAATATTCTTGATTATAAAATTATCTTAGTGCATTTTCAATTTTTTCCAATGTAAGGGAAGTTAATCTTGTGTATCCAATACACAATGGAAGTTGTCACAAACAACAAATGATCAATAATGACAAGTTAAATCATGGGAAACCGCAGTTACAATTATGAATTGATTCCTTAAATGAAATGTTTCTTTCTAGGTGGACAGCCCATGAACAATGAAATATTACTTTTATACTTTTAGAAACCCGACGGGAAGAAGGGCATCAGTTCGTGAATTTATTACCAGACAGACATGCAAAATTTGTGATTATACAGTGGATTACATATGTCCTACCAAAACTAGCAAATCTCCTCATGCATTCGCAATGTGCTGTATCAGAATCGATCTCCTCAAGCAGGAAAACGAGAAAATTGACAGTTTGTAGATTTATCTAGACTTCAATTTACTTCTGACGAATCGGAATTTATCCCCGATTACATTTAGACTCCCATGATGAAAAAATATTGAAAATTTAACTTGCATCTTTGTCAAGAACAACTTAGAAATGTTAGAGTGTCACAATTTTCGTCATGTTTTTCGTGGGACGATTGATTTTGCGAGAGTTACACTTCATATACAAGAATAAACTATACATGTTTCTAATCGTGAAAGCATTCGCCACAGCATAGCATTCTCTGATTTTGCAATATTCGAGCAGTAAAAAAGAAAATTTCAATTTTTGACATGTACATACCTTGCGAAGCGTATTCGTGAACTCTCCTCCACCAAAACCGGAAGTTATCCTCACGAATTTCTTTGCAGAACCAACTGTTCTGCTTGTGCCGATTACCAGCCGTGATTATGTTATCAAGTTTGTCAGTGCCTTGTGGCATGTCGGTGGTTTTCTCTGTGTACTCCGGTTCCCTCCACCAATAAAACTGACCGCCACGTGCACGATATAACTGTAATATTGTTGAAAGTGGCGTTAAACACCACAACCCTATAACCCAAATGTAACAAGAAAGATTATGAATTTAAATATCAAAACCACAAATTTAAATCTACCGTTTATCCACGAAAATTAATATCAATGAAAATAAATGAAACTGCAGCATGTGCTGTGCTGTAAAGGGTCTTGAATTTCTGATCAACAGTTACAACATATAAACTTTGTACACTATCACTAATATATATACAATGTATATATCATTCCTTGTGTGTGATGTACATGTTGTCGTGGCTACCTCAGGCTCAGATTTTAATGGATGCCAACATAAAATATTATCTTTGTAAAAGACTGCTCAAGGAACACCCCTTTTATTATCTGCGGAACCGTAGCTCTTATGGTCATTGGCCAGTTTTCTGATTATTTGCGGAACCGTAGCTTTTATGGTCATTGGCCAGTTTTCTGATTATTTGCGGAACGGTAGCTCTTATGGTCCTTGGCCAGTTTTCTGATTATGACTTTTTATGTGCGACCAAATAATCAGAAAACTGGCCAAGGACCATAAGAGCTACGGTTCTGCAGCTACCCTTTTAGGGAACAACCATTTAACTTGAAGGGGGGGGGGGGGGGGGGGGGTTATGTTTTTTTCCCAAAAAATATTTTGATTGCCAATGTTGCTGAAAAAAATATTCTGATTTTGGTTGAGGAAAAAAAATTAATCTGATTCAGAGTTTTTGTCATATAACCTAAGGGAACGACCATTTAACTTGAAGGGGGGGTTATGGTTCTTTTCTAAAAAAATATTCTGATTCCCAATGTTGCTGAAAAAAATATTCTGATTTTGGTGGAGGAAAAAAAAAATAATCTGATTCAGAGATTTTGTCATGTAACCTAATGTTGAAATCTGGAATTAAAAATTTCGCGCTTTGCGCGACAAAAGAAATAAAGATTCTAACTCTTGTGTTGTCGGAAAAAAAAATTCTGAACGAAACAAAAAACCATAACCCCCCCCCCCCCCCCCAACTTCAAGTTAAATGGTCGGTCCCTAATGTTGAATTCTGGAAAAAAAATTCGTGCTTTGCGCGACAAAAAAAAATAAATATTCTAACTCTTGTGTTGTCGGAAAAAAAAATTCTGAAAGAAACAAAATACCATAACCCCCCCCCCCTTCAAGTTAAAAGGTCGATCCCTTATATGCTTCTGTTGTTTGAGAGAAGATTTGTTCCCATATTGAATTTCCGGAGTACCCACCGACCTATCGCATGTCACAGACAAACTTAATCACATAATGTTGTATCAAATACACCGCCATTAGTGGCATTCGAATTCACAACGTTAGTGGTGATATATAGGCACTGATTGCACAGGTAGTGGTAAATCCAACTACCATACTATTACGAGCACGATGTCCCCAATGGAGGACAGTTTAAAGACTGACAGACATTGGTGACCGAAATGTGATGACAATAATTAACATGACAGTTCAATCTAGTATGAGTGAAAGCAGAAATGGTCAGTTTCTACATTCCTGTGGTTAGCCATACACATACACATAGAAGAGTATCCAATTATGTAGATGTTAAATGGTTATTATGAAACAAGTACTACTGTTAATTCACAATTTAATGCCATTATTTATTATTGTGAGTGAGTGATTATTGTTTAACGCTAACTCAGCAATTTTTCAGCTATATCATGGCGAGAACAAGTTAATTTTCAATGAGATGATGATGAGGTCCACTTTGTATTAGACCAACATGCTTATGAGAACAAGTTATTTTTCAATGAGATGATGATGAGGTCCACTTTGTACTAGACCAATATGCTTAGTTGGATTTTATAGTATTAGCTCACTGAAACAACAATCAGTGGATAGACATGTTGCCCGACTTGAACACATTATCCTGATTCCGAATCAACCCATCTTCGCTAGCCAAGGGTTACGATCCGCTCTACTCATCTTCACCCTTGGCATCGTTAGACAGATTTTCGTAATTCCCGCGCACTGCCACCCCACCTGCTGGATTTTGACAGTTACGCCCCTTGTAATGATGTCATTTTCAGCCAATCGACGCGAGGCTTTCATTTCCTTTCGTTTGAATGCCCTGAAAATTGACTCGAGATTATAATAGGCAGTGTCTCCTCGTACAAACTTTTTGCATGAATAGCGTAGCGGCTAATCGTACAAACTTTTTTATACTATCAAAATCGTGCCGGACTAACGATTTTTCGCATTTTTATTTTGTTGACATTTTTCCTACAGAACATGTGCTTTTCGTAAAGCCCGTTCTGATTGGTTGCAGCTACCACTAGCTGCATTACATATAAACCGTCACCGTGTGACCTTGAAAATCCGTCTAACGATGCCAAGGGTGAAGATGAGTAGAGCGGATCGTAACCCTTGGCTAGCGAAGATGGAATCAACCAGTCTTTGCTCTTTCTCCTTAATGTTTATTAATGCGAGTCCAGTAAATCTTATGGCTCAGTGGGCTGAGCCTGTGTCGCTCACCTTTCATTCTGCTTTGAGGAAGCTTAATACAGAACCTTCCATAGGTGTTTCCCACCTCATTTGGCTAAGCAGTTTCAGAGAAGATATTTAGAAATCGACCGACCAGAAACCAGAATTGCCTGTGGACAGGCTGTGGCAGCCATGTTTGTTAACAAATCGGGACGAAATGAGCAATCTTTATAGAGGACCTTCCAAGGATACTTCCTATCAAATTTCAGTTCATTTGGCCAAGCGGTTTCAGAGGAGAATATTTTTTCAGAAATCAACCAATCACAAACAAGAATTGCCTGTGGTTTCCATGTTTGTTAATGGATCGGAACTAAATGAGCAATCTTTATAGAGGACCCCTTCCAAGGATGCTTCTTACCGAATTTCGATTCATTTGGCCAAGCGGTTACAGAGGAGAAGATTTTTTAGAAATCAACCAATCAGAAACAAGAATTGCCTGTGGTGGACATGTTTGTTAACGGATGAGCAATCATTATAGAGGACCTGTCATAGATGCTTCCTATCAAGTTTCCGTTCATTTGGCCATGCACTTTCGGAGGAGAATATTTAAAAAAATCGGCAAATCAGAAACAAGAATTGCCAATGGCAGCCGTGGTTGTTAACGGATCGGAACTAAATGAGAATTCTTTTTAGAGAGCCTTCCAAGGATGCTTCCTACCAAGTTTCGATTCATTTGGCCAAGCGGTTTCAGAGGAGACAATTTTTTTAGAAATTAACCAATTGGAAACAAGAATTGCCTGTGGTGGCCATGTTTGTTAACGGATCGGAACTAAATGAGCAGTCTTTATAGAGGACCTGCCATAGATGCTTCCTACTAAGTTTCGTTTCATTTGGCCAAGCGGTTACAGAGGAGAAGATTTTTTTAGAAATCAACCAATCAGAAACAAGAATTGTCTGTGGTGGCCATGTTTTTTAACGGAATGGGACGAAATGAGCAATCTTTATAGAGAACCTGCCATAGATGCTTCCTAGAAAGATTCGGTTCATTTGGCCAAGCAGTTTCGGAGAAGATTTTTAAAAATCGGCCAATCAGAAACAAGAATTGTCTATGGCGGCCATGTTTGTTAACGGATCGGAACGAAATAAGCATTCTTTATAGAGGACCTTTCAAGGATGCTTCCTACTAAATTTCAATTCATTTGGCCAAGCGGTTACAGAGGAGAAGATTTTTTAGAAATCAACCAATCAGAAATAAGAATTGCCTGTGGTGGCCATGTTTGTAAACGGATCAGGACGAAATGAGCAATCTTTATAGAGGACCTGCCATAGATGCTTCCTACCAAGTTTCAGTTCATTTGGCCAAGCAGTTTCAGAGGAGAAGATTTTTTAGAAATCAACCAATCAGAAACAAGAATTGCCTGTGGCGGCCATGTTTGTTAATGGATCGGAACTCAATGAGCAATCTTTATAGAGGACCTTCCAAGGATGCTTCCTACCAAATTTCAATTCATTTGGCCAAGCGGTTTTAGAGGAGAAGATTTTTTAGAAATCAACCCATATAGAAACAAGAATTGCCTGTGGCGGCCATGGTTGCTAATGGATCGGAACTAAATGAGCAATCTTTATAGAGGACCTTCCAAGGATGCTCCCTACCAAGTTTCGATTCATTTGGCCAAGCGGTTTCAGAGGAGAAGATTTTTTAGAAATCGACCAATCAGAAACAAGAATTGCCTGTGGCGGCCATGTTTGTTTACGGATCGGAACTCAATGAGCAATCTTTATAGAGGACCTTCCAAGGATGCTTCCTACCAAATTTCAATTCATTTGGCCAAGCGGTTTTAGAGGAGAAGATTTTTTAGAAATCGACCCATATAGAAACAAGAATTGCCTGTGGCGGCCATGGTTGCTAACGGATCGGAACTAAATGAGCAATCTTTATAGAGGATCTTCCAAGGATGCTTCCTACCAAATTTCAATTCATTTGGCCAAGCGGTTTTAGAGGAGATGATTTTTTAGAAATCAACCCATATAGAAACAAGAATTGCCTGTGGCGGCCATGTTTGTTAATGGATCAGAACTAAATGAGCAATCTTTATAGAGGACCTTCCAAGGATGCTTCCTACCAAGTTTCGATTCATTTGGCCAAGCAGTTACAGAGGAGAAGATTTTTTAGAAATCAACCAATCAGAAATAAGAATTGCCTGTAGCGGCCATGTTTGTAAACGGATCAGGACGAAATGAGCAATCTTTATAGAGGACCTGACATAGATGCTTCCTACCAAGTTTCAGTTCATTTGGCCAAGCGGTTTCAGAGGAGAAGATTTTTTAAAATCGGCCAATCAGAAACAAGAATTGTCTATGGCGGCCATGTTTGTTAATGGATCGCGACAAAATGAGCAATCTTTAGAGAGGACCTTCCATAGATGATTCCTACCAAGTTTCACTTCATTTGGCTGAGGGGAAGATTAAAATGTGAAAAGTTAACAGACGACATACGATGGATGATGCCAAGTGATGGCAAATGCTCTCTTTGCCTTTGGCAAGGTGAGCTAAAAATACCTTACATTCCTCAAAAACCAGTTTTAATGAGAAATTTATTCAAATGTGAAGTATACAAATAGCAAAAAAACAAAAAAACAACCCAATGTTTAGGTCAAATCCTGAATTGAAATCAGCAACTTTTCAAATACAAAATATTTTTCCAAAAATTGAAGGTTTGTTGCAATCTAAACCCCGTCACATTTTTCGCATTAATTACCATATTGCGTTAATTTGTGAATATTCTAACATGACGTCCTTTATTGGCTATGTAAATAATGCAGTGATAAAACTCCCGATATATTCTAATTCGCACATGCATATTTTCAGACAAATTAAGTCATCATTCATATGTGATTTCGTGCATTTATACTACAGGACTGTGGTGCATACAATCATTAAAATGTTCATTTTGTTTCTTTATATATTCATTTTTTCCGAAAAAAAAACCCTGAACGATCTACATATATTGACTAGTCTATTATAAACTGTTGCATTCTATAGCTAGTGACACTGACATCTGCTTGCTAATTAATTTTACGAATTTTGAGCATTGTGCTTGTTTATATTGCTAAAATCGAAATACCAACAAAGTGGTAAATGTTAGTAACATCAATGGCGAAAGAAAAATATAATTGCACAGATGAAGGGTTGTGGATTTTTTTAGATACATTTTAATGCACACTTTTTCATTTCTTCTTTTTCCACACATGATTGTAAATTCTTATATAAAAATATCATTCCCCATCTCTTTATTTGTTATTTTTTTTCATTTATACATACCACTTAATTTGTGAAAACTTTGGTGAATTTGACATTGTGGAAAATGGAACGGCGAACAGTGTCACATAAACTGTGTGTGACCTTGCCCGCATCCGTAAACATACATTACCGTCTTTCAACAATGTGCACTATCATTATATGTACTGTTAGACATATTAGAATCAAAATAATTCATAGAAGCTATATAATAATGTGTTGTAAGTTTTAACACAGGTTTACAGGATATTAATAAATTTTATCACTTGTTACCGCTCGGGATAAAAGTACTAATATCCCTGCCAACCAATGTTAAAACTTACAACACAGTATGGCTTCCATAATTATTTCTTAATTAAATGAACACAAAACTACAATAACATAATATTCTTTAAATAATTTATTGGATAGTTATGCAAGGTTAAAGATTTCACTAATAACAATTTTCACTTTTATCTTCATTATTTTATTTTTAATAACTGAAATATTGTTGAAAGTGGCGTTAAGCACCATAAAACCAAACCAAACCAAATCATATTTTCAAATTGTGAATAAACTACTGTATATAATATGAATTCTTAGCATTAGATAACAAATAGAGTTAGGGTTAAGGTGTTTAATGCCACTTTCAACAATATTTGAGTTATATAGTGTCCGTCAGTTTTATTGGTGGAGGAAACCGGAGTACCCGGAGAAAACCACTGACCTGTCTCAAGTCACTGACAAACTTTATCACATAATGTGGTATCGAGTATACCTCGCCTGAGCAGGATTCGACCTAACATCTTTAGTGGTGATAGGCACTGATTGCATAGGTAGTTGTAAATCCAACTACCATACGACCATGACCAAGCAGCCCCAGATAACAAATGTACATAAAATATGTTATAACAATCTTGTCTGTTATCTCTAAATTAAAATTAAGTTTATTAGCTGTCATTACTTCATAGTGAAAAACTATTTGATCAGAACTAAACTTTTTCTGTTCTGTTACAATCTTTAGGATATATTAGAGTTTTACTTTACATTTTAGGGGCAGTCGTGTTCGTGGTCGTAATTTTGAAATGCTTAATTACATATAATACAAAAAAATCCTAGTATTTTAATACCTTCCTTAGTATAATATTAATTATAATATATATTTTATTTCTATTTTTTTTTTTATCAAATTTATCCAGTAGAGACAAGGTAAAGTAAAAACTCTACACATATCTATGAATAAATATACATCAATAAAAATGTAGATATTGAATTAAGTGTGTATGATACGTTTCTGGAATAACCTTCATCAGGTACCTCACACCAATACAAATGTAGATATTGAATTAAATGTGCATGACACGTTTCTGAAATAACTTTCATCAGGTACCTCACATCAATAAAAATGTAGATATTGAATTAAGTGTGCATGATACGTTTCTGGAATAACTTTCATCAGGTACCTCACACCAATAAAAATGTAGATATTGAATTAAGTGTGCATGACACGTTTCTGGAATAACCTTCATCAGGTACCTCACACCAATAAAAATGTAGATATTGAATTAAGTGTGCATGACACGTTTCTGGAATAACCTTCATCAGGTACCTCACATCAATAAAAATGTAGATATTGAATTAAGTGTGCATGATACGTTTCTGAAATAATGTTCATCAGGTACCACCTCACACCAATAAAAAGGTAGATATTGAATTAAGTGTGCATGACACGTTTCTGGAATAACCTTCGTCAGGTACCTCACACCAATAAAAATGTAGATATTGAATTAAGTGTGCATGACACGTTTCAGAAATAACTTTCATCAGGTACCTCACATCAATAAAAATGTAGATATTGAATTAAGTGTGCATGACACGTTTCTGGAATAACCTTCATCAGGTACCTCACATCAATAAAAATGTAGATATTGAATTAAGTGTGCATGATACATTTCTGAAATAACGTTCATCAGGTACCTCACTCCAATAAAAATGTAGATATTGAATTAAGTGTGCATGACACGTTTCTGAAATAACCTTCATCAGGTACCTCACACCAATAAAAATGTAGATATTGAATTAAGTGTGCATGACACGTTTCTGAAATAACTTTCATCAGGTACCTCACATCAATAAAAATGTAGATATTGAATTAAGTGTGCATGACACGTTTCTGGAATAACCTTCATCAGGTACCTCACATCAATAAAAATATAGATATTGAATTAAGTGTGCATGATACGTTTCTGAAATAACGTTCATCAGGTACCTCACACCAATAAAAATGTAGATATTGAATTAAGTGTGCATGACACCTTTCTGGAATAACTTTCGTCAGGTACCTCACACCAATACAAATGTAGATATTGAATTAAATGTGCATGACACGTTTCTGAAATAACTTTCATCAGGTACCTCACATCAATAAAAATGTAGATATTGAATTAAGTGTGCATGATACGTTTCTGGAATAACTTTCATCAGGTACCTCACACCAATAAAAATGTAGATATTGAATTAAGTGTGCATGACACGTTTCTGGAATAACCTTCATCAGGTACCTCACATCAATAAAAATGTAGATATTGAATTAAGTGTGCATGATACGTTTCTGAAATAACATTCATCAGGTACCTCACACCAATAAAAATGTAGATATTGAATTAAGTGTGCATGACACGTTTCTGGAATAACCTTCGTCAGGTACCTCACACCAATACAAATGTAGATATTGAATTAAATGTGCATGACACGTTTCTGAAATAACTTTCATCAGGTACCTCACATCAATAAAAATGTAGATATTGAATTAAGTGTGCATGATACATTTCTGGAATAACTTTCATCAGGTACCTCACACCAATAAAAATGTAGATATTGAATTAAGTGTGCATGACACGTTTCTGGAATAACCTTCATCAGGTACCTCACACCAATAAAAATGTAGATATTGAATTAAGTGTGCATGATACGTTTCTGAAATAACCTTCATCAGGTACCTCACACCAATACAAATGTAGATATTGAATTAAGTGTGCATGATACGTTTCTGGAATAACCTTCATCAGGTACCTCACACCAATACAAATGTAGATATTGAATTAAGTGTGCATGATACGTTTCTGGAATAACCTTCATCAGGTACCTCACACCAATAAAAATGTAGATATTGAATTAAGTGTGCATGACACGTTTCTGGGATAACCTTCATCAGGTACCTCACATCAATTCTATATACATATATGTACAAAATAAAATGTATCAAACTTAACATTCAATCAACAGTCAACAAAGCAACAAATGTAGCACATCTTTACTTAACAGTAAATAAAAGATAAATGTTATACAATAGCCCCCTCTTATAGGACCACTCTAATCAAAGACCACTTCTCTTATCAGGCCAGAGTTCATATGCACAGAGATGGCATGATGCTACTAAATTATCCTCATCAAGAGTGGCCTACTCCTGTTATAACATCACTTTTTCATTGAAAAGGGGGTGACCTTATAAGAAGGGGACCATATCAGTGGTGTAATGGTTAGCTTGTTAACCTCCAGTGCAGTAGATTGTGGGGTTGAGCCAAGGTTGGGTCAAAGATAAGACTATTAAATTGGTATTTGTTGCTTCTCCGCTAAGCATGCATCATTACAGTGTTTGACGCCACTTTCAAAAATATTTCAGTTATATCGTGGTGGACATTTTTATTGGTGGAGGCAACCAGAGAAAACCACCGACCTGTCGCAAGTCAATGACAAACTTTATCACATAATGTTGTATCGAGTACATCTTGCCATGAACTGGATTTGAACTCACAACTTTAATACATAGTGTTGGCTTAACAGGTGAGAGGAGAGAAGAACTTGAACACAAATAAACACTGAATCAAGAAATTAGGAAAATAGAAAATATTCATTCCATATCATTAATAATATCACAGACATTAATATATTTCACATACAATGTATATGCATTTGAACACAAGAGTTATCTCCCTCCTCCTGAACTCTCTTATGAAGGCATGGAGTCCACATTCATAGATTCTTGCTGATGCTGAAGTAACAGTTTTTCTACTACTTCCATATCACCAGGATATTCCTGAAGTTTTTCATTGTTTGGGATGTAATGATTGCCAGCAAATTCATGAAAATATTTTCCTACTTCTGGATGAGCTACTTCTTGAAAGATTTGTGGTAATTCTAAATTTTCTGTAAAAATAAAAAAAAAATATAAGATTGTGTAATAAATACATTTATGGAATTTTCCTCTGCATAAAAACTCTAATAATCATTCCAGTGCCATTACATGATGTTGGCTCATACAGCGTCTACTGCCATATACAACTACCATCTGATCACGACCGCCCCTATTTTTCATTGCAGAAGGAGTGGATTTATAAGAGAGGGGCTGCTATGCCTCCGCAGTGCACTTCTTGTATTGTGGTACTGTATTGCTACCGTAGTATACCATGTGTTCCCTCTATTATTTGTTTTGAGAATGTATTACTGAAAATACTGGTTAACAAAAATTGAAAAAAAAACTTTCTTCACATAGTTACATATATCACGAAGCAAATATTGTTGAAAGTGGATTTAAACACCATAAACCACCAATCAACCAACCATTGCTTCGTAGTATAAATCACATAGATTGCCAGCATAAAAAACATGTTGTTCAACACTGTTCCAAGTGTTCTTGATGTACAGAACAATGATTTAAGCAGAAACTGTACATACCCTGAGCTGCATATCGGTTGCTTCCGTCGTCAACAAAAACATTATAAAATGGTTGTTTGTCCCTGTTAGGTAAGTGATTCACACCCATCTGATAAATCCATTCTTGACTTGCCTGACATTTAGAGTCCCATCCATATATAACACACATATAGTTATACCTGTAAATTTTGTGTAGTAATATTAAATACTATTGCCAATTTAGAGAATTGCCAATATATAAAATAAGTGAATATGCAATATAAAAACAATGTCACAAAATACAAATGTCCGAGCTATAGAAACAGGTCAAAATTCAAGCATTTGGCAAGTTTTTCTGACCTGTTTCGAAGCTAATGCAAACAAGATGAACTGTGAGCTAATGCTCACTTATGATACCCCCGCATATATGTTCAATGTGTATAAAAACCAACCAAGTCGGCAAACAGGAAGTAGGAATCTCATGGGTCCAAAAACGCTTACCACGATATGGGATACCTATATGAAGCTTGTGACCAAATATCAGATTCCTGTCATCAATAGTTGCTGAGAAAAATGCGACGAAAAATGAGCAGATATGGGTCCCAAAAACGCTTCCCACAATATGGCATACCTATATGAAGCTTGTGACCAAATATCAGATTCCTGTCATCAATATTTGCTGAGAAAAATGTGATGAAAAATGAGCATATATGGGTCCCAAAAACGCTTCCCACAATATGGCATACCTATATGAAGCTTGTGACCAAATATCAGATTCCTGTCATCAACATTTGCTGAGAAAAATGCGACAAAAAATGTGCATATATGTTAAATGTGTATAAAAGCCAACTAAGTCGGCAAACAGGAAGTAGGAGTCTGACGGGTCAAAAAACGCTTCCCACAAAATGGGGTACCTATATGAAGCTTGTGACGAAATATCAGTGCTGAGAAAAATGCGACGAAAAATTAGCATATATGTTCAATGTGTATAAAAATCAACAAGGTCGTCAAACAGGAAGTAGGAATCTGATGGGTACAAAAACGCTTGACCCACGATATGGGGTACCGATATGAAGCTTGTGACCAAATATTAGATTTGTGTCATCAATAGTTGCTGAGAAAAATGTGACGAAAAATGTGCATATACTGTATGTTCAATGTGTATAAAAACCAACTAAGTCGGCAAACAGGAAGTAGGAGTCTGACGGGTCAAAAAACGCTTCCCACAAAATGGGGTACCAATATGAAGCTTGTGACGAAATATCAGATTTCTGCCATCAATATTTGCTGAGAAAAATGTGACGAAAAATTAGCATATATGTTCAATGTGTATAAAAATCAACAAAGTCGGCAAACAGGAAGTAGGAATCTGATGGGTACAAAAACGCTTCCCACAATATGGGGTACCGATATGAAGCTTGTGACCAAATATCAGATTTATGTCATCAATAGTTGCTGAGAAAAATGTGACGAAAAATGTGCATATACTGTATGTTCAATGTGTATAAAAACCAACTAAGTCGGCAAACAGGAAGTAGGAGTCTGACGGGTCAAAAAACGCTTCCCACAAAATGGGGTACCAATATGAAGCTTGTGACGAAATATCAGATTTCTGCCAACAATATTTGCTGAGAAAAATGCGACGAAAAATTAGCATATATGTTCAATGTGTATAAAAATCAACAAAGTCAGCAAACAGGAAGTAGGAATCTGATGGGTACAAAAACGCTTCCCACGATATGGGGTACCTATATGAAGCTTGTGACCAAATATCATATTTCTGCCATCGATAGTTGCTGAGAAAAATATCTTGGACGGAAAGACGGCAAGACAGACGGACAGACGGACAGAGGTAAAACAGTATACCCCCATCCCCCTTCGGGCAGCGGGGGCATAATTTACCGACAATGTATGTATATTGTGTTTATTCTGCAATGTCAAAAAGACCAAAACAACTGCCAAATTGTCTGAAAAGAGCAGAAACTAAGAGTTGTTCTAATCATTTTCCATGGTGTCGTCTATCATATCATAACACAAAAGCTGGTCACAAGGATGTTCAGTGTAGACAGGTTTTCCTGTATTTTAATAATATAAATATTAACATCCCCTGTACATGGTCAACCAATGCTTTATTTATCATTTACCTCTTATGCCTCATTACCATACCAATGGCAAATTCCACCCCTTTATTATCTTTCCTTTCCTTCACTTTCAACTAAAACAAAAAATATGTAAAAGATAATTTTATTGTAAAATTATCATATTAAACCTTCATTTATGATCGGTTGATTCTAATTTAACATCAAGTCAACAATATTTCAGATACACTCCAATCATATGTCGTGACATATCAGAAAAGGGGGGTGGAGTAATTCAAGATCTAGATTTGGCTAAACCCATGACAAGAACAATATGACAACTATTAACAAGCAAGTACAGGTACACTATTAATAAAAATAAAATATGGTACAGAATGAAATTAGATATCTACGCTTCTCAGTCACTGTTCCAGACATTTATGTCCATATTTTGCTTATGTCAGACAGTTCTGAGCGCATTCCACCACATCAGTGGTGTAATGGTTAGCGTTCTTGCCTCAAATGCAGTAGATCATGGGTTCAAGCCCATTCCGGTCAAAACCAAAGACTATAAAATTGGTATTTGTTGTTTCTCAGCTGAGCACGCAGCATTAAGGAGTAAGAGCAAAGACGGGTTAGCTCGGAATCAGGATTATGTGTCCGAGTGGGGCAACACGTCTACCTGCAGAATGTTTCAACGAACTAGCACTATAAAAATTTAACTAAGCATGTTGGTCTCGTACAAAGTGGACATCATTATCATCTCATCGAATGTAAGCTCGTTTGGCTTTAAACAACAATCAATCAATTCACTAGTCTGAGCTAGTATAGTATTACATCTTTAAATACATTTTAACTCTAAAACACAAAAAAAATGATGACAAACCTTTTTCTTCCTTTCATTTTCATAATTTAACATTTGTCGCCTAGCTTCCTCTAAGAGATGGCCGACCAATGCCTGTCTGTTGTCAAAGCTTATTGTCCTCTGTAAATTCTCCATTACCTGACAAAGAAATAACATTGCTAAAAACATGAATACATTCTTGTCTTATATGATAGAACTAAAAAAGGTATGATATCTCCTTCAGATTTCAGATGCAATGAGATAGTAAAAAATTGATAAATAAGAAGGGGGGGGGGGGGGGCTACAATTATTGCTTACTTAGTTGCCTCCAATTTGTTCAATTGGAGAAATTGTCAGGATTGAGATTTTCTACATAAAAACTTCTTACAAAAATAATAATATATCTAATTAATTTTTCATTACTTATTTAAAATATAAACAATAGAAACAAATAAACAGCTGCGCCAAGAGCGCATGATACTCCTGTCATCAACATTCATACAATATTTGTAAAGACTTTCTTTCCCATAACTCTGGAATGAAAAATCTAAATTTCACCAAACAGCTGCACCATAAACATGAATTGGAACATTTATACAATATTTATGTTGAAATAAAACACTATAATAGTTTAAGTCCCATAACTGTGGAATGAAAAATTGAAATTTCCCCAAAAAGTATACAGACCATAAGACTATCAATTCCAATAACTATGCGAAGCTTGAAGTAAATTGGGCAAGGGGTTCTCAATTTACAGCGCGACATACGAAAAATCGCCTACAATTTGATGAATAAAGTCCCATAACTATGGAATGAAAAATTTAAATTTCACCAAAAAGTATACAGGCCATAAGACTATCAATTCCAGTAACTATGCGAAGTTTGAAGTGAATTGGCAAAGGGGTTCTCAATTTACAGCGTGACATACGAAAAATTGCCTTAAAATCATGTACAATTTGATGAATAAAGTTCCCATAACTCTGGAATGAAAATTCGAAATTTCACCATAAAGTATACAGACCGTAAGTCCATCAATTCCAATAACTCTGTGAAATTTGAAGTGAATTGGCCAAGGGGTTCTTAAGTTAGAGCGCGACATGTGAAACGGACTGACAGACGGACGGACAGTCGAACATTGGTATACCATAATATGTCCCGTCTTAAAGACAGGCGTATAAAAACTGGATGGATTCAAAGGAGTTAATTAAAAGGTAACAAGGTATTGAATATTGATATAACCCAAGACAAAAGTCGTAATTAAAAATAAAATTACTTGTTTGATTTGAAATTACAATGTAATCACTTAAAATTAAATAAATTGGATGAGAATTATGGTGTTTAACACCACTTTCAACAATATTTTCTTATTTTTAAATTGTGAATAAACTACTGTATATCCTTTGAATTCTTTTAGCATTAGATAACAAATATGGTTAGTGATAGGGTTATGGTGTTTAATGTCACTTTCAACAATATTTCAGTTATATCATGGTGGTCAGTTTATTGGTGGAGGAAACCCCAGTACCCAGAGAAAACCATCAACCTGCTGCAAATGACTGATAAACTTTATCACATAATGTTGTATCGAGTACATCTCGCCATGAACAGGATCTGAACTCACATGATGGGTACTGATTGCATAGGTAGTTGTAAATCTAACTATCATATGATCACGGCCATGTCGGCACCCAAAAAATATATTGGTAAACAACTAAATATGAGGAAATGTTTTTTATATACTTACATCTGTTAAGTCAACATTTAAATGCAAGTTAATTCTAGCCTGTAACATCAGCACTTCAGCATCATCAGGGGAGATAATAAGAAACAATTCCAGGGAATTTCTCAAAGCTAACAAGTTATCTCCCATTTGACCTTGTTGTCGTCCAATAATAATCAAATTCCTGGCCATTCTAGTGTATACCTATCCACCAAAGTAAAAAAAAAAAAAAAAATCTAAATGAATATTCTTAATGGCAAAATTTTTTAAAAAAATTAAAAAAACTATCCTTTTGAAAAATGGTTCTAATTTTTTTTTGTATACAAACTACCAGTTAATTCTTAATAATGTTGTTTAATTAAGAAATAATTTGTGGAAGCCATATGTATATATTGTTTTTACCACAAGTAGGCCTTTATGTCACAAAGTTTTACCCCGAGCGATAGCGAGAGGTAAAAAGCTGACATAAAGGCCTACCCGTGGTAAAAACAATATATACATATGGCTTCCATGAATTATTTCGATTCTAATATGTAAAAATTGGTAAAATATCGTTATAAATTGTCGATGACGTCATAAATTTAATCGGTCATAGATTAATATTATTTTTACTACGGGTTTGGACTCAAAGTGTTTGAAGGACGTCATATTAGAATGATTTATTACTATCGCGGTATTTCAAAAATCAGGACTCTACAATTCATACCAGCTCCCACTAGCCCCTGGCTAGTCAGGAAACCTTTTTTACTCGCCAACAAAATTATGTTACTTGCCAGATTAATAAAGATACCAATTGGTACTATACAACTCCAATATTTATTTATTTGTACATAATTAATAATGTCCTGAATGAGAGAGAAGATGTTGAGTTGAGTAATGGGCTTTGCCGATACCATATTTAAACATTTTTTATGTTTCAGATTTTTATTATGATAAACAAGACTTTCACGTTTAAACTTTTTCTTTCCGGTAACAAATTTGGTTTTGCCAGCAATATCTGGGCCTGCCTTTCTGCAAATATCACAATACATAATGTTGTTACTGGAATATAAGTGAGCCACAAAAACTCCAACTTCCAGACATCAT
This sequence comes from Bathymodiolus brooksi, assembly GCA_963680875.1. Classification (NCBI taxonomy): domain Eukaryota; kingdom Metazoa; phylum Mollusca; class Bivalvia; order Mytilida; family Modiolidae; genus Bathymodiolus; species Bathymodiolus brooksi. The sequence goes on along the minus strand of OY804580.1, from coordinate 35,999,274 downwards.
GGAATTTATGCTTTTCGGCTTTAGAGCCCGAACCTTCATCACTATTTTGGCTTATACTTCCGTCGATGTTGCATCAGACAGGTCAGTTGATTTAACTGGTTTATTTTTTGCAAAAAATTTTGTATGCAGGTTTTGTTTTTTGCACATCGTGGTCACTTGCAAGCATTTAAAGTATGTGGTTTAAAATATTTATGTATTTATATATGTAGGAACGAAAACGATCCGGAAATTTCAAATCGCCGTCTGGCTATCAATATATAATTTTTACTCGCATTTTACAAAAGTAACTCGCAATGCGAGTGTTTTGGTCGCATTGTAATGCCCTGTAAATATGGCAACCACATCAATGGGGTAGTGGTTCAAGTGCCGTAGATCGTGGGTTCGAGCCCCGGTCGAGTGAAACCAAAGACTATAAAATTGGTATTTGTTGCTTCTCCACTAAGCATACAGCATTAAGGAGAAAAGGCAGAGACTGGTTGGCCTCGGAATCATAATAATGTGTCCAAGTGGAACGACATGTCTACCCGTGGACTGTTGTTTCAGTGAGCTAGCACTATAAAAATCCAACTCAGCATGTTAGTATAGTACAAGGCAGACCTCATCATCATCTTATTGAATATTAACTTGTTCTCACCATGATATAGCTGAAAAATTGCTGAATTCATGATAGCTCATATTGCAGATGATATTCAAAAGCAAAGCAAAACCTTTTATCAGCTATATATTTAGTCTAAGAATATTGATTAACAACCAAAATAAAACAAATTAAAGTGTTACCTTAGTAGATATAGCCCTCAGAACATAGCTTATTTTTGTAAATCAGGCATTATTGCAAATAGGGGGATTTCGATAGCTCATATTGCAGATGGTATTCAAAAGCAAAGCAAAATCTTTTATCAGCTATATATTTAGTCTAAGAATATTGATTAACAACCAAAATAAAACAAATTAAAGTGTTACCTTAGTAGATATAGCCCTCAGAACATAGCTTATTTGTGTAAATCAGGCATTATTGCAAAAAGGGGGGATTTTGATAGCTCATATTGCAGATGATATTCAAAAGCAAAGCAAAGCATTTTATCTGCAATATATTTAGTCTATGAATATTGAATAACAACCAAAATAAAACAAGTTAAAGTGTTACCTTCAGAGATATAGCCCTCAGAACATAGCTTAATTTTTGCAAATTGGGCATTATTACAAAAAGGGGGGATTTCGATAGCTCATATTGCAGATGGTATTCAAAAGCAAAGCAAAACCTTTTATCAGTTATATATTTAGTCTAAGAATATTGCTTAACAACCAAAATAAAACAAATTAAAGCGTTACCTTCAGAGATATAGCCCTCAGAACATAGCCTATTTTTGCAATATTGAAAATTTGGAAATTTGCCAAGTTTTTGGAGTTATCTGTCCTTGAATGATAAAGAAAGAGGTCCATTTAAGTATTGAACATATAAAGTTCCTTATACATATATTTCATTACCACTAAGGTTTAATTAATAATATTGTGTTATAAGTAATAAAATAGGTTTCAAAACAGACCTTTTTTGGCTAGATTCTTGTCATATTATTGGGAAAATTGTAGAAATATAGGTGGCGCCTCCTATGGTCATGATATTCGAAAATTTGAAAAAAAGTTGATGCATTTGCAAATGCTGTGTGGTGGTCTACCTACCAACAAATTTTGAAAAGGATTGGCCAACCTTGTTTCCGGACTGTTTTGCATGGTTTTCTCATAGACAAGCTCTTAAACAACAATCACTTACTCACTCACTCATAAATATGGCACAGCCTAATGAGTGAGTTTAAATGTAGTGCTTAACAGAAACAATTCTGATTTAATATATAACCATTTTCAAGTCTGTTTGGCTAACTGAATCTATAGGCTATATAGTAAGAAATTCTGTGATTACAGATAAGCATTTTCCAATTTACTTGGCCTATTGGATCCTTGGGCAATATGGAGAGGAAGAATTCAAATTTTACAGGTTGCCATTTTCCTATTTACATAGCATACTGGATCCACAGGCAACATAAATAGGAACAATTCTGTTTTTACATATAGCCATTTTCCAGATTGTTCCAATTATTTGATCCATTGGCAACAATCTTGATCTTAAAGGTGATTTTTTGGTTTGTTTGTTGATTTTTGGTGTTTAATGCCACTTTCAACAATATTTCAGCTATATCATGGTGACCAGGTTTAGTGGTGGAAGAAGCCGGAGTACCCAGAGAGAACCACCGACCAGGGGCAAGCAACTGGTAAACTTTATCACTTGCGGCTGCGAGTCGAGTGCACCCTTTTTTGTAATTTACAAAGCTGGGCACGAACCCATGCCGTATTGGTGATAGATTTGTATGAGTTGTTAGGTAATCCAACTACATGTACCCAACTCATTGAGCCAACCGGGTCCTGTGATTTTAAAGGTCATCATTTTTCAGTTTGTTTCAGCAGACTTGATCTAGAAGTTACACAGAGTAAATGAGGGACATTGTGAGAATACATTTTCATGTTTAAAAAAAAATGTGATTGTGAATTAAAGCTAGCAACAGTCAATATATTTTTAAGATAAAGTCAAACCTGCCCATGTGGACACCTCTATTAAGCAGTCACCTGTATTAAAAGGTCACATTTTTTTTGTCCCTTCATAGAAAATTTCATATGAATAAAACCTCTATCAAGAGGTCACCTGTCTTAAAAGACCAAGCAACATTTTGTTCAGGTTACCTTTAGTTTTTTCTTAAGCTCTATAACCTGCAACAAAACCCTTTCAATGCTTAATATAAAGTTAATGTGAAAATCTACGTTTACTTGGCAACTTCAGTCCTTACGATGAGCACTGGTCCTCAAATTTTCATTTTGAGGACTACCACTTTGATCTAAATTTGTCTAAAATGCTACATTCACCTATCTAGAGGGATCAGGAACCATATTTCAACCCATTTTAATACCAATCTGACCTCTGACCTATCTTCCAAAATCAATCTATTTCTATATATAAATATATTATACATAAATACATGCTTTATTCAATAAATTACAGTCAAACCTGTCTTATGTGACCTTCCAAGGGTACAGTGAAATATGGTCGTCACATAAGACAGGTGGTCGTTAAATACAGGTTTGATTGATATGAAATCACTGTGAAGGGGAATAAAAATTAAGCTCCCATAATACAAGTTATTGCTTAATAGAGGTGGTCAATAAAGCAGGTTTGACTGTAACTTAATAGAGGTGGTCAATAAAGCAGGTTTGACTGTAACTTAATAGAGGTGGTCAATAAAGCAGGTTTGACTGTAACTTAATAGATATGGTCAATAAAGCAGGTTTGACTGTAACTTAATAGAGGTGGTCAATAAAGCAGGTTTGACTGTAACTTAATAGAGGTGGTCAATAAAGCAGGTATGACTGTAACTTAATAGAGGTGGTCAATAAAGCAGGTTTGACTGTAACTTAATAGAGGTGGTCAATAAAGCAGGTTTGACTGTAACTTAATAGAGGTGGTCAATATAGCAGGTTTGACTGTAGCTTAATAGAGGTGGTCAATAAAGCAGGTTTGACTGTAACTTAATAGAGGTGGTCAATAAAGCAGGGTTGACTGTAACTTAATAGAGGTGGTCACTAAAGCAGGTTTGACTGCAACTTAAGAGGTGGTCAATAAAGCAGGTTTGACTGTAACTTAATAGAGGTGGTCAATAAAGCAGGTTTGACTGTAACTTAATAGAGGTGGTCAATAAAGCAGGTTTGACTGTAACTTAATAAAGGTGGTCACTAAAACAGGTTTGACTGTAACTTAATAGAGGTGGTCACTAAAGCAGGTTTGACTGTAACTTAATAGAGGTGGTCACTAAAGCAGGTTTGACTGTAACTTAATAGAGGTGGTCAATAAAGTAGGTTTGACTGTAACTTAATAGAGGTGGTCACTAAAGCAGGTTTGACTGTAACTTAATAGAGGTGGTCAATAAAGTAGGTTTGACTGTAACTTAATAGAGGTGGTCTATAAAGTAGGTTTGACTGTAACTTAATAGAGGTGGTCACTAAAGCAGGTTTGACTGTACTGTTAAAATATAATCTTAGTTTTGTACTTTCCACTTTGTTTTGATTTTGTGGTTCATGTTTGCTATTACACTTTTAGTTGCCAAGCAACATTGCTTTTTTTTTTTTTTTATTTCTTGGAGAATATTGCATATGAACAAAAGCTACACGACTAATATAATATATACCTGTACAGGAGAAACTGCTCTACATAATTCTGGTAAATTAGCCATTTCCTCTGGAAGTCCTACTCGCTCTGATAATTCAGACTGTGATAAAAATTGTCCCTTTTCAAAGGCATCAATATAGGTGTATTGTGTTTCTGGTGTACCCCTATTATAAATGAAATAATTTCTTCTTTATATCTTAATATGAAAAGATTTTGATGAAACTGAACTAGAAAAGAAAACCTATAACTTGCATTAAAATCAAAAGGACCAACATCTGTGGTCATTTGAATAAAAAATGTTTATCAAGTAAGGACTATCTGATCCCAGTCTAATCTAATCCGATTCAAGTCTAATATAAAGTTTTGCTTGATATAGATAGATATGAAATGTGGAAAGCCAACAACCAATGTAAACAATATGGGTATTCGGCACCATATGATGGCAAAGGCTCATTTGGCATGTGGTCAGGTGAATTAATAAATTTAACCAGTTTGTCCTAGTAAAAACCAGTATTAGATGGTTAAGTTGTAATGGTCAACAAAATAACAAAACGTGACAATGCAACCACTCATCTGGCAAGCCTGAACATTTTTATTTACTTGATTCGTTGGTTTGGTTTATGGTGTTTAACACCACACTCAACAATATTGCAGTTATATCGTGGCTGTTAGTTTTATTGGTGGAGGAAACTGGAGTACCCGGAGAAATCCACCGACCTGTCGCACATCACTGACAAACTTTATCACATAATGTTGTACACCTTGCCTTGATCAAGATTCGAACATTAGTGGTGATAGGCACTGATTATACAGGTAGTTGATAATCCAACTACCATACGATCATGACCACGATAGTCCCCTTTTATTTACTTGCAAGCATATGTAATCTGCTCTGTTGAGTTTGATAAAACTTACATAGGATGCTCCTTCCATTTGATCAGAAAATGTGATGGAAAATTGACAGGATGTAGTTCAATACCAAGTCGCCTAGCAACACTGATGTAAACAATGGACAATGTAATAGGTATACCAGTCTTATTCAGTAAAACCTGTTTACCAAAGTATATACAAAATATGTTACAATACATACATTGTCAGAAAATATAACAGTTATTTGTATGAGCTTAAGAAAAAACACATAGAAAAAAAAGAGTGCAAATAAATTTTATTTTACTGACAATGTGGACATATTGTTTACAGGTATATCCTGCAACATCAAAAAGTTTAAAACAACTGTCAAATTTTCTAAAAAGAGCAGAAACAAGAGTCTTTCCAATCATTTTTAGAGGTTCCTCTATCACAACTGTGCTCATGCAGTTACCATTTCTTACTGTTCTTAATACAGGATTATTCAAAATGCTACATTTTAGGGGCCGTCGTGGCCATGATCGTCTTGTAGTTGGATTTACAACTACCTATGCAATCAGTGCCTATCACTACTGATGTTGTGAGGTCGAATCTCGATCAGGGCGAGGTGTACAACATTATGTGATAAAGTTTGTCAGTGACTTGCGACAGGTCAGTGGCTTTCCCCGGGTTCTCCGATTTCCTCCAACAATAAAACTGACTGCCATGATATCACTGAAATATTGTTGAAAGTGGCATTAAACACCATAAAAAAAACAAAAAAACAAAAAAACAATACATTTTAGTTGATCGTATATACATGTATATATACCAGTAACAAGAATGTAGCCAGTCAAGGCAATTTGACTGTTTAAATGGAATGAATGCAGTGATAAATTGTTTGAAGAAAATAAATTGTATACAAGACTTCCACGTTTATGTATTCAGCAAAATGACATAACTTTCATTCCCTATGTGTAGGTACAACATGAGGGAGCAAAAGACAATATACCATTTATTTATATTGTACAGGGGGGGGGGGTGGTGAATGTACATCATAATTTGAAGCCATTTTGTGCTGCTTAAAGGTATAAAGTTTTTACTTATAGCATTAGTTATTGTAAGGATAATATTAAATGTAATAGTACAATTATGATGTACATTCACCCCCTCTTGTATAGGCATTAAACAGATTCTTAATAAAACAAACTATGATTGCTATGTCATTACATCATATTTTTGAATTTCTAAATGTGCTTGTTTTTTTGGTTGTTTGATAGTGTTTAATGCCACTTTCAACAATATTTCAGTTATATTGTGGTGGTCAGTTTTATTGGTGGATGAAACCGGAAGACCCGGAGAAAACCACCAACCTTTAGCACATGACTGACTTGCGTAGGTATTTGTAAATCCAACTAGCATCCGATCATGACCACGATGTGTCACAAGACGTTGTTGAAATAAAGGTCAAGTGTTTTGACACTACGTTTTATTAATTTGATCTAAATTTCACGAAAAAGTATCATGCCCAAAATTGTTGTGGATGTTTAAACAAGAAATCATGAATTACAATGAAACGTGTGTAAATCAAACCTTATTGGTTAAAAAAGATTTCCTACCTTGGAACTTTATTTAAGGTGGTACCATACACTACAGGGAGATAACTCTTTAAAATCAGTTGAACGTTTTGATCATATGATGTTTGTATGCAGATTTCAAGCATCTCGGTGATCAAAACCACAGAGAGAAAAGCTGCTATGGGGCTAGTGAATTTATAGCTTTGAGTCTGTTGGTTGGAATTTGTTAAAATTTTGATATTTATTACAGTGGATATATTCAAACACACTGCCAAAAAAATAAGAAAATTAAACGAGCAGATCAAATTTTACCTGAAGTGTATGGTACCACCTTAAAGTCCAGTTTATACAAGTTTCAATGTATATACTATCCCTGGTAGTCATATTGAAATCTGTCGATTTATCAAATAATTATTATTTTGTCATCAGGAAATGATCGGATTGGTTGGTTTACAGGGCTAGAAATTGACACTAGCACGCAGGCAAATTGCTAGTTGAAATTTTAATTTGCCTTTATTTTGTTAGTGCATAAAATTATTACTAGCAGAATTTTGCTAGTTGTAAAAAAACATGCGCTTAGAATCGAATATGAAACAAACACAAACATGTAAACTTGTGCTTTTATTTGATCAGATACATAACGTCTTGTAATTGATGTTAGGGACACACACAAGTATCTATATTGACCCTATGTAAAGCCAAGAAATATCTGAAAAAACCATCCTCGTTCCTGATTTCTAAAATAAATTTGGTCATAGATTTTCCAGTTAAAGTATCCAGTTGTCAGAACGAAATATTGATGATGAGCATGATATTTATAAAAATAAGAAGTACGTCAAGTTTCAGGTAGATTTATATTTTTACTGTAACAAAGAGGAAATATGTATTTTCTTGTTGTGAGTAATATCTGTTTTCTTTCTTGACCTATGAAATCTCTCTGTTTGATAATATTTCGCTAGTCTGAAACTGGAAATACTAGTACAGATGTACATCAAAAAAAGTTTCCAAAGTTTGTAAGTTTTCATTTTCCTAAAGAACTGCTATTAAGTATATGTAAAAAAAAAAAAGAACTCCCGTCATGAAATTACAAAACATTGTAACTTAATAAATCACTTTTGAAATAGATCACAACACTAACGACTTGAAATATTTGATTGAACTGAATTTTCCCCTCTGTTTAAATAACTACAGCTCATACTGAAATATAAAAGGAGAAGACCCACCTTGAAAAAATAGTATAAATTTTAAAAAACATTTCAACCTATTCAATAGACTAACAGACAACTTTCACAATGTAATATTACCAGAGAGAGGGACTTTGTGTCTTAGTTCAATATTTACTGGTTTAATTATTTTATTTACACACTTATAATAATATGAAGCATAAATATTTTGTTAAATTTAGTTGCTAGTCGGATCAGTGAATATTAATATGTCCCTTATGTACTCGCGACCATCAATGCCAAGGCCCTTTCACTTGCTGCAGACAGTTGCCGGTTTACGATATCGGGTGCGTTTGCTCTTTTACGTGTTTGCCAAATGTAGGGCGAACGAACCCGGGTAAATAATTCTAATTTATACATTTATTTCTTTAAAGGCAAATTTGCATTAAAATTAATTAGTAAAATTTAAGTTTTATTTTGTTTATGGCGAATGGGTCATAAATCCATAAATCCCGTTTTTTTCTTCTTGAATATTGGCAGTCCTGATATAAGTGAAATAATATTTTATTAGTGTATTCTACATTTTTTCCTACAGTTTACCTGTCAAAACATCACCCATCTCAGCATGTCGTCGCATCGTGCATTCATGATATACAAATACACCTATCACAGGTGTGAAAAAAAACTGTTGCTCAAGACTCCTTTTACTAAGACTTATAAACATAGATAACTATTTTGCGTTTTCGATTTTCAAGCCGTCTTCCAATTTATTTGTACTTAAAAAATAAATTTATATCTTTTTTCTTATATATGTGTATAAATATCTTAATAAAATAAATACATTTATGGTGAGAAATTATTATACATCATGATATCGTTCTTTAGGTAAATACTTATTAGACAGATTTTTTTTAAAACCATTTTTGTCTTTTTAATTGATAACTGACCCAAGCTAAATAAATGAAATGTGACTTAATGTGTTAATTATATAAATCCTTGCCTTCTATAAATTTTAATTTCTTATCTAATTCTTATTCTTATTTAACAATATGGTCAGGTTGTATTTTCATTGAATGGCATCTCAAAATAGATGGCTTCACAGTAGGGGCTCTTCCTGTATATTGGTTACATCCTGTATATTACAACTGACAGCTAATGCATGACAAACAATTTTAATCAGCCATCATTATCATAAAATACATTTTTTTAATCTTTATTTTGATGATGGCACCTAATTCCCATCACCTAATCCAAATTAGTATAGTAGAGGAGTATCGTATTTTTCGGACAATAAGCCTCGATAAAAATGACGATTTTGTTTACAGTACAAAAAATAAATACCTTTATTTTGCTGTAGGTTTATTTCTGAATAAGAAGACTCGTATCATCGATGTTCTTGGTGTTATTTTTTTTTTAAATAAAGCAATAAAAGTATACTTAACAGGGGGTGCAATTCTGGGGATAAAATATCCAACATCCAAAAAAAAATCAATATTCAATGGTTGAAGTGTTAGCGAAAATCAGTTCAATATTGTATTTTATAATAAAATATATACTATAAAAAAATGTATCTTGTTGAAAAAAATCACAGGGTGGATCGAGTTACAATATAAAATTATTATCACAAAATATCTAAATATAGCTATAGCCTTCCATCAAACACGAGCATGCGCACGTGGTTGTAGTAAAAAATAATGGTTGCAATACATCTCACAGTAAACGTGTAGAACAAGCTTTTTATACTAAATATACTGGAAAATAATTTATATCGATTTCGTTACTTAATCGATATTTTATTGCAATAATTTATATGAGGCTAAGGGTGTTTAAACATCACTTTTCAACAATATTTCAGTTATATATTGACCTTTGAGCTACCTTTCCTGGCGCGAATATGGTGCAAGGTAGAAATACACTAGGGTATTTACGTACCTGAACATTCTACATACCGGAAAGAAAGTACGCATCGATCACAAAATGTTTGACATGTTCACCTCGAGAAATGTAAAAAAAATCTTTAAATATCCACTCTCACGTCCGACCACGATGTCCGACCAAATAGTCAGACTTAAGAGAGTGTTGACTCTCAAATTTGTCGGACATTTCTCTGGAGTGAGTAGGACATTTTGGGAGAAATATGTCCGACCTGAGAGTATGATCGTTGATAAACTTGGAGTGTACTTTATGTTTGCTAGTTTATTTTTTTTGCAACTAGCCAAGTTTTGCTTGTGGTGAAAAAAGTTAATTTCTAGCCCTGGTTTATGGTGCTTAACGTTAGTTTCAACAATATTTCGGTTATATTGTTGCGGTCAGCTTTTGTGGTGGAGGAAACTGGAGTGCCCAGAGGAAACCACAGACCTGCCACAGGTCACTGACAAACTTTATCACATAATGTTGTATCGAGTACACCTCGCCATGAACAGGGTTCGAACTCACAACTTTAGTGGTGATAGAAACTGATTGCACAGATAGTTGTAAATCCAACTACCATACGATCACGACCACAACAGCCCCTTAGTTTCAATGTATATACTACTCCTGGCAGTCATATTGAAATCAGTTAATTTGTCAAATAATTATTTTGTCATCAGGAAATGATGAGAACATCGTCAGGACATACATGACTCTATACAATCATTTCTGATGTTCTTTAAATTCTCGTCATGTATTTGTTTTTCTTCTAAAACTATGATATAAGCCTAAGCTATACCTGATTTATATAAGAGTTATTTTCATTGTAGTAGTCTCCCCTGTTACCATAGAAACCCAAATCATAATACAAGACTTGGTTGACTGTTTCCAGTACAGATCTTTGTTGTTGTGAACTCAACTCTGATGACTTGCCTGAAAAAAATAACTATAAATTAAAGATTAAAAATGGAATTGTGTCAAATCAGGCCATGAAGAATTATTTTTTAAGTCATTTACCCAAGAGAAATTGCAATAAAAAATTTACTTTCCCTTCCAAATTTTTACTTTCCCATTGAGTGCTTGGGGATATTGCAAACCACAACGTCGATATCTGGTACCCCATGTAAATATGATTTTATACCTTTACATATGGAATTCAGACTTAAAATAAATCATAAACCTGTTGGAAACTGATATATCTGATAACCACAAAGTACAACAACGAGCAGCAACAGACTTATTACACTTTCCCAGTGGGAAGTACCTATCTGCATGTCACTTTCTCGTGTGTTTTTTTACTTTCCCTGTGATACAGGAAATGGGAATTTTCATGCACTGCAAATGTTTATGGTAAGGTTGAGTAGATGTGAATAATTTTGTATTCATTTTTTAATGATTACAACTGAATGCTAGCCATTAAAAACAACTGTTGAATGTTTATGTTTAAATTTACTCTGTAGTTTAAGTTGAGTGGTTTTGGATTTATCTGTGATAAATTAAACCATAACGGACATCATTTTTCCTCCGAGTTGCACGTATCCATTGGTGTTATTTTGGTTACTTTTCCACTTCATGGTTCAATTAAAAAAGAACTTGCACAGGATTTGCTTTTACCGACTATCCAAGGATATAAATCTTTACGATTATGAACAGTTCAGTTTTAAAGCAGGGTGTCACTTTTAGTTTGTTCCTTGGCATATTTATCAGGTATTGAGATGCTCATTTATTTTAATGGATGAAGGGCTACGCAGAGTGAAGCATGATACAACAACAGCATGTCGACAAGGGAAAGTTGAACAAGTAAAAGCAAATGTGGACACAGTATTTTGCTTGACATAGTAAACTGTTGGACATAGTAATATGTTGGTCGTTAGTCTTGTTTTTCTATTTCAACTATTAAGTGCGCCTTCCAAATATGCCAAAAAACTAGCCAACGAGGAAGATAGTAACCGATGGACAACCTAAACACATATAATGTAGAAGACAATAGGCTGCAGCCTGGTCTAAATCCCTGACAACCAGAAGTGTGTTTAAAATCTATATGATGTGTGAAATTAAGATGTACTGACAAGTTTTAAACATCTTAGAGTAGTTTCAGTATAATAAAACAGTTATTGTCTCTATATGGGTTAGGGTTATGGTGTTTCAACAATATTTCAGTTATATCATGACGGTCAGTTTTATTGGTCGAGGAAAACAGAGTACCCGGAGAAAACCACCAACCTGCCGTAAGTCACTGACAAACTTTATCATATAATAATGTATCGAGTGCACCTCACCTGAGTGGGATTCTAACACACAACGTTGGTGGTGATAGGTGCTGATTCCCTCCATATGAGGTGAACATCAAGTTGTCAGCCCTCATGATGCAAAACAACCATCCTCAGGTTGACAACTTTTGATGTTCATCTCATATGAAGGCAATAATTGAATGTTGTAAAAATAGGTTTAATTTGAATAATTATTAATATTGCCAATACATGTATTAGATTATCCAGGAAAACTACATTTTTTTTCATGTAAATACATTTTTTTTGACAATTTCAAAAGTGACCATTCAAGGACCATGTGACCAGATTATGATCTTAATTTGTCTACCATAATTACTGTCATTATAAGGTCAGGCAATCACACTCCCCCCCCTCCCTCCCCCAGATTTTTTAAAAAGTGACACAAAAAATTCCAATTGAAAATTGATTACTAGTCTAAGAATACAAGATTAAATAGTGGACAGGAAGCTAATGATGACAAACTAGTGGTTTATGTGTATGTTTTGTAGATCGTTGTTTGTCCTTTTTGTACTTTTTCTTTTGGCCATTGTGTTGTCTGTGTTTCTTCGATTTACGGATTCTGATTACCCCTTTGGTATCTCCAAACTCTTCTTGACCAGGCTAGCTGTATTCATGACATTAAGACTTATTAATTACCATTATTTAGTTTCTCAGCTATTGGAGATGGACACTGATTTATTACTTTAGCAGCAATACAATCAAACTGATCAGAGATGACATTTTCTGTAACTGGTAACCTTGGCTGACACCATTGTGCTAACATTACTGCTCCTAAAAGGATAAATAAAACTTTAATATTATTACATTACTGGTACATGTAGTTGGATTTACAACTGCCTATGCAATCAGTGCCTATCACCACTGATGTTGTGAGTTCGAATCTCGATCAGGGTGAGGTGTACAACATTATGTGATAAAGTTTGTCAGTGACTTGCGACAGGTAGGTGGATTTCTCCAGGTACTCCGGTTTCTTCCACCAATAAAGCTGACCGCCACGAATTAACTGAAATATTGTTGAAAGTGGAGTTAAACACCATCAAACAAACAAAAAAACAAACTACACCAAACATTACTGGGACCAACTTTTGTGTTCAGTTTATACAGGTTAAATTACCGTAACAAAGATGTCCTACATTGGGACTATATTAAAAGTTCGCATTATACAGGATTCCGTTTTATTCACGTTTCGGCTTAGATGTAGGTTTCACTGTATGTTTCGGCTTAGATGTAGGTTTCACTGTATGTTTCGGCTTAGATGTAGGTTTCATTGTATGTTTCAGCTTAGATGTAGGTTTCACTGTATGTTTCAGCTTAGATGTAGGTTTCATTGTATGTTTCGGCTTAGATGTAGGTTTCACTGTATGTTTCAGCTTAGATGTAGGTTTCACTGTATGTTTCAGCTTAGATGTAGGTTTCATTGTATGCTTCGGCTTAGATGTAGGTTTCACTGTATGTTTCAGCTTAGATGTAGGTTTCATTGTATGTTTCGGATTAGATGTAGGTTTCACTGTATGTTTCAGCTTAGATGTAGGTTTCACTGTATGTTTCAGCTTAGATGTAGGTTTCACTGTATGTTTCAGCTTAGATATAGGTTTCACTGTATGTTTCAGCTTAGATGTAGGTTTCACTGTATGTTTCGGATTAGATGTAGGTTTCACGGTATGTTTCAGCTTAGATGTAGGTTTCATTGTATGCTTCGGCTTAGATGTAGGTTTCACTGTATGCTTCAGCTTAGATGTAGGTTTCATTGTATGCTTCGGCTTAGATGTAGGTTTCACTGTATGCTTCAGCTTAGATGTAGGTTTCACTGTATGCTTCAGCTTAGATGTAGGTTTCACTGTATGCTTCAGCTTAGATGTAGGTTTCACTGTATGTTTCAGCTTAGATGTAGGTTTCACTGTATGCTTCAGCTTAGATGTAGGTTTCACTGTATGTTTCAGCTTAGATGTAGGTTTCACTGTATGTTTCGACTTAGATGTAGGTTTCACTGTATGTTTCAGCTTAGATGTAGGTTTCACTGTATGTTTCAGCTTAGATGTAGGTTTCACTGTATGTTTCAGCTTAGATGTAGGTTTCACTGTATGTTTTGGCTTAGATGTAGGTTTCACTGTATATTTCAGCTTAGATGTAGGTTTCACTGTATGTTTCAGCTTAGATGTAAGTTTCACTGTATGTTTCAGTTTAGATGTAGGTTTCACTGTATGTTTCGGCTTAGATGTAGGTTTCACTGTATGTTTCAGCTTAGATGTAGGTTTCACTGTATGTTTCAGCTTAGATGTAGGTTTCACTGTATGCTTCAGCTTAGATGTAGGTTTCATTGTATGCTTCAGCTTAGATGTAGGTTTCACTGTATGCTTCAGCTTAGATGTAGGTTTCACTGTATGTTTCAGCTTAGATGTAGGTTTCACTGTATGTTTCGGCTTAGATGTAGGTTTCACTGTATGCTTCAGCTTAGATGCAAGTTTCACTGTATGTTTCAGCTTAGATGTAAGTTTCACTGTATGTTTCAGCTTAGATGTAGGTTTAACTGTATGTTTCGGCTTACATGTAGGTTTCACTGTATGTTTCGGCTTAGATGTAGGTTTCACTGTATGTTTCAGCTTAGATGTAGGTTTCATTGTATGTTTCAGCTTAGATGTAGGTTTCACTGTACGTTTCAGCTTAGATGTAGGTTTCACTGTATGTTTCGGCTTAGATGTAGGTTTCACTGTATGTTTCAGCTTAGATGCAAGTTTCACTGTATGTTTCAGCTTAGATGTAAGTTTCACTGTATGTTTCAGCTTAGATGTAGGTTTAACTGTATGTTTCGGCTTACATGTAGGTTTCACTGTATGTTTCGGCTTAGATGTAGGTTTCACTGTATGTTTCAGCTTAGATGTAGGTTTCATTGTATGTTTCAGCTTAGATGTAGGTTTCACTGTACGTTTCAGCTTAGATGTAGGTTTCACTGTATGCTTCAGCTTAGATGTAGGTTTCACTGTATGTTTCAGCTTAGATGTAGGTTTCACTGTATGTTTCAGCTTAGATGTAGGTTTCACTGTATGTTTCAGCTTAGATGTAGGTTTCACTGTACGTTTCACTGTATGTATATCCATCAACATATTTGCACACTTATTTTTTTCTATCAATAAAATGAATTTCTACATGTAGTCAGAGACATAGAGTGATAAATCACTGTGATAGACGTATTACTCTTCTTAGTGATACTGATAGTCACTAGGAAATAGAAAATGCAAATATCCCCGGTAAAATGCAAATATTCCCTGTAAAATGCAAATAATTAAAGATTACCAGTTATATTAGCGTTTACCAGTTAAATTAGCGAATTGTCTTGTTATATTTGCGTTTTACCTTTTAAATTTGCATTGTCGTGGGATTTTAGCGTTTTTCCTTTTATATTTGCGTTTTTCCTTTTAAATTTGCATTGTCGTGGGATTTTAGCGTTTTTCCTTTTAAATTTGCATTGTCGTTGGATTTTAGCGTTTTTCCTTTTATATTTGCGTTTTTCCTTTTAAATTTGCATTGTCGTGGGATTTTAGCGTTTTTCCTTTTATATTTGCGTTTTTCCTTTTAAATTTGCATTGTTGTGGGATTTTAGCGTTTTTCCTTTTATATTTGTGTTTTTCCTTTTAAATTTGCATTGTCGTGGGATTTTAGCGTTTTTCCTTTTATATTTGCGTTTTTCCTTTTAAATTTGCATTGTCGTGGGATTTTAGCATTTTTCCTTTTATATTTGCGTTTTTCCTTTTAAATTTGCATTGTCGTGGGATTTTAGCGTTTTTCCTTTTATATTTGCGTTTTTCCTTTTAAATTTGCATTATCGTGGGATTTTAGCGTTTTACCTTTTAAATTTGCATTTTACCAGTTAAATCGCACGGTCATCTAAATCACCCGCTGAGTAGAGAGATTACGTAATACTGTAGTCGTCACTAGCTAATTGAATATGACGATCTATAGTATTATATTATCGTGTATCTATACGTATTTATTTATTATTATTATTTATGTCATACTAGTCTGGCCCTTAATAAATTTAGTGTATTCAATACACAATAATCCATCAATTGTTGGTATTTGATTTTCATGTCGTATTTTAACTTAATGCGATGTTTATTAAGAAATGTGACTTTAAATGTATTAAAATATTAGCAAAGTGTGATACACGTACAGAATACGTATACTGTTGTCACTTCACTATTACTTGTTTATCATGCGAGAAATATATTAACCTTGTAATACCTATGCTGAGACTATTTACTAAAAAATGAATTAAGTATATATTAAACTATCGGTCTCTATTAAGCTATTTATGTCTTGTTTTATAGCACAGGATTGTGTATGTACAGCGTCAAAGTTATTGTGCTTTAAAAGTTCTGATTATTGTAAAGAGGCACCTTAATGAACAATAAATATTTTTGTTTATGATATAAAACAAATAATCATAACCCTATGTAAACGCCGTTTACATAACGTACGCGCCCTTGTCCGATCCAACAGAAATATGCAATTTACATGTAAACACTATTTTGTCAGTTAATTAGATTGAACAATAAATACAGGATTTTTTTTTCTTCAAATGTTTATATAATTCCCTGATAAATATAAGAACAATCTATAATAGTATTATATTATTGTTTATTTATTTGTACCATTCTGGATGATAATAACTTTAGCTATTCAATACACAATAATCCATCAATCGTTGTGTATTTTACAGTAGTTATGTATATTTTATTTCTTGATTTTGTTTTTCAGGATCTAGAACTATGCACTCATATTTATTTCAATTTGATGTTGATTTAAATGTAAACGTTTAATATTTTCACGGAGATTCAACATTATAATTTATGTTTATTTATTTTACAGGCGATTGATGCATTTTAGTGGCCTTACCGTTCATCATTATGAACATATTGTTATATGGTAAATTACTTCAAGCCTTACAAATCGGGTAGCCTATTGTGCGACATTATATCCAACTTAATCATGATTCGCTTCGATAACTCTGTAATTTATTACGGGCTTGTTTTCGATAAAAAAAAATATGTATATGGATATTTTTTTTAAATAATCGCTAATACAGTGTTAAACATAGATTTGTATGCATCTGAAAGCAAAGCTCGGAGCTAAGAAATTATTCATATGAATATTTTACGTTAAGTTTAACGTTTAAAAAAATGAAATTCACTTCTGTAAACATCTGTTTTATAGGCCTTGTATTAAAATATGTGTTGAAATAGTGTAAAACAATTGAATTTTCTATAATTCAGAGAGAGAACACATTTGTTGTCCCCACAAGAGTTACATGCCTAGAGGCCTTTTCCTCAGGTGTACCACCTGTTGTGTTTACTGCTAAAGTGTATATTGTATTGGAGTGAGCTGTAAGTAATGAATTTATACCAAAGTAATAAAATTTTATGATTTCGTGTATCCCTCAAGGCCAAGTTATAGTTAGAGTATATTAAGTGAAATTTTAATGGTTAAGAAGGGGCGGAGCGAGCTGCAACAGCTGCATTAAAAATGAAACGCGTGTGCGCGAAGCCGAAGAATTTTTTTTAATTGAAGTGCCTGACAACGTAAGGAAAATTGTGATCGTAAAATCACAGGTACATGGGGTCATGACCTACATTACCCCCCCTTTTTTTTTTTCATTTTTTTTTCCATACACTTCTCAACATAATTTTGGTATCAAATAATCATAAATCTACTATTTCTTTCTCTCTATATTGATTTATAGAGATTTATGATTATTTGATACCAAAATTATGTTGTCGGGCACTTCAATTTTAAAAATTCCTTCGGCTTCGCGCACATGCGTTTCATTTTTAATGCAGCTGGGCCCGTATTCATAAAGCCACTTAAGTTAAGATTTTCCTAAGGAAACACTTAAGTTAAGGAAACTCCGCCCATTTTACTTGAGTGGTATTCATAAAACTTCTTATTTTAAGTATTTCCTAAGAATAACCTTAAGTTAAGGAAACTCCACCCATCATACTTAAGTGGTATTCATAAACGTCCTTAAACTAAGAAAACACTTAAGATTTCCCTTAGCTTTAAGGTAGATGGGTAGGTTCCTTAAGTTTTCTTGAATTGCTATTTTATATTGATTGTGAGTTATGAAAGTGATATTGTATGAATAAAAAGATAACAACAAACCATATTAGCAATATTTCATAGGCATTCGAGTTTATCATCAAATCCATATCATATCTTACATGTACATAAAATTCACCATCAAGGTCATTTTCCGGATGAGTAAATATTTTTACAACTGTACCATTTGATGGCACGTGCTTTGCGGGTATATGAAATAGGTATAATTAAAGCATATTAGTATTGCATTATTACCAATACAAACATGTTCCATGTCGGACGTTTTCGGTTGTTTAATGCTGGGAGAAGAGCTTTACGTAGAGAGCGAGTATTCAGAGATCGTACAAAACCTCTTGATATCTACGATGACTTCGAGTTAATAGACAAATACAGATTTGACCGACAGTCTATTATGATGATATGTGATATGTTACAGGATGACTTAGAAAGCAGTACATTTAGGAATCGAGCCTATTTTTTTTTTATGTTTTATTTACATGATATTTCCATACAGTCATTAAAATTAGTTTCGTATATAACTGTTGAACGTAAAATCCTCCAAATAGATGAGGGAGGTGCATCCAAACTCAAAAGTGGGAAGTTGAGGAACATTATGATTGTGTCCCTGTTAAACATACATGTACCTAAATTTTAAAGAAATATAATTGTTGACGAAAATTTTGCTCTTAAAACGTCCTTTCTTTTCTCGTATTCCTCCATTAGTATCATCTTCTCTCAATCGGTCCAGTTTGGCTTTCTCTTGGACATGTTTAATAGTTAAAAGATTTTGATACGACTTCAGTTTTATTTATATATGTATGTATGTATTGAAGTGGTCAAGCAATGTACGTGAAAGTTAGAGTATATTATGTGAAATTTTATTGGTTAAGAAGGGGGTCGCATCGCTTCGCTCGCTCCGCCTTCTTAACCATTAAAATTTCACTTAATATACTCTAACTATAACAAAATATCAAAGAATGGTGTCCTTCCTAATTAAGAGGAATTAAGGGGTCCCATTAAGGGTGAATTATCAGGGTAATCACATGTTAATAAAGGTAAATTTGATTCTCTTTTTTGCTTTTTCTACATAAATGGAATTACATAAAATACGAAAACAAATTAATGAATATGTATTATTAAACTCTAAAACTATAAAATTACACATGAAATATGAAAATATAATACTGAATATTTATTATTAATTTTACACCAATATAAACACACATCAAATATGAAAACATAATAATTAATATTTATATGTTTAATACTACAGAGTTCGCGAAATTGCATATGGGTTTGGTGGTCCTAGTGAAAAAAAATGTCAGTCCTCACTACAGCCAGCATGGATTACGCCAAATCCGCGCGGTTTCGCGGACAATCGCGGCGTGGAAATTGACTAATTAGCATCGGGAAGTCCGCGATTGTCTCACGGCCGAACGTGGCAGTCAAATTGTCCATCAGGACATTCGCGGACAACACGTTATTAGCGCGGCAAGCGAGGAAAGTAACCACATAACAATAGTTTTATTGCAGTCATACAGAAACGATCTTTGTTTATTATTATTATTTACTTTTATTTGTTTTCTTCATTTTTTTTTTTTAGAATAAAACTTGTTTATATGTATGCAATGAAATTATCTTTCTCCGTTCCCAAAAGAAAAAAAGTATTCTCTGTTTTGTACATCCATAATCGATTTATTTTACTACTCTCTCACCTTGTCAATCATGTGTTAATTGCTCCTTATCGGTCTCTTTGATGTATAATTGACTGACAAATAGGCGGTGCTTATTGTACAGATATAGAAATAGAATAAATAATATGAGACAGGCAACCTGTTTGAAGGACGAAGTCCTAAAATTTCAATAATACGATGATCCGTACACGTTAGCCTCACCGCCACCGGACGCAAAATTTACGAACAATTTCGATGATATTGACCGTGGCATTTGATAATAATTTATAAATTTGACCAAATTGATGAAGCTGATTGCATGTTCATATTTCAGATTAAACACGAATATTCCTTTTGAATCATAGCCCATGTATTATTCAATGCATTGTTACGGGTTTTAACTTGGAACAGATTTTCATGACCCCGTTCTAGTCACTCTAGTGACCTAGATCCAGACACAATTTCGAACATCATAATAACCTTTCTAGTGTAAATTATTCAATGACAACTGTTAAAATTGAAAGAGCATTCATTCATTTACGTTCACATATCTATTTGTATATAATACACATGACATAAAAACCTTTCCTTTATTCATACCATAAATGTGTGCCAGTTTGCATTCGGAATTCCTTGGACTCTTCAATGAATAAGGTACATCACGGATTTTGACATAGATCAAGGTAAGGAAAATGTATTATATTGACTGTTTTTGTTTTAATTTCAATGTGTTCTACATATGCATAGAACCAGGAGATCATATTCTTTCTAATTACAGGCATAAGATAACAAAATATGCGAACCTCAATGAATTTTTAGCGATAGATTCCAAGTGCAATTGTCGATCGTTTTCTGTTTACAAATATGAAAACCCGTCGTCTGCAACATTCAACAACTGCGCATGAATAATGAATAATTTTCTCCCAAAACACGAGTAATTTAGTGGGGTATCTACATTGTATTTATAAAAGCATTTTTTTAATTCATGTTTTGAAGGAACAATTAGGTGACATACTTTTTATTTCGATTGTAATTGCATCCGGTGAGGTTATTATCTTTTATTTTGAATGAATTGTGTAGCCGATTTGTTATGGCGTTCATTTTACCTACGCCGCTCTACCATCGGTAAATTGACGAGTTCTGTCCCCTGGCTCGTATCTCGGCTAGATTGAGACAGATTGAGTCAGTCTATTCCATCGGGAGTTTCGTAGAAAGAAATTTTTTTATTAGAATTTTAATAAAAGTTTATTTCGATTTTGCATAGAGTAAATAATCAAAGAATTGGGAATTTTTCATTGAAATAGATTTCTTTTGCGTTTCTAAATTATCAATTGATCTATTTTTTAAACTTCCGGTGAGCAGATTTTTGGCTATCAATATAGAAGGAAAAATCGGAGAGCTCACCGTTAGAAGGACTTCGTCCTTTATAAGTTTATTAACAAAATTAGGACCCCAGGAGGGCATATACAATTAACAAGGGAAAAAAAAAGATATTATGTATATATTTTTTAATGTCGGACTTAAAAGCACTTTAGAGCTTATGTTATTGTTGTACTCATGTACCGACTTTTAAAATAAATTACAAATGATGCCCACCGGTGCAAACGTAAAAGTCGTACAGTTTACTTTGTTCAGTCAATCCCATTTAACTTTTGCATTTGAAATTACTGAAATTAATTTCATGTGATTACAAATCATTGACACGCATTCAACCTGTACCTGAAATATCGGGACCACCAATCATCAAATTTACGGCAACGTAAATATTTACATGTATATTTTTTTGTATATATCTCATACTAGACGGAATTAGCATTAGACTTTACGAATAAAGTTGAAACAAAAATTTGAAAAATGATTAGGTGTAAACATATATCTTCGCATGTTCATGTATAACATAACATAACATAGTTTATTAAATCAATCAAGAAGCCCGTGAGAGCACAGAATTACAGACATTTACATTTTACACTTACAATGATTTTGATGATGTATGCAAAAGGGGGTAACGTAAATATGACTGATAAATTGTGTGTTGAAATTTACTGAAACTATCAACCTTTTCCGACAAACATTCATGCAAATGTTCTGTTAAATTTTCTTACTTATATAAATATGAGATATTTTTGTCTTTATTTTGTACGTAAATACACTAGTGTATTTCTACCTTGCCCCATATTCGCGCCAGGAAAGGTAGCTCAAAGGTCAATAAATAACTGAAATATTGTTGAAAAGTGACGTTTAAACACCCATAGCCTCATATGAATTATTGCAATAAAATATCGATTAAGTAACGAAATCGATAAAAATTATTTTCCAGTTTATTTAATATAAAAAGTTGTTTTACACGTTTACTGTGAGATGTATTGCAACCGCCATTTTTATTACTACAACCACGTGCGCATGCTCGTGTTTGATAGAAAAGCTATAGCTATATTTAGATATTTTGTGATAATAATTTTATATTGTAAATCGATCCATCCTGTGATTTTTTTCAACAAGATACATTTTTTATAGTATATATTTTATTATTAAATACAATATTGAACTGATTTTCGCTAACACTTCAATCATTGAATATTGATTTTTTTCGGATGTTGAATATGTTTTCCCCAGAATTGCACCCCCTGTTAGTATACATAAATTTTATTGCTTTATTTAAAAAAAAATAACACCAAGAACATCGATGATACGAGTGTTCTTATTCAGAAATAAACCTACAGCAAAATAAAGGTATACTGTAAACAAAATTTATTGTCCGAAAAATACGGTACTCCTCTACTATACTAATTTGGATTAGGTGATGGGAATTAGGTGTCATCATCAAAATAAAGTATTTTATGATAATGATGGCTGATTAAAATTGTTTGTCCTGCATTGGCTGTCAGTTGTAATATACAGGATGTAACTAATATACAGGAAGAGCTCCTACTGTGAAGCCATCTATTTTGAGATGTCATTCAATGAAAATAACAACCTGACCATATTGTTACATAATAAGAATAAGAATTAGATAAGAAATTAAAATTTATAGAAGGCAAGGATTTATATAATTAACACATTAAGTCACATTTCATTTATTTAGCTTGGGTCAGTTATCAATTTATTTTTTAAGTACAAATAAATTGGAAGACGGCTTGAAAATCGATGTAAAGATTTATTAACATTAAGGGATTCTTTAATTAATGGGTTTATATTATTAGTATTTATTCTTACAAAATACATCATAACTTGAGTTTTAATAAAGGAAGCAATAGGGAGTCGCCCCAACTCTGATAATGTCGAAATGTTACATGCAGTTTTTTTAAGGCCTAAAACTGTTTTACAATATTTTGTATGTATTTTTTCATATGATGATTTTTCCTGTAGGGCTAAAGTATCACAAAAAGTATTATTTCTGATTGCTCGAAGCATGGCTCTATATAAGTGGAGGTATTCGTCCATATACCATATTTCACAATTATAACTTATAATGGGACGGATCAGCGTGTCAAAGAGTTTACACGAGAGGTTGACAGGTAGTTGTTCAAAATTTGAGAAAAGTTTTCGCATTTATAACCACGAGACTACATGACCCCTCGATGACCCGAATGCTATTCTCTTATCCAAACATATCCGGGTAATAATAACACTTTTTTTTAGCAATCAATTTTAATCGTTTCATTTATATAAATCGTTATTCAATAATTCGTCTATTTTATTAACAAAAATAAACTATTGTAAAGAAAATATTACTTATTAGCAAAGTGTATGAATGGATCAGAGACTATATTATGTAACCTTGTACATGTCAATAAAAAAAAAAATGTCGGATGTAAAAATACGGATGAAAACACATAAATTGATGCTACATTGTAGGAATAATGACATTCTTTTCTTAAGAAAGGATAAATACAGCAAGCAAGCTTGTTATACATTTAAATTTCACCCCGAGATCAAAATATTACTAAAACTAGGATGTCGACAAACAACACGCATAACCAACAAAACACGTGACGCTATCAAAAAAAAATAAAAAAAATATCGTTAACTAATGAAATAGAAAATTGAAGTACAACTTTTTAAAATATTTTATTGGATAAAAATACAATAATGAATGGAGTATGTGATCTGAGCTCTTCCTGTCCAAAAATATGTAGAAGAATATTCGATTATTAGCATCGTGTTATCGGTTTTCGTGCTATTATCGATTTTCAGATATAGCGATTAACAGTGTTAACCCTTCATTCATATGACGATTGGAATTTTCAAAGAATGCCTAGTTAAATATTTCTTTGTACATAAGATTGTTTTTAAAGCCATTCTTGTATTTTAATATACTCTCGATTATCTGGCAACTTTTGCTGTCAGTAAAATGGCGTCATCTGTTTTCATATGAAAACAGGGCCGATATACGGGATGGAAACGAATATAAAATCCGGAAATGGCTGGTTTTAAAATTTCATGGTTCTGGCCATCTACCAAATCATATTACATCTAAATAAAATAACAGAATGTTTGAAAATGACCACTTTCAAAATTGTGTTTACTTTTGATGTTTTTCTTAGTACTGAAACCACAATGCACTGCAAAGTGACATGTATTTTATATAAGAAACAGGCATATTTCAGTCAGCTCTTTTGTTTACAAGTACGATCAGTGACCCCATGACAGTTACATGATAGAAAGAGCCGGTGCCTGAGAGGCAGACAACATAGTAAGTTCAATTTTATATAGCCCTTCTGGATTTTTTTCCAGCTACTTTATAAATGAAGTAAATTTTTAGCATTACAAAAAGTACGGTTCAGTAGGTAGGTTCACTGTTTTTGGTACTTGTGTCTTTAAAAGCAAACTTTAACATCTTTTATGAATTTATTACACAATCACTTTTTGCAGATTTACGTTTTGTTTCTATATACTTATGGCAAAACAAACGAATCGGAGAAAACGATCCGTCTTTAATGAGACACATTTACAAAAGATTTTTTTCGAAAATTGAAGAACTACGAAATTATGTGAAAAAAAAAGAACAGACATCGGAACAATGCCATGAATTCGTAAAAAAATTAAAATAGGCCTATGCTACGGAGTAAAATTGTTTTAATGCTATTATTTATAAGATCGCACTTTGTAATCGATCGTTCATGCACTACAATAAAGCTACACATAAGCTCTGCTTCTTAGCTAAAAGCACAGAAAGTTACAGGGTAGGAAGCCATAAAATTGAGAGGATTATGTAACATATAATTTGTAATAGTTTTCATTTGACAATTACAGACGATGCGTATTATAAATACTTTTAAAGTATATTATACAAAACTTCAGGGTACATCTCTTACTAATATAATAATTTGTTTATGGAAATACAATATTCTTACTTGCCAACAGTAAAAAGATTAATCTGTTTTCATAACGGTTATTTCTGATTTGAACAAAGCGTAATATGTCTGCGTAAAGAAAACATTTTTTGTTTATTTTAATAACGTCTTACGAACTGGCGGACCCTTCTGATTAATCTCAGAATAGTCATAAAAAATATGATTGTTGTTTTTATAAGGAAAAATTGCATATGAATGTTTTTTGTCTATTTTGCTTTTTGGGGTTTGCAAGAAGAATGTTCTACCCTGCTCTGTTCACCCTGCTTTACTTTATAATTTTGGTTGTTGCTATATCATTCTGATGATGCACAAAAAAAATCAAGATAAAAATGAACAATCCAATATAACTTACGATCAATGTTAATCTTAAGATTTTTTTGTGAAAATAGCCCCAGAATCATTGCTGCATCAGGTGCGGATCCAGCAGTTTTGAAAACGGGGACCCAGGCTCTTGTTTGCCAATTTTTACCCAATTTATACACAAATTTTACTAAATTGTCGAACACCCCCTTGCTCCGCCAGTGTGCTTTAATATGCACCCATTCCTAATGTATACTTGATCACCTATTAGAACCTTTAAAATGTGTATTGCATCTCCTATTCTAGTCACGGGTACCGTTAAATGGTCACAAAATGTGTATTGCGTTTCTGATTATTGCCAAAGATTGTGACACATGTATTCATGTATTCGGTCAGAGTCCCGTCGACCGGATGTAAGATGACACTTGTATATTCTGTCTGGCAATATAAGGTACCCTGCTGAGTGAACCGGTGTGAATGTACCTGTCGTTTTCAGAATGAAAATAAAAATAAGTAAACCCGCCTTTCACTTCTTATTTCAGGAATTATTTGCCTTAATTTATTGAAGAATAAAATATTTCAAATTAAAATATGGTCTCTCGCTTTATGGCGTTTACATAGGGATATGATTATTTGTTTTATATCATAAACAAAAATATTTATTGTTCATTAAGGTGTCTCATTACAATAATCAGAACTTTTAAAGCACAATAACTTTGACGCTGTACATACACAATCCTGTGCTATAAAACAAGACATAAATAGCTTAATAGTGACCGATAGTTTAATATATACTTAATTCATTTTTTAGTAAATAGTCTCAGCATAGGTATTACAAGGTTAATGTATTTCTCGCATGATAAACAAGTAATAGTGAAGTGACAACAGTATACGTATTCTGTACGTGTATCACACTTTGCTAATATTTTAATACATTTAAAGTCACATTTCTTAATAAACATCGCATTAAGTTAAAATACGACATGAAAATCAAATACCAACAATTGATGGATTATTGTGTATTGAATACACTAAATTTATTAAGGGCCAGACTAGTATGACATAAATAATAATAATAAATAAATAAATAAATAAATAAATACGTATAGATACACGATAATATAATACTATAGATCGTCATATTCAATGAGCTAGTGACAACTACAGTATTACGTAATCTCTCTACTCAGCGGGTGATTTAGATGACCGTGCGATTTAACTGGTAAAATGCAAATTTAAAAGGTAAAACGCTAAAATCCCACGATAATGCAAATTTAAAAGGAAAAACGCAAATATAAAAGGAAAAATGCTAAAATCCCACGACAATGCAAATTTAAAAGGAAAAATGCAAATATATAAGGAAAAACGCTAAAATCCCACGACAATGCAAATTTAAAAGGAAAAACGCAAATATAAAAGGAAAAACGCTAAAATCCCACGACAATGTAAATTTAAAAGGAAAAACGCAAATATAAAAGGAAAAACGCTAAAATCCCACGACAATGCAAATTTAAAAGGAAAAACGCAAATATAAAAGGAAAAACGCTAAAATCCCACGACAGTGCAAATTTAAAAGGAAAAACGCTAAAATCCCACGACAATGCAAATTTAAAAGGAAAAACGCAAATATAAAAGGAAAAACGCTAAAATCCCACGACAATGCAAATTTAAAAGGAAAAACGCTAAAATCCCACGACAATGCAAATTTAAAAGGAAAAACGTAAATATAAAAGGAAAAACGCTAAAATCCCACGACAATGCAAATTTAAAAGGTAAAACGCAAATATAACAAGACAATTCGCTAATTTAACTGGTAAACGCTAATATAACTGGTAATCTTTAATTATTTGCATTTTACCGGGAATATTTGCATTTTACCGGGGATATTTGCATTTTCTATTTCCTAGTGAGTACAGTCAGAGACACACCATGATAAATCACTGTGATAGACATATCACTCTTCTTAGTGATACTGATATGTTTTTAGCTCTGTTTAATCTATTTACTTACTTTCTTGTGCATATTGGGTGATAGCAAGTAACACTCTAAATATAAAAGAAATTTGAAGATATATTAACAGAACAAAAGATAATACACATATCACCGAGATGAGTGGTATGTCTATCACAGTGATTTATCATGGTATGTCTCTGACTGTGCTGTATCATAATCACCGAGATGAGTGATATGTCTATCACAGTGATTTATCATGGTATGTCTATGACTGTACTGTATCAGAATCACCGAGATGAGTGATACATTTATCAGTGATTTATCATGGTATGTCTCCGACTGTGATGTATCAGAATCACAGAGATGAGTGATACATTTATCACAGTGATTTATCATGGTATGTCTCTGACTGTACTGTATCAGAATCACCGAGATGAGTGATACATTTATCACAGTGATTTATCATGGTATGTCTCCGACTGTGCTGTATCAGAATCACCGAGATGAGTGATACATTTATCACAGTGATTTATCATGGTATGTCTCTGACTGTACTGTATCAGAATCACCGAGATGAGTGGTACATCTATCACAGTGATTAATCATGGTATGTCTCCGACTGTGCTGTATCAGAATCACCGAGATGAGTGATATATATGTCTATCACAGTGATTTATTATGGTATGTCTCTGACTGTACTGTACCTGTTTCTAGCTGTTGTTGATCTACTGGTAGTTGTAAATGTTCCTTCCATTCTTCTGTCAACTGTTTGTGTGTAATATGGCGTAAGACTTTCAGAGCATAATATTTTCTCGTTAGGTGTTTATGTCTGAAAAAGAGATGTGATTTGTTTTAACTTGTTTTAAACTGATAAGCAAGTATACTATTTATGTTTTCTGATGACATTGTTTGTTTGCTTAATGGTGTCTTAACACCACTTTCAACAATACTTCAGCTATACCGTTGCAGTCAGTTTTATTGGTGGAGGAAAGCAGAGGACCGGGAGAAAACCACTGATCTGTCGCAAGTCACTGACAAACTTTATCACATAATGTTGTGCACCTTGCCCTGTTCGAGATTCGAACTAACGACATAGTGGTGATAGGCACTGATTGCATATGTAGTTGTAAATCCAACTACCATATGATCATGACAACATCTGCCCCTTCTGATGACATTAATTTTCTGAGAAATATTTATAAACATGCTTTTTGCCCTTTTTTCAATTTGCAACAGGTCTTTATAGGTCAATAATGTAGGGTAGGTGTGCAAACAAAATAACATGTAAAAATGTGACATCGTATTATGTAATTGAGCTGCATTTTTTATATGAATAAAATATTTGGAGGTGAAGTCAATTATAATCTTCTGGATTCTACATAGATTCTGGTCCATGTTGGTACAAAATAAGATCTCTGTTTTGATTTTCCTCTATTTATATATGACACATTTTTCTAAAAAATAAATTAAAAGTGAAATTTTACATTTAAACAGAGACAAAATCCTGAGGATACCTGCTGTCTTCACCTCCTTCAATAAACAAATGCTAAGATGTCACGAAAAGAGAATTGTACTGTGCATATCACATGACATTTTAAGGACCCTGGTGGCTCAATGAGTTAGGTACATTTAGTTGGATTACATACATGTAACAACTCGTACAAGCCTATCACCAATATGACGTGGGTTCACACCCGGCTTTGTAAATTACAAAACAGGGTGCACTCGACTCCCAGCCGCAAGTGATAAAGTTTACCAGTTGCTTGCCCGTGGGTGTGGTTCTCTCCGAGTACTGCAGCTTCTTCCACCACTAAAACTGGTCACCATGATATAGCTGAAATATTGCTGAAAGTGGCATTAAACACAATAAATCAATCAATCAATTATGCTGTTCATATCACATGACATTTTTCACATACCTCTCCTTATTAGTATCAACAATATCTAGGAGTGTGTCAAGAATGATTGGTCCTGCTTCGTGTTCCTCCATTAAAACAACAAATTCTGAAAATCCCTCCTTTGAAACTTCATCCACTTGATAGTAGACAGGTGATAATTTATCTACCATGGTTTTAACTTTTCTAGGAGTCACATGACATATTTTGTATTCTTTCAACCAATCATGTGACTTGGCTCTAGAGTACCTTCTTATAAGATTAGGCCATCTGTTAAAGAAAAATTGCATAAATATATTAATTTCACAATGATACATTCTGGCTCTAGCAAACTACTGTTAAATTGTTAAATGTTGTCCAGCAGTAGCCAATGCAAAGTTCTTTACTTTCCCACTGATCAAAATTGTTGTATTATGTCCCATATAATATTAGAAAGACTTATATACCAGCAATGGGCTAGGTACATACCAGTCATTGTTTTCCACTATTTCCTGGATATTCTTCCTAACACCTGCCATACATGTTTTACTCTTTGAATTCTTGTGAAATATTCAATTAAGGTTGATCACAATTTTTGCTCAGTTCATGAAGAAATAACCTCAATCGCGTAGCGGGTTACGTAAGGGTGTGTACAACCTGATTGAGGTTATTTCGAATGAACCGAACAAATAATTTCGATCAATCCTTATAAATGAATTCAGACTTTTTTTGTTATAATTATGATATTGAAAAATATATAATTTTTTTCAAAATAAGGCAAATAATCGGAAATAAATTTAAATAACCCCACAGATGCCTCATTTAAAGAAAATCACCTAATGACAACAGCATGCGATGCCATGAGAATGATGTCTATTTTTAGATTCCGTTCATTGACAAATAATCTCAACTTTTTAAACCAATCAAAACACGTATAAAATGACATGTGACTCTAAAATTAATTTATTTGATAATGATTTGGGTTTCTGTGGTGAAATATTTGTTTTAAAAGGAATTATTTTTCAGTGTGAGTAAGTGATTGTTGTTTAACTACAATAGGCTTACCCCTAATTTTTCAGCTATATTTGGGCAAGAAGTAATTTATATTTCAATTATATGATGATGATATATGCTTTGCACATGATATTTGTATACTAAACTTACACATGACAAGTTGGATTCAAGTAGTGTTATTGCACTAAAACAAGGGGCTCACCTCTGCCTGTACCTCTCATCTATTTATGAATTCCGATTACCCCTTTGGTATCTTCAAACTCTTCTAGTTATTCATGCAATATTTGGGATTAAGCAAGTTTGAGAAAAAAATTTTTTTATTCATATTCCAAAGTGTAACAATGTCGTGTGGTATTGACCAATTAATTATTTTCTTGCAATAAAAAAATTAAAAGTAAATGTAAAATAATTTTATTTATTTTTCCATATAATGTCCTATGCTTAAACTTTGTCCTACACTGGGGTCCATCTTTGTTATTTGATAGACATAAATAACATACATTTGGTAAAGGACCATACAAAGGATCATTCTGAATGTTTAAGATATTTTAAAGTTTTTTTCCAATATGATCCTATCTTATATTGTCTTCTGGTGGCTGCCATATTGAATTTGTCAGTGACACAAATAAATTGAAATTTTGTAAATCAAATCAAATCAAAGTTTTATTTAAAATTGGTACATTTTATAACAGCACAACATGTAAGGGGCCATCCAATGCAGGGTTTGAAGCTAAGGAAATATTTTAGGGGCCAAGTGGGCCCCTACCAAATTAATTTTGGTAGCCCACACAATTTGTTAGGGGTCTAACAGGCGCACTTGCCTGCCACCTCGCTTGCGAGGTGCCCTACGGCAGGGGGTCCAGAAGCCCTGGGATAAATGGTGTAAAATCCTGCATTCTGGCCATTTCTTGGCAGCAAAATTGGTCATTCAGAAACTATAATTTAATACAAGATAAAAAATTTCCAAAACATTTTCCTCAAAATAAGCTTATCTTACATGCTCCAATACACTATGACTTCAGAAATTTATAGTTGAAATCAAATTTCGGGGCGATTTAGAGCTTTGACATATGGTATGGATGTTTGTAGCTTGTATATCCTGTAGTAAATGAATTTTCATTTTTTTCTCTCTTTGCAATATGAACAAACCATGCCGGTTTCAGTATCAACTAACCATGGACGGTTTTGTTTCCATTCCTTTAAAAATTGTCTAGAGCGTTTGGACTTTTCGTAATCTCTAAAATATTGTTCATTTTGCTTTTTAAGAGGCCCAGAGTTCCCCAAAAAGAACTGACTTAAATCGGCTTGGCGAAAAACATTTCGCCAACCGGATATTTTGAACGAACATGTAAAATTAAAAATCAAAGTCGGAAAAGTGTACTATAAAATTCCGTAATATGACTCAACAGAAAACGGCATGGTTTGTGCAATATAAAGACAACAGAGAAATTATCGTTGTTAAAAGAATTATTTGTTACCTAAATCCCTTTACAACAACAACTAAATTCTTTATTTCAATCCTTAAATGACACAAAATTAATGCAAAAATTGACATCCTTATACGGAGGTGTTAAATAGAACAGCCGTAAATCTCCTTAACTGGAGATAAGATTTGCATACATCAAAATAAGCTGGTTCCCAGGCTACTGCACTTCGTTACTCTAAGTTCATAGAACGAAGCGTAATACAAGTGGTTATCAGTTTAATATCAAAACAAAAAATCGGGGCTTAAAATCGATCGATGGAAATGTCAATATTTTTCGGATTTCAATCTTGGTGAATAGGAATTATTACATCTAGATTTACACTATTTTATTTTTTCCAATTTTCACTCGCCAAGTGGACGACTGAGATGAGATTTTTAAGGGCCCACACTGAAATTTACTCGCAAATGGCGAGTGGGCGACCGCTAATTTCAAACCCTGCAATGATTATTTGTGACTAATGAACAGCTTAGGCTTAATCAAGCTTATTATATTTTCTTAGAAAAATTCTTTATTCTTTTCTAATTGGATCCTATAGTATGCCAACATTTTATACTGCGATTATGGCCATTTAATTTTTTTTACATAACTAGGGCCCGATTTGAATAAGTGCTGATTTGACTATTTAGATTGGTGCCGAAATGACCAGGTGTCAATTTGACCTGATACAGTTCCGTAGCTATAATAAATCCAGATGTTGCTGGATTGTTGTTAATACATATAATTAAAGGTTTCTGAAGATATTCGATCACAAACCTGGTAGTTAGAACAAGCGGACTGGTGACACATAAATTAAAAAAAACTAAGTCCAAAGACAATTTTCAAGGTTTTAAACTCTGGCATTTTTTTCATAGAACACCTACAGGTGTGTATCATAATGGTGCTTCTTTTTGAAGCCTAAATAGGATACAAAATCATACAATACTATAGAAGAAAGCATGATAACCTACATTGTATAAGGTAGTGAAAAAAAAAATATTTTGGTCTAAAAATGTTTTTTTTTCTTTTAAACATTTCCAAAAAAACAGAAAATCGACCACTATTTGGCTCACCTAAAAGGTCATAACTTTTGAACAGCTCAACTGATTTTAATAATTTTCGGACCAAAATTTCTCATTTTTTATGAACTGTCATATTAAACTATAATTTGATGATTTTTTAGCATTTCAATTTTTGGCTTGGCCTCCCTAATATAAATGAAAAGTTCACAATGGGACTACTCTGTTAGGTTGTAACAGTTTTGTAGCCAGTTACAAAAACATTATGTGTTTTATCATCTGGACTAATTTCTTTCAAGTTTCAATGAAAAAATATCAAGATAAAAAAGTTACGAAACCCATTTTGTAACAGTTTCCTCCACAACTCATTGCTTTTACAGAGAGAATGTAAACGTATACATGATTGAGAAATGTTCAGTATATCTCTGCATTCTAAACCTTCACTTTGCAATATAAGCTCTATAATTTCGTTTGGAAGGGAAAGCAAATTTTTCTCGAAATCTTTACTAGTGGCTGCCATATTTGTTTACAAAATACGGAAGTGGCTAAAACAAGTCTCGCCATTCCGTATTTAACATAGCATCAACCGTACCACGTTTTATGGGTCCATTTGATCGTTTCTGTCATATATATATATATAATTGAATCAAACATATATATAGTTGGTGATTGATTGGCTAATCATAGATCTCCTTCGATAAAACATCATAATTATATATGCGTACATATAACTATATGTAGTATAACTGATCATAACTGCGCCCCGAGGTTTTTTATTCTAAAGGCTATATAATATCAAACTCCGGACAGTTTTCGTATCCGCTACCGAACATGGTTCATCCGCTGGATGCGGACCGGAGCCAATCGTAACTACTCGGCTATTCTCGCTACCCTGCAAATAACCTCGTACGTACATAGTAGAAATTCTTCTTAAATTGTTTGCCGGAAGTTAAGTTAAGTTAAGCCGCACAAAAATATAGTCCACGAAAATCCAATATGGAAGACATACTAAGTAAAATCTAATCATGCAAAACTAATTAAAACTTTAATTGAAATATAAAAAATTGTTAAAAATATAACTTTATCAAACTTTCATGTAACTGACATGTGAAAAGTAGTGCGATTTATATGCCTAATGCATACGAGGTTATTTGCAGGATAGCGAGAATGGCCGAGTAGTTACGATTGGACCGGAGCTGGTAACTGTCCGGAGTTTGATATAATATGCGTCTTAACATTCAAGTAATTTATCACTGATTATAAGCTGTTTCGGAAAAGTGATGAAAATGATATTATATACAACAATTTAATTCAAAATAAGCTTTTCTACTACACGTAGTCTACTAGTATAAAAAAAAATTGCCTAAACCTTTTTCAGTCTTCCAGTTAATAGAACTATAACATGATTATAAACTCTCTCGTTTTTGTGTGATTTCTAACAGGCTTTCGGTAAAGTTTGGTGCAAAGGTGAATTGAAATGGAATAAGAAACTACTCAAATAGTTTTAAAATTATCTACATGTATATTGTAGTAATCAAAATGGAGAACACATAGATTCATCGTTCTCATATGTGCAGTCTCTCAATATGGTCTTCTTCTAGTTTAAAATTACATTAATGATTGAGAACAAGGTTTATTCCTTAAAGGTGCATTATCTGCCGTAAATTTCTGATACCCATAAAAACTATCAGATATGAGTGATGCCTTAATAAAAAGTGTTTCTGTAACTTATACATGTTATGAAATGTACGCGTATCGGGGAAAAAAGGTGCAACTGCTCGTGTTTTGAGATCGATCAAGAAATGGACGCCATCTTATTAATTATCGGCATTGCTTACGGAGTTTGCCGAAACGTCATTAAATCAGTACAACAATGCACTTATTTCTTATTTTCTGTGAATCTGCTTTTAGTCGGCGTTAATTACAGACAAAAAACCATGCAAGTTTGCAGCTAACAAGCGACAAAATACAAATTATTCGTTTTTACCTGTCACCAGTAAGGTCAGTTGCATACCGTGGGAGAAAGCGAGGTCAAATTTTAATAAGACTAAGCGTTTCGTAGGGAGGAACACTAGTGACCATGCCTGTCAAATATTTTGCTGCAAAAGTAACTGTGAAACTATGTATCATTGATTTTTCCTTCTCGAGATAACCGTGGTCAAAATAATGAACAATCTGAATGTTTGCTCCGCCTACAGCTATTTATACCCACGGTCCCGATTTAAGCCGTTTATTTGCCGATGACGCTTCGCTTCGCTATTTAAATCAAGTTGAAGCACAGGGGGCTTGTTACAATTTATTTTTATCCCTCGACGGACAACTCTCTCCTTTATTTTATCCATCGACGGACATCTCTCTCCCAGAGTTTTCCGTCGAGGGATACAACAATCGTAACAAGCCCCTGTAAGGAGAGTTTTCCGTCGAGGGATACAACAATCGTAACAAGCCCCTGTAAGGAGAGTTTTCCGTCGAGGGATACAACAATCGTAACAAGCCCCTGTAAAGAGAGTTTTCCGTCGAGGGATACAACAATCGTAACAAGCCCATGTAAAGAGAGTTTTCCGTCGAGGGATACAACAATCGTAACAAGCCCCTGTAAGGAGAGTTTTCCGTCGAGGGATACAACAATCGTAACAAGCCCCCGTAAAGAGAGTTTTCCGTCGAGGGATACAACAATCGTAACAAGCCCCTGTAAGGAGAGTTGTCCGTCGAGGGATACAACATTCGTAACAAGCCCCTGTAAGGAGAGTTTTCCGTCGAGGGATACAACAATCGTAACAAGCCCCCGTAAAGAGAGTTTTCCGTCGAGGGATACAACAATCGTAACAAGCCCCTGTAAAGAGAGTTGTCCGTCGAGGGATACAACAATCGTAACAAGCCCCTGTAAGGAGAGTTTTCCGTCGAGGGATACAACAATCGTAACAAGCCCCTGTAAGGAGAGTTTTCCGTCGAGGGATACAACAATCGTAACAAGCCCCTGTAAGGAGAGTTTTCCGTCGAGGGATACAACAATCGTAACAAGCCCCTGTAAAGAGAGTTGTCCGTCGAGGGATACAACAATCGTAACAAGCCCCTGTAAAGAGAGTTGTCCGTCGAGGGATACAACAATCGTAACAAGCCCCTGTAAGGAGAGTTTTCCGTCGAGGGATACAACAATCGTAACAAGCCCCTGTAAGGAGAGTTTTCCGTCGAGGGATACAACAATCGTAACAAGCCCCTGTAAGGAGAGTTTTCCGTCGAGGGATACAACAATCGTAACAAGCCCCTGTAAGGAGAGTTTTCCGTCGAGGGATACAACAATCGTAACAAGCCCCTGTAAAGAGAGTTTTCCGTCGAGGGATACAACAATCGTAACAAGCCCCCGTAAAGAGAGTTTTCCGTCGAGGGATACAACAATCGTAACAAGCCCCTGTAAAGAGAGTTGTCCGTCGAGGGATACAACAATCGTAACAAGCCCCTGTAAAGAGAGTTGTCCGTCGAGGGATACAACAATCGTAACAAGCCCCTGTAAGGAGAGTTTTCCGTCGAGGGATACAACAATCGTAACAAGCCCCTGTAAAGAGAGTTTTCCGTCGAGGGATACAACAATCGTAACAAGCCCCTGTAAAGAGAGTTGTCCGTCGAGGGATACAACAATCGTAACAAGCCCCTATAAAGAGAGTTTTCCGTCGAGGGATACAACAATCGTAACAAGCCCCTGTAAAGAGAGTTGTCCGTCGAGGGATACAACAATCGTAACAAGCCCATGTGGTTGAAGCTCAAATAAAACATATCATAAATCTCGATCTTGTTGAACTTGGTGATTGGTAAAATACCTAAATAAACCGATGTCCTTTCATAAAAAAATCGCTTTCGTGTTATAGACATATTAATGTCAATACAACGGTACCGAAATCATGCTTTTGAAAAATATATGTAAAACTCAACCAATTTAAATTTATTTTGATGGAAAATTAATTCCACTTACATTAGACCATATTGAACATAACTTGTGACCTTTGGGGTTACATCTTACTGAGGATGTATGCTTGTTTTCGCTTGACATTAACAAATAATCATTCAACCCGTCTTCCCATGTCCCGGGCCTGTCTTTTTAAAATCATTTCACTCTTACCAGTACAGAATTTACTCTCAATCGAGGGGCTATCGTGGCCGTGATCGTATGGTAGTTGGATTTACAACTACCTATGCAATCAGTCCCTATCACCACTGATGTTACGAATTCGAATCTTGCTCAGGCGAGGTATACTCGATACAACATTATGTGATCAAGTTTGTCAGTGACTTGTAACAGTTCGGTGGTTTTCTCCGGTTCCTCCGGTTTTCTCCACCAATAAAACTGACCGCCACGATATAACTGAAATATTGTTAAAAGTGGCCTTAGACACCATCAAACAAACAAACAAACATTTACTCTCATCCGTGTTTTCAAATAAAACGGCAGCATCGGCGGTGTGACGGTTAGCATGATCGCGTCGAGTGCGGTACATCGTGCGAACCCCGCGGTCGGGTCAAATCAAAGACAATACCGAGGATTGGCATTACTTTGTTGCTTCTCCGCTAAGCATGCCACAAAGACTCGTTAACTCTGAATCAGGACAATGTGTCTGATTGAAGCGACATGTCTACCCATGGACTCTATGTTGTTTCAGTGAGCTAGCTTTAAAAAC
Source organism: Bathymodiolus brooksi (assembly GCA_963680875.1). NCBI lineage: Eukaryota > Metazoa > Mollusca > Bivalvia > Mytilida > Modiolidae > Bathymodiolus > Bathymodiolus brooksi. The sequence continues at coordinate 35,961,863 of OY804580.1, read as the reverse complement.
AAATTCAACGAATCGTGTTGGTCAAGTACAAAGCAGACATCATTATCATTTCATCGAATGTAACTTGTTCTTGCCATGATATAACTTAAAATTACTCATTTGGCATCAAACAACACTCATTAACTTATTATTTTTAAATATTTCTAGGTGCAAATGTAACATGGAACTCAAATGAAAGTAATACCGTCTTAATTATTTTGAAAGTGACGTTAAACACCAGTCCCTATCACCACTGCAAATTACGATATGCAAGAAAACAGAAGGGACAATCAAGAATGGGCAATCCTCAGACACCGACAACATTGGGTACACAAGACACAGGACGAAACAAACAAAACACAAAACTAAAACGATGAGCACCACAGACATCCACCAAAAATCGGGGTATAAACCAAAAACCGAGGGATGAACCTAGGTGTTCGTAAAGGGTAAGCAGTTCCTGTCTCTTAATAAGACACCCATCATGATACTCGTATACTAAAGACGTGTTTGACACCACTTTACGCAAACAAGCACAAATAACATAAATAAGACATGAACCCCCCGACAGAGAACAAGGGGCGTGTGGGGGGGGGGACAAAGTTGAACCCAAGTTCAATGACAGTGATTTATATATTTACATTATTTATTGGGGGTAGCAGATTTACCACCGTTAATCATTCTTTGTTTAGGGAGATTTCGGGTGATCCCTAGTTCACCCCCGGTTTTTAGTATTGTTCGACTTTTAGTTTTCTGTGTTTTGTTTTGTACATCGTTGTTTATCCCTTTGTCCGTTTTCCTTTGGCCATTGTGTTGTCTGTCCTTCTTCTCTTGGCCATTGTGTTGTCTGTCCTTCTTCTCTTGGCCATTGTGTTGTCTGTCCTTCTTCTCTTGGCCATTGTGTTGTCTGTCCTTCTTCTTTTGGCCATTGTGTTGTCTGTCCTTCTTCTCTTGGCCATTGTGTTGTCTGTCCTTCTTCTCTTGGCCATTGTGTTGTCTGTCCTTCTTCTCTTGGCCATTGTGTTGTCTGTCCTTCTTCTCTTGGCCATTGTGTTGTCTGTCCTTCTTCTCTTGGCCATTGTGTTGTCTGTCCTTCTTCTCTTGGCCATTGTGTTGTCTGTCCTTCTCTTGGCCATTGTGTTGTCTGTCCTTCTTCTCTTGGCCATTGTGTTGTCTGTCCTTCTTCTCTTGGCCATTGTGTTGTCTGTCCTTCTTCTCTTGGCCATTGTGTTGTCTGTCCTTCTTCTCTTGGCCATTGTGTTGTCTGTCCTTCTTCTCTTGGCCATTGTGTTGTCTGTCCTTCTTCTCTTGGCCATTGTGTTGTCTGTCCTTCTTCTCTTGGCCATTGTGTTGTCTGTCCTTCTTCTCTTGGCCATTGTGTTGTCTGTCCTTCTTCTCTTGGCCATTGTGTTGTCTGTCCTTCTTCTCTTGGCCATTGTGTTGTCTGTCCTTCTTCTCTTGGCCATTGTGTTGTCTGTCCTTCTTCTCTTGGCCATTGTGTTGTCTGTCCTTCTTCTCTTGGCCATTGTGTTGTCTGTCCTTCTTCTCTTGGCCATTGTGTTGTCTGTCCTTCTTCTCTTGGCCATTGTGTTGTCTGTCCTTCTTCTTTTGGCCATTGTGTTGTCTGTCCTTCTTCTCTTGGCCATTGTGTTGTCTGTCCTTCTTCTCTTGGCCATTGTGTTGTCTGTCCTTCTTCTCTTGGCCATTGTGTTGTCTGTCCTTCTTCTCTTGGCCATTGTGTTGTCTGTCCTTCTTCTCTTGGCCATTGTGTTGTCTGTCCTTCTTCTCTTGGCCATTGTGTTGTCTGTCCTTCTTCTCTTGGCCATTGTGTTGTCTGTCCTTCTTCTCTTGGCCATTGTGTTGTCTGTCCTTCTTCTCTTGGCCATTGTGTTGTCTGTCCTTCTTCTCTTGGCCATTGTGTTGTCTGTCCTTCTTCTCTTGGCCATTGTGTTGTCTGTCCTTCTTCTCTTGGCCATTGTGTTGTCTGTCCTTCTTCTCTTGGCCATTGTGTTGTCTGTCCTTCTTCTCTTGGCCATTGTGTTGTCTGTCCTTCTTCTCTTGGCCATTGTGTTGTCTGTCCTTCTTCTCTTGGCCATTGTGTTGTCTGTCCTTCTTCGATTTGTACGTCTTCTGCTTACCCCTTTGGTATCTTAAAACTCTTCTTATTCTACCTTTACTCTATTTCAACACTAGTTTTTACTCCCCGAAATATCCCTTATTTTACCCAAAACACTAGGAAACAAGCACGTGTAATCAAATTGTACCTGTATCTATCACGTTTTCTTCACGCGCAGAATATAGTTGTGTAGGTAGTAAGATAAGACCTTGTTAGAGTTTCCTCCACCAATAAAACTGACCGCCACGATATAACTGAAATATTGTTGAAAGTGGAGTTAAACACCATAAACTAAAAATTCTAGTTAGAACCAGGCATCTTGCTGTTTTTTTAAACGAGAGCAGATAATATTGCAATATATTACCAACATTAATTTGCCCTAAATTTTTCAATTCCATTATACAAGTATTTTTTGTTAATACATTTAAAGTTTGAAGGCGTACAACATAGAATGTATAATATAATTACTTTACATTTAAATGGTTGTACCGTTGTATTGACTTTAATATGTCTATAACACGAAAACGATTTTTTGATGAAAGGACATCGATTTGTTTACTTACATATTGAAAATATTTATGGTCATAGATTGGATATCTTATCTTTTAGGGGCTACAAATGGGTGTGGTTTTATAATGTTTGATATTACTATTAATAAGTGAAAACATAAGATTTGTATGATTGGTGAGGTAAATATTTTGGTGAAAAAAAATCGTCACTGACACATGTTGTTACCATGTCAACCATGATCCGTTTTTAAATGTTAATTTTTCATCGAATTGATCCAATTAGAAAACAACGTTAATAAAATTGATTTTTCCTCGACATTTAAAATACATTTTTGTACATTCAAAACTGTATGCTATATCTTTATCTATGCATGGGGGATTTCTTTGGCTTTAGATTAAATTTTGGAAACCGGGGAATATCATCGTCAATACGACCGGGCAATGCTCACACTTACATCAATATAAGTAAAATTAAATGTTTGTTGATTTTCTTGACAATACATTGTGTAGCTAACAGTAACAAAATGTCCGACAGACATCTGATTTTAATTAAAATGAGACAAACTAAAATTTCATGTACATTTGTAAGTAAATTGCCTTTGATGTTAATTGATTGATGGTTTTCTCCGGGTACTCCAGTTTTCTCCACAAATAAAACTGACTGCCAAGATATAACTGAAATATTGTTGAAAGTGGCGTTAAACCACCATCACATTTATTAATTTATTAATTTATTGAGGTATATTGATCAACAGCTTTAAAACGCTGATTGAATAATCCTATATTGATCTGACTATTAAAAATTCAACGAGAGATATTGTAATGCCCAAGTATAGATGAACTTTACACTGTAATATGTTGCTATAAATATACAAAACAAAAGTATATTTTAAAATTTATCCAATTATTGCCAAAATTTGATAGTTTGCATTTGAAGTAAATTTACCTTTTTCAATTTAATACTACACCTGCATAAACGAAATATAGAAATGTAAAAACAATTCCCCCATTTAAAGCCCCTTAATTATCTTTACACCCGGGTTCTCTCAGTTCCCATGTATACAAATAGAAAATATTTAAATTTTAATAGGATATCTTGCAATACACATATTTTTACACAAAACGAGAACGAAGAGATATTTCAATGGATTAGATATAAAAAGTTCACCAGGTAAGTCGTTGAAAAGCTTGTATTTTTTATTTAAACAACAGTTACTAAAGATTATTACACAATATGAGTCATGAACAAATTTATTAGATTTGTGAAATTGCCTATTTCAAATATTTGTTTCTTTAATATATTTATATTAAATATAGCATACAAGACACTTGACATGAAACAGAAGGGGAATTAACATTTATTCGCACTTTATCTCATTCAATGACCAAAGGAACATGCATAATTTTTCGAAAATGCAGTAACATGGGTACTATTATATCAGTGTAGTCACTTTCAGTCAGTAATTATTCAACTATATCATGACTACCAGACTTATTAATTTATGGGTGTTTGAAATCCCAATGAGCTAGAACAAAACCTTCGACCTTGAGTAGGTCTGCGGACATCACTCTAGTTAGGTAAAGGGGTTTGTACCCTAATCATTGGTGTTATTGTTGTGTGGGCAGAAACCAAAAACATTCGGTGGTTTTCTCCGGTTTCCTCCATCAAAAAAAATGACCGCCACGATATAACTGCAATATTGTTGAGTGAGTGAGTGATTGTTGTTTAACGCCGATTCAGCAATGTTTCAGATATATTTTGGTGAGAACAAGTTAATTTTCAATGAGATGATGATGAGGTCCACTCTGTACTAGAGCAACACGTGCACGCTGCGTTGGATTTTTACAGTGCTAGCTCACTGAAACAACAGTCCATGGGTAGACATGTCGCTCCACTCGGACACATTATCCTGATTCCGAGCCAACCAGTCTTTGCTCTTTGTCCTTAATGTTGCGTGCTTAGCGGAGAAACAGCAAATACCAATTTTATAGTCTTTGGTTTTACCCGACCGGGGATCGAACCCACGATCTACCGCACAAGAGGCTAGCACGCTGACCATTACGCCACCGATGCAGTTCATAATATTGTTGAATGTGACGTTAACACCAATCAATCAATCAATCAATCAATCAATCAATCAATCAATCAATCAATCAATCAATCAATCAATCAATCAATCAATCAATCAATCAATCAATCAATCAATCAATCAATCAATCAATCAATCAATCAATCAATCAATCAATCAATCAATCAATCAATCAATCAATCAATCAATCAATCATTCATTCATTCATTCATTCATTCATTCATTCATTCATTCATTCATTCATTCATTCATTCATTCATTCATTCATTCATTCATTCATTCATTCATTCATTCATTCATTCATTCATTCAATCAATCAATCAATCAATCAATCAATCAATCAATCAATCAGAAACCCCAAAAAAATATCTTGATCACTCAATCCACTATATAAGTTGAATGCATTGTTAAATAATTATTATTTAGATTAATTATATTTTCCAAAAATATACAAAACAAAATTTAAGAAAAAACGAAACGAGTGTGCTAGTAGAAATAAACGAGTCTAGAATAATTTGGGACACTGTGGGACAAATAAGACTTAAAAAGAGTTCAATTTCATTATATCTGGTTTTAAGTACTAGAAATTGGGAATATGTGTATAACAACACACTGACTATGAAAAGAAGGCTTGAGAAATAAATGCAAAGAAAGTCTAAATACTAATGCTTGACAGTTTCACTAACCACTATATTATATAAATCATTCATCTGCTCCACCTACAAAGCACAGATTACAACGACATATCTTGACGGAATTAAGTTTGTCTTTAGACAGACACAGAACATATGAGTTAGGGTTGAATTATTGTGTTTAACGCCATGCACTGTCCACAAAATTTCAGTAATATTGCGGCGTTCAGTTTTATTGGTGGAGGAAACCGGAGTACCAGGAGAAAACCACTGAAATGCCACAAGTCACTGACAAACTTTATCACATAATGTTGTATCGAGTACACCTCGCCTGAGCGGGATTCGAGCTCACAACGTTAGTGGTGATATGCACTGTTTGCATAGGTAGTTGTAAATCCAACTACCATACGATCACGACAACGACAGCCCCTCAGAAAATATGATAGTATTAAACAATAGTACATATTTGTAAATAAGGTAGCACGATTTCACAGATATGACGATAAGAATCTATCAATCAATCGTCTTTATTTCTCATAAACCATATACAACGGTACAGAGAAGACATACATATACAATAACAAATACAACATGGATATTAACATATATACAAGATATAAAACAGAGACAGGGGTTTGAGACAGCTCAGAGAATAACATATTTAAATATGGACAGCTCAGAAGCAGGACCAATCAACGTGTAGTTTTTTTTATTTTTATAAGCCATTGTACAATTTAGTTGATTGATTGATTGATTTATTGTGTTTAACGCCACTTTCAGCAATTTAGTAAATGATTATAACAACTCAAGGAAACGACAGCCTTGATGTCCAAACACCAACAAAATAACACAAACCACCATATAATGAAACGACAGCATTGATGTCCAAACACCAACAAAACAACACAAACGACCATACAATGAAACAACAGCATTGATGTCCAAACACCAACAAAACAACACAAACCACCATATAATGAAACGACAGCCTTGATGTCCAAACACCAACAAAACAACACAAACGACCATACAATGAAACGACAGCCTTGATGTCCAAACACCAATAAAACAACACATACCAACATATAATATGATGCTAAAAACGGACCTTGGGCAAAAACAGAAAGTTAACTTATGAGAAGTTAAAGATTTCTTGTTAAAAAAAGGGTAAATTATTGACAGCGAAAGATGAAGTCTAACGTTCTTAGCACGACATGAATCATTGTAAGATCCCCTTTTTGCTAATTTTGTTTGGAATTTAAAAAAAAAAATAAGGAACAAATAGCTTAATTATCAAAAATTATTGCTTGATATATATATACATGTAATTGGTTTTTATGTTTGAAGAACATTAACTGACCGTTTAAGCGACTCCTTTATAATTAAAGTTGGGAGGAAAGCTCACATAAAAGGCGAAATGTTAACGTACAACTTGTATTAATATGACAATTATGAAAAGAAACAGTGATGGTCATCAGTTCCACCAATATCAAGAAAACGAACAATAACCTCTCATCTTAACTGAACTCACTGAACACAAAAAAGACCATGACATATGACCTTGAAAATCCAGGTCCTGGCTTGGGACAGACACGAAAATGTGTCCGGATTAAACCGGTTAATGGGATCCCAACCCCCTCTTGATAATATAACTGTATCTTCGACGGTAGAAGAATGAGTACATGAATACGGTATGTAATCCAATAATACAAATAAACACGGTTATCCTTTACAATGCATAATGTCACTAAACATACGTGTTCCGTTATATTAAGTAGCCTGTCGGTGAACTCCCTATCTTAATTTGAACAATGCAATAATTTATGTCCTATTTTTGTCCATGATAAAACATGCCGAAAAAAGTAAATCCAATTAAAATAACACAATAGATAAACAAAAAAATAATTAAACTGGAACAAGGAGTGACATTTTTTAAAGTAGTATGTTGCATAAGTCATAATAATGCTATTAGCACGACAGATTAATTGACAATATCATACAAAGCATATCTAAAGTATTAAATAAACACAAAAACAACTTACTTATCAATGACGTAGAAAAGAATGTTAAAATATGAAAATTTGCTAAGTCCGTGAAAATAGGAATTCGTCTAATTTTATTATTGTCACGAAATTTTGAAGAACTATAGGCATTTCTTGTTTGTGATTGGTCAAATTAAAAAGATCTTCTCTAAAACCATTTGGCCAAATAATTTTGGAAAATTTGGAAGGATGCACCTATGGAAGGTTCTGTATAAAATTTCATCAAAACAAAATGACAGGTGAGCCTACCGAGCCTCTAGTTTAACATGCTAATACTATCTAGCATATATATAGCGGATGTGACCGAGTGGTCTAGGACGCTGGACATAAAGCTAAGCGATTGGTGCTGCAGTGTATTAATGGTGTGAATTCAAATCTTGTACAGGGAGAACAAAAACAATTGTAATCTCAAAAATCTAATTCTAACACTGTTGGGTTTAATTTTCAGATGTATATATTTCATGATCATGTTCTGATTGATCATACGTAATGACTGGTGATATTTTTGTTTGGCAATGCGTAGTGACTGATCATATCTTTGATCGATTAAACGTATTGACTGATCATATTTTTTCCCGATCATAAGTAATGACTGATCATACGTTTCTATTAAGCACATGTACTGACTGATACTACGTTTTTAATTAATCACACTTCATGACAGATTATGCGTTTTTATTAATCATGCGTAAGGGCTGATCATGCGTTTTTATCAATCATTCGTAAGGACCGATCATGCGTTTTTATTAATCACACGTAATGACAGATCATGCGTTTTTATTAATCATACGTTTTTATTAATCATACATAATGACTGATCATGCGTTTTTATTAATCATACGTAAAGACCAACCATACGTTTTTTTTAATCATACATAAGGACTGATCATGCGTTTTTACTAATCACACGTAATGACTGATCATGCGTTTTTATTAATCATACGTTTTTATTAATCATACATAATGACTGATCATGCGTTTTTATTAATCATACGTAAGGACTGATCATACGTTTTTATTAATCACACGTAATGACAGATCATGCGTTTTTATTAATCATACGTTTTTATTAATCATACATAATGACTGATCATGCGTTTTTATTAATCATACGTAAAGACCAACCATACGTTTTTTTTAATCATACATAAGGACTGATCATGCGTTTTTACTAATCACACGTAATGACTGATCATGCGTTTTTATTAATCATACGTTTTTATTAATCATACATAATGACTGATCATGCGTTTTTATTAATCATACGTAAGGACTGATCATACGTTTTTATTAATCATAGGAACTGATCATGCGTTTTTATTAATCATACGTAAGGACTGATCATACGTTTTTATTAATCATAGGAACTGATCATGCGTTTTTATTAATCATACGTAATGACTGATCATGTGTTTTTATTAATCATACGTAAAGGACTGATCATACGTTTTTATTAATCATACGTAAGGACTGATCATACGTTTTTATTAATCATAGGAACTGATCACGCGTTTTTATTAATCATACGTAATGACTGATCATGTGTTTTTATTAATCATACGTAAAGGACTGATCATACGTTTTTATTAATCATAGGAAATGATCATACGTTTTTATTAATCATATGTAAAGGACTGATCATACGTTTTTATTAATCATACGTAAGGACTGATCATACGTTTTTATTAATCACACGAAATGACTGATACTACGTTTCGATTAATCGTGCCTATGAATTGTGTATTTTTTCGTCTTTACATTTTTCACTTTTCAGAATTCAAGATGATGATTCAGTTACTGCTTCTGTCATTGTTACCAAGCCTATCACAGCAACAGTATACGACTTGTACCGACCCAACACTAGACTTCCAAGGATACACGTACAACGTAGATGCGACCACCAACGAAAAAGTCTGGTCACACTGTAAATTTCCCAACCCTAAATTTGATCATGCCAGATGCGGACTTACAGCTACTACTGGGTACCATTGGGTCTGCGATCCTGATTACTTGATTTCCTCACAAGGTTTGTATAAAGACCCAACAATAAATTGGCACCTACATGTAGGCATTATACTTGTTGACCGACACTTTTTCTCTGTAGCTATGAGGGGCCTGGGTGGCTCAATGAGTTAGGTAGTTGGATCACCTAACAACTCATACAAGCATATCACTAATACGGCGTGGATTCTCGCCCGGCTTTGTAAATTACAAAAAGGGTGCACTCGACTCGTAGCAACAAGTGATAAAGCTTATCAGTTGCTGTTGTTTGGTCGGTGGTTCTCTCCGGATACTCCGGCTTCTTCCACCACTAAAATTGGTCGCCATGATATAGCTGAAATATTGCTGAAAGTGGCGTTAAACCCCCCCCCCCCCAAAAAAAAATAATCTGTAGCTATGTATATGGTGATGTGAATAAAGATTTATGGGTCTAACACCAGGAGAGGTGCAATATCGTAAAATCTGTGACATCCGACGACAATATTTAAACCGTTTCTGACGAAGCTTAACAAAGTCAAATACATGTACATTTTTACAGGTATTTATCGCCGTTGTAGTACCGGTACCATTAATAATATATTGATAAATGCATTGTATCTTGTTATGAATTATATTTAGAATACTGTCAAGACACGGATGTATATCGATAAATTGACAATTTATTTCAGCAATGCAATTAAACATTTTTTCGGAAAAACGTTCGTGTTGCCTGTCTTACCCAGTAAGATAGTAAAATCTGTTTCACCTAAATTACCGAACTATTTTATCCAAGGGGTGAGAAATTGTTGTTCTTTTAAATTGATAAAAACGGCCTCTCTTCAGTTTGTCATGGTTTGTCATACAATTTTTAAGTTTATATGTTTCATTTATTTCAGAAGTGTATTTTACCTTTGTCTTTTACATAAACAAACTACACTTTTAAAAACGTGGATATCCAATTTAGTGCGCATGATACACACACGACAAACATGTTTTTGGATAATTCAATTTTCAATTTAAACTCAGCAAGTTTTAGTAAATCAGAAAAAACAAAATTCAAATAATTCGAGTTTTAGCATAAAAAAATCCTCAAAATAGTATATATTCGTTTTAGTCATAATATCGCCCAATTGACTGTCTGAGTTAATTATGACAAACTACATCTTAAACAAACAACTGCTAAATGGATCTTGATTTGTATTTATAGTGGACGATGTGGATTTAGCTCTATCGATGATACAAACTAACACATCCACTCAGTGTTCTGGAAAAGATGGCGTGGACCAAAGTTTCATTGTAGCCGTAGCTTTGATAAATAGAATAAGAATTCCAGATCTCCAAGACAGTAACAGGTAAGTTTAAAATTCGTAGAAATAAAATTTCGTTATTTTGGAATTCCTGATTCACGACTTATTACCGGGTTTGTAACTAGATTAACACGAGGGTGCCACTAGTGGAGCAGGAACTGCTCACCCTTCCGGAGCACCCGAGTTCACCCCCGGTTTGTAGTGGGGTTCGTGTTACTCGATCTTTAGTTTTAGATGTATGTTTTGTAGATAGTTTGTACTTTTTCTTTTGGCCATTGTGTTGTCTGTTCTTCTTCGATATACGGAGTCTGATTGCCTCCCTTTTGTATCTTTAAATTCTTCTTACACAGTCATTATCTGATGAGGTATTTCAATGCTATACAATGCAACAGCTTACAAATGTTAATCGTGACAGAAAACAACAGTATGCAAAATTAAATCTATGAAAACGAAAGTTAACAGCAAAAAAATGCAAGAAAAGTCTAAAAAAACGCAAAAGGTAATCAGAAGCCGTAATTCGAAAAGTCTGAAGAAACCCAAAAGGTAATCAGAAGCCGTAATTCGAAAAGTCTGAAGAAACCCAAAAGGTAATCAGAAGCCGTAATTCGAAAAGTCTGAAGAAACCCAAAAGGTAATCAGAAGCCGTAATTCGAAAAGTCTGAAGAAACGCAAAAGGTAATCAGAAGCCATAATTCGAAAAGTCTGAAGAAACCTAAAAGGTAATCAGAAGACGTAATTAGAAAAGTCTGAAGAAACCCAAAAGGTAATCAGAAGCCGTAATTCGAAAAGTCTGAAGAAACCCAAAAGGTAATCAGAAGCCGTAATTCGAAAAGTCTGAAGAAACCCAAAAGGTAATCAGAAGCCGTAATTCGAAAAGTCTGAAGAAACCCAAAAGGTAATCAGAAGCCGTAATTCGAAAAGTCTGAAGAAACCCAAAAGGTAATCAGAAGCCGTAATTCGAAAAGTCTGAAGAAATCGAAAAGGTAATCAGAAACCGTAATTCGAATGACATGCAATGGTCAACAGACAAAATACAAACAGACAAACAACGATCATCAAAACACTACACAATAAACTACAGATTGAGCAAAAAAGAACCCCACTAAGCTCGGGGTGAACTCAGGTGCGCGGAGGGACAGGCAATGCCTGCTCCAAGACCAACTTTATTTCAAAGTGTTAATATCCGTTCTGTTGTCATTGTCGTTATCATTTGTTGTTTACCTGGCATGATAAAATATCTGTCCTGTTGCCATTGGCGTTATCATTTGTAGTTTAACTGGCATGATAAAATATCCGTTCTGTTGTCAATGGCGTTATCATTTGTTGTTTTAACTGGCATGATCAAATATCCGTTCTGTTGTCATTGACGTTATCATTTGTAGTTTAACTGGCATGATAAAATATCCGTTCTGTTGTCATTGTCGTTATGATTTGTAGTTTAACTGGCATGATCAAATATCCGTTCTGTTGTCATTGACGTTATCATTTGTAGTTTAACTGGCATGATAAAATATCCGTTCTGTTGTCATTGGCGTTATGATTTGTCGTTTACCTGACATGATACAATATCCGTTCTGTTGTCAATGGCGTTATCATTTGTCGTTTAACTGGCATGATAAAATATCCGTTCCGTTTTCATTGGCGTTATGATTTGTCGTTTAACTGACAAGATAAAATATCCGTCCTGTTGTCAATTCAATGGCGTTATTATTTGTCGTTTAACAGGCATGATAAAATATCCGTTCCTTACAATTATGAAGTTAATGTCGATTTGTGTTCAGTAAACGAACAAGTGATAATATGTTAATTATATTAATTAGATTTAGAACTAATTTTTGCAAGAATGGACATTGATTTGAATTATATTAATATCAGGTTCAGTAATAGAAAACGTAGTTAATATCTAATTTAGTACACAAGAAGCCGTTTCTGGAATAACCTTCATTAGGTACACTCAAAGTCGAGGGGTTGGAAAGTCATAGTTTCCTTATTCAAATGTCTGAAACCGAATCGGTGGTGTAATGGGCAGCTCGGACGTCCCACGGCTCCAGCAAGTCGAGCAAAAAGCAGTCCGATGGCAGAGGAATCTCGGACTAGAGCATTGATTGCCTAATGTCCCCCATGGGATGAGTTGAATTTGAATTTAAATTTTGGTGTTTAACGCCACTTTCAGCAATATTTCAGCTATATCATAGCGACCAGTTTTAGTGGTGGAGGAAGCCGGAGTACCCGGAGAGAACCACCGACCCTGGACAAGCAGCTGGTAAGCTTTATCACTTGCGCTGCAAGTCGAGTGCACCCTTCTTTGTAACGAGTTGGAATAAGTCAAGTAAGTCAAGAGCATTGATATGTGGGCACATAATCAGAATAATGCGTTCCACAGAGCGACATATCTACCACAGTACAAATCAGATATCATCACCACTTCATAATAAAAAATAGTCTTATTCGCTCCATGATATACCCTGTGTGATCATGTTAAAGTGAAACACATGCTTGTCATAAAACAATAAATTACTCACTTAAATATACAGTAACTCAAAGCTATGAATTATGATATTCTGATTGAGTCAATGCGCTTTAAAGTTTATATTTAATTAAAAAAAATAATGAATAGTTTGTAAAATTTTCAATCACTTTTTCCATACTTGAAAAATGTATACTGTATGTTTCAATGTTTTTTTTTCTGAAATCACAGGATTATATTTTATGGCAACAACAAGTATGTTGTGCTCTGTTTGATAGTTGGTCATATTAAGAATTAAGCAAGAAATATTAGAATTGAAATGGTCAATTATTATAAAATGACGATAAAGATATCACTTAATACAAACATAATTCAAACACTACAACCAAATGTCACAAACAATAATAATGTGTTTGACTTGCAAATAAATTTTCAATGTAAACAATGACACAAAAATATCTAAACTACATGTACTAGACAATATGTATAAAAATGTGACTACAATAATTGTAAGAGGTCATTCCTAAGCTCTGGTCCTTAAATTCTTAAATTCAGAAATTACACCATAAATCGCATCATACGTTTTGATTGATTGATTGATTTTTGGTGTTTAACGTCATGTTCAGCAATATTTCATCTAAATCATGGCGACCAGTTTTAGTGGTGGAAGAGGCCGGAGTACACGAAGAGAACCACAGACCATGGGCAAGCAACTGGTAAACTTTATCACTTGCGGCTGCGAGTCGAGTGAAATCCTTTTTTGTAATTTACAAAGACGGGCGCGAACCCACACTGTATTGGTGATAGGCTTGTATGAGTTGTTAGGTAATCCAACTACCCAACTCATTGGGCCACCTGGGCCCTCCTAACTCATTGAGCCACTCGAGACCTCTTACTTTTTTTTTCAGATGCATTAATGATTGTGGAGAAATACAACCTACACTAAACACAACTGCAAGGAGTGCCACGTCAAATGAACTGTCCGCCATAATGGAAAACTTTGCAGATTATCTTCGCTCTGGATGGGGACTTGGAAACTGTGGGAATGATGTTGTAATTTTGTATGCCCAGGATATTGACAGGGTAAGAAAATTAATATACATGTATGTTTATACCTTGTTCAATGTGTTGGTTAGAAAGTCTGTTAAGAAGAGTTTGAAGATACCAAAGGGGTAATCAGAATCCGTATATCGAAGAAGAACAGTCATAACAATGGACAAAAGAAAATGTACAAAAGGACAAACAACGATCTACAAAACATACACATAAAACTAAAGATCGAGTAACACGAATCCCACTAAAAACCGAGGGTTAAAGCAGGTGCTCCGAAAGGGCAAGCTGGCCTGCTCCACTAGTGGCACCCGTCGTGTTAATATAGTTACAGACCCTGTGATAAGTGTTAAAGCAGGAAACAATAATAGGAAAAATGGAAAAGTAATTTAAACACAGATTTCACCATGGAGGTGCTCCTCAATACCATTAGAGTACAAGTGATATTGTTCTCAAAAATCGTTTACAGATAACAGCGAAAAATGATTTTCGGCGGTCTCTGATGAACTGTAGCATTTCTTTGGAATTTGTTGTAAGATCCATGTAATCTAGTAGTGGAATACAACAAACAATGAAATCGTTATTTCGATAACGAGGGCAGCAATGATTTTTCTTCGAGATATCTGAGTATTGTAGATACCCGGGATAAATTAAGCTGAAACCTACTGGGAACCTCCAGTTATCTAAGACAATAACTTAACAGACTTCGAGATTGAGATGTTAGATTGTGCTTAGCACAATAAATAAAGTAAAAATAAAAATACCACAGTGTCAGAACAGTTCCAAAATCTAATAAAAAACCCATAGAAATAGAGAGAAGAACGATGCCCTATAGCACACTGAATAAAGTAAAGAAAAATACCACAGTATCAGAACAGTTCTAAACTCTGATCGAAAAACCGGATACAGAGGTAAGGTCGATGCCCCCTAGCACACTAAATAAAGTAAAGAAAAATACAACAGTGTCAGAACAGATCTAAAATCTAATAGAAAACCCGTAGAAATAGAGGCAAAATCGATGCCCCATAGCACACTAAATAAAGTAAGGAAAAATACCACAGCGTCAGAACAGTTCTAAAATCTAATAGAAAACCCATAGAAATAGAGGCAAGATCGATGCCCCATAGCACACTAAATAAAGTAAAGAAAAATACCACAGTGTCAGAACAGTTCTAAAATCTAATAGAAAACCCGTAGAAATAGAGGCAAGATCGATGTCCCCTAGCACACTGAATAAAGTAAAGAAAAATACCACAGTTTCAGAACAGTTCTAAAATCTAATAGAAAACCCATAGAAACAGAGGCAAGATCGATGCCTCCTAGTACACATGTCATATGCATAACCGCTCACTCTCCTGGCTTAGTCATGCACTTCAATATAAAGTGACTGGGTTAGCACACTTTGTGACAGAAGGAGAGAACGGTCAGATAACATATTCATGACATTTTGTTGGTGTAGACTAACAACGTAATTTCAATGAATGCGATTTTTTCTTCTTCAGATTCATACCTCCGTTGGATACAAAGCAGCGTCCTTAGTTACCGACAGTGTTGTATCAGATATTGAAGCAACATTCAGGTCATACATCAATCAAGGAAGAATCGCGGAAGGACTCATTCAAATTGCAGACGACCTGCGCAAAACTCTGCGTGGTTTTACGCCTGCTCACGTGGTTCTTGTGATAAACATGGTTGTTCTTGTCGGATTAGGAATGTTCTTAGTTTTCTTCCTCCATCTCAGATCTGTTGAATTAAATGTTTGGGGAGCCGAGAAATTCTGGAAGATTCCTGAATATATGATTTATTTCTTGTCCGGTGTTTGGTTAATTGATGGAACCATCATGGGTGTAATATTCATTTCCAACCGTGCGCCATATTGGGCAATTTTGATTGGGCTATTGATGGGTATCACGTGCTTTGTGATATTCTCGTTTGACGAGGAACTATTCGGAAGTAGTACAAATAGTGGCAGTTACAATTTTACCAGCTCGTAATCAGTGATAATATTCATCTAAAACAGTCCATTAATTTTTTTTATTGCTAATAACATGATAATCAACAGATACTGATTCATACTTTCAAAGTCTCACCATTCCACATTCTCACATTGGTCGGAGTCAAAACCGTTAAAGGGACCGTCGTGGTCGTGATCATATAGTAGTTGGATTTATAACTACTTACGCATTCAGTGCCTATCACTACTAACGTTGTGAGTTAGAATCCCGCTCAGGCGAGGTCTACTCGATACAACATTATGTGATAGAGTTTGTCAGTAATTTGTGGCATGTCGGTGGTTTTAGTATAAGTGTTTATGTGTGGATTTACACATTTATGTTCTTAAGTGTTTGACAAAAAGTCTATCGATTTTTTATTAAGTGTAAACTTACATATTTATGTTGTTAAGTGTCTGACTAAAAGTGTATTGATTTTTTTATTAAGTGTACACTTACACATTTATGTTGTTAAGAGTTTGATTAAAAAGTGTATTGATTTTTTATTAAGTGTACACTTACATATTTTTGTTGTCAAGTGTCAGACTAACAAGTGTATTGATTCTTTATTAAGTGAACACTTACATATTTATGTTAAGTGTCTGACTAAAAAGTGTATTGATTCTTTATTAAGTGTACACTTACACATTTTTGTTGTCAAGTGTCAGACTAAAAAGTGTATTGATTTTTTATTAAGTGTACACTTACACATTTTTGTTGTCAAGTGTCAGACTAAAACGTGTATTGATTCTTTATTAAGTGTACACTTACATATTTATGTTGTTAAGTGTCTGACTAAAAAGTGTATTGATTCTTTTTTAAGTGTACACTTACATATTTATGTTGTTAAGTGTCTGACTAAAAAATGTATTGATTCTTTATGAAGTGTACACTTACACATTTTTGTTGTCAAGTGTCAGACTAAAAAGTTTATTGATTTTTTATTAAGTGTAAACTTACATATTTATGTTGTTAAGTGTCTGACTAAAAGTGTATTGATTTTTTTATTAAGTGTACACTTACACATTTATGTTGTTAAGAGTTTGATTAAAAAGTGTATTGATTTTTTATTAAGTGTACACTTACATATTTTGTTGTCAAGTGTCAGACTAACAAGTGTATTGATTCTTTATTAAGTGAACACTTACATATTTATGTTAAGTGTCTGACTAAAAAGTGTATTGATTCTTTATTAAGTGTACACTTACACATTTTTGTTGTCAAGTGTCAGACTAAAAAGTGTATTGATTTTTTATTAAGTGTACACTTACACATTTTTGTTGTCAAGAGTCAGACTAAAAAGTGTATTGATTCTTTATTAAGTGTACACTTACATATTTATGCTGTTAAGTGTCTGACTAAAAGTGTATTGATTTTTTATTAAGTGTACACTTACACATTTTTGTTGTCAAGTGTCAGACTAACAAGTGTATTAATTCTTTATTAAGTGAACACTTACACATTTTTGTTGTCAAGTGTCAGACTAAAAAGTGTATTGATGTTTTATTAAGTGTACACTTACACATTTTTGTTGTCAAGTGTCAGACTAAAAAGTGTATTGATGTTTTATTAAGTGTACACTTACACATTTTTGTTGTCAAGTGTCAGACTAAAAAGTGTATTGATTCTTTATTAAGTGTACACTTACATATTTATGTTGTTAAGTGTCTGACTAAAAAGTGTATTGATTCTTTATTAAGTGTACACTTACATATTAATGTTGTTAAGTGTCTGACTAAAAAGTGTATTGATTCTTTATGAAGTGTACACTTACACATTTTGTTGTCAAGTGTCAGACTAAAAAGTGTATTGATTCTTTATTAAGTGTACACTTACTCATTTATGTTGTTAGGTGTTTGACTAAAAAGTTTATTGATTCTTTATTAAGTGTACACTTACACATTTATGTTGTTAAGTGTTTGACTGAAAAGTGTATTTATTCTTCATTAAGTGTACACTTACACATTTATGTTGATTAGTGTCTGACTAAAAAGTGTATTGATTCTTTATTAAGTGTACACTTACACATTTTTGTTGTCAAGTGTCAGACTAAAAAGTGTATTGATTCTTTATTAAGTGTACACTTACATATTTATGTTGTTAAGTGTCTGACTAAAAAGTGTATTGATTCTTTATTAAGTGTACACTTACATATTAATGTTGTTAAGTGTCTGACTAAAAAGTGTATTGATTCTTTATGAAGTGTACACTTACACATTTTTGTTGTCAAGTGTCAGACTAAAAAGTGTATTGATTCTTTATTAAGTGTACACTTACTCATTTATGTTGTTAGGTGTTTGACTAAAAAGTGTATTTATTCTTCATTAAGTGTACACTTACACATTTATGTTGTTTAGTGTCTGACTAAAAAGTGTATTGATTCTTTATTAAGTGTACACTTACACATTTTTGTTGTCAAGTGTCAGACTAAAAAGTGTATTGATTCTTTATGAAGTGTACACTTACACATTTTTGTTGTCAAGTGTCAGACCAAAAAGTGTATTGATTCTTTATGAAGTGTACACTTACACATTTATGTTGTTAAGTTTCTGACTAAAAGGTGAATTTACAAATTTATTTAGCATATCATGTAATGACTCGGTGCTGGACACTATGCAATAGTTATCTTAATTCATAGTATTTATCATTTTATAGTTGCCATTGTGCAGGTCACTCTTTTTAATAAATAATTTAATATTGATTGTATTATCGTTTTATTAATTGTTACCAGTAATATGAGTTTCAGATTAATTCTATTCGTTGTCATCATTGCAGTGATTGTGAGAGGAAAATCTGCACCAAAGAAAAGATTGAAGATACCAAAGGGGTAAAAAAGTGTCATGAGTCAGTAAGTGAGTGGTTGATTGTTGTTTAATGCCAATTCAGCAATTTTTCAGCTATATCATGGCGAGAACAAGTTAATTCTCAATGAGATGATGATGAGGTCTGCTTTATTTTAGTCCAACACGCTGAGTTGGGTTTTTATAGTGCTAGCTCACTGAAACAACAGTCCACTCGGACACATTATTCTGATTCCGAGCAAACCAGTCTTTGTTCTTTCTCCATAATACTGCGTGCCTAGCGGAGAAGCAACAAATATCAATTTAATAATCTTTGATTTGACCGGAGCGGGACTCGAATCCATGATCTACCGCACTCGAGGCAGGCACGCTAACCATAACGCCACCGATGTGTTAGGTCTGAGTCGAAGAAGAACAGAGAATATAATGTCCAAAAGAAAAAGAATACAAGATATACAATAGGTCACAACACACTACACAGACAACTAAAGATTGAGCACCACATATCCACTAAAACCAAGGTTCACTTAGATGATCCTGAAGGGTAAGCCGTTCTTGCTCCACCAATGACAACCATCGTGTCACTCATGTTAGATATCGGCTGATAGTTAGGAATGAGGAAAGAAGCAATCGTCGGCGTTCTAACCTCGAATTCGAACGTTCGTGAGGTCAGTTATCGCACGGACCAATCCAAAGACTATTGAATTTGTATTTACTGCTTTGTTAGAATGAGCAAAGACTAGGTCAGAACACACTACACAGAAAACTGAATGAGCAAAGACTAGGTCACAACACACTACACAGAAAACTGAATGAGCAAAGACTAGGTCACAACACACTACACATAAAACTGAACGAGCAAAGACTCGGTCACAACACACTACACAGAAAACTGAATGAGCAAAGACTAGGTCACAACACACTACACAGAAAACTGAATCAGCAAAGACTAGGTCACAAAAACACTACACAGAAAACTGAATCAGCAAAGACTAGGTCACAACACACTACACAGAAAACTGAACGAGCAAAGACTAGGTCACAACACACTACACAGAAAACTGAATGAGCAAAGACTAGGTCACAACACACTACACAGAAAACTGAATCAGCAAAGACTAGGTCACAAAAACACTACACAGACAACTGAATGAGCAAAGACTAGGTCGCAACACACTACACAGACAAATGAATGAGCAAAGACTAGCTCACAACACACTACACAGAAAACTGAATGAGCAAAGACTAGGTCACAACACACTACACAGAAAACTAAATGAGCAAAGACTAGGTCACAACACACTACATAAAAAACTGAATGAGCAAAGACTAGGTCATAACACACTACACAGAAAACTGAATGAGCAAACACTAGGTCACAACACACTACACATACAACTGAATGAGCAAAGACTAGGTCACAACACACTACACAGACAACTGAATGAGCAAAGACTAGGTCACAACACACTACACAGAAAACTGAATGAGCAAAGACTAGGTCACAACACACTACACAGAAAACTGAATGAGCAAAGACTAGGTCACAACACACTACACATAAAACTGAATGAGCAAACACTAGGTCACAACACACTACACATACAACTGAACGAGCAAAGACTAGGTCACAACACACTACACAGAAAACTGAATGAGCAACGACTAGGTCACAACACACTACACAGAAAACTGAATGAGCAAAGACTAGGTCACAACACACTACACAGAAAACTAAATGAGCAAAGACTAGGTCACAACACACTACACAGAAAACTGAATGAGCAAAGACTAGGTCACAACACACTACACAGACAACTGAATGAGCAAAGACTAGGTCACAATACACTACACAGACAACTGAATCAGCAAAGACTAGGTCACAACACACTACACCGACAACTGAATCAGCAAAGACTAGGTCACAACACACTACACCGACAACTGAGTGAGCAAAGACTAGGTCACAATACACTACACCAACAACTGAATGAGCAAAGACTAGGTCACAACACACTACACAGAAAACTAAATGAGCAAAGACTAGGTCACAACACACTACACCGACAATTGAATGAGCAAAGACTAGGTCACAACACACTACACAGAAAACTGAATGAGCAAAGACTAGGTCACAACACACTACACAGAAAACTGAATGAGCAAAGACTAGGTCACAACACACTACACAGAAAACTGAATCAGCAAAGACTAGGTCACAAAAACACTACACAGACAACTGAATGAGCAAAGACTAGGTCGCAACACACTACACCGACAACTGAATGAGCAAAGACTAGGTCACAACACACTACACCAACAACTGAATGAGCAAAGACTAGGTCACAACACACTACACAGAAAACTAAATGAGCAAAGACTAGGTCACAACACATTACACCGACAATTGAATGAGAAAAGACTAGGTCACAACACACTACACCAACAACTGAATGAGCAAAGACTAGGTCACAACACACTACACAGAAAACTGAATCAGCAAAGACTAGGTCAAAACACACTACACAGACAACTGAATGAGCAAAGACTAGGTCACAACACACTACACAGACAACTGAATGAGCAAAGACTAGGTCACAACACACTACACAGAAAATTGAATCAGCAAAGACTAGGTCACAACACACTACACAGACAACTGAATGAGCAAAGACTAGGTCACAACACACTACACCGACAATTGAATGAGCAACGACTAGGCCACAACACACTACACCGACAACTGAATGAGCAAAGACTAGGTCACAACACACTACACCAACAACTGAATGAGCAAAGACTAGGTCACAACACACTACACAGAAAACTAAATGAGCAAAGACTAGGTCACAACACACTACACCGACAATTGAATGAGCAAAGACTAGGTTACAGCACACTACACCAACAACTGAATCAGCAAAGACTAGGTCACAACACACTACACAGAAAACTGAATGAGCAAAGACTAGGTCAAAACACACTACACAGAAAACTGAATGAGCAAAGACTAGGTCACAACACACTACACTGACAACTGAATGAGCAAAGACTAGGTCACAACACACTATACAGACAACTGAATGAGCAAAAACTAGGTCACAACACGCTACACATACAACTGAATGAGCAAAGACGTCCTAAAGATATGCAGGATAATGTTGCGCACTAAAATAAAAGTTAATACTAATTAATTTACATGAGTTAAATGCGTAATTAAATCTCATCAATTGTTGTTTTTATCTTTTCCTACAATTTGAGATAACCAAAATTAAATATTCACATAGGATATTTCTCAAATTTTCCAGTAATTTTATTACAAGTTGATTGATTTAGGTACTTGTATGCTATATTTCACTGAACTTTACGTACTTTTCTTTCAATGAGTTAGGTAGTTAGATTAGCTAACAAATCATACACGCCTATCACCAATACGCGTAAATTGCAAAAAGTGTCCACTCGACTCGCAGCCGCAAGTGATAACGTCGATCAGTTTCTTGCCCATTGACGGTTGTTAACTCCGGGTACTCCGGCGTCTTCCATCACTAAAACTGGTCGCCATGATATAGCTGAAATATTGCTGAAAGTGACGTTAAGCACAATAAATCAACCAATTTTTACTTTCAAAATCATATTAACATCTACAAGTAGAAAACTGAGTACATTCCGTGTCTTCAAATCAAATATATGATATTCATATGCATACATTTTTTGTGGGGTCCGTGTTGCTCGCCTTTTTAGTTTTTTGTGTTGTCCTATTATGTGTCTTTACGTTCTAAGTTCCGTGTGGTGAAGTCCGTTACGATTTCGTCTTTACTTCCAGTTTGTTTGTAGGAGGGCGCATGTCTTATTTATGTTATTTGTGTTTGTTTGAGTATAGTGGTGTCCGATGCAATATCGTTCATTTAATTAATGGTCTAGAAAGTAAATACAATGTTAGTTTAAAGTTCAATGATAAGATCCAGATGTTGTGGTGAAAGATCAGTTACACTGTTTATATGTCTGATGTGAATTACATGCAGTTGAGTTTTAGTAAAGTATTGAAACTATGCAGACTTTGTTTTAGCATAAGCCCTATATGAATACACGGCCGCTACAACATGACATTGGCGACGAGTGGACAATTCTATAATGAAAGCAAAATTCATGGATATTAATTAGTAAAACTGATTAACAGTCATGGCTGCATCATTACCGAATTTTCTTCCAATCTCAGTGCATGAAGGCAATGCAGAAATTAGATGGCGCAAATGGATAAGCTGCTTAGAAAACTTGTTTATTGGTCTGGATATAAAAGCCATAAAACGTCAAAAAGCTTTGCTACTCCATTACACTGGAGAAGATGTAAGCGAAATATTTGACACACTTGAGGGGACTGGCGAAGCTTTTGAAACAGCAAAACAGAAGTTAAAGGACTATTTCGCTCCGAAGAAAAATACAGAGTATGAAGTGTACAAATTTAGGCAAGCCAAACAGACAGCAAATGAGACAATAGACAGTTTTCATACAAGGTGACGACAACTAGCACATAACTGTGAGTTTACTGACAACGATAGGGAAGTGAAATAGAAAATTATTCAAGGTTGCCAATCAACTAGACTAAGAAGAAAGGCTTTACGTGAAGATTTAAATCTAGAAACACTGTTGTCCTCTGCTAGAGCTCTTGAAATTTCAGAGAAACAAGCTACAGAAATTGAACACGCCGACATTGACTTTAAATCTGCAAATGCCATAAGAAAACAGAGCTTCAACAGACGACGGAATAAACCACGATACTTAGAGACACACACAGAGTCGAAGCCCGGGAAAAGTACGACATGCAGAAACTGTGGTGGTGATTTCCCACATGCTAACAAATGTCCAGCTCTCGGGAAAACTTCTAATTTTTGTAGAAAGCCTAACCATTTTGCAAAAGTCTGCAGGAGTAAAAACAAGGATCAAAGACCTCGTTTCAAAAGAACAGTCAATAAAGTTGACAACGACAATACAAAAGTATGTGCAAAGAATGATGACAGTAGCTCGGATGATGATTACGTATTTGGATTAACAGAGGCAAAAGTGAATAATGTCAAGAAAGGACAGTCAAAAATGTGTGTTCAACTTAATGATTCTGAGGTGGATATGTTAATTGATACTGGATCTAGCATAAATGTTATAGATGAGAAAACGTTCAAGAATTTAAAGTGCGATGCAAAACGTTCCAAAGCGAATACCAAGGTTTACACATATGGATCAGATAACACACTACAGCTGATGGGAAAATTTTATGCTACGTTTGAAAGTAGTGATAAAATAGTCACTGCACCTGTGTTTGTAGTAAAGGGAAAATATGGCAATTTTTTATCGTATGACACATCAGTAGATTTGAATATAGTGCCGACAATTGGAACGGTGTCAAGTAAGGTCACGAAATTGTGTAATGAATACAGTGAGATTTAATGGAATTACCGGATAGTGTATGGACAGAATTAAGTATGGATTTTTGTGGACCATATCCAAACAGACAATACATAATGGTTGTAATGGATGAATACTCCAGATATCCCGTAGTTGAAACTTTGACCACAGTATCAACAAAATCAGTTATTCCGTTACTAGATAAGATCTTTTAGATATTTGGAATACCCAGCGTCTTGAAAACAGACAATGGACCACCGACCGTTTAATGGTGATGAATTCAGACAATTCGCTGAACATATGGGATTTAAACACAGAAAGAATACTCCGTTATGGCCTAGAGCAAATTCAGAATGAGAAAGATTTATGAGGAGTATAGGAAAGGCGATCTGTGCAGCATGTACAGGACACAGACGTTGGAAGCAAGAGATTCACACGTTTCTACGTAATTATCGAGCAACGCCTCATGGAACTACAGGTATGTCACCTGCCGAACCTCTATTTGGAAGGAAGATTAACACTAAACTTCCAAATCTGACAAACAAAACTAGCAATGACTATAATGTTCGAGTAAATGATACGACAAGGAAACAAAAGATGAAAGAATATTTTGATCTAAGACGTAATACTAAACCTGTTGATTTGAAACAGGAAAAGAAAAACAAATTAAGTACATCTTTTAACACAGAACCGATGACAATTAAAAACAAAAAGGGAAACATGATTACAGCTGCCGCTGAAAATAAAGAAATAACTCGTCTTTCTTTAAAAAGATAGGAAAACCTGTGCTTTGCGATGATGAAATTGATGACATTTTAGAAAGCGGTAAATCAAATGAGACTCCGAATACACAAATTCAACCCAGGAGTTCTTCAAGAAAGCGAAAAACACCTAGTTATCTAAAGGATTTTGTGTGTGCATATTAAATTATCTGAGCAGTGTTACAGGCATAATAATCCTGTGCTCAAATTATTTTAGTGTTTTAGAAAGGCTTGATATATGCTTGTGAAATTATGATACAAAGGAGTAGGTATGATAAGGGTCGATTTTGGCCCAATCTCAGAAACTGTTTATATAGATATCATATTAAACATAATCATTGAAAGGTAAGAAAAATAATTTTTTGGATGATTTCACTTTGTCCTTTGTTGCTTAGCAACGTAAATGGAGGAGGGTCCAATTAATCATTGGAAATTTAAATATGGTGGTTTTATTTCACGTATCTTGCATAGTCTTTTCGAAAAAAATGTTATATTCTGTGTATGTACACTCTAAAAATAATATTCCAATTCTCTATGGTAGTATATAGTATTTTGCGTAGCTATGTCACCCTAGGAACGGTTTTGCAAATTAAAAATTAGCCTGTATTATTGCAATTAAAGGTTGAATTTTGACATCTGCGATCTTTTGACTTGTTATTTGGCTAAGCGGTACTTTTTGTCAAGTTATACACTCTACAAATGTCATTTCAGATTTCATATTTCAAAAGTACATTTTGATATTTTTATTCATAGTTATGCCTCGTCCTTAGCAACAGGTTCCCTGTGCACAGTATTTTGCTGTAGATCTCATGGACCTTTTAATCAATCAAGATGAAATTTTCTACAACGACATTTTAGCAGAAAAATCTTATCATTTACTAACCAGTATATATTATAAGTATTCCTTAAACTTTACAATGTCCCTAGTAACCAAATATTATCCATAGCAACCACAGAAACTCGTCAATTCCGAGCTCTGTAAATTGCTTTTTTTAAATCTTTTTATAACCGAATGTTGATCTTTTAAATGTTTAAATCATGAGAGGAAATAATTTTCAGTAAATATAATGCCAAAAGGAACCAAGTCAACTGCGTAAAATGGTAAATCTGAGCTGCAGCGGCAGGTAAGAACATGATCCATGTTGATTTTTTTTTTTTTTTAAATGTATCCATGGACAGGGATGCCATACCCCTCTAACTGAAAAACCCCAAAATCGAGTTGATCTGTCAATGGGTGCTAGAAACAACATATCTATATATCAAATCAATCGGTTGAGGCTTTAAACATTATGGCACTGAAATATCGTCCTTACGATGTACGTCGCCTACATACGTTCGTCCGAACGAGTTAGCACTTATACATCAAACAGAAGAGAGGAAAAATAACAAATTAACATACTAGTAGACCTTTAGATGTAAAATCTTCGGTCCTGGTGGTTGTACATTCATCATGATGAGAAGCTGTGTTTCTTTGTTGTACAATAAAATTCAGTTAAAAACATATATGCATTATGAGCTAGAAATAGCAAAGCATTTGAACAGGGGGACAAAATCAGTAGAAGGTAGCCAAAAATGAAGCTTTTATTTTCCAATTTCTTTGCATGTATATTGTATGCTTTTGTTTTATTGAAACTGTATTACATAGTTTCGGAGCCGTCGTGATCGAATGGTAGTTGGATTTGCAACTAACTATGCAATCAGTGCCTATCCCCATTACAGTTGTGAGTTGAAATCCCGCTCAAGAAAGGTGTTCTCAATACAACGTTTGCAAGGGACTTGCGATAAGTCGGTAGTTTTCTCCGGTACTCCGGTTTCCTCCACCAATAAAACTGAAATATTTTTAAAAGTGGCTGTAAACACTATAAAACTGAAACATGGTTAAATGTGGCTTTAAACACCATGATCATAAATCCCTCTCCCCTGTATATTTTCTGAGTTCCGGAGGTGGAATATACAGGGCACATATATAGATCGCCAAACAATATGTTTATTTATAAACAAAATATCATGATACATGTACATAGTTAATTATATTTTAAATACAAACATTAAAAAGCAAAGACACAATAATAATCAAATAAATCATGAAAACCTAATCCATCACTGCATGACTCTACCATATATCATTAATGGACTAACGTGACTCTACCAAATATCATTAATTGACTAATGTGACTCATTAATGGACTAACGTGACTCTACCATATATCATTAATGGACTGACGTGACTACTATATATCATTAATGGACTAATGTGACTCTACCATATATCATTAATGGACTAACGTGACTCTACCATATATCATTAATGGACTAACGTGACTCTACCATATATCATTAATAGACTAATGTGACTCTACCATATATCATTAATGGACTAACGTGACTCTACCATATATCATTAATGGACTAATATGACTCTACCATATATCATTAATGGACTAACGTGACTCTACTATATATCATTAATAGACTAATGTGACTCTACCATATATCATTAATGGACTAACGTGACTCTACTATATATCATTAATAGACTAATGTGACTCTACCATATATCATTAATGGACTAACGTGACTCTACTATATATCATTAATGGACTAACGTGACTCGTTAATGGACGAACGTGACTCTACCATATATCATTAATGGACTAACATGACTCTACCATATATCATTAATGGACTAACGTGACTCTACTATATATCATTAATAGACTAATGTGACTCTACCATATATCATTAATGGACTAACGTGACTCTACTATATATCATTAATGGACTAACGTGACTCATTAATGGACTAATGTGACTCTACCATATATCATTAATGATCATTATATATGCCCAGGACAACATCGTGCTCCAGGAGGAATTACAATGTTATTCTCAATTAAAGTATTGTACCTTACTATTGATGGAACGACAATAAACTTGTACCCTCTACATTAACATAAACAACACTGTGAGTGACTATTTGAACCCTTGACTGAAGACAAAGGTAGAGGAATCTGCTTTGGGGACTTCATTGGCTCTTTTGCTTTTTTAGTAGGGGATTGGTAATCATTATCGTCGGAAACGACGTAATGCTCACATGTGGCTTATCTATCAGAACATGGTCTACATTTATAATGCCTTAGTCTACATGTACCGCAAATAACATCTCCTTCTTTGACCTTTATCATGAAGTTTTTAAATAAGTATTTACGAATATGTTTATTATTGTCTCCATCTAACTTTCTCCGTTCTTTTGGTTTTGTCCTCTTTGTGCAGAAAACGCAAGGATATAAATAGTGTGAATCTTTTCCCCTGTAAATGAGAAAATGAAATCACAAAAAAAGATAAAAGTACACCATGTTTTGAGAAGCATGCTATTGGACCAAGACAATATGAAAATGCCTCTCATGCGGTTCCGTAAAAGTTCATCTTCAGATATCCAGATCTCAATAAAAAAAAATAAACATGATGTTTTTGGAAAAGTAATGACACCTTCATATAATGTCCTGTGCTGTTTTGACTACTGTAATACCTTAATGTTTCCTTCCAGTGTTTATAATACTATTATGTGCGTTATGTATAAGCTGATTCAACCGACCATTTCATTTAAAATACTTGTACACAATCAGGATATATTTAGTATACTTGAAATATTGCTTAAAGTGTCCTTAAAACACCATAAGCCTAAGCCTAGCCAAATACATTTTTCAAAGTAAAGCTCAGACTCAGAATTAATTAAACACCACAACATCCCCACACCCCGCTCACACGAGGTGTACTCGATACAACATTATAGGATACACAAAATTCTGTGAATTTTGGCAGGTCAGTTGGTTTTTCCGGGTACTCCGGTTTCCTCCACCAATAAATCTGACCGCCTCGATTTAACTGAAATAGTGTTAAAGTGGCGTTATACACCATAACCCTAACCCTGATTTATGGACGATGCCTTTTCGACTGACCTACTGTACTATTCGGTAAATTTGTTTTTACCTTCGTTTTGAACAGCGAGAAAAGGAGTTCACTGTGAGAAGAAATAGAGAAAGAAGAATACAAGATACTGATGATTGAATCGATACATATTTTTCTAACGTTAAAATGCTTACATTGCAATTAATTGTCTTTAATCACAAACATAGTATCAAGGTCGTTTTAAGTTTCACTGGCCATTCCTGTAAAAATATATAAATTCTAGCTTATACTTATTGATAAACAATCGAAGTTAAAGTTAAGCAAAAGAATCATCTGCCAACCACAAAAAAAATGTGTGGGATTCGAACTCCACATGTCGAGATCTTCAGACAACGCTTTAACATAATCACCACGTCGAATACATTTTCAAATATGGTAAACATATGATATATAAATCTTCTTTTATTATTTGGGTGATATTCATATTTGAAAGGTATTAAAGTGAACAATTCTATTTTTTTTTATTCTTTCTATCAGCCAATCCATGTGCAAAATAATGCAACGTTTAAATAAAGGTAGTCGTATATATTACCCTTTCTAGCGTTTTTATTTTTATTTTCTGAACTTAAAGAGGCATTATCTACGATTTTGACCAACACAATTATATGTTTTGGAAATTGGTAAATAGCTTTAAAATGATGAAATAAAGGTAAATATTTCATATTAAGCAGCTTATCGCACCACTTTTCGCCCTTTGAGAGCGGAAATTATCACGTTCATTGTTTACTTGCAATAATCCAGCAAGATTAAACTTACCTATATAATTTCCCGAAATTCAGTATCCATTCATCAGAGCGTTAGAAAGTATATGTATTGAAATGGTAAGAACCTGGAAAATGAAGAAAAACAAATTAATATAACGACAATCTATAAAAAAAAATCAATAATCAGTTCTTAAAAGTTGAACATGTGAATTCCATTTTTTGTCGGAATAAACTTTGAAATATCAGTTATCTAAATTGTCTTGTTTAAATACTGTTTGTTTACTTTGAGTAGGTAATGCCAGCACATTAAAAAATATCTTATGATGCATAATAATTTTGTCAGAAAAAGAGAGAAATAAATCTGGGATTCGCACTCACTACGTTGGTATCGGAAATCTACAACGTTTTTTTTTTTTTTTTTTTTTTTATTAAGTCATATATAAAGCTACTTTACAAAGACAGTTACCAAAGAATAAATGGTTTTTAAACTTTTTCTATTGGAATTCACTCGGCGAAATAGCTAACTGTGAATCGTTTAACTTATATTTGTCAAAAAAACATTGTCATAATAATTAAAATGTAAAGGACTACTATATTAGCCTATGCCTATGGCTATAAGTTTCAAGATCGGTCTGTCGTCTGCACGTTCAATGATTAATGAATTAATTTCTAAGATCTACAATCTGCTGTACAGTACGTGATTTTTCTTTTCGTTTCTTTGTTTGTTTTGCTTTGTTTTTTTTCTGTTTTTATTTTATGGGTGATAAAATAAAGTATAATAATACCTGAAATTCCACTGAGCTCTGTTCAACACTGTTGAGTTGGGAAAAAACCCGGTCGGGAGTAAATCTCCTCCAAAAAGTTTATTAATTCTTATAAAGTCAACATTCTTGCATTTGTTGTTCAAGTAAAATTATTCCCATAGCAAAACAATATAAATTTTATTTTGGATTAGGTTAAAAATCGATGTACATTTTATCCAATTACATTAAACACGATCACTAAAATATGGCTGTTCACGAGAAATCGACCTCAACATTATTTTTTAATTGCAGATTTCATACTCTCCACACTCGGGTACCAACCTAAAAATTAAATGAGATATGTGTTTATGTATATTAAACATCATACAAAAATATGCCGTTGGTACCACTATACTGAAAATTGACATTAAATACACATTTCTTGTTAGATTTCATATATTTTCACGAAACGATAGACTTTTCCGGTTGATGACTGATTTTGTCTGTTTATATAATTATGAGTTTTGACTTTCCCTTTGTAAGATTGTTCGGAGTTCGGTAATTTTGTTATTACCTTTATTTCATTGACTAGTGTGACGTCATCGCACGTGCAATATGGAATTGTTTTACCAAAATAGTAGTTGGGGTAAAGGTCTTATAAAATCAAGAAACAACGAAAGCTATACGTTTCATTTATAATTTGTCTATTTTTTAGGCCAATTTCTGTCCTTATCATACCTACTCCAAATTTATTTGTGGAATTATTTTAAAATTCACATTCGAATGATGGCCTTCATCGTAGTGTAGAAAACAGCTGATCATGTAATTGACTTTCGTGCCGATCTTATTTTGAAAAAATACAGACTGATAATTATTATTACAAACTGTAAAATGTTTTTCTTATTTTCTTAGTTTCATTCGATTTTATATTCCATTTATTTTGACAAAGGAGTGAGTATGATAAGGGTAGATTTTGGCCCAATCTCAGAAACTGTTTATATAGATATATTATTAAACACAATCGTTGAAAGGTAAGAAAATTTTGTTTTTTGATGATTTCACTTTGTCCTTTGTTGCTTAGCAACGTAAATGGAGGAGGGACCAATTAATCATTGGAAATTCAAATATGGCGGTTTTATTTTACATATCTTGCATAGTCTTTTCGACAAAATGTTATATTCTGTGTATGTACACTCTAAAAATAATATTCCAATTCTCTATGGTTGCATATAGTATTTTTGTGTAGTTTTGTCACCCTTGCAACGGTTTTGTAAACATTAAATTAGCCTTATATTATTGCAATTAATGGTTGAATTTTGACATCTACGATCTTTTGACTTGATATTTGATTAAGCGGTACATTTTTGTCAAGTTATACCCACTACAAATGTCATTTCATATTTCAAATATACATTTTGATATTTGTATTCATAGTTATGCCCCGTCCATAGCAACATGTTTCCCTATGCACAGTATTTTCCTGTAGATCTCATGGACCTTTTATTTAATCAAGAAAAACAATTCTACAACAGCACCTTATCAGATCTAGAGACATCTTATCATTTACTAACCAGTATATATTATAAGAATTCCTTAAACCTTACAATGTCCCTAGTAACCAAATATTATCCCTAGCAACCGCAGAAACTCGTCAATGCTGAGCTCTGTAAATTGCTTTTTTTAAATCTTTTTATAACCGAATGTTGATCTTTTTATTTTTTAAATCATGAGAGAAAATTATTCACAGTAATTAGAATGTCAAAGGAACCAAGTCAACTGCATAACATGGTAAAGCAGCGCAACAGCGCAGGAGAGGATATAATCCATGTTGAATAATTAAGAAATAAATCATGGAAGCCAGAATGTGTTGGGAGTTTTAACATGGATTGGCGGATATATTAGTCTCGAGATGTTATATATCCCGTTTTAAAGGGCAGTGGTTTTGTTAAAAGGTGAGACGTCAGCCGAACCTTTAAACAAAACCACTGCCCTTTAAGACGGGATATATAGCATCTAGATACTGATAACATTTTTATCTGAATGTTCCAACATTAATAAGTATGTTCTTATCATAGGAAAAACATAAATATGTGTATCTTTGGACAAAGATCACAGAGAGCGATTATTGATTTTCTGTCATCTTGTGAAATGTGTGTCGTCTGCTGTGCACAATGCAAATGGACAGCACATAGGTGAGAGCGATTATTGATTTTCTGTCACCGCACGGCTTCCCTGTTGTTATAAAAGTACCCTTTTAGCCAATCAAAATTCTACTTGCCACGAGAACATCAGATAATAATATTTTATCCCGAGCCAGAAGCGGGGGATAACATTTACTAATATCGGCCAATCCATGTTAAAACTCAAAACACATTCTGGCTTCCATGATTTATTTCGATTCTGATATGTCTAAGAGTATAAATACGGTAGTATACTTTGATTGGAAGACGGTAATTTATATTTACTGTATCTTCAAACTTTTTAAAACGTGATAGATTATATAAATAGAATGCTCGGTAATACTGTATTATCGGTCATGGCCCATTAAAGTAAAATCATACCACTAAAATTCGAAGTAATACTACACATTTAGCACTGACTCATAAACGATAGACTATATCAATGACATTCTTAGTAAGGATAACAAAAGGACCATTATAAACAAAACACCGAATATGTAAATCAAACCTGACATCCGTGTACTATGTTAAAACATGCATGTTATATCGTTATATGTACTGTATTAGATGAATTATGAATTATCAAATATATTGTTTGTTCTTCCATACTTTATTGAAATAAGTAAGAATAAAATATTGATCTCACGATGTTGTTATCGGCAATGATGTGTGCTAAACCATTATGCCACCGCAACGTTAATATTAAGCTATATATAAATCAAATTTACGTTAATACAATTATTCATCGGCAATTCACTTTGCGAAAACGCTAAATAAAATATATTTGTTAAAGTAATATGAAATGCCAAAATCATTATTTTCAGTTTTCTAAAAACAACTACGATAACCAACTTTATTTTGGATGAGATTAAAAGGTCGATTTCTATTTCTGTCTATTACGAATGAAAACGGTCAATAAAAAATGGCCGCTGACGAGAAATCGACCTTAAAATTATTTTTTGATTGCAGATTTCATACTCTCCAAACTCGGGTACCAACACAAAAATTAAATGAGATATGTGTTTATGTATATTAAACATCATACTAAAATATGCCGTTGGTACCTGCTTGTGGTTATACTGAAAATTGACATTAAATACACATTTCTTGTTAGATTTCATATATTTTCACGAAACGATAGACTTTTCATTGACTAGTGTGACGTCATCGCACGTGCAAATATGTAAAATTGTTACCAAAATAGTAGTTGGGGTAAAGGTCTTATAAAATCAAGAAACAACGAAAGCTATACGTTTCATTTATAATTTGTCTATTTTTTAGGCCAATTTCTGCCCTTATCATACCTACTCCTTTCAATTTCTATAGACTATAAATCAATAGACATTAAACGTATTTTTAGTGAGTATTTGTCTGACAAGGGAGAGATGTAATATCGTTCATTTAATTAATGGTCTAGAAAGTAAATACAATCTTAGTTTAAAGTTCAATGATAAGATCCAGATGTTGTGTTGAAAGATCAGTTACACTGTTTATATGTCTGATGTGAATTACATGTTGTTTAGTTGTAGTAAAGTATTGAAACTATGCAGACGTTTGTTTAAAACATAAGCCCTATATGAATACATGGCCGCTACAACATGACATCCAACACATATTGTGTTGTGTTTTTGCTTTGTTTTCTTCGTCTTGTGTACCCTATGTAGGGGCTTGCTACGATTTTTTTTATCACTCTACTACTCTAATCTCAAATGTCAAATTTTCATACAACACTTTTTCAAAATAGTTTTGCATTGGTGTCTTGACCTGATTTGCCATAATGTTGATACCCCTTTTAAGCAATTTTCAACAGAATTTGCCGGTTCCGATATCCTCTTCCATTTTGTTTACATGTGAGAGCGTACGAAATTCCTACGTGCGATTTGATTGGTCAATTCGACCAATCAGATCGCACGTTCGGCCTTCACACCTGGAAGTGATAATCCGGGAGAATTTATGTCGAGACATCCATCTGTCAAGACTATCAAACCATGTGAACAATCAATAGCAGAACATTATGTGGAGTTTGTTATGTCTGAGGCTATTCCTCGTGCAATGACACTAGATGAAGTTAAAATAGCTTCTTCCAAGGACAAAACTATTCAAAAGGCAATAAAATTTGTGAGAACCGGTCAATGGTTTAAAATTAAAGACATAGCAGATTGTGAAGTTGATATTGAAGAACTACAAGCATTGAGGAGCATTAGTGGCGAACTTGTAACCTATGGCTATGGTGACACAATTTTACTGAGAGACACTCGAATAGTACTATACTCCAATCTGAATTCCGTGAACGAGCTATGCAAATTGCACATGAGTGTGACCATGGAATACCCAAAACAAAAGCCTTCATACGCTCAAATGTATGGTTTCCAGGGCTGAACAACAAAGTTGATCATGCTATACAAGAATGTGCAGCATGTCAATCCGTGATTCACATTAAGCGAATGGAACCATTCAAGATGTCAGAAATGCCGTCAAAACCATGGACCAACGTAAGTGCTGACTTTTGCGGTCCATTGCCAAGTGGCGATTACTTATTTGTTATCACTGATGAATACTCTAGATATCCAATAGTCGAGATTATTAAATCAGAATCAGCTACAACAGTTATCCCTGTGCTATACAAGGTCATATCAACTTTCGGTATTCCAAATGTCATTGAGACTGACAATGAATCTCCGTTTAATTCATTTGCATTTCGACAGTATGCAGAGAACATTGGATTTAAACATCGTCGTGTAACAACATTATGGCCACGTGCAAACTCCCAAGTTGAATCATTCAATAAACCAATGATGAAGACAATTAAAACAGCTGATGTCGAAAGGAAAACTTGGAAACAAGAATTGTACAAATTTCTAAGATAATACAGGGCAACTCCACACACAAGTACAGGTTACACACTTTTCCAACTATTATTTGGCCGTGAACCAGCCACGAAACTTCCACAAGTTAACAATACAAACTTAATAAATAAACAAATAGAGGAAAATGCAAGACAGAATGATGAAACTGCAAAATACACCATGAAAAGACAGTTTGATGAAAGGAATCAAACAAAACCATGTGATATCCAAATAGGAAACACTGTATTAAGAAAGACAGATCGAAAGAAAAATAAATTTACTCCAGCTTATGAACCAAGCCCTTATACTGTTACCAACAAAAAGGGAAACATGATCACCGTCACAAATGAAAATGGATTAGTTACAAGGAATCCATCTAAATTCAAGAAAGTAAATCGCCCGTCAATCTGTACATCAATCGACGAATTAGAAGATGAGGAGGAGCAAATAAGTGAAAGAAAATCTCTGAATCAAGAAAAAGAACCCCTTTCACGAATTGTGCAACGACCAGTGAGAGAAAAACGTACACCAACATATCTTCAGGATTATGTGTGCAAAGTTTAATAGTGTTTCAGGGGCATACTAATCCTCTATTTTAAATTCAGAACCACATAGGTTCTAGTTTTAGTTATAAAATGTCTTAGTCTATAGTTTATAATGTGTTATTAGTTTTAGTAGATCAATTAGATAGTGAACAGTTGCAGAACTCTAATCATCATATTTACATAGCAGGTAATTAAACTGTTACAATACTCAAAATTTAAAATCTATTAATAGACTTTGTTTTACATTAAATTATCTTGGGCTCATATAAAACATAAAACAAGTATAACTTTTATTTTGTCTGAAATTATTGTACAAATTCATTCAATGGCAGACACAAATATATAAAATACATACAAAATAAGCGGGCCATATAAATAAAATCTAACCGCCCAGTCAATTTAATAACAGAATCTGTACAATAATATATAACTAGGGAGGGTGGGTGGGTAGCTTTTCGAACAAGTTTCTAACAATGAATGAACATAGTGAATACTACTCACTCTATAGGTAAATTAACCGTAATGAAAATACTAAACGAAACGAACTTCGCCGATAATTAAAAACTGTACCATTAACAGTTAGTTTATGCCTAAATTCATTTGATGCAAATTATTTCCACATCCAAGTTGAGGAGGGATGTAATATGCAGGTGTCAAACCAATAATTCCCCAATCAGAGCTTAGAACATATACAAAAGTAGTCCCTTTTAAAGAAAATAGTTCCTTTCGCTTTGTTGCATTGTGAAAAATACTGAATGGAATGGAATAATTAAAATTGATAATTGAAGTTAAATATATCAGGATTATTTTGAGTCCAAATTTGGTGGATTTAGTTGTATTTTAATACCTCTATGGAGAATTTGATGCATGACCTATAAATATTGAATTTCCTGGGGATGACAGAGTTATTTTTAGTGTAGGTTTTTTCCATAGCCTGGCATTTCACTGCAAGACTTTAAACATCCCCTGAAATTTTCACAGAACGTAGATGAATCATGTACGTTTCAGAAAATATATGGTCTTGAAAAGGTTAAGCTTAAGATAAAATAGCCAGGCAGGCTCGAAAAAATACAAATTTAGTAGAAAATGCTAAAGAAACTAATCATAGGTTTCACACCTAAAGATGAAACCGCAAGTAAAGACTTGTTTTGGTTAGTTAAAGTGCACAATATATGTGTAGTCGGAAGCCAGCTGAACACTTCATCCTCAAAGGGATAAAGTAATTCTTTACATAAAACAGGATCTGTTATTGGTGACTTTTCCCTTAAAGAATCTACGTTTTGTGCCATACGTCTTTTCTAAGTTTCTCTGTAAATTTTCACTCCTGTAGCCGGGATCTGTAAACCCATTTTTGTTTCTAGTTTCTCAATAGAGATGTCTCGAAGCTGACTTAGTTTAACCATTGCATTTAGAATAATGACTTGTTAATATATTACTTCTCGTACAACATTCAGTGCCTCTATATGGACTGCTTCTTTATAGGTTTGTTCATGTTTTTTGGTCCTGACTTTACCTTTTCTCTGGAATTTGGAATACGGTAACGTTGTGAAAGGGCTGAATTCAAACGGCAAGATCGATCGAATGAGTTGTGAAAAATAATCTCCATACTCCAAATTGATATTGGCAAAATTGAAGTCGTCTCTTTTGTCATAAAGTCTGGTAGAAAGTTGACAATTGGTGTCATATTTGAATGTCAAGAAATGACGAAGAGAAAGCTTTTTCTGTTGTTGCCTTTATTTCAAGTTCTTTATGGTATATTGAAGATTTCTCGATAACTGAGGAACGAAAGATTACGAACGTAGCTCAACGTAGGTATACGAAACAAACAATAGGATCATTTATTGCATGAATATCCACAGAATATAGCTATATTTCGCTACTTTACCGTTTATTGCGTGAATATCCACAGAATATAGTTATATTTCGTTACATTACCGTTTATTGCGAGAATATCTACATAATATAGCTATATTTCGTTACTGTTTGAAAATTCACTATTTTTTGTACCTTGTCTTGTCTAAATTCAATCGTTGTATATAACGACCAATTCAAATACAAATGTATGTTATATTATCTGGACTAGAACAAAACATAAATACACTCTGTAAGCGAATAAAAATAAATGAAATTCCATGCAATTAGTTGATACATGTATGTTATTTCTGCTGCATGCACAGTTAAGGTGACTCGACAAGTAATATAAAAATTAGTGAGGCATACGATGCAGTTAGGTCAGCGTCTGTGTTATTCATGGGTATAAACCACAAACAATTGATGAAACTATGAAAAGGTAACACTTGTTTCGGTAAACCTGGGTTTGTAACTATATTAACACGACGGGTGTAACTAGAGGAGCAGGAACTGCTTACACTTCCGGAGCACCTGAGATCACCCCCGGTTTTAGTGGGGTTCGTGCTACTCGATATTTAGTTTTATATGTATGTTTTGTAGATCGTCGTTTGTACTTTTGGCTATTGTGTTCTTCTTCGATATATGGATTCTGATTACCCCTTTGGTATTTTCAAACTCTTTTTGATTCGGCCAACTTGAATGGAATGACTATATAAAGAAAGATTAATGAGGAATGATATGAACTGCTTACTCTTCCGAATCCTCTTTCAACGGTTCTTCCGACTGAATCGAAACTCTTGCTTTGTGTTTGGGATTTGTTGTGATTGCTTGTGTTTTTGTCCATTTTTTTTTCGGTTTTGTTTTGTATTTTGCTTTTATCTGATTTTGTTTGGTGGGTGTTGCGCTGCTTGACCGGTTTGTGTTGTCTTTCTCTTGACTTTTTGGTTTTCATGCTCTTTTCTTTCTCTAAGCAGCTATAAATTCTTATATGCCATTTTACCACAACATTATAGAATTTTAAGGTGCAATGCTCTTGAATAAGTTCTAAAAATCGTACGAAACTGGGACCAGATTAGTTGTTAACTTCTAGAGAGGTATATTGTTGACTCAATGGTTCATTTCCTATGTACAATGAGGTAAACGAATAAAGATTGTAAAACAAATTTAGAATACATATGTGTTTCTCTGCTGGACATGTGGTGGCATTTCCTTTTTCTGGAAAGCGAACAAATGAAGTGATCTCATTTTTATTTACATAGATTATAGGTATATATAGTATTCAGCGCGTGGCTTTGCCAGACTACTACTTAATTCCACCTCGGATGTCTATATAAAAATCAAATAATCTTAAAAGTTTTAATTTTCAACAAATATTCTTCGTCTCTGATGTAACATGTTGAACTTACGCCTTGCACGTTTTATAGCTCGCGGTTGGCGAATTATGTCAGTTACTTTATACGGAGTTATAACAGGGTAGCAGTTTGGGTAAATACAGTCTCCAAGAATGTAGCAGTTATCAGGACATTTCAGATGTGCGTCTGGTCCAATGGAACATATTTGGAGATAACAGTTTGCGTCCTTTTTCGTGACTAGGAAATCCAGATTGAACATGAAATATGTTTTCCCCGTTGTCGATGATAACCTGTAAGATATGAATCAAGCTGTATGTTGCAAAGATATAATAAATATATAAATAATATATGATTTTGGTATATTTCGAGATTATTCATACAAGCTTTAGCACCAGCTGTTTAGATAATCTATATTTTATTTGTTGCATCAGATAAATTATCATTGGACTTAGATAACAAAATTATGTTAACTTGAACTGTGAACGAAAATATTCGATATGATTCCATTCTTATCGCTACAAATGTGATTTCGAATACTTTAGAATATGTTTTAGGGACCGACCGTTTATCTTGAAAAGGGGTTGGGGTGGTTATGCTATGGTTTTTTCCTAAGAAATATTTTGAAGCTGAATTTTCAAGAAAAAACTATTTTTGCAAGCAAAATGGAAGGAGAAAATATTCTGATGCAAGATTTTCACCCATAAAAATAGCATTTTTTTGATTGCAGGGTAGAAACCATATATAGCCCCCTTTTCAAATTAAAAGGTCAGTCCCTTACTCGTTTTCACTATTGTATTTTTTTACCTGGGTATGGATACAATGGTATTTCCTGTGGCCACTGTCAAATTGCCGTTGGTGTTCATTCGATGGCATTTGTATCTCATGTCAAGTTCCGTCAATTGCAGACACAACGTTAGGCATATCAGAACAATATCCTTTCTTTTGCCACCAGACTGGGATGGTTGGACACTGAATTTTACGATTACACACTTTCTATAAGTATACTCATGTTGAATTTAAAACTCCATCAACAGTTGAAACACTCACACCATAAATAAATAAATAAATAAATAAATAAATAAATAAATAAATAAATAAATAAATATTGCATGGTCCGTGTTATTTATCTGAGTGAATTTCATGATCATCGATGAGCTAAAACAATTGACGAAGGTGGGCCGTGCTGAGCATGAGCAGTATGAAACTGGGGCTCTTAAAAGAAAACGACGAGTAATAAGTGGAAATATTTTAAAATAACATTACTATCATTTGAAATATACATATGTGTAATATGTATAAAAGTGTAGAAAGGTAGATGAATGGATTTGAATCTGAGGATCCCTAAAATTCACATCACATTTTCATAAATTATATAAAGTTTCCCCTTTTGAGCACAAATTAAATTTTTAACTTCTATCAATTCTATTCTCTTAACTCAAAGGGAACTATCTATCAGGTGCGTTGAAAATGCGTTCTGTCATGTGCATAAGTTATTGTTTGCATGATTGACAGACAATATTCATCATATTATTTTCTAGCTTCTGAGGTGTCAATCGAGAAAAAAATAAAATAATCTAGACAGATAGCATATAGCCAGTCAATGAGGTTTGCAGTTAATATTTCGCATGCACAATAGCAACTTCACACCACAACGTGTGGAAAATAGAAATATCCTATTGTGGTTTAAATGCGTACTAACTGCATTGCATGTAAACTGTATGATTCTGTTTGATAAAGGCCTTTAACTAGAACAGGAAAAAATGAACACTAGCTCCTGGCTTAGTTCAGATACTTCAATAAAAAGTGACGAAGTTAAACTAGCATATAGTAGATTTTTCTTATTTAATAAAAACAATAGGAAGCGAAAATCGCAGGATTTTTTCATGACGATCGGGCAATGGTCGGTCTGCCGTCGCCGATAAGGTATAAATAAGCCTAAAAGGGGATATTGTTTTACCATGGGACAGACAAGTTATGGGAAAATGGAATCATTTAGTTTTCTTTACATATGAAATCAGAAATGTTCCATTCAATATCCAGTTTTACATAAGTATTATACGAATTGATTTTCCTTAGTCAGATTATTTTTTTCCCCCCAAGTCTGGCAAAATTATTTATTTGTGCGAAAATTTAAACCAGAAATATTAAAAAAAATATGAATAAATTTGAAAAGCACCCTTCCTTGAAGTACAATAATGTATATCTATGAATAGCATTTGAGGAAAATATGTATTTTGTATGCAGACGGTAATGTCACTGTGAAGCCATTATTTGGCCAGTGATATTCATTTTTAAGTGTTTTGAACACCGAAATGAAAAAAGATATATAATCACTTACACTCAATAAACAATTGAAGACAAATGTTGTAATGAGGTCTCCCTCAAATGATCTGTTCGTAAATTAATAGTGTTTCGTTATGTTACCGGAAGATACGTTCGTTCGTCAGTTATCAAGAAATCTCTATTAATGGAATCCAGTTTGCAAAGTTCGTATTATTAATTGGCAGAACATCATCAATATACCTGGGAGTGAGATTAAAGGCTTAAGTCTCTCTACTTTTTATTGTCTATGATAAGTTTTTGTATAAACTCGGACCCATAGGAGTATAGAAAAAGTTAGAGAAGAGAGGGGCATAGTTTGTTCCCATAGAGATGCCTAGCTATGATTTGTTGAAAAATGTGCCATTCGAACTGGACAAATATATGTTATCGATAAGAAACTCTAACATTTTGATGACTTCATTTTATGTGTAGCACTTTTTACCTTTCGTTTCGTGCTTGACACAATAAGTTAACTCGTGACCCAATAACATAAACTTGTAACGTTGCCACTATTGTTTAAAGTAAAATGCGTTGTGAATAATCTACTTTAAAGAGGAAATGAAAGTGTAAAAAGTAAAAAAGTCAAATATTTGGCTAGATGAAATTCTCGAGAATTAAAATTATCCTCTTCTTTCAGTATCCATTTTTGATTGATTAAGTGAGTGAGTGATTGTTGATTAATGCCAATTCAACAATATTTCAGCTATATTATGGCGAGAACAAGTTAATTATCAATGAGATGATGATGAGGGCCGCTTTGTTCTAGACCAACATGCTAGTTTACTGAAACAACAGTCTGCGGGTGGAAATGTCACTCCATTCGGAGACATTATTCTGATTCCGAGCCAGCCAATCGTTGCTCTTTCTCCGTAATGCTGCGTGCTTAGCGGAGAAGCAAAAATACCAATTTGATAGTCCTTAGTTTGACCCGACCGGGGATCGAACCCACGATCTACCGCACTCGAAGCGAGCACGCTAACCATTTCGCCACCGATGCCGTGCTTCATCTTAGAAACAGGCTACTAGACCAGGGCTATAAAAAGATTCGCCTTATTCGATCTCTTAAAAAGTTTATATTCCGATACCAATATCTTGTCGAAATATATTCCGTCTCTGCAGAAAAAATTATAAGCGATGCATTTTGATATAGTGAAAATGTATAAAGATAAAGAAGTCAATTTTTTTTTTATCAATGTGTGACGTAAAAATATTTTTGACATTTACGTCACCGAATATGGTACTGCTTTGACAACTATTTTACCTATTTTGTTCCTGTATTTAAATACTGTTACAGTGACAGCCGGAACCTTTGAACCGTAATGAGAGCGGGAGGTTTGGTGCCTTAAAATCTGATTCAACCCACCATTTCTTTAGAAATGCCTGTACCAAGTCAGGGTCATTACGGTTTTCACAGTATTCCGGTTGTTGACTGATTTTGTCTGTTTGTATGATTGTGGGTTTTGACTTTCCCTTTGTAAGATTGCTAGGAGTTCGGTAATTTTGTTATTGCCCTTATTTGACTGATGTTACCACGTGAATATACTTTGTCACAATATAATAGTAGTCCTCCTTTGACTGCATGCAAAATT
This sequence comes from Bathymodiolus brooksi, assembly GCA_963680875.1. Lineage (NCBI taxonomy): Eukaryota > Metazoa > Mollusca > Bivalvia > Mytilida > Modiolidae > Bathymodiolus > Bathymodiolus brooksi. The sequence continues at coordinate 35,918,640 of OY804580.1, read as the reverse complement.
GTAGTCATAGTTATAGATAGTTCACATCACATTTTCATAAATTATATAAAGTTTCCCCTTTTGCGTCCAAATTAAACTTTTAACTTAAATCAGTTCCATTCTCTTAAATCAAAGGGAACTATCCATCCAGTGCCTTGAAAATGCGTTCTCTCATGTACTTAAGTTATTGTTTGCATGATTGACAAGACAATATTCATCCTATTTGTTTTTTAGCTTCTGAAGTGTCGATCGAGATTTTTTTATATTTTAGATAGATATCATATACAAATGTAGCCAGTCAATGAGGTTTTGCAATTAATATTTCGCATGCACAATAGCGACCCCACACCACAACGTGTGGAAAATAGAACTATCTTTCTGTGGTTTAAATGCCTACTAACTGCATTACATGTAAACTGTATGATTCAGTTGATCAAGGCCTTTAGCTAGAACAGGAAGAAATATGAACACTTGATGAAATAGTGTTGTAATAAAAGATCGTGAACGTGCTGTATAATATTGAAAGAATTTCAAGGTTAAAATGAGGTTGAAACAAGTCACCATTTGATATCAATTCGATTGTATTTCATTTTGATGATTTTAATTACGGAAGAATGATCACAACCATATTTTTTTTTAATAATTGCAACTGAGCTGTTTTTTTTCATAGCCTATAATAAAATGAAAAAAATATATATCACACCGTCGGAACAGTTCCAGAATTCAATAGAAAAATCGTAGAGATGTGTAAATTCGATATCCCTGAATATAAATGACCCCTCCTGGCTTAGTTCGGGTACTTCAATAAAAAGTGACGGGGTTGTACTAGTATACAGTAGATTTTCCTAAGGCATTTCTCTTATTTAAGAGCATACAGTCTGTCAGAAATGAATGTTTTTGTTTATATTAAAAGATGCCAATATTCGATGTTTTATACTAATAAAATGTTCTGAACAAGAAGCCAGGTTTAAGCAAATATGCTATAATATCGTATTAGTGAAAATAATTTGAATGTCTGTTGGTAAAATCGTCATTAACACGACCTAATTATAAGTCGGCTGCTTTTCCGAAGTTTGCCGAATACTGATAACTGCTATAAATAACCAGGAAGGCATGCAAATTCGTTAGCATTAATGTAATTTAAGAAATATATCTATGAAATTGGATCCCGAGGTAATCAGTTAATATTATATAACGGTATTTAGTAAGAATGACACTTAAAATCGGAAATACCGATACGTGATGAAATCAATAAAAACAAACCCAAAATCTCCAAAGGGACCCGATAAAGGAAAAATTTTAAGCAAATCGTATTGCATATATTATTGACAACACTTGAGTTGACTTGATTATATATTTTTAGAAAAAAACAGACATGAAGTTCATTATTTTAGTTTCTAATTTAAAAGAGATATCACCTAGCGTTTTCTCCTGAAAAAAAGAATATATAAAAAATTACGTTGCAATTCTACTGTTAAAATATGATTCGGCCGAAAAAAGATATTAAATTATGTGTACGTGTTGAAAAATGGAGTAGGTCGGTATAACATCTTTTTTTAATTTTTACACAAAGCTTGCTGAATCCTCCTTTTTGTGTCGTTTTCGTATAGAATCCGTCAATGTTTTTGTTCAATTCCACGATTCGATTTGTGCCATGTGCTTTCTTCATCAACAAGCAATTTCGCACATGCGCAAACGCTATCCCGAATGAGTTCACTGTCAGGTCGTATGAATATTAGTATAAACATATTTTATTAATTAATTCAATATTACACATTATGATAATACACATATAAATTATATATACATTTAAATTAATCAATAGTATTCGGAAACAAGTGGTTAAACTTATATTAATCCGTATCCCTGAATATTGCGCGGGTAAACATTGGATTCTTTACTGGATTCAAGACAATAAAACAGCGTCGTATTTCCTTCGTTCTAAGCTATTTACGTATGATATTATGAAAAATTTCAACTGCAATTAGTATAAAACATCGAATATTGGCAACTTTTAATATAGATAAAAAATTCAATTCTGACAGCATGTATGCCTTTAATTAATAAAAAAACAATAGAAAGCGAAAATCGCACGACGATCGGGCGATGGTCGGTCGACGTCGCCGAAAAGGTATAAATAAGCCTAAAAGGGGCTATTGTTTTACCATGGAACAGACAAGTTTTGGGAGAATGGAATCATTTAGTTTTCTTTAGATATGAAATCAGAAATGTTCCATTCAATATCCAGTTTTACATAAGTATTATACTGCTTGATTTTCCTTAGTCAGATTTGTTTTCCTCCCAAGTCTGGAAAAAATATTTATTTGTGCGAAAATTTAAATCAGAAATATTAAAAAAAATATGAATAAATTTGAAAAGCACCCCTCCTTAAAGTATATCTATAAATAGCGTTTGAGGAAAATATGTATTTTGTATGCAGACTGTAATGTCACTGTGAAACCATTATTTGGCCAGTGATATTCATTCTTAGCTGTTTTAAATACCGAAATGAAAAAAAATAATATCTAATCACTTACATTCAATGAACAATTGAAGACAAATGTTGCAATAAGGTCTCCCTCAAATGATCTTTACGGAAATTAACATTGTTTTGTTATGTATCAGGAAAATACGTTCGTTCGTCAGTTATCGAGAAATCTCTATTAATGGAATCCAGTTAGCAAAGTTCGCATTATTAATTGGCAGAACATCATCAATATACCTGGGAGTGAGATTAAAGGCTTAAGCCTCTCTACTTTTTTTGTCTTTGATAAGTTTTTGTATAAACTCAGACTCATAGGAGTATAGAAAAAGTTGGAGAGGAGAGGGGCATAGTTTGTTCCCATAGAGATGCCTAGCGATGATTTGTTGAAAAATGTGCCATTCGAACTCGACAAATACATGTTATCGATAAGGAACTTCAACATTTTGATGCCTTCTCAGTTCATTTTATGTGTAGCACTTTTTACCTTTCGTTTTGTGGTTGACAAAATAAGCTAATTCGTGACCCAATACCATAAACTTGTAACGTTGTCACCATTTTTTAAAGTAAAATGCGTTGTGAATAATCTACTTTAAAGAGGAAATGAAAGTGCAAAAGGTAAAAAAGGCAAATATTTGTTACCACGTGCATATACTTTTTCACAGTATGATAGCAGTCCTCCTTTGACTGCATGCAAAATTGGAGTCATAGTTATAGATAGTTCTTTTGTGGAACAAGTAGAAGAACCGAGAATATACCTGTCTAAATATTGATTCTTCTGAAATTCTGGTATCCAATATAAAGTAGATAATTCACAATTTTCCTCATTTATCGGAATATTCAATGCTGACATGAATGACTTGTGATTTGCCAAAATGTCTTTTTTGTCAAAATTAGTATTTTTGTAAGGTTTACCAGAGTTCTTGGAAAAACGAAGTTCTTCATATTGCTCGTTTGGCGTTAAACAATCACTCACTTCATTACTCTTTCTTATTTACCAAACATTATTTCTTGTGGTTTTTGAATATTTTTATGATGTTTACCCATTTGAAATTAAGCATGTCTGTAAGCTCAACTGGCCAAAATGGCGAAGTGAAGTATTATCATTTAGTGTCCGTCGTCTGTTATCCATAACTTTTCATGTTAATATTTAATCTTTTTCTTAGAAACTGCAAAACCAAATGCTTTAATTAACTATTTTATGCTATCAAGTTTTGGGACTATTTTGCAGCGCGTGCATATATAGTACATTTTTATACAAAACGCACATGGATCAACGCTTACCTGACCATGATCAGACCCAAAGGGTCATGTAAGGTATTATCATCACGTTGCGTCTTTAACATTAACATTGGAGGGATGTAGGAGAGGTGTGTATTCTGTGCCGTCTCAAGGCATGGGCACGCTGGGCAGTTGCCCGGAGGCCCACGAGGATAGGGGCACCATGCTTATCAATGTATGTTGTGTACTTTATGTTTTTATAATGTTAAAACACTGACTTTGTTGGAAATACCAATACAATATATCTATGTTTAATTTTATATACATTTACAGTTTTATTCCTATGAGTGGTTGTGTAGGTATGGGCCCCAGTGCACTGCTTTGCACGGGGTCCCGTGATGCTGTTACAACGGCCCTGCTTCTATTGTTAGTATCCAAAAAGCAGTATAGAGGGTCTACACATGTAAGATGCTACGGTAACTTTGTTGTTTAGATATTTCAGCAGATAAACAATACAAATTAATTTGTGAAGAAAGAAGCTTTTAAAGCACATCTATAAAGCATGTATTTATGGAAAATTGTTATTACGCTGATTATTAAATGAAAATGAAAACGACGATTGTATTACATGATGTTTACTTATCTGGAATATTTACACGTTCGCAATCGATATTACAAAAACCCTATGTCATTTAAGTGTTTTAAAATAATCGTGTTTTAGCATTTGTTTATTAAATTCGTTTTAAATGCAAGAGAACAACGGCATCCCGAAGATTGATCTTGGAAACATTTTAACAGTCAACAAACTTTATCATTAAATACGATAATTTCATATGGCAAAAAATACAGGGATTGAACGTAGCAAGAAACATTCCATAGAACTCGGAAAAGGGGGGGGGGGGGTTCTTACATATTTGGCCTTTCAATCTATTCGCACATTTCATTAAATGAAATTCAACACTTTGCCTCACACTTTTCTTGAAGAATAGGAAATCCCCAATCCGCCGGTTCATTCATTACTTGTATTGAACATCGTTATTCCGTTCTTCTTTTCGGTTTTAGTGGTCACGATGCTACTTTCTCTTTGATGTGATCACGTGACCTCTGTTATTGATTCCTAATATTGTTGTTTTTCATTTTGAGTAGATCACACATAATTTTATTGGCTTATGGTTTAAATGAGTAAAATGTTCGCGTGTATTGAACCAGAAAGTAAAAACACGTTTTGTTTTATGGATTTTCAATTGATGGACAACCTTAACATGACTGCGCACAATATTTTGGCACAAACTATCAAAAAGAATATATATGTGCCATATGACGTACTTGAAATCATTTTTGTAGTCACAATCTACCAAAAATGGGAAATTTTTTGATTCTGGATTTTTACCAGATTTTCTCTTCTTTTCTTTTTATGATTAAGCAGCTTCAGATTAGATAACATCTGCAGGTGTCACCAAAAAGAGCAATGTATTAGCTAACGTATGACTACATGAGGTTTAAAATTTCATCACACAAATCCTGTAAATACCCTACCCCTACTAATTTGAGCCAAATCTATGGTCATTTACCAAAAGATATTCACAATTTATCTATCTTAAGTTTCTCGAACATAGAAATAGCTAAAGCAACACCATCTGTGTCAGTACTGGTAACGATGTTTTCAATCCGCGAACGGTCGTGTGTTTTACATGAACAAATATCATTGTATCCGCCTCTTCGTGATTGCAAGAACAAAAACCTGATCGATTAATATTGCTATTGCAAAGAACGTTTCCACAATGTGTAACATATGCTAATTCAGACGAATGTAAAGATGTTCTGTTAGGAAGGAAGCCAATTCTGTCTTGATCTCGCTTAAGCGCAGAAAATTGTTCCAAGACTTCGGTGTCAGGCCTGAACCAACAACCTTCCGCCGGATTCCTGTTCCTCGTTTCCTCCGTGTTTCTGATTTTAAACTATTCAAATATGATGTCAACCCTCGAACATTTGCTTGCCTGGCTCTTGATATGGCAGAATGACATGATTCGCATAAGCTTCAAGCGTTTATGAAGAAGTTTGGAATTCACCATGGCAGCTCCTCCAACAAAAATACTCTCTTCCCGAGGTTCTTCTGTTGGTAAGCCACATTTTGGGATAAATGAGCAACCCGAGATAAACAGAAAATGGAGTTTCACGTTCAAGAGAATGTCTTGCACTGTCCTTTTGTTGATACTTGGATGGTAGTTAAACATTAACAATTGTGCAGTGGTCAAGTCAGACTTGCATCTATCATTTTCCAACTAGGACTTTATATCGGGACCATGTTCAATCATTTTCCCAAGGTGAAGCAAAGACGAAGGTATTCTTAATTGAATTTTGTCCGCTTAAAATAATCCCATGAACTTTGATTTATGCTTTGCAAGTCTTGTCGTATTAATTTCGCTGTCTTTGCCATGTACCTTTGTATAGTGTCACTCTAGTCACATGCTAACGCAATTGTCGGTTCGATGTCGTTTTCAAATATCAAAAGTAAATCTCTGCCTTTAGTATACACTTTCAAACCAGGAATTTCGTTAAGTAAATCTCTCTCTCTCTCTCTCTCTCTCTCTCTCTCTCTCTCTCTCTCTCTCTCGTAAAGTGCAATAAGATAAAAACAGGATGGATATTGAAACTCTTGTGCAATAGTATCTCCAGCACTTAACTTTGCTAGCAACTGTTCGTCTTTGAGAGTTGCAAACACAATCTCATAACTTTTGATCAAGTTTTATAGTCATTGCATCCCCAAATCAGACATTGGAGAAAGTTTATCATACAACATTAAAACATGCCAAAATGAATACTTGTTGAGCTATCTGGACGGTCTATACTTCTCCTGAAGAATTTGGTAGATTCTTCTATGCTTGTTGAGGGAACTTGTAAAAGTTTAGTGTTATTATATTTTAATCGGCAACTGTTATGGTATTTGCCATCTAAGCGTCGAATATCCATTGGAATAGGCAACGCATTGACTTTACTGAATAATGGAATAGCTTTTGCTAAAATCTGGTATCCTTCTGCAGATGGTATCAAAGATCCAATAGTGCCACTCTGATACAAACAACATTTAAACCAATCAGTGTCCCAATTACCTGTTGAGACAGATGAAAAACGAATATTCACTGTAATTTGGGAATAGTTTGAAGACTCCCAAGGGGTAATCAATGGCCAACAGAAAAATGACAAACAATGATCTACAAAACACTACACAGAAAACTTATTAAGGGCAACCATATATGTTCCGGCAGGATTAGCAGTTACTGATCCACTAGTGACACCCATCGTGCTACTGTTGAAATACACGAACATCGTCTGATATGGAAATGTATATTTAAATAATTACAAATACAATTAAAAACATGAATTAAGCTAAATGTGATAGCCCTAAGAAATCATTAGACTTGTTATGACATGCTACGTGCTGATGTCAACAATAGTTGATGTATTTACAGGTAATACATAGGCAGAAGAGGATTGGTAGCTTTAATAGATAATAAAGACGATGATACTACTAGTATCACGACATGTACGGGCTATAGTTGTCTATCTCTTCCGTTATAAACCACGTTTAAGGAAGATTATTCCTACATTGCGTGGCTAAAACTCGTGCAACCCCGCCATTATTTTAAGTGTCGGTACCAAGCAAATCAAATGACTGATTTATGATATTGTGTGTTAGGTGTATCGATGTTGCCTCTTTCTATAATTTTTTTCTATTGAGGTTTGGGAGACATTCTTGTGTGGGCGAAGAAAATAGTTTCGCTCTAACGTCATTTAATAACAATTTATGTGGGCTTAATGGTTTATATAATTCAGTTGGTAGTAGAGGGGGTGATAATCTAGTATATAGTTTCTACTTAGCTATAGCGTTTCAGCGGTTTCTGAGATTTTTTTATTTAAAGTAAAATCGTGTAATATTAGCATTTATCAAAATATGCTGGTTGTGGATAATGCTACAAAAACGCAAATATACTTCCTATCTGGATAATATATTTTGCTGATAATGACACTACACGAACGTGTTTTTTTCAAATTTTTTGTCGTATTGCAAGCAGTATAATGTTCTTTATCTATTTGTAAATACCATTATTTGTTCCTAACACGAAATACAATGTGTTTAGTAGAGGTATCATTTCACTTCAATTGACCCATGACGTGGTCATACTATATGACCATTGTAAATAACAACAACAAAAGCGTATTGCACCCTAGTGACATAGTTTAAGTTGCATACCATAGTAAAATATAAACCAACAATAGTATGTATTACGTATTCATTCTAATATTTTGTTTGACGATAAGAAACAACAATAAAGGTGCAGTCTGTGTATATATTTGTCAAGTTTATATTGCATAAATGCATATCGATGAAAGTAACAATTTGACATTTATAGACATTAACGTACAGTTAACAATATAGGAAAACATTAGTTACTTCGTCTAAGCCGACGATTGTGAGGTTCTATAATACAATCATATACCAATAAAATCCCTGAGGTTATTAAAAAATAGCTTAAGCTCAATATTATGTATATATTGCTTGCATAGGATTAAAAAAATCCAAACCTAGGAACACCTCTCCATAGACCAAGGGATACGAGAGGGACTGCAACACTCTATGGTTGTAATGACAAAATTGTTGGCATAGGAATCCTATCTAGCCCTACCTGTAACGTCGGTGAATGTGATGGATATTTCAACTCCACTCCTCGGCGTAAGCGAAGCCATGGTCATCGTCATTATACATCTCTCATAATTCATGATAATTCGCTAAATGTCCTTCTACCATTTATGCAGAACCCGTTGGGTATGCATCACATTCGCTCGAAACTATTTGCACTGCCCCTTTCAAAACTACATGCCTTGTAAAACTCATGCTTGGTAACAATGTTACAAATGCGAATCCAAATGAATATAAACTTACAGCAATCGTCTTGGATATTGCCGATCACTGATTGTTCAAAGCTGTTGGCATTCAGAAAGATGAAATAGACAAACGTTCCTTTCTGAAACTGTCGTTTGTCAACAAAGGTCTTGAAGGCATTCACTTAGGCAATATCCTTTATAACAAATCCATCAAATATCAAATTCAACCATATTTTAAGGTTCAGTCAGTACCTATAATATCGTATGCACATACCATACCTATAGCAACAACAAATATTTAACAACATAGACTGATTGTATAATCTCAATATTGAGATTTCAAATCTAAGCCTCCTGATTGCACCTGTGCAAGTTCCCCATTCATATATAATCCGGCTGGTCACGTCATAGCTGTTGACTTTAAAGATATCAAAACACTAGGGCCTAACTATTGTGAGCCTAAATCCATAAACTGGAAACATAACTTTAAAATTCTTATGGATTCCGTCTAGGATTATGCCAGACAATGGGCAAAACGTGAAAAGGATGAATGAGTGAAGAGTGTGAGGTCGCTATTACAAATTAGAATTAAGCAACTCAGTAAGTCTATGAGCACTCGCACTACTTCAATCTGTAAAGACCCAAATGTTGCTAAACACCTGGTTCTCCTCCATGACAAATATGTTATTGTCTCTCCCGACAAGGCCACTAACAAGATTAGTTTTGTGTGTAAATCACATTACGTAGACTGCTTGATAAAGGAATAAAGTATTGACAATTCAATTGGCAACCCTACATATACCCCGACGACACTTACGAAAGAGGAAATCCTGGACAATCATAGGTCTGTTTTATGGTCCTTTGGAATTTCAACCAAAGATGAAGAACTGGATCTACCTTCACTCTACTGGATTCCTAAATTACAGAAGTGTCATTTCAAACTGTGCTATGTTGATGGGTATGCCAAATGCTCTACGAAATTATTTCCAAATTATTAACTTGTATTTTAGCGGAGGCCAAAACGGGCTTCTGGGTTGCTGAGACGCTAGCTACTCAAGGGGTGGATCAAATGTGGATTATGAAGCACTAAACATATATGTTAGAGGACATACAATATAGGTTCCTCTCACCTTAAATAGCATTACAACATTTGACTTCTCTACCTTCTAAACAACTATTCCTCACTCTAAGCTGAAGGGCAGATAAAGGGAGTTGGTCCAACTGTGCTTTTGTTAAGAATGACCAACGTAGATGCAAATACCTTGTGCTAGGACGGGACAGATTTTATTTTGTATAAAACCTCTCTGATTCTACCAAAAAGTTCTTTAAACTGATAGCATCAGCATGCTCGAGTTTCTGATCGACAACATATTTGTTATGTTTCATGGACATTAGTTTTCAACGTACAGCCGGCATGCTCATGGGTAAATACTGTGCTCCTTTTCTCACCGACTTGCTCCTTGATTCGTATGAGGCATATTTCATACAGAGGCTTCTCAAGAAAAACGGAAAGAAGCAATCTCGATCCTTTTCCGGTTGTTGACTGATTTTGTCTGTTTATATAATTATGAGTTTTGACTTTCCCTTTGTTATTACCCTTATTTAATGTCCCGTTTCGCTATATAGATGATGTCCTTTCAATAAATAATTCTACATTTACAACAATAGATTTTTCTTAAAAAGACAAACGTCTAGATTTCCATTTATTTAACACTTTTGTTTTCAAATTTGACATAAGTAGGATGCCAAATATCATCTTGTGTTACATTATTATCAATTTTAAAACCAACAATTTTTATATATTCTACAACATCAATACCAAATCTATGATTATCTTTTCTATCGTTCCATACTCCTAACCATAAATCTTTTGTTTTATGTTTGTTCAATTTAGAACCCGACGTTTTACCAAAATAATAGTAAGTTTGTCAACATAAATTACATTTCTCTGGTAATAATATAACATACAATTCATATATTTGATGTAAATAAACATACAATGTACTTTTAAAAGCGATAAATAAATTAACTATTAACGTAGCGAGTTGAGCTACCGATTTGTTTACATCTGTATCTTGTCCGTTCATTCCCAAATCGGATCAAGCGAGAAAATTACCTATCATCAATATAATATGGTAATTTCACAGGTATAACATTTAAAAATACCTACCTAGATATAACTGAATTGAATGCTCATGTCATTCATTCACCTAGGTTATTATGGGCGTGCGACCAAAAATGTGGCTGTGAAATTTGTTAATTAAGAAATAATTCATGGCAGGCATAGAGATGTGCAAATTTACACATGGGCTGGGCCTTTATATTCTAATTTTACCCCGAGCGATAGCGAGGAGATAAAATCTAAGAATTATTTTGATTCTAATAGGATAAATACGCTAATTTTTAACCATTCGTGAACTGTTTACACACGGCATCTGGTGGCTGTTCCATTTACCTCCTTCGGAAATTTTGAATTGATTTTGAATTATTTGTATTTAAACGAGATATTTTAAAACAAAGATATGGATGTTAACGTGAAAAACATTTTTATTGTGTATTTTGCAACATAGATTCGATTGAACAATTCCTGCGTAAAAATATTAAAAAAAAAGTCGGAGCTCATTCGTTCATCATTTCGAGCGCTAACAAGGTGGCGGAGTGGAGTTGTCAAACATAATATCGAACACTTGAACAGTTGTTAATAATCGACAATTATTGTTAGATATGAAATAAAAAGATAAGTGTCAATGAAAAAAAAGCTTATATTGTTGACATAAAAAAAATTCAGGAAAAATACTTAAGGCAACCATCTATCGACTTTCACTTTTGTAATATATCGTCATCCTGTGACGTTGTTTACAAGGGACGCTGATTGACACAAGCTGGTTACTGATTTATTTTACGATTTTGTGAACATTTTACTTGTTTGAGTAGCAAAATTGAAAATGCCATCAAATTGGAAAATATCAGTAACTTAATTACATCACCGTCTAGTTATCAATGTATGCCTAGGAAAACAAGGTTAGTGCAATTTTTTAATTCATGGCCGACACATATCAATGGAATGTATGTGTGCGTACTGGGGATCCCCAAATGTAAATTTTCAAAACAAATGATAAAAAAATACTTAGCTACAGAATATTTATTTATAACTGAGGGGGACTTTTTATTTTAAGGACTTTAAAAATACGCTATATGCCGGTGTTTTGTTTGTTTGCACTCGGTCGTCACGGTAGTTTCACAGCGGGATTCACACGGAACAGCCAGATTTATTGTGTACTGCACTTGCGCTAAATATAGAGTTATTGAGTAATATCGTGTGTGCCGTTTTATAGACGTCATATTAGAATAACTAATTAGAAGCAGTTAAAAGAAATACAGCTTACAGTTATTAGAGATAATTCTCAGTGTCAGTTGGTCTATATGTGTGGACATTATTGTCAGTAGTTTTCTATCGTTATTCTCTATGTACAGTTATGTGACAAAAGTATTTCACGTTTACGACGTCACGCCAAGTTAAGCGGTTGCAGTTTGTTGATGTTTGAGAAGATATATCTTCATAATAAATAGAATTATATCCACCAAACATTCAGTATTTAGTAACATGACCTCTAACTGTAATTACATGTCTTATTTGTCTTGGAAGAGATTGATATACGTTTGAAATGCACACACTTGAAATGGCATACCAAATTCTTGTGGCGGCCAGGACTAGGTCAACCTTGGATTGAATGGTGTGTTGTTCCAGTTCGAATCGTATTTTAATTAATCTTTAAATATTTTCAATTATATTAAGGTCTGGTGATTAGGATGGCCAAACAAGACAATCGACATCATTGTTATCTTTCTACAATTTTGTCTGTACGGACTGGTGTACCGAGGGAGCTGTCATCTTGGAAAATCCACTGATAATTTTCGAATTTTAAAACGACTGGCAAAGATTATTGTCAAGGATGTCTACGCACTTAGCCGAGTTAATATTTCCTTCTACTTCTGTAATTGAACCAACCTCGTCTTTACAAATACATCCCAAAACATTAGACACACGGGCGCCGCCATTACGACATCCATACAGTCCTAAGCATAGTATGTTCCACCTTTCTTCTGCTTTTCACCACACATACACACGTGAGTTTTTCCCTAGTTAACATCACATTTCATTTGAAATATTATTTTATTCCATTGTTCTTGTAATGCCCAGAGTAGTCTATTTCGACACCATCGCACACGATTTTTTCTATTTTCAACGAAATCGTCAGTTTTTTCGCAAATATTCTCTTGTGAAAGCCATAAATTGCTCAATCGTCTTTGAATTGACCTTTTACAAATCGGAACTGGATCAGACTGACTAAATTCATCCATCAAATCGCGTAAGCTTCTTTTACGATCCTGTTTTACAAGCCTTATCAATGTACGCTCACCTTGCTTGCTCGTAGATATGGATCGACCTCTTCACGCTTGTTTTCTATATTTTCCCATGGATCAAATCTTTTCAAAAATTTAGACACTGCAGATCGACTAAATCCAATGATCTTCCCGATTTCTGTTTTTCTTAATCCATCCTGATGTAGCTGAAATACATGCCGTTTTTAGTCATGGCTCATCTTTTTTGCTTTTCTAGACATGTTGGAAACTCCCTTTTTGTAGCGTTTACGTTTTATGTACGCACGTGGAAATTACGTCACTAACACATCATATTTTGGAAATTATGGTGTCTAAATTTAGTAACATAATGATAAATATCAATAAAGTTATAGGTAACCGAAGTACATTCTTTTCTGGTGGCGTGACGTTGTGTACACGAAACGTGAAATACTTTTGTCACCTAAGTGTACAATTAAACCGTTCGATGTCCAGTGTTCGTCTGTCTAGTCCTACATGAGCAGATTAAGATTTCCCGCCAGAAGAAAACAACCAATGAAATCCATTTCAAATATAACCCAAATCATTATTTACATGATCTTTACTGAGTAAGAAGTACTCATAGTAAAGTTATAAGTATCTAAGGGTAAAACCCTAAATAAAAATACTCTGCAAATGTTAAATATTTTTTATATAAATACTAATTTTAATACTAATTCTATTGAATATCAAACAATTAAATGTATATTACATACGAATTTAATAAATGGTGAAAATATCACTCTGCTACATTTACATGGAAGATAAGTCAACATTTCGAGAGTATTATGGTCGCCATCATCATTGATCTACTGTTACAGAATATCTGTATCACATATGACCATGGATATGTTAATTTTGTCATGGACACAATCCCGTCCTTCTACCTAATTGTTCTTCACTTATCTACGAATATCAGCGAGTGTTAACGTGAGTAACACGGCATATGACACTAAGACATGAATAGCATACCCTTCCGGAGCACATGCAAATCAATTATTTGGTTTGATTTTATTGTGGTTTGTTGACCATTGTTAGCTTATTTGTACTTTTCTTTCTGTATTTTCTGATTTTGATTAACGGCTTTTGCTTACTTCGTATGTACCCCCCCCCCCCCCCCCCCCAGCAAAAAAAAAAGCCTTTCGTTGACAAACCCACAACAGAGAGGGAGTTACTGGATAATTAAAAAATCCATTCCTTGTCCATTAGATACTCCATGAATTTACACTACAATGAGTGTTCACAACTTCACTGGTCAGAATATTGATTTTCAAACATTCCAGGTCAACACAAATAAAGTACAATTACAATACTACCTAAAGTGTTTCCCGAATATTCGTTTTCATGTTTAAAAAAACAATTTATGTATGAATACACTGTTCCTAAGATATTTAGAGTTATCTATCATTACATTGTCGCACACTTAAGGTATGTATATACTTCCTGTTAAAATGAAACATCTTCCTGTGGAAAAGTTTTGAAAACCGCCGCCATTTGCACAGAGCGAACAGAAAAAGAGAGTAAGTTAACTTCATTGTTAATAGTAAATAATCATAAATTATGGATTGATTGATTTGTGTTTAGCGCAAACATTAGAAGTATTACAGCTATATCATGTAAAAAGTAAAACGTAAAATATATATAAGATAAACGAAGCATGACCATCACGAGAAAGGGTAAGTCGTGCAAACAAACTCAAATTGTATCAAAAGATATAGATGAAAACGAATTAAACGACATGTGATATGCAGTATAGCGCCTATATTTTGTTTTATTTTGGAGCTATTGGCTGATTTGACCAAAAGAACGCCAAATATAAACGCCGTCAATATTTCACAAGTTAAGAGATATCGTAACCTAATATCTAGTATTTATAGAATCCATTCAACAATAGCGTGTGTTTTTTTTTAAACTGCTCGACTTATATACAGTATAAAATGTACAATAAACAGTTATTACTGTTATTGTTAAAGTAAATTTGATTATGAAAATGATATCGGCATTTACATTGACATTCAACAATCATCTGTATCGGTTTTATTGTTAAAATAACATTGCAATCTGAACAAAGGCAGATTAATTAGGAATACCAGTAAATTAAATCATAATTAAATGGTAATGAAATCAATTTTCTCATGATAAAATAATAAGTTTACCGTAATGTGTTCAAAGTAAATAAAAAAATAAATAAAATTAAAAAAAAGAAGAGAAAAAAAGAGTAAATTAGTATTTTTTTTCTTTTAATAAAACCGCCAAAATAAATATCCACCAAGAAATTGTATTGATATAACCGCCAAATGTTGACATCGCAAATATAAAGCGCTATACAGCATTCGGTTCAACACATATGATCGATTTGCAAATTACGGTCTCTATATGACATAAAAATACACAAATTGTCAAAAGAGGGTTGAGATCTCATTAACCGGTTTAACCCCACCACATTTGTGTGCCTGTGTCAAACCAGGATATGGATTTCCAACGTCATATGTATTCTTTATGCTTAATGAGTTGAGGTGAGATGTAATTGTTCGATTTGTTGATATTGCCAGAAATGTTGCCCATCATTGTTTAATCTTTCTCTTCTTTAAAAATTGATTGATTTGCTGATTTCATTAATGTCACACGACGATACCTTAGAATAATGACTTCTTAATATATTACTTCTCGTACAACATCCAGAGCCTCTATATGGTCTGCTTCTTGATGGGTTTTTTCATGATTTTTGGTCCTGACTTTACCCTTTCTCTGGAATTTGGAATACGGTAACGTGGTGAAAGTGTTGAATGCAAACGGCAAGATCGATCGAATGAGTTGTGAAAAATAAACTCCATATTCCAAATTGATATTGGCAAAATTGAAATCGTCTCTTTTGTCATAAAGTATGGTAGAAAGTTGACCATTGGTGTCATATTTGAATGTCAAGAAATGACGAAGAGAAAGCTGTTTCTATTGTTTCCTTTATTTCAAGTTCTTTATGGTATATTGACAATTTCTCGAAAACTGAGGAACGAAAGATTACGAACGTAGCTTAACGTAGGCATACGAAGCAAACAATAGGATCGTTTATTGCATGAATATCCACAGAATATAGTTATATTTCGCTACTTTACCGTTTATTGCGTGAATATCCACAGACTATAGTTATATTTCCTTACTTTACCGTTTATTGCGTGAATATTCACATGATATAGTTATATTTCGTTACTGCTTGAAAATTCGCTATTTGTTGTACCTTGTCTTGTCTAAATCCAATCGTTGTATATAACAACTAATTCAAATACAAATGCATGTTATTTTATCTGGACTAGAACAAAACATAAATACACTCTGTAAACGAATAAAAATAAATGAAATTCCACACATTTAGTTGATACATATATGTTATTTCTGCGTCATGCACAGTTAAGGCGACTCTACAAGTAAGATAAAAATTAGTGAGGCATACGATGCAGCTAGGTCAGCGTCTGTGTTATTTATGGGTATAAACCAAAAACAATTGATGAAACTATGAAAAGGGAACACTTGTTTCGGTAAACTCGGGTTTGTAACTATATTAACACGACGGGTGTCACTAGTGGAGCAGGAACTGCTTACCCTTCCTGAGCACCTGAGTTCACCCCCGGTTTTAGTGGGGTTCGTACTACTCGATATTTAGTTTTATATGTATGTTTTGTAGATCGTCGTTTGTACTTTTGGCTATTGTGTTATCTGTTCTTCTTCGATATATGGATTCTGATTACCCCTTTGGTATTTTCAAACTCTTCTTGATTCGGCCAACTTGAATGGAATGACTATATAAAGTAAGATTAATGAGGAATGATATGAACTGCTTGCTCTTCTGAATCCTCTTTCAACGGTTCTTCCGACTGAATCGAAACTCTTGTTTGTGTTTGGGATTTGTTGTGATTGCTTGTGTATTTGTCCAGTTTTTTTTTCGGTTTTGTTTTGTATCTTGCTTTTATCTTATTTTGTTTGGTGGGTCTTGACCGGTTTGTCTTTCTCTTGACTTTTTGGTTTTTATACTCTTCTTTCTCTAAGCAGTCATAGATTCTTATATGCCATTTTGCCACAACATTATAGGATCTTAAGGTGCAATGCTTTTGAATAAGTTCTAAAAATCGTACGAAACTGGGACCAGATTAGTTGTGAACCTCTAGAGAGGTATATTGTTGACTCGATGGTTCATTTCCTATGTTCATTGAGGTAAACAAATAAAGATTGTAAAACAAATTTAGAATACATATGTGTTTCTGTGCTGGACATTTGGTGACATTTCCTTTTTCTAGAAAGCGAACAAATGAAGTGAACTCATCTTTATTTACATAAATTATAGGTATATATAGTAGTCAGCGCGTGGTTTTGCCAGAGTACTACGTAATTCCACCTCGGATATCTATATGAAAATCAAATAATCTCAAAAGTTTTAATTTCCAACAAATACTCTTCGTCTCCAAGGTAAGATGTTGAATTTTCGTCTTGCACGTTTTATTGCTCGCGGTTGGCGAATTATGTCAGTTACTTTATACGGGGTTATAACAGGGTAGCCGTTTGGGTAAATACAGTATCCAAGAATGTAACAGTTATCAGGACATTTCAGATGTGCGTCTGGTCCAATGGAACCTATTTGGCGATAACAGTTTTCGTCCTTTTTCGCTACAAATGTGATTTCGAATACTTTAGAATATTTATTAGGGACCCACCGTTTAACCTGAAAATGGATTGGGAGGTTGGGGTGGTTATGCAATGGTTTTTTCCTAAAACATATTTTGATACTGAATTTTCAAGAAAAAACTATTTTTGCAGGAAAATGGAAGGAAAAAATATTATGATGCAAGATTTTCACCCATAAAAATAGCATTTTTTTGATTGCATTGTAGAAACCATAGCCCCCTTTTCAAATTAAAAGGTCGGTCCCTTACTCGTTTTCACTATTATATTTTTTTACCTGGGTATGGATACAATGGTATTTCCTGTGGCCACTGTCAAATTACCGTTGGGGTTCATTGGATGGAA
This sequence comes from Bathymodiolus brooksi, assembly GCA_963680875.1. Taxonomy (NCBI): domain Eukaryota; kingdom Metazoa; phylum Mollusca; class Bivalvia; order Mytilida; family Modiolidae; genus Bathymodiolus; species Bathymodiolus brooksi. The sequence goes on along the minus strand of OY804580.1, from coordinate 35,900,657 downwards.
TTTGTATCTCATGTCAAGTTCCGTCAATTGCAGACACAACGTTAGGCATATCAGAACAATACCCTGTCTTTTGCCACCAGACTGGGATGGTTGGACACTGAATTTTACGATTACACACTTTCTATAAGTCTACCCATGTTGAATTTGAAATGCATCAACAGTTGAAACACTGACACCAAAGCATAAATAAATAAATAAATCAATCAATCAATCAATCAATCAATCAATCAATCAATCAATCAATCAATCAATCAATCAATCAATCAATCAATCAATCAATCAATCAATCAATCAATCAATCAATCAATCAATCAATCAATCAATCAATCAATCAATCAATCAATCAATCAATCAATCAATCAATCAATCAATCAATCAATCAATCAATCAATCAATCAATCAATCAATCAATCAATCAATCAATCAATCAATCAATAAATCAACAAATCAATCAATCAATCAATCAATCAATCAATCAATCAATCAATCAATCAATCAATCAATCAATCAATCAATCAATCAATCAATCAATCAATATTGCACGGTCCGTGTTATTTATCTGAGTGAATTTCATGATCATCGATGAGCTAAAACAATTGACGAAGGTGGGCCGTGCTGAGCATGAGCAGTATGAAACTAAGGTTCTTAAAAGAAAACGACGAGTAATAAGTTGAAATATTTTAAAATAACATTACTATCATTTGAAATATACATATGTGTAATATGTATAAAAGTGTAGAAAGGTAGATGAATGGATTTGAATCTGAGGATCCCTAAAATTCACATCACATTTTCATAAATTATATAAAGTTTCCCCTTTTGCACCCAAATTAAATTTTTAGCTTCTATCAATTCCATTCTCTTAAATCAAAGGGAACTATCTATCCGGTGCCTTGAAAATGCGTTCTGTCATGTGCATAAGTTATTGTTTGCATGATTGACAGACAATATTCATCATATTATTTTCTAGCTTCTCGATCGAGAAAAAAATAAAATATTCTAGACAGATAGCATATAGCCAGTCAATGAGGTTTGAAATTAATATTTCGCATGCACAATAGCAACCCCACACCACAACGTGTGGAAAATAGAAATATCCTTCTGTGGTTTAAATGCGCACTAACTGCATTACATGTAAGCTGTTTGATTCTGTTTGATCAAGGCCTTTAACTAGAACAGGAAAAAATGAACACTAGCTCCTGGCTTAGTTCAGATACTTCAATAAAAAGTGACGAAGTTAAACTAGTATATAGTAGGTTTTTCTTATTCAATAAAAACAATAGAAAGCAAAAATAGCACGATTTGTGCAAGACGATCGGGCAATGGTCGGTCTACCGTCGCCGAAAAGGTATAAATAAGCCTAAAAGGGATAATGTTTTACCATGGGACAGACAAGTTATGGACGAATGGAATGATTTAGTTTTCTTCAATATCCAGTTTTACATAAGTATTATACGGATTGATTTTCCTTAGTCAGATTATTTTTTTCTCTCCCAAATCTGGCTAAATTATTTATTTGTGCGAACATTTAAACCACAAATATTAAAAAAATATGAATAAGTTTGAAAAGAATCCATCCTTGAAGTACAACAATGTATATCTATAAATAGCATTTGAGGAAAATATGTATTTTGTATGCAGACTGTAATGTTACTGTTAAACCATTATTTGGCCAGTGATATTCATGTTTAAGTGTTTTGAACACCGAAATGAAAAACATATCTAATCACTTACACTCAATGAACAATTGAAGACAAATGTTGTAATAAGGTCTCCCTCAAGCGATCTTTACGTAAGTTAATAATGTTTCGCTATGTTACCGGAAGATACGTTCGTTCATCAGTTATCGAGAAATCTCTATTAATGGAATCCAGTTAGCAAAGTTCGTATTATTAATTGGCAGAACATCATCAATATACCTGGGAGTGAGATTAAAGGCTTAACCTTCTCTACGTTTCATTATCTATGATAAGATGTTGTATAAACTCGGACTCATAGGAGCATAGAAAATGTTGGAGAGGAGAGGGGTATAGTTTGTTCCTATACGGATGTCTAGCTATGATTTATTGAAAAATGTGCCATTCGAACCGGACAAATATATGTTATCGATAAGAAACTCCAACATGTTGATGACTTCATTTTATGTGTAGCACTTTTTACCTCTCGTTTCGTGCTTGACACAATAAGCTAATTCCTGACCCAATACCATAAACTTGTAACGTTGCCACTATTGTTAAAGTAAAATGTTGTGTGAATAATTTACTTTAAAGAGGAAATGAAAGTGTAAAAGGTAAACAAGTCAAATATTTGGCTAGATGAAGTTTTCGAGAATTAGAATTATCCTCTTCTTTCAGTATCCATTTTTGATTGATTAAGTGAGTGAGTGATTGTTGTGTAATGCCAATTCAACAATATTTCAGCTATATTATGGCGAGAACAAGTTAACTATCAATGAGATGATGATGAGGTTCGCTTTATTCTAGACCAACACGCTGAGTTGGATTGTTATAGTGCTATCTCACTGAAACAACAGTCCGCGGGTAGAAATGTCACTCCATTCGGACACATTAATCTGATTCTGAGCCATCCAATCTTTGCTCTTTCTCCGTAAAGCAACAAATACCAATTTTTAGTTCTTAGTTTGATCCGACCGGGGCTCGAACCCACGATCTACCGTACTCGAGGCGAGCACGCCAACCAGTACGCCACCGAAGCCGTCCGTTTGATTGATGTTACCACGTGAATATACGTTTTCATAGTATGATAGTAGTTCTCCTTTGACTGCATGCAAAATTGTAGTGATAGATATAGTTGGTTCACATCACATGTTCATCAATTATAAAAAGTTTCCCCTTTTCCCCCCAAATTAAACTTTTAACTTCTATCAGTTCCATTCTCTAAAATCAAAGGGAACTATCCATCCAGTGCCTTGAAAATGCGTTCTGTCATGTGCATAAGTTATTGTTTGCATGATTGACAGACAATATTCATGATATTGTTTTCTAGCTTCTCAGGTGTCGATCGAGAATTCTCATTTTATTTTAGATAGATAGCATATACAAATGTAGCCAGTCAATGAAGTTTTGCAATTAATATTTCGCATGCACAATAGCGACCCCACACCACAATGTGTGGAAAATAGAACTATCTTTCTGTGTTTTAAATGCGTACTAATTGCATTACATGTAAACTGTATGATTCTGTTTGATCAAGGCCTTTAACTAGACCAGGAAGAAATATGAACACTTGAATGACATAGTGTTGTAATAAAAGATCGTGAAGGTGCTGTACAAGACTGAAATAATTTCAAGGTTAAAATGAGGCTTAAGCAAGTCTCCATTTGATATCAATTCGGTTGTATTTCATGTTGACGATTTTAATTACGGAAGACGGATCACAACCATATTTATTTTAATAATTGCAACTCAGCTGTTTTTTTTATAAACTATAATAAAATGAAAAAAATATATCACACCGTCGGAACAGTTCCATAATTCAATAGAAAAATCATAGAAATGTGTAAATTCGATATCCCTGAATATAAATGACCCCTCCTGGCTTACTTCGGGTACTTCAATAAAAAGTGACGGGGTTATACTAGTACACAGTAGATTTTTCTAAGGCATTTCTCTGATTAAAGGCATACAGGCTGTCAAAATTTAATTGTTTTGCTTCTATTAAAAGTTGCCAATATTCGATGTGTTATACTAATAATATGTTCTGAACAAGAAGCCAGGTTTAAAAAATATGCTATAATGTCGTAATTAGTGAAAGGAATTCGAATGTCTGTTGGTAAAATCTTCGTTAACACGACCTAAGTATAAGTCGGCTACTTTTCCGAAGTTTGCCGAATACTGATAACTGCTATTAATAACCAGGAAGCATGTTGCATGTAAGTTCGTTAGAATTAATATAATTTAAGAAATATATCTATGAAATTGGATCCCGAGGTAATCCGTTAATATTATATAATGGTATTATATAAGAATAACACTCAAAATCGGAAATACCGCTACGTGATGAAATAAAAAACAAACAAACCCAAACTCTGCAAAGTGGCCCGATAAAGGAAAAAGTGTAAACAATTTGTATGGCATATATTATTGACAACACTTGAGTTGGCTTGATTATATTTTTTTAGAAAAAAAAACAGACATGAAGTTCATTATTTTAGTCTCTAATTTAAAAGAGATTATCACCTAGCGTTTTCTCCTGAAAAAAAGAATATATAAAAAACTACGATGCAATTCTACTGTTAAAATATGATTCGGCCGAAAAAAGTTACTAAATTATGCTTACGTGTTGAAAAATGGAGTAGGTCGGTATAGCATCTTTTTTTTCTTTTTACACAAAGCTTGCTGATTCCTCCTTTTTGTGTCGTTTTCGTATAGAATCCGTCAATGTTTTTGCTCAATTCCACGATTCGATTTGTGCCATGTGCTTTCTTCATCAACAAGCAATTTCGCACATGAGCAAAGGCTATCCCGAATGAGTTCACTGTCAGGTCGTATGAATAGTGCGCGGGTAAACATTGGATTTTTTACTGGATTCAAGACAATAAAACAGCGTTGTATTTCTTTCGTTCTAGGATATTTACGTATGATATTATGAAAAATTTCAACTGCAATTAGTATAAAACATCCAATATTGGCAATTTTTAATATACAAAAAATCATTTCTGACAGCCTGTATGCCTTTAATTAATAAAAAAAACGGAATAGAAAGCTAAAATCGAACGACGATCGGGCAATGGTCGGTCGAACGTCGCCGAAAAGGTATAAATAAGCCTAAAAGGGGCTATTGTTTTACCATGGAACAGACAAGTTTTGGGAGAATGGAATCATTTAGTTTTCTTTATATATGAAATCAGAAATGTTCCATTCAATATCCAGTTTTACACAAGTATTATACGGCTTGATTTTCCTTAGTCAGATTTGCTTCCTCCCAAGTCTGGCAAAATTATTTATTTGTGTGAAAATCTAAATCAGAAATATTAAAAAAATTATGAATAAATTTGAAAAACACCCCTCATTGAAGTATATCAATAACTAGTTTTTGAGGAAAATATGTATTTTGTATGCAGACTGTTATGTCACTGTGAAACCATTTTTTGGCCAGTGATATTCATTCTTAACTGTTTTAAACACCGAAATGGAAGAAAAAAAATATCTAATCACTTACACTCATTGAACAATTGAAGACAAATGTTGCAATAAGGTCTCCCTAAATTCACATTGTTTCTTTATGTTACGGGAAGATACGTTCGTTCGTCAATTAGCGAGAAATCTCTATTAATGGAATCCAGTTAGCAAATTTCGCATTATTTATTGGCAGAACATCATCAATATACCTGGGAGTGAGATTATAGGCTTAAGCCTATCCACTTTTTTTTGTCTTTGATAAGTTTTTGTATAAACTCAGACTCATAGGAGTATAGAAACAAGTTGGAGAGGAGAGGGGCATAGTTTGTTCCCATAGGAATGCCTAGCTATGATTTGTTGAAAATTGTGCCATTCGAACTCGACAAATACATGTTATCGATAAGGAACTCCAACATTTTGATGCCTTTTCAGTTCATTTTATGTGTAGCACTTTTAACTTTCGCTTCGTGCTTGACAATATAAGCTAATTCGTGACCCAATACCATAAACTTGTAACGTTGCAACCATTTCTTAAAGTAACATGCGTTGTGAATAATCTACTTTAAAGAGGAAATGAAAGTGTAAAAGGTAAAAAAGTTAAATATTTGGCTAGATGACATTTTCGAGAATTAAAATTATCCTCTTCTTTCAGTATCAATTTTTGATTGATTAAATGAGTGAGTGATTGTTGTTTAATACCAATTCAGCAATATTTCAGCTATATTATTGCGAGAACAAGTTAACTATTAATGAGATGATGATGAGGTTCGCTTTGTTCTAGACCAACACGCTGAGTTGGATTGTTATAGTGCTAGCTCACTGAAACAACATTCCGCAGGTAGAAATGTCACTCCATGCGGACACATTATTCTGATTCTGAGTCAATCAATCTTTGCTCTTTCTCCGTAATGTTGCGTTCTTAACGAAGAAGCAACAAATACCAATTTTATAGTCCTTGGTTTGACCCGACCGGGGCTCGAACCTACGATCTACCGCACTCGAAGCGAGCATGCCAACCATTAGGCCACCGAAGCCATGCTTTTGATTGATGTTACCACATGAATATACGTTTTCACAGTATGCTAGAAGTCCTTCTTTGACTGCATGCAACATTGTAGTGATATTTATAGATAGTTCACATCACATTTTCATCAATTATATAAAGTTTCCCCTTTGCGCCCAAATTAAACTTTTTACTTCTATCAGTTCCATTCTCTAAAATCAAAGGGAACTATCAATCCAGTGCCTTGAAAATGCGATCTGTCATGTACATAAGTTATTGTTTGCATGATTGACAGGCACTATTCATGATATTGTTTTCTAGCTTCTGAAGTGTCGATTGAGAATTCATTTTTATTTTAGATAAATAGCATATACAAATGTAGCCAGTCAATGAGGTCTTGCAATTAATATTTCGCATGCACAATAGCGACCCCACACCACAATGTGTAGACAATAGAACTATCTTTCTGTGGTTTAAATGCGTACTAACTGCATTACATGTAAACTATGTGATTCTGTTTGATCAAGGCCTTTAACTAGAACAGGAAGAAATATGAACACTTGAATGACATAGTGTTGTAATAAAAGATCGTGAACGTGCTGTACAAGACTGAAATAATTTCAAGGTTAAAATGAGGTCTAAGCAAGTCACCATTTGATATCAATTCGGTTGTATTTCATTTTGAAGATTTTAATTACGGAAGACGGATCACAACCATATTTGTTTTAATAATTGCATCTCAGCTGTTTTTTCATAAACTATAATAAAATGAAAAAAATATATCACACCGTCGGAACAGTTCCAGAATTCAATAGAAAAATCATAGAAATGTGCAAATTCGATATTCCTGAATATAAATGACCCCTCCTGGCTTACTTCGGGTACTTCAATAAAAAGTGACGGGATTATACTAGTACACAGTAGATTTTTCTAAGGCATTTCTCTTATTAAAGGCATACAGACTGTCAACATTGAATTGTTTTGCTTCTATTAAAAGTTGCCAATATTCGATGTGTTATACTAATAAAATGTTCTGAACAAGAAGCCAGGTTTAAAAAATATGCTATAATGTCGTAATTAGTGAAAGGAATTCGAATGTCTGTTGGTAAAATCGTCATTGACACGACCTAATTATAAGTCGGTTGCTTTTCCGAAGTTTGCCGAATACTGATAAATGCTATTAATAACCAGGAAGCATGTTACATGTAAGTTCGCTAGAATTAATATAATTTAAGAAATATATCTATGAAATTGGATCCCGAGGTAATCCGTTTATATTATATAATGGTATTTAGTAAGAATAACACTAAAAATCGGAAATACCGCTACGTGATGAAATCAATAAAAAACAAACCCAAACTCTGCAAAGTGGTCCGATAAAGGAAAAAGTGTAAACAATTTGTATTGCATATATTATTGACAACACTTGAGTTGGCTTGATTATATTTTTTTAGAAAAAAAACCAGACATGAAGTTCATTATTTTAGTCTCTAATTTAAAAGAGATTATCACCTAGCGTTTTCTCCTGAAAAAAAGAATATATAAAAAAAACTACGATGCAATTCTACTGTTATAATATGATTCGGCCGAAAAAAGTTACTAAATTATGCTTACGTGCTGAAAAATGGAGTAGGTCGGTATAACATCTTTTTTTTCTTTTTACACAAAGCTTGCTGAATCCTCCTTTTTGTGTCCTTTTCGTATAGAATCCGTCAATATTGTTGCTCAATTCCACGATTCGATTTGTGCCATGTGCTTTCTTCATCAACAAACAATTTCGCACATGAGCAAAGGCTATCCCGAATGAGTTCACTGTCAGGTCGTATGAATAGTGCGCGGGTAAACATTGGATTTTTTACTGGATTCAAGACAATAAAACAGCGTCGTATTTCTTTCGTTCTAGGCTATTTACGTATGATATTATGAAAAATTTCAACTGCAATTAGTATAAAACATCCAATATTGGCAACTTTTAATATAGAAAAAATTCAATTCTGACAGCCTGTACGCCTTTAATTAATAAAAAGGGAATAGAAAGCGAAAATCGCACGACGATCGGGCAATGGTCGGTCGACCGTCGCCGAAAAGGTATAAATAAGCCTAAAAGGGGCTATTGTTTTACCATGGAACAGACAAGTTTTGGGAGAATGGAATCATTTAGTTTTCTTTACACATGAAATCAGAAATGTTCCATTCAATATCCAGTTTTACATAATTAATACACTGCTTGATTTTCCTTAGTCAGATTTTTTTTCCTCCCAAGTCTGGCAAAATTATTTATTTGTGCGAAAATCTAAATCAGAAATATTAAAAAAATTATGAATAAATTTGAAAAGCACCCCTCCTTGAAGTATATCTATAAATAGTGTTTAAGGAAAATATGTATTTTGTATGCAGACTGTAATGTCACTGTGAAACCATTATTTGGCCAGTGATATTCATTCTTAGCTGCTTTAAACACCGAAATGAAAAAAAAAAAATATATCTAATCACTTTCACTCAATGAACAATTGAAGACAAATGTTGCAATAAGGTCTCCCTAAATTCACATTGTTTCTTTATGTTACGGGAAGATACGTTCGTTCGTCAGTTAGCGGGAAATCTCTATTAATGGAATCTAGTTAGCAAAGTTCGCATTATTAATTGGCAGAACATCATCAATATACCTGGGAGTGAGATTAAAGCTTAAGCCTCTCTACTTTTTATTGTCTTTGATAAGTTTTTGTATAAACTCAGACTCATAGGAGTATAGACAAAAGTTGGAGAGGAGAGGGGCATAGTTTGTTCCCATAGGGATGCCTAGCTATGATTTGCTAAAAATTGTGCCATTCGAACTCGACAAATACATGTTATCGATAAGGAACTCCAACATTTTGATGCCTTCTCAGTTCATTTTATGTGTAACACTTTTTACCTTTCGCTTCGTGCTTGCCAAAATAAGCTAATTCGTGACCCAATACCATAAACTTGTAACCTTACCACCATTTTTTTAAAATAAAATGCGTTGTGAATAATCTACTTTAAAGAGGAAATGAAAGTGTAAAAGATAAAAAAGTCAAATATTTGGCTAGATGAAATTTTCGAGAATTAAGATTATCCTCTTCTTTCAGTATCCATTTTTGATTGATTGAATGAGTGAGTGATTGTTGTTTAATGCTAATTCAGCAATGTTTCAGCTATATTATGGCGAGAATAATTTAACTATCAATGCGATGATGATGAGGTTCGCTTTGCTCTAGACCAACACGCTGAGTTGGATTGTTATAGTGCTAGCTCACTGAAACAACAGTCCGCGGGTAGAAATGTCACTCCATTCGGACACATTATTCTGATTCCAAGCCAACAAAACGTTGCTCTCTCTCCGTAGTGATGCGTGCTTAGCGGAGAAGCAACACATACCAATGTCATAGTCCTTGGTTGGACCCGACCGGGGATCGATCCCTCGATCTACTGCACTCGAGGCGAGCCCCCTACTCATTATGGCACTGATGCAATGAATGCGTTTGATTGACGTTACCACGTGAATATACTTTGTCACAGTATGATAGCATTCCTCCTTTGACTGCATGCACAACTGGAGTCATAGTTATAGATAGTTTGTTGGTGGAATAAGTAGAAGAACCGGAAATATACCTGTCTAAATATTGATTCTTCTGAATATCTGGTATCCAATATAAAGTAGATAATTTACAATTTTCTTCATTTATCGGAATATTCAGTAATGACATGAATGAGTTGTGATTTGCCAAAATGTCTTCTTTGTCAAAACTAGTATTTTTGTAAGGTTTACCAGAGTTCTTGGAAGAACGAAGTTCTTCATATTGCTCGTTTGGCGTTAAACAATCACTCACTTCATTACTCTTTCTTATTTACTAAACCTTATTTCTTGTGGTTTTTGAATATGTGTATGATGTTTATCTATTTGAAAATAAGCATGTCTGTAAGCTCAACTGGCCAAAATGGCCAAGTGAAGTATTATCATTTAGTGTCCGTCGTCCGTTATCCATAACTGTCCATGTTAATATTTATTTTTTTTTCTTAGAAACTGCAAAACCAAATGCTTTAATTAACTATTTTACGCTATCAAGTTTTGGGACTATTTTATAGCGCGTGCATATATAGTACATTTTTATAGAAAACCCAAATGGATCAACGCTTACCGCACCATGACCAGACCCAAAGGGTCATGTAAGGAATTATCACCACGTTGCGTCTTTAACATTAACACTGTAGGGATTTAGGAGAGGTGTGTATTTAGCGACGTCTTAACGTATGGGCACCATGGGCAGTTGCCGGGGCCCACGAGCATAGGGGCCACATGCTTATCAATGTATGTTGTGTACTTTATGTTTTTCTAATGCTTAAACACTGACTTTGTTCGAAATACCAATACAATATATATATGTTTAATTTTATATACATGTACAGTTTTATTCCTATGAGTGGTTGTGTAGGTATGGGCCCCAGTGCACTGTTTTGCACTGGGTTCCGTGATGCTGTTAAGACGGCCCTGCTTCTATTGTTATTATCCTAAGAGCAGTAGAGAGGGTTTACTCATGTAAGATGCTACGGTAACGTTGTTATTCAGCAGATAAACAATGCAAATTAATTTGTGAAGAAAGAAGCTTTTAGAACACATCTATAAAACATGTATTTAAAGAAAATTGTTCATACGCTGATTATTAAATGAAAATGATGGTATTACATGACGTTTACTTATCCGGAATATTTACACGTCATCAATCGATATTACAAAAACCCTACGTCCTTTAGGTGCTTTAAAATAATCGTGCTTTAGCATTTGCGTATTAAATTTATTTTAAATGCAAGAGAAAAACGGTATCCCGAAGATTTTTTAAAATTTTAACAGTCAACAAACTTTATCATTAAATACGATAATTTCATATGGTAAAAAATACAGGGATTGAACGTAGCAAGAAAAATCACATATAACTCGGAAATGGGAGGGGGTTCTTGCTTATTTGGCCTTTCAATCTATTCGCACATTTCATTAAATGAAATTCAACACTTTGCCACACACTTTTCTTGAAGAATAGGATATCCCCAATCCGCCGGTTCATTCATTACTTGTATTGAACATCATTATCCCGTTCTTCTGTTCGGTTTTAGTGGTCACGATGCTACTTTCTCTTCAATGTGATCACGTGACCTCTTTTATTGATTCCTGATATTATTGTTTTTCATTTTGAGTAGATCACACATAATTTTATTGGTTTATGGCTTAAATGAGTAAAATTAATGCATTTTCGGGTGTATTCATCCAGAAAGTAAAAACACGCTTTGCTTTATGGATTTTCAATTGATGGACATCCTTAACATGACTGTGTACAATACTTTGGCACAAACTATCAAAAAGAATATATATGTGCCACATGACGTACTTGAAATCATTTTTGTAGTCACAATCTACCAAAAATGGGGATTTTTTTGATTCTGGATTTTTTTCAGATTTTCTCTTCTTTTCTTTTAATGATTAAGCTGCTTCAGATTATATAACATATACAGGTGTCACCAAAAAGAGCAATGTATTAGCTAACGTATTACTACATGAGGTTTAATATTTCATCACACAAATCCTGTAAAAATCGAAAATATTACCCCTACTCCTACTAATTTGAGCCAAATATAAGGTCATTTTAAAAAATTACACTTTACTATTCAACAGAGCATTATTTTGGTATAAATTTTATGTCACTATATGCAATGGACAAAATTTAGACAATCTAGCTTATTTTGTAGTAAAAATCTGATAAAAATTGACAATTTAGGATATTCAGATTTTTCAGTTTTTCTTGAAATTTATCTTTATTATCGTTCTGAAATTTGATTTATTATCTTAACACAACATATATTAGTCTTATTAAAAATACAAATGTTATAGCTTTCGAATGAGCACCAAATATTGCTGATTTCCTGTAGAACAAGTCACCTCAGTTTAAAAATACCACCCCTACCACTTACAAATCATGAAACTAAACCATGTGTCACTACAATTTAGAAGTTGCATCAGCACAGCGTTGTGCAAGACAATCTAGCTTTGTAACACTTGCATCTATTGGAACAACTTGCATTTTTGCATTCTCATTTGGAAAGACGCTGCAATCGCCGAAAGTGTTGTCCAGTTTGGTGTTCAATAATATTCCTCTGTCCCAACTTTCCACTCCCATTCCTGTGCTAGGTATGCCTTGTACACAATGCATGGCCACCTTGATGTGCTGCTCTTTTTAATATGTATGTTCGAGCAACGCTGCTCTGGTTGGTGGAATGGTGTCACACTTGGGTTGCTTCCGGGAAAACATTTCAAAACGTGCTTTGTTCACGGCAAACGTTGTCGTAGTCCTGTCGGACATGATGACTACAAAAAGCTTCAATGCACTCTATGTCCTGGTCACCGATGGCAGCAGGTATTTCGCCCAAAGGAACAAACGTATCTGTCGCATCATCAAAGGTTTCCCATGCTGTTCGCTTACTTTTTCCACGAAATGCTGATACCGTGTCACAACAAGTAAGCGCATGGAAAAATGGTAAACTGTGGGCCTAGTGCATTTGATATCGCATGAATCGGTATCCCTCTGAGATCTATGCCTTTACCAAAAACTATTCACAATTTATCTATCTTAAGTTTCTCGAGCATAGAAATAGCTAAATCAAATGTTTTCAATCCGTGAACGGTCGTGTGTTTTACATGAACACATATCCTTGCATCCGCCTCTTCGTGATTGAAAGAACAAAAACCTGATCGATTAATATTGCTATTGCTAAGAACGTTTCCACAATATACAACACATACTAATTCAAGCGGATGTACAGATGTAATCCGTTCTGCTAGGAAGGAAGCCAATTATGTCTTAAGCGCAGCAAATTGTTCCAGGACTTCGATGTCAGACCTGAACCAACTACCTTCCACCAGATTCCTGTTCCTCGTTTCTTCCGTATTTGTGATTTTAAACTATTCAAATATGATGTCAACCATCTAACATTTGCTTGCCTGGCTCTTGATATGGCAGAATGACATGATGTGGAGGTTTGGAATTCACCAACCAAGATACTCTCTTCCCGAGGTTCTTCTGTTGGTAAGCCACATTTTGGCATAAATAAGCAACCCCAGATAAACAGAAAATGGAGTTTCACGTTCAAGAGAATGTCTTGGACTGTCCTGTTGTTGATATTTGGATGATAGTTAAACATTAACAATTGTGCAGTGGTCAAGTCAGACTTGCATCTATTATTTTACAACTGGTACTTTATATCAGGACCATGTTCAATCATTTTCACAAGGTGAAGCAAAGACGAAGGTATGCTTAATTGAATTTCGTCCGCTGAAAATGATCCCATGAACGTTGATTTATGCTTTGCAAGTCTTCTCGTATTAATTTAGCTGTCTTTGCCATGTACATGTGTATAGTGTCACTCTAGTCACATGCTAACGCAATTGTCGGTTCGATATCTTTTTCAAATATCAAAAGCAAATCTCTGCCTTTAGTATGCGTTTTCAAACCAGGAATTTCATTAAGTAATTATTTCTCTCTCTCTCTCTTGTAAAGCGCCATAAGAAAAACAGGATGGTATTTGAACTCTTGTGCAATAGCATCTCCAGCACTTAACTTTGCTAGCAACTGTTCTTCTTCGAGAGTTGCAAACACAATCTCATAACTTTTGATCAAGTTTTATAGTCATTGCCTCCCCAAATCAGACATTGGAGAAAGTTTATCATACAACATTAAAACATGCCAAAATGAGTACTTGCTGAGCAGTCTGGACGGTCTATACCTCTCCTGAAGAATTTGGTAGATTCTTCTATGCTTTTTGAGGGAACTTGTAAAAGGTTAGTGTTATTATATTTTAATCGGCAACTGTTATGGTATTTGCCTTCTAAGCGTCGAATATCCATTGGAATAGGCAACGCATTGACTTTACTGAATAATGGAATAGCTTTTGTTAACAGCTTTGATCCGTAATGAAAGCGGGAGGTTTGGCGCTTTAAAATCTGATTCAACCCACCATTTCTTTAGAAATGCCTGTTTATATACTTAAGAGTTTTGACTTTCTCTTTGTAAGATTGTTCGGAGTTCGGTAATTTTGTTATTACCATTATCTGCAGATGGTATCAAAGATCCAATAGTGTCACCCTGACACAAACAACATTTAAACCAATCAGTGTCCCAATTACCTGTTGATACAGATGAAAAACGAATTATTTTCAACATTTTGAAATAACAAATTAATATAATTCAAAATTCAACACAACACAATTCCTTAAAAAAAATGATATTTCAAAACAGAACTCTACCACAAATAATAAGACTCAAAACAAGTAGATATCAGTCCGAGGGATTATCCTTTTACCGCCTATAACTGCACTTTATTTTATGGGATTCGACTTAATGCAGCATATGTTTGAATACCTATGTTCAGTCCGATCGTTTATCCTGTATCATTTAACTCCAGTGCGATCTGTATGCCATCTGGAGGAACAAGGCCCCATCTACTTGGCTCAGCTATCCCGCGTTGGCACATCCTTTCAATTCAGGTACGACTTTATGGAATTCAAAGGGACAGCCATAACATATTTGGGAGCACTTTGAACAAATGCTGATACAGAACTCCATGCCGAGTTATTCGGCAGTGATTTATTCCAGTGTACACTAGTAGTGCAAAATAAATAAGGGTAATAACAAAATTACGAACTCCGAACAATCTTCCAAAGGGAAAGTCAAAACTCATAAGTATATAAACAGACAAAATCAGTCAACAACCGGAAAACTGTGAAAATCGTAATGACCGTTTTCATATTTTGTTCTGTTATAGAGATTGGTTTTAGTCAAATAATAGAAAAATAGTGAAACAAATGTAGCTGAATAACATATTTAACGCAACAAAGATGTAATTTGCACATACATATAATATGAATTGCGAATTTCGCCTGCCAGAGACAGTCTACTTGTAATTTGGTCGCCATCTTAAAAAATGGCCGACTTCCGGATGGACAGGTACTGAACATGTTACTAATATATGGATTAAATAACATATGTGCGGGGATGGGTGCTTGTATCATTAAGTGCACGATTTTGCCATATTTCGGTTTTAAGAAGTTTCATTTAAATGATCGTAACTTAAAGTTACCATTATACCAAGATCGTTGATGTCAAATTAGGTGAATTCTTTGTTCCCCATATTTCTCGTTTTAAAGAAAGATTTGCTAAACTCCAAAAAGGCAGCGAAGCGGTCTTTTCAATTGCAAACTCACACATATCAGCTTAATATTATATGCTTCAGCATTATCGGGTAAATTGCTATCGAAAACAAATGACGAAGATGATATTAACATAAAAATAATATTTGGGAAGATGGTAGTAGCTTTTATTTTATACGGTAAGTTTTGTATATTTTTCTTGCGATTTCAAAAGGCGCATTTAAAGGTGAACATCTATTTGTGTGTAAAACGTGCTAACATTTAATTGAAGTAATGTGCAATAAGTACAACTTTAATTGTTGGAAACGTTTACTAAAATACTGTTTTGGAAGCATGTTGTGTTTGAAATTGACTCCCATTTCATGAGACCGTTAGGTAGCAACTTGCTTTACGGGATATGTTCCACTTGTCGTAAACACTTCCCGCTCCTTTCCTCATTCATGAATTATCACCGGATTTGTAACTAGATTAACACGACGGGTGCAACTAGAGGAGCAGGAACTGCTTACCTTTCCGGTGCACCTGAGTTCAATCTTAGAGTAGGTCCATCATATCGGCAATTTATTGAAAATGGTCAGGAACCAGTTCTTGTTTAAACGGACAATGTCTACGATTTTGTAAGATTTTTTAAATCGGAATTTTTCTCCCAAACTTGAACAGATGTGAGTAAGAATTCATCTAAAACAGACAAAAACACCGAAAGTGGTTTTCACGAAATATTTCGGGAAAAACGTGTTCACGAGCAATTTGTGTCTGGGCTACTCTAATTCAAGTCAATCAAGATAACTCCGCCTCTGTATGATGAACTGCGCACGCGCGGAATCGGTTTGTTGATGAAAATGTCTTCTGTCGGAAAATCTAACCGTGGAAGAAAAGCGACTTGGACCGAAAATGGCCAATAATTTGCGTTTTGATTGATAAATTGTGTTCTTATCAGTAAATATGTGTAATTTATCATTAAGCATGTCTTTGATTTGATAAATCTGGGTCAATACGTTCTGTGCTATCAAACAGGGTCATGAATAATTAATGAAATTGGTCAACAGACGATCAGAAGTAATTTGTTTAATTACATCTAATTAAGAAAATTTCTGTTTATCTGAGATGGTTATTTGGTCATTTTAATGATTTATCTATCTTATTTTCAAGTTGTTGTCAAGCTTAAAAATTATGAAAAAAATTATGAAAAATCGTAGACACTGTCACTTTAAATTATCCCGATAGCTATTGACAGCTTTATTTGTTTGCAGCACCCATACATCAGATATATTCTGATAGGAAACACAAGGTGTGGAATATCGTATCAATTTAGAGATACATACCCTTTATGCAGCGCTACTGGAATGGTGTTAGGAAAGTTAATAATGTGAACATTTAAGTCATGTACAGTTTCGTTCTCAACCGATCCTAACTAACAATCCAAGGACTAGGCCAAGTCTTAAAGTAGACTAAGATATATGGTATTCGCTTTATTTCAAGTTCAAGAGATAGATGCGATCACTATATAATCACTAAACATTAAATTCTTCAGTAAGACGACATAATCTACATAGAGGAATATACAGTGCCAGGTCATGTGGAGTAACATTTATTAACATTTTTTATCCGAAATGCAAGTCATATCTCCCAGGGGTGTAATAACCTGATCCTTATTACATGGGTGGGGGGTGGGGTGTATAATAATGTGTGCCGTATTACATGAGTGTGTAATATGGATTTTTCAAAATGGCGGCCGAACATTTTGCATGAAATCGAGTATTTAGCTTTTCACAATCATTTTGTCTTTTTTTGGAAAATCTTTTTTCTTTTCTTTCGAAATTCACGTTTTCTGGTCCGATCAATTTTCGTTATTAATGTATCGTTGTTTACTTCCATCTTCTGCTACTGTCAAAATGGATTACGAAGAATACATGGAAACTGCTCGTTATGCAAAGAATGATGACACTCCTTTATGAACCAAATATTGAATCATCTTGTGTTGTTGTATAAAAGGTGTAACCGTATAAGGATTATGTCTCTAAATACATATAATAACAACGTAGATATAATATGACATTATTGCGTCATATCCCAAATCAACCTACATGGTTAAAACCGTTTCTGAAAACGATCAGCTCTCATAAATATGAAGAAAGACGCAATGAAGTATATGATAAATAGGTTATGATATGGCATTTTTCATATCACATGCTATATCAACCCTCGACCCATATTAGCCCTCGGGCCCTCGGCCCTTGGGCTAATATGGCCGTCTCGGGTTGATATGTGATATGAAAAATGTCATATAATAATCTATATTTATTTACATACTTGTAAGGTAACTATCCCGATGTTTATTGAAGGTGTCCTGATACTTATTGGATAATATGAACTGATATTGCAGAGCTTGCGTGTCCTATCAGGATTTCTTAAATATACTTTTAAATTATTTGGCTTTCAAATATTTTGGCTTTGAACGTACATGATGAAGATTATTCCAGATTCGCGTCGTGTGCTTCTATTTTTTAATAATTGGTTACTGTTTATGTAGTATCTGCCTTTTCATTGGCATAAACAAGTAACACAATCTCAAGGGGCAGGGTTCTTTATTGTTGACCAAATCAATCAATATTGATATATATAACACTGAAATAACAATTTAAACATATTAGATAACACATCAATTATAAAATTGTCACATACTTAACTATAATACATATCATACAGCACAATGTGTTATAATCGGTAACTTTATCCTAATCTATCTTTCAATAAAATATAAATACTTTCTACTATTTTTTTTTTATATTTCAAACACTTTATTTAGATAAAAACATATATATATACATAATAAAAGAATACATAAGTAGTAGGAATACCACAGATAAATTAACAATATTTTTAACACAATGATATAATTATATTTTCATTTTCAGTATTTGGTAGAAGGTTACATCTAATACAGTATCCATTACAAATAAATTGTATTAATTAAATTTAATAATAGGAAACCTTTCACAATCTGCAAAAATTCTCAGTTTTAATGGAGATAAATATTAATATATAATATATTTGAATTAACATTTTTCTTTTCAAATTATTAAACATTTCTATTTAACTTTTTACAATAGAGATATAATCATTAAAATTACACTTTTTATTTTATCATTACTAATATCAATTTCTTGGAGCATGATATTGAAAAAAAATAAACAAATAATATGATACTTTATGCAAATTTCTTTGATAATTCGGCAATTTCATTGGTAAATGTAGATGTGGTATTTTTCTCTAACTTTTCTTAACCCAGCCCACCAAAGCAAAGGGTGGTATTGCAAGGATATACCACATCCCACAATACCACTCTGCGTAATACCACTCTCCATAATGCCAACCTCCGCAATACCACCCTCCGAAGGGCATTCAGTATAATATAAAACATACTGCCTTTGGTTGAGGGTGTTACGGTAGATTATCACGCTCAGAAAAAAATATCACCCTCGACTTCGTCTCGAGTGATATTTTTTCCTCTTGTGGTAATCTACCTTAACACCCTCAACTAAAGGCAGTATGTTTATGATGTCATTTGACAAAGCAAATATCAAATTTTTAATTAATAATAGCAGTTGTGAGTTAAAAGTACATTCAAAAAACAAATCCCTTAAAGTGTCCACTTCATTACAGTAAGCACATTTATACGTTTTAGAAATATTATATTTAAACATTAGAATATTAACAGGTAGAATTTCATGAATACTTCTATGCATAACATCTCTAGAAAACTTATCTATAAATTTATCAGAAACATTTTTGAATAAAACAGAATAATCAATATCTACATTTCTTTCAACTATTTTTATAACATGATCATCACTATCTAATAATAGATTATATAAAGATTTTATACTATGTTGTCCTAATACACTGTCACTACATTTATCCTTGAAAATATTCAATACTTTTAAACATTTCTTATGAAAAGGTGACACAAGGTCACTAGGTGGAACAGAAAGTGACGCTAAATCAAAATTTCTTAATCTTAGCCTATCCAGTAGATAGAAAAGTTTACAAATTTTACCTTTCTATCGAGAATAATATCTTGCATATGTTTTAAGCGTAAGGCATACAATTTGTATTCAATGTTTACAATACTTAAGCCACCTGAGTGTTTAGATAAATACTATAGTGTTATTTACTGGTTGTTTCTGTATTGGGCCTGGTATATATTCGAGGTCAGCTGTATTGGCCCAAGGCATACATATTCAATGTTTACAATATTTAAACCACATGAGTGTTTAGATAAATGCATAGTATTACGGGCCAATGGCATCTCCCCATAGCACCTCCCTAACCATAAGGTGCAGCGACGTCACAGTCACGTGACCGGATGTATGACGCCATCGTATTGACGTCCTACAGAACGAGGCATGCCGGGAAGTGAATTTCATATTTTGGGGCCTTTCCGAGGGGGTGGGGCAAGGTCATCAAGTGCAAAAAATAAAGTTTTTGAAAGGTAGTCATGTAGTAAATCAAATGAAAGGTCTTGACGATTAGGTTTCGGATTTCATATTTTGGGGCCCTTCCGAGGGGGTGGGGCAAGGTCATCAAGTGCAAAACAATAAGGTTTTATAAAGGTAGTCATGTAGTATATCAAATGAAAGTTATTGACGAGGTGGGTTTCGGATTTCATATTGTGGGGTTCTTCCGAGGGGGGAGCAAGGTCATCAAGTGCAGAGAAAAATATTTTTTTTGAAAGGTAGTCATGTAGTATATCAAATGAAAGGTTATCGTGTCTATGATAGTTGCCCTGGGGGCGTAGATATGTAGTAAATGGAAACAAATGTGTAATGAGAATAAGTGTCAGTTATTGTACGTGAAATGATAACAATATTTCAGATTTATACCTGAATTATTTAGCGCTAAAATAATATAAAACAAAATAATCCGATAATTTATTGCATTTAAACCCCCTTGGGTGGATTAATCGACATTTACCATGACAATGCACGACAAAATACATTTTAATAGTTCGATTGTTTATTAAGTTCAATACATTCTATCATAACGACAATGCATGACAATATACAATGTTAACAGTTAGATCTTAAGATTTTGTCCTCGTTTCCTTTTAAATCAACGGTGGAAATGTCTTTCATTATGTCCGGTAGCTTAATTCCTCGATGTCTCCGTTTGAAATAGTACAGGCAATAGTCCGCAGGTGTCGGTGTCGTCGGGTTGGATTTGAGACGAACAGTAGTAGTATTGCAATCCGTTGACGATCAGGACGTTGGCGAAACGACGGTGATACGTTTCCGGTGCGCTTCCCAGCGAATCGAACAATTCGGCGGTACCCACGAGGGGAAAGTGAAGCACAACTCAGTGATTTCCGCCACGGTCGCACGTGTCGGTATTGACGATGAACCTGCGGGGCCTGATTCCCACGTGGACCGTTAACTCGTCGGCGCAGCACACGGTCGGGGGATAGTCCTTTAAACAGCTCTCTATCAGGAGATTGGTCATCCCAGTCTTCACTTTTCTTCTCTTGAGTGGACGCCCTCCACCTTCCATGTCTTCATCTCCACGGGCTAGTGGGTCCTCTTCCTTCTACTTTCTGCGGAAATGGACGAGACAAAACACGTGATCGTCTTTAAAACGGCATATTTCAAGGTTGTCGTCTTTCATGGATATTTCGATTTGTTGACTTATGCCACCTCTTCCCCTGTGATAGATCTGGTTCTCGAAAGTGACGTCGGTAACATCTTCGTTCAAGACACTCAACGATGGGAGAACGGGAGTGTACCAATCCCTGACGTAGGAATTATCCATAAAATCACAGCACACGTAGATCCTTCGCGTTGGTGTGGTCAACTTGGGGACGAACGTAACCTCCAGAAGTGCGCATTCCCACGTTCCGTCCAAGACGTAAGGGTTTGGGAAATAGACTCGAAACCGTCCTCCTGCGTTATCATTAAATATGTTCAGTGAGTCTTCGATATTGGCAAAAACGTAAACCTGCTCCATGTTTCTCGATTTTTTTGTCATCGCCCTCTTATACCAGGAATAAAGTTTATAAGAGGCGATACTCGTTGCTCTCTCTTATAGATTTACGAAGAACAAAGTTTACAAGAGACAGAAACTTTATAAGAGGAAGACTTTACCTTCGATAATTGGTCATCATGTTTTGCGTCAGTTGTGACCAGACCTTCTCGATGAGAGACGTCTTGCTTAGACATTTTAGAAACAACCACGGAACCATTCAACCGTATCCACAGAACCATCATGCATATCCATCGCCGCCGACATCATCACCAATACAGACGTACCAGCAGTCAAGAATCCATCATGTATATCCACCACCGCCGCCGCCATCATTAACACAGAAATATAAGCAATCGTGGATATCCAACACCGTCGCCGCCGCAGTCACCACCGCCACCGACACCGCCACCGACACCGCCACCGCCGCCGCCACCGCCGCCACCAATGAAGTAGAGAACGAGTTTCGTTTTCAACATCGGTCCACGGCGAACGTTACGGGACCGAGCTGCTGCGGAAAGACGTATTTCGGTCAAACGCTCTAGAAAACTGTCGGTCCAAGATGGCACCACCGCCACAGAGAATCATCTGGTTGTACAAGAGATGTCAACCCCTCTACGACATCATCCGAAAGACCGTGTTCCCACGAGTAGAATTTCTTCGAGGCATCCCGATGGACCCGAATGCGAAACGTGATAGTCTTGGACGACCTGATGTCGACCTCGGCCAAGGACCCGAGAATCAACGATCTCTTTACCGAGGGAAGTCAACACCGAAACTTATCGATAATCGCTCTGAACCAAAACATGTACCTTGGCAAAGATCCCACACGGAGGAGAAACTGTCACTACCTGGTCCTGTTCAAGAATCCGATAGATCGACAACCCATCGCGACGCTTGGAAGACAGATATACCCCGGACGGGTCCACGAGTTTTTACAGAAATTCGAAGAAGTCACGAAGGAACCCTACTCATACCTGGTCGTAGATCTGAAACCTGAAACCCCGGAATGGAGGAGACTATGCAGAGGAAGAAGCATCGGACGACATGCAGACCGACCGAACGATCCCAGTGGAAGACACTGACCAAGACCAAATGGATACGCTAGAAGACGATATACTTTCAGATCAAATGGAAACGTCTAATGACGACATGCAGTCCGATCAGATGGACTCTCTAGAAGAGGACCCGCTAGCCAGTGGATATGAAGACATAGAAGGTGGAGGGCGTCCACCCGAGAGAAGAAAAGTTGAGACTGGGATGACCAATCTCCAGATAGAGAGCTGAAAGGACTATCCCGCGACCGTGTGCTGCGTAGACGAGTTACCAGCCCAGGTGGAAGTCGGGTCCCGCACGTTCATCGTCAATGCGAACACGTGCGACCGTGGCGGATATCACTGGGTGGCGTTTCACTTTTCCGCTGGGAAACGCACCGGAAACGTATCACCGCCGTTTCGCCAACGTCCTGATCATCAACGGACCGCAATACTACTACGGTTCGTCTCAAATCCAACCCGACGACACCGATACCTGCGGACTGTATTGCCTGTACTATTTCAAACGGCAACATCGAGGACAAAATCTTAAGATCTAACTGTTAACATTGTATATTGTCATGCATTGTCGTTATGATAGAATGTATTGAACTTAATAAACAATCGAACTGTTAAAATTGTATTTTGTCGTGCATTGTCATAGGAAATGTCGATTAATCCATCCAAGGGGGTTAAAATTCGATAAATTATCGGATTATTTTGCTTTATATTATTTTAGCGCTAAATACTTCAGGTATTAATCTGAAATATTGTTATCATTTCACGTACAATAACTGACACTTATTCCCATTACACGGTTGTTTTCATTTATTACACATCTACGCCGCCAGGGCAACTATGATAGACACGATAACCTTTCATTTGATATACTACATGACTACCTTTCAAAAACTTTATTTTTTTGCAAAGGTCTTTTTTGGAAGGGCTCCAAAATATGAAATTCGAAACCTACTCGTCAATACCTTTCACTTAATATACTACATGACTACCTTTAAAAACTTTATATTTTTTGCTCTTGATGGCCTTCCTGCAACCCCTCGGAAGGGCCCCACAATATGAAATCCAAAACCTACTCGTCAAGACCTTTCACTTGATATACTACATGACTACCTTTCTAAAACTTTAATTTGTTGCACTTGATGACCTCACCCCACCCCCTCGGAAGGGCCCCAACATATGAAATCCACTTCCCGGCATGCCTCTTTCAGTAGGACGTCACTACGATGACGTCATACATCCGGTCATATGACTGTGACGTTGCTGCACCTCCCGGTTAGGAAGGTGCTATTGCCGTAGAACCGATGTTTTTTCACGACTGGCTCCGATTTAGAATTCCATACAAAATTAAAAATTAAACGTTGAAATTTACAAATATACTGTTTTTGCATATGTAAATCACTACCTATATACCATATCTTTGACGAGGCTAATACATTTGCAACAATAGATTTTTATAATAAAGACAAATGTCTAGATTTCCATTAATTTAACACTTTTTCAAATTTGACATAAATAGGAAGCCAAATATCATCTTATGTTGCATTATTACCAATTTTGAAAACCGACATATTCTATACATTCTACAAAATCAATACCAAATCTATAATCACCTTTTCTATCTTTCCATGCTCCTTACCATGAACCTTTTGTTTTATTTTTTTTCAATTTAGAACCTAAGGCTTTACCAAATAGTAAGTTTGTCAACATGTGTTCTGGTTCTAAACAATGTAGTTATACATGTATCAATATATAACTTGATAATATTATACCAATAAATTACAATTGTCTGGTAACAATATAACTGACATATTTCTAAATTATATACCCTTCTATTTATAAAAAAACATCTTAGAAGTATACAGTATTCTGTGTATGTATTGTAATATTCAATTAATTACAAACATTATCGATTTAATACAAAAGTTAGTCTGCATTTCAGATTTGGATAAAATAGATCTTGATTTGATTTGTCATCAAATAGACAAAGCTGACAAGGGAGAATACTCTATATGCACTTTACAAACGAACTACACAAGACAAAATCGTCTGTTCATAAAATATGTAAACATTAACGATGCTTACCACTTGTGGAGCATGTTTATAATTACTTGGTCGTAGAATAATGGTACAGGTTAAGAATCTAAATGCACCAGTACACGTTACACATCAAGTTCTGCAAACCAACATTGCACATTTATAATTAAAGGACTAAATGTGAATATAAGTATACATGTAATATAAAAGAAATGCATACAAGGCCGTAACTATGGTCTTTTTTCTAGTGAGGCAAGAGGTCTGGGGATCACCTAGCTTCCCAGCAGGTTCAGGGCACAGTCCATGGTAAGGGGTCCAGGGGGGATAAGTCCCATGAAGCTCTTGCTTTATTTGAAATTGCAAGTGTGTTTTGGCTATGAAAATGATCGTACATGTAATTAAAGTGGTTATTTTAGTAATCACAATTACCATCCAACTGACATGTGGTATTCATGGCTTTAAAAAGAAGACGCATACAATAACTAGCTTATGCAATGGCGATGCCAGAACCGCCAGAATCTGCCGGAAACAAATGTTTAGCTCCTCGCATGGTTTTTAACTCAAAAATCAACGCTGTCATAGAAGAAAAGCTTTAATTACCAAAAGTATATGAACAAAAAACTATGAAACGAATGCCTTGCCTGCGAGAAGTATGGCCTAAAATATATGTCTGGCACCATAGCAGAAACCGAAAAAGGTAAAATACCCCACATAATGAAATTCGAATTTGGTCTTTAACAACATTTCCAAACAAGTGATTTTAAAGTAAATATGTTGTGGTGTTTTAATGTTATTGCACAGAAACCACTTCTTGACGAACGGACGGTAAAATTGAATGCCCCCGTCGCCTAAAGGAGGGGATATAATAAAAATAAAAGATAAGTGCAACTAATTTTCAACGATGCTGTAGAGGCGTTATCGATCTATTCTCGTTGAAATTTGTGTATGAAAAATTACAACATAAAACTTCAACTTGCACGAACCTAATTCGGACTGGCCTGCTTTACTTTTTCGGCAAGACCTTGTGTTCAGCCAAATATCAATTACGAACAATAAGAAGTGTCGTCTATGTAAACATGCAACGTGCATAACAACATCATGTAATGACATAATGTAACTAAATAAGGGTAATAACAAAATTACCGAACTCCGAACAATCTTACCAAAGGAAAGTCTAAACTCATAAGTATATAAACAGACAAAATCAGTCAACAACCGGAAAACTGTGAAAACCGTAATGACCCTGACTTGGTACAGGCATTTCTAAAGAAATGGTGGGTTGAATCAGATTTTAAAGCGCCAAACCTCCCGCTTTCATTACGGCTCAAAGATTCCGGCGGTCACTATAACAGTATTTATAACAATGAGGGACGTACCTACGGTTTGAGACTGAGAGAACTCCAACGTACAATAACATACGGAATAGACTATTATACGATTGGAACAACTTGATACTACTTGGGCAAAATCAACATAGAGGGATACACAAGACACAAGCTACCTTTGTAAATCATTTATTAATAAAACATTGACGGACATTTAAGTAAGACAATTGTCTCACTTGCCTCAATGTTAGTGACGGTCTTGGCAAATACCTACAATTCATATATAATATTTGATGTAAATACATATACAATATACTTTTAAAAAGCGATCAATATATTAAAAAAAAAAACTATTAACGTAGCGATTTGATTTGATAGATTTGGTATTTGGAGTTCAACGCCACTTTCAGCAATATGTCAGTTATATCATGGCGACCAGGTTTAGTGGTAGAAGAAGCCGGAGTACCCCGAAAGAACCACCGATCATGGGCAAACATCTTGTAAACTTTATCACTTGCGGTTGCAAATCGAGTGCACCCTTTTTGTAATTTACAAAGGCGGGCGCGAACCGACGCCGTATTGGTGATAGGCTTGTATGAGCTGTTATGTAATCCAACTATCTAACTCACTGAGCCACCCGGGCCCTTGTAGCGATTTGAGCTACCCATTTGTTTACATCTGTATCTTGTCCGTTCATTCACGAATCAGATCAAACGAGAAAAGTTCCCTATCATTAAAATAATATGGTGTAATTTCACAGTAATAACATTTAAAAATACCGACCTAGATATATCTGAATTAAATGCTCATGTGATTCACTCATTCGGGTATTATGAGCGTGCATCCAAAAAGGGGGAGGTTTAATCCGAAAATAAGATATCGTTGTGAAATTTGTTAATGTCAATAAATAATTAAAAACAGAAGTGCAACTTACAGTTATTAGAGTTAATTATCAGTCTCAGTTGGTCTGTATGTGTGGACATTATTGTCAGTAGTTTTATGTCGTTATTCTCTATATGTACAGCCAAACCGTTCAATATCCAGTGTTCGTCTATCTAGTCCTGCACGAGCAAATCAACATTTCCCGCCAGAAGAAAACAACCAATGAAACCCGTTTCAAATATAACCCCCATAATTATTTACATGAACATTACAGAGGAAAAAGTACTGATAGTAAATTTATAAGTATCTAAGGGTAAAACCCTAAATAAAAATACTCTGCAAATGTTAAATAAATCGTTTTCAAATACTAA
This sequence comes from Bathymodiolus brooksi, assembly GCA_963680875.1. Lineage (NCBI taxonomy): Eukaryota > Metazoa > Mollusca > Bivalvia > Mytilida > Modiolidae > Bathymodiolus > Bathymodiolus brooksi. The sequence continues at coordinate 35,873,617 of OY804580.1, read as the reverse complement.
TGTTAATACTAATTTTATTTATAAGAATATCAGACAATTAAATGTATATTAAATACGAATTTAATCAATGGTGAAAATATCACTATGCTACACTTACATGGAAGATCAGTCAACATTTCGAGAGTTTTGTGGTCGCCATCATCATTGGTCAACTGTTGCAGAATATTTGTATCACAGATGACCACGGATATGTTCCTTTTGTCATGAACACAATATCGTCCCTCTACCTTGTTCTTCACTTGTCTACGAATATCAACGGGTGCTAACGTGAGTAAGATGACACTAGAACATGAATAACTCGTCCTTCCGGAGCACATGCGCTTAACACCGGTGTTTAGTTTGGTTCTTATTGCTCAATTCATTATTTAGTTTTATTCTATTTTGTTTTATTGACCATTGTTAGCTTATTGTTGTACTTTTCTTTCTGTATTTTCTTATTTCGATTAACGGCTTTTGCTTACTTCGTTGTTATCATCAAACCTTTCGTTGACAAACCCACAACAGAGAGGAAGTTACTTAATAATTAGAAAATCCATTACTTGTCCATTAGATACTTCATGAGTTTATAGTACAATGAGTGTTCAGAACTTCACTGGTCAGAATATTTATTTTCAAACATTCCAGGTCAAGACAAATAAAGTACAATTACAACACTAACAAAACTGTTTCCCGAATATTCGTTTTCATGTTTATAAACCAATTCATATATGAATACACAGATCCTAGGATATTTAATGTCATATATAATTACATTGTCGCACACTTCAGGTGTATATACTTCCTTTTGAAATGAATCTTCTTCCTGTGGAAAAGTTTTGAAACCCGCCGCCATTTGCATAAAGTGAACAGAAAGAAAGTAAGTTAACTTTATTGTTGATAGAAAATACTCATAAATCATGGATTGATTGATTGGTGTTTAGCACAAACATTAGCAATATTACAGCTATTTCTTGTTAAAGGTCAAACGTAATATATATATATATATATATACGTCTGAAAATTAAACCAATAAGTGTTAGAATTAGATTTTAGAGCTGTCAAATTTTTGTTCTTCACTCGACGGGATTTGAACCCACACCATTGATACACTGCAGCACCATTCGCTTAGCCTTACGTCCAGCGCCCTAGACCACTCGACCACATCCACTCCCTATATATATATATACAAAGAAAAAAGTTAAGCACCCTCATGTTTTTTTTAAATGACAAATGATACGACAAATATCCCGAGATTACTGACCAGATAATCTCAAGAACGCAATGGTGACCTGTTAAGACATTACATTGGCTGTAAGAAACCACAAGAAAAATGTTAATTGAATAAATATTTAATCACAATATCACAAGGCCAGTTTTTGCAGTAAAACATGTCCATTTTAAGTATTGACCTTCACAGTTCAAAAAGCACGATAAGATTGCCATTTCACTTTCAAAACGTCACTTATGAATCACTTGACCACATCTATTGTTCAAAGTTCAGTACCGGGTGTAACCCCACATGCTTGGATGACGGCCTCAACCCTGCGTCTCATCCCTCCAGTTAGAGGTCGGATGTCCTGTTGTGATAGCTGCTGCCATTCCCGATGCAATGCTGCTCCAACTGACGAATGTTTTGCACAGGAGGTTCCCGGGCCTGTATACGACAGCCTAACATGTCCCAAATATGCTATATAGGATAAAATACGGGCTGGCCAATGCACAGAAGTCACGGCTTCGCTTTGGAGGTAGGTGGTTACTGCTCTTGCGTGATGAGGCCTGGCGTTGTCATCCATATACACAGGCATTGTAACTAGTGGGTAGTTGTCGAAATGGGGGACAACAACTGGTCACCAGTTATGCTGCCTTGTATGGTGACTAAATCCAGCGTGCAGACCTGAGATATACACCCCAAAGCATTTATGAGCCTCCACCGTAAGGGACCTTTGACTGGATGTTCCTTGGGGCATAGGCTGTATTTTTGTGTCTCCAAGCCCTCATCCGGCCGTCGGTTACCTGAAGCAGAAATCGACTCTCGTCTGACCAATGGATCTTGCGCCATTTCCTTAAATTCCAACCACGTCGTGCTAAGCACCATGACAAACGTGATCGTCGATATCGGTCTTCCAACAGTGGACGTTTAATGTCTCTCTTTAACTTAAGTCCCGCTGATTTCAGACGGTTTCTAACTGTTCTTGTTGACAGACGTCTATTGGGCAGCCAGTGTTGTTTGAGTATGGGACTGGTTGCAAATGGCATCCGTCTAACCAAACGCTGCAATGCCCTGTCGTCACGATCAGATGTTACCCGTGGTCTACCTGATCTTGGCAAGTTTTTCACATTGTTGACTTGTGTGCTTATTCTCACCAGTCGGCTGACTACAGCATAGTGGTAGCCAATATGACGTCCAATAGCTTAGAAGGACATCCCTGTTGTATGCATGCCGATTATTTACCATCTTTGTGCTTCTGATATTCGCCTTCGTACCATGCTTACTGAGAATGAATATTTTTAAAACACCGGATTTAAATACCCAAATTCGAAGCGTGATCATACTGAATTTTGAGTAATGCACGAGAGGCATGGTTCACGTGCATGATTAGTCGATATTAGACATAATGGTCACACCTGTGCGAGCACATCTTTTCAATGGAACATTGTTCTTGCTATAATCAAAATAAATATTAGAATCTAAACTTAGTGTAACTTATTATGTTTTAATATATCAGGGGGTGCTTAACCTTTCTATAAGATAACAATATATGTCAACAATCCAAAACAAATGATTAGATATTTATAATTCATCTAAAAATACAACCTTGAATATCAATTATTAATTTAATGTTGATAATTGTCAACCAAGGATAACCGACGAAAGCCTTTCAGCTTATCCTACCAAGAACAAATTAAAGCATACATTTCTTCAACAAAATCTATAGAAATACGACATATTTCTGTATAAAACAATCGGGTTATATGTATTAATAACATAATTTATGGATGATTTTATTTATCATATATAGAGTAAAATATATCCTATATACAATGTGTAACCATAGCAACACAACAAACACACTGAGATATTGATGTAAGGAGGATGGACATAAATATGCCTATAAATATATGAATGAAGGCGTCCTATTTTGGCTCTTCAGATTTCACTGTCAAATGCATACAATCTAAAAAAATATATTAGCATTTCGAAGCAATGTTCTGTTTAATCTGATCTCTCTATGGCTAGACATCAAGTAGAAAAGCACAAATAAAAACGGCATGAAATTCATCTCCTGGGAATGCGAATCACAAGTTATTAATTCGAATGTTACTTCAATGATCATGGTCAGTCAGCAATTATTTAAATCTAAATAGGAAAATGGATAAACTATCTTTAATATCAAGTATTTGTACCTAGAAAGGTGATACTTGAACAAACTTGGATTATGTGCAAATCTTGCATGCCCAATATGCATAGTGTGCTGCGTTAACCTTTAATCTAAAAATAGTGTCATCTAATACACCTGGTCCATCCACACCTAAGAGAACAGTCATTTAAACATGATTATTTCCCCGAGAGCAAATTTCGCCAAATAAGATATCATTCATGTTTGTATTCCTAATGTATCATGGCATCCTCCCAGTTCCCATCAACAATTATAACAATGCAATTAAAGTTGCAAAATGTTGAACACTCAGACTTTGCAAAAGCACAATTATAAAGGTATTGTATCACTGAGCAACCCCGTACACCAGAAATTGATGGTGGTGTACCGTAGATTGTGGTTGGGTGTACCGTAAAAGCGAAAACATTTATAAAAGTATAGTAGTATGACTGTTAAATAGTAGAATGAAGAACACAAACATGACCATCACGAGAAAATGTAAGTCGTTCAAACAAACTCAAACTGTATCAAAAGATATAGATGAAAACGAATTAAACGACATGTGATATGCTGCATAGCGCCTATATTTGGTTTTATTTTGGAGCTATTGGCTGATTTGACCAAAAGAACGCCAAATATAAACATCGTCAATATTTCACAAGTTACGAGATATCGTAATCCAATATGTGTTAGTATTTATTGAAGTCACTCAACTATAGCGTTCTTTTTTAAACTGCTCGACTTATTTACAGTATCAAATGGGCAATAAACAGTTATTTCTTTTATTGTTAAAGTAATTTTGATTACAAAAAATGTATCGGGATTTAAATTGACATTCAACAACCATCTGTATCTGTTTTATTGCTAAAATAACATTACAATCTGAACAAAGGCAGATTAATTAAGAATGCCAGTTAATTAAATCATAATTAAATAGTAATGAAATCAATTATCTCATGTTAAAATAATAAGCTTACTGTAATGTGTTCAAAATAAAACTACCAAAAAAAAAAAAAAAAAAAAGTATTTTTTTTCCTTCTTTTAATAAAACAGCCAAAATAAATATCCACCAAGAAATTACATTTAATAACCGCCAAATGTTGACACCGCAGATATAAAGCGCTATACATCATTCGGTTCAACACTTATGATCGATTTGCAAATTACGGTCTCTATATGACTTAAAAATACAAATATTATCAAAAGATGGTTGGGATCTCATTAACCGGTTTAACCCCACCACATTTGTGTGTCTGTGTCAAACCAGGGTGTGGATTTCCAACGTCAAATGTCTTCTTTATGTTTAATGAGTTGAGGTGAGATGTGATTGTTCGCTTTGTTAATTTGCCAGAAATGTTGGCGATCATTGCTTAATCTTTCTCTTCTTAACCTTATTTAAAAGTTGATTGATTGGCTGATTTAATTAACGTCACACGACGATACAAAGTTTACAAGATCATATTACAATGTTAAAAATGTTATGAGGGAAAGTTTAAAGAAACCAATGAAATCATAAGAAGCCATCAATAGAAGGACAGACAATACAAAAGCCGTGAGAAAGATACAAAAAGGACAAAGAATAATCTACAAAATAGTGCAATTGTAGCTTAAGAGCAACACGAATCCCAGTAATTCCGGGGTGAACTCATGTGCTTCTTTAGGGTAGGCAGTTGTTGCTCCAATAGTGACACCCGTCGTGTTACTCTTATGAAAGATCAGTTATAAGCTATGTGTTTGTAAAAGTACTTCATACATTTAGAAAGTATACTTAATATGTGATAAAAGCTTGAATATATCAAAATGAATAATCAGGATAGGTAATGCAATGACCACAGGAAAAATGCATGTGCTCCGGATGAATAAGCAGTCCCTGCTCCACTAGTGACACCCAGCGTGTTACTCTTGTCAATAATCTGCTGTTAAGTAATGGATGAGGAAAAAACGAGTTTGCGATTTCGGCAAAGTTAACATATAGTTAGTCATGTTACGTAACGGTTAGGCATGTCCATGATGATTTCAACTTAACCACTAAGAATCATTGGTGCAGTAGTTTCCTGCTTAGAAGTAACCATCTGTCAAGAAATCATGATATGAACCACAAGTTCTGAAATAGTAAAAGTACACATTACATTCGTCATTTATTCCATATATTAGTTCCCAAAAACATATTTGCATAAGATTAATGTCTTTATTTTATCTGACCAATTTCTAATTTCTTTCTATAGAAGTATATGTTGTGATAGAAACAGACATTGAGCTAGAAGAAAAACATATTAAATTAAACGAAGTAAGATTTTCTATTAGAAATTGAAAAACTGAGAAATGGGTAGCGATGAAACATTTTAAATATACATTTTCATAACTTGCTTTTGCTCGTGTCAGTTTAACATTCAGTAAGACATTTGTCATAGTTCGTCAATTGTCGACAGTGTGCTTCTGTTTTGTTTTTCATTTTACTACAAACCAAAAGTTGCATAAAAAGGAGATGTATATGAGATATTTGATGTAAAACAAAAGCCAAAATAGGAACAGTCGAGATATAACAATCTTATTCTCAAAAAGCAGAAGTAATTATGATGAGACCTTGTGGTGGAAAATCATCTAATAGCACGACATAAATAATAGGAAGAGTCGAGATATCGGAAATCGTATAATAACACGATATTAAGTTAGGGTAACATTATATATTAAAGTAATACCAAGTCTACCACAGCTGTACCTGAACTTATAAGAACGAAAAGTGTCTCCTATATGTATTGAATCTGAAAACGTTTGCAACATAAAGCGTATTCATAGATCGTGTGTTTACAGTTGGTTCCCATAAAACTATTTTAATCTCGCGACTTTCTTTTTATCATTCCAAGAAAGTGAGCAATCGTGTGTGTGTGTGTGTGTGTGTGTGTGCTAGGAGTATCGATATTACCTTTTTCTCATGACTTTCGAATTGGATTTTGAAACTGTTCCGACAATGTGGTAATTTTGTTTTCCATTTTATTCCATCATCATGGAAAATAGACCATAATATAGAATAACACTTACCTATATTGTCACAGCTCTACATATGTTTTTTTACATTGCTAGCACATAGTCAGTCCTTGATCTGTATCATTGTGGTGTGGGAAGGGGAAAAGTATCATGTATTAATTTCTAAACGTCTGTGGATTGATCTTCAAATTTTAAACATTTTCGGAGATCCTGTCCTCCATTACTTGAAGATGATTACTAATTGTGATATTGACATTAATACAAAGGGCTTAGATTATAGTGTTCTATGACACTGACAACAATATTGCATTCATATCATGGCGATCAGTTTAATTGGTGGAGGAAACCAGATAACCCGGAAAAAACCAAGTCACTGACAAACTGTATTACACATTAGTGTATCGAACATTAATACACATTCATCATAACAATCCATACAATTAATATAATACAAAAATTATAAAAACATTGTTTTCAGCGATTGTGGGACGCTATTGATGAAAATAATTTGGATCTTGCTGAACGATGCATAAGACTGAAGGCATATGTAAATTATTCCAGGGCTGTAAGTTGTATATATAGTCTCAGATATTATAAGGTAGTGACCAATATACACCGTCATGTCTCTGTATTGTCTATTCTTGGCTGACCACTCGGTTTTTTCTAACGTTTATTTATAATATAATTCACTTAGAATGTAGAATCTAATATTTTAGTCAGGTATAATATAAGCATAACCATTAAATCAGTTTTGACTATTTTTATGAGTTAGATTTCATAGTTTCAGCAAAGGATACATATTTGTGTACTCACCTCTCCACACATTATTCTGCTCAGATCCATTAATTAAACAAACTGTCGAGGAGCACACGATATTATTGTACACCTCTTATTGTAAAGATGCTCGTTCATCCAACATCAGCAAGTCAACAAAGGTGTCGTTTACTACCCAATTCTACCCAGCATAGCTGCTTCTTCCGGTTACGGTTCACCATTGATATGTGTCGCTATCACTCTGAATATATTATATACGTGTAACTGAATCATACCAATGCGGATGAGACGAAAGTTGAAATGAGCGAAAAAGTGATAACTGTTTACCGTCAAATGTGCAAATTTTCAATTATATCGTGGCGTGATAAAGTTTTTATGAGATGATAATGATGTCTACTTTGTACCAGATCAACACCTTGATCTGTATGTCTATAGCACTGACTGAATAGTCCACACTTTCAGCTTATACTAACCAACTCATCTTTACCTCCCTTCGTTAATGTTGATCGCCTAGTGCAGAAGCTTGACATTTTTTTTCATTTACGGGATTAACGATCGAATGTACGATGCTTTATGATCACAAAAGGAAAGTGGAGGGTCATGTATGTGTGTGTTAGGGTTATTGAGTTTGCCCCTTTCTGCGATTTGTGAATTGTTCCGACTGTATGGTATTTGTTTTATTTAGTGTTGTATGTCTTTTTTAATTGTGTTTATAGCACCAATACGGTTTTGACAGGGACTACATGTTTTACTTTCCTAAATGCATATTAATTATTCTAAAATAGGTAATGATCTAAAACAGAAGAATTGATAGTTCCGAGATAAGAATTTAAGTCCCGCCTCCTTAGTAATTGTTGCTATGCGCCACAAGCTTATCGGTTACATTTTCAAAATGGTTGCTCAGCATCCCAAGCTCGCGTCCAATTCTTTAGAAAAAATTCCCGATAATATCGTAGTTTCATTCTTACCCGACTTTGAATCGTTGTCCAAAAATGCCTTAGAAAAGGGTTTAAATTATTTCACCCAAGGTTATATCCACAATATTAAAATTTCGGAAGCACGTGGAGCCATACGTGAGGATGCAAGATGTTGGCGGTCAATGAGAAAAAGTCAAGATCCACACAACCTTCATGTCGAAATCGGCGATGACAAACTTTCAGAATCGTACTGTACCTGTAAAGCTGGGTATATAAATCTTTTATAATTTTGTTGTTTTTCTTTCATACAGCTTCAAGGCTAATGATAAACAATAAATACCATTGTCCATTCTACACAGCGGGTCGTGCACGCGTATGTGTATGATCACTACGTAAACAGACAGCACATGCTGATCTACAACAATTGATATTTATCAAAGATAATGTCTGTTTACTAAGTTCATAATCACTGAATTGCTCTGATTTAAGATAATATTATCTCTTTTTTTACCAAATCATTAATTATGCACAAACAGGATGAAAACGATCTTGAATTTCTTCCTTCATTCATTCGTAGACACGTGAAAATATTATGAAAGCAATGGGCGATTTTGTAAATAAATCATTTATTCTTGATGCCAGTGAAAATAATTAATTTAATATTACTTATCGAGAAAATAAATAATTTGGCCTTCATGTAGTTTAGGGGGCTATATAATGCCTCTCAAACATGAAGGGACTCAATGATACATCTGATGAACTAAATATGTAGTTTAAATGACTACATTTTTTGGACCTCAGACCAACGTGACATTGGTGAAAATGAATAAGCAATCTTCATTTGACAGTTTTTTAATGTCTTTCGGGATATCGCTCATCTGAATTGCACATTGAAGCACCATTTCGGCGATATAACTAGCAGAATTTATATATAAAACTACGTTCCCACAAATACACAATTCGGTTTGTTTGTGGGACAAAGATGGCATCGCCTGATCTCATTAAAAGTGCGGCGCGCTGATTGGTCGGTTATTTTAGTCTGATTGACGTCTCGGAAGCATGAATTGACTAGTAGTGTGGATTATTATGGTCTACATAGATTGACCACAGGTTTTTAGCGGGGTCGTGTTGGTCGATCTTTTCTAGGTTTTTTCTCTTGGTCATTATGTTGTCTGTCCTTCAATTGACTGCTTCTGATTACCACTTTGATGTCTTTAAACTTGTCTTGGCAATCACATTTGTTGATTGGTTTAGGATTTATATTCCTATTTTGCTTTAAATCTTGAAAATTCGATCTTTCTACATTACTATTAACGGGATACGACTTATTGAAATGTTAATCTGGTATTAGTAAATTATTGTTGGTACAATACGTTTATTTTATTTATGGAAGAAATTTAAGAAAACTTTAATTGATAGGGAAAAAAAACACTATCTTGTCTGATACTATAAACCAACACCAATTTACAGATGAAGGAAGCAAAGTCACAGTGACACATTATATATCACTAAAACAGTCAATACGTCTGTATTTGCAATTATAGTTGGTTCAAATTTGACACTTGTTTATTTTGTTTAAGTCATCCACCGACAACATTGTATACTATCATGGAAAAAGCAATTTTACATACGATTTTGCCTCACGAAGAATAGATGTCTGATTGATTAATCTTATCATTTGGACTCTGCGGTCTTTAAAGGACACCTGACACACAATTTCAAATACACATTTTTCAATTCATTTAAATGCAATAAAACGAAAAATTCAATTCCCCTCCTTCTTATTACTGCAATAATTTAGGACACAGGGGTTATCGTAATGAAAAATCTGTAATTTCCGAAGATTGCCGGAAACTGCCGACAATTTATTAGATAAATATCCGAATGAGCATGACGTCACTTAGGCTAAAGCAATACATAATGACGCACAACAAAGCAAAGATGTACGAATGGATAACTTAGCATAGTACGGTAATTTTCTTAAGCAACAGTTAATCTAAGATAACTTTTTTTCATAATATTAATGAAAACGTTCAGAGTTCCGCGATTTACTTCGTGTTCTGACAGAAGGGGGACGTGATGAATACATGTCAAAACGCTCCCATTACCAAAGTAAATCATCATTTGACCAAAACGCCCCATATATATATATATTATATAATTTTTGTGAATCAAATGTTTTTAAATATATTCCCGTGATTAATTGTTGTCCTCCAAAAATAAAACTGACCGCCACGATATAACTGAAATATTGCAGAAAGTGACGGTTTTTTTTTCTTATGAAACTTGAATTTGGTCTTTGAACAACGAAATGTCCATTTTCAAATAATTTAGGAATAATTTGTATAGTTTGAACATGTAGTAAAAGAATACATAAGTATTCTGAGGTACATTTGTTTATACGATTAAACATTAAAACGCCCTAAATGATAATCTGTGTTTTCTACCATAAATAGTTAACCAACCATTTTGTCTCATTTAACTGTTTATTTATATTTATTTACTTATGTATGTATTTGTTTTAAATAGCTGCCATGAAAGATGATATGTACATCGTGTTTAGCTCTGTTTGGTAAATGTTTAACTTAATCACATGCAATGCATGCAACATCTTCTTGTTTTACTATAAACAACACTAATATCAATATTTTATCGTCACAAAAATCAAGACAAATGGATAAGACACAAGTTGCAAAAATTGAAGATAACCATAACAGGACAAAACATGCTTAGAATATAAGTAAGTTTTATATACTTATCTTTAAGCGCAATTATCGCGGAGCGTATATATACAGTTCAAGTTCGTTGTCGTCTGATGTAAGATAAACATGTATATACAGTATATTAATTTACTAGACAAATCTTGAGATACAAGACATCACACATGATATCATCGTTTGAGTATAAATTGTTTTTATCACTTATTTATAAGTAATAAAGTCAATTTTGCCTATGTGTAAACACCGGAAGTGCCACAGTGATATCAGCCCATGGGCAGATATCGGGGCAAAAATCTGATAACACGATATCAAGCCTTTCTATAAATAGATCAATGCATGACTTTTCAATAGCAGAACTGTTATCATCCCTAAATCGATATCGATCACTCATATCCATATAAGTTTGATGTCTGTATGGGAAGTTAACCTTGTTGTTTTTATTTCAATGTTGAAATATGCGATAAATAGAATAATGCATGCCTTTTTCCATACCAGGACTGTGATCATGCCTCGACCGATATCGACCCTCGGGTAAACCCTTCTGGCCGATATCGGTCTCTCGGGATGATAACAGTCCTGGTATGGATAAGGGCATGCATTAATCTATAATTACTAACCTTGCCGTTTTGGCCGAAAAAAAGGGGACGTTTTGGTAAATAATTTTTATTCTGAATAAAATGGGGGTGTTTTGGCCTGTTACCGAGGTGATCATTCTCGTTGCCCGAGTATATATGTACTACTGTGTTTGGTACGAGAACCACTTCCACATGTGTATCAATATTTACTGTCATGTCAGTTAAACAATTAACTATAAATGTACGTACTGTCTCCCTTCTTTCACCAAATTCTCATTCAAATCGATATACTTCTTTACAATTAAAATTAAAATGATCTTTAAAATACTTTTTAATTATCAAGGTGAACGAACCAATGTCGAATGTATCCAGGGCGAATGTGTATTAGCGGGGCAAACGGACCCGATACCCTTTTCTAATCGATATTTTTTGTAGTAAGTTCTCCAAAATCGTAAGTTAAAATGATAAGTAATTAAAGAACTCTAACCTGTATCATTGGAAATGATCTGACTTTCATTAAAACAAAAGTTAACACTTATTTTGTTCTTTGACATAATGACATATATTTGCACTGATTAGTGAACTGGATAGCAAAAGTGACGTCATGCTTAGCGTGCCCGGTTATCAAGCCGGAAATATGCATATCGGAGTAATCAAGGTCACCTGTGTTTACACCGACTGACTGTCTTTACAATTAAAATTAAAATGATCTTTAAAATACTTTTAATTATCAAGGTGAACGAACCAATGGCGAATGTACCCAGGGCGAATGTGTATTTACTGATTCCTTGTACACAACACAAACACTCAGTTTGATAAAAATATTCTCAAATAATCATTTAGAGAAAAAAATATATTTGATGTCCGAAGTCCTTTAATGCTAACACAGTTAAATGTGATTGTCGGCATTGTACATACATAAACACAGTTATTAACGGAACCAATTCACTAAAACAGAAGGCTTGGTACTATAAACGTGTTAATCCCTCCACTGTTAACTCAAGTGATCAATGTATTTGTCTGTAATATGTATTAATATTGCCTCTGTTTCCACGATGTTTCCTATTTGAATTAGGAATTGTTCAGAAGGTGTGGTATTTTTTTTCATTTTATTTCGTCTTAGTTCTGTGGAAATCTGGTAGCTTAAGCTGCAAAAATTTTTCAGAATTTCAAGTTTGAAATTATCATTTTTTTAATTTGTAGTTTGTATTTAAGAAATTCTCATTAAATAATGTTGACATTGTATTTCTGAAGTGAGAATAGTTTATTTTATTATTAGATAATTCATTATGTTTATTGTTATTTAAAATTGTTGTGTTGTGATTAATCGCAATGCATTATTGTATATTTTGAGATGTTCCCTTCAGACGTTTCCGACGAGATCGACATGTAAGTCATCATAATTCAAGCCTATTTATGATAGTTCATGCAACATTACTTATATACATAGATTGATGATGTCATATTTGTCTCTGGAATCATAGATTGTAAACAGTTGTTTTCTGTTAAACCGATACATTTGTCGATCTCTGTGCTGTGTGACAAACACTTTTTAGATCACCTTGACAGAGCAAAGTGAGCTTTTGCCATCACTTGCCGTCCGTCGTCCGTCGTTCGTCGTCCGTTAAATTTTCACATGTAAATCTTCTCTTCTTAAACCACTTGTTCAAATGAATTGACACTGGGTATTCAGCATCAATGGAAGGTTCTCTATAAAGATTGCTAATTGTTTTCCCAATCCGTTAGCAAAGATGGACGCCATAGGCAAATAATTTTTCTGATAGGTCAATGTTTTCTAAATCTTCTCCTCTGAAACTGCCTGCTCAAATGAACCGAAACTTGTTGCAAAGCATCTATGAAATGTCGTTTATGAAGATTCCTCATTTCGTCCCGATCCGTTAACAAACATGGCCGCCACAGGCAATTCTTGCTTTTGATTAGAACATTTCTAAAAATCTTCTTCTCTGAAACTACTTGCCCAAATAAACTGGAAATTGGTAGGAAACATATATACAAGGTCCTCTATAAAGATTGCTCATTTAGCTTTGACCCATTAACAAACATGGTCGCCACAGGCAATTCTTGTTTTAGATTGGTCAATTTCTACGAATCTTCTCCTCTGAACCTGCCTGCCCAAAATTACCTGAAATTTGGCAGGAAGCATTTATGGAAAGTTCTCTATATAGATTGCTCATTTCATCCCGATCGTTTACAAACATGGCAACCGCATGTAAGTCTTGTTTCTGATTGGTCGATTTCTACACAAAGCTTCTCTTCTAAAACCGCTCCCCCAAATGAATGGAACTTGGTAGGCAGCATGGATAGAATGTCCTCTATACAGATTGCTCAATTTGTCTCAATTCGCTAAAATTATGGCCGCCATAAGCAATTGTTGTTTCTGATGGGTCATTTTTTTAAATCTTCTCCTCTGAAACTGCTTGCCCAAATGAATCGAAACTTGGTAGGCAGCCTATATGTAAAGTCTTCTATAACGATTGCTCATTTAGTTTTGATCCATTAACAAACATGGCCGCCACAGGGAATTCGTTTTTTTGAATGGTCAATTTCTAAAAAAACTTCTCCTCTGAAACTGCTTGCCCAAATGAACTGAAACTTGATAGGAAGCATTTATGGAAGTTCCTCTTAAAAGAAGGTTTATTCTATCCCGATCCGTTTACAAACATGGCAACCACAGGTAATTCTTGTTTCTGATTGGTAGATTTCTGAAAAAAAATCTTCTCTTCTCAAACCGCTTCCCAAAATAAAATAAATCTTGGTAGGCAGCATGGATAGAAAGTCCTCTATAAAGATTACTGATTGTGTCCCAATCTGTTAACAAACATGCCCGCCAGTGGCAATTCTTGTTTTTGCTGGATTTGATAAAAATCTTCTCCTCTGAAATGTCTCGCAAAAATGAAGCGAAACTTGGTAGGCAGCATGTATACAAGGTCCTCTATAAAGGAAGCAAAGTCACAGTGACACTCTCTATATCACTAACACAGTCAATACTTCTGTTATCGTTATTTACAGACCGCGGAAATTTGTATTTGCAATTAGACTTGGTTCAATGTTGACAATTGCTATTTGTTATGTCCTCTACCTACAGTATTGTGTACTATTGTGGTCAATGACATTTAATACATATGACTTTTGCATCACGAATAATAGATGTATGATTGATCAAACTTATCATTAGGACTCTGCGGTCTTTAATGTTAACCCAATTAAATGTTATTATCGGCATTTTACACACACTTGGAAAACATTTATTGATATAATAAATTCACTAAAAGGGAATGATTGGTACTAAAAGCCTATTAATTCAACTATAGCTGCAGAACCGTAGCTCTGAATGGTCCTTATTTTGTTTTTGCGGACATCTATGGTTCGCAAAACAATAATAAGGATCAGTTAGAGGGACAGTTCTGCATCTTAATTCCACCACTGTGTACTGATTGAAATGATCAATGTGAGAGGACATATATTTGTCTGTAAGAGGTATTGATATTGCCTCTGCTTCAACGATGTTTCCTATTTGAATTAGGAACTGTTCAGAAGGTGTGGCATCTTTTTTCCATTTTATTTCTTTATAGTTCAGTGAAATCTGGTAACTTAAGGTGTAGAAAATGCTCAGAATTTAAAGCTTGAAATTGGGAATTAATATTTTTAATTGTAGTTTGTAATGCAGAAATTCTCATTAAATGATGTTGTCATTTGTTTTCTGAAGTGAGAATAGTTTACTATATAATTCATTATGTTTATTGTTATTTAAAATTATTGTGTTGCGATTAATCGTAATGCATTATTGTATATTTTGAGATATTCCCTTTAGGTTTTTCCGACGAGACCGACATTTTGTGTCATCTTTGTTACTGGAATCATAGATTGCAAACAGTTGTTCGTATAATTGATTTTGACAGTTTAATTTGTTTTATGTAATTATTGATTGTTTGTTAATTAATGACAGAAATTACCATTCACAGTAATTTGTTTTGTCAAGTTGCGATTTATAATCATTGATTGGATATCGATATTTTTATGGTGGGCTGGTCTGCACCAAAGTGTCACAAACTAAGCGAAACTGCACGAGAGTTGACGATTCTGGGCCAATCTGTTGTGGGATATATAATAAGGCAAACGCTGTAACTGACGACACTTCACGCCTTCTCTGTCATTGTAACATACGTTTGTCATTTTTGTTCGAAGTGATTTTTATTTAATGTAAGAAAAGGTTTTTTTTTAGTTAATTGAATGTAAAAACAAAAGCTAAAACATATACATTGTACTAATAACATTAATAGATCTAGGGAGATTATTTTGTTAAAAAATATTTTTATTGTTGTAGTTTTTTTCAAGGCTACCTTTCAAATAATTTTAATTTTGTGAATGTACTCTTTTTGTGAAAACCAGATATTCAAAGTTCTCGGTAAATGCGTTTAAGGGAAATATATTTAAGTTTGAATGGAAATGTATTTTGATTGATTTGCTTGTCTTGTTTTCAAATACTAAAACTTCCAATAGTTAGGAATTATGCACATATATTCCTCAGGCTTTTGGAAACCTACCGTGAAATTTTAGATACCTAAGCTTCCGATAGTCAGCGATATTTGAACACTTTGTTTCTCAGGCGTTGGGAAATTCAGTTTAGGATTTTAAATAATACAGTTCTAATAATTAGGGATTTTGCATTTGTATTTCCCAGGCTTTGGGAAATCCGGTGTAGGATTTTAAATAATGCAATTTCAATAGTTAGGAATTGTGCATATATATTTTACAGCTTTAGGAAATCCAGTCTAGAATGTTCAATAATAAAACTTCCAATAGTTAGATATTCTGCATGTATATCTCTCAGGCTTTGGGAAAACCAGTGTAGGATTTCAAATGATTAAATTAAATAAAAATTGTCACTCTTCCAATACAATTAAATAGCAATTGCCACTCCTCCAATAAAATTAAATAACAATTGTCACTCCTCCAATACAATTAAATAAAAATTGTCACCCCTCCGATACAATTAAATAAATATTGTCACTCATCCAATACAATTAAATAACAATTGTCACTCCTCCAATACAATTAAGGAAAAATTGTCACTCCTCCAATACAATTAAATACAAATTGTAACTATTCAAGTCTGAAGGACTGATAAAAAACAGTACACTGTCACACACAAAGGTAAAACAAGCGAACGAAGAACAAAAGCTTTAGCAACACAAAACATGGAGAGCTTTAATGTAAACCAGAAGGTTTTGAATATCCTGTTCCCACGAACGTTTTCCAAAAGTGGAATCGGAGAGATTAAAATATAATCGGCAAAATCAATTGGCTTTATAATGTTTACAGGTCACATTTATAATTTCAGAGAAAACTGAATGACTGACTAAAAGGGAAAGACATGTTGGAGAAGGCTTGTCGATGGTTGCCCATTTGGTATTTACTGTTCTTTTGTCATGGATCAGAAGGTATTTCCACAATGATTAGTTAGATGTGCAACTACTAACTTCTTATGTATCATTTTCCGTGCATACAGGGGGATAACGCATCATTTCTTTCATATTTGCCATAATCCCGAGCGAACACAGCTTCATTTGTTTGTTATTTTCTATACACCCAGGGGAATACAGCTTCATTTGTCTGTTATTTTCTATACACCCAGGGGAACAAAGCTCCATTTGTCTGTTATTTTCAATGCATCCAGGTTAATACAGCTTCATTTGTTTGTTATTTTCCATACACACAGGGGAATACAGCTCCATTTGTTTGTTATTGTCTATACACCTAGGGAAAGACAGCTTCATGTGTCTATTTCTGTCCATACACCAAGGCCAGGCAGGGGAATACAGCTCCATTTGTTTGTTGCTTTCCATACATACACCCAGGGGAATACAGCTTCATTTTCTTGTTATTGTCTATACACGCAGGCGAGTACAGCTTCATTTGTCCGTTATTATCCATACACCCAGGGGAATACAGCTGCATTTGTGTGTTATTTTCAATACACACAGGGTAATACAGCTTCATTTGTCTGTTATTGTCCATACACCCAGGGGAATACAGCTCCATTTGTTTGTTATTTTCCATACACCCAGGGCAATACAGCTTCATTTGTCTGTTATTGTCTATGCACCCAGGGGAATACAGCTTCATTTGTCTATTATAGTCCATCCACCCAAGGGAAAACAGCTCCATTTGTTTGTTATCTACCATATACCCAGGGTAATACAGCTTCATTTGTCTGTTATTGTCTATACACCCAGCGGAATACAGATTCATTTCTCTGTTATTATGCCCCCCGCAAGCAAAGATTGGGGTGAATAGGAATCACCCTGTCCTTCCGTCCATCCGTCCGTCCGTCCGTCTGGCCGTCCGTCCATATATCTTACAAGCGCAACTCCTCCTAAACCGCTTATTGGATTTTTTTGAAACTTTACACATTTGTAGTACACTACCTGCAGATGTGCATGAAGGAATATGGTTGATGTCCAAAATTTAAAAGAGTTGATAATTCAACTTATATTTCACGAAAAGGGGGTTGTGTACCTTGTAAGCGCAACTCCCCCTAAACGGCTTATTGGATTTTTATGAAACTTTGCACATTTGTAGTACAATACCTGCAGAAGTGCATGAAGGAATATGGTTGCTGTCCAAAATATAAAAGGGGAGATAATTCAACTTATACTTTCACGAAAAGGGGGGGACATGTACCTTGTAAGCACAACTCCTACTAAGGTGCTAATTGAATTTTTATGAAACTTTACACAGTTGCTGTCTAGAATGTAGAACGGGAGATAATTCAACCTATGCTTTCACGAAAAGGGGGTCGTGTACTTGTGGCAACCCCTAGATGTATGTTCTTGGTTAGTTTATTTTGGAGATGGGATGTTGTCTTCTTGATATAATTCCTTATCCGTTCATTTTTCAAAGGTAACTTGCTAATATACCTGTATTCCAAAGTTTGAACATCATAGTATTGCAAACGGGGGCTATCACTCAGTGAGGTCACTCATAGTTCTAGTTTTCTATGCACCCAGGGGAATTCAGCTTCATTTGCCTGTTATTGTGTATACACCCAGGGGAATACAGTTGCATTTGTCTGTTATTGTCCATACACCCAGGGGAATACAACTTCATTTGTTTGTTATTGTCTATACACCCAGAGGAATAGAGTTTCATTTGACTGTTATTGTCTATACACCTAGGGGAATACAGCTTCATTTATCTGTTATTGACTATACACCCAGGGGAATGCAGCTTAATTTGTTTGTTATTGTCTATGCACCCAGGGGAATACAGCTTCATGCGTTTGTTATTGCCTATACACCCATGGTAATACAGCTTAATTTGTTTGTTATTGTCTATGCACCCAGGGGAATACGGCTTCATTTGTCTGTTATTGTCTATACACCCATGGGAATACAGCTGCATTTGTCTGTTATTGTCCATACACCCTGGGGAATACAGCTTCATTTGTTTGCTTCTGTCTATACATCCAGGGGAATACAGCTTCATTTGTCTGTTATTGTCTATACACCCATGGGAATACAGCTGCATTTGTCTGTTATTGTCCATACACCCAGGGTTATCCAGCTTAATTTGTTTGTTATTGTCTATACATCCAGGGGAATACAGCTTCATTTGTCTGTTATTGTGTATGCACCCAGGGGAATACAGCTTCTTTTGTCTGTTATTGTCTATACACCCATGGTAATACAGCTTAATTTGTTTGTTATTGTTTATACACCCAGGGGAATACAGCTTCATTTGTCTGTTATTGTCTATACACCCATGTGAATACAGCTTCATTTGACTGTTATTGTCCATACACCCAGGGGAATACAGCTTCATTTGTTTGTTTTTGTCTATACATCCAGGGGAATACAGCTTCATGTGTCTGTTATTGTCTATGCACCCAGGGGAATACAGCTTCATTTGTCTGTTATTGTCTATACACCCGGGGGAATACAGCTGCATTAGTCTGTTATTGTCCATACACCCAGGGTTATCCAGCTTAATTTGTTTGTTATTGTCTATACATCCAGGGGAATACAGCTTCATTTGTCTGTTATTGTCTATGCACCCAGGGGAATACAGCTTCATTTGTCTGTTATTGTCTATACACCCATGGTAATACAGCTTAATTTGTTTGTTATTGTTTATACACCCAGGGGAATACAGCTTCATTTGTCTGTTATTGTCTATACACCCATGGGAATACAGCTTCATTTGACTGTTATTGTCCATACACCCAGGGGAATACAGCTTCATTTGTTTGTTTTTGTCTATACATCCAGGGGAATACAGCTTCATGTGTCTGTTATTGTCTATGCACCCAGGGGAATACAGCTTCATTTGTCTGTTATTGTCTATACACCCGGGGGAATACAGCTTCATGTGCCTCTTATTGTCCATACACCCAGGTGAATACAGTTCCATTTGATTGTTATTTACAAGATACCCAAGGTAATAAAGCTTCATTTGTCTCTTATTGTCTATACACCCAGGGGAATACATATTCATTTCTCTGTTTTTATCTATACACCTAGGATAATACTGCTTCATTTGTTTGTTATAGTCTATACACCCAGGGGAATACAGCTTCAGTTGTCTGGTATTGTCTATACACCCAGAGGAATGAAAATTCATTTGTCTGTTATTGTTTATACTTCCAGGGGAATACAGCTTCATTTGTCTGTTATTGTCCATACATCCATGGGAATGCAGCTTCATTTGTTTGTTACTTTCCATACACACAGGGCAATATAGCCACATTTGTCTGTTATTGTCTATAGACCCAGGGGAATACAGCTTCATTTGTCTGTTATTGTCTATAGACCCAGGGGAATACAGCTGTATTTGTCTGTTATTTTCAATACACACAGGGCAACCCAGCTTCCTTTGTTTGTTATTGTCTACACACCCAGGGGAATACAGCTTCATATATCTGTTATTTTATATACACCCAGGGTGATACAGCTTCATTTATTTGTTATTTTCAATACACACAGGCAATACAGCTTCATATGTTTGTTATTGTCCATGCACACAGAGGAATACAACTTCATTTGTCTGTTATTGTCTATAAACCAGGGGATTACAGCTTCATTTGTCTTTTATTGTATATACACCCAGGGTAATACAGCTTCATTTGTTTGTTATTTTCCATACACCCAGTGTACAACAGCTTCATTTTTCTGTTATTGTCCATACACCCATGGGATTTCAGCTTCATTTGTCTGTTATTTTCTATCCCACAGGGGAATACAGTGTCATTTGTCTGTTATTGTCTATGCATCCAGGGTAATCCAGCTTCATATGTCTGTTATTGTCTATACACCCAGAGGAATACAGCTTCATTTGTCTGTTATTGTCTTTCTATGCACCTCGGGGCATACAACTTCATTTGTCATTTAATGTCTATGCACCCAGGGGAATAAAGCTTCATTTGTCTGTTATTGTCCATACACCCAGGGGAATACAGCTCCATTTGTTAGTTATTTACCATACACTCATGGTAATAGAGCTTCATTTGTCTGTTATTGTCCATACACCCAGTGGTATGCATCTTAATTTTTCTGTTATTGTCAAAACACCCGTGGTAATACGGCTTCATTTATTTCTTATTTGTCTGATATTGTCTATACAACCAGGGTAATACAGATTCATTTGTCTGTTATTGTCTATACACCCAGGGGAATACAGCTTCATTTGTCTGTTATTGTCTATCCCCCAGGGGAATACAATGTCGTTTGTCTGTTATTGTCTATGCACCCAGGGTAATACAGCTTCATTTGTCTGTTATTGTCTTTCTATACACACGGGGAATACAGCTTCATTTGTCTGTTAGTGTCTATGCACCCAGGGGATTAAAGCTTCATTTGTCTTTTATTGTCCATACACCCAGGGGAATACAGCTCCATTTGTTTGTTATTTACCATATACCCAGGGTAATAGAGCTTCATTTTTCTGTTGTTGTCCATACAACCGGGGGAAAACAGCTTCATTTGTCTGTTGTTGACTATACACTCATGGTAATACAGCTTCATTTGTCTGATATTGTCTATACACCCAGGGGAATACAGCTCCATTTGTCTGTTGTTTCCCATACACCCATGGGAATAAAGCTTCATTTGTTTGTTATTTTCCATACACCCAGGATAATACAGCTTCATTTGTAGGGTATTGTCTATACCACCAGGGGATTACAGCTTCATTTGTCTGTCATTTTCAGCACACCCAGGGTAATACAGCGTCATTTGTTTATTATTTTCCATACAACCAGTGTAAAACAGCTTCATTTTTCTGTTATTGTCTATACACCCACGGGAATTCAGCTTCATTTGTCTGTTATTGTCTGTCCCCCAGGGGAATACAGTGTCATTTGTCTGTTATTGTCTATGCACCCAGGGTAATACAGCTTCATGTGTCTGTTATTGTCTATACACCCAGAGGAATACAGCTTCATTTGTCTTTTATTGTCTTTCTATACACTCCGGGGCATACAGCTTCATTTGTCTGTTAGTGTCTATGCACCCAGGGGAGCACAGCTTCATGTGTCTGTTAATTTCCATACACCCAAGGGAATTCAGCTTCATTTGTCTGTTATTGTCTATCCCACAGGGGAATAAAGCTTCATTTATTTGTTATTGTAAATACCCCCAGGGGAATACAGCTTCATTTGTCTGTTATTGTCTATACACCCATGGGAATACAGCTTCATTTGGCTGTTATTGTCCATACACACAGTGTAATACAGCTTCATTTGTCTGTTATTGTCCATACACCCAGGGGGATACAGCTTCATTTGTTTGTTTTTGTCTATACATCCAGGTTAATACAGCTTCATTTGTCTGTTATGGTCTATGCACCCAGGGGAATACAGTTTCATTTGCCTCTTATTGTCCATACACCCAGGGAAATGCAGCTCCATTTGATT
Organism: Bathymodiolus brooksi; assembly: GCA_963680875.1. NCBI lineage: Eukaryota > Metazoa > Mollusca > Bivalvia > Mytilida > Modiolidae > Bathymodiolus > Bathymodiolus brooksi. The sequence continues at coordinate 35,851,357 of OY804580.1, read as the reverse complement.
GTTATTTACAAGATACCCAAGGTAATAAAGCTTCATTTGTCTATTATTGTCTATACACCCAGGGGAATACATATTCATTTCTCTGTTTTTATCTATACACCTAGGGTAATACTGCTTCATTTGTTTGTTATTGTCTATAAACCCAGGGGAATACAGCTTCATTTGTCTGGTATTGTCTATACACCCAGAGGAATGCAGCTTCATTTGTCTGTTATTGTTTATACTTCCAGGGGAATACCGCTTCATTTGTCTGTTATTTTCCATACATCCATGGGAATGCAGCTTCATTTGTTTGTTACTTTCCATACAAACAGGGGAATACAGTCTCATTTGTGTGTTATAGTCTATGTACCAAGGTGGATACAGCTCCATTTGTCTGTTATTTCCGATACACCCAGGGGAATACAGCTCCATTTGTCTGTTATTGTCTATACACCAAGGGGAATACAGCTTCATTTGTTTGTTATTGTCCATACACCCAGGGTAATACAGCTTCATTTGTCTGTTATTGTCTATACCCCCAGGGAATACAGCTTCATTTGTCTGTCATTTTCAGTACACCCAGGGTAATACAGCTTCATTTGTTTGTTATTTTCCATACACCCAGTGTAAAACAGATGCATTTTTCTGTTATTGTCTATACACACAGGGGAATTCAGCTTCATTTGTCCGTTATTGTATATCCCCCAGGGGAATACAGTGTAATTTTTCTCTTATTGTCTATGTACCCAGGGTAATACAGCTTCATGTGTCTGTTATTGTCTATACACCCAGAGGAATACAGCTTCATTTGTCTGTTATTGTCTTTCTATACACCCCGGGGCATACAGCTTCATTTTTCTATTAGTGTCTATGCACCCAGGGGAATACAGCTTCCTGTGTCTGTTATATCCATACACCCAGGGGAATTCAGCTTCATTTGTCTGTTATTTTCCATACACCCAGGGGAATTTAGCTTCATTTGTCTGTTATTTTTCATACACACAGGGGAATTCAGCTTTATTTGTCTGTTATTGTCTATCCCCAGGGAAATACAGCTTCATTTGTTTGTTATTGTAAACACACCCAGGGGAATACAGCTTCATTTTTCTGTTATTGTCTATACACCCAGGTGATGTCAGCTTCATTTGTCTGTTATTGTCTATCCCCCAAGGGAATACAGTGTCGTTTTTCTGTTATTGTCTATGCACCCAGGGTAATGCAGCCTCATTTGTCTGTTATTGTCTATACACCCAGAGGAATATAGCTTCATTTGTCTGTTATTGTCTTTCTATACACACGGGGAATACAGTTTCATTTGTCTGTTAGTTTCTATGCACCCAGGGGATTAAAGCTTCAATTGTCTTTTATTGTCCATACACCCATGGGAATACAGCTCCATTTGTTTGTTATTTACCATATACACAGGGTAATAGAGCTTCATTTTTCTGTTATTGTCCATACACCCAGGGAAAGACAGCTTCATTTGTCTTATTGACTATACACGCATGGTAATACAGCTTTATGTGTCTGATATTGTGTATACACCCAGGGGAATACAGCTCCATTTGTCTGTTATTTCCCATACACCCAGGGGAATACAGCTCTATTTGTCTGTTATTGTCTATACACCAAGGGGAATACAGCTTCATTTGTTTGTTATTTTCCATACACCCAGGATAATACAGCTTCATTTGTCGGGTATTGTCTATACCCCCAGGGGAATACAGCTTCATTTGTCTGTCATTTTCAGTACACCCAGTGTAATACTGCTTTATTTGTTTGTTATTTTCCATACACCCAGTGTAAAACATCTTCATTTTTCAGTTATTGTCTATACACCCACGGGAACTCAGCTTCATTTGTCTGTTATTGTCTATCCCCCAGGGGAATACAGTGTCATTTGTCTGTTATTGTCTATGCACCCAGGGTAATACAGCTTCAGTTGTCTGTTATTGTCTATACACCCAGAGGAATACAGCTTCATTTGTCTGTTATTGTCTTTCCATACACCCCGGGGCATACAGCTTCATTTGTCTGTTAGTGTCTATGCACCCAGGGGAACACAGCTTAATGTGTCTGTTATTGTCCATATACCCAGGGGAATTCAGCTTCATTTATCTGTTAATTTCCATACACCCAAGGGAATTCAGCTTCACTTGTCTGTTATTGTCTATCCCACAGGGGAATACAGCTTCATTTGTTTGTTATTGTAAATACACCCAGGGGAATACAGCTTCATTTGTCTGTTATTGTCTATACACCCATGGGAATACAGCTTCATTTGTCTGTTATTGTCCATACACACAGTGTAATACAGCTTCATTTGTCTGTCATTGTCCATACACCCAGGGGGATACAGCTTCATTTGTTTGTTTTTATCTATACATCCAGGGGAATACAGCTTCATTTGTCTGTTATTGTCTATACATCCAGGGGAATACATCTTCATTTGTCTGTTATTGTCTATGCACCCAGGTGAATACAGCTTCATGTGCCTCTTATTGTCCATACACACAGGGGAATACAGCCTCATTTGTGTGTTATAGTCTATGCACCCAGGGGGATACAGCTCCATTTGTCTATTATTTCCCATACACCCAAGGGAATACAGCTCCATTTTTCTGTTATTGTCTATACCCCCAGGGGAATACAGCTTTGTTTGTCTCTCATTTTCAGTATACCCAGTGTAATACAGCTTCATTTGTTTGTTATTTTCCATACACCCAGTGTAAAACAGCTTCATTTTTCTGTTATTGTCTATACACACAGTGGAATTCAGCTTCATTTGTCTGTTATTGTATATCCCCCAGGGGAATACAGTGTCATTTTTCTCTTTTTGTTTATATACCCAGAGTAATACAGCTTCATGTGTCTGTTATTGTCTATACACACAGGGGAATTCAGCTTTATTTGCCTGTTATTGTCTATCCCCAGGGGAATACAGCTTCATTTGTTTGTTATTGTAAATACACCCAGTAGAATACAGCTTCATTTTTTTGTTATTGTCTATACCCCCAGGGGAATACAGCTTCATTTGTTTGTTACAGCTTCTTTTGTCGGGTATTGTCTATACACACAGGAGAATACATATTCATTTGTCTGGTATTGCATATACACCCAGAGGAATGAATCTTCATTTGTCTGTTATTGTTTATACTTAAAGGGGAATACAGCTTCATTTCTCTGTTATTTTCCATACATCCATGGGAATGCAGCTTCATTTGTTTGTTACTTTCCATACACAAAGGGAATACAGCCTCATTTGTGTGTTATTTTCAATACACACAGGGTAATACAGCTTCATTTGTTTGTTACTGTCTATACACCCAGGGGAATACAGCTTCACGAGTCTGTTATTTTCAATACACCCAGGGTAATACAACTTCATTTGTCTGTTATTGTCTATAAACCAGAGGATTACAGCTTCATTTGTCTGTTATTTCCCATACACCCAGGGGAATACAGCTCCATTTGTCTGTTATTGTCTATACACCAAGGGGCATATAGCTTCATTTGTTTGTTATTTTCCATACACCCAGGGTAATAAAGCTTCATTTTTCTGTTATTGTCTATACACCCAGGGGAATTCAGCTTCATTTGTCTGTTATTGTCTATCCCCCAGGGGAATACAGTGTCATTTGTATATTATTGTCTATACACCCAGGGTAATACTGCTTCATTTGTCTGTTATTGCCTATACACCCAGGGGAATACAGCTTCATTTGTTTGTTATTTTCCATACACCCAGTGTAAAACAGCTTCATTGTTCTGTTATTGTCTATACACCAAGGGGAATTCAGCTTCATTTGTCTGTTATTGTCTATCCCCTAGGGGAATACAGTGCCATTTGTCTGTTATTGTCTATGCACCCAGGGTAATACAGCTTCATTTGACTGTTATTGTCTATACACCCAGAGGAATAGAGCTTCATTTGTCTGTTATTGTCTTTCTATGCACCCCGGGGAATACAGCTTCATTTGTCTGTTATTGTCCATACACCCAGGGGAATACATCTCCATTTGTTTATTATTTACCATATACACAGGGTAATAGAGCTTCATTTGTCTGTTATTGTCCATACACCAAGGGGAATACAGCTTCATTTGTCTGTTATTGTCTATACTTCCAGGGGAATACAGCTTCATTTGTCTGTTATTTTCCATACATCCATGGGAATGCAGCTTCATTTGTTTGTTACTTTCCATACACACAGGGAATACAGCCTCATTTGTGTGTAATAGTCTATGCACCCAAGGGGATACAGCTTCATTTTTCTGTTATTTTCAATACATACAGGGTAATACAGCTTCATGTGTTTGTTACTGTCTACACACCCAGGGGAATACAGCTTCATGAGTCTGTCATTTTCAATACACCCAGGGTAATACAGCTTCATTTGTTTGTTATTTTCCATACACACAGGATATACAGCTTCATATGTTTGTTATTCTCCATGCACCCTGAGGAATACAACTTCATTTGTCTGTTTGTGTCTATAAACCAGAGGATTACAGCTTCATTTGTCTGTTATTGTCTATGCACACAGGGGAATACAGCTCCATTTGTCTGTTATTTCCCATACAGCCAGGGGAATACAGCTCCATTTGTCTGTTATTGTTTATACACCAAGGGGCATACAGCTTCATTTGTTTGTTATTTTCCATACACCCAGTGTAATACAGCTTCATTTTTCTGTTATTGTCTATACACCATGGGGAATTCAGCTTCATTTGTCTGCTATTGGCTATCCCCTAGGGGAATACAGTGTCATTTGTCTGTTATTGTCTATGCACCCAGGGTAATACAGCTTCATTTGACTCTTATTGTCTTTACACCCAGAGGAATACAGCTTCATTTGTCTGTTATTGTCTTTCTATGCACCCCGGGAAATACAGCTTTATTTGTCTGTTATTTTCTATACACTCATGGTAATACAGCTTCATTTGACTGTTATTGTATATACACCCAGGGGAATACCGCTCCATTTGTCTGTTATTTCCCATACACCCAGGGGAATAAAGCTATATTTGTCTGTTATTGGCTATACACCAAGGGCAATACAGCTTCATTTGTTTGTTAATTTCCATACACCAGGGTAATGCAGCTTCATTTGTCTGTTATTTTCTATACACCCAGGGGAATACAGCTTCATTTCTCTGTTATTGTCTATACACCCAGGGGAATTCATCTTCATTTGTCTGTTATTTTCAGTACACCCAGGGTAATACAGTTTCATTTGTTTGTTATTTTCCATACACCCAGTGTAAAACAGCTTCATTTTTCTGTAATTGTCTATACACCCAGGGGAATACAGTGTCATTTGTCTGTTATTGTCTATGCACCAAGAGGAATACAGTTTCATTTTTCTGTTATTTTCTTTTTATATACCCATGGGAATACAGCTCCATTTGTTTGTTATTTACCATATACCCTGCAGGGTAATATAGCTTCATTTGTCTGTTATTGTCTATACACCCAGGTTAATACAGCTTCATTTCTCTGTTATTGTCTATACACCAAGGGGAATACAGCTTCATTTGTGTGTTATTGTCTATCCCCCAGGGGAATACAGTGTCATTTGTCTGTTATTGTCTATGTACCCAGGGCAATACAGATTCATTTGTCTGTTATTGTCTATACACCCAGAGGAATATAGCTTCATTTGTCTGTTATTGTTTTGATATACACCTGGGGAATACAGCTTCATTTGTCTGTTAGTGTCCATGCACCCAGGGGATTAAAGTTTAATATGTCTGTTATTTTCTATACACTCATGGTAATACAGCTTCATTTGTCTGTTATTGTCTATACACCCAGGGGAATAGAGCTCCATTTGTCTGTTATTTCCCATACAACCAGGGGAATACAGCTCCATTTGTAAGGTATTTTCTATACACCAAGGGGAATACAGCTTCATTTGTTTGTTATTTTCCATACACCCAGGGTAATACAGCTTCATTTTTCTGTTATTGTTTATACACCCAGGGGAATACAACTTCATTTTTCTGTTATTGTCTATACCCCAGGGGAATACAGCTTCATTTGTCTGTTATTTTCAGCACACCCAGGGTAATACAGCTTTATTTGTTTGTTATTTTCCATACACCCTGTGTAAAAGAGCTTCATTTTTCTGTTATTGTCTATACACCCAGGCGAATTCAGCTTCATTTGTCTGTTATTGTCTATCCCCCAGGGGAATACAGTGTCATTTGTTATTTTCTATACAATCATGGTAATACAGCTTCATTTGTCTGTTATTGTCTATACACCCAGGGGAATAGACCTCCATTTGTCTGTTATTGTTTTGATATACACCTGGGGAATAGAGCTTCATTTGTCTGTTAGTGTCCATGCACCCAGGGGATTAAAGTTTAATATGTCTGTTATTTTCTATACACTCATGGTAATACAGCTTCATTTGTCTGTTATTGTCTATATACCCAGGGGAATAGAGCTCCATTTGTCTGTTATTTCCCATACAACCAACCAGGGGAATACAGCTCCATTTGTAAGTTATTTTCTATACACCAAGGGGAAAACAGCTTCATTTGTTTGTTATTTTCCATACACCCAGGGTAATACAGCTTCATTTTTCTGTTATTGTTTATACACCCAGGGGAATACAACTTCATTTTTTTGTTATTGTCTATACCCCAGGAGAATACAGCTTCATTTGTCTGTTATTTTCAGCACACCCAGGGTAATACAGCTTTATTTGTTTGTTATTTTCCATACACCCTGTGTAAAAGAGCTTCATTTATCTGTTATTGTCTATGCACCCAGGCGAATTCAGCTTCATTTGTCTGTTATTGTCTATACACCCAGAGGAATACTGATTCATTTGTCTGTTATTGTCTTTCTATACACCCCGGGAAATACAGCTTCATTTGTCTGTTAGTGTCTATGCACCCAGGGGAAGACAGCTTCATTTGTCTGTTATTGTCCATACACCCAGTGGAATTCATCTTCATTTATCTGTTATTGTCTAACCCCCAGGGGAATACAGCTTCATTTGTTTGTTTTTGTCTATGCACCCAGGGGAATACAGCTTCATTTGTTTGTTACTGTCTATACACCCAGGGGAATACAGCTTCACGAGTCTGTTATTTTCAATACACCCAGGGTAATACAACTTCATTTGTCTGTTATTGTCTATAAACCAGAGGATTACAGCTTCATTTGTCTGTTATTGTCTATGCACACAGGGGAATACAGCTCCATTTGTCTGTTATTTCCCATACACCCAGGGGAATACAGCTCCATTTGTCTGTTATTGTCTATACACCAAGGGGCATATAGCTTCATTTGTTTGTTATTTTCCATACACCCAGGGTAATAAAGCTTCATTTTTCTGTTATTGTCTATACACCCAGGGGAATTCAGCTTCATTTGTCTGTTATTGTCTATCCCCCAGGGGAATACAGTGTCATTTGTATATTATTGTCTATACACCCAGGGTAATACTGCTTCATTTGTCTGTTATTGTCTATACACCCAGGGGAATACAGCTTCATTTGTTTGTTATTTTCCATACACCCAGTGTAAAACAGCTTCATTGTTCTGTTATTGTCTATACACCAAGGGGAATTCAGCTTCATTTGTCTGTTATTGTCTATCCCCTAGGGGAATACAGTGCCATTTGTCTGTTATTGTCTATGCACCCAGGGTAATACAGCTTCATTTGACTGTTATTGTCTATACACCCAGAGGAATAGAGCTTCATTTGTCTGTTATTGTCTTTCTATGCACCCCGGGGAATACAGCTTCATTTGTCTGTTATTGTCCATACACCCAGGGGAATACATCTCCATTTGTTTATTATTTACCATATACACAGGGTAATAGAGCTTCATTTGTCTGTTATTGTCCATACACCAAGGGGAATACAGCTTCATTTGTCTGTTATTGTCTATACTTCCAGGGGAATACAGCTTCATTTGTCTGTTATTTTCCATACATCCATGGGAATGCAGCTTCATTTGTTTGTTACTTTCCATACACACAGGGAATACAGCCTCATTTGTGTGTAATAGTCTATGCACCCAAGGGGATACAGCTTCATTTGTCTGTTATTGTCTATACACCCAGGGAATACAGCTTCATTTTTCTGTTATTTTCAATACATACAGGGTAATACAGCTTCATGTGTTTGTTACTGTCTACACACCCAGGGGAATACAGCTTCATGAGTCTGTCATTTTCAATACACCCAGGGTAATACAGCTTCATTTGTTTGTTATTTTCCATACACACAGGATATACAGCTTCATATGTTTGTTATTCTCCATGCACCCTGAGGAATACAACTTCATTTGTCTGTTTGTGTCTATAAACCAGAGGATTACAGCTTCATTTGTCTGTTATTGTCTATGCACACAGGGGAATACAGCTCCATTTGTCTGTTATTTCCCATACAGCCAGGGGAATACAGCTCCATTTGTCTGTTATTGTTTATACACCAAGGGGCATACAGCTTCATTTGTTTGTTATTTTCCATACACCCAGTGTAATACAGCTTCATTTTTCTGTTATTGTCTATACACCATGGGGAATTCAGCTTCATTTGTCTGCTATTGGCTATCCCCTAGGGGAATACAGTGTCATTTGTCTGTTATTGTCTATGCACCCAGGGTAATACAGCTTCATTTGACTCTTATTGTCTTTACACCCAGAGGAATACAGCTTCATTTGTCTGTTATTGTCTTTCTATGCACCCCGGGAAATACAGCTTCATTTGTCTGTTATTTTCTATACACTCATGGTAATACAGCTTCATTTGACTGTTATTGTATATACACCCAGGGGAATACCGCTCCATTTGTCTGTTATTTCCCATACACCCAGGGGAATAAAGCTCTATTTGTCTGTTATTGGCTATACACCAAGGGCAATACAGCTTCATTTGTTTGTTAATTTCCATACACCAGGGTAATGCAGCTTCATTTGTCTGTTATTTTCTATACACCCAGGGGAATACAGCTTCATTTCTCTGTTATTGTCTATACACCCAGGGGAATTCATCTTCATTTGTCTGTTATTTTCAGTACATCCAGGGTAATACAGCTTCATTTGTTTGTTATTTTCCATACACCCAGTGTAAAACAGCTTCATTTTTCTGTTATTGTCTATACACCCAGGGGAATACAGTGTCATTTGTCTGTTATTGTCTATGCACCAAGAGGAATACAGTTTCATTTTTCTGTTATTTTCTTTTTATATACCCATGGGAATACAGCTCCATTTGTTTGTTATTTACCATATACCCTGCAGGGTAATATAGCTTCATTTGTCTGTTATTGTCTATACACCCAGGTTAATACAGCTTCATTTCTCTGTTATTGTCTATACACCAAGGGGAATACAGCTTCATTTGTGTGTTATTGTCTATCCCCCAGGGGAATACAGTGTCATTTGTCTGTTATTGTCTATGTACCCAGGGCAATACAGCTTCATTTGTCTGTTATTGTTTATACACCCAGAGGAATATAGCTTCATTTGTCTGTTATTGTTTTGATATACACCTGGGGAATACAGCTTCATTTGTCTGTTAGTGTCCATGCACCCAGGGGATTAAAGTTTAATATGTCTGTTATTTTCTATACACTCATGGTAATACAGCTTCATTTGTCTGTTATTGTCTATACACCCAGGGGAATAGAGCTCCATTTGTCTGTTATTTCCCATACAACCAGGGGAATACAGCTCCATTTGTAAGTTATTTTCTATACACCAAGGGGAATACAGCTTCATTTGTTTGTTATTTTCCATACACCCAGGGTAATACAGCTTCATTTTTCTGTTATTGTTTATACACCCAGGGGAATACAACTTCATTTTTCTGTTATTGTCTATACCCCAGGGGAATACAGCTTCATTTGTCTGTTATTTTCAGCACACCCAGGGTAATACAGCTTTATTTGTTTGTTATTTTCCATACACCCTGTGTAAAAGAGCTTCATTTTTCTGTTATTGTCTATACACCCAGGCGAATTCAGCTTCATTTGTCTGTTATTGTCTATCCCCCAGGGGAATACAGTGTCATTTGTTATTTTCTATACAATCATGGTAATACAGCTTCATTTGTCTGTTATTGTCTATACACCCAAGGGAATAGACCTCCATTTGTCTGTTATTGTTTTGATATACACCTGGGGAATATAGCTTCATTTGTCTGTTATTGTTTTGATATACACCTGGGGAATACAGCTTCATTTGTCTGTTAGTGTCCATGCACCCAGGGGATTAAAGTTTAATATGTCTGTTATTTTCTATACACTCATGGTAATACAGCTTCATTTGTCTGTTATTGTCTATATACCCAGGGGAATAGAGCTCCATTTGTCTGTTATTTCCCATACAACCAACCAGGGGAATACAGCTCCATTTGTAAGTTATTTTCTATACACCAAGGGGAAAACAGCTTCATTTGTTTGTTATTTTCCATACACCCAGGGTAATACAGCTTCATTTTTCTGTTATTGTTTATACACCCAGGGGAATACAACTTCATTTTTCTGTTATTGTCTATACCCCAGGAGAATACAGCTTCATTTGTCTGTTATTTTCAGCACACCCAGGGTAATACAGCTTTATTTGTTTGTTATTTTCCATACACCCTGTGTAAAAGAGCTTCATTTATCTGTTATTGTCTATGCACCCAGGCGAATTCAGCTTCATTTGTCTGTTATTGTCTATACACCCAGAGGAATACTGATTCATTTGTCTGTTATTGTCTTTCTATACACCCCGGGAAATACAGCTTCATTTGTCTGTTAGTGTCTATGCACCCAGGGGAAGACAGCTTCATTTGTCTGTTATTGTCCATACACCCAGTGGAATTCATCTTCATTTATCTGTTATTGTCTAACCCCCAGGGGAATACAGCTTCATTTGTTTGTTTTTGTCTATGCACCCAGGGGAATACAGCTTCATTTGTCTGTTATTGTCTATACACCCAGGGGAATACAGCTTCATTTTGCTGTAATTGTCTATGCCCCCAGGTGAATACAGCTTCATTTGTCTGATATTTTCAGTACACCCAGGGTAATACAGCTTCATTTGTTTGTTATTTTCCATACACCCTGTGCAAAACGGCTTCATTTTTCTGGTATTGTCTATTCAGCCAGGGGGATTCAGCTTCATTTTTCTGTTATTGTCTATCCCTCAGGGGAAAACAGTGTCATTTGTCTGTTATTGTCTATGTAACCAAGGTAATACAGCTTCATTTGTCTGTTATTGTCTATGCACCCAGGGGAATACAGCTTCATTTGTCCGTTAGTGTCTATGCACCCAGGGGAATACAGCTTCATTTGTCCGTTAGTGTCTATGCACCCAGGGGAATATAGCTTCATTTGTCTGTTATTGTCCATACACCCAGGGGAATACAGTTCCATTTGTTTGTTATTTACCATATACCCAGGGTAATAGAGCTTCATTTGTCTGTTATTGTCCATACACCCAGGGGAATACATCTTCATTTGTCTTTTATTGTCAATACACCCTTGGTAATACAGCTTCATTTGTCTGTTATTGTCTATACACACAGGGTAATATAGCTTCATTTGTATGTTATTTTCAGTACACCCAGGGTAATACAGCTTCATTTGTTTGTTATTTTCCATACACCCAGTGTAAAACAGCTTCATTTTTCTGTTATTGTCTATACACCAGGGGAATTCAGCTTTGTTTGTCTGTTATTGTCTATCCCCCATGGGAATACAGCTTCATTTGCCTGTTATTGTCTTTCTATACACCGCGGGTAATACAGCTTCATTTGTCTGTTAGTGTCTATGCACCCAGGGGAATAAAGCTTCATTTGTCTGTTATTGTCCATACACCCAGGGGAATACAGATCCATTTGTTTGTTATTTACCATATACCCAGGGTAATAGAGCTTCATTTGTCTGTTATTGTCCATACACCCAGGGGAATACATCTTCATTTGTCTTTTATTGTCAATACACCCTTGGTAATACAGCTTCATTTGTCTGTTATTGTCTATACACCCAGGATAATATAGCTTCATTTGTATGTTATTTTCAGTACACCCAGGGTAATACAGCTTCATTTGTTTGTTATTTTCCATACACCCAGTGTAAAACAGCTTCATTTTTCTGTTATTGTCTATACACCAGGGGAATTCAGCTTTGTTTGTCTGTTATTGTCTTTCTATACACCGCGGGTAATACAGCTTCATTTGTCTGTTAGTGTCTATGCACCCATGGGAATAAAGCTTCATTTGTCTGTTATTGTCCATACACCCAGGGGAATACAGTTCCATTTGTTTGTTATTTACCATATCCCCAGGGTAATAGAGCTTCATTTGTCTGTTATTGTCCATACACCCAAGGGAATACATCTTCATTTGTCTTTTATTGTCAATACACCCTTGGTAATACAGATTCATTTGTCTGTTATTGTCTATACACCCTGGGTAATATAGCTTCATTTGTATGTTATTGTCTATACACCAAGGGTAATATAGCTTCATTTGTATGTTATTTTCAGTACACCCAGGGTAATACAGCTTCATTTGTTTGTTATTTTCCATACACCCAGTGTAAAACAGCTTCATTTTTCTGTTATTGTCTATACACCAGGGGAATTCAGCTTTGTTTGTCTGTTATTGTCTTTCTATACACCGCGGGTAATACAGCTTCATTTGTCTATTAGTGTCTATGCACCCAGGGGAATAAAGCTTCATTTGTCTGTTATTGTCCATACACCCAGGGGAATACAGTTCCATTTGTTAGTTATTTACCATATCCCCAGGGTAATAGAGCTTCATTTGTCTGTTATTGTCCATACACCCAGGGGAATACATCTTCATTTGTCTTTTATTGTCAATACACCCTTGGTAATACAGATTCATTTGTCTGTTATTGTCTATACACCCTGGGTAATATAGCTTCATTTGTCTGTTATTGTCTATACACCAAGGGGAATACATCTTCATTTGTCTGTTATAGTCTATCCCCTAGGGGATTACAGTGTCATGTGTCTGTTATTGTCTATGCACCCATGGTAATACAGCTTCATTTGTCTGTTATTGTCTATACACCCATAGGAATATAGCTTCATTTGTCTATTATTGTCTATCTATACACCCGAGGAATACAGCTTCATTTGTCTGTTAGTGTCTATGCACCCAGGGGATTAAAGCTTCATCTGTCTGTTATTGTCCATACACCCAAGGGAATACAGCTCCATTTGTTAGTTATTTATCATATACCCAGGGTAATAGAGCTTCATTTGTCTGCTATTGTCCATACCCCCAAGGGGAATACAGCTTCATTTGTCCGTTTTTGTCTATACACTCATGGTAATACAGCTTCATTTGTCTGTTATTGTCTATACACCCAGGGGAATACAGCTCCATTTGTAAGTTATTTCCCATACACCCAGGGGAATACAGCTCCATTTGTCGGTTAATGTCTATACACCAAGGGGAATACAGCTTCATTTGTTTGTTATTTTCAATACACCCAGGGTAACACAGCTTCATTTGTCTGTTATTGTCTATGCACACAGGGGAAAACAGCTTCATTTTTCTGTTATTGTCTATTCCCCCAGGGGAACACAGCTTCATTTGTTTGTTATTTTCAGTACACCCAGGGTAATACAGCTTCATTTTTCTGTTATTGTCTATACACCCAGAGGAATTCAGCTTCATTTGTCTGTTATTGTCTATCCCCCAGGGGAACACAGTGTCATTTGTCTGTTATTGTCTATGCAGCCAGGGTAATACAGCTCCATTTGTATGTTGTTGTCTATACACCCAGAGGAATACAGCTTCATTTTTTCTGTTATTGTCTTTCTATGCACCCCGGGGAATACAGCTTCATTTGTCTGTTAGTGTCTATGCACCTATGGGAATACAGCATCATTTGTCTGTTATTGTCCATACACCCAGGGGAATTCAGCTTCATCTGTCTGTTATTGTCTATCCCCCAGGGGAATACAGCTTCATTTGTTTGTTATTGTATATACTCCCACGGGAATACAGCTTCATTTGTCTGTTATTGTCTATACACCCATGGGAATACAGCTTCATTTGTCTGTCATTGTCCATACACACAATGCAATACAGCTTCATTTGTCTGTTATTGTCCATACACCCAGGGGGATACAGGTTCATTAGTTTGGTTTTGTCTATGCATCCAGGTGAATTAAGCTTCATTTGTCTGTTATTGTCTATGCACCCAGGGGAATACAGCTTCATTTGTCTGTTATTGTCCATACACCCAGGGGGATACAGCTTCATTTGTTTGTTTTTGTCTATGCATCCAGGAGAATTAAGCTTCATTTGTCTGTTATTGTCTATGCACCCAGGGGAATACAGATTCATTTGTCTGTTATTGTCTATAAACCCACGGGAATACAGCTTCATTTCCTCTTATTTTCAATATACCCATGGGAATACAGCTCCATTTGATTGTTATTTACAAGATACCCAAGCTAATAAAGCTTCATTTGTCCATTATTGTTTATACACCCAGGGGAATACATATTCATTTCTCTGTTTTTATCTATAAACCCAGGGTAATACTGCTTCATTTGTTTGTTTTTGTCTATACATCCAGGGGAATACATCTTCATTTGTCTGGTATTCTCTATACACCCAGAAGAATGCAGCTTCATTTGTCTGTTATTGTCTATACACCCAGGGTAATACAGCTTCATTTGTCTGTTATTGTCTATACACCCAGGGGAATACAGCTTCATTTGTCTGTTATTGTCTATCCCCCAGTGGTATACAGTGTCAAATGTCTGTTATTGTCTATACACCCAGGGGAATACAACTCCATTTGTTAGTTATTTACCATATACCCAGGGTAATAGAGCTTCATTTGTTTGTTATTGTCCATACACCCAGGGGAAAACAGCTTCATTTATCTGTTGTTGTCTTTCTATACACCCCGGGGAGTACAGCCTCATTTGTCTGTTAGTGTCTATGCACCCAGGGGAATAAAGCTTCATTTGTCTGTTATTGTCTATCCCCCAGGGGAATACAGCTTCATTTTTCTGTTATTGTCTATACCCCTGGGGAATACAGTGTCATTTGTTTGTTATTTTCAGTACACCCAGGGTAATACAGCTTCATTTGTTTGTTATTTTCCATACACCCTGTGTAAAATAGCTTCATTTTTCTGTTATTGTCTATACACCCAGGGGAATTCAGCTTCATGTGTCTGTTATTGTCTATCCCCCAGGGGAATACCGTGTCATTTGCCTGTTATAGTCTATACACCCAGAGCAATACAGCTTCATTTGTCTGTTGTTGTCTTTCTATACACCCCGGGGAGTACAGCTTCATTTGTCTGTTATTCTCTATACACCCGGGGAATACAGCTCTATTTGTTTGTTATTTACCATATACCCAGGGTAATAGAGCTTCATTTGTCTGTAATTGTCCATACACCCAGGGGAATACATCTTCATTTGTCTGTTATTGTCTATACACCCATGGTAATACAGCTTCATTTGTCTGTTATTGTCTATACACCCAGGGTAATACAGCTTCATTTGTATGTTATTGTCTGTACAACCAGGGGAATACAGCTTCATTTGTCTGTTATTGTATATACACCCAGAGCAATACATCTTCATTTGCCTGTTATTGTCTTTCTATACACCACGGGGAATACAGCTGCATTTATCTGTTAGTGTCTATGCACCCAGGGGAATACAGCTTCATTTGTCTGTTATTGTCCTTACACCCAAGGTAATACAGTTCCATTTGTTTGTTATTTACCATATACCCAGGGCAATAGGGCTTCATTTGTCTGTTATTGTCCATACACCCAGGGGAATGCATCTTCATTTGTCTTTATTGTCAATACACCCATGGCAATACAGCTTCATTTGTCTGTTATTGTCTATACACCCGGGGAATACAGCTCTATTTGTTTGTTATTTACCATATACCCAGGGTAATAGAGCTTCATTTGTTTTTATTGTTCATACACCCAGGGGAATACATTTGCATTTGTCTGTTATTGTCTATACACCCATGGTAATACAGCTTCTTTGTCTGTTATTGTCTATACACCCAGGGTAATACAGCTTCATTTGTATGTTATTGTCTGTACACCCAGGGGAATACAGCTTCATTTGTCTGTTATTGTATATACACCCAGAGCAGTACAGCTTCATTTGCCTGTTATTGTCTTTCTATACACCGCGGGGAATACAGCTGCATTTGTCTGTTAGTGTCTATGCACCCAGGGGAATACAGCTTCATTTGTCTGTTATTGTCCTTACACCCAGGGGAATACAGTTCCATTTGTTTGTTATTTACCATATACCCAGGGTAATAGGGCTTCATTTGTCTGTTATTGTCCATACACCCAAGTGAATACATCTTCATTTGTCTTTTATTGTCAATACACCCACGGTAATACAGCTTCATTTGTCTGTTATTGTCTATACACCCAGGGTAAAATAGCTTCATTTGTCTGTTATTGTCTATACACCCAGGGGAATACATCTTAATTTGTCTGTTATAGTCTATCCCTTAGGGGATTACAGTGTCATTTGTCTGTTATTGTCTATGCACCCAGGGTAATACAGCTTCATTTGTCTGTTATTGTCTATACACCCATAGGAATATAGCTTCATTTGTCTATTCTTGTCTATCTATACACCCGGGGAATACAGCTTCATTTGTCTGTTAGTGTCTATGCACCCAGGGGATTAAAGTTTCATCTATCTGTTATTGTCCATACACCCAAGGGAATACAGCTCCATTTGTTAGTTATTTAACATATACCCAGGGTAATAGAGCTTCATTTGTCTGTTATTGTCCATACACCCAGGAGAATACAGCTTCATTTGTCTGTTTTTGTCTATACATTCATGGTAATACAGCTTCATTTGTCAGTTATTGTCTATGCACCCAGGGGAATACAGCTCCATTTGTATGTTATTTCCCATACACCCCGGGGAATACAGCTCCATTTGTCGGTTAATGTCTATACACAAAGGGGAATACAGCTTCATTTGTTTGCTATTTTCCATACACCCAGGGTAATACAGCTTCATTTGTCTGTTATTGTCTATACACTCAGGGGAAAACAGCTTCATTGTTCTGTTATTGTCTATACCCCCAGCGGAACACAGCTTCATTGTTTGTTATTTTCAGTACACCCAGGGTAATACAGCTTCATATTTCTGTTATTGTCTATACACCCAGAAGAAATCAGCTTCATTTGTCTGTTATTGTCTATCCCCCAGGGGAATACAGTGTCATTTGTCTGTTATTGTCTATGCAGCCAGGTTAATACAGCTTCATTTGTATGTTATTGTCTATACACCAAGGGGAATACAGCTTCATTTGTCTGTTATTGTCTATCCCCCAGGGGAATACAGTGTCATTTGTCTGATATTGTCTATGTACCCAGGGTAATACAGCTTCATTTTTCTGTTATTGTCTATACACCCAGAAGAATATAGCTTCATTTGTCTGTTATTGTCTTGATATACACCCGGGGAATACAGCTTCATTTGTCTGTTAGTGTCCATGCACCCAGGGGATTAAAGCTTCATATGTCTGTTATTTTATATACACTCATGGTAATGCAGCTTCATTTTTCTGTTATTATCTATACACCCAGGGGAATAGAGCTCCATTTGTCTGTTATTTCCCATACAACCAGGGGAATACAGCTTCATTTGTCTGTTATTGTCTATACACCCAGGGGAATACAACTTCATTTTTCTGTTATTGTCTATACTCCAGGGAAATACAGCTTCATTTGTCTGTTATTTTCAGTACACCCAGGGTAATACAGCTTTATTTGTTTGTTATTTTCCATACACCCTGTGTAAAACAGCTTCATTTTTCTGTTATTGTCTATACACCCAGGGGAATTCAGCTTCATTTGTCTGTTATTGTCTATCCCCCAGGGGAATACAGTGTCATTTGTCTGTTATTGTCTATGCACCCAGGGTAATACAGCTTCCTTTGTCTGTTATTGTCTATACACCCAGAGGAATACAGATTCATTTGTCTGTTATTGTCTTTCTATACACCCCGGGAAATACAGCTTCATTTGTCTGTTAGTGTCTATGCACCCAGGGGAAGACAGCTTCATTTGTCTGTTATTATCCATACACCCAGTGGAATTCAGCTTCATTTGTCTGTTATTGTCTAACCCCCAGGGGAATTCAGCTTCATTTGTTTGTTATTGTCTATGCACCCAGGGGAATACAGCTTCATATGTCTGTTATTGTCTATACACCCAGGTGAATACAGCTTCATTTTTCTGTAATTGTCTATGCCCCCAGGTGAATACAGCTTCATTTGTCTGATATTTGCAGTACACCCAGGGTAATACAGCTTCATTTGTTTGTTATTTTCCATACACCCTGTGCAAAACAGCCTCATTTTTCTGGTATTGTCTATACACCCAGGGGAATTCAGCTTCATTTGTGTGTTATTGTCTATTCCCCAGGGGAAAACAGTGTCATTTGTCTGTTATTGTCTATGCAACCAGGGTAATACAGCTTCATTTGTCTGTTATTGTCTATGCACCCAGAGCAATACAGCTTCATTTGTCTGTTATTGTCTTTCTATACACCCCGGGGAATACAGCTTCATTTGTCCGTTAGTGTCCATACACCCAGGGGAATACAGTTCCATTTGTTTGTTATTTACCATATACCCAGGGTAATAGAGCTTCATTTGTCTGTTATTGTCCATACACCCAGGGGAATACATCTTCTTTTGTCTTTTATTGTCAATACACCCATGGTAATACAGCTTCATTTGTCTGTTATTGTCTATACACCCAGGGTAATATAGCTTCATTTGTATGTTATTTTCAGTACACCCAGGGTAATACAGCTTCATTTGTTTGTTATTTTCCATACACCCAGTGTAAAACACCTTCATATTTCTGTTATTGTCTATACACCAGGGGAATTCAGCTTTGTTTGTCTGTTATTGTCTATCCCCCAGGGGAATACAGCTTCATTTGCCTGTTATTGTCTTTCTATACACCGCGGGTAATACAGCTTCATTTGTCTGTTAGTGTCTATGCACCCAAGGGAATAAAGCTTCATTTGTCTGTTATTGTCCATACACCCAAGGGGAATACAGTTCCATTTGTTTGTTATTTACCATATACCCAGGGTAATAGAGCTTCATTTGTCTGTTATTGTCCATACACCCAGGGGAATACATCTTCATTTTTCTTTTATTGTCAATACACCCATGGTAATACAGCTTCATTTGTCTGTTATTGTCTATACACCCAGGGTAATATAGCTTCATTTGTCTGTTATAGTCTATCCCATAGGGGATTACAGTGTCATTTGTCTGTTTTTGTCTATGCACCCAGGGTAATACAGCTTCATTTGTCTGTTATTGTCTATACACCCATAGGAATATAGCTTCATTTGTCTATTATTGTCTATCTATACACCCGAGGAATACAGCATCATTTGTCTGTTATTGTCCATACACCCAGGGGAATTCAGCTTCATCTGTCGGTTATTGTCTATCCCCCAGGGGAATACAGCTTCATTTGTTTGTTATTGTATATACTCCCAGGGGAATACAGCTTCATTTGTCTGTTATTGTCTATACACCCATGGGAATACAGCTTCATTTGTCTGTTATTGTCCATACACACAGTGTAATACAGCTTCATTTGTCTGTTATTGTCCATACACCCAGGGGGATACAGCTTCATTTGTTTGTTTTTTTCTATGCATCCAGGGGAATACAGCTTCATATGTCTGTTATTGTCTATGCACCCAGGGGAATACAGCTTCATTTGTCTGTTATTGTCTATAAACCCAGGGGAATGCATCTTCATTTGTCTGGTATTCTCTATACAACCAGAAGAATGCATCTTCATTTGTCTGTTATTGTCTATACACCCAGGGGAATACATATTCATTTCTCTGTTTTTATCTATAAACCCAGGGTAATACTGCTTCATTTGTTTGTTATTGTTTATACACCCAGGGGAATACATCTTCATTTGTCTGGTATTCTCTATACAACCAGAAGAATGCAGCTTCATTTGTCTGTTATTGTCTATACACCCAGGGTAATACAGCTTCATTTGTCTGTTATTGTCTATACACCCAGGGGAATACAGCTTCATTTGTCTGTTATTGTCTATCCCCCAGTGGTATACAGTGTCAATTGTCTGTTATTGTCTATACACCCAGAGGAATACAGCTTCATTTGTCTGTTGGTGTCTATGCACCCAGGGGAATACAGCATCATTTGTCTGTTATTGTCTTTCTATACACCCCGGGAAATACAGCTCTATTTGTCTGTTAGTGTATATGCACCCAGGGGATTAAAGCTTCATGTGTCTGTTATTGTCCATACACCCAGGGGAATACAACTCCATTTGTTAGTTATTTACCATATACCCAGGGTAATAGAGCTTCATTTGTTTGTTATTTTCCATACACCCAGGGGAATTCAGCTTCATTTGTCTGTTATTGTCTATCCCCCCGGGGAATACCATGTCATTTGTCTGTTATTGTCTATGCACCCAGGGTAATACAGCTTCATTTGTCTGTTATTGTCTATACACCCAGAGCAATACAGCTTCATTTGTCTGTTGGTGTCTTTCTATATACCACAGGGAGTACAGCTACATGTGTCTGTTAGTGTCTATGCACCCAGGGGAATAAAGCTTCATTTGTCTGTTATTCTCTATACACCCAGGGTAATACAGCTTCATTTGTATGTTATTGTCTGTACAACCAGGGGAATACAGCTTCATTTGTTTGTTATTGTATATACACCCAGAGCAATACAGCTTCATTTGCCTGTTATTTTCTTTCTATACACCACGGGGAATACAGCTCCATTTGTCTGTTAGTGTCTATGCACCCAGGGGAATACAGCTTCATTTGTCTGTTATTGTCCTTACACCTAGGGGAATACAGTTCCATTTGTTTGTTATTTACCATATACCCAGGGTAATAGAGCTGCATTTGTCTGTTATTGTCCATACACCCAGGGGAATGCATCTTCATTTGTCTTTTATTGTCAATACACCCTTGGTAATACAGCTTCATTTGTCTGTTATTGTCTATACACCCAGGGTATTATAGCTTCATTTGTCAGTTATTGTCTATACACCCAGGGGAATACATCTTCATTTGTCAGTTATAGTCTATCCCCTAGGGGATTACAGTGTCATGTGTCTGTTATTGTCTATGCACCCAGGGTAATACAGCTTCATTTGTCTGTTATTGTCTATACACCCATAGGAATACAGCTTCATTTGTCTGTTTTTGTCTATACATTCATGGTAATACAACTTCATATGTCTGTTATTGTCTATTCACCCAGGGCAATACAGCTTCATTTGTATGTTATTGTCTGTAAAACCAGGGGAATACAGCTTCATTTGTCTGTTATTGTATATACACCCAGAGCAATACAGCTTCATTTGCCTGTTATTGTCTTTCTATACACCACGGGGAATACAGCTGCATTTGTCTGTTAGTGTCTATGCACCCAGGGGAATACAGATTCATTTTTCTGTTATTGTCCTTACACCCAGGGGAATACAGTTCCATTTGTTTGTTATTTACCATATACCCAGGGTAATAGAGCTGCATTTGTCTGTTATTGTCCATACACCCAGGGGAATGCATCTTCATTTGTCTTTTATTGTCAATACACCCATGGTAATACAGCTTCATTTGTCTGTTATTGTCTTAGCACCCAGGGTAATATAGCTTCATTTGTCTGTTATTGTCTATACACCCAGGGGAATATAGCTTCATTTGTCTGTTATAGTCTATCCCATAGGGGATTACAGTGTCATTTGTCTGTTTTTGTCTATGCACCCAGGGTAATACAGCTTCATTTGTCTGTTATTGTCTATACACCCATAGGAATATAGCTTCATTTGTCTATTATTGTCTATCTATACACCCGAGGAATACAGCATCATTTGTCTGTTATTGTCCATACACCCAGGGGAATTCAGCTTCATCTGTCGGTTATTGTCTATCCCCCAGGGGAATACAGCTTCATTTGTTTGTTATTGTATATACTCCCAGGGGAATACAGCTTCATTTGTCTGTTATTGTCTATACACCCATGGGAATACAGCTTCATTTGTCTGTTATTGTCCATACACACAGTGTAATACAACTTCATTTGTCTGTTATTGTCCATACACCCAGGGGGATACAGCTTCATTTGTTTGTTTTTGTCTATGCATCCAGGGGAATACAGCTTCATATGTCTGTTATTGTCTATGCACCCACGGGAATACAGCTTCATTTGTCTGTTATTGTCTATAAACCCAGGGGAATACATCTTCATTTGTCTGGTATTCTCTATACAACCAGAAGAATGCATCTTCATTTGTCTGTTATTGTCTATACACCCAGGGGAATACATATTCATTTCTCTGTTTTTATCTATAAACCCAGGGTAATACTGCTTCATTTGTTTGTTATTGTTTATACACCCAGGGGAATACATCTTCATTTGTCTGGTATTCTCTATACAACCAGAAGAATGCAGCTTCATTTGTCTGTTATTGTCTATACACCCAGGGTAATACAGCTTCATTTGTCTGTTATTGTTTATACACCCAGGGGAATACAGCTTCATTTGTCTGTTATTGTCTATCCCCCAGTGGTATACAGTGTCAATTGTCTGTTATTGTCTATATACCCAGAGGAATACAGCTTCATTTGTCTGTTGGTGTCTATGCACCCAGGGGAATACAGCATCATTTGTCTGTTATTGTCTTTCTATACACCCCGGGAAATACAGCTCTATTTGTCTGTTAGTGTATATGCACCCAGGGGATTAAAGCTTCATGTGTCTGTTATTGTCCATACACCCAGGGGAATACAACTCCATTTGTTAGTTATTTACCATATACCCAGGGTAATAGAGCTTCATTTGTTTGTTATTTTCCATACACCCAGGGGAATTCAGCTTCATTTGTCTGTTATTGTCTATCCCCCCGGGGAATACCATGTCATTTGTCTGTTATTGTCTATGCACCCAGGGTAATACAGCTTCATTTGTCTGTTATTGTCTATACACCCAGAGCAATACAGCTTCATTTGTCTGTTGGTGTCTTTCTATATACCACAGGGAGTACAGCTACATGTGTCTGTTAGTGTCTATGCACCCAGGGGAATAAAGCTTCATTTGTCTGTTATTCTCTATACACCCAGGGTAATACAGCTTCATTTGTATCTTATTGTCTGTACAACCAGGGGAATACAGCTTCATTTGTTTGTTATTGTATATACACCCAGAGCAATACAGCTTCATTTGCCTGTTATTTTCTTTCTATACACCACGGGGAATACAGCTCCATTTGTCTGTTAGTGTCTATGCACCAAGGGGAATACAGCTTCATTTGTCTGTTATTGTCCTTACACCTAGGGGAATACAGTTCCATTTGTTTGTTATTTACCATATACCCAGGGTAATAGAGCTGCATTTGTCTGTTATTGTCCATACACCCAGGGGAATGCATCTTCATTTGTCTTTTATTGTCAATACACCCTTGGTAATACAGCTTCATTTGTCTGTTATTGTCTATACACCCAGGGTATTATAGCTTCATTTGTCAGTTATTGTCTATACACCCAGGGGAATACATCTTCATTTGTCAGTTATAGTCTATCCCCTAGGGGATTACAGTGTCATGTGTCTGTTATTGTCTATGCACCCAGGGTAATACAGCTTCATTTGTCTGTTATTGTCTATACACCCATAGGAATACAGCTTCATTTGTCTGTTTTGTCTATACATTCATGGTAATACAACTTCATATGTCTGTTATTGTCTATTCACCCAGGGGAATACAGCTCCATTTGTATGTTATTTCCCATACACCCAGGGGAATACATCTTCATTTGTCTGTTATTGTCTATACACCCATGGTAATACAGCTTCATTTGTCTGTTATTGTCTATACACCCAGGGCAATACAGCTTCATTTGTATGTTATTGTCTGTGAAACCAGGGGAATACAGCTTTATTTGTCTGTTATTGTATATACACCCAGAGCAATACAGCTTCATTTGCCTGTTATTGTCTTTCTATACACCACGGGGAATACAGCTGCATTTGTCTGTTAGTGTCTATGCACCCAGGGGAATACAGCTTCATTTTTCTGTTATTGTCCTTACACCCAGGGGAATACAGTTCCATTTGTTTGTTATTTACCATATACCCAGGGTAATAGAGCTGCATTTGTCTGTTATTGTCCATACACCCAGGGGAATGCATCTTCATTTGTCTTTTATTGTCAATACACCCATGGTAATACAGCTTCATTTGTCTGTTATTGTCTTAGCACCCAGGGTAATATAGCTTCATTTGTCTGTTATTGTCTATACACCCAGGGGAATACATCTTCATTTGTCTGTTATAGTCTATCCCCTAGGGGATTACAGTGTCATGTGTCTGTTATTGTCTATGCACCCAGGGTAATACAGCTTCATTTGTCTGTTATTGTCTATACACCCATAGGAATATAGCTTCATTTGTCTATTATTGTCTATCTATACACCCGAGGAATACAGCTTCATTTGTCTGTTAGTGTCTATGCACCTAGGGGATTAAAGTTTCATCTGTCTGTTATTGTCCATACACCCAAGGGAATATAGCTCCATTTGTTAGCTATTTAACATATACCCAGGGTAATAGAGCTTCATTTGTCTGTTATTGTCCATACACCCAGGGGAATACAGCTTCATTTGTCTGTTTTTGTCTATACATTCATGGTAATACAGCTTCATTTGTCTGTTATTGTCTATACACCCAGGGGAATACAGCTCCATTTGTATGTTATTTCCCATACACCCAAGGGAATACAGTTCCATTTGTCGGTTAATTTCTATACACCAAAGGGAATACAGCTTCATTTGTTTGTTATTTTCAATGCACCCAGGGTAATACAGCTTCATTTGTCTGTTATTGTCTATACACACAGGGGAAAACAGCTTCATGTTTCTGTTATTGTCTATACCCCCAGCGGAACACAGCTTCATTTGTTTGTTATTTTCAGTACACCCAGGGTAATACAGCTTCATTTTTCTGTTATTGTCTATACACCCAAAGGAATTCAGCTTCATTTGTCTGTTATTGTCTATCCCCCAGGGGAATACAGTGTCATTTGTCTGTTATTGTCTATGCAGCAAGGGTAATACAGCTTCATTTGTATGTTAATGTCTATACACCCAGAGGAATACAGCTTCATTTGTCCGTTAGTGTCTATGCACCCAGGGGAATACAGCATCATTTGTCTGTTATTGTCCATACACCCAGGGGAATTCAGCTTCATCTGTCTGTTATTGTCTATCCCCCAGGGGAATACTGCTTCATTTGTTTGTTATTGTATATACTCCCAGGGGAATGCAGCTTCATTTGTCTGTTATTGTCTATGCACCCATGGGAATACAGCTTCATTTGTCTGTTTTTGTCTATACATCCAGGGGAATACAGCTTCATTTGTCTGTTATTGTCTATGAACCCAGGGGAATACAGCTTCATTTGTCTGTTATTGTCTATAAACCCACAGGAATACAGCTTCATTTCCTCTTATTTTCCATATACCCATGGGAATACAGCTCCATTTGATTGTTATTTACAAGATACCCAAGCTAATAAAGCTTCATTTGTCTATTATTGTCTATACACCCAGGGGAATACATATTCATTTCTCTGTTTTTATCTATAAACCTAGGGTAATACTGCTTCATTTTTCTGTTATTGTCTATACCCCAGGGGAATACAGTGTCATTTGTCTGTTATTTACAGTACACCCAGGGTAATACAGCTTCATTTGTTTGTTATTTTCCATACACCCTGAGTAAAACAGCTTCATTTTTCTGTTATTGTCTATACACCCAGGGGAATTCAGCTTCATTTGTCTGTTATTGTCTATCCCCCAGGGGAATACCGTGTCATTTGTCTGTTATTGTCTATGCACCCAGAGCAATACAGCTTCATTTGTCTGTAATTGTCTATACACCCATGGTAATACAGCTTTATTTGTCTGTTATTGTCTATACACCCAGGGTAATACAGCTTCATTTGAATGTTATTGTCTGTACACCCAGGGGAATACAGCTTCATTTGTCTGTTATTGTCTATCCCCTAGGGGAATACATTGTCATTTGTCTGTTATTGTCTAAGCACCCAGGGTAATACAGCTGCATTTGTCTGTTATTGTCTATACACCCATAGGAATATAGCTTCATTTGTCTATTCTTGTCTATCTATACACCCGAGGAATACAGCTTCATTTGTCTGTTAGTGTCTATGCACCCAGGGGATTAACGTTTCATCTGTCTTTTATTGTCCATACACCCAGAGGAATACAGCTTCATTTGTTTGTTATTGTCTTTCTATACACCCCGGGGAATACAGCTTCATTTGTCTGTTAGTGTCTATCCCCCAGGAGAATACAGCTTCATTTGTTTGTTATTGTATATACTCCCAGGGGAATACAGCTACATTTGTCTGTTATTGTCAATACACCCATAGGAATATAGCTTCATTTGTCTGTTATTGTCTTTCTATACACCCGGGGAATACAGCTTCATTTGTTTGTTAGTGTCTATACATTCATGGTAATACAGCTTCATTTGTCTGTTATTGTCTAAGCACCCAGGGTAATATAGCTTCATTTGTCTGTTATTGTCTATACACCCAGGGGAATACATCTTCATTTGTCTGTTATAGTCTATCCCCTAGGGGATTACAGTGTCATGTGTCTGTTATTGTCTATGCACCAAGGGTAATACAGCTTCATTTGTCTGTTATTGTCTATACACCCATAGGAATATAGCTTCATTTGTCTATTATTGTCTATCTATACACCCAAGGAATACAGCTTCATTTGTCTGTTAGTGTCTATGCACCTAGGGGATTAAAGTTTCATCTGTCTGTTATTGTCCATACACCCAAGGGAATATAGCTCCATTTGTTAGCTATTTAACATATACCCAGGGTAATAGAGCTTCATTTGTTTGTTATTGTCCATACACCCAGGGGAATACAGCTTCATTTGTCTGTTTTTGTCTATACATTCATGGTAATACAGCTTCATTTGTCTGTTATTATCTATACACCCAGGGGAATACAGCTCCATTTGTATGTTATTTCCCATACACCCAGGGGAATACAGTTCTATTTGTCGGTTAATTTCTATACACCAAAGGGAATACAGCTTCATTTGTTTGTTATTTTCAATGCACCCAGGGTAATACAGCTTCATTTGTCTGTTATTGTCTATACACACAGGGGAAAACAGCTTCAATTTTCTGTTATTGTCTATACCCCCAGCGGAACACAGCTTCATTTGTTTGTTATTTTCAGTACACCCAGGGTAATACAGCTTCATTTTTCTGTTATTGTCTATACACCCAAAGGAATTCAGCTTCATTTGTCTGTTATTGTCTATCCCCCAGGGGAATACAGTGTCATTTGTATGTTAATGTCTATACACCCAGAGGAATACAGCTTCATTTGTCCGTTAGTGTCTATGCACCCAGGAGAATACAGCATCATTTGTCTGTTATTGTCCATACACCCAGGGGAATTCAGCTTCATCTGTCTGTTATTGTCTATCCCCCAGGGGAAAACAGCTTCATTTGTTTGTTATTTTCCATACACCCTGTGTAAAACAGCTTCATTTTTCTGTTATTGTCTATACACCCAGGGGAATTCAGCTTCATTTGTCTGTTATTGTCTATCCCCCAGGGGAATACCGTGTCATTTGTCTGTTATTGTCTATGCACCCAGGGTAATACAGCTTCATTTGTCTGTTATTGTCTATACACCCAGAGCAATACAGCTTCATTTGTCTGTAATTGTCTATACACCCATGGTAATACAGCTTTATTTGTCTGTTATTGTCTATACACCCAGGGTAATACAGCTTCATTTGAATGTTATTGTCTGTACACCCAGGGGAATACAGCTTCATTTGTCTGTTATTGTCTATCCCCTAGGGGAATACAGTGTCATTTGTCTGTTATTGTCTAAGCACCCAGGGTAATACAGCTGCATTTGTCTGTTATTGTCTATACACCCATAGGAATATAGCTTC
Organism: Bathymodiolus brooksi; assembly: GCA_963680875.1. Lineage (NCBI taxonomy): Eukaryota > Metazoa > Mollusca > Bivalvia > Mytilida > Modiolidae > Bathymodiolus > Bathymodiolus brooksi. Next base: position 35,823,293 of record OY804580.1, on the reverse strand, counting down.
ATTTGTCTATTCTTGTCTATCTATACACCCGAGGAATACAGCTTCATTTGTCTGTTAGTGTCTATGCACCCAGGGGATTAAAGTTTCATCTGTCTGTTATTGTGTATACTCCCAGGGGAATACAGCTACATTTGTCTGTTATTGTCAATACACCCATAGGAATATAGCTTCATTTGTCTGTTATTGTCTTTCTATACACCCGAGGAATACAGCTTCATTTGTCTGTTAGTGTCTATGCACCCAGGAGAATAAAGCTTCATTTGTCTGTTATTTTCCATACACCCAGGGGAATACAGCTTCATTTGTCTGTTATTGTCTATACACTCATGGTAATAGAGCTTCATTTGTCTGTTATTATCTATACACCCAGGGGAATACAGTTTCATTTGCCTCTTATTGTCCATACACCCAGGGGAATACAGCTCCATTTGATTGTTATTTACAAGATACCCAAGGTAATAAAGCTTCATGTGTCTATTATTGTCTATACACCCAGGGGAATACATATTCATTTCTCTGCTTTTATCTATACACCTAGGGTAATACTGCTTCATTTATTTGTTATACTCTATACACCCATGGTAATACAGCTTCATTTTTCTGTTATTGTCTATACACCGAGAGTAATACATATCATTTGTCTGTTATTGTCTATGCACCCATGGGAATACAGCTTCATTTGTCTGTTATTGTCTATCCCCCAGGGGAATACTGTGTCATTTGTCTGTTATTGTATATGCACCCAGGGTAATATAACTTCATTTGTCTGTTATTGTCTTTCTATACACCCGGGGAATACAGTTTCATATGTCTGTTAGTGTCTATGCACCCAGGGGATTAAAGCTTCATTTGTTTGTTATGTACCATATACCTAAGGTAATAGAGCTTCATTTGTCTGTTATTGTCCGGACACCCAGGGGAATACAGCTTCATTTGTCTGTTATTGTCTTTACACTCATGGTAATACAACTTCATTTGTATGTTATTGTCTATTCACCCAGGGGAATACAGCTCCACTTGTCTGTTATTTCCCATACACCCAGGGGAATACAATCCATTTGTCTGTTATTGTCTATACACCAAGGGGAATACAGCTTCATTTGTTTGTTATTTTCCATACACCCAGTGTAAAAAAGCTTAATTTTTCAGTTATTGTCTATACACCCAGGGGAATTCAGCTTCATTTGTCTGTTATTGTCTATCCCACAGGGGAATACAGTGTCATTTGTCTGTTATTGTCTATACACTCAGAGGAATACAGTTTCATTTGCCTGTTATTGTCATTCTATACACCTGGGGAATACAGCTTCATTTGTCTGTTAGTGTCTATGCACCCAGGGGAATACAGCTTCATTTGTCTGTTATTGTCCATACACCCAGGGGAATTCAGCTTCGTTTTTCTGTTATTGTTTATACCCAGGGGAATACAGCTGCATTTGTTTGTTATTGTCTATCCCCCAGGGGAATAGAGCAGCATTTGTTTGTTATTGTCTATACAGCCAGGGGTATACATCTTCATTTGTCTGTTATTTTCTATACACCCAGAGGAATACAGCTTCATTTTTCTGTTATTGTCTATACCCCAGGGGAAAACAGCTTCATTTGTATGTTATTGTCTATGCACCCAGGGGATTAAAGCTTCATTTGTTTGTTATTGTCCATACACCCATGGGAATACAGCTACATTTGTCTGTTATTGTCTATACACTCATGGTAATACAACTTCATTTGTCTGTTATTGTCTATACACCCAGGGGAATACAGCTTAAATTGTCTGTTATTTCCCATAAACCCAGGGGAATACAGCTCCATTTGACTGTTATTGTCTCTATACCAAGGGGAATAAAGCTTCATTTGTTTGTTATTTTCCATACAACCAGGTTAATACAGCCCCATTTGTCTGTTATTGTCTATACACCCAGGGTAATACAGCTTCATGTGTCTGTTATTTTCAGTACACACGGGAATACAGCTTCATTTGTCTGTTATTGTCTATACACCCATGGGAATACAACTTTATTTTTCTGTTATTGTCTATATCCCCAGGGGAATACAGCTTCATTTGACTGTTATTGTCTATCCGCCTCTGGAATACAGTGTCATTTGTCTGTTATTGTCTATGCACCCATGGTAATACAGCTTCATTTGTCAGTTATTGTCTATACACTCAAAGGAATACAGTTTCATTTGTCTGTTATTGTCTTTCTATACACCCCGGGGAATACAGCTTCATTTGTCTGTTAGTGTCTATGCACCCATGGTAATACAGCTTCATTTGTCTATTATTGTCTATACACTCAGAGGAATACAGTTTCATTTGTCTGTTATTGTCTTTCTATACACCCCGGGGAATACAGCTTCATTTGTCTGTTATTGTCCATACACCCAGGGGAATTCAGCTTCATTTGTCTGTTATTGTCTATCCCCCAGGGTAATACAGCTTCATTTGTTTGTTATTGTCTATACAACCAGGGGTATACATCTTCATTTGTCTGTTATTGTCTATGCAACCAGAGGAATACAGCTTCATTTTTCTGTTATTGTCTATGCACCCAGGAGATTAAAGCTTCATTTGTTTGTTATTGTCCATACACCCAGGGGAATACAGCTCCATTTGTTTGCTATGTACCATATACCCAGGGTAATAGAGCTTCATTTGTCTGTTATTTCCCATACACCCAGGGGAATACAGCTTCATTTGTCTGTTATTGTCTATACACCAAGAGGAATACAGCTTCATGTGTTTGTTTTTTTTTCATACAACCAGGGCAGTACAGCTTCATTTGTCTGTTATTGTCTATACACCCAGGGGAATACAGCTCCATTTGTCTGTTATTGTCTCTATACCAAGGGGAATAAAGCTTCATTTGTTTGTTATTTACCATACAACAAGGGTAATACAGCTTCATTTGTCTGTTATTGTCTATACACCCATGGGAATACAGCTACATTTATCTGTTATTGTCTATACACTCATGGTAATACAACTTCATTTGTCTGTTATTGTCTATACACCCAGGGGAATACAGCTTAAATTGTCTGTTATTTCCCATAAACCCAGGGGAATACAGCTCCATTTGTCTCTTATTGTCTCTATACCAAGGGGAATAAAGCTTCATTTGTTTGTTATTTTCCATGCAACCAGGGTAATACAGCTTCATTTGTCTGTTATTGTCTATACACCCAGGGTAATACAGCTTCATGTGTCTGTTATTTTCAGTACACACGGGAATACAGCTTCATTTGTCTGTTATTGTCTATACACCCATGGGAATACAACTTTATTTTTCTGTTATTGTCTATATCCCCAGGGGAATACAGCTTCATTTGACTGTTATTGTCTATCCGCCTCTGGAATACAGTGTCATTTGTCTGTTATTGTCTATGCACCCATGGTAATACAGCTTCATTTGTCAGTTATTGTCTATACACTCAAAGGAATACAGTTTCATTTGTCTGTTATTGTCTTTCTATACACCTCGGGGAATACAGCTTCATTTGTCTGTTAGTGTCTATGCACCCATGGTAATACAGCTTCATTTGTCTATTATTGTCTATACACTCAGAGGAAAACAGTTTCATTTGTCTGTTATTGTCTTTCTATACACCCCGGGGAATACAGCTTCATTTGTCTGTTATTGTCCATACACCCAGGGGAATTCAGCTTCATTTTTCTGTTATTGTCTATCCCCCAGGGGAATACAGCTTCATTTGTTTGTTATTGTCTATACAACCAGGGGTATACATCTTCATTTGTCTGTTATTGTCTATGCAACCAGAGGAATACAGCTTCATTTTTCTGCTATTGTCTATGCACCCAGGAGATTAAAGCTTCATTTGTTTGTTATTGTCCATACACCCAGGGGAATACAGCTCCATTTGTTTGCTATGTACCATATACCCAGGGTAATAGAGCTTCATTTGTCTGTTATTTCCCATACACCCAGGGGAATACAGCTTCATTTGTCTGTTATTGTCTATACACCAAGAGGAATACAGCTTCATGTGTTTGTTTTTTTTTCATACAACCAGGGCAGTACAGCTTCATTTGTCTGTTATTGTCTATACACCCAGGGGAATACAGCTCCATTTGTCTGTTATTGTCTCTATACCAAGGGGAATAAAGCTTCATTTGTTTGTTATTTACCATACAACAAGGGTAATACAGCTTCATTTGTCTGTTATTGTCTATACACCCAGGGGAATACAGCTTCATTTGTTTGTTATTTTTAGTACACCCACGGGAATACAGCTTCATTTGTCTGTTATTGTCTATACACCCATGGGAATACAACTTTATTTTTCTGTTATTGTCTATATCCCCAGGGGAATACAGCTTCATTTGTCTGTTATTGTCTATCCGCCAGTGGAATACAGTGTCATTTGTCTGTTATTGTCTATGCACCCATGGTAATACAGCTTCATTTGTCTGTTATTGTCTATACACTCAGAGGAATACAGTTTCATTTGTTTGTTATTGTCTTTCTATACACCCCGGGGAATACAGCTTCATTTGTCTGTTAGTGTCTATGCACCCAGGGGAATACAGCTTCATTTGTTTGTTATTGTCCATACACCCAGGGGAATACAGCTTCATTTGTTTGTTATTGTCTATACAACCAGGGGTATACATCTTCATTTGTCTGTTATTGTCTATGCAACCAGAGGAATACAGCTTCATTTTTCTGTTATTGTCTATGCACCCAGGGGATTAAAGCTTCATTTGTTTGTTATTGTCCATACACCCAGGGGAATACAGCTCCATTTGTTTGTTATGTACCATATACCCAGGGTAATAGAACTTCACTTGTCTGTTATTTCCCATACACCCAGGGGAATACAGCTTCATTTGTCTGTTATTGTCTATACACCAAGATGAATACAGCCTCATGTGTTTGTTATTTTGCATACAACCAGGATAATACAGCTTCATTTTTCTGTTATTGTCTATACCCCTAGGGGAATACAGCTTAATTTGTGTGTTATTTTCAGTACACCCAGGGTAATATAGCTTCATTTGTTTGTTATTCTCCATACACCCAGTGTAAAACAGCTTCAAATTTCTGTTGTTGTCTATACCCCTAGGGGAATACAGCTTAATTTTTCTGTTATTTTAAGTACACCCAGGGTAATATAGCTTCATTTGTTTGTTATTCTCCATACACCCAGTGTAAAACAGCTTCAATTTTCTGTTATTGTCTATACACCCAGGTGAATTCAGCTTCATTTGTCTGTTATTGTCTATCCCCCAGGCTAATACAGTGTCATTTGTATGTTATTGTCTATGCAGCCAGGGTAATACAGCTTCATTTGTCTGTTATTGTCTATATACCCAGAGCAATATAGCTTCATTTATCTGTTATTGATATTTATATACACCCCGGGGAATGCAACTGTAATTGTCTGTTAGTGTCTATGCACCCAGGGATATAAAGCTTCATTTATCTGTTATTGTCCATACCCCCAGGGGAATACAGCTTCATTTGTCTGTTATTTTCAGTACACCCATGGTAATATAGATTCATTTGTTTGTTATTGTCTATACACCCAGGGGAATACAGCTTCATTTATCTGGTATTGTCTTTACAGCCAGGGGAATACAGCTTCATTTTTCTGTTATTGTCTATACCCCCAGGGGAATACAGCTTCATGTTTCTGTTATTTTCAGTACACCCAGGGTAATACAGCTTCATTTGTCTGTTATTGTCTATCCCCCAGGGGAATACAGCTCAATTTGTTTGTTATTGTCTATACACCCAGGGGTATACATCTTCATTTGTCTGTTATTGTCTATACACCCAGAGGAATACAGCTTCATTTTTCTGTCATTGTCTATACCCCCAGGGGAATACAGCTTCATTTGTATGTTATTGTCTATACACCCAGAGCAATACAGATTCATTTGTCTTTTATTGTCTTTATATACACCCCGGGGAATACAGCTGCATTTGTCTGTTAGTGTCTATGCACCCAGGGGAATAAAGCTTCATTTATCTGTTATTGTCCATACACCCAAAGGAATTCAGCTTCATTTGTCTGTTATTGTCTATCCCCCAGGGGAATACAGCTGCATTTGTTTGTTATTGTCTATACACCCAGGGGTATACATCTTCATTTGTGTGTTATTGTCTATACACCCAGGGGAATACAGCTTCATTTTTCTGTTATTGTCTATACCCCCAGGGGAATACAGCTTCATTTGTATGTTATTGTCTATGCACCCAGGGGATTAAAGCTTCATTTGTTTGTTATTGTCCATACACCGAGGGGAATACAGCTCCATTTGTTTGTTATGTACCATATACCCCGGGTAATAGAGCTTCATTTGTCTGTTATTGTCCATACACCCATGGGAATACAGCTACATTTGTCTGTTATTGTCTATACACTCATGGTAATACAACTTCATTTGTCTGTTATTGTCTATACACCCAGGGGAATACAGCTTAAATTGTCTGTTATTTCCCATAAACCCAGGGGAATACAGCTCCATTTGTCTCTTATTGTCTCTATACCAAGGGGAATAAAGCTTCATTTGTTTGTTATTTTCCATGCAACCAGGGTAATACAGCTTCATTTGTCTGTTATTGTCTATACATCCAGGGTAATACAGCTTCATGTGTCTGTTATTTTCAGTACACACGGGAATACAGCTTCATTTGTCTGTTATTGTCTATGAAACCCATGGGAATACAACTTTATTTTTTTGTTATTGTCTATATCCCCAGGGGAATACAGCTTCATTTGTCTGTTATTGTCTATCCGCCAGTGGAATACAGTGTCATTTGTCTGTTATTGTCTATGCACCCATGGTAATACAGCTTCATTTGTCTGTTATTGTCTATACACTCAGAGGAATACAGTTTCATTTGTCTGTTATTGTCTTTCTATACACCCCGGGGAATACAGCTTCATTTGTCTGTTAGTGTCTATGCACCCATGGTAATACAGCTTCATTTGTCTATTATTGTCTATACACTCAGTGGAATACAGTTTCATTTGTCTGTTATTGTCTTTCTATACACCCCGGGGAATACAGCTTCATTTGTCTGTTATTGTCCATACACCCAGGGGAATTTAGCTTCATTTGTCTGTTATTGTCTATCCCCCAGGGGAATACAGCTTCATTTGTTTTTTATTGTCTATAAATCCAGGGGTATACATCTTCATTTGTCTGTTATTGTCTATGCAACCAGAGGAATACAGCTTCATTTTTCTGTTATTGTCTATGCACCCAGGGGATTAAAGCTTCATTTGTTTGTTATTGTCCATACACCCAAGGGAATACAGCTGCATTTGTTTGCTATGTACCATATACCCAGGGTAATAGAGCTTCATTTGTCTGTTATTTCCCATACACCCAGGGGAATACAGCTTCATTTGTCTGTTATTGTCTATACACCCAGGGGAATACAGCTTCATTTGTCTGTTATTTTTAGTACACCCACGGGAATACAGCTTCATTTGTCTGTTATTGTCTATACACCCATGGGAATACAACTTTATTTTTCTGTTATTGTCTATATCCCCAGGGGAATACAGCTTCATTTGTCTGTTATTGTCTATCCGCCAGTGGAATACAGTGTCATTTGTCTGTTATTGTCTATGCACCCATGGTAATACAGCTTCATTTGTCTGTTATTGTCTATACACTCAGAGGAATACAGTTTCATTTGTCTGTTATTGTCTTTCTATACACCCCGGGGAATACAGCTTCATTTGTCTGTTAGTGTCTATGCACCCAGGGGAATACAGCTTCATTTGTTTGTTATTGTCCATACACGCAGGGGAATTCAGCTTCATTTGTCTGTTATTGTCTATCCCCCAGGGGAATACAGCTTCATTTGTTTGTTATTGTCTATACAACCAGGGGTATATATCTTCATTTGTCTGTTATTGTCTATGCAACCAGAGGAATACAGCTTCATTTTTCTGTTATTGTCTATGCACCCAGGGGATTAAAGCTTCATTTGTTTGTTATTGTCCATACACCCAGGGGAATACAGCTCCATTTGTTTGTTATGTACCATATACCCAGGGTAATAGAGCTTCATGTGTCTGTTATTTCCCATACACCCAGGGGAATACAGCTTCATTTGTCTGTTATTGTCTATCCGCCAGTGGAATACAGTGTCATTTGTCTGTTATTGTCTATGCACCCATGGTAATACAGCTTCATTTGTCTGTTATTGTCTATACACTCAGAGGAATACAGTTTCATTTGTCTGTTATTGTCTTTCTATACACCCCGGGGAATACAGCTTCATTTGTCTGTTAGTGTCTATGCACCCATGGTAATACAGCTTCATTTGTCTGTTATTGTCTATACACTCAGAGGAATACAGTTTCATTTGTCTGTTATTGTCTTTCTATACACCCCGGGGAATACAGCTTCATTTGTCTGTTAGTGTCTATGCACCCAGGGGAATACAGCTTCATTTGTTTGTTATTGTCCATACACGCAGGGGAATTCAGCTTCATTTGTCTGTTATTGTCTATCCCCCAGGGGAATACAGCTTCATTTGTTTGTTATTGTCTATACAACCAGGGGTATATATCTTCATTTGTCTGTTATTGTCTATGCAACCAGAGGAATACAGCTTCATTTTTCTGTTATTGTCTATGCACCCAGGGGATTAAAGCTTCATTTGTTTGTTATTGTCCATACACCCAGGGGAATATAGCTCCATTTGTTTGTTATGTACCATATACCCAGGGTAATAGAGCTTCATGTGTCTGTTATTTCCCATACACCCAGGGGAATACAGCTTCATTTGTCTGTTATTGTCTATCCGCCAGTGGAATACAGTGTCATTTGTCTGTTATTGTCTATGCACCCATGGTAATACAGCTTCATTTGTCTGTTATTGTCTATACACTCAGAGGAATACAGTTTCATTTGTCTGTTATTGTCTTTCTATACACCCCGGGGAATACAGTGTCATTTGTCTGTTATTGTCTATGCACCCATGGTAATACAGCTTCATTTGTCTGTTATTGTCTATACACTCAGAGGAATACAGTTTCATTTGTCTGTTATTGTCTTTCTATACACCCCGGGGAATACAGCTTCATTTGTCTGTTAGTGTCTATGCACCCAGGGGAATACAGCTTCATTTGTTTGTTATTGTCCATACACGCAGGGGAATTCAGCTTCATTTGTCTGTTATTGTCTATCCCCCAGGGGAATACAGCTTCATTTGTTTGTTATTGTCTATACAACCAGGGGTATATATCTTCATTTGTCTGTTATTGTCTATGCAACCAGAGGAATACAGCTTCATTTTTCTGTTATTGTCTATGCACCCAGGGGATTAAAGCTTCATTTGTTTGTTATTGTCCATACACCCAGGGGAATATAGCTCCATTTGTTTGTTATGTACCATATACCCAGGGTAATAGAGCTTCATGTGTCTGTTATTTCCCATACACCCAGGGGAATACAGCTTCATTTGTCTGTTATTGTCTATCCGCCAGTGGAATACAGTGTCATTTGTCTGTTATTGTCTATGCACCCATGGTAATACAGCTTCATTTGTCTGTTATTGTCTATACACTCAGAGGAATACAGTTTCATTTGTCTGTTATTGTCTTTCTATACACCCCGGGGAATACAGTGTCATTTGTCTGTTATTGTCTATGCACCCATGGTAATACAGCTTCATTTGTCTGTTATTGTCTATACACTCAGAGGAATACAGTTTCATTTGTCTGTTATTGTCTTTCTATACACCCCGGGGAATACAGCTTCATTTGTCTGTTAGTGTCTATGCACCCAGGGGAATACAGCTTCATTTGTTTGTTATTGTCCATACACGCAGGGGAATTCAGCTTCATTTGTCTGTTATTGTCTATCCCCCAGGGGAATACAGCTTCATTTGTTTGTTATTGTCTATACAACCAGGGGTATATATCTTCATTTGTCTGTTATTGTCTATGCAACCAGAGGAATACAGCTTCATTTTTCTGTTATTGTCTATGCACCCAGGGGATTAAAGCTTCATTTGTTTGTTATTGTCCATACACCCAGGGGAATACAGCTCCATTTGTTTGTTATGTACCATATACCCAGGGTAATAGAGCTTCATGTGTCTGTTATTTCCCATACACCCAGGGGAATACAGCTTCATTTGTCTGTTATTGTCTATCCGCCAGTGGAATACAGTGTCATTTGTCTGTTATTGTCTATGCACCCATGGTAATACAGCTTCATTTGTCTGTTATTGTCTATACACTCAGAGGAATACAGTTTCATTTGTCTGTTATTGTCTTTCTATACACCCCGGGGAATACAGCTTCATTTGTCTGTTAGTGTCTATGCACCCATGGTAATACAGCTTCATTTGTCTATTATTGTCTATACACTCAGTGGAATACAGTTTCATTTGTCTGTTATTGTCTTTCTATACACCCCGGGGAATACAGCTTCATTTGTCTGTTATTGTCCATACACCCAGGGGAATTTAGCTTCATTTGTCTGTTATTGTCTATCCCCCAGGGGAATACAGCTTCATTTGTTTTTTATTGTCTATAAATCCAGGGGTATACATCTTCATTTGTCTGTTATTGTCTATGCAACCAGAGGAATACAGCTTCATTTTTCTGTTATTGTCTATGCACCCAGGGGATTAAAGCTTCATTTGTTTGTTATTGTCCATACACCCAAGGGAATACAGCTGCATTTGTTTGCTATGTACCATATACCCAGGGTAATAGAGCTTCATTTGTCTGTTATTTCCCATACACCCAGGGGAATACAGCTTCATTTGTCTGTTATTGTCTATACACCCAGGGGAATACAGCTTCATTTGTCTGTTATTTTTAGTACACCCACGGGAATACAGCTTCATTTGTCTGTTATTGTCTATACACCCATGGGAATACAACTTTATTTTTCTGTTATTGTCTATATCCCCAGGGGAATACAGCTTCATTTGTCTGTTATTGTCTATCCGCCAGTAGAATACAGTGTCATTTGTCTGTTATTGTCTATGCACCCATGGTAATACAGCTTCATTTGTCTGTTATTGTCTATACACTCAGAGGAATACAGTTTCATTTGTCTGTTATTGTCTTTCTATACACCCCGGGGAATACAGCTTCATTTGTCTGTTAGTGTCTATGCACCCAGGGGAATACAGCTTCATTTGTTTGTTATTGTCCATACACGCAGGGGAATTCAGCTTCATTTGTCTGTTATTGTCTATCCCCCAGGGGAATACAGCTTCATTTGTTTGTTATTGTCTATACAACCAGGGGTATATATCTTCATTTGTCTGTTATTGTCTATGCAACCAGAGGAATACAGCTTCATTTTTCTGTTATTGTCTATGCACCCAGGGGATTAAAGCTTCATTTGTTTGTTATTGTCCATACACCCAGGGGAATACAGCTCCATTTGTTTGTTATGTACCATATACCCAGGGTAATAGAGCTTCATGTGTCTGTTATTTCCCATACACCCAGGGGAATACAGCTTCATTTGTCTGTTATTGTCTATACACCAAGAGGAATACAGCCTCATGTGTTTGTTATTTTGCATACAACCAGGATAATACAGCTTCATTTTTCTGTTATTGTCTATACCCCTAGGGGAATACAGCTTAATTTGTGTGTTATTTTCAGTACACCCAGGGTAATATAGCTTCATTTTTTTGTTATTCTCCATACACCCAGTGTAAAACAGCTTCAAATTTCTGTTATTGTCTATACACCCAGGGGAATTCAGCTTCATTTGTCTGTTATTGTCTATCCCCCAGGGCAATACAGTGTCATTTGTATGTTATTGTCTATGCAACCAGGGTAATACAGATTCATTTGTCTGTTATTGTCTATACACCCAGAGCAATATAGCTTCATTTGTCTGTTATTGATATTTATATACACCCCGGGGAATGCAACTGTAATTGTCTGTTAGTGTCTATGCACCCAGGGATATAAAGCTTCATTTGTCTGTTATTGTCCATACCCCCAGGGGAATACAGCTTCATTTGTCTGTTATTTTCAGTACACCCATGGTAATATAGATTCATTTGTTTGTTATTGTCTATACACCCAGGTGAATTTAGCTTCATTTGTCTGTTATTTTCAGTACACCCAGGGGAATACAGCTTCATTTATCTGTTATTGTCTATACCCCCAGGGGAATACAGCTTCATTTTTCTGTTATTTTCAGTACACCCAGGGTAGTCTATCTTCATTTGTTTGTTATTCTCCATACACCCAGTGTAGAACAGCTTCATTTTTTCTGTTATTGTCTATACACTCAGGGGAAAACAGCTTCATTTGTCTGTTATTGTCTATCCCCAGGGGAATACAGGGTCATTTGTCTGTTATTTTCTATGCACCCAGGGTAATACAGCTTCATTTGTCTGTTATTGTCTATACACCCAGAGTAATACAGATTCATTTGTCTTTTATTGTCTTTATATACACCCCGGGGAATACAGCTGCATTTGTCTGTTAGTGTCTATGCACCCAGGGGAATAAAGCTTCATTTATCTGTTATTGTCCATACACCCAAAGGAATTCAGCTTCATTTGTCTGTTATTGTCTATCCCCCAGGGGAATACAGCTGCATTTGTTTGTTATTGTCTATACACCCAGGGGTATACATCTTCATTTGTCTGTTATTGTCTATACACCCAGAGGAATACAGCTTCATTTTTCTGTTATTGTCTATACCCCTTGGGGAATACAGCTTCATTTGTATGTTATTGTCTATACACCCAGAGCAATACAGATTCATTTGTCTTTTATTGTCTTTATATACACCCCGGGGAATACAGCTGCATTTGTCTGTTAGTGTCTATGCACCCAGGGGAATAAAGCTTCATTTATCTGTTATTGTCCATACACCCAAAGGAATTCAGCTTCATTTGTCTGTTATTGTCTATCCCCCAGGGGAATACAGCTGCATTTGTTTGTTATTGTCTATACACCCAGGGGTATACATCTTCATTTGTCTGTTATTGTCTATACACCCAGAGGAATACAGCTTCATTTTTCTGTTATTGTCTATGCCCGCAGGGGAATACAGCTTCATTTGTATGTTATTGTCTATGAACCCAGGGGATTAAAGCTTCATTTGTTTGTTATTGTCCATACACCCAGGGGAATACAGCTCCATTTGTTTGTTATGTACCATATACCCCGGGTAATAGAGCTTCATTTGTCTGTTATTGTCCATACACCCATGGGAATACAGCTACATTTGTCTGTTATTGTCTATACACTCATGGTAATACAACTTCATTTGTCTGTTATTGTCTATACACCCAGGGGAATACAGCTTAAATTGTCTGTTATTTCCCATAAACCCAGGGGAATACAGCTCCATTTTTCTCTTATTGTCTCTATACCAAGGGGAATAAAGCTTCATTTGTTTGTTATTTTCCATACAACCAGGGTAATACAGCTTCATTTGTCTGTTATTGACTAAACACCCAGGGGAATACAGCTTCATGTGTCTGTTATTTTCAGTACACACGGGAATACAGCTTCATTTGTCTGTTATTGTCTATACACCCATGGGAATACAACTTTATTTTTCTGTTATTGTCTATATCCCCAGGGGAATACAGTGTCATTTGTCTGTTATTGTCTATGCACCCATGGTAATACAGCTTCATTTGTCTGTTATTGTCTATACACTCAGAGGAATACAGTTTCATTTGTCTGTTATTGTCTTTCTATACACCCCGGGGAATACAGCTTCATTTGTCTGTTAGTGTCTATGCACCCATGGTAATACAGCTTCATTTTTCTATTATTGTCTATACACTCAGAGGAATACAGTTTCATTTGTCTGTTATTGTCTTTCTATACACCCCGGGGAATACAGCTTCATTTGTCTGTTATTGTCCATACACCCAGGGGAATTCAGCTTCATTTGTCTGTTATTGTCTATCCCCAAGGGGAATACAGCTTCATTTGTTGTTTATTGTCTATACAACCAGGGGTATACATCTTCATTTGTCTGTTATTGTCTATGCAACCAGAGGAATACAGCTTCATTTTTCTGTTATTGTCTATGCACCAAGGGGATTAAAGCTCCATTTGTTTGTTATTGTCCATACACCCAGGGGAATACAGCTGCATTTGTTTGCTATGTACCATATACCCAGGGTAATAGAGCTTCATTTGTCTGTTATTTCCCATACACCCAGGGGAATACAGCTTCATTTGTCTGTTATTGTCTATACACCAAGAGGAATACAGCTTCATGTGTTTGTTTTTTTTCCATACAACCAGGGTAATACAGCTTCATTTGTCTGTTATTGTCTATACACCCAGGGGAATACAGCTTCATTTGTCTGTTATTTTCAGTACACCCACGGGAATACAGCTTCATTTGTCTGTTAGTGTCTATACACCCATGGGAATACAACTTTATTTTTCTGTTATTGTCTATACTCCCAGGGGAATACAGCTTCATTTGTTTGTTATTTTCCATCCACCCATTGTAAAACAGCTTCATTTTTCTGTTATTGTATATCCCCCAAGGGAATACAGTGTCATGTGTCTGTTATTGTCTATGCACCCAGGGTAATATAGCTTCATGTGTCTGTTATTGTCTTTCTATTCACCAGGCGAATACAGCTTTATTTGTCTGTTAGAATCTATGCAGACAGGGGAATAAAGCTTCATTTGTCTGTTATTGTCCATACACCCAGGGTAATACAGCTCAATTTGTTTGTTATTTACCATATCCACAGGGTAAAAGAGCTTCATTTGTCTGATATTGTCCATACACCCAGGGGAATACAGCTTCATTTGTCTGTTATTGTTTATACACCCACGGGAATACAGTTACATTTGCCTTTTATTGTCCATACACCCAGGGGAATGCAGCTCCATTTGATTGTTATTTACAAGATACCCAAGGTAATAAAGCTTCATGTGTCTATTATTGTCTATACACCCAGGGGAATACATATTCATTTCTCTGATTTTATCTATACACCTAGGGTAATACCGCTACATTTGTTTGTTATTGTCAATACACCCATGGTAATACAGCTTCATTTGTCTGTTATTGTCTATACAGCCAGGGGAATACAGCTTCATTTTTCTGTTATTGTCTATACCCCTAGGGGAATACAGCTTAATTTGTGTGTTATTTTCAGTACACCCAGGGTAATATAACTTCATTTGTTTGTTATTCTCCATACACCCAGTGTAAAACAGCTTCAATTTTCTGTTATTGTCTATACACCCAGGGGAATTCAGGTTCATTTGTCTGTTATTGTCTATCCCCCAGGGTAATACAGTGTCATTTGTATGTTATTGTCTATGCACCCAGGGTAATACAGCTTCATTTGTCTGTTATTGTCTATACACCCAGAGCAATATAGCTTCATTTGTCTGTTATTGATCTTTATATACACCCCGGGGAATGCAACTGTAATTGTCTGTTAGTTTCTATGCACCCAGGGATATAAAGCTTCATTTGTCTGTTATTGTCCATACCCCCAGGGGAATACAGCTTCATTTGCCTGTTATTTTCAGTACACCCATGGTAATATAGATTCATTTGTTTGTTATTGTCTATACACCCAGGTGAATTCAGCTTCATTTGTCTGTTATTTTCAGTACACCCAGGGGAATACAGCTTCATTTATCTGTTATTGTCTATACAGCCAGTGGAATACAGCTTCATGTTTCTGTTATTGGCTATACCCCCAGGGGAATACAGCTTCATTTTTCTGTTATTTTCAGTACACCCAGGGTAGTTTATCTTCATTTGTTTGTTATTCTCCATACACCCAGTGTAGAACAGCTTCATTTTTTCTGTTATTGTCTATACACACAGGGGAAAACAGCTTCATTTGTCTGTTATTGTCTATCCCCAAGGGTAATACAGTGTCATTTGTCTGTTATTTTCTATGCACCCAGGGTAATACAGCTTCATTTGTCTGTTATTGTCTATACACCCAGAGCAATACAGATTCATTTGTCTTTTATTGTCTTTATATACACCCCGGGGAATACAGCTGCATTTGTCTGTTAGTGTCTATGCACCCAGGGGAATACAGCTTCATTTATCTGTTATTGTCCATACACCCAAAGGAATTCAGCCTCATTTGTCTGTTATTGTCTATCTCCCAGGGGAATACAGCTGCATTTGTTTGTTATTGTCTATACACCCAGGGGTATACATCTTCATTTGTCTGTTATTGTCTATACACCCAGAGGAATACAGCTTCATTTTTCTGTTATTGTCTATACCCCCAGGGGAATACAACTTCATTTGTATGTTATTGTCTATGCACCCAGGGGATTAAAGCTTCATTTGTTTGTTATTGTCCATACACCCATGGGAATACAGCTCCATTTGTTTGTTATGTACCATATACCTAGGGTAATAGAGCTTCATTTGTCTGTTATTGTCCATACACCCATGGGAATACAGCTACATTTGTCTGTTATTGTCTATACACTCATGGTAATACAACTTCATTTGTCTGTTATTGTCTATACACCCATTGGAATACAGTTCCAATTGTCTGTTATTTCTCATACACCCAGGGGAATACAGCTCCATTTGTCTGTTATTGTCTCTATACCAAGGGGAATAAAGCTTCATTTGTTTGTTATGTTCCATACAACCAGGGTAATACAGCTTCATTTGTCTGTTATTGTCTATACACCCAGGGGAATACAGCTTCATTTGTCTGTTATTTTCAGTACACCCACGGGAATACAGCTTCATTTGTCTGTTATTGTCTATACACCCATGGGAATACAACTTTATTTTTCTGTTATTGTCTATATCCCCAGGGGAATACAGCTTCATATGTCTGTTATTGTCTATCCGCCAATGGAATACAGTGTCATTTGTCTGTTATTGTCTATGCACCCATGGTAATACAGCTTCATTTGTCTGTTATTGTCTATACACTCAGAGGAATACAGTTTCATTTGTCTGTTATTGTCTTTCTATACACCGCGGGGAATACAGCTTCATTTGTCTGTTAGTGTCTATGCACCCAGGCGAATACAGCTTCATTTGTTTGTTATTGTCCATACACCCAGGGGAATTCAGCTTCATTTGTCTGTTATTGTCTATCCCCCAGGGGAATACAGCTTCATTTGTTTGTTATTGTCTATACAACCAGGGGTATACATCTTCATTTGTCTGTTATTGTCTATGCAACCAGAGGAATACAGCTTCATTTTTCTGTTATTGTCTATGCACCCAGGGGATTAAAGCTTCATTTGTTTGTTATTGTCCATACACCCAGGGGAATACAGCTCCATTTGTTTGTTATGTACCATATACCAAGGGTAATAGAGCTTCATTTTTCTGTTATTTCCCATACACCCAGGGGAATACAGCTTCATTTGTCTGTTATTGTCTATACACCAAGAGGAATACAGCCTCATGTGTTTGTTATTTTCCATACAACCAGGATAATACAGCTTCATTTTTCTGTTATTCTCCATACACCCAGTGTAAAATAGCTTCAATTTTCTGTTATTGTCTATACCCCTAGGGGAATACAGCTTAATTTGTCTGTTATTTTCAGTACACCCAGGGTAATATAGCTTCATTTGTTTGTTATTCTCCATATACCCAGTGTAAAACAGCTTCAATTTTCTGTTATTTTCTATACACCCAGGGGAATTCAGCTTCATTTGTCTGTTATTGTCTATCCCCCAGGGTAATACAGTGTCATTTGTATGTTATTGTCTATGCACCAAGGGTAATACAGCTTCATTTGTCTGTTATTGTCTATACACCCAGAGCAATATAGCTTCATTTGTCTGTTATTGATCTTTATATACACCCCGGGGAATGCAACTGTAATTGTCTGTTAGTGTCTATGCACCCAGGGATATAAAGCTTCATTTGTCTGTTATTGTCCATACCCCCAGGGGAATACAGCTTCATTTGTCTGTTATTTTCAGTACACCCATGGTAATATAGATTCATTTGTTTGTTATTGTCTATACACCCTGGTGAATTCAGCTTCATCTGTCTGTTATTTTCAGTACACCCAGGGGAATACAGCTTCATTTATCTGTTATTGTCTATACAGCCAGGGGAATACAGCTTCATGTTTCTGTTATTGTCTATACCCCTAGGGGAATACAGCTTCATTTTTCTGTTATTTTCAGTACACCCAGGGTAGTTTATCTTCATTTGTTTGTTATTCTCCATACACCCAGTGTAGAACAGCTTCATTTTTTCTGTTATTGTCTATACACACAGGGGAAAACAGCTTCATTTGTCTGTTATTGTCTATCCCCAGGGGAATACAGTGTCATTTTTCTGTTATTTTCTATGCACCCAGGGTAATACAGCTTTATTTGTCTGTTATTGTCTATACACCCAGAGCAATACCGATTCATTTGTCTTTTATTGTCTTTATATACACCCCGGGGAATACAGCTGCATTTGTCTGTTAGTGTCTATGCACCCAGGGGAATAAAGCTTCATTTATCTGTTATTGTCCATACACCTAAAGGAATTCAGCTTCATTTGTCTGTTATTGTCTATCCCCCAGGGGAATACAGCTGCATTTGTTTGTTATTGTCTATACACCCAGGGGTATACATCTTCATTTGTCTGTTATTGTCTATACACCCAGAGGAATACAGCTTCATTTTTCTGTTATTGTCTATACCCCCAGGGGAATACAACTTCATTTGTATGTTATTTTCTAAGCACCCAGGGGATTAAAGCTTCATTTGTTTGTTATTGTCCATACACCCAGGGGAATACAGCTCCATTTGTTTGTTATGTACCATATACCCAGGGTAATAGAGCTTCATTTGTCTGTTATTGTCCATACACCCATGGGAATACAGCTACATTTGTCTGTTATTGTCTATACACCCAGGGGAATACAGCTCCAATTGTCTGTTATTTCTCATACACCCAGGGGAATACAGCTCCATTTGTCTGTTATTGTCTCTATACCAAGGGGAATAAAGCTTCATTTGTTTGTTATTTTCCATACAACCAGGGTAATACAGCTTCATTTGTCTGTTATTGTCTATACACCCAGGGGAATACAGCTTCATTTGTCTGTTATTTTCAGTACACCCACGGGAATACAGCTTCATTTGTCTGTTATTGTCTATACACCCATGGGAATACAACTTTATTTTTCTGTTATTGTCTATATCCCCAGGGGAATACAGCTTCATATGTCTGTTATTGGCTATACACCAAGAGGAATACAGCCTCATGTGTTTGTTATTTTCCATACAGCCAGGATAATACAGCTTCATTTTTTTGTTATTGTCTATACCCCTAGGGGAATACAGCTTAATTTGTGTGTTATTTTCAGTACGTACACCCAGGGTAATATAGCTTCATTTGTTTGTTATTCTCCATACACCCAGTGTAAAACAGCTTCAAATTTCTGTTATTGTCTATACCCCTAGGGGAATACAGCTTAATTTGTCTGTTATTTTCAGTACACCCAGGGTAATATAGCTTCATTTGTTTGTTATTCTCCATACACCCAGTGTAAAACAGCTTCAATTTTCTGTTATTGTCTATACACCCAGGGGAATTCAGCTTCATTTGTCTGTTATTGTCTATCCCCAAGGGTAATACAGTGTCATTTGTATGTTATTTTCTATGCACCCAGGGTAATACAGCTTCATTTGTCTGTTATTGTCTATACACTCAGAGCAATATAACTTCATTTGTCTGTTATTGATCTTTATATACACCCCGGGGAATGCAACTGTAATTGTCTGTTAGTGTCTATGCACCCAGGGATATAAAGCTTCATTTGTCTGTTATTGTCCATACCCCCAGGGGAATACAGCTTCATTTGTCTGTTATTTTCAGTACACCCATGGTAATATAGATTAATTTGTTTGTTATTGTCTATACACCCAGGTGAATTCAGCTTCATTTATCTGTTATTTTCAGTACACCCAGGGGAATACAGCTTCATTTATCTGTTATTGTCTATACAGCCATGGGAATACAACTTTATTTTTCTGTTATTGTCTATATCCCCAAGGGAATACAGCTTCATATGTCTGTTATTGTCTATCCGCCAGTGGAATACAGTGTCATTTGTCTGTTATTGTCTATGCACCCATGGTAATACAGCTTCATTTGTCTGTTATTGTCTATACACTCAGAGGAATACAGTTTCATTTGTCTGTTATTGTCTTTCTATACACCCCGGGGAATACAGCTTCATTTGTCTGTTAGTGTCTATGCACCCAGGGGAATACAGCTTCATTTGTTTGTTATTGTCCATACACCCAGGGGAATTCAGCTTCATTTGTCTGTTATTGTCTATCCCCCAGGGGAATACAGCTTCATTTGTTTGTTATTGTCTATACAACCAGGGGTATACATCTTCATTTGTCTGTTATTGTCTATGCAACCAGAGGAATACAGCTTCATTTTTCTGTTATTGTCTATGCACCCAGGGGATTAAAGCTTCATTTGTTTGTTATTGTCCATACACCCAGGGTAATACAGCTCCATTTGTTTGCTATGTACCATATACCCAGGGGAATACAGCTTCATTTGTCTGTTATTGTCTATACACCAAGAGGAATACAGCCTCATGTGTTTGTTATTTTCCATACAGCCAGGATAATACAGCTTCATTTTTTTGTTATTGTCTATACCCCTAGGGGAATACAGCTTAGTTTGTGTGTTATTTTCAGTACGTACACCCAGGGTAATATAGCTTCATTTGTTTGTTATTCTCCATACCCCCAGTGTAAAACAGCTTCAATATTCTGTTATTGTCTATACACCCAGGGGAATTCAGCTTCATTTGTCTGTTATTGTCTATCCCCAAGGGTAATACAGTGTCATTTGTATGTTATTTTCTATGCACCCAGGGTAATACAGCTTCATTTGTCTGTTATTGTCTATACACTCAGAGCAATATAACTTCATTTGTCTGTTATTGATCTTTATATACACCCCGGGGAATGCAACTGTAATTGTCTGTTAGTGTCTATGCACCCAGGGATATAAAGCTTCATTTGTCTGTTATTGTCCATACCCCCAGGGGAATACAGCTTCATTTGTCTGTTATTTTCAGTACACCCATGGTAATATAGATTCATTTGTTTGTTATTGTCTATACACCCAGGTGAATTCAGCTTCATTTATCTGTTATTTTCAGTACACCCAGGGGAATACAGCTTCATTTATCTGTTATTGTCTATACAGCCAGGGGAATACAGCTTCATTTTTCTGTTATTGTCTATACCCCCAAGGGAATACAGCTTCATTTTTCTGTTATTTTCAGTACGCCCAGGGTAGTTTATCTTCATTTGTTTGTTATTCTCCATACACCCAGTGTAGAACAGCTTCATTTTTTCTGTTATTGTCTATACACACAGGGGAAAACAGCTTCATTTGTCTGTTATTGTCTATCCCCAGGGGAATACAGTGTCATTTGTCTGTTATTGTCTATACACCCAGAGCAATACAGATTCATTTGTCTTTTATTGTCTTTATATACACCCCGGGGAATACAGCTGCATTTGTCTGTTAGTGTCTATGCATCCAGGGGAATAAAGCTTCATTTATCTGTTATTGTCCATACACCCAAAGGAATTCAGCTTCATTTGTCTGTTATTGTCTATCCCCCAGGGGAATACAGCTGCATTTGTTTGTTATTGTCTATACACCCAGGGGTATACATCTTCATTTGTCTGTTATTGTCTATACACCCAGAGGAATACAGCTTCATTTTTCTGTTATTGTATATACCCCCAGGGGAATACAGCTTCATTTGTATGTTATTGTCCATACACCCAAAGGAATTTAGCTTCATTTGTCTGTTATTGTCTATCCCCCAGGGGAATACAGCTGCATTTTTTTGTTATTGTCTATACACCCAGGGGTATACATCTTCATTTGTCTGTTATTGTCTATACACCCAGAGGAATACAGCTTCATATTTCTGTTATTGTCTATACCCCCAGGGGAAAACAGCTTCATTTGTATGTTATTGTCTATACACCCAGAGCAATACAGATTCATTTGTCTTTTATTGTCTTTATATACACCCCGGGGAATACAGCTGCATTTGTCTGTTAGTGTCTATGCACCCAGGGGAATAAAGCTTCATTTATCTGTTATTGTCCATACACCCAAAGGAATTCAGCTTCATTTGTCTGTTATTGTCTATCCCCCAGGGGAATACAGCTTCATTTGTTTGTTATTGTCTATACACCCAGAGGAATACAGATTCATTTTTCTGTTATTGTCTATACCCCCAGGGGAATACAGCTTCATTTGTATGTTATTGTCTATACACCCAGAGGAATACAGCTTCATTTTTCTGTTATTGTCTATACCCCCAGGGGAATACAGCTTCATTTGTATGTTATTGTCTATGCACCCAGGGGATTAAAGCTTCATTTGTTTGTTATTGTTCATACACCCAGGGGAATACAGCTCCATTTGTTTGTTATGTACCATATACCCAGGGTAATAGAGCTTCATTTGTCTGTTATTGTCCATACACCCATGGGAATACAGCTACATTTGTCTGTTATTGTCTATACACTCATGGTAATACAACTTCATTTGTCTGTTATTGTCTATTCACCCAGGGGAATACAGCTCCAATTGTCTGTTATTTCCCATACACCCAGGGGAATACAGCTCCATTTGTCTGTTATTGTCTCTATACCAAGGGGAATAAAGCTTCATTTGTTTGTTATTTTCCATACAACCAGGGTAATACAGCTTCATTTGTCTGTTATTGTCTTTACACCCAGGGGAATACAGTTACATTTGCCTCTTATTGTCCATACACCCAGGGGATTGCAGCTCTATTTGATTGTTATTTACAAGATACCCAAGGTAATAAAGCTTCATGTGTCTATTATTGTCTATACACCCAGGGGAATACATATTCATTTCTCTGTTTTTATCAATACACCTAGGGTAATACCGCTACATTTGTTTGTTATAGTCTATACACCCATGGTAATACAGCTTCATTTGTCTGATATTGTCTATACACCCAGGGTAATACAGCTCATTTGTCTGTTATTGTCTATACACCCAGGGGAATACAGTGTCATTTGTCTGTTATTGTCTATCCCCAGGCGAATACAGTGTCATTTGTCTGTTATTGTATATGCACCCATGGGAATACAGCTCCATTTGTCTGTTATTTCCCATACACCCAGGGGAATACAGTTTCATTTGTCTGTTATTGTCTATACACCAAGGGAATACAGCTTCATTTGTTTGTTATTTTCCATACAACCATGGTAATACAGCTTCATTTGTCTGTTATTGTCTATACACCGAGGGGAATACAGCTTCATTTTTCTGTTATTGTCTATACCCCCAGGGGAATACAGCTTCATTTGTCTGTTATTTTCAGTACACCCAGAGTAATACAGCTTCATTTGTTTGTTATTTTCCATACACCCAGTGTAAAACAGCTTCATTTTTTGTTATTGTCTATACACCCAGGGGAATTCAGCTTCATTTGTCTGTTATTGTCTATCCACCAGGGGAATACAGTGTCATTAGTGTGTTATTGTCTATGCACCCATGGTAATACAGCTTCATTTGTCTGTTATTGTCTATACACTCAGAGGAATACAGTTTCATTTGTCTGTTATTGTCTTTCTATACACCGCGGGGAATACAGCTTCATTTGTCTGTTAGTGTCTATGCACCCAGGCGAATACAGCTTCATTTGTTTGTTATTGTCCATACACCCAGGGGAATTCAGCTTCATTTGTCTGTTATTGTCTATCCCCCAGGGGAATACAGCTTCATTTGTTTGTTATTGTCTATACAACCAGGGGTATACATCTTCATTTGTCTGTTATTGTCTATGCAACCAGAGGAATACAGCTTCATTTTTCTGTTATTGTCTATGCACCTAGGGGATTAAAGCTTCATTTGTTTGTTATTGTCCATACACCCAGGGGAATACAGCTCCATTTGTTTGTTATGTACCATATACCAAGGGTAATAGAGCTTCATTTTTCTGTTATTTCCCATACACCCAGGGGAATACAGCTTCATTTGTCTGTTATTGTCTATACACCAAGAGGAATACAGCCTCATGTGTTTGTTATTTTCCATACAACCAGGATAATACAGCTTCATTTTTCTGTTATTCTCCATACACCCAGTGTAAAATAGCTTCAATTTTCTGTTATTGTCTATACCCCTAGGGGAATACAGCTTAATTTGTCTGTTATTTTCAGTACACCCAGGGTAATATAGCTTCATTTGTTTGTTATTCTCCATATACCCAGTGTAAAACAGCTTCAATTTTCTGTTATTTTCTATACACCCAGGGGAATTCAGCTTCATTTGTCTGTTATTGTCTATCCCCCAGGGTAATACAGTGTCATTTGTATGTTATTGTCTATGCACCAAGGGTAATACAGCTTCATTTGTCTGTTATTGTCTATACACCCAGAGCAATATAGCTTCATTTGTCTGTTATTGATCTTTATATACACCCCGGGGAATGCAACTGTAATTGTCTGTTAGTGTCTATGCACCCAGGGATATAAAGCTTCATTTGTCTGTTATTGTCCATACCCCCAGGGGAATACAGCTTCATTTGTCTGTTATTTTCAGTACACCCATGGTAATATAGATTCATTTGTTTGTTATTGTCTATACACCCTGGTGAATTCAGCTTCATCTGTCTGTTATTTTCAGTACACCCAGGGGAATACAGCTTCATTTATCTGTTATTGTCTATACAGCCAGGGGAATACAGCTTCATGTTTCTGTTATTGTCTATACCCCTAGGGGAATACAGCTTCATTTTTCTGTTATTTTCAGTACACCCAGGGTAGTTTATCTTCATTTGTTTGTTATTCTCCATACACCCAGTGTAGAACAGCTTCATTTTTTCTGTTATTGTCTATACACACAGGGGAAAACAGCTTCATTTGTCTGTTATTGTCTATCCCCAGGGGAATACAGTGTCATTTGTCTGTTATTTTCTATGCACCCAGGGTAATACAGCTTTATTTGTCTGTTATTGTCTATACACCCAGAGCAATACCGATTCATTTGTCTTTTATTGTCTTTATATACACCCCGGGGAATACAGCTGCATTTGTCTGTTAGTGTCTATGCACCCAGGGGAATAAAGCTTCATTTATCTGTTATTGTCCATACACCTAAAGGAATTCAGCTTCATTTGTCTGTTATTGTCTATCCCCCAGGGGAATACAGCTGCATTTGTTTGTTATTGTCTATACACCCAGGGGTATACATCTTCATTTGTCTGTTATTGTCTATACACCCAGAGGAATACAGCTTCATTTTTCTGTTATTGTCTATACCCCCAGGGGAACACAACTTCATTTGTATGTTATTTTCTAAGCACCCAGGGGATTAAAGCTTCATTTGTTTGTTATTGTCCATACACCCAGGGGAATACAGCTCCATTTGTTTGTTATGTACCATATACCCAGGGTAATAGAGCTTCATTTGTCTGTTATTGTCCATACACCCATGGGAATACAGCTACATTTGTCTGTTATTGTCTATACACCCAGGGGAATACAGCTCCAATTGTCTGTTATTTCTCATACACCCAGGGGAATACAGCTCCATTTGTCTGTTATTGTCTCTATACTAAGGGGAATAAAGCTTCATTTGTTTGTTATTTTCCATACAACCAGGGTAATACAGCTTCATTTGTCTGTTATTGTCTATACACCCAGGGGAATACAGCTTCATTTGTCTGTTATTTTCAGTACACCCACGGGAATACAGCTTCATTTGTCTGTTATTGTCTATACACCCATGGGAATACAACTTTATTTTTCTGTTATTGTCTATATCCCCAGGGGAATACAGCTTCATATGTCTGTTATTGGCTATACACCAAGAGGAATACAGCCTCATGTGTTTGTTATTTTCCATACAGCCAGGATAATACAGCTTCATTTTTTTGTTATTGTCTATACCCCTAGGGGAATACAGCTTAATTTGTGTGTTATTTTCAGTACGTACACCCAGGGTAATATAGCTTCATTTGTTTGTTATTCTCCATACACCCAGTGTAAAACAGCTTCAAATTTCTGTTATTGTCTATACCCCTAGGGGAATACAGCTTAATTTGTCTGTTATTTTCAGTACACCCAGGGTAATATAGCTTCATTTGTTTGTTATTCTCCATACACCCAGTGTAAAACAGCTTCAATTTTCTGTTATTGTCTATACACCCAGGGGAATTCAGCTTCATTTGTCTGTTATTGTCTATCCCCAAGGGTAATACAGTGTCATTTGTATGTTATTTTCTATGCACCCAGGGTAATACAGCTTCATTTGTCTGTTATTGTCTATACACTCAGAGCAATATAACTTCATTTGTCTGTTATTGATCTTTATATACACCCCGGGGAATGCAACTGTAATTGTCTGTTAGTGTCTATGCACCCAGGGATATAAAGCTTCATTTGTCTGTTATTGTCCATACCCCCAGGGGAATACAGCTTCATTTGTCTGTTATTTTCAGTACACCCATGGTAATATAGATTCATTTGTTTGTTATTGTCTATACACCCAGGTGAATTCAGCTTCATTTATCTGTTATTTTCAGTACACCCAGGGGAATACAGCTTCATTTATCTGTTATTGTCTATACAGCCATGGGAATACAACTTTATTTTTCTGTTATTGTCTATATCCCCAAGGGAATACAGCTTCATATGTCTGTTATTGTCTATCCGCCAGTGGAATACAGTGTCATTTGTCTGTTATTGTCTATGCACCCATGGTAATACAGCTTCATTTGTCTGTTATTGTCTATACACTCAGAGGAATACAGTTTCATTTGTCTGTTATTGTCTTTCTATACACCCCGGGGAATACAGCTTCATTTGTCTGTTAGTGTCTATGCACCCAGGGGAATACAGCTTCATTTGTTTGTTATTGTCCATACACCCAGGGGAATTCAGCTTCATTTGTCTGTTATTGTCTATCCCCTAGGGGAATACAGCTTCATTTGTTTGTTATTGTCTATACAACCAGGGGTATACATCTTCATTTGTCTGTTATTGTCTATGCAACCAGAGGAATACAGCTTCATTTTTCTGTTATTGTCTATGCACCCAGGGGAAAACAGCTTCATTTGTATGTTATTGTCTATACACCCAGAGCAATACAGATTCATTTGTCTTTTATTGTCTTTATATACACCCCGGGGAATACAGCTGCATTTGTCTGTTAGTGTCTATGCACCCAGGGGAATAAAGCTTCATTTATCTGTTATTGTCCATACACCCAAAGGAATTCAGCTTCATTTGTCTGTTATTGTCTATCCCCCAGGGGAATACAGCTTCATTTGTTTGTTATTGTCTATACACCCAGAGGAATACAGATTCATTTTTCTGTTATTGTCTATACCCCCAGGGGAATACAGCTTCATTTGTATGTTATTGTCTATACACCCAGAGGAATACAGCTTCATTTTTCTGTTATTGTCTATACCCCCAGGGGAATACAGCTTCATTTGTATGTTATTGTCTATGCACCCAGGGGATTAAAGCTTCATTTGTTTGTTATTGTTCATACACCCAGGGGAATACAGCTCCATTTGTTTGTTATGTACCATATACCCAGGGTAATAGAGCTTCATTTGTCTGTTATTGTCCATACACCCATGGGAATACAGCTACATTTGTCTGTTATTGTCTATACACTCATGGTAATACAACTTCATTTGTCTGTTATTGTCTATTCACCCAGGGGAATACAGCTCCAATTGTCTGTTATTTCCCATACACCCAGGGGAATACAGCTCCATTTGTCTGTTATTGTCTCTATACCAAGGGGAATAAAGCTTCATTTGTTTGTTATTTTCCATACAACCAGGGTAATACAGCTTCATTTGTCTGTTATTGTCTTTACACCCAGGGGAATACAGTTACATTTGCCTCTTATTGTCCATACACCCAGGGGATTGCAGCTCTATTTGATTGTTATTTACAAGATACCCAAGGTAATAAAGCTTCATGTGTCTATTATTGTCTATACACCCAGGGGAATACATATTCATTTCTCTGTTTTTATCAATACACCTAGGGTAATACCGCTACATTTGTTTGTTATAGTCTATACACCCATGGTAATACAGCTTCATTTGTCTGATATTGTCTATACACCCAGGGTAATACAGCTCATTTGTCTGTTATTGTCTATACACCCAGGGGAATACAGTGTCATTTGTCTGTTATTGTCTATCCCCAGGCGAATACAGTGTCATTTGTCTGTTATTGTATATGCACCCATGGGAATACAGCTCCATTTGTCTGTTATTTCCCATACACCCAGGGGAATACAGTTTCATTTGTCTGTTATTGTCTATACACCAAGGGAATACAGCTTCATTTGTTTGTTATTTTCCATACAACCATGGTAATACAGCTTCATTTGTCTGTTATTGTCTATACACCGAGGGGAATACAGCTTCATTTTTCTGTTATTGTCTATACCCCCAGGGGAATACAGCTTCATTTGTCTGTTATTTTCAGTACACCCAGAGTAATACAGCTTCATTTGTTTGTTATTTTCCATACACCCAGTGTAAAACAGCTTCATTTTTTGTTATTGTCTATACACCCAGGGGAATTCAGCTTCATTTGTCTGTTATTGTCTATCCACCAGGGGAATACAGTGTCATTAGTGTGTTATTGTCTATGCACCCATGGTAATACAGCTTCATTTGTCTGTTATTGTCTATACACTCAGAGGAATACAGTTTCATTTGTCTGTTATTGTCTTTCTATACACCGCGGGGAATACAGCTTCATTTGTCTGTTAGTGTCTATGCACCCAGGCGAATACAGCTTCATTTGTTTGTTATTGTCCATACACCCAGGGGAATTCAGCTTCATTTGTCTGTTATTGTCTATCCCCCAGGGGAATACAGCTTCATTTGTTTGTTATTGTCTATACAACCAGGGGTATACATCTTCATTTGTCTGTTATTGTCTATGCAACCAGAGGAATACAGCTTCATTTTTCTGTTATTGTCTATGCACCTAGGGGATTAAAGCTTCATTTGTTTGTTATTGTCCATACACCCAGGGGAATACAGCTCCATTTGTTTGTTATGTACCATATACCAAGGGTAATAGAGCTTCATTTTTCTGTTATTTCCCATACACCCAGGGGAATACAGCTTCATTTGTCTGTTATTGTCTATACACCAAGAGGAATACAGCCTCATGTGTTTGTTATTTTCCATACAACCAGGATAATACAGCTTCATTTTTCTGTTATTCTCCATACACCCAGTGTAAAATAGCTTCAATTTTCTGTTATTGTCTATACCCCTAGGGGAATACAGCTTAATTTGTCTGTTATTTTCAGTACACCCAGGGTAATATAGCTTCATTTGTTTGTTATTCTCCATATACCCAGTGTAAAACAGCTTCAATTTTCTGTTATTTTCTATACACCCAGGGGAATTCAGCTTCATTTGTCTGTTATTGTCTATCCCCCAGGGTAATACAGTGTCATTTGTATGTTATTGTCTATGCACCAAGGGTAATACAGCTTCATTTGTCTGTTATTGTCTATACACCCAGAGCAATATAGCTTCATTTGTCTGTTATTGATCTTTATATACACCCCGGGGAATGCAACTGTAATTGTCTGTTAGTGTCTATGCACCCAGGGATATAAAGCTTCATTTGTCTGTTATTGTCCATACCCCCAGGGGAATACAGCTTCATTTGTCTGTTATTTTCAGTACACCCATGGTAATATAGATTCATTTGTTTGTTATTGTCTATACACCCTGGTGAATTCAGCTTCATCTGTCTGTTATTTTCAGTACACCCAGGGGAATACAGCTTCATTTATCTGTTATTGTCTATACAGCCAGGGGAATACAGCTTCATGTTTCTGTTATTGTCTATACCCCTAGGGGAATACAGCTTCATTTTTCTGTTATTTTCAGTACACCCAGGGTAGTTTATCTTCATTTGTTTGTTATTCTCCATACACCCAGTGTAGAACAGCTTCATTTTTTCTGTTATTGTCTATACACACAGGGGAAAACAGCTTCATTTGTCTGTTATTGTCTATCCCCAGGGGAATACAGTGTCATTTGTCTGTTATTTTCTATGCACCCAGGGTAATACAGCTTTATTTGTCTGTTATTGTCTATACACCCAGAGCAATACCGATTCATTTGTCTTTTATTGTCTTTATATACACCCCGGGGAATACAGCTGCATTTGTCTGTTAGTGTCTATGCACCCAGGGGAATAAAGCTTCATTTATCTGTTATTGTCCATACACCTAAAGGAATTCAGCTTCATTTGTCTGTTATTGTCTATCCCCCAGGGGAATACAGCTGCATTTGTTTGTTATTGTCTATACACCCAGGGGTATACATCTTCATTTGTCTGTTATTGTCTATACACCCAGAGGAATACAGCTTCATTTTTCTGTTATTGTCTATACCCCCAGGGGAACACAACTTCATTTGTATGTTATTTTCTAAGCACCCAGGGGATTAAAGCTTCATTTGTTTGTTATTGTCCATACACCCAGGGGAATACAGCTCCATTTGTTTGTTATGTACCATATACCCAGGGTAATAGAGCTTCATTTGTCTGTTATTGTCCATACACCCATGGGAATACAGCTACATTTGTCTGTTATTGTCTATACACCCAGGGGAATACAGCTCCAATTGTCTGTTATTTCTCATACACCCAGGGGAATACAGCTCCATTTGTCTGTTATTGTCTCTATACTAAGGGGAATAAAGCTTCATTTGTTTGTTATTTTCCATACAACCAGGGTAATACAGCTTCATTTGTCTGTTATTGTCTATACACCCAGGGGAATACAGCTTCATTTGTCTGTTATTTTCAGTACACCCACGGGAATACAGCTTCATTTGTCTGTTATTGTCTATACACCCATGGGAATACAACTTTATTTTTCTGTTATTGTCTATATCCCCAGGGGAATACAGCTTCATATGTCTGTTATTGGCTATACACCAAGAGGAATACAGCCTCATGTGTTTGTTATTTTCCATACAGCCAGGATAATACAGCTTCATTTTTTTGTTATTGTCTATACCCCTAGGGGAATACAGCTTAATTTGTGTGTTATTTTCAGTACGTACACCCAGGGTAATATAGCTTCATTTGTTTGTTATTCTCCATACACCCAGTGTAAAACAGCTTCAAATTTCTGTTATTGTCTATACCCCTAGGGGAATACAGCTTAATTTGTCTGTTATTTTCAGTACACCCAGGGTAATATAGCTTCATTTGTTTGTTATTCTCCATACACCCAGTGTAAAACAGCTTCAATTTTCTGTTATTGTCTATACACCCAGGGGAATTCAGCTTCATTTGTCTGTTATTGTCTATCCCCAAGGGTAATACAGTGTCATTTGTATGTTATTTTCTATGCACCCAGGGTAATACAGCTTCATTTGTCTGTTATTGTCTATACACTCAGAGCAATATAACTTCATTTGTCTGTTATTGATCTTTATATACACCCCGGGGAATGCAACTGTAATTGTCTGTTAGTGTCTATGCACCCAGGGATATAAAGCTTCATTTGTCTGTTATTGTCCATACCCCCAGGGGAATACAGCTTCATTTGTCTGTTATTTTCAGTACACCCATGGTAATATAGATTCATTTGTTTGTTATTGTCTATACACCCAGGTGAATTCAGCTTCATTTATCTGTTATTTTCAGTACACCCAGGGGAATACAGCTTCATTTATCTGTTATTGTCTATACAGCCATGGGAATACAACTTTATTTTTCTGTTATTGTCTATATCCCCAAGGGAATACAGCTTCATATGTCTGTTATTGTCTATCCGCCAGTGGAATACAGTGTCATTTGTCTGTTATTGTCTATGCACCCATGGTAATACAGCTTCATTTGTCTGTTATTGTCTATACACTCAGAGGAATACAGTTTCATTTGTCTGTTATTGTCTTTCTATACACCCCGGGGAATACAGCTTCATTTGTCTGTTAGTGTCTATGCACCCAGGGGAATACAGCTTCATTTGTTTGTTATTGTCCATACACCCAGGGGAATTCAGCTTCATTTGTCTGTTATTGTCTATCCCCTAGGGGAATACAGCTTCATTTGTTTGTTATTGTCTATACAACCAGGGGTATACATCTTCATTTGTCTGTTATTGTCTATGCAACCAGAGGAATACAGCTTCATTTTTCTGTTATTGTCTATGCACCCAGGGGATTAAAGCTTCATTTGTTTGTTATTGTCCATACACCCAGGGTAATACAGCTCCATTTGTTTGCTATGTACCATATACCCAGGGGAATACAGCTTCATTTGTCTGTTATTGTCTATACACCAAGAGGAATACAGCCTCATGTGTTTGTTATTTTCCATACAGCCAGGATAATACAGCTTCATTTTTTTGTTATTGTCTATACCCCTAGGGGAATACAGCTTAATTTGTGTGTTATTTTCAGTACGTACACCCAGGGTAATATAGCTTCATTTGTTTGTTATTCTCCATACACCCAGTGTAAAACAGCTTCAAATTTCTGTTATTGTCTATACCCCTAGGGGAATACAGCTTAATTTGTCTGTTATTTTCAGTACACCCAGGGTAATATAGCTTCATTTGTTTGTTATTCTCCATACCCCCAGTGTAAAACAGCTTCAATATTCTGTTATTGTCTATACACCCAGGGGAATTCAGCTTCATTTGTCTGTTATTGTCTATCCCCAAGGGTAATACAGTGTCATTTGTATGTTATTTTCTATGCACCCAGGGTAATACAGCTTCATTTGTCTGTTATTGTCTATACACTCAGAGCAATATAACTTCATTTGTCTGTTATTGATCTTTATATACACCCCGGGGAATGCAACTGTAATTGTCTGTTAGTGTCTATGCACCCAGGGATATAAAGCTTCATTTGTCTGTTATTGTCCATACCCCCAGGGGAATACAGCTTCATTTGTCTGTTATTTTCAGTACACCCATGGTAATATAGATTCATTTGTTTGTTATTGTCTATACACCCAGGTGAATTCAGCTTCATTTATCTGTTATTTTCAGTACACCCAGGGGAATACAGCTTCATTTATCTGTTATTGTCTATACAGCCAGGGGAATACAGCTTCATTTTTCTGTTATTGTCTATACCCCCAAGGGAATACAGCTTCATTGTTCTGTTATTTTCAGTACGCCCAGGGTAGTTTATCTTCATTTGTTTGTTATTCTCCATACACCCAGTGTAGAACAGCTTCATTTTTTCTGTTATTGTCTATACACACAGGGGAAAACAGCTTCATTTGTCTGTTATTGTCTATCCCCAGGGGAATACAGTGTCATTTGTCTGTTATTGTCTATACACCCAGAGCAATACAGATTCATTTGTCTTTTATTGTCTTTATATACACCCCGGGGAATACAGCTGCATTTGTCTGTTAGTGTCTATGCATCCAGGGGAATAAAGCTTCATTTATCTGTTATTGTCCATACACCCAAAGGAATTCAGCTTCATTTGTCTGTTATTGTCTATCCCCCAGGGGAATACAGCTGCATTTGTTTGTTATTGTCTATACACCCAGGGGTATACATCTTCATTTGTCTGTTATTGTCTATACACCCAGAGGAATACAGCTTCATTTTTCTGTTATTGCATATACCCCCAGGGGAATACAGCTTCATTTGTATGTTATTGTCCATACACCCAAAGGAATTCAGCTTCATTTGTCTGTTATTGTCTATCCCCCAGGGGAATACAGCTGCATTTGTTTGTTATTGTCTATACACCCAGGGGTATACATCTTCATTTGTCTGTTATTGTCTATACACCCAGAGGAATACAGCTTCATATTTCTGTTATTGTCTATACCCCCAGGGGAAAACAGCTTCATTTGTATGTTATTGTCTATACACCCAGAGCAATACAGATTCATTTGTCTTTTATTGTCTTTATATACACCCCGGGGAATACAGCTGCATTTGTCTGTTAGTGTCTATGCACCCAGGGGAATAAAGCTTCATTTATCTGTTATTGTCCATACACCCAAAGGAATTCAGCTTCATTTGTCTGTTATTGTCTATCCCCCAGGGGAATACTGCTTCATTTGTTTGTTATTGTCTATACACCCAGAGGAATACAGATTCATTTTTCTGTTATTGTCTATACCCCCAGGGGAATACAGCTTCATTTGTATGTTATTGTCTATACACCCAGAGGAATACAGCTTCATTTTTCTGTTATTGTCTATACCCCCAGGGGAATACAGCTTCATTTGTATGTTATTGTCTATGCACCCAGGGGATTAAAGCTTCATTTGTTTGTTATTGTTCATACACCCAGGGGAATACAGCTCCATTTGTTTGTTATGTACCATATACCCAGGGTAATAGAGCTTCATTTGTCTGTTATTGTCCATACACCCATGGGAATACAGCTACATTTGTCTGTTATTGTCTATACACTCATGGTAATACAACTTCATTTGTCTGTTATTGTCTCTTCACCCAGGGGAATACAGCTCCAATTGTCTGTTATTTCCCATACACCCAGGGGAATACAGCTCCATTTGTCTGTTATTGTCTCTATACCAAGGGGAATAAAGCTTCATTTGTTTGTTATTTTCCATACAACCAGGGTAATACAGCTTCATTTGTCTGTTATTGTCTTTACACCCAGGGGAATACAGTTACATTTGCCTCTTATTGTCCATACTCCCAGGGGAATACAGCTCTATTTGATTGTTATTTACAAGATACCCAAGGTAATAAAGCTTCATGTGTCTATTATTGTCTATACACCCACGGAAATACATATTCATTTCTCTGTTTTTATCAATACACCTAGGGTAATACCGCTACATTTGTTTGTTATTGTCTATACACCCATGGTAATACAGCTTCATTTGTCTGATATTGTCTATACACCCAGGGTAATACAGCTCATTTGTCTGTTATTGTCTATACACCCAGGGGAATACAGTGTCATTTGTCTGTTATTGTCTATCCCCAGGCGAATACAGTGTCATTTGTCTGTTATTGTATATGCACCCATGGGAATACAGCTCCATTTGTCTGTTATTTCCCATACACCCAGGGGAATACAGTTTCATTTGTCTGTTATTGTCTATACACCAAGGGAATACAGCTTCATTTGTTTGTTATTTTCCATACAACCATGGTAATACAGCTTCATTTGTCTGTTATTGTCTATACACCGAGGGGAATACAGCTTCATTTTTCTGTTATTGTCTATACCCCCAGGGGAATACAGCTTCATTTGTCTGTTATTTTCAGTACACCCAGAGTAATACAGCTTCATTTGTTTGTTATTTTCCATACACCCAGTGTAAAACAGCTTCATTTTTTGTTATTGTCTATACACCCAGGGGAATTCAGCTTCATTTGTCTGTTATTGTCTATCCACCAGGGGAATACAGTGTCATTAGTGTGTTATTGTTTATGCACCCAGGGTAATATAGCTTCATTTGTCTGTTATTGTCTTTCTATTCATCCGGGGAATACAGCTTTATTTGTCTGTTAGTATCTATGCACACATGGGATTAAAGCTTCATTTGTCGGTTATTGTCCATACACCCAGGGGAATACAGCTCCATGTGTTGTTATTTACCATATACACAGGGTAATAGAGCTTCATTTGTCTGTTATTGTCCATACACCCAGGGGAATACAGCTTCATTTGTCTGTTATTGTCTACACACTCATGGTAATACAGCTTCATTTGTCTGTTATTGTCTATACACCCAGGGGAATACGGCTCCATTTGTTTGTTATTTTCCATACACACAGGCTATACAGCTTCATATGTTTGTTATTGTCCATGCACCCAGAGGAATACAACTTCATTTGTCTGTTATTGTCTATGCACCCAGGGGAATACAGCGAGGGGTAATTGCCAAAAAGTCGTATCTGAAAATTTCATCATTTTGGGAAATTAAGAAAAATATCTTTATTCCTTTATTTTTTGACAGACATTTCCAATTTTTATAAAGTAACCAAATTTAACAAATCTGATTAAAATAACATCACCCCCTTATCGTTCATTGGGCATGTCTTTAGATTACAACTGATTTAAGATATACAATCATTTAGTATAACTCATTTGTTTTGATTAATCCCAGATGCTAATGCCAGTTGATAGTTATAACTGATAAGGCTAACTGCTGTGACATTTATTGATTAATTAAACACATGTTTGCATAGCATATACTTATTATACTCAGATAATATTTTCTGGCTCTGTAGAATCACTTTTACGGTTTGTTATTTTATGTTGCCAAATAGATGTAAAAAATGCAACTACACATTGGTTTTGTCAAAATAATTAAATAAACTCTGCCAAGAATGTCAAAGTAATGTATTTGTGTATAAGATTGTTTTCCAAAGCAAATAATATTTTCGTGAAAAGAAATCAAGAGTACAAAGAAAAAGTATCTGTTTATAAGATTGTTTACTAAATAAAATAATACTATGTGAAATTCAAATCATAGTGTTATAATAAAGTATCTGTCTATAGAATTGTTTACCAAAATAAATAATATTTTCAAAAAATCTAAATTATTATCATTTGAAATGTTATAAGCAAACACGTTTTGAAAAATCAAATGATGTTTTATTAAAGCCATTTTCTTTCATGTATCGAAACCATCTTATCTGTAGCCAATTGATCTTTCCACCTTTGGTATCTTCCTTTCTGAATTTCATTAATGTCTTGGTAACATCTTTGAAATCATAGAGGTCTCCGTATTTCAATGGCACAATGAAGTAGTGGTCTTTTCTTCTTGCCATTGAAACAACTGTTGCCCATTGTTGTGGCACAAATATCTCGGTCTTCCGCTTTGCGAATTCAATCGCATAGTGCATACTGTCACACTCCATTTGAGTGTGACCGCTTTCAAGAAATTTGTGATCGATGACTTTAATCGATTGATGCTTGATTACAAACATGCAATAGACAAGAAGCGATGAATTGATTGCGATTTTGTCCCGAACAGGCATCATAATAAAAGATTGCATGTGTTTTGGTATTTGGCAATGACATCAGTTGAAGGCAGATGCATGTTCCAATCTCACAAGATCCCCTCTGAGCGTCCACCTCTGACTAAAGATAACAGGTAGCATGAGTACTAGCCAAATTGTAAATGGAAAGGTTGTAGCAATTCAGTTTTCTCATATAATACAATTGACTGACCAAACTACACGGAGTCTGCAGTACTGCTTGGAGATCAAACGTCCCGAAAAAAAGGTCTGGTGAACTTATTGCCATTTCTTTATCTTTCTTCTTTTCTCCTCTGTCTTTAATCTTTCTGCTTTGTTGTTTCTCATATTCATCCTTCATTTCCATAGCTAGTGTATCTTGATCCTTATTTCTGTAATAATTGATACAAAGTGCACGTTGATCTTTCTTTGGGACATGGAATGAGAAATTATACTCCTCATTGAAAAGTTTCCTATAAACAGCATGACTGACCACTTCCTTTCCCGATATTTTCCTTTACATTGCTCAACATAAAGTTGGTACATCCTCATAATATTGAGATCTGCTCCCAAATATTTTCGACTGGAATCCTTTCTGATGTAGTGGCCATCTACCTCAGGGAAGGATTCAATGTGTTTTCTAACCCAATCCAAAGCTGTTTTTGTTGTCTTGTTATGAGATGTATGTTTACCGCGTCTATCTTCGCCAACGTAAACACCACCTTGCTGATTCTTAAATGCATGGTTTGCAAATGTTTCACTTATTCCTAAAGTTACAAGGAAACATTTCTTGCAAATTTGACAGGGTTGCCACCAACATTGAATGAATAAGACCTGTGAACATTCTTCTTATTTTGTGACTGGCTCATTTTCCTCATTCAGGTATGTTCTTGTTTTCTTTTCTTTTGTGCTAACAATGATGAACTCTTTTTCATTAACAGTAGGTGTGTCATTGGTACCTGGTTCATCAACCGTAAGTGT
This sequence comes from Bathymodiolus brooksi, assembly GCA_963680875.1. NCBI lineage: Eukaryota > Metazoa > Mollusca > Bivalvia > Mytilida > Modiolidae > Bathymodiolus > Bathymodiolus brooksi. The sequence goes on along the minus strand of OY804580.1, from coordinate 35,785,333 downwards.
GTCATTGTTACCTGGTTCATCAGTGGTAGGTGTGTCATTGATACCTGGTTGATCAGTGGTAGGTGTGTCATTGGTACCTGGTTCATCAACCATAGGTGTGTCATTGGTACCTGGTTCATCAACGTAGGTGTGTCATTGTTACCTGGTTGATCAGTGGTAGGTGTGTCATTCGTACCTGTTTCATAAGTGGTAGGTGTGTCATTGATACCTGGTTTATCAGTGGTAGGTGTGTCATTGGTACCTGGTTCATCAAACATAGGTGTGTCATTGGTATCTGGTTGATCAGTGGTAGGTGTGTCATTGATACCTGGGTCATCAACCATAGGTGTGTCAATAGTACCTGGTTCATCAGCCATAGGTGTGTCATTGATACCTGGTTCATCAACCATATGTGTGTCAATAGTACCTGGTTCATCAGCCATAGGTGTGTCATTGGTACCTGGTTCATCAACCGTAGGTGTGTCATTGGTACCTGGTTCATCAACCGTAGGTGTGGCATTGGTACCTTGTGTATCATTTACCTATTTGTTGCCTGTTTGTTACTGAGGAACCATCTTCTGTATCCCCTTCGACTGCATTAGAACCATTCTCTTGGGTATCACGTACCATAGCTGCAATTCTCGTCCATTCCTCGTCTGAAGACCAACTAGATTCCGACATTTTATTATCTGAAACAAATGAATATGAAACTTATTATTTTGATTAGCTAAAAGAATTGGCCAAATATAGGATTACCTCTCATATCCTATTGCCGAACAAGTAAACTCACTACAAATTATACCCCTGACAACAAACTTTGACACCTAAGTTGTATAGCCTCCCCTTTCAGATATTGGACAGCAACCATAGTCCGTCATGCATATTTTCAGGTTGTAAACTACATTGTTTTACAATTAATTCCATTGAATGGTTTAGGAGGATATGTTCTTATCAAATAATTTGATAATTAAAAAGTGACAATCTTTTCAATCTGGTAAAATAGAGTTCTTGTGAACAAATAAAAACTGAAACTCACCAATAGAAAACTAATTAATTAGTACTGCAGATGTGTTCATCACATTCACCATAACCAGCCTCTATTGAAAATATGGAAATAAATAACAATTAAAAAGCCATGCATTTTAAACAAAATGTCAATAATTTTATCGAAGGTTATGATATGTACAAACGTCATACTTGAGATAATAATAATACAAGATTTTTAGCACAAATATGTACAATCTGTCTAAGATAATTTATGAAGACTTAATACATATATTAAATTAAGTGAATACATAGTAAATTGATGTATAGTATCAAAGTATAGCAAGTGAATATCTAATTCTTACCTTTTTATCCATTGTTGCCTCAACTTTTCATTGCAGATACTACATTTCTTCCTGTTAATACACTTTTTGTACATGTAACAGCAGCTCTAGAATGCATCAACTTTATTTACTCTCTCCTGCCTCTACAGGATACTGTTTATAAATAACATCTGCAACGCGTTATCTGATATTGAGATAAGATGGCTAAACTTACTGGATAATTAGATTACTTTTCTGAAGTGCCAAAATGACTTATCTTTAAATAAGCGGTTTTTGCACTATTTTCTAAATAAAAAAATATGATATCATAAACTCGAAGTATATTATCTTCACATACATTTTTACAGCAATGTATCTTTTAATTAAAAAAATATACCTGGCATGCAATTATAGATTATCCAATATTACTGTTATTTGGCGTTTCAAGAAGACGTATATAAAATGATAATACTTTTGGGTTCTGGTCAATTTAAAATTAATGCATTATACTTTTGCCCTGAAATTTTCAGACATAACTAAATACTAACTTAGCAACATTTTAGTGCAAAAAAATGAAATTGGCAAAATTTTCAGATACGACTTTTTGGCTCTAAACCCTCGACAGCTCCATTTGTCTGTTATTTCCCATACACCCAGGGGCATACAGCTCCATTTTTCTGTTATTGTCTATACACGAAGGAGAATACAGCTTCATTTGTTTGCTATTTTCCATACACCCAGGGTAATACAGCTTCATTTGTCTGTTATTGTCTATACACCCAGGCGAATACAGCTTCATTTTTCTGTTATTGTCTATACCCCCAGGGGAATACAGCTTCATTTGTCTTTTATTTTCAGCACACCCAGGGGAATACAGCTTCATTTGTCTGTTATTGTCTATACACCCAGGGGAATACAGCTTCATGTTTCTGTTATTGTCTATACCCCCAGGGGAATATAGCTTCATTTGTCTGTTATTGTCTTTCTATACACCCAGTACACCTTTCAGTACAACCAGAATAATACAGCTTCATTTGTTTGTTATTTTCCATACACCCAGTGTAAAACAGCTTCATTTTTCTGTTATTGTCTATGCACCCATGGGAATTCAGCTTCATGTGTCTGTTATTGTCTATCCCCCAGGGGAATACAGTGTCATTTGTATGTTATTGTCTATTCACCCAGGGTAATACAGCTTAATTTGCCTGTTATTGTCTATTACCCAGAGGAATACAGCTTCATTTGTCTGTTATTGTCTTTCTATACACCCCTGGGAATACAGCTTCATTTTTCTGTTAGTGTCTATGCACCCAGGGGAATACAGCTTCATTTGTCTGTTATTGTCCATACACCCAGGGGAATTCAGCTTCATTTGTCTGTTATTGTCTATTCCCCAGTTAAATACAGCTTCATTTGTTTGTTATTGTCCATCCCCCAGGGGAATACAGTGTCATTTGTGTGTTATTGTCTATGCACCCAGGGTAATATAGCTTCATTTGTCTGTTATTGTCTTTCTATTCACCCGGGGAATACAGCTTTATTTTTCTGTTAGTATCAATGCACACAGGGGATTAAAGCTTCATTTGTCTGTTATTGTCCATACACCCAGGGGAATACAGCTCCATTTGTTTGTTATTTACCATATACACAGGGTAATAGAGCTTCATTTGTCTGTTATTGTCCATACAGCCAGGGGAATACAGCTTCATTTGTCTGTTATTGTCTATACACTCAAGGTAATACAGCTTCATTTGTCTGTTATTGTCTATACACCCAGGGGAATACAGTTTCATTTGCCTCTTATTGTCCATACACCCAGGGGAATACAGCTCCATTTGATTGTTATTTACAAGATACCCATGGTAATAAAGCTACATGTGTCTATTATAGTCTATACACCCAGGGGAATACATATTCATTTCTCTGTTTATATCTATACACCTAGGGTAATACTGCTTCATTTGTTTGTTATAGTCTATACACCCATGGTAATACAGCTTCATTTGTCTGTTATTGTCTATACACCCAGGGTAATACAGCTCATTTGTCTGTTATTGTCTATACACCCAGGAGAATACAGCTTCATTTTTCTATTATTGTCTATCCCCCAGGGGAATACAGTGTCATTTGTCTGTTATTGTATATGCACCCAGGGTAATATAGCTTCATTTGCCTGTTATTGTCTTTCTATGCACCCGGGGAATACAGCTTCATTTGTCTGTTAGTGTCTATGCACCCACGGCATTAAAGCTTCATTTTTCTGTTATTGTCCATACACCCAGGGGAATACACCTTCATTTGTCTGTTATTGTCTATACACTCATGGTAATACAACTTCATTTGTCTGTTATTGTCAATACACCCAGGGGAATACAGCTCCATTTGTCTGTTATTGTCTATACACCAAGGGGAATACAGCTTCATTTGTTTGTTATTTTCCATACAACCAGGGTAATACAGCTTCATTTGTCTGATATTGTCTATTCACCCAGGGGAATACTGCTTCATTTTTCTGTTATTGTCTATACACCCAGGGGAATACAGTTTCATTTGCCTCTTATTGTCCATAAACCCCGGGGAATACAGCTCCATTTGATTGTTATTTACAAGATACCCAAGGTAATAAAGCTTCATGTGTCTATTATTGTCTATACACCCAGGGGAATACATATTCATTTCTCTGTTTTTATCTATACACCTAGGGCAATACTGCTTCATTTTTCTGTTATTGTCTATACACCCAGGGTAATACAGCTCATTTGTCTGTTATTGTCTATACACCCAGTGGAATACAGCTTCATTTGTCTATTATTGTCTATCACCCAGGGGAATACAGTGTCATTTGTCTGTTATTGTATATGCACCCAGGGTAATATAGCTTCATTTGTCTGTTATTGGCTTTCTTTGCACCCGGGGAATACAGCTTCATTTGTCTGTTAGTGTCTATGCACCCAGGGGATTAAAGCTTCATTTGTCTGTTATTGTCCATACACCCAGGGGAATACAGCTCCATTTGTTTGTTATGTACCATATACCTAAGGTAATAGAGCTTCATTTGTCTGTCATTGTCCATACACCCAGGGGAATACAGCTTCATTTGTTTGTTATTGTCAATACACCCAGGGGAATACAGCTCCATTTATCTGTTATTTCCCATATACCCAGGGGAATACAGCTTCATTTTTCTGTTATTGTCTATACCCCCAGGTGAATACAGCTTCATTTTTCTGATATTTTCAATACACCCAGGGTAATACAGCTTCATTTGTTTGTTGTTTTCCATACACCCAGTGTAAAACAGCTTCATTTTTCAGTTATTGTCTATACACCCAGGGGAATTCAGCTTCATTTGTCTGTTATTGTCTATCCCCCAGTGTAATACAGTGTCATTTGTCTGTTATTGTCTATGCACCCAGGGTAATACAGCTTCATGTGTCTGTCATTGTCTATGCACTCAGAGGAATATAGCTTCATTTTTCTGTTATTGTCTATCCCCCAGGGGAATACAGCTTCATTTGTTTGTTATTGTCTATACACCCAGAGGAATATAGCTTCATTTTTCTGTTATTGTCTATCCCCCAGGGGAATACAGCTTCATTTGTATGTTATTGTCTTTCTATACACCCCGGGGAATACAGCATCATTTGTGTATTAGTGTCTATGCACCCAGGGGAATACAGCTTCATTTGTCTGTTATTGTCCATACACCTAGGGGAATTCAGCTTCATTTTTCTGTTATTGTCTATCCCCCAGGGGAATACAGCTTCATTTGTTTGTTATTGTCTATACACCCAGGGGTGTACATCTTCATTTGTCTGTTATTGTCTATACACCCAGAGGAATACAGCTTCATTTGTCTGTCATTGTCCATACACCCAGGGGAATACAGCTTCATTTGTCTGTTATTGTCTATACACTCAAGGTAATACAGCTTCATTTGTCTGTTATTGTCTATACACCCAGGGGAATACAGTTTCATTTGCCTCTTATTGTCCATACACCCAGGGGAATACAGCTCCATTTGATTGTTATTTACAAGATACCCAAAGTAATAAAGCTTCATGTGTCTATTATTGTCTATACACCCAGGGGAATACATATTCATTTCTCTGTTTTTATCTATACACCTAGGGTAATACTGCTTCATTTGTTTGCTATAGTCTATACACCCATGGTAATACAGCTTCATTTGTCTGTTATTGTCTATACACCCAGGGGAATACAGTTTCATTTGCCTCTTATTGTCCATACACCCAGGGGAATACAGCTCCATTTGATTGTTATTTACAAGATACCCAAGGTAATTAAGCTTCATGTGTCTATTATTGTCTATACACCCAGGGGAATACATATTCATTTCTCTGCTTTTATCTATACACCTAGGGTAATACTGCTTCATTTGTTTGTTATAGTCTATACACCCATGGTAATACAGCTTCATTTGTCTGTTATTGTCTATACACCCAGGGGAATACATATTCATTTCTCTGCTTTTATCTATACACCTAGGATAATACTGCTTCATTTGTTTGTTATAGTCTATACACCCATGGTAATACAGCTTCATTTGTCTGTTATTGTCTATACACCCAGGGGAATACATATTCATTTCTCTGCTTTTATCTATACACCTAGGATAATACTGCTTCATTTGTTTGTTATAGTCTATACACCCATGGTAATACAGCTTCATTTGTCTATTATTGTCTATACACCCAGGGGAATACATATTCATTTCTCTGCTTTTATCTATACACCTAGGATAATACTGCTTCATTTGTTTGTTATAGTCTATACACCCATGGTAATACAGCTTCATTTGTCTGTTATTGTCTATACACCTAGGGTAATACAGCTCATTTGTCTGTTATTGTCTATACACCCAGGGGAATACAGCTTCATTTGTCTATTATTGTCTATCACCCAGGGGAATACAGTGTTATTTGTCTCTTATTGTATATGCACCCAGGGTAATATAGCTTCATTTGTCTGTTATTGTCTTTCTATGCACCCGTGGAATACAGCTTCATTTGTCTGTTAGTGTCTATGCACCCAGGGGATTAAAGCTTCATTTGTCTGTTATTGTCCCTACACCCAGGGGAATACAGCTCCATTTGTTTGTTATGTACCATATACCTAAGGTAATAGAGCTTCATTTGTCTGTCATTGTCCATACACCCAGGGGAATACAGCTTCATTTGTCTGTTATTGTCTATACACTCAAGGTAATACAGCTTCATTTGTCTGTTATTGTCTATACACCCAGGGGAATACAGTTTCATTTGCCTCTTATTGTCCATACACCCAGGGGAATACAGCTCCATTTGATTGTTATTTACAAGATACCCAAGGTAATAAAGCTTCATACGTCTATTATTGTCTATCACCCAGGGGAATACAGTGTCATTTGTCTGTTATTGTCTATCACCCAGGGGAATACAGTGTCATTTGTCTGTTATTGTCTATCACCCAGGGGAATACAGTGTCATTTGTCTGTTATTGTATATGCACCCAGGGTAATATAGCTTCATTTGTCTGTTATTGGCTTTCTATGCATCCGGGGAATACAGCTTCATTTGTCTGTTAGTGTCTATGCACCCAGGGGATTAAAGCTTCATTTGTCTTTTATTGTCCATACACCCAAGGGAATATAGCTCCATTTGTTTGTTATGTACCATATACCTAAGGTAATAGAGCTTCATTTGTCTGTCATTGTCCATACACCCAGGGGAATACAGCTTCATTTGTCTGTTATTGTCTATACACTCAAGGTAATACAGCTTCATTTGTCTGTTATTGTCTATACACCCAGGGGAATACAGTTTCATTTGCCTCTTATTGTCCATACACCCAGGGGAGTACAGCTCCATTTGATTGTTATTTACAAGATACCCAAGGTAATAAAGCTTCATACGTCTATTATTGTCTATCACCCAGGGGAATACAGTGTCATTTGTCTGTTATTGTCTATCACCCAGGGGAATACAGTGTCATTTGTCTGTTATTGTCTATCACCCAGGGGAATACAGTGTCATTTGTCTGTTATTGTATATGCACCCAGGGTAATATAGCTTCATTTGTCTGTTATTGGCTTTCTATGCATCCGGGGAATACAGCTTCATTTGTCTGTTAGTGTCTATGCACCCAGGGGATTAAAGCTTCATTTGTCTTTTATTGTCCATACACCCAAGGGAATATAGCTCCATTTGTTTGTTATGTACCATATACCTAAGGTAATAGAGCTTCATTTGTCTGTCATTGTCCATACACCCAGGGGAATACAGCTTCATTTGTCTGTTATTGTCTATTCACTCATGGTAATACAACTTCATTTGTCTGTTATTGTCAATACACCCAGGGAATACAGCTCCATTTGTCTGTTATTTCCCATACACCCAGGGGAATACAGCTCCAGTTTTCTGTTATTGTATATACCCCCAGGGGAACACAGCTTCATTTGTCTGATATTTTCAATACACCCAGGGTAATACAGCTTCATTTTTCTGTTATTGTCTATACCCCCAGTTGAATACAGCTTCATTTGTCTGTTATTGTCTATACACCAAGGGGAATACAGCTTCATTTGTTTGTTATTTTCCATACAACCAGGGTAATACAGCTTCATTTGTCTGTTATTGTCTATACACCCAGGGGAATACAGCTTCATTTGTCTGTTATTTTCAGTACACCCACGGGAATACAGCTTCATTTGTCTGTTATTGTCTATACACCCATGGGAATACAACTTTATTTTTCTGTTATTGTCTATACACCCAGTGTAAAACAGCTTCATTTTTCTGTTATTGTCTATCCCCCAGGGGAATACAGTGTCATTTGTCTGTTATTGTCTATGCACCCAGGGTAATATAGCTTCATGTGTCTGTTATTGTTTTTCTATTCACCCGGGGAATACAGCTTTATTTGTCTGTTAGAATCTATGCACACAAGGGATTAAAGCTTCATTTGTCTGTTATTGTCCATAAACCAAGAAGAATACAGCTCCATTTCTTTGTTATTTACCATATCCACAGGGTAATAGAGCTTCATTTGTCTGATATTGTCCATACACCCAGGGGAATACAGCTTCATTTGTCTGTTATTGTCTATACACTCATGGCAATACAGCTTCATTTGTCTGTTATTGTCTATACACTCAGGGGAATACAGTTGCATTTGACTCTTATTGTCCATACACCCAGGGGAATACAGCTCCATTTGATTGTTATTTACAAGATACCCAAGGTAATAAAGCTTCATGTGTCTATTATTGTCTATACACCCAGGGGAATACATATTCATTTCTCTGCTTTTATCTATACACCTAGGGTAATACCGCTATATTTGTTTGTTATTGTCTATACACCCATGGTAATACAGCTCCATTTGTCTGTTATTTTCCATACACCCAGGGGTATACAGCTTCATTTGTCTGTTATTTTCTATACACCAAGGGGAATACAGCTTCATTTGTTTGTTATTTTCCATACAACCAGGGTAATACAGCTTCATTTGTCTGTTATTGTCAATACACCCATGGGAATACAGCTTCATTTTTCTGTTATTGTCTATAACCCCAGGGGAATAGAGCTTCATTTGTCTGTTATTTTCAGTACACCCAGGGTAATACAGCTTCATTTGTTTGTTATTTTCCATACACCCAGTGTAAAACAGCTTCATTTTTCTGTTATTGTCTATACACCCAGGGAAATTCAGCTTCATTTGTCTGTTATTGTCTATCCACCAGGGCAATACAGTGTCATTTGTGTGTTATTGTCTATGCACCCAGGGTAATATAGCTTCATTTGTCTGTTATTGTCTTTTTATTCACCCGGGGAATACAGCTTTATTTGTCTGTTAGTATCTATGCACACATGGGATTAAAGCTTCATTTGTCTGTTATTGTTCATACACCCAGGAGAATACAGCTCCATGTGTTTGTTATTTACCATATAACCAGGGTAATAGAGCTTCCTTTGTCTGTTATTGTCCATGCACCCAGAAGAATACAACTTCATTTGTCTGTTATTGTCTATGCACCCAGGGGAATACAGCTCCATTTGTCTGTTATTTCCCATACACCCAGTGGAATACATATCCATTTTTCTGTTATTGTCTATACACGAAGGAGAATACAGCTTCATTTGTTTGTTATTTTCCATGCACACAGGCTATACAGCTTCATATGTTTGTTATTGTCCATGCACCCAGAGGAATACAACTTCATTTGTCTGTTATTGTCTATGCACCCAGGGGAATACAGCTTCATTTGTTTGTTATTTTCTATACACGCAGGGGAATACAGCTTCATTTGTCTGTTATTGTCTATACACGCAGGGGAATACAGCTTCATTTTTCTGTTATTGTCTATACCCCCAGGGGAACACAGCTTCATTTTTCTTTTATTTTCAGTACACCCAGGGGAATACAGCTTCATTTGTCTGTTATTTTCAGTACACCCAGGGTAATACAGCTTCATTTGTTTGTTATTTTCCATACACCCAGTGTAAAACAGCTTCATTTTTCAGTTATTGTCTATACACCCAGGGGAATTCAGCTTCATTTGTCTGTTATTGTCTATCCCCCAGTGGAATACAGTGTCATTTGTCTATTATTGTCTATGCACCCAGGGTAATACAGCTTCATTTGTCTGTTATTGTCTATACACTCAGAGGAATACAGTTTTATTTGTCTGATATTGTCTTTCTATACACCCCTGGGAATACAGCTTCATTTGTCTGTTAGTGTCTATGCGACAAGGGGAATACAGCTTCATTTTTCTGTTATTGTCCATACACCCAGGGGAATTCAGCTTCATTTGTCTGTTATTGTCTATCCCCCAGGGGAATACAGCTTCATTTGTTTGTTATTGCCTATGCACCCAGGGGTATACATCTTCATTTGTTTGTTATTGTCTATACACCCAGAGGAATACAGCTTCATTTTGCTGTTATTGTCTATACCCCAGGGGAATACAGCTTCATTTGTATGGTATTGTCTATGCACCCAGGGGATTAAAGCTTCATTTGTTTGTTATTGTCCATACACCCAGGGGAATACAGCTCCATTTGTTTGTTATGTACCATATACCCAGGGATATAGAGCTTCATTTGTCTGTTATTGTCCATACACCCATGGGAATACAGCTTCATTTGTTTGTTATTGTCTATACACTCATGGTAATACAACTTCATTTGTCTGTTATTGTCAATACACCCAGGGGAATACAACTCCATTTGTCTGTTATTTCCCATACACCCAGGGGAATACAGCTCCATTTGTCTGTTATTGTCTATACACCAAGGGGAATACAGCTTCATTTGTTTGTTATTTTCCATATAACCATGGTAATACAGCTTCATTTGTCTGTTATTGTCTATACACCCAGTAGAATACAGCTTCATTTTTCTGTTATTGTCTATACCCCATGGCAATACAGTTTCATTTGTTTTTTATTTTCCATACACCCAGTGTAAAACAGCTTCATTTTTCGGTTATTGTCTATACACCCAGGGGAATTCAGCTTCATTTGTCTGTTATTGTATATCCCCCATGGGAATACAGTGTCATTTGTCTGGTATTGTCTATACACCCAGAGGAATACAGCTTCATTTTTCTGTTATTGTCTTTCTATACACCCCGGGGAATACAGCTTCATTTGTCTGTTAGTGTCTATGCACCCAGGGGAATTCAGCTTCATTTGTCTGTTATTGTCCATACACCCAGGGGAATTCAGCTTTATTTGTCTATTATTGTCTATCCCCCAGTTGAATACAGCTTCATTTGTTTGTTATTGTCTATACACCCAGGGGAATACATCTTCATTTGTCTGTTATTGTCTATACACCCAGAGGAATACAGCTTCATTTTTCTGTTATTGTCTATACCCCAGGGGAATACAGCTTCATTTGTCTGTTATTTTCAGTACACCAAGGGAAATACAGCTTCATTTGTTTGTTATTTTCCATACACCTAGTGTAAAACAGCTTCATTTTTCTGTTATTGTCTTTGCACCCAGGGGAATTCAGCTTCATTTGTCTGTTATTGTCTATCCCCCAGGGGAATACAGTGTCATTTGTCTGTTATTGTCTATGCATCCAGGGTAATACAGCTTCATGTGTCTGTTATTGTCTGTACACCCAGAAGAATACAGCTTCATTTGTCTGTTATTGTCTTTCTATACACCCCGGGGAATACAGCTTCATTTGTCTGTTAGTGTCTATGCACCCAGGGGAATAAAGCTTCATTTGTCTGTTATTGTCCATACGCTCAGGGGACTACAGCTCCATTTGTTTGTTATTTACCATATACCCAGGGTAATAGAGCTTCATTTGTCTGTTATTGTCCATACACCCAGGGGAATAGATCTTCATTTGCCTGTTATTGTCAATACACCCATGGTAATGAAGCTTCATTTGTCTGTTATTGTCGATACACCAAGGGTAATACAGCTTCATTTGTCTGTTATTGTCTATACACCCTGGGGAATACAGCTTCATTTTACTTTTATTGTCTATGCAACCATGGTAATACAGCTTCATTTGTCTGTTATTGTCTATACACCCAGAGGAATATAGCTTCATTTGTCTGTTATTGTCTTTCTATACACTCGGGGAATACAGCTTCATTTGTTTGTTGGTGTCTATGCACCCAGGGGATTAAAGCTTCATTTGTCTGTTATTGTCCATAAACCGAGGGGAACACAGCTTCATTTGTTTGTTATTTAACATACACCCAGGGTAATAGAGCTTCATTTTTCTGTTATTGTCCATACACCCAAGGGAATACAGCTTCATTTGTCTGTTATTGTCTGTTCACTCATGGTAATACAGCTTCATTTGTCTGTTATTGTCTATACTCCCAGGGGAATACAGCTCCATTTGTCTGTTATTTCCCATGCACCAAGGGGAATACAGCTTCATTTGTGTGTTATTTTCCATACACCCAGGGTAATACAGCTTCATTTGTCTGTTATTATCGATACACCCAGGGGAAAACAGCTTCATTTGTCTGTTATTGTTTATACACCCATGGGAATACAGCTTCATTTGTCTGGTATTGTCCATACACATAGTGTAATACAGCTTCATTTGTCTGTTATTGTCCATACACCCAGGGGGATACAGCTTAATTTGTTTGTTTTTTGTCTATACATCCAGGGGAATACAGCTTCATTTGTCTGTTATTGTCTATGCACCCAGGGGAATAGAGCTTCATTTGCCTCTTATTTTCCATACATCCAGGCGAATACAGCTCCATTTGATGGTTATTTACAAGATACCCAAGCTAATAAATCTTCATTTCTCTATTATTGTCTATACACCCAGGGGAATACATATTCATTTCTCTGTTTTTATCTATACACCCAGGGGAATAGAGCTTCATTTGTCTGGTATTGTCTATACATCGAGAGGAATGCAGCTTCATTTGTCTGTTATTGTCTATCCCCCAGGGGAATACAGTGTCATTTTTCTGTTATTGTCTATACACCCAGAGGAATACAACTTCATTTGTCTGTTATTGTCTTTCAATACACCCAGGGTAATACAGCTTCATTTGTCTATTAGTGTCTATGCACCCAGGGGATTAAGGCTTCATTTGTCTGTTATTGTCCATACACCCAGGGGAATGTAACTCCATTTGTTTGTTATTTACCGTATACCCAGGGTAATAGAGCTTCATTTGTCTGTTATTGCCCATACACCCAGGGGAATACAGCTTCATTTGTGTTTTATTGTCTTTCTATACACCCAGTGGAATACAGCTTCATTTGTCTGTTATTGTCCATACACCAAGGGGAATTCAGCTTCATTTGTCTCTTATTGTCTATCCCTCAGAGGAATACAGCTCCATTTGTTTGTTATTGTCTATACACCCAGGGGTATACAGCTTCATTTGTCTGTTATTGTCTATACACCAATGGGAATACAGCTTCATGTGTCTGATATTGTCCATACACACAGTGTAATATAGCTTCATTTGTCTGTTATTGTCCATACACCCAGGGGGATACAGCTTCATTTGTTTGCTTTTGTCTATACATCCAGGGGAATACAGCTTCATGTGTCTGTTATTGTCTATGCACCCAGGGTAATACAGCTTCATTTGTCTCTTATTGTCTATAAACCCCGGGGAATACAGCTTCATTTGCCTCTTATTGTCTATACACCCATTGGAATACACTCCATTTGATTGTTATTTACAAGATACCCAGGTAATAAAGCTTCTTTTCTGTTTTTATCTATACATCTAGGGTAATACTTCTTCATTTGTTTGTTATTGTCTATACACCCAGAGGAATGCAGCTTCATTTGTTGGTTATTGTTTATACTTCCAGGGGAATACAGCTTCATTTGTTTGTTATTGTCCATATATCCATGGGAATGCAGCTTCATTTGCTTGTTACTTTCCATACACACAGGGGAATACAGCCTCATTTGTCTGTTATAGTCTATACACCCCGCGGGATACAGCTTCATTTGCCTGTTATTGTTTATACACCCAGGGGAATACAGCTTCATTTGTTTGTTATTGTCTACACACCCAGGGGAATACAGCTTCATTTATCTGTTATGTTCAATACACCCAGGGTAATACAGCGTCATTTGTTTGTTATTTTCCATACACACAGGCTATACAGCTTCATATGTTTGTCATTGTCCATGCATCCAGAGGAATGCAACTTCAGTTGTCTGTTATTGTTTGTAAACCAGGTGATTACAGCTTCATTTGTCTGTTATTGTCTATACACCAAGGGGAATACAGCTTCATATATTTGTTATTTTCCATACACCCAGGTAATACAGCTTCATTTGTCTGTTATTTTCTATACACTCAGGGGAATACAGCTTCATTTTTCTGGTATTGTCTATACTCCTAGGGGCACACAGTACACCAAGGGTAATACAGCTTCATTTGTTTGTTTTTTTCCATACACCCAGTGTAAAACAGCTTCTTTCTGTTATTGTCTATACACCCAGGGCAATTCAGCTTCATTTGTCTGTTATTGTCTATCCCCCAGGATAATACAGTGTCATTTGTCTGTTATTGCCTATGCACCCAGGGTAATACAGCTTCATGTTTCTGTTATTGTCTACACACCCAGAGGAATACAGCTTCATTTGTCTGTTATTGTCTTTCCATACACCCCGGGGAATACAGCTTTATTTGTGTGTTAGTGTCTGTGCACCCAGGGGAATAAAGCTTCATTTGTCTGTTATTGTCCATAAACCCAGGGGAATACAGTTTCATTTGTCTGTTATTGTCTATTCCCCCAGGGGAATACAGCTTCGTGTGTCTGTTATTTTCAGTACACCCAGGAGAATACAGCTTCATTTGTTTGTTATTTTCCATACACCCAGGGTAATACAGTTTCATTTTTCTGTTATTGTCTATGCACCCAGGGGAATACAGCTTCATTTTTCTGTTATTTTCTATACCCCCAGGGGAATACAGCTTCATTTGTCTGTTATTTTCAGTACACCCACGGGAATACAGCTTCATTTGTTTGTTATTTACCATATACCCAGGGTAATAGAGCTTCATTTGTCTGTTATTGTCCATACATCCAGGGTAATACATCTTCATTTGTCTGTTATTGTCTATCCACCCATTCTAATACAACTTCATTTGTCTGATATTGTCTATACACCCAGGGTAATACAGCTTCATTTGTCTGGTATTGTCTATCAACCAGGGAATACAGTGTCATTTGTATGTTATTGTCTATGCACCCAGGGTAATAGAGCATCATTGTCTGTTATTGTCTATACACCCAGAGGAATACAGCTTCATTTGTCTGTTATTGTCTTTCTATCCCCCCCGGGGAATACAGCTTCATTTGTCTGTTAGTGTCTATGCACCCAGGGGATTAAAGCTTCATTTGTCTGTTATTGTCCATACACCCAGGGGAATACAGCTCCATTTGTTTGTTATTTACCATATACTCAGGGTAATAGAGCTTCATTTTTCTGTTATTGTCCATACACCAAGGGGAATACAGCTTCATTTGTCTGTTATTGTCCATACACACAGGGGAATACAGCTTCATTTGTCTGTTTATTCTCTGTCTGTTTTGTTTTTCATTTCAGTATTTAATTATTAGATAAAATGCATTTCATGATCGTTTATCGTTCAAAATAATATGTGTTGTGTTGATAAAGATTTTTTGTAGATTATATTATTATCTATTCTTTCAATCTGGTAGAGTTACTAAAATGAGATAAATAGCAGGTATAACAGAAATATTTTGAAAATTTTGTAAATATCATTTTCAGTGAATATCATAGGGTTATTGCACGAATATTGATGAATATTCTTTAAAGCAGATTCGCACGATCTTGTAGGTGCAATTAATTTTCTGCAAGGGATGATACTGTTAATCAATATTCTTATTTGTAAAGCATAACTTTAAAAACATAAAATGACGAAATCACCCTCATAACACATCGATAACGTCATGATTTGAAGAAATATTGCCCTGGTGAAAATATCAGGGAACATTGTGCTTTAGCTCTATGTTACCTTCTACACAAAATATTATACTGCTATAATCAAAATATATATCAACCCAAGAAATGCAACCTTCTCCTTGTCCTACGGTCTCGTTGAATAATGTTACTTGCATGATTTGACAAAGCCCAATAGTATCAGTATCAATCATTCAATAATTGTATTGCATCGTTATTTATTTTGGTTTATTCAGGTCAACTTCAGTGGGTTGTAAAAGAAAAGGTAACTGCCTATGGACAGAATTTGATATTGTTTTGTCCCGTTGAAAACTGCTGCAGTGAGCCGGCAGGATGGTCTGTCGGACCTAAGTCGATAATTCTGGATGTAAAAACATTTTCAAATGATCCCAAAGTGAAATACCATGGAACATATAATAAAGATGGGTTTGGTGTTGTCATCCGCAATCTGTCTGAAGCAGACTTAAATGTTACTTATCGCTGTGTTTATGGATTTGACCAGTCAACCCCGAAATATTTGCTTCATGTCGATGTCTTTAGAGAAAGTAAGTAAAATCAATATAAAACACAAATATAGCATTCAATACGAAAACTGAGATCCTTTTGGTTACAATATTATAATCAACCATGCTTTAAAGGAATATTTTGTAATATATGTCTGGTAAAAAAGAATGCAGATGTGAATGAACATGAGACACTATCCACTTTTTCACTTAGACACAAATTAAAGTAAAGGAACAGCGTTCTGATTGTCATTCTACATTTCATAATCACAATAGTGTCTTTAATAATGATCATATATACCCTAAATGAGTGCGAAACGGTCCCTATCCAGCAGTACTGTGGCAATCTTCTTTCTATAAAAACTACATCTGGATCAATTTGATGTTATTAGGTCTATATGTTCCTTTGGAAAAGGTACATTCATTTTAATATTTGATAAGTCAGTTTTCCTTAGCAAAACTCCACCGAGGTTTGATAATAATATTATACTGACCCACTGAGTATAGTGACCAGCGCTGATGTTTGCTCACGTTAAAATCGTACCGATTGGAGTTTCCACCAGTTGTTGCTACGAACACTAACTGGAACTTAGAATGTGAATTAACTAGTTCTTTCAAAAACATAGTTTATCGGTGATGATGTATGTAATTATGCCCATCCCAGAAGCTGGAGACAATTAGTTTTACCCATTTCAGTACGTTTGTCTGTATGTTCCTCACACATTTGGTTTCCGCTCAATAACTGATGCTCACCCTTAGCAAATCATTTGAAATGTATAAACCAAGTCAGTAATCATAATAGGAATGTCAAATTCGATTTCTGACTTTACCGCTTTATCCGTTTTGGAGATATGTCCTTGATTTTCCGGATGAAATAACTGTTTATTTTTAGCTGCATTTTCAAATAGGGAAAACATCTAGATAAATAGATTTGCTCAGTTTATGGTATGTACTATATAAAAAAAATCCATAACAATTAGGTATTTTTTCATATATTTCTATCTACGAATGTTTAAAAAAAATGTCATAATGTCCTCAAGATAGTACTATCATCAACAGTTCACCCTAACCAAAGCTTGCTTGCAGTAGAAATTGTTAAAATAAAATATATGTGAAAAATCATATCATATCATAAAAATTATCTGGCTTAGTCCTAATGAGGGACATCTTCGCCAGACAAATGTTACAATCTACCTCCTCTGCATCAACCTTGGTCGTGTTACCCGGATATTCGTGATTACAGGATGACGTTTTGAACTGGTTGCAGCCAGCGATAGTCGCAATCAATCAGTATGCATGTTGTAAAAACACGTATTTTGTAGAGAAAAAGTGAAAGGATGAAATGGACACGTGTATCCTTCGCCATGAGGAAATTCCAAAAATGCACAAAATCCCACGAGGAACTTCCAAAAATGCACAACATTATATGAGGAACTTACAAAAATGCACAAAATCCCATGAGGAAATTCCAAATATGCACAAAATCCCACGAGGAACTTCCAAAAATGCACAACATTATATGAGGAACTTACAAAAATGCACAAAATCCCATGAGGAAATTCTAAATATGCACAAAATCCCACGAGAATCTTCCGAAAATGCACAAAATCTCATGATTAACTTGGAATAATGCTCAAAATCCCATGAGGAACTCTCAAATATGCACAATCCTACGAGGAGCTTCCAAAAATGCACAAAATCCCACGAGGAACTTCCAAATATGCACAAAATCCCACGAGGAACTTCCCAAAATGCACAAAATCCCACGAGGAACTTCCAAAAATGCACAAAATCCCATGAGGAACTTCCAAATATGCACAAAATCCCACCAGGATCTTCCGAAAATGCACAAAATCCCATGAGGAACTTCCAAAAATGCACAAAATCCCAGGAGAAACTTCCAAATATGCACAAAATCAAGCGAGGATCTTCCAAAAATGCACAAAATCTCATGATTGACTTTAATTAATGCACAAAATCCCACGAGGATCTTCCGAAAATGCACAAAACCCCAGGAAGAACTTCCAAAATATATAAAATCCCACGAGTAACTTCCAAAAATGCACAAAATTCAACCAGGAACTTCCAAAAATGCACAAAATCACAGGAGAAACTTCCAAATATGCACAAAATCCCACGATGATCTTCCGAAAATGCACAAAATCCCATGATTGACTTCAAATAATGCACAAAATCCCACGATGATCTTCTGAAAATGCACAAATCCCATGATTGACTTCGAATAATGCACAAAATCCC
Source organism: Bathymodiolus brooksi (assembly GCA_963680875.1). Lineage (NCBI taxonomy): Eukaryota > Metazoa > Mollusca > Bivalvia > Mytilida > Modiolidae > Bathymodiolus > Bathymodiolus brooksi. Next base: position 35,766,820 of record OY804580.1, on the reverse strand, counting down.
ACGAGGAACTTCCAAAAATGCAAAAAAATCTCACCAGGAACTTCTAATAATGCACAAAATCTCATAAGGGACTTCCAAAAATGCAGAAAATCCCATAAGGAACTTCCAATAATCCTATGAAGAACTTCAAACATTGCACAACATCCTGTGAGTTTCTTCCAAATATGCAAAAAATCACATGAAGAACTTCCAAAATGCAAAACATCCCATTAGGAACTTCCAAAAATGCACAAGATATTCTTGGCACATGCTTAGTGCTTTCAGTTAACTGGTGACATATTTTGGCATGAGGTGAAATTAATGACTTTTGTCGATTGGCTGAAAATCGTATTATATCTAATTAGTTATGGCTGTGTACGCGAATTGCGAATTTGCAGCTAACACCACAATATAAAAGAGGGAGGATGTCCTATAGCCCTTCTTATCCCATGTGTTCGAGCTGTTTTTATTTCTTCGAGGTTTATTATTAATGGTGTAGTAAATAAATTGTAAAATGAAGACGTGAAATAAATTCATACCTATTGCTTGATATTGTAAACATAGAAATTAACTGATACCTATTGCTTGATATTGTAAACATAGAAATTAACTGATATCTATTGCTTGTTAATTGTAGGGGTTTAAATTAACTGATACCTATTGCTTGCTAATGGTAAATTAATTGCATTGTAAGCATAGAAATAAACTATAATGCAATTATTAGTTAGCAAGTTTTTCTTTGGCTAATCCTCAATTGACATGGAGTAACTGAAGGTTCTAGCGCGGATGAGCCGCCATATTGATTTTTTTTTAAATTCAACATGTTAATTAAAACGATATGATAGACAACAAAGACATCTTTGGAAAAAAGTAGAAATTAATATTATCCGCAATTAAATATTCATGAGGTCAAGTGTTTAGTTCCTACACTGAAAAGTTTCATATAACGTAATACGTTTTAATGAAATTATGTGCCGAAGAAACATACAATATTTTGTGACATTTTATTTTTAGCTCACCTTGCCAAAGGCAATGTGAGCTTTTGCCATCACTTGGCATCCATCGGCCGTCGTCCGTTAACTTTTCACATTTTAATCTTCTCCTCTGAAACCCCTCAGCCAAATGAACTGAAACTTGGTAGGAAGCATCTATGGGAGTTTCTCTCTAAAGTTTACATATTTTGTCCCGATCGATTAACAAGCATGGCCGCCACAGGCAATTATTTTTTCTGATTGGCCGATTTTTTAAAATCTTCTCTTCTGAAACAGCTTGGCCAAATGAACCGAAACTTGGTAGACAGCATTTATGGAATGTCCTCTGTAAAGAGGCTCATTTCGTCCTGATCTGTTAACAAACATGGCCACCACAGGAAATTCTTGTTTCTGATCGGTTGATTTCTAAAAAAATCTTCTCCTCTGAAACTGCTTTCCCAAATAAACTGAATATTGGTTGGAAGCATAATTGTAATGTTCTCTATAAAGATTGCTCATTTCGTCCCACCATAGACAATTTTTGTTTCTGAATGGTCGATTTCTGAAAATCTTCTCCTCTGAAACCACTTTGCCAAATAAAATCGAAAAGTTTATATTCCGATACCAATATCTTATCGAAATATATTCCGTCACTGCAGAAAAGATTATAAGCGATGGATTTTCATATAGTGAAAATGTATAAAGATAAGTGGTCAAGAACAAAAATGTCAAAAATGTTTTTTTATCAATGTGTGACGTAAAGATATTTTTGACATTCACTTCACTGAGTTTGGTGCTGTTATGACAACTGTTTTACCTGTTTTATTCAAGTATTGTTATACATACTGTTATAGAGACAACCGAAAACTTTGAGCCGTGATGAAAGGGGAGGTTTGGCGCTTTAAAATCTGATTCAACCCACCATTTCTTTAGAAATGCCTGTACCAAGTCAGGGTCATTACGGTTTGCACAGTTTTCCGGTTGTTGACTGATTTTGTCTGTTTATATACTTATGAGTTTTTACTTTCCCTTTGTAAGATTGCTCGGAGTTCGGTAATTTTGTTATTACCCTTATTTGGTAGGAAGCATCTATGGAGGGTCCTCTATACATATTGCTAATTTCCTCCTCATCTGTTAGCAAACATGGCTGCCATAGGCAATTCTTGTTTCAAGTTGGTCGATTTTTAAAAATCTTCCCTCACTGAAACTGCTTAGCCAAATGAACCGCAACTTGATGGAAAGCACCTATGGAAGGTTCTGTATTAAGTTTCCTCAAAACAGAATGCAATGTGAGCGACACATGCTCCACCCACTGAGCCTCTAGTTTCTTTTCAATTCTTAGACCATTTCTCAGCTGTTTTCGTCGCGGCACTAGAAGATAAATAAATGTGTTGTATTTGAGTAGTTACAAGCGTCAATTGGGGCTTTGACGGTCTCAAATATCCCTTTTACTGGGTACATGTACGCGTCCCGAGTGCAACTTCATTTTCAAATCCCAAATTGACGCCGGCAACTACCGGTATTCAAATACAATACAGTTATTTCTAAGATTAACTCATGCGTATTACTTGTTAATTGTAGACGTAGAATAATGTTATGATTATTGCTTGTATTTGTGCAGAAGGTTATTGACCTCATTTAGATTCACTATAGAACACTGTGTTCATTTACTGTTCATGTTAAAAGTAATTGGGAAGCATATTTATGGCTCCCTTAATTTTTAGCTCACCTTGCCAAAGGCAATGTGAACTTTTGCCATCACTTGGCGTCCGTCGTCCGTTAACTTTTCACATTTTAATCTTCTCCTCTGAAACCGCTTGTCCAAATGAACCGAAACTTGGTAGGAAGCATCTATGGAAGGTCCTCTATAAAGATTGCTCATTTTGTCCCGATCAGCGCTCGACACTCGTTTTTAGACACTTGTACTTTTATTAATTTATATGTAGGATTTCCATTCTTTTATGCATGTAGTTTCATATGTGCATCTTCTGGTTCTTTTGTGCCGTACATGGACCGTCAAAACTGTTTTGATATTTGAAAAGTCGCCATATTGTTTCGAGATTTTATTTAATTAGACATTGATAAAGTCCCTCGGTGGGACGAAATTTTTTTCATTCTACGAAGTGTTTAATTCTTTATCACTTTGTTTTGTGTACTTGGTGTTGTTTTGCAAACCATTTTAAACGTTTATATATATATTTATATATACGTCTGAAAATTAAACAAAACAGTGTTAGAATTAGATTTTAGAGCTGTCAAATGTTTGTTCTTCCCTCGACGGGATTTGAACCCACACCATTGATACACTGCAGCACCATTCGCTTAGCCTTACGTCCAGCGCCCTAGACCTCTCGACCACAGTGTTAGAATTAGATTTTAGAGCTGTCAAATTTTTGTTCTTCCCTCGACGGGATTTGAACCCACACCATTGATACACTGCTTCACAATTCGCTTTGCCTTACGTCCAGCGCCCTAGACCACTCGACCACATCCACTCCCTAAAAAAGGAGCTTCAATAATCGTAGTGTTACCTTTTCTCGCAAGCCAAATCTCGAGATAGACATAAGACATGTGCATAAGCGTGTGTAGATGGTACATGTATACTTAATATTATAATTTGACAGCACTCTAACTCAGCAATGATTAATATATTGTATAGGATTATGAAGAATTCATTATACAGTCACAGGAAAAAAAGTATATTATACAAACGTCTAAGCAGGTGACAACCATACAATATATCTGTCCCACTGGATCTCAAAGTTACTTGTGATACTAGGTTAATACTAAATATTAAATATACGTCTGAAAATTAAACCAAACAGTGTTAGAATTAGATTTTAGAGCTGTCAAATTTTTGTTCTTCCCTCGACGGGATTTGAACTCACACCATTGATACACTGCAGCACCATTCGCTTAGCCTTACGTCCAGCGCCTTACACCACTCGACCACATCCACTCCCTAAAAAAGGAGCTTCAATAATCGTAGTGTTACCTTTTCTCACAAGGCAAATCTAGGGATAGACGTAAGACATGTGCATAAGCGTGTGTAGATGGTACATGTATACTTAATATTATAATTTGACCGCACTCTAACTCAGCAATTTTCAATATATTGTATAGGATAATGAAGAATTCATTATACAGTCACAGGAAAAACAGTATATTATACAAACGTCTAAGCAGGTGACAAACATACAATATATCTGTCCCATTGGATCTCAAAGTTGCTTGTGATACTAGGTTAATACTAAATATTAAATATACGTCTGAAAATTAAACGAAATAGTGTTAGAATTAGATTTTAGAGTTGTCAAATTGTTGTTCTTCCCTCGACGGGATTTGAACTCAAACTATTGATGCACTGCAGCACCATTCGCTTAGCCTTACGTCCAGCGTCCTAGACCACTCGACCGCATCCACGCCCTAAAAAAGGAGATTCAATAATCGTATGTTACCTTTTCTCGCAAAGCAAATCTAGGGATAGACGTAAGACATGTGCATAAGCGTGTGTAGGTGGTACATATCTACTTAATATTATAATTTGACAGCAATCTAACTCAGCAATTTTTAATATATTGTATAGCATAATGAAGAATTCATTATACAGTCACAGGAAATAAAGTATATTATACAAACGTCTAAGCAGGTCACAACGATACAATATATCTGTCACACTGGACCTCAAAGTTGCTTGTGATACTAGGTTAATACTAAATATTAAATATACGTCTGAAAATTAAACGAAATAGTGTTAGAATTAGATTTTAGAGTTGTCAAATTGTTGTTCTTCCCTCGACGGGATTTGAACTCACACAATTGATACGCTATAGCACCATTCGCTTAGCCTTACGTCCAGCGCCCTAGACCACTCGACCACATCCACTCCCTAAAAAAGGACCTTCAATAATCGTATGTTGCCTTTTCTCGCAAGGCAAATCTAGGGATAGACGTAAGACATGTGTATAAGCGTGTGTAGATGGTACATATATACTGAATATTATAATTTGACAGCAATATAACTCAGCAATTTTTAATATATTGTATAGGATAATGAAGAATTCATTATGCAGTCACAGGAAAAAAAGGTATATTACACAAACGTCTAAGCAGGTGACAACCATACAATATATCTGTCCCACTGGATCTCAAAGTTACTTGTGATACTAGGTTAATACTAAATATTAAATATACGTCTGAAAATTAAACCAAACAGTGTTAGAATTAGATTTTAGAGCTGTCAAATTTTTGTTCTTCCCTCGACGGGATTTGAACTCACACCATTGATACACTGCAGCACCATTCGCTTAGCCTTACGTCCAGCGCCCTAGACCACTCGACCGCATCCACGCCCTAAAAAAGGAGCTTCAATAATCGTAGTGTTATCTTTTCTCGGAAGGTAAAAATAGGGATAGACGTAAGACATGTGTATAAACGTGTGTAGATGGTACATATATACTTAATATTATAATTTGACAGCAATCTAACTCAGCAATTTTTAATATATTGTATAGGATAATGAAGAATTCATTATACAGTCACGGGAAATAAAGTATATTATACAAACGTCTAAGCAGGTGACAACCATACAATATATCTGTCCCATTGGATCTCAAAGTTACGTGTGATACTAGGTTAATACTAAATATTAAATATACGTCTGAAAATTAAACGAAATAGTGTTAGAATTAGATTTTAGAGTTGTCAAATTGTTGTTCTTCCCTCGACGGGATTTGAACTCACACAATTGATACACTATAGCACCATTCGCTTAGCCTTACGTCCAGCGCCCTAGACCACTCGACCACATCCACTCCCTAAAAAAGGACCTTCAATAATCGTATGTTGCCTTTTCTCGCAAGGCAAATCTAGGGATAGACGTAAGACATGTGTATAAGCGTGTGTAGATGGTACATATATACTGAATATTATAATTTGACAGCAATATAACTCAGCAATTTTTAATATATTGTATAGGATAATGAAGAATTCATTATGCAGTCACAGGAAAAAAAGTATATTACACAAACGTCTAAGCAGGTGACAACCATACAATATATCTGTCCCACTGGATCTCAAAGTTACTTGTGATACTAGGTTAATACTAAATATTAAATATACGTCTGAAAATTAAACCAAACAGTGTTAGAATTAGATTTTAGAGCTGTCAAATTTTTGTTCTTCCCTCGACGGGATTTGAACTCACACCATTGATACACTGCAGCACCATTCGCTTAGCCTTACGTCCAGCGCCCTAGACCACTCGACCGCATCCACGCCCTAAAAAAGGAGCTTCAATAATCGTAGTGTTATCTTTTCTCGCAAGGTAAAAATAGGGATAGACGTAAGACATGTGTATAAACGTGTGTAGATGGTACATATATACTGAATATTATAATTTGACAGCAATATAACTCAGCAATTTTTAATATATTGTATAGGATAATGAAGAATTCATTATGCAGTCACAGGAAAAAAAGGTATATTACACAAGCGTCTAAGCAGGTGACAACCATACAATATATCTGTCCCACTGGATCTCAAAGTTACTTGTGATACTAGGTTAATACTAAATATTAAATATACGTCTGAAAATTAAACCAAACAGTGTTAGAATTAGATTTTAGAGCTGTCAAATTTTTGTTCTTCCCTCGACGGGATTTGAACTCACACCATTGATACACTGCAGCACCATTCGCTTAGCCTTACGTCCAGCGCCCTAGACCACTCGACCGCATCCACGCCCTAAAAAAGGAGCTTCAATAATCGTAGTGTTATCTTTTCTCGCAAGGTAAAAATAGGGATAGACGTAAGACATGTGTATAAACGTGTGTAGATGGTACATATATACTTAATATTATAATTTGACAGCAATCTAACTCAGCAATTTTTAATATATTGTATAGGATAATGAAGAAATCATTATACAGTCACGGGAAATAAAGTATATTATACAAACGTCTAAGCAGGTGACAACCATACAATATATCTGTCCCATTGGATCTCAAAGTTACGTGTGATACTAGGTTAATACTAAATATTAAATATACGTCTGAAAATTAAACGAAATAGTGTTAGAATTAGATTTTAGAGTTGTCAAATTGTTGTTCTTCCCTCGACGGGATTTGAACTCACACAATTGATACACTATAGCACCATTCACTTAGCCTTACGTCCAGCGCCCTAGACCACTCGACCACATCCACTCCCTAAAAAAGGACCTTCAATAATCGTATGTTGCCTTTTCTCGCAAGGCAAATCTAGGGATAGACGTAAGACATGTGTATAAGCGTGTGTAGATGGTACATATATACTGAATATTATAATTTGACAGCAATATAACTCAGCAATTTTTAATATATTGTATAGGATAATGAAGAATTCATTATGCAGTCACAGGAAAAAAAGGTATATTACACAAACGTCTAAGCAGGTGACAACCATACAATATATCTGTCCCACTGGATCTCAAAGTTATTTGTGATACTAGGTTAATACTAAATATTAAATATACGTCTGAAAATTAAACCAAACAGTGTTAGAATTAGATTTTAGAGCTGTCAAATTTTTGTTCTTCCCTCGACGGGATTTGAACTCACACCATTGATACACTGCAGCACCATTCGCTTAGCCTTACGTCCAGCGCCCTAGACCACTCGACCGCATCCACGCCCAAAAAAAGGAGCTTCAATAATCGTAGTGTTATCTTTTCTCGGAAGGTAAAAATAGGGATAGACGTAAGACATGTGTATAAACGTGTGTAGATGGTACATATATACTTAATATTATAATTTGACAGCAATCTAACTCAGCAATTTTTAATATATTGTATAGGATAATGAAGAATTCATTATACAGTCACGGGAAATAAAGTATATTATACAAACGTCTAAGCAGGTGACAACCATACAATATATCTGTCCCATTGGATCTCAAAGTTACGTGTGATACTAGGTTAATACTAAATATTAAATATACGTCTGAAAATTAAACGAAATAGTGTTAGAATTAGATTTTAGAGTTGTCAAATTGTTGTTCTTCCCTCGACGGGATTTGAACTCACACAATTGATACACTATAGCACCATTCGCTTAGCCTTACGTCCAGCGCCCTAGACCACTCGACCACATCCACTCCCTAAAAAAGGACCTTCAATAATCGTATGTTGCCTTTTCTCGCAAGGCAAATCTAGGGATAGACGTAAGACATGTGTATAAGCGTGTGTAGATGGTACATATATACTGAATATTATAATTTGACAGCAATATAACTCAGCAATTTTTAATATATTGTATAGGATAATGAAGAATTCATTATGCAGTCACAGGAAAAAAAGTATATTACACAAACGTCTAAGCAGGTGACAACCATACAATATATCTGTCCCACTGGATCTCAAAGTTACTTGTGATACTAGGTTAATACTAAATATTAAATATACGTCTGAAAATTAAACCAAACAGTGTTAGAATTAGATTTTAGAGCTGTCAAATTTTTGTTCTTCCCTCGACGGGATTTGAACTCACACCATTGATACACTGCAGCACCATTCGCTTAGCCTTACGTCCAGCGCCCTAGACCACTCGACCACATCCACGCCCTAAAAAAGGAGATTCAATAATCGTATGTTACCTTTTCTCGCAAGGCAAATCTAGGGATAGACGTAAGACATGTGCATAAGCGTGTGTAGATGGTACATATATACTTAATATTATAATTTGACAGCAATATAACTCAGCAATTTTTAATATATTGTATAGGATAATGAAGAATTCATTATACAGTCACGGGAAATAAAGTATATTATACAAACGTCTAAGCAGGTGACAACCATACAATATATCTGTCCCATTGGATCTCAAAGTTACTTGTGATACTAGGTTAATACTAAATATTAAATATACGTCTGAAAATTAAACCAAACAGTGTTAGAATGAGATTTTAGAGCTGTCAAATTTTTGTTCTTCCCTCGACGGGATTTGAACGCACACCATTGATACACTGCAGCACCATTCGATTAGCCTTTCGTCCAGTGCCCTAGACCACTCGACCACATCCACTGCCTAACAAAGGAGCTTCAATAATCGTAGTGTTACCTTTTCTCGCAAAGCAAATCTAGTGATAGACGTAAGACATGTGTATAAACGTGTGTAGATGGAACATATATACTTAATATTATAATTTGACACCAATCTAACTCAGCAATTTTTAATATATTGTATAGCATAATGAATAATTCATTATACAGTCACAGGAAATAAAGTATATTATACAAACGTCTAAGCAGGTGACAACCATACAATATATCTGTCCCATTGGATCTCAAAGTTGCTTGTGATACTAGGTTAATACTAAATATTAAATATACGTCTGAAAATTAAACCAAACAGTGTTAGAATTAGATTTTAGAGTTGTCAAATTGTTGTTCTTCCCTCGACGGGATTTGAACTCAAACTATTGATGCACTGCAGCACCATTCGCTTAGCCTTACGTCCAGCGTCCTAGACCACTCGACCGCATCCACTCCCTTAAAAAGGAGATTCAATAATCGTATGTTACCTTTTCTCGCAAGGCAAATCTAGGGATAGACGTAAGACATGTGCATAAGCGTGTGTAGGTGGTACATATATACTTAATATTATAATTTGACAGCAATCTAACTCAGCAATTTTTAATATATTGTATAGCATAATGAAGAATTCATTATACAGTCACAGGAAATAAAGTATATTATACAAACGTCTAAGCAGGTCACAACGATACAATATATCTGTCACACTGGACCTCAAAGTTGCTTGTGATACTAGGTTAATACTCAAATATTAAATATACGTCTGAAAATTAAACGAAATAGTGTTAGAATTAGATTTTAGAGTTGTCAAATTGTTGTTCTTCCCTCGACGGGATTTGAACTCACACAATTGATACACTATAGCACCATTCGCTTAGCCTTACGTCCAGCGCCCTAGACCACTCGACCACATCCACTCCCTAAAAAATGAGCTTCAATAATCCTATGTTACTTTTTCTCGCAAGGCAAATCTAGGGATAGACGTAAGACATGTGTATAAGCATGTGTAGATGGTACTGAATATTATAATTTGACAGCAATATAAATATACGTCTGAAAATTAAACCAAATAGTGTTAGAATTAGATTTTAGAGCTGTTAAATTTTTGTTCTTCCCTCGACGGGATTTGAACTCACACTATTGATACACTGCAGCACCTATCGCTTATCCTTATGTCCAATGCACTCGACCGCATCCGCTAAAAATATAGCTTCATTAGTCGAAGTGTTACCTTGTCTCGTAAGGAAGATGTAGTCGAGTGGTCTAGGGCGCTGGACGTAAGGCTAAGCGAATGGTGCTGCAGTGTATTTATGGTGTGGGTTCAAATCCCGTCGAGGGAAGAACAAAAAATTGACAGCTCTAAAATCTAATTCTAACACTGTTTGGTTTAATTTTCAGACGTATATATATATATACATGTATATATATATATATATATGTATATGTATGTGTATGTGTATGTGTGTGTATGTATGTGTAGGTATATGTACATGCAGGCATGTGTGGGAGTGTGTGAATGTATGTTTATTTTGATAGTTTAACATAAATTGTACAACTAAATTGAAATAGTGTGTATGTCTCACACTATGTGTTGCCTCTGAGTCTGAAGTGTTTGTATTTTCTTGTTTTGTGTGTTTATGTTCTGTATAAATTGATATGTGTGTTTCTCTATATTTTTTGTTTGTTTTTTTGTTTGTTTGTTTGTTTGTTTGTTGTTTTACTCTTTTTGTTTACATATCAGACATATCTGCTAGAAAGCTATCTACTTAAACTCAGTAGTGTGACGATGAAGATTCCATAATTTGATTCATTAAGTATCCTTGTTAGAATAGAATAGAATAGAATAGAATAGAATAGAATAGAATAGAATAGAATAGAATAGAATAGAATAGAATAGAATAGAATAGAATTTTGCTAAAACGTAAAGTTGTATGTTGTTGAATAGAAATTGAGAGTGATTTCATTTATCTCTTTTTCAATCTTAAATATTTATCGGATATATTAATTTCGGAAATAGCGTATTTTTTATCTCCGTTGTATTGAATAATAACATAATTCCATATATAATATTGATAAAAAATACAACATTTTAGATTTTTCATATCTTTAAACACGTGAGTCAAAAACGAAAGTATATAGGAAGCAAACAAGCAATCCTAAAATTAGAAACACTTGATATAACTCTCAAAATCCATATTGAATGTATTGATCAATCTTAATTGTATTGAACTAAAACGACTAACACTATTTCTATTACATGCTATTAATATTAACGAGGCCAGGATAAGGTACTGGTATTTTATGTTTCTCTCACTAACAAATGTAAAGATTTCAAATACAGATTTTAATTGGAAAGAATAAAAAAAGATTATTGCTTGAAAATTGTAGGTGTAGAAAACACCCGCTTGTACATTTATCATTTAACATCTAGTGTTAGTAATTGTGTTGTGTTTTGTTTGTCTTCGTCTTGTGTCTTGTGTACCCAATGTTGCCAGTTTCTTTAGAATGTCCATTCTGTTTCTCTTATGTTTATTAAATCATTCTATCTATTATCATCAAATGTTTGGTTTTCAGATGTTCCTGACAAAGATAAAAAGATTGACACAGCAGCAATGTATGTAATTTTATATTTCATAAAGTGAAGGAACGAGAATAAAATAGAGAAATGTAAAGTTTGTTTACGCAGCATAAGTTTGGGATAACTTTTCGCTTTTTTTATTTTAATGAATAGCCCTGGTAATGAAGCAAATGTTTATGAAATATAGACAATATAGGTCAATAATTAAATTAGCATAAACAAGGTCAATAATCCATTGGAAGTTTTAGTAAGAATGGCATCTGAAAAATCCCAAGAATTTACGAGTCAACATTTTACTTTGACATTTAATTTGTTCAGGGGTAAAACAGAGTGAAAATCTTTTTAATAATTTCATAAACGAGGGCGAATTATGAAATGTAAAATTGTGTTAACCTGGTATAATCGCAAAGGATCATGCGAGTTATTTAAGGGTGTAGGCCTTGGGTATGGGAGATAACTCTATGTTCAGTGTCTTCTCAAATATATGGTCATCTGTGCATTTGAAAATCCACCCTCAATTCCAAGCTTCTTGGCAGCACAGATTGTTTACATTGGATATGGACAGTTTTAATTAAAAAAATTACTCCTTTCCCTTTTAACAGCTCCTTGTCTTTTTATATCTTATTGCTGCCAATAACAGAGTATCAATATCATATTCATGTATCCACCAAATATCATTGAAATATGTCTACAGAAAAAATTCCCAGCGAAATATGTTGTAAAAAATGACAGGAGTGTAACACATTTTGTGTGACAAACTTTTTTCCATTTAATTTCAAGTGTTTGTCAAATAAAAAATATTAAATATATAAACCAGAATCGTACATATTATGAAACTATTGTACTAGTGCTTTATTTGTAATGAATTAATCAAGTAAAGCCACCCAATACGACACTCTGCTACCCAACAGTCCTGAAAAAAAGAAAAAAAGACAAATGCAGTAATTTGGTAATTTGGACATCCACTATGTCAAATATAAGAATGCAAACGCTTTTTGTTATTGGTAACTAGTTTTTTTTTATCTCATATATAAAGAAACAGCAAAGGATGAGTGTGTAATAACTTTCCTTGACAATTTCATTTTTTTCTGAGTGCCATCCATGAAAAACATAATTTTAAATATTTAAAAAATCGGACTGTAAAAGTTTGTAAAATTTGGTGCAATTATGTCTATATGTATATTCTTTACTGTAGCTATTTTTGGTGGAAATTAATCGACAGGATTTTTTTTAATCAGATTTTTAATACCAGGGTAGTACCTCAAGGCATCCCCCCTTTTTTTTTTTACAATATCCCCTGTTTGCACGTGATTATCTCCAAACAGGATATTCATATATGCTAGATATTTCATATTTATTAAACAATAACACTGTCAATTGTATTAAAGCCAAAATATTCCCTTTCAACCAGAAATAAATGCGTATATCTATTAGAAGCTTCCGAAACTAGTATTACCATCTAGCGTCGAGAATACCTCCAAAATTGTTATATTTAGGATGTGTATGGAGAAAACGGCAACGTGAAATTTCTTGAAACTTTGCCAGCAAATGTATTTAGACATAACTATTCCATGGTGCAAATTTAAAAAAAATCGATGGGAAAAGTTCGGGGTTACCCAGGCCTACACCCTTAAGTCTCCCAAACAACGTTTGGAGACTTATTGTTTTTGCTCCGTTTCTTATTATTATTTTTATTATTATTATTCTTATTCTTCTTCTCCTTTCTTTCCGCGGACCATGAACTTGTCTACGGCAGATCTCAGGAACTACTGGACAGAATTTCATGAAACTTGGTGGAGTTATAGATATATGTTTCTAGTTGGTCCTAAAGTTTTCAGCTTTGTGGTAAAGGGGGTCAAAGTCATATTTGAGGGCTTCAAAAGGGGTGGGGTTACTATAGAATCCTATGGGAAAGTTGAAATTTCGTACATTAATGTTGATAACTTCTAAATGTATAATGATAGAGAAATAAATTTGACATAGTTATAGGTCACCATTAGATGAGCAATTCTGCGTTTTCAAAATTTCGAGATTTCTGCTATTTTCAAAATAGCTGCCAAAATACGGTATAAAAATTCAACATTGTCCGATATCATCAAAATTTGATATGTGGGTAGATAATGATGTCCCGAATTGATTCCCGACATTGAAAAATTTCTAGCGGTCGCCATTTTCAAAATGGCCGCCACAATATCACAAAAATTCAACATTGTCGATATCATCCAAATTTGATATGCGGGTAGATAATGATGTCCCGAATTGATTCCCGACATTGAACAATTTCTACTGGTCGCCATATTCAAAATGGCCGCCACAATAGCGCATAAATTCAACATTGTCCGATTTCAACGCCATTTGATATGTGGGTAGACTATGATGTCCCGAATTGATTCCTGATATCGAAAAATTTCTACCAGTCGCCATTTTCAAAATGGCCGCCACAATACCGCACAAATTCAACATTTTCTGATTTCAACGACATTTCATATGTGGGTAGATTATGATGTCCCGAAATGATTCCTGACATCGAAACATTTCTACCGGTCGCCATTTTCAAAATGGCCGCCACAATACCGCACAAATTCAACATTGTTCGATTTCAACGTCCTGAATTGATTCCTGACATTGAAAAATTTCTACCGGTCTCCATTTTCAAATAGGCTGACACAATACCACAACAATTCAAGGTAGCTTTTAATTTATTTTTTAAACCGGTTGTCAGTGGCCGGTTTGGGAGACTTCATAATCGTTAGATTATAATCATATCTTGTTATTATTATTTTTATTATTATTATTCTTCTTCTCTTTCTTCTCCTTTCTTTCTTTGGCACATGAACTTGTCCACGGCATATCTCAGGAACTACTGGACAGAATGAAACTTGGTGGAGTTATAGATATATGATTCTAGCTTTGTGGTAAAGAGGGTCAAAGTCATATGTTGAGGGCTTCAAAGGGGGTGGGGGTTACTATAGAATCATATGGGAAAGTTGAAATTTCGTACATTAATGTTGATAACTTCTAAATGGATAATGATAGAGACATAACATTTTACATAGTGATAGGTGACCATTAGAGGAGCAATTCTGCGCTTTCAAAATTTTCAAAATGTTTGCCATATTCACAATGGCTGTCAAAACACGGCATAAAATATGGGCGTAAAAATTCAACATTTTCCGATATCTTCACAATTTGATATATGGGTAGATTAAATATGTCCCAAATTGATTCCCCGACATTGAAAAATTTCTACCGATCGCCATTTTCAAAATGGCCGCCACAATACCGCACAAATTCAACATTGTCCGATATCATCTAAGTTTGATATTTGGGTAGATTATGATGTTCCGAATTTATTCCCGACATTGAAAAATTTCTAGCGGTCGCCATTTTCAAAATGACCGCCACAATACCGCACAAATTCAACATTGTCCGATTTCAACGACATTTCATTTCTGGGTAGATTATGATGTCCCGAATAGATAACTAACATTGAAAAATTTCTACCTGTCGCCATTTTTAAAATGGCCGCCACAATACCGCACAAATTCAACATTATCCGATTTCAACGACATTTCATTATGTGGGTAGATTGTAATGTCCCGAATTTATTCCCTACATTGAAAAATATCTACCGGTCTGCATTTTCAAAATGGCCGCCAATTTTTCACAATGCAAAGTGTTCATTTAAAGCTGTTGTCAATGGCCGGTTTGGGAGACTTCATAATCGTTAGATTATGATCATATCTTGTTTTATTTCTTGGCTGGTTGATTATCTTCATTTACGAAACCACTTTGCTGATGTAAGTTAATGTTGACATGAATATTCATTGGGTGTTGATCGGAAATCCAAGGTAACACACACTGCATTGGACTCTATTGGGAAATATATGTCTAATTAGAAATTACAAAGTTGAGTAAACACAAACGACACTTAGATGATATTTGGGTGGTCTTGTATATTCTTTTTAGCTTTTTATTGGAGGTGCGGATTAGAAATCTAAGATGGCTTCCACCGCTGAACATAGGTGAACATGGTAAAAATACAAGAAAGACGAATCTTAATTACATATGTATGGTTATTAGATGGCTATTTACAAGATGACTGTCATATCTGGACATAGTTAATGATACATTAATATTCTCTGTAAGATCTTAAAACCAATTTGGCACCAATTTCCGATAACAACGTGAATTAGACTGTTCTCTACTTAGTTACAAACTGATCAGAAAGCAAAGATACTGCCAATGTATCATTATAATATCTGTCTAGTATATTAGTCCATTTTACATGAAAATCAATTCACATTTAAATATCTTAAATGCTTCTGGTGTCAAATCTCGTATTTGAATCAAACTTTCCAAGCAAAAATGCATTTTGATTTGAAAACATAACCTCTCTTTGGCCATCTAACAGGTACACATGTTAAGAATGATAGCTCTTGGTTTAGTTGGCATACTATTTATGTTAAACTGGCTTACATTACTAGTGTTGGGTGTCACTAGTAGAGCAGGAACTGCTTATCCCTTCCGATGCACCTGAGTTCATCTCCAATTTTTAGTTCTTGTTTCTCAATCTTGAGGTTTTTTTTGTAGTTTGTTTTTGTAAATCATTGTTTGTCCTATTGTCCCTTTTCTTTTGCCCATTGAATAGTCCTTCTTCGACTTACTTCTTAACCCTTTGTTTTTACTTTTAAACGAAAAACTTAATACATTCATTATTTGGCCTTATTTTGATCATTAAATGTGATTTTGCTTGAATATACTAAAAAATCATTTGTTATTCCATAGTCGGTAGTCCACGTCTGATCACGCTCCGATACATTGACTTACACATAGACATTGCAAATGAGGACCGGATAAGAACGATAATATATGACAAAAAAAATTATTTCAATTTTCCCATTGTGAACATTCTATTTATATGTAGTATTATTCCAGCAGCATCTGTATGTGTAGTATATATCTCTCAGTTTGTGTTCATATTAAATTTCCTTAATAGAGGGTTGCTGCTAATCAGGAAACTACTGAATCAAGGGTTACAATTGAAGTCATCACTTCGAAGGTTTAGACCATGGGTATCATAACGTTCTTAACCATTACCAAATGTCCGTGTCACAGATGATCACAGTTATGTTTCGTAGTCACAATCCCGTCCTTTTCTCGTTCATGACATTATCTCCGGATTTTAAACATGGGTAGCACAACAACAGGTGCCACAAGTGACGCAGAAATCACTTACTTATTCAGAGCACCTGAGTTCGTCCCAGTTTTTAGTAAGGTTTTTCTTGTTCATTTTGTTCAATGACATGTTTTCACGTTTTTAGTGTCGTGTTGCGGTGCCCGCTACGATTTCCGCGTAAATACGATGTTCGATTCGTCTTGACTCCCATATTGTAGGCGATTCATAATCAACACGATTTCCATATAAGATTATAATCCTGTCGTTTAACAGTAACACAACAGGTGCCACTAGGGGAGCAGGAAATTATTTTTCCTATCTGGAATTTTCAATGGGGTTTGGGTTGCCCAATCTTTAGTTTTCTGTGTAGTATTTCGTCTACCATTGTTTTGTCTGTCTTCTTACTTTTTGTCATTATATTGTCTGTCCTTCTTCGATTATGGTGTCTGATTACCCCTTTTGGTATCTTCAAACTCTTTTTAATCAATACATGTAATAATTTTCTAAACAGATGTTAAGTTTTTGTTTAAATACCCTATATTTCAGTGTTGTTGCTATTGTTGTCATAATGGTAGGAGTTATCATAGGAATGACTTATTCTGTATACAGATCACGTAAGTAGAGTAAATCAGAGTCTGTGTTCCTTACTTATTGATAAAGGTACATCAATTAATGAAAAATCCAGGGGTTTACAGAGGTTCTAAAGATATAGAAATAGCTATTATATGACCTAACTGTTTCTATATAGCAATATTCGAGAGAAAACAATCTCAACTGCTCAGCTGATTGAAAAAAACACTTTTCTGAAAGATTGTGATATTGTAATAAATTAATTGTTCTTATTATATGACAGTTAAGCTTCCTATTTCTATGGTTTTACCATGATATTTGTTTTGTTTCGTCATTTTTTCCTTTCCATTTATTTGGTTTGGTTGTTGTTTAACGCCACTATCAACAGTTTTTCGTGGCGGTCAGTTTTATTGGTGAAGGAAACTGCAGAAACCCGGAGAAAACCACCGACCTGCCACAAGTCACTGACAAACTTTATCACTTATTGTTGTACACCTCGCCCTGAGTGGGATTCGAACGCACAACATCAATGGTGATAGGCACCGATTGCATAGGTAGTTGTAAATCCAACTACCATACGATCACGGCCACGACGTTCCCTCTTCCATTTATTAATTTCATCTTTACTTAAGATGTTTTACTAAAGAGTTTAGTTTTAGATTTCTTTTCCTTTTCAAGAAATGAACTGTGATGTTTGTTATGATGTTTGTTTCAATGGAATTTAAGATAATACAGATTTGTTTCACTATTCAATAAGTGACCAATAAAGACCCGTGGAATTATAATAAAAAAAATCTTTCGTCTTTGGTGACCTAACAAAATCTGGTATCAGGCCATGTCATGTAACCTTTCATTCATCTTATACCGTACAATTATATGCAATATAACGATATCTATTGCCCAATAAGACAATAGCTATCAGCGTGTGCTCGATTTTGCAGTAAGCGAAGCGAATAATATAACCTACTATTTTTAAAAACGATCTAGATTACTAAATTTTAGTTTGGAAAGAACATGTTAACAGATAAATCGACAAAGCATCGACTACGTTTTTTTCATTGGATTTTAAGACCTCAACATTTGGGAGGAAAGTCACTGATTGGTTGTTTGGAAATATTACCCCTAATATGATCCCTTTCGGAATGTTATGGTATTTGCCAATAAAAATACACCCCCAAAAGCATCCAATTTTTATTAGATTGCTTTAGAATGTAAATATTGCTCGTCCGTAATAAAGGTAAACATTTCATAATCTTATTAACTTTTACATTTTCAGGAATTAAAAAGAAAAGACAGAAACAACCAGGTATTTATCCATATTAGAGTTTATGGTTAGATAGTAAAAGAATTAATTTGAAATGATGAAATATACTACAAATATGATCATATTGCTTCTCCTAACCATGGCTAATCAATATGAAGAGAGTATTAAGTAAATAAACGTTAGAGAAAACCGAAGAGGCAATCACGAATGTACCATCCAGAGAAACTGGCAACACTAGGTACACAAGACACAGAACAATGACAAACAAAACAAACACACAATATGTGTTGAATACTACTATGCCTAAGCAAACATAAATAACGTAAATTAGACATGAACCCTCCTACAAACAACTGGAGGTAAAGACGAACCGAACATCGTTATTATGCGGAAATCGTAACGGGCATCGCAACACGGCATTAAGAAAGTCAAGACACATAATAGGAGAACACAAAAAACTAAAAACATGATCAATAAGGACCCCACCATTAAAGGGAATGCAAGGGTTAAAAAAATAATTTAATATATAAAAATATTCATAAATTCATGTTGATTTTGTGTATACACTTAATTGAACCATGCACGCTTGTCCTGTTATAAGCAATTATTTAAAGCTTTTATCACTCAGCTGGAAGCAGACATATTGGTATTTAGCTTATCTCCCTTATCAACAATTTCTCAGACTTCACAGCTGTTTGTGACGTAGCAGTGGTAATTCCGTTATACAGTTACATTGATAGCATTAGAAATTTATTTGTGATTATGTCATCATCGGATAGATTCATTATCTCCAAGGTATATATTAAAACTTTTTGACAAGAATATTAAATATTCATATTCATATAATTAGTTGAGGAATATTATTATATTTTTCTTTATTGAATTATGATAATAATTTAATATAAGTAACAATTAATATTATTATACCGGTACAATTAATAGATAAGCCTTTCCTGTAAAAGTAATCACTTTTTACATGATCAGGATTATAAAAGTAAACAGATTCTTCCAAAATGATATAATACAGTGCAAATTTTACAACAGATAAAATTGTAATTATAGCATGATAACATGGTGTGAAGATAAACAAAACAACTTTATGACTAACAGATGTTTCAGTCTGCTTCATTAACGTTTGTCTATTCATATATACTAAAGGAAATTAGTTTTAAAACCCATCCTGCTGAAGAGGAATTGCCTCTGCTACGTCATTAACACACTTCCGGAATTTATGATAATGAGTTTCCCCAGTGTGCAAGAATTTGATAAGAAAAACAGCTGTATAATCTATATCTTATGTATATTGGATTAGATAAGATCGCATAGAGCTTTCTTAATACAAGTTCTGTAATATATAAAACTATTTTTTTAACCCTTGCATTCATTTCTACTTCTCCTGTGAAAGGCACCTCAAACATTTAGTATTTCTTAAAATCCTATGAAATATATACATTTTAATGAAACTCTCATAAACTGCTGAATAAATTATGCCAGACATTACATGAGTAATAATTCAACTGTGGTTTTGAAAGTGTTTTTTTTTATTTAATTATGAATTATCTTCTATCATATATCATTATTCGATGGAAATTAATCACAAACCTCAATTTGTGATTAAAATGATTTTGACACTCAAAATTTGTTGCAGTGTTCATGAATTTAAATTACTCTTATACTTGCTTGATATTTGTGCAAGCTATTCCTGCTTATTAACAATTGAACAGGATGTACAATAATGTCCATTAAACGGTCACGTGTCCAAGTTAATGTGATGTGTACATGAAATTCAAAATGTCAACCTCGTATGACTGTAATTGTATTCTAAATAATATTATGATTGGTGCGTTTATTTATATTCTCCGTG
Source organism: Bathymodiolus brooksi (assembly GCA_963680875.1). Lineage (NCBI taxonomy): Eukaryota > Metazoa > Mollusca > Bivalvia > Mytilida > Modiolidae > Bathymodiolus > Bathymodiolus brooksi. The sequence goes on along the minus strand of OY804580.1, from coordinate 35,746,344 downwards.
TCCACCACGTATTCCATGCCCATACAACACATGAACTATTGGGATATGTGGGAGGTGGTGTTACCCCTCGAGTGTGTTATGCCGTTATTATCTTTCTACCCAGATCCTTCATTTTCTCTAAACCATTGTTGACTAAGAACTTTTGGGTATAGTATGGTAGTGTCAAGCAAGTTTGGCAGGAATGCTTCTTGTATGGTTTTCGTTCAATTTGGAAATTCAATATGACACTAGAGCCAATTATTATTGATACAATTTCAATTTTTGATGACAAGTCCCTTATTTAATCCTATGAAAAGTAATCCAATGAAGCCATAATTACAGGACAGTTTAAAACCCCTGCTGGAAAATAAATTAAGAACAACATTATACAAACTCGATTGAACCTAAACTGTACATCAATAATCACGGATATTCACTTGAAAACTGTTGATTGAAGTTATAATAATTTCACGTTACACTTAATAGATGATGTCCTTCTATCCCTTTAAACTAGAAATATACAGCTATGTAATATTCATACCTTGAACTACACATTGAACAGTGAGTTTCGGCTAAGAGATGATTTCAATTTCCCCATTGTGAATGTTCCATTTATATGTTGCAACATTTCAGCACCATGTGCATATGGAGTATGCTATTCCAGACTTCTGGTTCCTATAAAGATTTCCGTGATAGACGATTGCTGCTGAAAAAAGTACTGAACCAAACGTTCCTGATGGTTAGATTTAAATAACCACTTCAAACGTTTTACGGTCGTCATCTCGACTTGGTTAACTGGAATATCTGTGTTATGAATGGCCATGAATATGTTCAGTTTGTCTCTTAGTTCCTCATTCTTGACTTAAAATCAGATTTATAGCAAGAGTAACACTATTAGAGCATGCACTGGTCCGTTTACGGTTCACCCCCGGTTCTAAGTGGTGATCACCAGTCTTTAGTTTTCTGTGTAGTATTTTGTAGTCCATTGTTTGTACTCATCGTGTTTGTCCTTTTTTCTTTGTCCATTCATTGATGGCTTCTGATTACCTGTTTGTTATCTTCAAACTGTTCTTAGCTTAGAAATCAACTACAGAAACAAGAGGTTCTAAGGTGATAAATAGGGTCTGTTTTGTTTTTGTATGTGGATGCTCATTTTACATACAATGTTGATGAATGCTTTCTTCTATATATTCTTTATTTAAGTCTCTGGATGTAATATGCAAATGATTTTGTCTGACTGTTACTGTTCCCAAGATACAAGGGGTCGACATTGGACCAATATTCAATCTTTCCAAAATGTCCCCTTTTTTCAGTGCATTCCTTATATCAGGGTTCACCAAACCAGGCGAAGTGGGCGACTTCTTTGCCTTGGTTTCAATGAAATCGCCCATTTCTGTCAAAAAACGAAGTTTTAGTCGCCCTGTCAGTCTTTTCAAGTCCGTCTTTTTTCACCAATAATCATACTTTTTCTTCAATATTCACATGAAAGGAGCTCCCATGTTCCTGAAATGTGACCCATACAGGGTTTGATGTTCAATATTTTATTCCAAACTCGTTAATTGCATCCTTTTTAAGATTTGTAAATATCTGTTCAGAAATATTTTTATGAAAGATGTGCAGGTGGACCAAAGTCAAGTGACTTCTGGCCAACTATAAAGCCTTTTTTATCTAGCAAAGGAGTAAAAACAAACAACTCTATTACCTTAAGTGAGAACAATGAAATTGTAAATGACCCCAAAAAAGTATCAGATATTTTTAACGATTTTTTCATAAATGTAGCCAAAAATATTGGAAATCCGAATACAGTTATTGATGAGAACCATCCAAGTAGACAAGCTACAAATACAGACACTTTAACATTCAAACCTCTCACATCAACTTTTGTCGATAAACAGATAAACAAATTGAATATTAAAAAGCAACTGGTTTCGATGGCATTTCTGCAAAAATGATTAAACTTGCAAAGCCTGTTGTTACAGGTCCAATTACATCTTTAATTAATAAATCAATAGAAACATCCATTTTTCCAGACCAATTAAAGTTGCACAAGTCAAACCTTTATTCAAGAAAAAAAATTATCAGCTAGACAAAACAAACTATCGTTCAGTAAGTGTTCTTCCAGCAATTTCAAAATTTTTGAGCGAACAATTTTTGAACAGCTTTCTTCTTTCTTTGAAAACCATTTTCATCCCTTTATGTCAGCTATTCGTTCCGGATACGGGTGTCAAACAACCCTTTTAAAAATTATCGAAGACTAGAAGAAGGCCCTGGACGACAATAAATTTGTGGCCGCCATACTGATGGATCTATCAAAGGCTTTTGATTGTTTGCCTCACATATGGTCCCCTCTTTCGTTGCAATATGATTCATGACATTCCACCGTCCCGAGCGGGGAATTCTTTTACCATGAGTCATAGTGCGACGTGTGGGTCGTCATGACCATATATGGATTTCAATTTTTTTTGTGACATCAGTCCCGGGGGGTGGAGACGTGTCCTTATATGGCATATGGGCGGGGTCTACCCATATATGGGTCCCTCCACTCCTCCACTGTTTTTTTTTGGGGGGGGGGGACTAAAATGTGTCTCACCCTACTACTCTTGAGTTGTGTTTCTTAGAATCTTTTAAAATTTTATCAGCTGTTTACTGGTGAAGAGAGGAGGATCCCTTTCATTTTTGACGATTTTCACTTTTGCCGTTCCAGAGTTATTGGATTTGATATGACGGAAATTAGGATTTTTACCCTTTGTCGTATGATAACTTGAGTAGTGTTTCTCAGAATGTTTTGAAATTTTATCAGCAGCTTACCGGTGAAGAAAGGAGGATCCCTTTCATTTTTGATTTTCACTTTTGCCGTTCCAGAGTTATTGGACTTGATATGACGGAAAATAGGAGTTTTACCCTATGTCGTATGATAACTTGAGTAGTGTTTCTCAGAATATTTTAAAATCTGAGCAGTAGTTTACTCATGAAGAACTCCCCTCCCAGAGGGTGTGCCGGGGGTAGAACAGGCACCAGGTTTCTCCGTCATAGAGGCACTAGTCCTCTAAAAGCGGCCAACCCCGCGGGAACTCCGGGGTATGGAAATGGGACCGAGAGCTTCTTCGACTTGAAGGGGCGTCCGTCGGTTGTGTGGGATGTATAAATTCACAACCAACCCGTCCTTCGGATGAGACGTACATAAAACCGAGGTCTCGTGGTGAGAGATTGCCATCCAGTGTAACAACTCATTATGAGAATTATGCTCATGATGATTGGTCCATAGGAGAATTGTTGCTCTGGCTAAATTCTCCGTCCCTACCCATCACCTGTCATTGTTTCGAGTCCCGTGGCGTTTAAATTTGTGTTGACCATTGGCCTATCCGTCCCCCGTTTTCAACCTACATATTGATTTATTGTAGACATGTTCTCGTCCTGAATATAGCTGAAAAAATGCTCGCTGGACGTTAATCATCAATCAATTAATCAATACTCATGAAGTGAGAAGGGTCTCTTTCATTTTTGATGATATTCACTTTTATTGTTCCAGAGTTAGGGGCCTTATATTTTATACAATGTCAAAGGAAAATTATGATGGAATCTGGTGAAACTTTACTAAATAATCATTGACTGGGTAATAGAGGAGGGTCCCTTTCATTTTTGGTCGGAACAATCAGTAATGTTTTGGTTATGGAAATAGGTTGGACAGATGTGGGGAGTGGGGGGTATATCTTAGTGAGCTGTGCTCAGAGTAATACTAGTTAGGAACTGCATGTAGTAGCTATACTCAAGGTAGTGGGTTAGAATTTGTCATAGGATAACTTGATGCATAATGGAATCTGGTGAAAATTTACTTGGACAGATGTGGGGAGTATTATAACTTGAGTAGTGTTTCTCAGAATATTTTGAAATTTGAGCAGTAGTTTATTCATGAAGAGAGAAGGGTCTCTTTCATTTTTGATGATATTCACTTTTATTGTTCCAGAGTTAGGGGCCTTATATTTCATACAATGTCATAGGAATATTTGAGTAATGTATGATGGAATCTAGTGAAACTTTACTAAATAATCATTGGCTTGGTAAAAGAAGAGGGCCCCTTTCAATTTTGGTCGGAACAATTAGTAATGTTTTGGTTATGGATATAGGTTGGACAGATGTGGGGAGCGGGGGGTATATCTTAGTGAGTTGTGCTCACAGTAATACTAGTTTTGTTTTGTTTTTCGCGTCAAACAAGATGCAGTTTTAAAGTCACAATATAGCTAAGTTTTTGTACATTATAATGACATAAATAATCAGAGATTGTAAGGAAGGTCGGGACGTCTGCACATATCTTTTATATTGTTCACGGAAAGGTTCACTCTTTCTAAGCTTGGATTTTTATACTGCTAACAGCCCCACCCCCTCCCATTCTGTTGAGCCTGAGGTATCAAAGCTTGTTGCTTTATCAGAAGTCATGGTTTCTCGAATTCCAGTGAGCCCCAAACATGACTCTTATTTCATATAAATATTTTGTTGTATCTTTTGTTTTGGATTTTCTGTATGTTCACACCTCTTGAGCTAGTTTTTCTTCCCCCATTCTTAATTTTAGTTATATTAGATTACAGACACAGTCCGGGTTTGTAAACTAATATATCACACAAGACCCATTTCAAATATGACGCATGGGTCGTGTTCTCATAAACTATGGAGTTTGCGGGTCAGGGCATCAACTTAAGCCCAAAACCACATAGCAGGCCAGGTGCTCCTATACATAGGTTTAGAATACTTATTGAGCTAGAGTATCTGGACTCCCATGCTTAAACAGATTAAAGTTTGAGAGTCATACAGCTGCGCTTAAAGGATCTAGTTGACTGATTCTTCTGAATTTTTCACACAAAGATCCATATGGCACAGAATGAAGGTTGATATAGATGTAAGGTATTGCAGCTCTATCCAATATCCAAACAGAAGGCACTAACGTAGAAAAGAGGTGTGTTAGGTTTTGCTTTCTTTTTGGAGAGTTTATTATTGTTAACCCGATTTCAACATAAAAGGGGGAATTACACAATTCTTACTTTTTAGCTCACTTGATCCAAAGTGATCTATTTCCAATACTTGGTATTCGACATCCTTAAATATTTACAAGTTTTAATCTACTCACTAACCACGGGTTCATATGATATCAAACTTGATAGACATGTTACTTGGGAGGGGGGAGGGGGGTCTTATATACTATATATAAATATATACAATGTATCTCCAAAGCCAACCCATGTATGATTAGGTTGATTAATATTTCTCACTTTTCAGACAAACCAGTTCCTATTTTTAGCGATGTGAGATTTTCTTATCTTGCACTAGTGCAAGACAAAAAAAGCACGTGCGTTTTACCGATAAATGCATGCTGTACAGATTATGTCAACTGCCCCCCAATTCTCCATGCTTTTCCTTTTAAAAATAAACAATTAACCACGATTCTACTACATAAGTATTTTTAAATTCATTTATGTATTATATTCTGCTAGCCAACGTGCACCTTTCACGGTGTTTGATTCTTTTTTCAGGCTCTCTTCTAGTCAATGTTTGTTTACTTTGAGTAAATAATAGAGTGCTCTCCCTTGTTAGTAACTAACGTAAAGAAAGAAATTACCTCCCTTTGACCAAATTCAAATATTTTTTTTACAGGTATTTATCTCTGTTGTAGTAACATTTATAATATATTTATTAAATACATTGTACTTTATGATGAAATACATTTGAAATACTGCCGAGATACGGTTGCATATGGATAAATCGAATATTTACTTCAGCAATGGAAAAATAAATTGCAGGAAAACGCTCGATGGAATGTAAACAAAAACAATTAGGTGTTTAGTGATAAATAAAATCAAACACCGGAAAAAGTACAAGATAGGGAAATTTCAGACACTTTTGGGTAAGATTACAATCGTTATCTAACTCGGCAAGCCTCGTAAAGAGAACGATTGAAATTTTACCCTCGGGTGTCGAAGATTTCCCTATCTTGTACTCTCCCTGGTGTTAGATTCTATATTTCTCACTTTTCAGACAAACCAGTTCCTATTTTTAGCGATGTGAGATTTTCTTATCTTGCACTAGTGCAAGACAAATAAAGCACGTGCGTTTTACCGACAAATACATGCTGTACAGCTATGTCAACTGCTCCCCCAATTCTCCATGCTTTTCTTTTTTAAAATAAACAATTCACTGTATATAAGTTTTCAATCTTTTATAAACACGCAAATCCTAACAATCAGCCATATTATTACATAATAACCTTCACGCAATACACAAAAATATTTTTTTGGATTGACATGAAGGGGAAATAACTCACATTGTTTACATGATCGTCTGCTAAAAGTACATAGCTGTCAAACAAACACGAAACTAAAAACAGCTGATAAAAGTGAGAAATAAAATCAAACACCGGCAAAAAGTGCAAGAAAGGGAAATCTCCGACACCCTCGGGTAAGATTTCAATCGTTCGCTCTTACCCGAGGGTGTCGGAGATTTCCCTGTCTTGCACTTTTGACGGTGTTAGATTCAATATGTCTCAAACTGCGCTTTCACCTATTGAGCAAAGGAGACTAGTGTATGAGCCAGGGGACATAACTCGACAGTCTCGTGCATAATCGACTCGGGGTGTTGGGTAGCTTGTGTGAACCAGGAAATAAATACGTCATGGAAAACCAAGACAAAAATGGACTTTACATGCTTACGGAGATAATCATAGAATGATTGAGAGCAATATACGCGAGTGTCCTGTGTGTCGGAGGCCACATCAGTGTTTTATTTCTTCTTGAATGGGGTATCAGGTCCGTTCGCCCTAATTACAAATTCGCCCTGGGTTCGTTCGCCCTTAAAGTGGGTCCGTACGCCCTGAAAATTAAAAAGTATTATGAGCATCATGCATATTTCAATTTAAAATAAATGGTGACTAATTCTCTTATTTCAATTAATTTTCTTCGAAAATTAGATAAAAACTAAACGTATTTTGGATACGACTATAAAATTTGTATTCCAATATTTATGAATTAGAATAAAGATTATTAATCAAATGAGTATTTGAAACTCTCTGCTCTGAGTAGCACTATAAGGGTATGATTTAAAGAATGAGCATAAATGTATGATCATATTTATAGTAAGAAATCTATCTTTTTCAGGCGTCACACATCTGGCATTTGGGCCGGATTGTGAAAGAATTTCTTGATATATAGTTGGGAAAAATCCTTTGTCATTTTGGGATCAGCTCGCTAGACGTGCAGCTAGCAATTGATTAACTAAATACAAATTGAAGTCCCTATGAACATTACACATCAATCTGCACTGGCCGCTGCAACAGTAGAAAATTACTCTTATCTACAACGACAAAACATATATAAATTACAATATGAAAATAAGTATAAATATGTTTATTTATAATGGCTGCAAATTATTTTCTTAAACATATTAGAAAACTACACCCGGGTTGGGTGGGGGATTAGCTGCACCGTAGGCCGAGCGTCGAATGTTATTAAGAATGTATAGTATTTCCCGCAAAAGAAAGGAGCTCGTGAAGCACGTAATGTAAGCTAATCATATCGCTTATATTTTTAAATAAAACACATGTTTGACCCTAATGGTAAACACGAACACGTGTTCTTAAGTATCTTAAATAAATACATTTATTAATTTTTTTGTCTACAGACATGGAAGATATCTTTCAGAACATTCTTGAACAACTGTCGTGTAGTGATCTAATTAAGAATTATTTCGATTCTAACAGGGCATTTACGGTAATTTTATGCCTTCAAGCGTACTTAGACAGAGGTCATTTTTGGCGCTGTTCCAATTACCTCCCGCTGGTGCTCATCGTGAGGACTCTGTTATTCCAGAAACGTGTTAAGTTTTACTGGTTTTGGGCCGGAGGACTGGTGCTCATCGTGAGAACTGTTTGTTATTCTAGAAACGTGTTATGTTTTACTGGTCTTGGGCCGGAGGACCGGTGCTCATCGTGAGGACTGCTTGTTATTCCAGAAACGTGTTATGTTTTACTGGTCTTGGGCCGGAGGACCGGTGCTCATCGTGAGGACTGCTTGTTATTCCAGAAACGTGTTATGTTTTACTGGTCTTGGGCCGGAGGACCGGTGCTCATCGTGAGGACTGCTTGTTATTCCAGAATGTTATGGGCACTAAATTATATATCTACGTTTGTATTACAGGGTTTCAAAATAAATATGTTAGATATATAAAAAATGTGATCACAGAAATACAGCCTAGATTATGATGTATTAAAGATATCCCCCACACCACCTCACCGGTATATCTACCTGCTGACTCCATCAGCAAAGCGTGTATCAAAGTTCGTGTGAGTTGAGCAGGACTTATCAACTGTCGGCAGGAGTTATCACCAAATTCTCCCAACATTTAAACGATGATTCCTGTAAAGATGACAAAAGTAAATAAAATTAATCAAAACCATTAGCTAGTTAATATTTCATTTTTTAAAACATAAATCAAATTGGGAACTGTGGTGTCAGCAATATCAACAAATATCATCCTACAAAAATGTACTTGACACAATTCTTGACAACCTCTGCTGGGAATGCGTTTTTTACGTCATCATCAAGGTCGTGAGGTTTGTGCTTTCTAAACCGGAACGAAATTGGTAATTATAATATGGCTTGCTGCTTTCTCTTACAAGTAAGCAAACATATTCTCTAAATAGCACAATTATTTTTAAGACATCCGCGAAGTCCTATCAGTGTTTTCCAGTGTTTTTTCACTATCTGATTGCGTAAACCAGCAATTAAAGTAATAAAAATAGAAATTAATAATGTTTTCTTTGAATCTTTATGGAATATTTGTCTTTACTATGTTTAATAAAAGTCATATTTTTCTCACATGGGCAGTACTCCACAAACAGCTTTTATGCCGAGCTATTCCGTTAACTTTGCAACACCCCCTTGAAAAAGCACATGATGTTGCGTCATCGTCTGTTACATTTACAACCAACATACAGGACCGTGGTCCATTCAAACATAACAATTCTCGAATTGTTTCTTGAAATATATATTTTTTCCGGAAAAACTACTTAAGATAACCAGCTATCGACTTTGACTTTTGTAATTTGTCGTCATCCGGTGACGTAGTTTACAAGGAACGCGCTGGTGACATTGACATTTTGTGTGCATTTAAAGGAAAACTCCAGTTGGTTGAACAATTGTTATAATTCAATACATTGTAACTTTTTATTTGTAAATAACTAATTATTAAACAAAAAAAAACTTTATTAACATTAATATACCCAATTAGAAATATGAATATTTCGAATTTCCTGTCGTAGTGTAAGCAGCCATGACACCTCTTCGTGTGACGTCACGGAGACGGATCATGTTAGTTGAATAAATAGTGTATCTGACTCTTCCCAACATCGAGCCCTTTTGGTTATGTTTTAATATCAGATCAACTGCAATACAATGTTAACAATTTGTATATCGTCCTAATTTTATTCTTAATATTCCCATCCCATGTTACATTTTCATAAAACAAATGAGTTTATTGGTCATTTTTTTATTTTGAAATGATATCAGCTTTGTTCCGGTCCGAGTTTTACACAAGGATGAAAAGATATTGGGGCGAAAACATATCTATTTACCGCATGCGCAAATTGCTATTTACGATTCTAAGGTAAAGTTATTTTTAAAACAGGGAATATCCCATCAACTTGGTCGTGACGCAGTTGTTCGATTTGAATGCGAGAATTCAGCAATTGACGTGATCATTAATTTTCTATGAAAAATATTCCACAAGCCTATCGACCATTGTACTTGTGGTTTTGACCACCGCTAATTTTGGGGGGTTCAGTAATTTCTGCCGGTACTATACACGATCTCAGGGCGGTAAAAGTACCGGGTACCGGCCCACTTTGAAACCCATGAGTACTGAAAATTTCTACATACATTTCATAAAATCAGAAAAAGTAGATTTATGTCTGACAATGAAATCATTTAACATAATATACTTTTTGTTTTATTTTAATTCTTCAAAGAAAAAACAATGTCCACTCTTTGTAAAAAAGTGTTTTGGCACTATTGTCTAAGTAGATGTCTAATTTTAAAGCACCTTTAACAGGTTTGGCTTGAAGGCTTCTGCCAACTTCCCAGTAACATCCTTTTTAGATACATGTGGCCACCTTTTACCAATAGTATCTGAAAAAGGATGATTTTTTTGTAATGCATGTAAATATCAAAGCATGTTTTTTTTTTATTCGTGCTTATCACTATCAATATCAGTTTACAATGTAATTTTGTTTCATATATATTTATTGCACATCCACTCAGATTGAAATAGTATTTGTTCTTATTTTACATCATGTACAAGAATATCAATTATATTAATTAATATTTTTAAACATTTGAAAGCTTATATCAACTTCCCTACATTAACATGTCTATCTCTTTCTCTCATAATTTGTTTGCGACTTAGAAAATGCAGGGTTCGAAATTAACGATTGTCCGTTAGTCCGAGACTAGTAATTTTCACCACGGACAACACATATCTCCTAGGTACTTGTCCACTTGTGCTATTAAAAAAAGAAAGACGGTATGTATCGCGACGAGTTGGAAAGCCGTTGTTGTCCCTGTTCGTTTCTTTCCTTTTTACCACTGTGTCAATTACATCACATAAAGGTCTGTTCTAACAGGTAAAGGTCAGTTCTGACCAATAAAGGTCAATTACATTACATAAAGGAATGTTCTAACAGGTAAAGGTCAGTTCTGACAAATAAAGGTCAATTACATCACATAAAGGTCTGTTCTAACAAGTAATGGTCAGTTCTGACAAATAAAGGTCAATTACATCACATAAAGGTCTGTTCTAACAGGTAAAGGTCAGTTCTGACAAATAATGGTCAATTACATCACATAAAAGTCTGTTCTAACAGGTAAAGGTCAGTTCTGACAAAAAGGTCAATTACATCACATAAAGGTATGTTCTAACAGGTAAAGATCAGTTCTGACAAATAAAGGTCAATTACATCACATAAAGGTCTGTTATAACAGGTAAAGGTCAGTTCTGACAAATAATGGCCAATTACATCACACAAAGGTATGTTCTAACAGGTAAAGGTCTGTTGTAACAGGTAAAAGTCAGTTCTGACAAATAATGGTCAATAATATCACATAAAGGTATGTTCTAACATGTAAAGGTCAGTTTTGACAAATAAAGGTCAATTACATCACATAAAGGTATGTTCTAACAGGTAAAGGTCAGTTCTAACAGGTTAAGGTCAGTTCTGACAAATAATGGTCAATTACAGCAAATAAAGGTCTGTTCTAACAGGTAAAGGTCAGGTCTAACAAATAAAGGTCAATTACATCACATAAAGGTATGTTGTAACACTAACAGGTAAAGGTCAGTTCTGACAAATAAAGATCAATTACATCACATAAAGGTCTGTTCTAACAGGTAAGGGTCAGTTCTGATAAATAAAGGTCAATCACATCACATAAAGGTCTGTTCTAACAAGTAAATGTCTGTTCTAACAGGTAAAGGTTTGTTCTAACAGGTAAAGGTCTGTTCTAACAGGTAAAGGTCAGCAGTTCTGACAAATAAAGGTCAATTACATCACATAAAGGTCTGTTCTAACAGGTAAAGGTCAGTTCTGATAAATAGTGGTCAATTACATCACATAAAGGTCTGTTCTAACAGGTAAAGGTCAGTTCTGACAAATAAAGGTCAATTACATCACAATAAGGTCTGTTCTAACAGGTAAAGGTCAGTTCTGACAAATAAAGGTTAATTACATCACATAAAGTTCGGTTCTAACAGGTAAAGGTCAGTTCTGACAAATAAAGGTCAATTACATCACACAAAGGTCTGTTCTAACAGGTAAAGGTCAGTTCTGACAAATAAAGGTCAATTACATCACACAAAGGTCTGTTCTAACAGGTAAATGTCAGTTCAGACAAATAAAGGTCAATTACATCACATAAAGGTCTGTTCTAACAAGTAAAGGTCAGTTTTGACAAATAATGGTCAATTATATCACATAAAGGTATGTTCTAACAGGTAAAGTTCAGTTCTGACAAATAATGGTCAATTATATCACATAAAGGTATGTTCTAACAGGTAAAGGTAATTTCTGACAAATAAAGATCAATTATATCACATAAAGGTATGTTCTAACAGGTAAATGTCAGTTCAGACAAATGAAGGTAAATTATATCACATAAAGGTCTGTTCTAACAAGTAAAGGTCAGTTCTGACAAATAATGGTCAATTATATCACATAAAGGTATGTTCTAACAGGTAAAGTTCAGTTCTGACAAATAATGGTCAATTATATCACATAAAGGTATGTTCTAACAGGTAATGGTCAGTTCAGACAAATGAAGGTAAATTATATCACAAAGGTATGTTGTAACTGGTTAAGGGTAAGTTCTGACAAATAATGGTCAATTACATCACACAAGAGTATGTTCTAACAGGTAAAGGTCTGTTCTAACAGGTTAAGGTCAGTTATGACAAATAAAGGTCAATTACATCAAAATTCTTGAATAGCGAAAAATCCTGTCATTTAAAATTTCTAAATTTTTGATATAGTAAGGTGCATTTTGTTTCATTTTCAGAAGTGTAAGGAAAGTCGGGGGTCATAATATTAAAAACTTCAATATTTAACAAAAACATGCAAAACTCACCATATTCTAATATCATTTGAGACATGATTACCTCCCTTGATGAAATGCTTAATATAGCATTTTACACATATAATGTATTATTGCCAAGAAATTACTGTATTAAATTTGTATTTCAGTTTAATTTGAGAACTTGCACAAATCATATGTAGAAAATTCAAAAAGCAAAATACCTCGTAAGAAATACTGCAAACATAATTAATAATTATTACCACATTTTATTCAATATTCTTAAAAGTCATGTGACTAGTGTCAGTCTCTACCTTAAGTGCTTGCAATATTGTAAAAATCATATCACAAGTTTTTTTCTCAACAAAAATTTTCAAAAGAGCTCATTAGTAGCTAAATAACCAAACTTTATCCCCAAAAAGAAGAGGGGAGATAATTTGCGGCAAATATTTGTATAGAAATGTATATAAAATTTCAGTAATTTTCCAAATAGCAAGGAAAATTGAACAGCGACCCATATATATTTTTTAATAATATGAAAGCACCCCAGATAATTGTTCTTTTTGCAATTTAAAAAAACAAACAATCCATCTTTCGGGTTTTGGATGATCGATACGAGAATTTCATATTTTCCCTATATAATCAATATAAATTTCTCCAACTTTAAGACCATAAGATGAAAAGTGTGTCCATCCAACAACAACCTGTCTGAAAAATAGGAAGATCTTTCAGCCAAAAATATTAGTATTGGTCTTCCTTAATAAAATTAGGATAAGAATCTCAACAAGGATTTTAATGAGACTTGGTACATGTATATGTTCCTACGTGGATCCAGAAAATGTTATGTTACTTTTTTTCCATTTTTTAATTTCAAAATTTCAAGATAAAATGCCAGTGGCGAGAAGAAACATTGGTTGCCATTTTAAATCAAAACGATTAAACGCTAGGGCCCAGGTAAGCGATTCAGGCTCCTGGGAGCGACTTGTCTTCATTATTTGAAAATATTTTAAGATTCAACCTGTCGTCTCCGAGAAATTGGGTGGAAAGGTTCATCAGAGAACGAAGAGGAATGAAGCCGAGGGCTAATTTTTGTCTTTAAATAATTTCATAAGCAGGCGACCTTTTAAAAATTAACTGAAGAGGGTGAATGAAGAAGAAGATAACGAGGGAGCATTTTTATGTTCCGCAAACTTTATTGGGGGACAAGTAGATTTTCGGTGTGTGCGTCCATTCGTCCGTCCGTCCGTTCGTTCGTTCGTTCGTCCGTCCGTCATACTTCAGGTTTACCCTTGCGTTGAAGCTATAATTTTATGAAGATGTGGTCATATCACCATGAAACTTGGTACACATGTACATCATGATGTGAAATGTAAACTGTGGAAGAATAAAATGGCTGTGACCTATATTTCACGGTTGGATGAACTTGGAAACTTGACGCTTTGCCTCAGATTTACCCTTGTGTTGTAGCTATAGTTCTCTGAAGATGTGGTCATATCACTGTGAAAATTGGTACACATGTACATCATGATATGAAATTCTAGATCTTCAGGCAAGATTATGGTTTTGACCGAAAAGTGCCGAGCGGGACATAAGTGTCGTAGAGACACATTTTCTTGTTTCAAAATTTTCAATCAATATGCTTTGGTGCGAACGAGTCCGGAGAAATCAATCTGGAGTGAACCTTTGTAAATGTACTTGTACAGCACATATTATAAGTACTAATTTAAACTTCATCGGCGACTATCACACGACCATCACACGATTTTCGCCTTCTAATGTTTGTTATAAAAGGGTATATAGGAAAACGCAATTGTATAGTGTTCATTTAAAGCAACGTGCAACCGTCGTATGAACATCACACGATTGTCTCGCGATTTGCACCTTCTGTTGTTTATTACTAAAATGTATAGGAGTTTGTGTAGAAATGCCGTAGAAAGCACATTGTGTAATGGCCATTTAAATATTTGGATTTGTTCTTGCGACTGCTGCGCGTCCATCGGCCGATTGTCCGGCGACCGTCGTTAGGGAAGTATAAATGATCCCTTAGTATGTCATATCCTCATTTTGCATCCAGATTGTCGCCATTGCACAGTACCCAAAACTTTTACCCGAGGGTATGTGGCACTCGTTTTATTTATATTTGGCAATGTGCATTGTCGGATTAATGGAAATTTTCATTCTCAGCCAATTATATGTTAGCCTTTCTACGTTACTATGGCAGTTGAAAGTTTTCTCATACTTAAGAAAATTCTCATGTTTTATGGCGCCAGGGCCAGGTTTTAAAAATATCACAAAATTAATGTAGATATTTGTCATTGTCGGAGTAAAGGGCTGTCGGAATAATGGGTTGTCGGAGAAATGGGCTGTCGTAATAATGGGTTGTCGGAGAAATGGACTGTCGTAATAATGGGTGGTCGAAGAAATGGGCTGTCGGAATAATGACTTGACCCCGATAAAACACAGTTGTACCTGTAAATATTATTAATAAGTGGTCAAATGAGTTTGATTTAGACGAAATTGAATGGGGTATTATATTTTCAGAGTCCTTTTCATTATCAAAAAATAATAAATTGTCATGTTTCCAATATGAACTAATTCATAGAGTTCTTGCCCTAAATCCTTATCTCTTTAAGTGTAAGATAACAGAAACTGAACTATATTCATTTTGCAATGAAGCAAAAGAAACTTATAAACACTTTTTAGCTCACCTGGACATTGGAGGCACTTGATCAACACATGTCACAATTTAATATATAAGGAGAATAGGTTTATTCATCAGTTACAGATTGACCAAAAACCCTGTAAATATTTCTATTGACAGTTTATTGATAACAACACAGTTATACCTGTAAATAGTATTGATAAGTGGTCAAATGAGTTTGATATAGAAGAAATTGAATGGGGTTTTATCTTTTCAGAGTCCTTTTCATTATCAAAAAATAATAAATTGTCATGTTTCCAATATAAACTAATTCATAGAGTTCTTGCCCTAAATCCCTATCTCTTTAAGTGTAAGATAACAGAAACTGAACTCTGTTCATTTTGCAATGAAGCAAAAGAAACTAATAAACACATTTTAGCTCACCTGGCCCAAAGGGCCACGTGAGGTATTGCTATCACTTGGCGTCCGTCATCTGTCCGTTAACTTTTTCACATTTTAATCTTCTCCTCTGAAACAATTGGGCCAAATGGAATCAAGCTTGTCAGAAAGCATCTACATGTATGTACGATCCTCTATAAAGTATCTTCATTTCGTCCCGTTCCGCCAACAAATATGGCCACCAAGGGCAATTCTTGTTTCTGATTGGCTACTGTTAACAATTTTATCCTCTGAAACTGCTTGACCAAATGGAGCCAAACTTGGCCGGAAGCATCTATGTAAGGTCCTCTATAAAACGTCTTCATTTGGTTCCATTCGGCCAACAAATATGGCTGCCAAGAGCAATTTTTTTTTCTGATTGGCTAATGTTAAAAAAATCTTCTCCTCTGCAACTGCTCGGCCAAATGGAGCCAAACTTGACAGGAAGCATCTATGTAAGGTCCTCTATAAAGTGTCTTCGTTTCGTTCCGTTTTGCCAACAAATATGGCTGCCAAGAGTAAATCTTGTTACGGTTCAGTGACCGTCAAATTTGCATCGCATTTTCATGAGCAGGTCTGTTTCTCAATTACTGTTTGAGATAGATCATCTATATCTGTTCTATAAATACTTTGTAAGGTGTACATGTCAGTCTGCCAGGTGTCACTTGAACTTGACCTCATTTTCATGGTACAGTGACTTGCGTCACATTTTCATGAGCAGGTCTGTTTCTCAATTACTACAAGAGACAGATCAACTATATTTAGTCAATAAATACATTGTTAAGTGTAGATGTCAGTCTAAAAGGTGTCACTTGACCTTGACCTCATTTTCACGGTCCAGTGACTTGTATCACATTTTCATGAGCAAATATGTTTCTCAATTACTATAAGAGACAGGTCAACTATATTTGGTCTATATATACATTGTAAGGTGTAGATGTCAGTCTGGCAGATGTCACTTGATCTTGACCTCATTTTCACGGTTCAGTGACATGTGTCACATTTTCATCATTGTCAGTTCTTCAATTACTGCAAGTCATAGGTCAACTATATTTGGTCTGTAAAAATATTGTAAGGTGTACATGTCAGTCTGACAGGAATAGCTTGACCTTGACCTCATTTTCACAGTCTCTTCTTTACATTTCTAGCCGTCCTTCACTACTGAAGATTATTGGCCGAGCGCCGTATTAAATTTAGTTAATACATAAGTTAACATATATACAATAAACAATGAATTAAAGGTTAAAACTATATACATTTGATAACTACTATGAGTGATTATGGTGTGAAAATTGGAATCAAGGCAGATACTGGGATCATGCTTTTGAAACCGTCAACTGTGTCTGCAGTGGTAAATGTTGTAGGCAGTTGATTCCACAGTGTGATAGAACTGGGGAAGTATGAGTATTTGTAGCGGTCTTTTGATGTCTGTATGTGCCTGAATGAATATGGATTTGTGTGTCTGGTTCTGGTGTCAACTGGAATTAATAGGTTTGAATATGGTATGGCAACTAAATGGTGTCTGACTCTGTAAAAGAACATGAGTCTGTACCTTATGCGGCGCACCTCAAGTGGGGCCCAATTCAAGTCAGACATCATATCTGCCTTGTGATTTGCGTCACATTTTCTTTTCATGAGCATACCAAAAATGATAGAATGGCAAAACAGAAATCAGCACATTATAAAACTTTTATCATTTGAGTAAGATATACAAAAATAATTTCCATTAAAATACAATGTTTAGTTAGAAAAAAACAAAGGAAAAACAATAACAAAACTTGAATTTTTTAAATTTTTTATTATTTTTACCTCCTCCCGCACCAATTGAGATCATCCTGTCTGTCTGTCTGTCATATCAGACTGTCCATCTCCCTTGTAAAGTGCAACTCCTCCCAAATTGATCATTGCATTTGAATCAAAAACTGCACAATAAGGATAATAACAAAATTACCGAACTCCGAGCAATCATACGAAGGGAAAGTCAAAACTCATAAGTATATAAACAGACAAAATCAGTCAACAACCGGAAAACTGTGAAAACCGTAATGACCCTGAATTGGTACAGGCATTTCTAAAGAAATGGTGGGTTGAATCAGATTTAAAGCGCCAAACCTCCCGCTTTCATTACGGCTCAAAGGTTCCAGCTGTTACTATAACAGTATTTATAACAATACTGGAACAAAATAGGTAAAATAGTTGTCAAAGCAGTACCAAACCCAGTGAAGCAAATGTCAAAAACAATTTTACGTCACACATTGAAGGTTTGCATAAAGGGCAGAAAATTGAACTTGAGCATATTTTCATTACGGCTCAAAGGTTCCAGCTGTCACTATAACAGTATTTATAACAATACTGGAATAAAATAGGTAAAATAGTTGTCAAAGCAGTACCAAACCCATTGAAGCAAATGTCAAAAACAATTATACGTCACACAATATGAATGTTTGCATAAAGGGCACAACATTGGACTTGAGCATATTTTCTAGCCATATTATCACATGACCTCTAAACCCCTATTATTCCAAAGTGGTTAATCTGATTTCAGTGGAACTTTGCACACAGCTAATGCACCATATGAACATTTACAAAAAGGAGAACTGCTCTCACTTAACATTACCTTATGCATAAATATAGAAAACAGTTAAGGTAACGATTATCTCACTTTGAAATTTGCTTCAGTCGATACAGGCTCAGCCCGCTGAGCCTCTAGTTTTGGGACTGTAATGTAGCAAAAAACTTTTGGTTTTCAATAATGGACTTCCTAAAAAATATAGATGGAAGCAATGCAATCTTGACTCCAAAAGGTACAGTACAGCTGACAGCATACACTGATAAATGCTGAGCATTTAAAAGGCTCAGCATTCAATACTGAGGTTTTATTGGGGGTTGTAAATCATGGGCTGATGATCAGTTTTATTACCCTCAACTGTACAGATGGTCAGCAATTGAATAAACAATATGATCATAATGATTTCCAGGTAGATGTACCTGATTCAAAAGGTGTTAGTAAAATTTACCTGAGCATGTATGTGTGATTTGTTAGACTAGTGACTTTTTATTTAGTGGAAATATTTACATAATAAATTTTCTATTTTACAATGTAGTAATGTTTTGATAATTCTAAAATTGAATTAAAATTTCTTTGTTTTTCAATTGATTTGTTTTGTTAAAATTTCAATTATTATCCGTATTTTAAAATTTAAAAGTAAATTATTTGAAAATATTTACAGGTATACAATAGATATGTATCTATTATTTTTGTAACCATTTATTTGTTGTCTTTTTTTCTTTTTTTTGCTGTAAAGCTTCATATTTTCTTCAATTTGTTTGTCTTATCAATGTTTTAAATCTTGAAAGTAAACTCTAACTAAACTGTGGATATTAAACTTGGTGCACAATCAGAGAATAATATGTTTTAATTACATTTATTATACATGGCATAGAGATTTTTCTCCACATCATGATTAATATATGTAAAATTTACATATTATTTTCTTATGATGCACCATTAGATTTGTTTACCATAAGAGTCACAAAGAAGAATATATATAAGTTGTCATATTTTAATAATCATATCACATTTTAAGATCAATATATTAAATTTAAACTACTGATAATCAAATTATTTTTAAACAAGTTTAATTCAAAATTCATGAATATTTATGAAAAAGAAATTTATAATAATTTAATTTTAACCATTGAACATTTCACATTTTAATAAAAAAAAATATATGTATTTAATCTAGGAATCTAGTTGAATATATGTGTGTGTTTTTGTCTTTTTCATTAGCCTAGAGAGTATGTCTCTTTAAGGTCAATTTATGACATGAGAGTGAATAAGTGGCAAATTACAAGTGTCCATAAATCCATCATTGATTGAGATTTTCTATGTTTATCATATCTGTGTGTTAATATACAAAAAATACTTATTTGTCATTTTTTATATTGAAAAGAATGTATTTATAATCAACTGGCATATTTTTTTTTATGTTTAGAATGTATGTTTAACAAAATAAGAATACAAATGTGAAAAAAAAAATGTTCAAGAAATGTCCTGAATAACAAAAAGAAAAACCCTGACATGTCACAATATAAACTATGAAAAGAAAAGAAATTAATATTACCTTGGATAAAATGGATTAAAAAAAATTGAAACATAGTAACAAGTATATTTTTGAAATTGGATTACATTTATTTGATTAAATTGATAAAGCAAATTAAATATATTATTCCTCTGCAAAAACAGATGAAATTAATTACAAAATAAAAATAATTAAAATTTCAAATACATGTATTATAAAAGAACAACTATAACATTTTTGTCAAAGTTGAAAAACAAAAACAAAAACTCTTAAATACATGATTAACGTGTACACACATGCACATTACATAGAAAGAAAATTCTTAAAATGTTAAACCTAATCTTAATTAATTAATCTATTGATTAAAATAGCATCACAATTAATCTTGTTCTTCTTTGCCATATTTTCAGTTAAAAATTCTTATATATCCAACACAAAATTATGATTTCATTTCAATTATTTGTTTAAATTGTTAGCTGATGCTAATATCACAAAATATTATTTTATTGACAAATTTTCAAGGTACAGTTCAATGTCCTTTTTCTACACATCAAAATCACTGAAATCCAAATATACCCATTTCCTGTTATGTAACACAAACAGGTGTATATATCTACCTGTAGATCACCTGTGAAATCAACAAGACACTACTGACCAGGTATTTTATGGCCCTGTTTATTACCTTGGGGTTAATTGCAGACCATCAGCGAAAATGCTGAGCCTGGCTCAGCATCCAGATTATGCTCAGCATTTATCAGTGTATGCTGTCAGCTGTACTGTATTATTTTGGGAAATGTACAGTTTGAAAGTAATCTACCTGTTCCGAATTGTATGCTTATTTTCAAATATTACTTGTATGTATGCAAGTTAAAGGATATGTTACCAAACTTAAATGCAGGGTTACAATATCTAAATTCTGAAATAAAAATGGAAAAGTACTCTGCATGTTCCTTATCACCCTCTATAGTTGGTGACTGTTTCAACATGAAATGGCAGCATCTTGAAGTAGCATTAGCAAATGTGCATGGTTAAAATAGAGATGTATTTATCAATGAAAATGAAATTAGTTTATATGTGTGATGAGTGTCAAAACAATATAAGGAATATATAATTGATAATTGAATGTATACATTACATGTTTATTCCTTTTTCAAAAATAAACAAATTACAACAACAAAAAATATGTGATTACTTTGATAGCAAAACAAATATGTCAAACCTCAATATTTGGTGCTCTTAATTTATCAATGAAACCTCAAGACATAGAGGTTTAACGTTTTAATGGAGATTTTGGTCTCAGTAAAAACTGATTTTTTTAAGATATATCTATGTGGTCCCATTTACATGTAGCTGATTTTGGAATATGTTGTCAAATGCTTTAAAGAACATTAAAAATTTGGACAAATTTAATTTAAATCTGGGGTTAAACAATTCCTACCAGAAAAGGGAAGAAACGAATTTAATTAAATTTACTGGCTTAGTCTATAGATAGCCATGTTGTTCCAGTCGGAAACATTATCATGTTGCCAAGCAAACCAGCATTTGATCTTTATCTTTAATGCTACGTGTTTAGCTTAGAAATAGCTAATACAAATTTTATAATCTTATGTTTGACCTGATCTGGGATCGAATCCACAATATTCCACATTCGATTCGAGCACGCTTACAATTACATAACTGAGTCTTTTGTATCTAAAAATCTAAAGGTTATTGTGCATACAATCATTTGTAACATAAATACGCATTTTACTTTGATGTTTTTATGCAGTAATAAACTTAAAAATAGTGAACTTTTATAAACCATGATCTAACATGAAGATTTTGATGTTATTCCATGATTTTGATGTTATTTCATGATTTTGCGAACCTCAACGAAAGCACCAGATATTGATTTCTGTTACAAACCATATATACCACGGATCATACTCATGAACTTATTTAAACCAGATATATACGTACAGTCGTGGCCGTGATCGTGCATGTAGTTTGTCAGTGACCTGCGACAGGTCAGGGGTAATGATTGACCTTTGATTGTCAGAATTGACCTTAGCGTGTTCAATTTACCTTTAATTGTCAGACCTGATTGTAACATGTTATTACTGATCTTTAGTTATCTGAACTGATCGTAAGGTGCTATATATCTATTTGATCTTTATATTGATATTCATTAAATCAAAGCTTAAGGCAGCCATGTGTTTCATGATGATACATTTCAAGAGACTTTTTTTTTTTTATTTCAGGTTTATTTTTGTACTGCAAACACAACAAAGTATAAAACATTCACTAATGTTTACATATATGGTATAATAGTTTTCAAACTTTACTATCTATATTTCAGCTCAACAGCCTGCCCAAGTCAAGCCAGTCAGTAGAACATCAGGAGTGGGACCCACTACATTTCAACAGGACCAAAGTGCCAAAAAGAAACCTAAGAATTCAAACAATGAAGATGAAGGGGATGTATCGACACTACTTCAAGAAAGTGACGAATGTGGTACAATTAAAATCTTATATATTTCAATGATGTATTTATATACAGAATTTCCCAATTTTGGCATTAATTTAATTATATGATATTTCTTAAGGGAACATAATTTCTAATCGTTAAATCAACACTTGATATCATGAAATTAATCAACAAGATTAATATCAGTTCTTACAAAATAAAGATCAAATATATATAGCACGTTACGATCGGTTCTAACAGTTAAAGATCAATAATAACATGTTACGATCAGTTCTGACAACTAAAGGTCATTTACAACACGTTAACATCAGTAATGACAATCAAAGGTGAATTACAATGCGTTGCTATCAGTTCTGATAATTAAAGGTCAATTACAACACATTATGATCATTTCAGACAATTAAAGATCCATTATAACATGTTGCGATCAGTTATGATGATTAAATGTCAATTACACCACATTAACATCAGTTCTTACAGTTAAAGGTGAATTTGCAACATGTTAAGAACAGTTTTGATAATTAAAGGTCAATTACAAGACCTTGCAATCAGTTCTGACAATTCAAGGTCAATTATAGCACGTTTCGATCAGTTCTGACAATTAAAGGTCAATTACAACATGTTATGATTAGTTCTTAAAATTAAAGGTCAATTACAACATGTTACAAACAGTCGTGACAATTAAACGTCAATTGCTCCACATTGCGATCAGTTCTTACAGTTACAGGTCAATTACAGCACATTGCGATCAGTTCTGACAATTGAAGGTCAATTACAACTTGTTACAATCAGTTCTGACTATTAAAAGTCAATTACAACACATTGTGATCAGTACTGACAATTAAAGGTCAATTACAACATGTTGCAATCAGTTCTGGTAACTAAACGTCAATTACAACACCTTACGATCAGTTCTGACAATTAAAGGTTAATTATAGTATGTTGCAATCAGTTCTGACAATTAAAGGTCAATTACAACACGATACGATCAGTTATGACAATTGAAGGTCAATTACAGCATGTTACAATCAGTTCTGACAACTAAAGGTCAATTACAACATGTTGTGATCAGTTCTGACAATTAAATGTCAATTACAACACATTGACATCAGTAATGACTATCAAAGGTCAATTACAATGCGTTGCGATCAGTTCTTATAATTAAAGGTCAATTAGAAGACTATGTGATCAGTATTGATAATTCAAGGTCAATTACAACACGTTATGATCAGTTCTGACAATTAATGGTCAATTTAAACACGTGGCGATCAGTTCTGATAATTAAATGTCAATTACACCACGTTGTGATCAATTCTTAATTTAGGAATCTAGTTGAATATATGTGTGTGTTTTTTTCTTTTTCATTAGCCTAGAGAGTATGTCTCTTTAAGGTCAATTTATGACATGAGAGTGAATAAGTGGCAAATTACAAGTGTCCATAAATCCATCATTGATTGAGATTTTCTATGTTTATCATATCTGTGTGTTAATATACAAAAAATACTTATTTGTCATTTTTTATATTGAAAAGAATGTATTTATAATCAACTGGCATATTTTTTTTTATGTTTAGAATGTATGTTTAACAAAATAAGAATACAAATGTGAAAAAAAAAATGTTCAAGAAATGTCCTGAATAACAAAAAGAAAAACCCTGACATGTCACAATATAAACTATGAAAAGAAAAGAAATTAATATTACCTTGGATAAAATGGATTAAAAAAAATTGAAACATAGTAACAAGTATATTTTTGAAATTGGATTACATTTATTTGATTAAATTGATAAAGCAAATTAAATATATTATTCCTCTGCAAAAACAGATGAAATTAATTACAAAATAAAAATAATTAAAATTTCAAATACATGTATTATAAAAGAACAACTATAACATTTTTGTCAAAGTTGAAAAACAAAAACAAAAACTCTTAAATACATGATTAACGTGTACACACATGCACATTACATAGAAAGAAAATTCTTAAAATGTTAAACCTAATCTTAATTAATTAATCTATTGATTAAAATAGCATCACAATTAATCTTGTTCTTCTTTGCCATATTTTCAGTTAAAAATTCTTATATATCCAACACAAAATTATGATTTCATTTCAATTATTTGTTTAAATTGTTAGCTGATGCTAATATCACAAAATATTATTTTATTGACAAATTTTCAAGGTACAGTTCAATGTCCTTTTTCTACACATCAAAATCACTGAAATCCAAATATACCCATTTCCTGTTATGTAACACAAACAGGTGTATATATCTACCTGTAGATCACCTGTGAAATCAACAAGACACTACTGACCAGGTATTTTATGGCCCTGTTTATTACCTTGGGGTTAATTGCAGACCATCAGCGAAAATGCTGAGCCTGGCTCAGCATCCAGATTATGCTCAGCATTTATCAGTGTATGCTGTCAGCTGTACTGTATTATTTTGGGAAATGTACAGTTTGAAAGTAATCTACCTGTTCCGAATTGTATGCTTATTTTCAAATATTACTTGTATGTATGCAAGTTAAAGGATATGTTACCAAACTTAAATGCAGGGTTACAATATCTAAATTCTGAAATAAAAATGGAAAAGTACTCTGCATGTTCCTTATCACCCTCTATAGTTGGTGACTGTTTCAACATGAAATGGCAGCATCTTGAAGTAGCATTAGCAAATGTGCATGGTTAAAATAGAGATGTATTTATCAATGAAAATGAAATTAGTTTATATGTGTGATGAGTGTCAAAACAATATAAGGAATATATAATTGATAATTGAATGTATACATTACATGTTTATTCCTTTTTCAAAAATAAACAAATTACAACAACAAAAAATATGTGATTACTTTGATAGCAAAACAAATATGTCAAACCTCAATATTTGGTGCTCTTAATTTATCAATGAAACCTCAAGACATAGAGGTTTAACGTTTTAATGGAGATTTTGGTCTCAGTAAAAACTGATTTTTTTAAGATATATCTATGTGGTCCCATTTACATGTAGCTGATTTTGGAATATGTTGTCAAATGCTTTAAAGAACATTAAAAATTTGGACAAATTTAATTTAAATCTGGGGTTAAACAATTCCTACCAGAAAAGGGAAGAAACGAATTTAATTAAATTTACTGGCTTAGTCTATAGATAGCCATGTTGTTCCAGTGGGAAACATTATCATGTTGCCAAGCAAACCAGCATTTGATCTTTATCTTTAATGCTACGTGTTTAGCTTAGAAATAGCTAATACCAATTTTATAATCTTATGTTTGACCTGATCTGGGATCGAATCCACAATATTCCACATTCGATTCGAGCACGCTTACAATTACATAACTGAGTCTTTTGTATCTAAAAATCTAAAGGTTATTGTGCATACAATCATTTGTAACATAAATACGCATTTTACTTTGATGTTTTTATGCAGTAATAAACTTAAAAATAGTGAACTTTTATAAACCATGATCTAACATGAAGATTTTGATGTTATTCCATGATTTTGATGTTATTTCATGATTTTGCGAACCTCAACGAAAGCACCAGATATTGATTTCTGTTACAAACCATATATACCACGGATCATACTCATGAACTTATTTAAACCAGATATATACGTACAGTCGTGGCCGTGATCGTGCATGTAGTTTGTCAGTGACCTGCGACAGGTCAGGGGTAATGATTGACCTTTGATTGTCAGAATTGACCTTAGCGTGTTCAATTTACCTTTAATTGTCAGACCTGATTGTAACATGTTATTACTGATCTTTAGTTATCTGAACTGATCGTAAGGTGCTATATATCTATTTGATCTTTATATTGATATTCATTAAATCAAAGCTTAAGGCAGCCATGTGTTTCATGATGATACATTTCAAGAGACTTTTTTTTTTTTATTTCAGGTTTATTTTTGTACTGCAAACACAACAAAGTATAAAACATTCACTAATGTTTACATATATGGTATAATAGTTTTCAAACTTTACTATCTATATTTCAGCTCAACAGCCTGCCCAAGTCAAGCCAGTCAGTAGAACATCAGGAGTGGGACCCACTACATTTCAACAGGACCAAAGTGCCAAAAAGAAACCTAAGAATTCAAACAATGAAGATGAAGGGGATGTATCGACACTACTTCAAGAAAGTGACGAATGTGGTACAATTAAAATCTTATATATTTCAATGATGTATTTATATACAGAATTTCCCAATTTTGGCATTAATTTAATTATATGATATTTCTTAAGGGAACATAATTTCTAATCGTTAAATCAACACTTGATATCATGAAATTAATCAACAAGATTAATATCAGTTCTTACAAAATAAAGATCAAATATATATAGCACGTTACGATCGGTTCTAACAGTTAAAGATCAATAATAACATGTTACGATCAGTTCTGACAACTAAAGGTCATTTACAACACGTTAACATCAGTAATGACAATCAAAGGTGAATTACAATGCGTTGCTATCAGTTCTGATAATTAAAGGTCAATTACAACACATTATGATCATTTCAGACAATTAAAGATCCATTATAACATGTTGCGATCAGTTATGATGATTAAATGTCAATTACACCACATTAACATCAGTTCTTACAGTTAAAGGTGAATTTGCAACATGTTAAGAACAGTTTTGATAATTAAAGGTCAATTACAAGACCTTGCAATCAGTTCTGACAATTCAAGGTCAATTATAGCACGTTTCGATCAGTTCTGACAATTAAAGGTCAATTACAACATGTTATGATTAGTTCTTAAAATTAAAGGTCAATTACAACATGTTACAAACAGTCGTGACAATTAAACGTCAATTGCTCCACATTGCGATCAGTTCTTACAGTTACAGGTCAATTACAGCACATTGCGATCAGTTCTGACAATTGAAGGTCAATTACAACTTGTTACAATCAGTTCTGACTATTAAAAGTCAATTACAACACATTGTGATCAGTACTGACAATTAAAGGTCAATTACAACATGTTGCAATCAGTTCTGGTAACTAAACGTCAATTACAACACCTTACGATCAGTTCTGACAATTAAAGGTTAATTATAGTATGTTGCAATCAGTTCTGACAATTAAAGGTCAATTACAACACGATACGATCAGTTATGACAATTGAAGGTCAATTACAGCATGTTACAATCAGTTCTGACAACTAAAGGTCAATTACAACATGTTGTGATCAGTTCTGACAATTAAATGTCAATTACAACACATTGACATCAGTAATGACTATCAAAGGTCAATTACAATGCGTTGCGATCAGTTCTTATAATTAAAGGTCAATTAGAAGACTATGTGATCAGTATTGATAATTCAAGGTCAATTACAACACGTTATGATCAGTTCTGACAATTAATGGTCAATTTAAACACGTGGCGATCAGTTCTGATAATTAAATGTCAATTACACCACGTTGTGATCAATTCTTAATTTAGGAATCTAGTTGAATATATGTGTGTGTTTTTTTCTTTTTCATTAGCCTAGAGAGTATGTCTCTTTAAGGTCAATTTATGACATGAGAGTGAATAAGTGGCAAATTACAAGTGTCCATAAATCCATCATTGATTGAGATTTTCTATGTTTATCATATGTGTGTTAATATACAAAAAATACTTATTTGTCATTTTTTATATTGAAAAGAATGTATTTATAATCAACTGGCATATTTTCTTTTATGTTTAGAATGTATGTTTAACAAAATAAGAATACAAATGTGAAAAAAAAAATGTTCAAGAAATGTCCTGAATAACAAAAAGAAAAACCCTGACATGTCACAAAATAATCTATGAAAAGAAAAGAAATTAATATTACCTTGGATAAAATGGATTAAAAAAAATTGAAACATAGTAACAAGTATATTTTTGAAATTGGATTACATTTATTTGATTAAATTGATAAAGCAAATAAAATATATTATTCCTCTGCAAAAACAGATGAAATTAATTACAAAATAAAAATAATTAAAATTTTAAATACATGTATTATAAAAGAACAACTATAACATTTTTGTCAAAGTTGAAAAACAAAAACAAAAACTCTTAAATACATGATTAACGTGTACACACATGCACATTACATAGAAAGAAAATTCTTAAAATGTTAAACCTAATCTTAATTAATTAATTTATTGATTAAAATAGCATCACAATTAATCTTGTTCTTCTTTGCCATATTTTCAGTTAAAAATTCTTATATATCCAACACAAAATTATGATTTCATTTCAATTATTTGTTTAAATTGTTAGCTGATGCTAATATCACAAAATATTATTTTATTGACAAATTTTCAAGGTACAGTTCAATGTCCTTTTTCTACACATCAAAATCACTGAAATCCAAATATGCCCATTTCCTGTTATGTAACACAAACAGGTGTATATATCTACCTGTAGATCACCTGTGAAATCAACAAGACACTACTGACCAGGTATTTTATGGCCCTGTTTATTACCGTGGGGTTAATTGCAGACCATCAGCGAAAATGCTGAGCCTGGCTCAGCATCCAGATTATGCTCAGCATTTATCAGTGTATGCTGTCAGCTGTACTGTATTATTTTGGGAAATGTACAGTTTGAAAGTAATCTACCTGTTCCGAATTGTATGCTTATTTTCAAATATTACTTGTATGCAAGTTAAAGGATATGTTACCAAACTTAAATGCAGGGTTACAATATCTAAATTCTGAAATAAAAATGGAAAAGTACTCTGCATGTTCCTTATCACCCTCTGTAGTTGGTGACTGTTTCAACATGAAATGGCAGCATCTTGAAGTAGCATTAGCAAATGTGCATGGTTAAAATAAAGATGTATTTATCAATGAAAATGAAATTAGTATATATGTGTGATGAGTGTCAAAACAATATAAGGAATATATAATTGATAATTGAATGTATACATTACATGTTTATTCCTTTTTCAAAAATAAACAAATTACAACAACAAAAAATATGTGATTACTTTGATAGCAAAACAAATATGTCAAACCTCAATATTTGGTGCTCTTAATTTATCAATGAAACCTCAAGACATAGAGGTTTAACGTTTTAATGGAGATTTTGGTCTCAGTAAAAACTGATTTTTTTAAGATATATCTATGTGGTCCCATTTACATGTAGCTGATTTTGGAATATGTTGTCAAATGCTTTAAAGAACATTAAAAATTTGGACAAATTTAATTTAAATCTGGGGTTAAACAATTCCTACCAGAAAAGGGAAGAAACGAATTTAATTAAAGTTACTGGCTTAGTCTATAGATAGCCATGTTGCTCCAGTCGGAAACATTATCATGTTGCCAAGCAAACCAGCATTTGATCTTTATCTTTAATGCTACGTGTTTAGCTTAGAAATAGCTAATACCAATTTTATAATCTTATGTTTGACCTGATCTGGGATCGAATCCACAATATTCCACATTCGATTAGAGCACGCTTACAATTACATAACTGAGTCTTTTGTATCTAAAAATCTAAAGGTTATTGTGCATACAATCATTTGTAACATAAATACGCATTTTCCTTTGATGTTTTTATGCAGTAATAAACTTAAAAATAGTGAACTTTTATAAACCATGATCTAACATGAAGATTTTGATGTTATTCCATGATTTTGATGTTATTTCATGATTTTGCGAACCTCAACGAAAGCACCAGATATTGATTTCTGTTACAAACCATATATACCACGGATCATACTCATGAACTTATTTAAACCAGATATATACGTACAGTCGTGGCCGTGATCGTGCATGTAGTTTGTCAGTGACCTGCGACAGGTCAGGGGTAATGATTGACCTTTGATTGTCAGAATTGACCTTAGCGTGTTCAATTTACCTTTAATTGTCAGACCTGATTGTAACATGTTATTACTGATCTTTAGTTATCTGAACTGATCGTAAGGTGCTATATATCTATTTGATCTTTATATTGATATTCATTAAATCAAAGCTTAAGGCAGCCATGTGTTTCATGATGATACATTTCAAGAGACTGTTTTTTTTTATTTCAGGTTTATTTTTGTACTGCAAACACAACAAAGTATAAAACATTCACTAATGTTTACATATATGGTATAATAGTTTTCAAACTTTACTATCTATATTTCAGCTCAACAGCCTGCCCAAGTCAAGCCAGTCAGTAGAACATCAGGAGTGGGACCCACTACATTTCAACAGGACCAAAGTGCCAAAAAGAAACCTAAGAATTCAAACAATGAAGATGAAGGGGATGTATCGACACTACTTCAAGAAAGTGACGAATGTGGTACAATTAAAATCTTATATATTTCAATGATGTATTTATATACAGAATTTCCCAATTTTGGCATTAATTTAATTATATGATATTTCTTAAGGGAACATAATTTCTAATCGTTAAATCAACACTTGATATCATGAAATTAATCAACAAGATTAAGATCAGTTCTTACAAAATAAAGATCAAATATATATAGCACGTTACGATCGGTTCTAACAGTTAAAGATCAATAATAACATGTTACGATCAGTTCTGACAACTAAAGGTCATTTACAACACGTTGACATCAGTAATGACAATCAAAGGTGAATTACAATGCATTGCTATCAGTTCTGATAATTAAAGGTCAATTACAACACATTATGATCATTTCAGACAATTAAAGATCCATTATAACATGTTGCGATCAGTTATGATGATTAAATGTCAATTACACCACACTAACATCAGTTCTTACAGTTAAAGGCGAATTTGCAACATGTTAAGATCAGTTTTGATAATTAAAGGTCAATTACAAGACCTTGCAATCAGTTCTGACAATTCAAGGTCAATTATAGCACGTTGCGATCAGTTCTGACAATTAAAGGTCAATTACAACATGTTATGATTAGTTCTTAAGATTAAAGGTCAATTACAACATTTTACAAACAGTCGTGACAATTAAACGTCAATTGCTCCACATTGCGATCAGTTCTTACAGTTACAGGTCAATTACAGCACATTGCGATCAGTTCTGACAATTGAAGGTCAATTACAACTTGTTACAATCAGTTCTGACTATTAAAAGTAAATTACAACACATTGTGATCAGTACTGACAATTAAAGGTCAATTACAACATGTTGCAATCAGTTCTGGTAATTAAACGTCAATTACAACACCTTACGATCAGTTCTGACAATTAAAGGTTAATTATAGTATGTTGCAATCAGTTCTGAAAATTAAAGGTCAATTACAACACGATACGATCAGTTATGACAATTGAAGGTCAATTACAGCATGTTACAATCAGTTCTGACAACTAAAGGTCAATTACAACATGTTGTGATCAGTTCTGACAATTAAATGTCAATTACAACACATTGACATCAGTATTGGCTATCAAAGGTCAATTACAATGCGTTGCGATCAGTTCTTATAATTAAAGGTCAATTAGAAGACTATGTGATCAGTATTGATAATTCAAGGTCAATTACAACACGTTATGATCAGTTCTGACAATTAATGGTCAATTTAAACACGTGGCGATCAGTTCTGATAATTAAATGTCAATTACCCCACGTTGTGATCAATTCTTAGTCAAAGGTGAATTACAACAAGTTGCTATCAGTTCTGATAATTAAAGGTTCATTAAAACACGTTGCGATCAGTTCTGACAATTAAATGTCAAGTACAGCACGTTGTGATCAGTTCTGACAATTAAAGGTCAATCACAACACGTGACAATCAGTTCTGATAATAAATGGTTAATTACAACAGGCTATGATCAGTTCTGATAATTAAAGGTCAATTAGAACACTATATGATGATCAGTTCTGATAATTAAAGGTCAATTACAACACGTTGCGATCAGTTCTGATAATTAAATGTCAATTACACCAGTTTTGGGTGAAGTAAATTTACGATCAGCTCTTGCATTTAAAAGTGAATTTGCAACATTTTATGATCAGTTCTGATAATTAAAGTAATATTACACCAGTTTTGGGTGAAGAAGATGTGTCCCTGAAAATTCATTTGGAATACTGTGGTACCTTTATTAAGCTATACATGCATGTTTCAAGTCGAAATATGTTCCCAACAACTATAAATCTGCAATTCCGTGTGCATGTTTTTCGTCCTCGCCATTGTTGTGGAGACTAATTAACTTTCGGTTGTTTTATTCCGATGATTGCCGATCATTATACCTGCTGAAGAAAATTTTGATCCGATGATTGCCGATCAAGAAAAGATAAACGTGTGTGTTTTATTTGCGTTTCAATTATCTCCCTTTTTGAAACCTGGCTGTCAAAAGTAGACATTCATTTTTATGTTGATGTTTTATTGATATATTTTGTAATGATAAGGCTATTTGTAATATATTTATTGTATTTAAACATTGACAACCTTATTCAAATAAATTTGTTAAGAAATTTGCAGAATTAAAATAATGACCATACCATTGTCAAGGCGACAAATGTTTTATATCATGTTTAATGTTTACATTTTCAACTTGTTCAAGGCACCTGTGTGTCGTCATCGTCGGCGTCCAATGTTAACGTTTGCGTTTAGGTCAAATGTAGACAAACTACTTGGCCCAGGTTGATGAAACTTCACATGTGAGTTTGTTGTGGACAGTTACAAACACTGTACACCAATGTAGGTCACCGTGACCTACTATTTCTGCCTGAATGACTTCGACATGTTTGCGTTAACGTTTTCGTTTAGGTCCAATGTAGACAAACTACTTGGTCCAGGTTGATGGAACTTCACATGTGAGTTTGTTGTGGAGAGCTAAAAACATCGCACACAAATGTAGGTCACCGTGACCTACTATTTCTGCCTGAATGACTTCGACATGTTTGCGCTATCGTTTACGTTTAGGTCCAATGTAGACAAACTAGGTAGTCCAGGTTTATGAAACTTCACATGTGAGTTTGTCGTGGACAGATAAAAACACTGCACATAAATATAGGTCACCGTGACCTACTATTTCTGACTGAATGACTTCGACATTTTTGCTATTACATTTATATGTCCATTTTGAATACCATTAAATGGTTTTCTTTTGGCTAAACTGAAGCCTTGTTCTTAACCAAATTAAACACTAACCACATGGTTATGACATTCACATGTAACTATTGATTGCACAGGCGAGCTGGATGGTCTGCCTTGCGACCAGCTATTTTTAATGTTATGCAGTCGATTTTAGTTAAATTAAGTGGCATAGATAATAAAAATATTGAATCCAAACATTCCACGATATTTGCCTTTCATATTACTTTAAAGGTTCATTACAACACGTTGCCATCAGGTCTGACAATTAAATGTTAATTACAGTACGTTATGATCAGCTCTGACAATTAAAGCAGTTAAAACACCAAAAATCAAAAAATCAAATCGATAGACGGATTCTGATTTCCCCTTTTGTTTATTCAAACTCTTCTTCTATGCATGTTACAGGCAGTGGACAGAAATACCAAATGCGAATACTGAATTTCATAATTGAATTTTAAATAAGTTGTTGATGGATGTATAGTATACTGTTATTCTGGAACTATACTGTTATTATGAGAATTTTAAACCAAATGAAATTGAAAATAAAGTCCAAACTACCTACCAGTTTCAATATTTTTAATGAATACTTTTTACTGTCTAAGATTAACAGAAAGTTCAAAAGTACAGAAGTGTATTACATGCAGTCCACTGTATTAAGGACAAGTTACACTCATGAATTTCTGCTAACAGATAAGATCTATCAGAAATCATTCGTTAATCTAAACAGGTTTTGCAAACAATCCCATCCCTTGCTTATGCAAGTAGTGTATACCAAGAAGCTATATCATATATCAGCTATATCATACCATGATACTAGCAAATGCTAGCTGGATGCTGATGTAATTGTAGCAAGGCCCAGTGTTGTATTTTAACATCTCTCTCTCTCGCACCCATAGCCCGGGGTCCATATTGTCTAATGTTTAAGAGGGTCCACTTGCCATCGGACAAGCTGACAACCTGCCCAATCTGCCACTGGCTGTAAACCCAACTACCATACGATTACTCCTAATTACCATATGCTTAGCCGAGAAATATAAAGACAAATTGTATAATGTTTGCTGTGATCCCACCAGAGATCGAACTCTAGAATATCTATTTCGTAATTTAATTGACAATAGCTTTGAATTCAATTGAAAAAAGCCAGTGGTATGATATTACAATTTGTACTAATTTATCAATCAATATAATTAGCTTCTTGGTAAACACATGTGCGTACTTGACAAATTAACATAATAAATAATAAGACAAGCTTAAAATAGAACCAAGTGATATATTCCTTTTAAACCACATAATCGTGTATATAAATAATTGTTCATACAAAAGACAAGGTATTTTATTTAAACCTATAGCTAATAAATAATCAAAGTAGCTCGAGATCAATACAAAGAACAGGATGTCTGTGTAAATCATGTGTTCTTCTGTCATTGTACATATCCCGGATGCATGTCAGATACTAATAAAAAGGTCAAAACTTTGCAAACCACACCCTAGTACCATAAATTAAGACCAAATTATGACAATGCCGTCTTTTGAGGTATAATTCGTAATTGGATAAATATTTCACCGCATGCCAACTTTTTGATTATCTTTCTGTATGATGGTTTCTTTTTAAAACGTTAATATTATGAAATTAAAAGACGCTTCTTTCTTAATTATAATTTATTCTTTTTTGATGAGTAACAATAAAGTACGGAGCCCGTTAACTGACATGATAATATACAATTAATGACTTTGGATGAGGTTAATACCACGATTTATCAACCCCAGAAATCTGATTATCACCGGGACCGCATCGGTCGAGGTGATAATCAGATCTCTGGGGTTGATAAATCGTGGTATTAACTGAAATCCAAAGTCATCAATAGGAATCATTCACCGCTTCTCTTGTTTGGTGACGCTACTGTTCCATAAGTGGCTACATGTGCGTTTGAATCACAAAGACGCTTGTATCTTAACGGTAACCTAATGACGGCACTGAATTATAAAACTTGGATGGTGCAAACATTGAAGCTTAACTAGTACAGCGCGGGTGATATTACCTGTTAGAAGTATAGATTTAGTAGATGAGTATATGTAAAATAAAAGTATTATCTGTAGGTCGCAAGAAAAGAGTTTTATTATGACCATATTAAGAAATACAACGGACGTTTACAAGCGATATCGGCAATTACTGCGGAAACATACTCTCATCTATATCGGCGTGTACCTTTGTGTAGCCTATGCATGTTCATAAAAGGTGTGCATTATACATGATGCTTGGTTACTCACACTGCAATACTGATGAACTTCATTCCAACATTTTAAAGTACCTGAATTTCGGGAAATACTACCTCCAAGTGAACAAAATAGAATAATAAAGTCCCCGTCTCCACATACAAAATTTTGAATGAATATATCTAGGTCTATCTATATTTAGACAATCTTCAAATCTAAATCACACTCTTTAAAATTATTTGGTACAAAATTATACAGATAATATATTCCTTCTTCGTGTAGTGTTATTAACTGTTAAAGATTCGACAACAAGCGGATTAATCATAAATCATAGCATTTATCTTAGAAAGATTTTGAGCAGATGTATTATGAATGGCATAATAAATAGTTAAATAAAGACAATTCGTTGTTTCTTACTATTTCAAATTATTCTCGACAGATTTTGGTATCATTCAAATATTTTGCACTATCAGATTGGTTGATCATCATACAAAACCTGGAACTGCCATACAATGTAAAACTAAAGAATCAAGTTGTCACCGACAGAATTCTGTCCGGGTTTTAAGTGGGATTCGTGCTGCTCAATCTTCAGTTTCCTGTGTAGTTTTTTGAAGACCACTGTTTATCATTTTGTCCTTTTTCGCTTGGCCATTGCATTGCCTGCCCTTCTTCAATATATGACTTCCGATAACCCTTTTGGCATCTACAGACATTTCTTATCTGTTGACCTATACACGCACCACTATCCTAATTATCAAATTTATTTCATTGTAATATATATGTATAAATATATTGAAGATTACAATTATTTGGCATAATGAACTTTTTAATGGTAAAGGACTAAAGGCAAAGCACATTATTTTTGTGGGTTTATTCCATTCTAATGCAGGTAAAAACGTTTTTTATAACTTTAGTTAGCTGCCTGTTATTGAAATGAACAGTCAAACGATTTGAATTACAATTTCAGTAATGCTACGAAAAATACCGGGAATTTGCATAAAACCCAGCGTTTTATACAATAAAAAAAAATAAACATAAAAAATATAAATGCACACGATTGGAAACTTACGGACTACTGGGTTTGGTGTTTAACACCACTTTCAACAAATTTCAGTGGGGGTCAGTTTTATTGGTGGAGGAAAACGGAGTGCACAGAGAAAACCACGGACCTGCCACAAGACACTGGCAAACTTTATCACATAATATTGTATCGCCTGGGCGAGATTCGAACTCATATCGTTAGTGGTGATATGTACTGATTGAATAGGTAGTTGTAAACCCAACTACCAAACGATGACTACCACGAAGGCCCCTTGCGGACTACTGAGTTAAATATTGTAGAACTAGATACATCTGGTAACTATCGTTATGGAACATCACATAATAAAAAAAAACTTTATTTGGTATAATGATACCCTAATGAAGATTCAGGTAAATTTTTAAAATGAATTGATTGAAAATAGAAAATCGTGAATTTGATGGTAAAAAGTGGGAAGGGAGGTAATGAGAATTTTATTTTTTGTGGCTTAAGCTAAAAATTTAAACAAAAATGAGGAAAGGAAAATATGTTTCAATAATAAAAACTGTGATCATCTAGGTAGGGAAGGTCAATTAAGTTTTTCCTTTCCGTAAACTGGATATATCAATACAGATGAAGAATATTTTTTTGCTGAAAATTTATGAAAATAATCATGAATGTGTTCCCTTTGGATTGTTTATTACAAACATAAATTTATTATTGCTATTAATTTTTTTTTATCAATAGCCGTTTTTAGATTTATTTGGAATAAGCTCCCCTTTAAGTGATATAAAGTACCAACTATGTTACTTGAAAAGGTGTCTATGCACACAGCAATTCTATTTGTTCACTGTTGCAAGTTTTTGTTATTATTACTTGTTCTTTTTCTGTGTTTTGTTGAAAATTGTACATTACTGCCTAAAGGTATAAATGAATTTGTTGTGTTCCTGTGCATTGTACATTTATGTTTTAGATTGTTTACCCTTTTACCCAGATTTTTATTATTGGTTATAAAGGGACAATTTTTTCCCAGAACAAACAAATGCATTTTTTTTCAGTTACA
The DNA here is from genome assembly GCA_963680875.1 of Bathymodiolus brooksi. Lineage (NCBI taxonomy): Eukaryota > Metazoa > Mollusca > Bivalvia > Mytilida > Modiolidae > Bathymodiolus > Bathymodiolus brooksi. The sequence goes on along the minus strand of OY804580.1, from coordinate 35,708,819 downwards.
AAAATGCAGCAACGAAACCTATAAAAAGAGTAAAATACACCCTATTCCCCTAATGATAATGCAAAGACATGAAATGTGATACACGTATACACCGTTAGGAATTTAATTAATAACCTAATATTTTTGTCGTTCTGTAGTCAACTGTTCCAGTGCAATGATTGTAAGTATAAGATACAGTACTATTAAAAAAAAGAAGCGGCCCGTATTGAATATCCTGCAATACGGGTAACTTCTTTTGTTTCAATAGTAGTTTATCTAACTTGTACAATAATGTTATAATCTGTATAAAAAAAGTCGTGAGAACAGTTTTGTTTGTGAACGAATTTACAGAATTGTCCTATTCATGTTATAAGAACATTATATATTGACGTGTCCTTGTTCCTAAAGGCTGACGTTAAAAATTCAAGCGTCATCGAGATTAAAACGTTCCGCTAACCACTTATGGAACAGCAGCGACGTCTGTCGAAAGAAATTTGGTGAATGATCCCCAGGGGCGGATCTGCTGTTGACGATCACACACAGGCACTTGTTTCTATCCATGGGAAGATCGACGATCAATGCATAAGCAAAGGAAGGTGGCTAACAGCAGTCCACCGCCTGTTCACTTCAAGCACGCTATGTTCACAGTAATTAATAATAAAATGTGTCGTACCTTATGTCAATCGCTTTATTAAATATCAATCTTTCAAAATATATAAATTGTTTTTCCCGTGGGATAAATGGCTCAAGGCCCCCCAGACCCTCTGCCGTAATGCACCTCGCAAGCGTGGTGACAGGCGTGCCTGATGGGACCTAACAAATTGTGTGGGCTACCAAAATTAATTTGGTTATGGGCCCACTTGCCCCATAAAATATTTCCTTAGCTTCAAACCCTGTATATATATATATATATATATATATCTGAAAATTAAGCCAAACAGTGTTAGAATTAGATTTTAGAGCTGTCAAATTTTTGTTCTTCCCTCGATGGGATTTGAACCCACACCATTGATACACTGCAGCACCATTCGCTTAGCCTTAAGCCCAGTGCCCTAGACCACTCGACCACATCCACTCTATATACAAAGAAAAAAGTTAAGCACCCTCATGTTTTTTTAAATGACAAATGATAGGACAAGTATCCCGAGATTACTGACCAGATAATCTCATGAACGCAATGGTGACCTGTTAGGACATTACATTGGCTGTAAGAAACCACAAGCAAAATGTTAATTTAATGAATATTTAATCACAATATCACAAGGCCAGTTTTTGCAGTAAAACATGTCCACTTTAAGTATTGACCTTCACAGCTCAAAAAGCACGATAAGATTGCCATTTCACTTTCAAAACGTCACTTATGAATCACTTGACCACATCTATTGTTCAAAGTTCAGTACCAGGTGTAACCCCCACGTGCTTGGATGACGTCCTCAATCCTGCGTCTCATCCCTCCAGTTAGAGGTCGGATGTCCTGTTGTGATAACTGCTGCCATTCCCGATGCAATGCTGCTTCCAACAGACGAATGTTTTACACAGGAGGTTCTCGGGCCTGTATACGATGGCCTAACATGTCCCAAATATGCTCTATGAGATAAAAATACGGGCTGGCCAATGAACAGGAGTCACGGCGTCGCTTTTGAGGTAGGCGGTTACTGCTCTTGCACGATGAAGCCTGGCGTTGTCATCCATATACACAGGCCTTGTAGCTAGTGGGTAGTTGTCGAAATGGGGGACAACATCTGGTTGCAAGACGTCTCTGATGTACTGATCACCAGTTATGTTGCCTTGTATGGTGACTAAATCCAGCGTGCAGCCATGAGAGATACACCCAAAGAATTTCTGAGCCTCCACCGTAAGAGACCGTTGACTGGATGTTCCTTTGAGTATATGCTGCATATACATATATGAATGAAGGCGTCCTATTTTGGCTCTTCAGATTTCACTGTCAAATGCATACAATCTAAAAAAATATATTAGCATTTCGAAGCAATGTTCTGTTTAATCTGATCTCTCTATGGCTAGACATCAAGTAGAAAAGCACAAATCAATACGGCATGAAATTCATCTCCTGAGAATGCCAATCACAAGTTATTAATTCGAATGTTACTTCAATGATCATGGTCTGTCAGCAATTATTTAAATCTAAATAGGAATATGGATAAAATATCTTTATTATCAAGTATTGTACCTAGAAAAGTGATACTTGAACAAACCTGGATTATGTGCAACACTTGCATGCCCAACATACATAGAGAGCTGTGTTAACCTTTAGTCTAAAACTAGTGTCATCTAATACACCTGGTCCATCCACACCTAAGAGAACAGTCATTTAAACATGAGTATTTCCCTGAGAGCAAATTTCGCCAAATAAGATACCATTCCTGTTTGTATTCCTAATTTATCATGGCATACTCCCAGTTCCCATCAACAATTATAGCAATGCGATTAAAGTTACAACATGTTGAACACTCAGCCTTTGCAAAAACACAATTATAAAGGTATTGTATCACTGAGCATCCCCGTACACCAGAAATTGATGGTGGTGTACTGTAGATTGTGGTTGGGTGTACCGTAAAAGCGAAAACATTTATACAAGTATAGTAGTATGACTGTTAAATAGTAGAATGAAGAAAAAAAACATGACCATCACGAGAAAATGTAAGTCGTGCAAACAAACTCAAATTGTATCAAGAGATATAGACGAAAACAAATTATTTTGGAGCTATTGGCTGATTTGACCAAAAGAATGCCAAATATAAACACCGTCAATATTTCATAAGTTAAGAGATATCGTAATCTAATATATGTTAGTATTTATTGAAGTCACTGAACTATTGCGTTTTTTTTAAACTGCTCGACTTATTTACAGTATCCAATGGGTAATAAACAGTTATTTCTTTTATTGTTAAAGTAATTTTGATTACAAAAATTGTATCGGGATTTAAATTGACATTCAACAACCATCTGTATCTGTGTTATAGTTAAAATAACATTACAATCTGAACAAAGACAGATTAATTAAGAATACCAGTTAATTACATCATAATTAAATAGTAATGAAATCAATTATCTCATGTTCAAATAATAAGCTTACTGTAATGTGTTCAAAATAAAAAAGAAAAAAAAAAGAAAGTATTTTTTTTTCTTCTTTTAATAAAACCGCCAAAATAAATATCCACCAAGAAATTACATTTATATAACCGCCAAATGTTGACACCGCAGATATAAAGCGCTATACAGCATTCGGTTCAACACTTATGATCGATTTGCAAATTACGGTCACTATATGACTTAAAAATACACAAATTATCAAGAGGGTTGGGATCTCATTAACCGGTTTAACCCCACCACATTTGTGTGCCTGTGTCAAACCAGGATGTGGATTTCCAACGTCATATGTCTTCTTTATGCTTAATAAGTTGAGATGAGATGTGATTGTTCGCTTTGTTGATATTGCCAGAAATGTTGGCGATAATTGCTTAATCTTTCTCTTCTTAACCTTATTTAAAAGTTGATTGATTAGCTGATTTCATTAACGTCACACGACGATACCAAGTTTACGAGATCATATTGCAATGTCAAAAGTGTTATGAGGGAAAGTTTAAAGAAACCAATGAAATCATAAGAAGCCGTCAATCGAAGGACAGACAATACAAAGGCCGTGAGAAAGATACAGAAAGGACAAAGAATAATCTGCAAAACAGTGCAATTGTAGTATAAGAGCAAAAAGAATCCCAGTAATCCTGGGGTGAACTCATGTGCTCCTTTAGGGTAGGCAGTTGTTGCTCCACTAGTGACACCGTCCTGTTACTCTTGTGAAAGATCAGTTATAAGCTATGTAATTGTAAAAGTACTTCATACATTTATAAAGTATACTTAATATGTGATAAAAGCTTGAATATATCAAAATGAATAATCAGGACAGGTACTGCAATGACCACAAGAAAAATGCATGTGCTCCGGATGAATAAGCAGTCCCTGCTCCACTAGTAACCTCCAACGTGTTACTCTTGTCAATAATCTGGTATTAAGTCATGGATGAGGAAAGAACGAGTTTGCGATTTCGGCAAAGTTAATATATAGTTAGTAATGTTACGTAACAGTTAGGCATGTCAAGTCCATGATGACTTCAACTTAACCACTGAGAACCATTGGTGTAGTAGTTTCCTGGTTAGAAGTAACCATCTGTCAAGAAATCATGATAGGAACCACAAGCTCTAGAATAGTAAAAGTACACATTGCATTCGTCATTTATTCCATATACTAGTTCCCAAAACTTATTTGCATAACATTAATGTCTTTATTTTATCTGGCCAATTTCTATTTTTTCTTTCTATAGAATTAGATGATGTGATGGAAACAGACAATGAGCTAGAACAAAAACATAAATTAGACGAAGTAAGATTTTCTATTAGAAATTGCAAAACTGAGACAATGAGTAGTGACTAAACATCTTACATATTCATTTGCATTACCTGTTTTTATTGGTGATGGGTTAAAATTGAGTAAGACATTTGTCACAATTCGTCAATTGCCGAAAATGTGCTTATTTTTTTGTTTTTTATTTTTACTACAAAACAAAAATCACATAAAAAGTAGATGCATATGAGATATTTGTTGTAAAGAAAAGGTCATAATAGGAGCAGTCAAGATATGAAATTCTTCCATAAATGGCCATTTTCAGAGTGAGATGACCCGTTGAAGATCGGTGCACGTGACCACATCTCACATCGCTTGTAGGCCAATGAGATCGCGTCGTTATATTTTAATACAAATCATAGAAAAATAACAAAAATCATTTTTTCTTGTAAAATTACGATTTGGAAACTATTTAACCCTTTGATTGCGGTCTTGGGAAAGAAATTTACTTTTTTTTTTATTTTCTTTAACCCTCTCGCTGCCAAATTCAAATTTCAAACGACGTTGCGTACGCCACAATATATTGACGTCGTCAATTGTTGACGTTTTGGGGCAAGAAAAAGCACTGTGCAACGTCTAATTGGCAACGATGTTGGTACAGTACATGCCAACAATTTGAACGTTCCCGTTTTTCTGTATTCTGATAGTTGATTGATTGGTGGTTAAAACCCTCTTACTGCCGCCAGTGCTATCTATATGTAATGCATTTGCCACGAAATACAATGAATATTACCAAAAATAGACAACTTTATTTGTACTAACACATTTTGCTTCATACATCAAATAATATTTGCGATACATAACATAGATATATTTCCCTTATTTTTTTTCAAAACATAACATCGGTAAACTGTCAAACATAATAATTGGTCGACGTTACAAACGAAATAACCAGCCGTTTCGCGCACTTGTTACACTAGAGACGTCGTACGGCGAACGTACAACATAAGTATCGGAAAAAGACTTTGTTAAGGTTTTGTTGGCCGTTGAAATGCATTTATGCACATGTCCATATATGAAAAAATGTCTATTCTTCAGCATATCCGCGGCGATGGGTAGTAACATGTTGACGTTTATGATCAATCCTAAAACAGTATATAAGACACAAGCCAATATTACAATCAGGGCAATATGTGCGAATGCGCGACCTCTTCGTATTTCGTCCACCTTCTGTCTGTCTTGTGCATACAACACAAGGACGACGTGCTCCCTCTGAAATGAAATAAAACAGTAGGGGTATTTGAATACCTACTATCGTGGTCTAAAATGAAAGATTTTAGTGTTAGAATGGTGTTTGTAATTAAAGCGAAACATTAGAATAGAAAAAAAATCGACATGAATGCCGTATTTGATATACAAACATAAGGGTAATAACAAAATTACCGAACTCCGAACAATCTTACAAAGTGAAAGTCAAAACTTTTTGAATTTTGTTTGAAAAATATGTGGAATTGTAGCCTAACACAACAAATTTTGAGCCATAGTTTCTATGACTGAAAGCTTTGTGAATTGTTTCTTTTAAGCGGGTTTTTAATTTGTCATGCGGTAGAGTGGTATATAGAGTTGAAAAATCAAAGGTTTTGATGGAGGATACCTGAGAGAAAGATCTTGATTTCAGGTTTTCCAAAAGATCTTTAGAGTTTTTCAAATTCCACATGAGATTTATGCCACTACGCGAGTAAACAGTTTCACAATATTTCTGTTGTCCCTCTTTTACTGCAGACATAATCTTTGTCAGGTGAATAGACAATTCTTTCGTCGAACAAGTTGATGATCCTGCTATGTATCTTTCTTTGTATGGTGTCTTATGGAGTTTAGGTATCCAATATAAATAGGGTAAATCCTCAGACTCTTTACCAGAGGGAATGTTTAAAGAGGTCATGAATGATGTATGGTTAGCTAGGATTTCATCTTTGTCGAACGAAGTTGGTTTGAATGTGGTATTACTAGAGGTGTTGCTATTTATGCCTAATTCCTTGATTAGGCATTCGAAGTAATATGATTCACATACAAACACGATATTGTTTGAAGCCTTGTCCGCAGGAACGATAACATATTTGTCATGAAGAGAGGAAAGACACTTAACAGCTTCTTGGTCTTTAAATACAGACTTAGGTCGACTATTAACACAATTTTTGAGCTTGTGAATCCGACCTTGTACTAGAGACCTAATTGTTCTAACCCAGTCTGACAAGGACTCTAACTCAGGATCTTGGTCTACTTGTCTCTATCCACCTTCTGGCATAATCTTCAACAGCATCCATAATTATCTTGAAATTATGTTTCCAATTGATGTGTTGAGGTTCTCTGAATTTAGGACCATGAGAAATCACCTTTCTGAGACTCTCATGTTGAATGATATTCAGATCACCAGTGATTACATGTCCAGATGGGTTGTATTGAAAAGGAGAGTGGGAGCAGTCACAAGTCAGAGGGTTCTTAAGGTACTCTTCTATGTTAATATCTTGCAATGTATCTTTGTAGTTGAAAATTTTACAGCCAATGCTGTTAGTGTAGCTATAGGAGACAATGGGAACAGATTGATTTTTGAAATATGGTGGAATTTCTTTTACGACCTCTTTTCTATTAAGCATGTTGCTGATGTTAATAGCATCGATTCCTTTGTTAGCAATCGGAATATGGAGGAATTTTCTGTTGTTATCAGGAAGAGGTTCAGATCGAACTGGTTTAAAAAGACGAAAGGACGCCACGTCACATATAATACTAGACAATCTGTACTTAGGAGAAAAAGGATCTACGCCTCCTTTGTTAAGTCCAAAATCCCTAAGATCTTTGAGGTAGTTTACAGGTAGTGAAAATAAGATTGTACGAATGTGATGAATTCCAAGAGGTTTCTGTATATTAGAAAATAAATCATTAAAAGCATCTTGTAACGTTCTTGGTTTAGAGGACTTTTTAACATTAGGATGTTGAATTCTTTTATGAGCATGGCTACGTTTAGTTCTTGGAATAGTATTAAAAGGGCTCATCATGTTGATTTCGTTGCATCCAGGACTTGACAAATTTCCCACTCCTTTGATGTTATCATTGCAACATATAATATCAATGTACGTGGAGAGGTTCCTCTGCCTCTTGTTTTCTAAAACACGGCGGGTGTCTTGCAAGAAGCAGGACCTGCTTACCCTTCCGGAGCACCTGAGGTCGCCCCAGTTTTTTAGGGGTCTGTGTTTCTCATTAGTTTTTAGATTTTTATGTTCAGTGTCTGTTTTTGTCGTTTTGTGTCTTACTTGTTCCCGGATTTGTCTTTGTCCATGGATTTCCCTTCGTCTTGAACTGCACTTCGGTTGTCTTTCCCTTACTATTCTCTCGTTTAGATTTTGACGAATTTGTTTTTTTTTATCTTAGTTGTTTGGCATCTCCTGTTTTTATATCAAAATTTTGTTTTGTTCGTTTGTTTTTATTTTGTTCGTTTTTTTGTTTTCTAATTTATTTAATTTTTCTATTGTTTTTTTTAACTACATATTATTTTATTTAATTACTTCCATCGGACATAGTCAATCTGAATCTAAACTTCAAAATTACTCTTAGATAAATATAGTACCTGGCAAATATTCTATAAAATGTCTCCCTACTAATCTGCGGTTTCCGTTGCAAGGCCCCCGTGGAATATTTCGGTTTACTCTTAAATCCCAAATCAATTGGTGGTAGATCTGCAGTGAAATTCTAACCTACTCGTCTTCGGAAGCAATCGCCGAGTTTTCTGGTACAAAACATTCCCATTTCCTGACAGAAAACAATGTTATGTATAAATAATATAAAATTATTATAACACCGGTCCTCTAGGATGTCAGTCAGTAATAGTTAATTAAATGATATCCAATTCATTTAGAGTGGGACATTTATAAACGATCACATAAAAAATCTTCGTACTTACTTCAAATTGCATATTTCAAGTATCAAGTTAATGAGAGGATGTCAGTCAGTAATAGTTAATTAAATGATATCCAATTCATTTAGAGTGGGACATTTATAAACGATCACATAAAAAATCTTCGTACTTACTTCAAATTGCATATTTCAAGTATCAAGTTAATGAGATTTGAGTCACTTGGGATATTCGTCATGAAGTTCCCTCAACAATTTTAGATATAACAACATTTGTAGTCAAAATTGACGTGATTTGTTGTGTGTTTTAAACACAAAAGAAGATTTAAAAGCAATACATATCATTCGAAGTATCACATTAACCAGCAATTTCTTCCACAGTTTTACGGATCAAAAGTCTGGGTCGTAAACCTGGATATGTTGATCGGCCAAATCGACTCCGCCCATTTTTCTGTTGTATATATCAACAACCTTTGGGACCCTCTTTTCTACACCTCTGTTGTTTTGTGATGTTTTAAAACTCAAAATATTATGTTTCAAATTCACGAAATGTATTGAGTATTAAAAGTACATTGAATTTTAGATTTGATTAACATATTTTTAAGCTTTCTATTTTAATTCAATTGTTTATGAACTTAGCCCTCTAGTACACAGGAATACTTCCCTATGATTTCGATTTATTCAAGGTCAATAAATTCATAAAGCCAGAATTTAAAGCATTTTACATATCGGAGCAATGAAAGGGGGATAAAGGAATATCATACCTGTTGCGCGATTTCCTTTAAAATAAAATACATGACAACAAAATTAAGGAGGTGTAAAATATTTGTCACATTTGCATATTAAGGGAATATTGGCAGTGAAATTATTTACCTTGGACCTTCAAATGTGGATAAAAAAAGTCACAACCTTCCGATCACCATACTTCATTGCCATTAATGATCCTTGTTGTCGGGCGATCCTATCGCCTTTTGCTACTCGAGTTGTGCGGAAAGATATAGGCATGCCTTTTCTGTGTACCCGTGCAGTACCGGTGACATAGATATCATATCTGTACAAATCATGACATAACACTGGGCTAGTGAATGCATTATCAATTACAATGTGGTGGTGTTTGTTACGGTAGTTTGACGACAACTCACTGACTACAGAATATCCTAAACCATGTTCTGTTCTTGGAGCTCCTGTTTGTTTTCCTGTCAAAATATTTTAAGCTGCATATATATATATACTTGTTTTGATTTTTACTCAAATCCGTTAGTGTGACAATTATCCAAAAAAAGAGAACCTTGCCATTAACTTACACATACTATTAGTTAGTTTCTTGCTTGACAGATATAGGCGGGAATTTTGAATTATCTCCCTTGTATGCGATTTTTAAAATGTGGCCTATTTCTAAATAATGTTTTACTGAAATGTTAAAATTTTAAAATGAGAATCATGAATGAATATATCAATTTTACTTAAGACAATATTGGTTAGATGAATACACTTTAAACTCGATATTTTCCAAATTGTAATTTTCTTCCTAACTCTAAGAATAGAAACAAATATATTGTATGTGTTGAGAATGCAAAATATGGTGAAATTTCGCAATTGTAACAACAGCAACATCGAAATTATTTCTTAAAAATTTCTCTATATCTGAATAAGAAATTCACGTTTTAAGGACTATTATAAGCTAGAAATGATCCTTACCAGCATACAACTTAACCTGACTTGTGTAACCAGTATCCAACTCTGCCAACACGAATAACTTGGCTCCCCAGCGATGTGATTTCTTCCCTAGCATGTACTGCACTAAATTTGTTTTTCCTTTGAAACCTACCATGGCATTGGATTCATCTACCGTCAAACCCCTTCATAAGTGGTACTTTCTATCGAAAGTGTTATTCAAAATATCAAAAACTGGTCTAATTGTGTAACCAGGGTCATATTCTGGAGAGCCTCTAGGAGCTGCCTGTGTATTGTCGTTACAATGAAGATGTCGCAGAATATTTTGAAATTTGTTCCTGCTAAACACTTGTGAAAAAGATGGAGAATGTAATTGGAAGCTGTCACCTTTATTCCAGTATGATTTTATTGTTGGTTTCTTCAGTAGACCCGTTGCCATCATTACTACAATAAAAGCCCTCATCTCTGAGCGATCTGTTGGTACCCAGTTATTCATTCTTGAATGTGCAGATATTGGCTGTTGAATAGATTGTTCGGCATACCGATTAGTTTCTGTGACAAGTTTGTCTATTAGATTTTAGATTGTCAGTTGTAAAATAATCAAAGTAGTCAACCGGAGTTGCATTAATATTTGGACGGTTCATGGGCGCTGGATCTTGAACAACATTTCCAGGCTGATACGGCATTTCATAATGTTCATCTATTGTAACACATATCCAAGGACCATTACAATTTCCTCCTACATGTACATTATCATCTTCATCTGTTTCCATCCCGCTGTCGTCACGACTGATATCAAATTCAGGATCAACAGCATCATCAAAATCGCCGTCAACCGGCTGTTGTTGAATTATTGCTTGGGCCGTTGCTGCAAAATACCTGTGACGTCGAAATGGGCAAAATTACGTCATTGTTGCCCGTGACGTCACGTATTGACTTAAGGGTATGACGTCGACATCTACCTGGTCGTTAAAGGATACCACAAAGTCAAATATGATATATTTTATTAGTTAAGCTAAATGTTGTCAAATCAATTGATTTTGGACATATTTGTCACTCCGGCAGAGTCGATATGGACACATGTGTCCCTCCGGCAGCAAGAGGGTTAAGAATAAGTTACTCAAATACATTATCATTAGATTACACAATTTAAAGTCAGATACATATATTGCACATATAGAACCACATTAAAATAAAAAAAAAAGTAAGTAACGTCACATTGCTGTTAAAATGACGTCACCCTGATGAAAGGATCATAACATCAGGAAAAATACCGCACACGACGTTACGGTTATACACGAAACGTCACAGTCAAAGGGTTGATTAAAGCTCTTTTTATCGTAAAGCAACATACTATACTCTATGACCTACATTTCTTAGTCACGTACTATCACGTAGTGCACAATAATACCTGATATGTAAATGAGGTATCGATCAATGAAAACCATACATAGGTGTGTGTATATGAAAACAAATGTTGCTTACGGAAGAAATAGGTACTTTTATGTGTTGATATGGAACATCGTCGGATCTTCAACTCGTGATATAAAACGGATTCAGAGATGACTTTATGTTTGATAATTGATATTTTCGAATAACTAATGTGTGCCCATAAAACTAGTTTAACCACGCCATTTTTTATTTTTACCTCCAAGAAAATTAACTATCATGTAAATATATATGTGTGTAAAGAGTATCGATGTTACCTCTTTCGATGATTTTGTTATTGGATTTTGAAACTGTTCCGACAATGTGGATTTTTTTATTATTCATTTTAATCCATCGCTTATAAAGTCATGCTAACTAAATCATAATCTAGAATTATGTTTTACCTATATTTCCAAAGCTCTATATATATTGTTAACATTGTTATCACATAGTCAGTCATGGATCTGTACCATTGAGGTGTGGGGAATGAAATAGCACCATGTACTAATTTCTAAACGCCTGTGGATTGACCTTCAGATTTTCAACATTTTCGGAGATCCTGTCCTCCATTACTCGAAGATGTTTAACAAGTTCTGATATTGACATTAATACAAATGTTCAGAATATGGTGTTTAATGACAGTGTCAACAATATTTCATTCCTATCGTGGCAGTCCATTGTATTGGTGGAAGAAACTGGAATACCCGGAGAAACCACAGGTCTGTCGCAAGTCACGCATACACTTTATCACATAATGTTGTATCATACATAACAATCCATATAACTATAATATAATAAAAATAAAAAACTTTGTTTTCAGGAATTGTGGCATGCTATTAAACGGAATGATTTAGATCTTGCTGAACAATGCATAAGACTGAAAGCAGATGTAAATTATTCCAGAGATGTAAGTTGTGTATATAGCCACATATAGTATAAGGTAGTGACCAATACACACCGTCATGTCTCTGTATTGTCTATTCTTGTCAGATCACTCGATTTATTCTAACGTTTATTTCTCATATAATTCATTCAGAATGTAGAATCTAATATCATAGGCAGGTATATCTGAATATCAGGACAACCATTACATCAGTTTTGGCTCTTTTTATTAGTAAGATTTCAAAGTTTCGCCAAATGATAAATATTTGTGTAGTCAATTCCGCACATATTATTCTACTCAGATCCATTAATTAAACAAATTGTCGAGGAGCACACAATATGATTGTCCACCTGCTATTGCAAAGGTGTTCGTTCATACAACATCAGCTAGTCAACAAAAGTGTCGTTTACTACCCCATTCTACCCAGCATAACTGCTTCTTCCGGTTCCGGTTCACCAGTGTTATTTGCCGCTATCACTATGTATATATTATATGCGTATAACTGAATATTACCAATACGGATGAGACGGACTTTGAAATGAGCGAGAAAGTGATAACTGTTTAACGGCAAATGAGAAAATTTTCAACTATATCATGGCGTGATAAAGTTAACGTTTTATAAGATGATAATGATGTCTACTTTGTACCAGATCAACACGTTGATCTGTATATCTATAGCACTGACACAATAGTCCACACATTCTGTTTATGCTAACCAACTCATATTTACCTCCCTTTGTTAATGTTGGCCGCCTAGTGGAGAAGCATGACATACACTATTTACAATTTTTGATTTACGGGCCTAGCGATCGAGCCTTCTTTCTTCTATTCTTTAGAGAACACACTTATGCTCACAAAAGGAAAGTGGAGGGTCACGTATTTGTGTGTTAAGGCTATCGATGTTGGCCCTCACTGCGATTTGTGAATTGTTTCGACTGTATGGTATTTGCTTAATTTTTTCACCAAGACTGTTTAACCAGGGACTACATTAACCGATGTTATCATCCACATTTTATATTTTTGTAAACACCTATTAAATAGTTTGACCACATGTTTTTAGTGGGGTCGCGCTGCTCGATCTTTTCTGGGTTTTTTTCTTTTGGCCATTGTGTTGTCTGTCCTTCAATTTACTGCTTCTGGTTACCCCTTTGATATCTTCAAACTTTTCTTGGCAATCACATTTGTTGTTTAGTTTGGGATTTATATTCCCATTTTGTTTTAAATCTTGACAATTTGATCTTTCTACATTACCATTGACGGGATACGACTTATTGAAATGTGAACCTGGTAATAGTAAATTATTGTTGTTACATTATGTTTATTTTATTTATGGAAGAACTTTAAGAAAACATTAATTTATAGGAAAAAAAACACTATCTTGTCTGATATGAAAAACTAACACCAACTTACAGATAAAGGAAGCAAAGTCACAGTGACACATTATATATCACTAAAACAGTCAATACGTCTGTATTTGCAATGATAGTTGGTTCAAATTTGACACTTGTTTATTTTGTTTAAGTCATCCACCGACAGCATTGTGTACTATTATGGTGAAAGCCATTATACATACGACTTTTGCCTCACGAAGAATAGATGTCTGATTGATCAAACTTATCATTTGGACTCTGCGGTCTTTAAAGGACACCTGACACAAAATTTCAAATACACGTTTTTCAATTCATTTCAATGCAATAAAACGAAAAATGCAACTCGCCTCCTACTTATTTGTGCACTAATTTAGAACACAGGGGTTATCGTAATGAAAAATCTGTAATTTCCGAAGATTGCCGGAAACTGCCGACAATTATTTAGATGAATATCCGAATGAGCATGACGTCACTTTGCCTAGAGCAATACATGTCGACGCACAACAGAGCAAAGATGCACGAATGGATAACTTAGCATAGTACGGTAATTTTTGTAAGCAAAAGTTAATCTAAGATAACGTATTTTTATAGTAATAATGAAAATGTTCAGAGTTACTTCGTGTACTGAAAAAAGGGGGAGGTGATGAATACATGTCAACACGCCCCCATTACCAAAGCAACCGCTACCAAGACGCCCCCACTTTTTCCCAAAGTAAATCATCATTTGACCAAAACGCCCCATATAAATTATATAATTTTTGTGAATCAAATGTTTTTAGATATATTCCCGCGATTCATTGTTGTCCTCCAAAAATAAAACTGACCGCCACGATATTTTTTTTCCTGAAGCTTGAATTAGGTCTTTGAACAAGTACATTTCTATTTTCAAATTATTTAGGAATGATTTGTATAGTTTAAGCATGTAGTAAACGATTACATACATATTATGAGACACATTTTGTTACACGATTAAACATTAAAACGCCCTAAATGATAATCTTTGTATTTTACCATAAATAGCTAACCAACCATTTTGTCTCATTTAACTATTTATTTATATTCATTTATTTATGTATGTATTTTTTTTAAATAGCTGTCATGAAAGATGATATGTACATCGTGTTTAGCTCTGTTGGTAAATGTTTAACTTAGTCACATGCAATGCATGTAGCATCTTCTTGTTTTACTATAAACAGCACTATTATCAATATGTTATTGTCGCAAAAAATGAAGACAAATGGATAAGACAGAAGTTGTAAACTTATGAAATCGTCTGGAAAAATTGAAGATAACCATAACAGGACAAAACATGCCTAGAATATAAGTAAGTTTTATATACTTATCTTTAAGCACAATTATCCGCGGACCGTATAATATACAAGTTAAATTTCGTTGTCGTCTGATGTAAGATAAACATGTTTATCCTGCAATCAGTACATTTGCTGTACAAATATACCACACGAATAAATTTTTGCTTTATTCGTAGCCTACGAATAAACTTTTGAAGCCTACGAATAAACTTTTAAACCTACGAATAAACTTTTAAGCCCCGCCCATAGATTCCGGAACTACTTTTTTGTGTTTTTGCTCTCCTGTGAAGGAGTTAAAATATTAACCGTAACCAATGTCAATAATCGACGTCGTCTTTTTCTAATAAATGTTTTCGTTCTCACTATTTGTAAATTTACAAACCGACAAAATGAAACTAATAATTCTAAAATTTCATATTTTTTATACATATTTTACGATAAAAAAAATCCTAGAAGTCAATAAAAATCAAAACAAAGATCTTAAATTCTGTATTCTGGATTGTCTCTCTTGTAATTTTTGGTATCGTCTACGCGCATGTACAATTTACACTCGGTAACTTCAACACACTTGTACTTTTGATAGGTGGACGGACACTGACATATAAAATAAAATAAAAATAAAATAAATTAAACAAATCCGAATCATTTATAACTTGACAGGGAAGCTTTGAAAACAAAACAAAAGCAACTAAAACTACAGGACAAAGGGAATAAACCAAAGTCTTGCCTCCAACAGATGAGGAAATTAACATCCTTTATAACAGAAACGTTCTGGGCAGTCACACACCACAATCTTTACTAAACACACTTATATGGTTAAATAACTCAGTACAGTTTGAACATCAAACTCTAAGATTACTAGTACTACATATATTTTATTATAAAATTTCTTCATATTAAATGTTCAATTAATTCACATCAATTACTTCAACATATCAGATAGTAGATTTCTTCAAGGTGAAAATAACACATATTCCTGCTATTGCATCAAGTCACTTTAAAATTATAGATAATTTTTTATATTCTGAATTCTTTATGACACCACAAAATATCTATATAATTTGTTTTAACCATTTGGAATAATTGTATTCAGTCACTTCCTCCAATCATTTTGCATCTTTTTTTAAAACATTTTTTTCTTTTGCAAAATTCCAACAAAGTTGTATGATTTGTCAGTTGAAACTAGTGTTTTATCTGCTGGAATTCTACTCACTGTTGATCAGGATTACAGTACATTTTTTATTTTGTGCAATTCCATTTGAAACTGATTCACATACCCCTGGCCTGTATGCAACAACTGAGTGATAGTTCTTGAAAAATGTCCTTTGTTTAATCAGATCTTTATAAAACGTTCATAGGTTTTTATGCAATTATTTCTTTCATATATAGTCTTTGCACTTATTTCAAACATCACATGTACATTGTACACTGTTAAACCATTAATCCAGCCATTCATCTGAAAGACATTAATATAGCATTGATTATAATTAAAATACATGTTATTATATATTTACTAATAAAATAACAAGAAAAAAGGAACAAAATGCAGACTAAATTAGCAATGTTTGAATATTTGAAACTTCAAGCTTTCATAATGCATTTTTGTATGATCCGACTCAGAAAATATATTCGCACATTAGTCATTACTCGCAACAGCCAACATTATCATGTAAATATTGTTCATTCCAGAAAAATATATCCTTCACTCTAATATTTTTCTGGTCACAACACGTATGTCCATAATATTCTTGGTTCCTTAGTGACATCGCATTATGTAATTTACCAATCAATGGATTATGGTTTAATAATAGCAAATTTGATATGAAGAAAATAGTTGGTGGGGATTCTACATACATGTAGACTTCAATGCATATTAATTCATTTGATTATGATATACAAACAGAAGTTAAATATAGTAATTAAAATCATATCTGGTGCTTGTTGACACTAAATCAGATCTCTATTTTGATTTTCTTCAATTTAACATGTATATATGAAAGTTTTATTTTATTCTATAAAAATAAATTCCAATTTTCCATTGAAACCTATGTAAAGTCCAGAAGATTGGTATTAGCTTCTCCTCCTTTATATACTTGCATTGTCGCAAAATACATAATTTATTTGTACGAGCTTTAGAAACAGGTAGAAAAGTGCATGAAAGAAAACTTTCCAGTCTCATGAAAAAAATGAAGGATAGTTGCAAATTAGACATTAATCAATCAGTGCCAGAAAATATCTTATCCCGTCCAGAAGTTAAGAGAAAACAATGTGGAGGGGATAGATATTATGCAAATATCAGGGCATAACAATGTGGCATTTATTAATAATTACTCAACATTGAGTGAGGAAAGACACAAGAAAATATCAAACATCCTCAGCAACACTGAAAGTGAAACTAACAGAAATGCTTTTCAGCAAACTTACCTCGTAAAACCTCCACAAATTCTACAGCCAGTAGCACTTCTGATGTTTCGTGTGGAAGCAATCCCGATGTTCCTTTTTACAGTTCTAATACAAATATGTCAAGTCAAATTAGTTCTATGTTTTACGGCGTGGTCATCCATAACAAATGGTGAATGTGTACACAATTTTCAAATGGTGAATGTGTACACAATTTTCACAAATGACTAAATATCCCAATAACTGAGCATTTGAGTGTTTGACATCGTTGTTAAATACATTTCCGTGAATCAGTTCAGTTTGTTGAGATAAATGATTAATCTTTCTGTTTTCTCTACTCTACCTAGTTTACTTAAAACATGCTCGAATCGTCTATACATGTATGTGTGTATTGCTTTCACATGTTTACAAACTGTGTGGGTCATACTTAAATACGCCTGCAGTAGTAACCAGGTAAATATATACGCCTGTGTGTCATACAAAGGTGGACGCCTGCAACTATATGGTTCTTTTTTATTTATTTTTTTTTAATATAAACTAGTAAAAGGAATATATCGGATGTTTATTATTTGATATAAAAAAATAAAAATAAAAGTGAACCATATAGTTGCAGGCGTATACCTTTTCACACAGGCGTATATATTTACCTGGTTACTACTGCAGGCGTATTTAAGTATGACCGCATGTGACGTATGATCGCTAAATTAATGTGTTTTCATATCTATGAAAAACATATTAAATATATATATTTCAGGTTCTAAACTATCAATTTTCTATATAGATTTTCACCTTAATCAATAAATCTTCACTTAAATAAAGTTATTTCACTTCCTTTTGAGAACTATTTCTTCGCGAATTTTTGTCAGCAAAAAAAATCTGGTATTTTATTACGCCAAATAGTGAGGATTCCGTTGCATTAAAAAATGCATTTTTACGAGTTAAGATTATTTTTGAGGACATCGTGGATTGCAGGATAAATACAATATTGGTCTGTTGACGGTAAATATAGAATTTATTTGTCTCGGCGCGAAACGGGGAGAAAGACTCGCTAGAAGCTCGTCTTTCACCCCGTTTCTCAGCCTTGTCAAATAAATTCTATATTTACCGTCAACAGACCAATATTGTATATATATACAATATATTAATTTACTAGACAAATCTTGAGATACAAGACATCACACATGATATCATCGTTTGAGTATAAATTGTTTTTATCACATATGTATACGTAATAACGTCAATTTTGCCTATACGTAACCACCGGAAGTGCCATGGCGATATCAGCCCATGGGCAGATATCGGGGTAAAAATCTGATAGCATGATAACAAGCCTTTCTATAAAAAGATCAATGAATGACTTTTTCCATTACATAACTGTTATGATCCCTCAACTGATATCGATTACTCATATCCATATAAGTTTAGTGTCTCTATGGGAAATTAACTTTGTTGATTTTATTCCAATGTTGAAATATGCGATACATAGAATAATGCATGCCTTTTTCCATACCAGGACTGTGATGATGCCTCGACCGATATCGACCCTCGGGCTAAACCCCTCTGGTCGAAATTGGTCTCTCGGGTTGATAACAGTCCTGCTATGGATAAGGGCATGTATTAATCTATAATTATTAAACGTGTCGTTTTGGCAACAAAAAGGGGGGCGTTTTGGTAAATAATTTTTATTCTTAATACAATGGGGGCGTTTTGTCAGGTTATCGAGGTGATCATTCTCGTTGCCCTAGTTTACATGTACTACTGTGTTTTGTACGAGAACCACTTCCACATGTGCATCAATATTTATTGTCAATCGGTTAAACAATCAATTAACTATAAATGCACGTACTGTCTCCCTTCTTTCACCAAAATCCCATTCAAATCGATATACTTCTTTACAATTAAAATTAAAATATGCATTATGTTCTTTAAAATACTTTTTAATTATCAGGGTGAACGAACCCATGGCGAATGTACCCAGGGCGAATGTGTAGTAGCGGGGCAAACGGACCCGATACCCTTTTCTAATCAATATTTTTTGTAGTAAATTCTCTAAAACCGTAAGTTAAAATGATAAGTAATTAAGGAACTCTAACCTGTACCATGGGAAACGATCTGACTTTCATTAAAACAAAAGATAACACTTATTTTGTTCTTTGACATAATGACATATATTAGCACTGATTAGTAAACTGTATAGCAAAAGTGACGTCATGCTTATCGTGCCTGGTTATCGAGCCGGAAATATGCATATCGGAGTAATCAAGGTCATCTGTGTTTACACTGACAGTTATCGGATTTCCTGATTCCTTGTACACAACACAAACACTCAGTTTGATTTTGTCTGTTTATATACTTATGAGTTTTGACTTTCCCTTTGTAAGATTGTTCGGAGTTCGGTAATTTTGTTATTACCCTTATTTAGAGAAAAACAATAGTTGATGTCCGAAGTCCTTTAATGCTAACACAGTTAAATATGATTGTCGGCATTGTACATACATAAACACATTTATTGTATATGAACTCTTAAGCAAAATTAACCGAAATGTGTGTAATGCCTTTTGTATCCATTGTCAAAGTTGGGTAAATTCACGACATTTGCATACCATTGGACTTGTAATTATTGAGGACAGTTGTATACCACTTGACTAAGTACATACTTAATGCAATTATTTTTAATAAACAACAAAGACAGTTGTATGGCAGATGATTTGTCATAGCTTTAATTCGAGATGTAAAGCAAACAGGCCAACAGAAAGATGTTGACAATATTAGCATTGAAGGGTAACCATTCAATGGAAAAGTTCTCGGCTGTTGGGTTAGTCCAAAGCAGCATCAGCATAAATCGATAATTTCCGCCATATTAGCATTCATTATTAGCAATGCTAATCCGCCAAAATTATCGACGACAAATCACGCATACCATAATTTAGCCAACAAACGTAGCGAAATTAAGCAAACTAGCCATCAAAACGTGGCAAACTAGCAAACAAACATGTCGGTTAAAGCATTTTTTTATTTTTTATTTTTTTATTTTTTTTCAAATTAAACGCATATCAACTATTATGTGTGAATACAAACAGATTGTGTTATGCAACTAGCAAATCAACATTGTTTTTCACCAGCTTTATACAGGGTAAAGCTTTGTGTAAGGGTTCAACAAAAAATGTTCCAAAGCACCTTGAATGATATTAATAAAAATGTCATTCCCTAAAAAGGAAAAATGAACTCCATCTTTAAATAGAGATGTGTGGCAATCTTCCAAATCTGGATGGGTAACCACATATGCAGAGTTGTATTGAAAAAATGTCCTTATGGCACGATTAACTCTTTTCCTTGCGTTTTCCATTGCAATACAATTTGATGAGTAACGCCAAGATCTTCGTAGCAAAATAGTTGAAAAAATAAAAGATGTTGTTGGTAACATGCGATTTACAACATATATTGCAAATTTTAAATGTTTTATCAGTTCCTTTGTGGAATAATTGCCTAGATCATTGCCACCAACGTGTAGAAGAATTGCCCTTGGTATTCCAAAACATCTGATAGATCTAAACACTAATGGAACAATATTTATCCAACTCATTCCCGGCATTCCAACCCATGTAAGTTTAAAACCATACTTATCAAGGCCAAGATATGTGCCAGTAGGCCTCATCTTAGTGTGTTCTTCTGCCCTCGATATAATGGATGAACCAATGATCCAGATTTGTTGTAATTCTGAAATTTTGAAAGGATTAACGTTCAACTTTGTAAGCTTTTGAAGGCTAATAATTTATGCGAACGTATCTCATGTATGTGTTAAGATTTCCACCGCCCATTTGTTTAATATCATCTTCAGATTTCCCTCTCAAAATGAAAGAGGTTGCTGCCCCCTATACGAAATGAGTGTGTATTGAAATCCTGTTCATTAATGTTTAGAAAGCGTAAAGTTGATTTTAACATAGACGAAACTTGAAAACGAGTAACAGATTTATGGTTGAAATGACAAAATAATGGTCCTTCAAGTTTTAGTCTCAATTTCAAATAATATAATAACGTGTGTGCAGGACAAATCTTTACGTTCTCAAACCTTGGTATCACAAGATTAGTTCTGATTGCTAATTGATCAGTTTTTGAAGATGGTAAACTTAAATTAATCAAACCATTTTCCTTATCAATTGATATATTCACCAACTCATAAAAATGCAAAAAAGGCAAGTGAAAAACAAGACGAAAATAGAGCAGTTTCATAAACTGAAGAACACATATACTGTAAATCATCAAAAATATGCACGAGCAAATCAATTGTAATTGGTCTTCTTGAATCAACCCTTTTGTGTAAACGTTGCATGCCTAATAACTTTTTTTTTTTTGTTTAATTATGAAACAATTAGTAGTATCCAATAAACCAGATATTTTCATCCTAAAGCTCAAGCCAGATATATATGATTTGACTGTTGAAGGTGAATATTCATTTTTTGACAAAAATGCAATAAAATTTATAAATCCGACAATGGAACTGGCCACTTTGTTCTAAACTCATTTCACATCTGGATGATTCTAATGTTTTTTGCATTATCATAAACGTTCCATGTATTCAAAGATATATAATTTTCTATTAATCTTCGATATTCTCCTTAAAAAAACTCAAGAACTCCAATGGAACTTGTGTTGGAAAGGGATCCGCTTGAGGAGCAAGTTGTCGGAATTTCTGAAATTGACGGCGAGATAATGCATCAGCTAGAACATTTTTTGATGACTCAATATAAACAGCTTTAATATGGCAATTACCAATAAAAGTCCAATATACAATGTGTCTAAGTATGCTAAGTGCACGTGCACTTTTTGATGTTTTCTTATTAAGAATTGCGACTACGGCCATGTTATCTACATGAAACAAAACCCCTTTCTTGAAGAGTTCAGCATTCCAAAGATATATTGCTAAAGCAATAATTTCTAGATAAGTCATATCCTTCTATATATCAGTATTCTCCCATTCTTTTGGCCATTGTAGAAAGAACCACCTGCCCATAAAATAACCTGAGCAACCGTTCTCAGCTAAGCCTGAACTATCGCTAAAGAGTTGCAAGTCATAGTTAGAAAGCCATGTTTCATCTAAAATATGTGTAATTCCATTGAACTCTTCAAGAAAATATTTCCATATCATAAGGTCTTCAAACATATTCTTTGTTACTCTGATGAAATGAAATGGTTTGCTTGCTTTCGATGTTGCCATATATAATTGCCTACTAAACGCTCTACCCGCAGGAAGTGCTTTTGTGCAAAATGCAAGCAAGCCACACAAGGATTGTAATTGTTTTAATGTAACCTTTTTAGTTCACCTGGACCAAAGGTCCAGGTGAACTATTGCCATCACTTGGCGTCCGTCGTCTGTAAACTTTTCACATTTTAAGCTTCTTCTCCGAAACCACTGGGCGGATTGGAACCAAACTTAGCAGGAATGTTCCTTGGATGGTCCTCTACAAAGTTACTGTTTTTCGTTCTAGTCGGATATTCAATATGGCTGCCAGGGCCAATAATGTGCTCTGATTGGCTGAAATTTCAAAGATCTTCTTATCTGAAACTAATGAACTGACTGAACCCAAACTGTAAATGGATGATCATTGGAATGTCCTTTACCAAGTTACTGTTTTTTATGCCGATCGGAAATCCAAGATGGCCGCCATCGCAGGACATAGATTAAGATTGGACCCTATGGGAAAATGTTCAAATGCCTTCTTCTCAGAAACTACAAATATGATTAAAGCCAAACTGTACATGAATGCTCATTAGATGGTCCTCTACAAACTTTACGTTTTTTGTTCCGGTATGAAATTCAAAATGGCGGCTACGGCAGGACTTAGTTTAACATTGGAACCTATGGGAAAATGTTTCAAAACGCTTCTTCTCTGAAACCACTTGGATAATTGAAACCAAACTGCCCAGAAATGATCATTGGAAGGTCCTCTACAGAATAATTGTTTTATATGCCGATCGGAAATCCAAGATGGCCGCCACTGCAATACATAGATTAACATTGGACCCTATGGGAAAATGTTCAAATGCCTTTTTCTCAGAAACTACAAATATGATTAAAGCCAAACTGTACATGAAAGTTTATTGTATGGTCCTCTACAAATTTTACGTTTTTTGTTCCGATATGAAATTCAAAATGGCGGCTACGGCAGGACTTAGTTTAACATTGAACCTATGTGGAAAATGTTTCAAAATGCTTCTTCTCTGAAACCACTTGGACAATTGAAACCAAACTGCCCAGGAATGATCATTGGAAGGTCCTCTACAAAGTATATGTTTTTTATGTCGTTAGGAAATCCAAGATGGCCGCCACCGCAATACATAGATTAACATTGGACCCTATGGGAAAATGTTCAAATGCCTTCTTCTCAGCAACTACAAATATGATTAAAGCCAAACTGTACATGAATGTTCATTGGATGGTCTTCTACAAACCTTACGTTTTTTGTTCCGATATGAAATTCAAAATGGCGGCTACGGCAGGACTTAGTTTAACATTGGACCCTATGGGAAAAATGTTTCAAAACGCTTCTTTTCTGAAACCACTAGGACAGTTGAAACTAAACTGTCCAGGAATGATAATTGGAAGGTCCTCTACAAATTTTATGTTTTTTATGCCGATCGGAAATCCAAGATGGCCGCCACTGCAATACATAGATTAACATTGGACCCTAAGGGAAAATGTTCAAATGCCTTCTTCTCAGAAACTACAAATATTATTAAAGCCAAACTGTACATGAATGTTCATTGGATGGTCCTCTACAAACTTTACGTTTTTTGTTCCGATATGAAATTCAAAATGGCGGCTACGGCAGGACTTAGTTTAACATTGAACCCTATGGGAAAAATGTTTCAAAACGCTTCTTCTCTAAAACCACTTGGACAATTGAAACCAAACTGCCCAGGAATGATCATTGGAAGGTCCTCTACAAAGTACTTGTTTTATATGCCGATCAGAATTCCAAGATGGCCGCCACTGCAATACATAGATTAACATTGAACCCAATGGGAAAATGTTCAAATGCCTTCTTCTCAGAAACTGCAAATATGATTAAAGCCAAACTGTACATGAATGTTCATTGGATGGTCCTCTACAAACTTTACGTTTTTTATTCCGATATGAAATTCAAAATGGCGGCTACGGCAGGACTTAGTTTAACATTGGACCCTATGGGAAAAATGTTTCAAAACGCTTCTTCTCTGAAACCACTTGGACAATTGAAACCAAACTGCCCAGGAATGATCATTGGAAGGTCCTCTACAGAATATTTGTTTTATATGCCGATCGGAAATCCAAGATGGCTGCCACTGCAATACATAGATTAACATTGAACCCTATGGGAAAATGTTCAAATGCCTTCTTCTCAGCAACTACAAATATGATTAAAGCCAAACTGTACATGAATGTTCATTGGATGGTCCTCTACAACCTTTACGTTTTTTGTTCCGATATGAAATTCAAAATGGCGGCTACGGCAGGACTTAGTTTAACATTGGACCCTATGGGAAAAATGTTTCAAAATGCTTCTTCTCTGAAACCACTTGGACAATTGAAACCAAACTGCCCAGGAATGATCATTGGAAGGTCCTCTACAAAGTATATGTTTTTTATGTCGATCGGAAATCCAAGATGGCCGTCACTGCAATACATAGATTAACATTGAACCCTATGGGAAAATGTTCAAATGCCTTCTTCTCAGAAACTACAAATATGATTAAAGCCAAACTGTACATGAATGTTCATTGGATGGTCCTCTACCAACTTCACGTTTTTTGTTCCGATATGAAATTCAAAATGGTGGCTACGGCAGGACTTAGTTTAACATTGGACCCTATGGGAAAAATGTTTCAAAACGCTTCTTCTCTGAAACCACTAGGACAATTGAAACCAAACTGCCCAGGAATGATCAGTGGAAGGTCCTCTACAGAATATTTGTTTTATATGCCGATCGGAAATCCAAGATGGCCGCCACTGCAATACATAGATTAACATTGAACCCTATGGGAAAATGTTCAAATGCCTTCTTCTCAGAAACTACAAATATGATTAAAGCCAAACTGTACATGAATGTTCATTGGATGGTCCTCTACAAACATTACGTTTTTTGTTCCGATATGAAATTCAAAATGGCGGCTACGGCAGGACTTAGTTTAACATTGGACCCTATGGGAAAAATGTTTCAAAATGCTTCTTCTCTGAAACCACTTGGACAATTGAAACCAAACTGCCCAGGAATGATCATTGGACGGTCCTCTACAAAGTATATGTTTTTTATGTCGATCGGAAATCCAAGATGGCCGCCACCGCAGGACATAGATTAACATTGGACCCTATGGGAAAATGTTCAAATGCCTTCTTCTCAGAAACTACAAATATGATTAAAGCCAAACTGTACATGAATGTTCATTGGATGGTCCTCTACACACTTCACGTTTTTTGTTCCGATATGAAATTCAAAATGGCGGCTACGGCAGGACTTAGTTTAACATTGGACCCAATGGGAAAAATGTTTCAAAACGCTTCTTCTCTGAAACCACTTGGACAATTGAAACCAAACTGCCCAGGAATGGTAATGAGAAGGTCCTCTACAACGTTTCTGTTTTTTTATTGCGATCGAAAATTCAAGATGGCCGCCACCGCAGGACATAGATTAACATTGGACCCTAAGGAAAAATGTTCAAATGCCTTCTTCTCAGAAACTACAAATATGATTAAAGCCAAACTGTACATGAATGTTCATTGGATGGTCCTCTACAAACTTTACGTTTTTGTTCCGATATGAAATTCAAAATGGCGGCTACGGCAGGACTTAGTTTAACATTGGACCCTATGGGAAAAATGTTTCAAAACGCTTCTTCTCTAAAACCACTTGGACAATTGAAACCAAACTGCCCAGGAATGATCATTGGAAGGTCCTCTACAAAGTACTTGTTTTATATGCCGATCAGAATTCCAAGATGGCCGCCACTGCAATACATAGATTAACATTGAACCCAATGGGAAAATGTTCAAATGCCTTCTTCTCAGAAACTGCAAATATGATTAAAGCCAAACTGTACATGAATGTTCATTGGATGGTCCTCTACAAACTTTACGTTTTTTATTCCGATATGAAATTCAAAATGGCGGCTACGGCAGGACTTAGTTTAACATTGGACCCTATGGGAAAAATGTTTCAAAACGCTTCTTCTCTGAAACCACTTGGACAATTGAAACCAAACTGCCCAGGAATGATCATTGGAAGGTCCTCTACAGAATATTTGTTTTATATGCCAATCGGAAATCCAAGATGGCTGCCACTGCAATACATAGATTAACATTGAACCCTATGGGAAAATGTTCAAATGCCTTCTTCTCAGAAACTACAAATATGATTAAAGCCAAACTGTACATGAATGTTCATTGGATGGTCCTCTACAACCTTTACGTTTTTTGTTCCGATATGAAATTCAAAATGGCGGCTACGGCAGGACTTAGTTTAACATTGGACCCTATGGGAAAAATGTTTCAAAATGCTTCTTCTCTGAAACCACTTGGACAATTGAAACCAAACTGCCCAGGAATGATCATTGGAAGGTCCTCTACAAAGTATATGTTTTTTATGTCGATCGGAAATCCAAGATGGCCGTCACTGCAATACATAGATTAACATTGAACCCTATGGGAAAATGTTCAAATGCCTTCTTCTCAGAAACTACAAATATGATTTAAGCCAAACTGTACATGAATGTTCATTGGATGGTCCTCTACAAACTTCACGTTTTTTGTTCCGATATGAAATTCAAAATGGTGGCTACGGCAGGACTTAGTTTAACATTGGACCCTATGGGAAAAATGTTTCAAAACGCTTCTTCTCTGAAACCACTAGGACAATTGAAACCAAACTGCCCAGGAATGATCAGTGGAAGGTCCTCTACAGAATATTTGTTTTATATGCCGATCGGAAATCCAAGATGGCCGCCACTGCAATACATAGATTAACATTGAACCCTATGGGAAAATGTTCAAATGCCTTCTTCTCAGAAACTACAAATATGATTAAAGCCAAACTGTACATGAATGTTCATTGGATGGTCCTCTACAAACATTACGTTTTTTGTTCCGATATGAAATTCAAAATGGCGGCTACGGCAGGACTTAGTTTAACATTGGACCCTATGGGAAAAATGTTTCAAAATGCTTCTTCTCTGAAACCACTTGGACAATTGAAACCAAACTGCCCAGGAATGATCATTGGAAGGTCCTCTACAAAGTATATGTTTTTTATGTCGATCGGAAATCCAAGATGGCCGCCACCGCAGGACATAGATTAACATTGGACCCTAAGGGAAAATGTTCAAATGCCTTCTTCTCAGAAACTACAAATATGATTAAAGCCAAACTGTACATGAATGTTCATTGGATGGTCCTCTACAAACTTTACGTTTTTGTTCCGATATGAAATTCAAAATGGCGGCTACGGCAGGACTTAGTTTAACATTGGACCCTATGGGAAAAATGTTTCAAAACGCTTCTTCTCTGAAACCACTTGGACAATTGAAACCAAACTGCCCAGGAATGATCATTGGAAGGTCCTCTAAACAGTTTCTGTTTTCTTATGCCGATGAAAAATTCAAGATGGCCGCCACTGCAGGACATAGATTAACATTGGACCCTATGGGAAAATGTTCAAATGCCTTCTTCTCAGAAACTACAAATATGATCAAAGCCAAACTGTACATGAATGTTCATTGGATGGTCCTCTACAAACATTACGTTTTTTGTTGCGATATGAAATTCAAAATGGCGGCTACGGCAGGACTTAGTTTAACATTGGACCCTATGGGAAAAATGTTTCAAAACGCTTCTTCTCTGAAACCACTTGGATAATTGAAACCAAACTGCCCAGGAATGATCATTGGAAAGTCATCTACAAAGTGTGTGTTTTTTATGCCGATCGCAAATCCAAGATGGTCACCACCGCAGGACATAGATTAACATTGGACCCTATTGGAAAATGTTCAAATGCCTTCTTCTCAGAAACTACAAATATTATTAAAGCCAAACTGTGCATGAATGTTCATTGGATGGTCCTCTACAAACTTTACGTTTTTTGTTCCGATATGAAATTCAAAATGGCGGCTACGGCAGGACTTAGTTTAACATTGGACCCTATGGGAAAAATGTTTCAAAACGCTTCTTCTCTGAAACCACTTGGACAATTGAAACCAAACTGCCCAGGAATGATCAGTGGAAGGTCCTCTACAGAATATTTGTTTTATATGCCGATCGCAAATCCAAGATGGCCGCCACTGCAATACATAGATTAACATTGAACCCAATGGGAAAATGTTCAAATGCCTTCTTCTCAGAAACTACAAATATGATTAAAGCCAAACTGTACATGAATGTTCATTGGATGGTCCTCTACAAACTTTACGTTTTTTGTTCCGATATGAAATTCAAAATGGCGGCTACGGCAGGACTTAGTTTAACATTGGACCCTATGGGAAAAATGTTTCAAAACGCTTCTTCTCTGAAACCACTTGGACAATTGAAACCAAACTGCCCAGGAATGATAATGAGAAGGTCCTCTACAACGTTTCTGTTTTTTTATTCGATCGAAAATTCAAGATGGCCGCCACCGCAGGACATAGATTAACATTGGACCCTATGGGAAAATGTTCAAATGCCTTCTTCTCAGAAACTACAAATATGATTAAAGCCAAACTGTACATGAATGTTCATTGGATGGTCCTCTACAAACTTTACGTTTTTGTTCCGATATGAAATTCAAAATGGCGGCTACGGCAGGACTTAGTTTAACATTGGACCCTATGGGAAAAATGTTTCAAAACGCTTCTTCTCTGAAACCACTTGGATAATTGAAACCAAACTGCCCAGGAATGATCATTGGAAGGTCATCTACAAAGTGTGTGTTTTTTATGCCGATCGGAAATCCAAGATGGCCACCACCGCAGGACATATATTAACATTGGACCCTATTGGAAAATGTTCAAATGCCTTCTTCTCAGAAACTACAAATATGATTAAAGCCAAACTGTACATGAATGTTCATTGGATGGTCCTCTACAAACTTCACGTTTTTTGTTCCGATATGAAATTCAAAATGGCGGCTACGGCAGGACTTAGTTTAACATTGGACCCAATGGGAAAAATGTTTCAAAACGCTTCTTCTCTGAAACCACTTGGACAATTGAAACCAAACTACCCAGGAATGGTAATGAGAAGGTCCTCTACAACGTTTCTGTTTTTTTATTGCGATCGAAAATTCAAGATGGCCGCCACCGCAGGACATAGATTAACATTGGACCCTAAGGGAAAATGTTCAAATGCCTTCTTCTCAGAAACTACAAATATGATTAAAGCCAAACTGTACATGAATGTTCATTGGATGGTCCTCTACAAACTTTACGTTTTTGTTCCGATATGAAATTCAAAATGGCGGCTACGGCAGGACTTAGTTTAACATTGGACCCTATGGGAAAAATGTTTCAAAACGCTTCTTCTCTAAAACCACTTGGACAATTGAAACCAAACTGCCCAGGAATGATCATTGGAAGGTCCTCTACAAAGTACTTGTTTTATATGCCGATCGGAAATCCAAGATGGCTGCCACTGCAATACATAGATTAACATTGAACCCTATGGGAAAATGTTCAAATGCCTTCTTCTCAGAAACTGCAAATATGATTAAAGCCAAACTGTACATGAATGTTCATTGGATGGTCCTCTACAACCTTTACGTTTTTTGTTCCGATATGAAATTCAAAATGGCGGCTACGGCAGGACTTAGTTTAACATTGGACCCTATGGGAAAAATGTTTCAAAATGCTTCTTCTCTGAAACCACTTGGACAATTGAAACCAAACTGCCCAGGAATGATCATTGGAAGGTCCTCTACAAAGTATATGTTTTTTATGTCGATCGGAAATCCAAGATGGCCGTCACTGCAATACATAGATTAACATTGAACCCTATGGGAAAATGTTCAAATGCCTTCTTCTCAGAAACTACAAATATGATTAAAGCCAAACTGTACATGAATGTTCATTGGATGGTCCTCTACAAACTTCACGTTTTTTGTTCCGATATGAAATTCAAAATGGTGGCTACGGCAGGACTTAGTTTAACATTGGACCCTATGGAAAAAATGTTTCAAAACGCTTCTTCTCTGAAACCACTAGGACAATTGAAACCAAACTGCCCAGGAATGATCAGTGGAAGGTCCTCTACAGAATATTTGTTTTATATGCCGATCGGAAATCCAAGATGGCCGCCACTGCAATACATAGATTAACATTGAACCCTATGGGAAAATGTTCAAATGCCTTCTTCTCAGAAACTACAAATATGATTAAAGCCAAACTGTACATGAATGTTCATTGGATGGTCCTCTACAAACATTACGTTTTTTGTTCCGATATGAAATTCAAAATGGCGGCTACGGCAGGACTTAGTTTAACATTGGACCCTATGGGAAAAATGTTTCAAAATGCTTCTTCTCTGAAACCACTTGGACAATTGAAACCAAACTGCCCAGGAATGATCATTGGAAGGTCCTCTACAAAGTATATGTTTTTTATGTCGATCGGAAATCCAAGATGGCCGCCACCGCAGGACATAGATTAACATTGGACCCTATGGGAAAATGTTCAAATGCCTTCTTCTCAGAAACTACAAATATGATTAAAGCCAAACTGTACATGAATGTTCATTGGATGGTCCTCTACAAACTTCACGTTTTTTGTTCCGATATGAAATTCAAAATGGCGGCTACGGCAGGACTTAGTTTAACATTGGACCCAATGGGAAAAATGTTTCAAAACGCTTCTTCTCTGAAACCACTTGGACAATTGAAACCAAACTGCCCAGGAATGGTAATGAGAAGGTCCTCTACAACGTTTCTGTTTTTTTATTGCGATCGAAAATTCAAGATGGCCGCCACCGCAGGACATAGATTAACATTGGACCCTAAGGGAAAATGTTCAAATGCCTTCTTCTCAGAAACTACAAATATGATTAAAGCCAAACTGTACATGAATGTTCATTGGATGGTCCTCTACAAACTTTACGTTTTTGTTCCGATATGAAATTCAAAATGGCGGCTACGGCAGGACTTAGTTTAACATTGGACCCTATGGGAAAAATGTTTCAAAACGCTTCTTCTCTGAAACCACTTGGATAATTGAAACCAATCTGCCCAGGAATGATCATTGGAAAGTCATCTACAAAGTGTGTGTTTTTTATGCCGATCGCAAATCCAAGATGGTCACCACCGCAGGACATAGATTAACATTGGACCCTATTGGAAAATGTTCAAATGCCTTCTTCTCAGAAACTACAAATATTATTAAAGCCAAACTGTGCATGAATGTTCATTGGATGGTCCTCTACAAACTTTACGTTTTTTGTTCCGATATGAAATTCAAAATGGCGGCTACGGCAGGACTTAGTTTAACATTGGACCCTATGGGAAAAATGTTTCAAAACGCTTCTTCTCTGAAACCACTTGGACAATTGAAACCAAACTGCCCAGGAATGATCATTGGAAGGTCCTCTACAGAATATTTGTTTTATATGCCGATCGCAAATCCAAGATGGCCGCCACTGCAATACATAGATTAACATTGAACCCTTTGGGAAAATGTTCAAATGCCTTCTTCTCAGAAACTACAAATATGATTAAAGCCAAACTGTACATGAATGTTCATTGGATGGTCCTCTACAAACTTTACGTTTTTTGTTCCGATATGAAATTCAAAATGGCGGCTACGGCAGGACTTAGTTTAACATTGGACCCTATGGGAAAAATGTTTCAAAACGCTTCTTCTCTGAAACCACTTGGACAATTGAAACCAAACTGCCCAGGAATGATCATTGGAAGGTCCTCTACAGAATATTTGTTTTATATGCCGATTGGAAATCCAAGATGGCCGCCACTGCAATACATAGATTAACATTGAACCCAATGGGAAAATGTTCAAATGCCTTCTTCTCAGAAACTACAAATATGATTAAAGCCAAACTGTACATGAATGTTCATTGGATGGTCCTCTACAAACTTTACGTTTTTTGTTCCGATATGAAATTCAAAATGGCGGCTACGGCAGGACTTAGTTTAACATTGGACCCAATGGGAAAAATGTTTCAAAACGCTTCTTCTCTGAAACCACTTGGACAATTGAAACCAAACTGCCCAGGAATGATAATGAGAAGGTCCTCTACAACGTTTCTGTTTTTTTATTCGATCGAAAATTCAAGATGGCCGCCACCGCAGGACATAGATTAACATTGGACCCTATGGGAAAATGTTCAAATGCCTTCTTCTCAGAAACTACAAATATGATTAAAGCCAAACTGTACATGAATGTTCATTGGATGGTCCTCTACAAACTTTACGTTTTTGTTCCGATATGAAATTCAAAATGGCGGCTACGGCAGGACTTAGTTTAACATTGGACCCTATGGGAAAAATGTTTCAAAACGCTTCTTCTCTGAAACCACTTGGATAATTGAAACCAAACTGCCCAGGAATGATCATTGGAAGGTCATCTACAAAGTGTGTGTTTTTTATGCCGATCGGAAATCCAAGATGGCCACCACCGCAGGACATATATTAACATTGGACCCTATTGGAAAATGTTCAAATGCCTTCTTCTCAGAAACTACAAATATTATTAAAGCCAAACTGTGCATGAATGTTCATTGGATGGTCCTCTACAAACTTTACGTTTTTTGTTCCGATATGAAATTCAAAATGGCCGCTACGGCAGGACTTAGTTTAACATTGGACCCTATGGGAAAAATGTTTCAAAACGCTTCTTCTCTGAAACCACTAGGACAATTGAAACCAAACTGCCCAGGAATGATCAGTGGAAGGTCCTCTACAGAATAAATGTTTTATATGCCGATCGCAAATCCAAGATGGCCGCCACTGCAATACATAGATTAACATTGAACCCAATGGGAAAATGTTCAAATGCCTTCTTCTCAGAAACTACAAATATGATTAAAGCCAAACTGTACATGAATGTTCATTGGATGGTCCTCTACAAACTTTACGTTTTTTGTTCCGATATGAAATTCAAAATGGCGGCTACGGCAGGACTTAGTTTAACATTGGACCCTATGGGAAAAATGTTTCAAAACGCTTCTTCTCTGAAACCACTTGGACAATTGAAACCAAACTGCCCAGGAATGATCATTGGAAGGTCCTCTACAGAATATTTGTTTTATATGCCGATTGGAAATCCAAGATGGCCGCCACTGCAATACATAGATTAACATTGAACCCAATGGGAAAATGTTCAAATGCCTTCTTCTCAGAAACTACAAATATGATTAAAGCCAAACTGTACATGAATGTTCATTGGATGGTCCTCTACAAACTTTACGTTTTTTGTTCCGATATGAAATTCAAAATGGCGGCTACGGCAGGACTTAGTTTAACATTGGACCCAATGGGAAAAATGTTTCAAAACGCTTCTTCTCTGAAACCACTTGGACAATTGAAACCAAACTGCCCAGGAATGATAATGAGAAGGTCCTCTACAACGTTTCTGTTTTTTTATTCGATCGAAAATTCAAGATGGCCGCCACCGCAGGACATAGATTAACATTGGACCCTATGGGAAAATGTTCAAATGCCTTCTTCTCAGAAACTACAAATATGATTAAAGCCAAACTGTACATGAATGTTCATTGGATGGTCCTCTACAAACTTTACGTTTTTTTCCGATATGAAATTCAAAATGGCGGCTACGGCAGGACTTAGTTTAACATTGGACCCTATGGGAAAAATGTTTCAAAACGCTTCTTCTCTGAAACCACTTGGATAATTGAAACCAAACTGCCCAGGAATGATCATTGGAAGGTCATCTACAAAGTGTGTGTTTTTTATGCCGATCGGAAATCCAAGATGGCCACCACCGCAGGACATATATTAACATTGGACCCTATTGGAAAATGTTCAAATGCCTTCTTCTCAGAAACTACAAATATTATTAAAGCCAAACTGTGCATGAATGTTCATTGGATGGTCCTCTACAAACTTTACGTTTTTTGTTCCGATATGAAATTCAAAATGGCGGCTACGGCAGGACTTAATTTAACATTGGACCCTATGGGAAAAATGTTTCAAAACGCTTCTTCTCTGAAACCACTAGGACAATTGAAACCAAACTGCCCAGGAATGATCAGTGGAAGGTCCTCTACAGAATAATTGTTTTATATGCCGATCGCAAATCCAAGATGGCCGCCACTGCAATACATAGATTAACATTGAACCCAATGGGAAAATGTTCAAATGCCTTCTTCTCAGAAACTACAAATATGATTAAAGCCAAACTGTACATGAATGTTCATTGGATGGTCCTCTACAAACTTTACGTTTTTTGTTCCGATATGAAATTGAAAATGGCGGCTACGGCAGGACTTAGTTTAACATTGGACCCTATGGGAAAAATGTTTCAAAACGCTTCTTCTCTGAAACCACTTGGACAATTGAAACCAAACTGCCCAGGAATGATCATTGGAAGGTCCTCTACAGAATATTTGTTTTATATGCCGATCGGAAATCCAAGATGGCTGCCACTGCAATACATATATTAACATTGAACCCTTTGGGAAAATGTACAAATGCCTTCTTTTCAGAAACTACAAATATGATTAAAGCCAAACTGTACATGAATGTTCATTGGATGGTCCTCTACAAACTTTACGTTTTTTGTTCCGATATGAAATTCAAAATGGCGGCTACGGCAGGACTTATTTTAACATTGGAACCTATGGGAAAAATGTTTCAAAACGCTTCTTCTCTGAAACCACTTGGACAGTTGAAACCAAACTGCCCAGGAATGATCATTGGAAGGTCCTCTACAAAGTATATGTTTTTTTATGCCTATCGGAAATCCAAGATGGCCGTCACCGCAATACATAGATTAACATTGGACCCTATGGGAAAATGTTCAAATGCCTTCTTCTCAGAAACTACAAATATTACTAAAGCCAAACTGTACATGAATGTTCATTGGATGGTCCTCTACAAACTTTACGTTTTTTGTTCCGATATGAAATTCAAAATGGCGGCTACGGCAGGACTTAGTTTAACATTGGACCCTATGGGGAAAATGTTTCAAAACGCTTCTTCTCTGAAACCACTTGGACAATTGAAACCGAACTGCCCAGGAATGATCATTGGAAGGTCCTCTACACAGTTTATGTTTTTTTTATGTCGATCGGAAATCCAAGATGGCCGCCACCGCAATACATAGATTAACATTGGATCCTATGGGAAAATGTTCAAATGCCTTCTTCTCAGAAACTACAAATATGATTAAAGCCAAACTGTACATGAATGTTCATTGGATGGTCCTCTACAAACTTCACGTTTTTTGTTCCGATATGAAATTCAAAATGGCGGCTACGGCAGGACTTAGTTTAACATTGGACCCTATGGGAAAAATGTTTCAAACCGCTTCTTCTCTGAAACCACTTGGACAGTTGAAACCAAACTGCCGAGGAATGATCATTGGAAGGTCCTCTACAACGTTTCTGTTTTTTTATGCCGATCGAAAATTCAAGATGGCCGCCACCGCAGGACATAGATTAACATTGGACACTATGGGAAAATGTTCAAATGCCTTCTTCTCAGAAACTACAAATATAATCAAAGCCAAATTGTACATGAATGTTCATTGGATGGTCCTCTATAAACTTTACGTTTTTTGTTCCGATATGAAATTCAAAAAGGCGGCTACGGCAGGACTTAGTTTAACATTGGACCCTATGGGGAAAATGTTTAAAAACGCTTCTTCTCTGAAACCACTTGGACAATTGAAACCAAACTGCACAGGAATGATCATTGGAAGGTCCTGTACAGAACATTTGTTTTATATGCCAATCGGAAATCCAAGATGGCTGCAACTGCAATACATAGATTAACATTGAACCCTATGGGAAAATGTTTCAAAACGCTTCTTCTCTGAAACCACTTGGACAATTGAAACAAAACTGCCCAGGAATGATCATTGGAAGGTCCTCTACAAAGTTTCTGCTTTTTTATGCCGATCGGAAATCCAAGATGACCACCACCGCAGGACATAGATTAACATTGGACCCTTTGGGAAAATGTTCAAATGCCTTCTTCTCAGAAACTACAAATATTATTAGAGCCAAACTGTACATGAATGTTCATTGGATGGTCCTCTACAAACTTCACGTTTTTTGTTCCGATATGAAATTCAAAATGGCGGCTACGGCAGGACTTAGTTTAACATTGGACCCTATGGGAAAAATGTTTCAAAACGCTTCTTCTCTGAAACCACTTGGACAATTGAAACCAAACTGCCCAGGAATGATCAGTGGAAGGTCCTCTACAGAATACATGTTTTATATGCCGATCACAAATCCAAGATGGCCGCCACTGCAATACATAGATTAACATTGAACCCAATGGGAAAATGTTCAAATGCCTTCTTCTCAGAAACTACAAATATGATTAAAGCCAAACTGTACATGAATGTTCATTGGATGGTCCTCTACAAACTTTACGTTTTTTGTTCCGATATGAAATTGAAAATGGCGGCTACGGCAGGACTTAGTTTAACATTGGACCCTATGGGAAAAATGTTTCAAAATGCTTCTTCTCTGAAACCACTTGGACAATTGAAACCAAACTGCCCAGGAATGATCATTGGAAGGTCCTCTACAAAGTATATGTTTTTTATGTCGATCGGAAATCCAAGATGGCCGTCACTGCAATACATAGATTAACATTGAACCCTATGGGAAAATGTTCAAATGCCTTCTTCTCAGAAACTACAAATATGATTAAAGCCAAACTGTACATGAATGTTCATTGGATGGTCCTCTACAAACTTCACGTTTTTTGTTCCGATATGAAATTCAAAATGGTGGCTACGGCAGGACTTAGTTTAACATTGGACCCTATGGAAAAAATGTTTCAAAACGCTTCTTCTCTGAAACCACTAGGACAATTGAAACCAAACTGCCCAGGAATGATCAGTGGAAGGTCCTCTACAGAATATTTGTTTTATATGCCGATCGGAAATCCAAGATGGCCGCCACTGCAATACATAGATTAACATTGAACCCTATGGGAAAATGTTCAAATGCCTTCTTCTCAGAAACTACAAATATGATTAAAGCCAAACTGTACATGAATGTTCATTGGATGGTCCTCTACAAACATTACGTTTTTTGTTCCGATATGAAATTCAAAATGGCGGCTACGGCAGGACTTAGTTTAACATTGGACCCTATGGGAAAAATGTTTCAAAATGCTTCTTCTCTGAAACCACTTGGACAATTGAAACCAAACTGCCCAGGAATGATCATTGGAAGGTCCTCTACAAAGTATATGTTTTTTATGTCGATCGGAAATCCAAGATGGCCGCCACCGCAGGACATAGATTAACATTGGACCCTATGGGAAAATGTTCAAATGCCTTCTTCTCAGAAACTACAAATATGATTAAAGCCAAACTGTACATGAATGTTCATTGGATGGTCCTCTACAAACTTCACGTTTTTTGTTCCGATATGAAATTCAAAATGGCGGCTACGGCAGGACTTAGTTTAACATTGGACCCAATGGGAAAAATGTTTCAAAACGCTTCTTCTCTGAAACCACTTGGACAATTGAAACCAAACTGCCCAGGAATGGTAATGAGAAGGTCCTCTACAACGTTTCTGTTTTTTTATTGCGATCGAAAATTCAAGATGGCCGCCACCGCAGGACATAGATTAACATTGGACCCTAAGGGAAAATGTTCAAATGCCTTCTTCTCAGAAACTACAAATATGATTAAAGCCAAACTGTACATGAATGTTCATTGGATGGTCCTCTACAAACTTTACGTTTTTGTTCCGATATGAAATTCAAAATGGCGGCTACGGCAGGACTTAGTTTAACATTGGACCCTATGGGAAAAATGTTTCAAAACGCTTCTTCTCTGAAACCACTTGGATAATTGAAACCAATCTGCCCAGGAATGATCATTGGAAAGTCATCTACAAAGTGTGTGTTTTTTATGCCGATCGCAAATCCAAGATGGTCACCACCGCAGGACATAGATTAACATTGGACCCTATTGGAAAATGTTCAAATGCCTTCTTCTCAGAAACTACAAATATTATTAAAGCCAAACTGTGCATGAATGTTCATTGGATGGTCCTCTACAAACTTTACGTTTTTTGTTCCGATATGAAATTCAAAATGGCGGCTACGGCAGGACTTAGTTTAACATTGGACCCTATGGGAAAAATGTTTCAAAACGCTTCTTCTCTGAAACCACTTGGACAATTGAAACCAAACTGCCCAGGAATGATCATTGGAAGGTCCTCTACAGAATATTTGTTTTATATGCCGATCGCAAATCCAAGATGGCCGCCACTGCAATACATAGATTAACATTGAACCCTTTGGGAAAATGTTCAAATGCCTTCTTCTCAGAAACTACAAATATGATTAAAGCCAAACTGTACATGAATGTTCATTGGATGGTCCTCTACAAACTTTACGTTTTTTGTTCCGATATGAAATTCAAAATGGCGGCTACGGCAGGACTTAGTTTAACATTGGACCCTATGGGAAAAATGTTTCAAAACGCTTCTTCTCTGAAACCACTTGGACAATTGAAACCAAACTGCCCAGGAATGATCATTGGAAGGTCCTCTACAGAATATTTGTTTTATATGCCGATTGGAAATCCAAGATGGCCGCCACTGCAATACATAGATTAACATTGAACCCAATGGGAAAATGTTCAAATGCCTTCTTCTCAGAAACTACAAATATGATTAAAGCCAAACTGTACATGAATGTTCATTGGATGGTCCTCTACAAACTTTACGTTTTTTGTTCCGATATGAAATTCAAAATGGCGGCTACGGCAGGACTTAGTTTAACATTGGACCCAATGGGAAAAATGTTTCAAAACGCTTCTTCTCTGAAACCACTTGGACAATTGAAACCAAACTGCCCAGGAATGATAATGAGAAGGTCCTCTACAACGTTTCTGTTTTTTTATTCGATCGAAAATTCAAGATGGCCGCCACCGCAGGACATAGATTAACATTGGACCCTATGGGAAAATGTTCAAATGCCTTCTTCTCAGAAACTACAAATATGATTAAAGCCAAACTGTACATGAATGTTCATTGGATGGTCCTCTACAAACTTTACGTTTTTGTTCCGATATGAAATTCAAAATGGCGGCTACGGCAGGACTTAGTTTAACATTGGACCCTATGGGAAAAATGTTTCAAAACGCTTCTTCTCTGAAACCACTTGGATAATTGAAACCAAACTGCCCAGGAATGATCATTGGAAGGTCATCTACAAAGTGTGTGTTTTTTATGCCGATCGGAAATCCAAGATGGCCACCACCGCAGGACATATATTAACATTGGACCCTATTGGAAAATGTTCAAATGCCTTCTTCTCAGAAACTACAAATATTATTAAAGCCAAACTGTGCATGAATGTTCATTGGATGGTCCTCTACAAACTTTACGTTTTTTGTTCCGATATGAAATTCAAAATGGCGGCTACGGCAGGACTTAGTTTAACATTGGACCCTATGGGAAAAATGTTTCAAAACGCTTCTTCTCTGAAACCACTAGGACAATTGAAACCAAACTGCCCAGGAATGATCAGTGGAAGGTCCTCTACAGAATAATTGTTTTATATGCCGATCGCAAATCCAAGATGGCCGCCACTGCAATACATAGATTAACATTGAACCCAATGGGAAAATGTTCAAATGCCTTCTTCTCAGAAACTACAAATATGATTAAAGCCAAACTGTACATGAATGTTCATTGGATGGTCCTCTACAAACTTTACGTTTTTTGTTCCGATATGAAATTCAAAATGGCGGCTACGGCAGGACTTAGTTTAACATTGGACCCTATGGGAAAAATGTTTCAAAACGCTTCTTCTCTGAAACCACTTGGACAATTGAAACCAAACTGCCCAGGAATGATCATTGGAAGGTCCTCTACAGAATATTTGTTTTATATGCCGATTGGAAATCCAAGATGGCCGCCACTGCAATACATAGATTAACATTGAACCCAATGGGAAAATGTTCAAATGCCTTCTTCTCAGAAACTACAAATATGATTAAAGCCAAACTGTACATGAATGTTCATTGGATGGTCCTCTACAAACTTTACGTTTTTTGTTCCGATATGAAATTCAAAATGGCGGCTACGGCAGGACTTAGTTTAACATTGGACCCAATGGGAAAAATGTTTCAAAACGCTTCTTCTCTGAAACCACTTGGACAATTGAAACCAAACTGCCCAGGAATGATAATGAGAAGGTCCTCTACAACGTTTCTGTTTTTTTATTCGATCGAAAATTCAAGATGGCCGCCACCGCAGGACATAGATTAACATTGGACCCTATGGGAAAATGTTCAAATGCCTTCTTCTCAGAAACTACAAATATGATTAAAGCCAAACTGTACATGAATGTTCATTGGATGGTCCTCTACAAACTTTACGTTTTTTTCCGATATGAAATTCAAAATGGCGGCTACGGCAGGACTTAGTTTAACATTGGACCCTATGGGAAAAATGTTTCAAAACGCTTCTTCTCTGAAACCACTTGGATAATTGAAACCAAACTGCCCAGGAATGATCATTGGAAGGTCATCTACAAAGTGTGTGTTTTTTATGCCGATCGGAAATCCAAGATGGCCACCACCGCAGGACATATATTAACATTGGACCCTATTGGAAAATGTTCAAATGCCTTCTTCTCAGAAACTACAAATATTATTAAAGCCAAACTGTGCATGAATGTTCATTGGATGGTCCTCTACAAACTTTACGTTTTTTGTTCCGATATGAAATTCAAAATGGCGGCTACGGCAGGACTTAGTTTAACATTGGACCCTATGGGAAAAATGTTTCAAAACGCTTCTTCTCTGAAACCACTAGGACAATTGAAACCAAACTGCCCAGGAATGATCAGTGGAAGGTCCTCTACAGAATAATTGTTTTATATGCCGATCGCAAATCCAAGATGGCCGCCACTGCAATACATAGATTAACATTGAACCCAATGGGAAAATGTTCAAATGCCTTCTTCTCAGAAACTACAAATATGATTAAAGCCAAACTGTACATGAATGTTCATTGGATGGTCCTCTACAAACTTTACGTTTTTTGTTCCGATATGAAATTGAAAATGGCGGCTACGGCAGGACTTAGTTTAACATTGGACCCTATGGGAAAAATGTTTCAAAACGCTTCTTCTCTGAAACCACTTGGACAATTGAAACCAAACTGCCCAGGAATGATCATTGGAAGGTCCTCTACAGAATATTTGTTTTATATGCCGATCGGAAATCCAAGATGGCTGCCACTGCAATACATATATTAACATTGAACCCTTTGGGAAAATGTACAAATGCCTTCTTTTCAGAAACTACAAATATGATTAAAGCCAAACTGTACATGAATGTTCATTGGATGGTCCTCTACAAACTTTACGTTTTTTGTTCCGATATGAAATTCAAAATGGCGGCTACGGCAGGACTTATTTTAACATTGGAACCTATGGGAAAAATGTTTCAAAACGCTTCTTCTCTGAAACCACTTGGACAGTTGAAACCAAACTGCCCAGGAATGATCATTGGAAGGTCCTCTACAAAGTATATGTTTTTTTATGCCTATCGGAAATCCAAGATGGCCGTCACCGCAATACATAGATTAACATTGGACCCTATGGGAAAATGTTCAAATGCCTTCTTCTCAGAAACTACAAATATTACTAAAGCCAAACTGTACATGAATGTTCATTGGATGGTCCTCTACAAACTTTACGTTTTTTGTTCCGATATGAAATTCAAAATGGCGGCTACGGCAGGACTTAGTTTAACATTGGACCCTATGGGG
The DNA here is from genome assembly GCA_963680875.1 of Bathymodiolus brooksi. Classification (NCBI taxonomy): domain Eukaryota; kingdom Metazoa; phylum Mollusca; class Bivalvia; order Mytilida; family Modiolidae; genus Bathymodiolus; species Bathymodiolus brooksi. Next base: position 35,666,555 of record OY804580.1, on the reverse strand, counting down.
AAAATGTTTCAAAACGCTTCTTCTCTGAAACCACTTGGACAATTGAAACCGAACTGCCCAGGAATGATCATTGGAAGGTCCTCTACACAGTTTATGTTTTTTTTATGTCGATCGGAAATCCAAGATGGCCGCCACCGCAATACATAGATTAACATTGGATCCTATGGGAAAATGTTCAAATGCCTTCTTCTCAGAAACTACAAATATGATTAAAGCCAAACTGTACATGAATGTTCATTGGATGGTCCTCTACAAACTTCACGTTTTTTGTTCCGATATGAAATTCAAAATGGCGGCTACGGCAGGACTTAGTTTAACATTGGACCCTATGGGAAAAATGTTTCAAACCGCTTCTTCTCTGAAACCACTTGGACAGTTGAAACCAAACTGCCGAGGAATGATCATTGGAAGGTCCTCTACAACGTTTCTGTTTTTTTATGCCGATCGAAAATTCAAGATGGCCGCCACCGCAGGACATAGATTAACATTGGACACTATGGGAAAATGTTCAAATGCCTTCTTCTCAGAAACTACAAATATAATCAAAGCCAAATTGTACATGAATGTTCATTGGATGGTCCTCTATAAACTTTACGTTTTTTGTTCCGATATGAAATTCAAAAAGGCGGCTACGGCAGGACTTAGTTTAACATTGGACCCTATGGGGAAAATGTTTAAAAACGCTTCTTCTCTGAAACCACTTGGACAATTGAAACCAAACTGCACAGGAATGATCATTGGAAGGTCCTGTACAGAACATTTGTTTTATATGCCAATCGGAAATCCAAGATGGCTGCAACTGCAATACATAGATTAACATTGAACCCTATGGGAAAATGTTTCAAAACGCTTCTTCTCTGAAACCACTTGGACAATTGAAACAAAACTGCCCAGGAATGATCATTGGAAGGTCCTCTACAAAGTTTCTGCTTTTTTATGCCGATCGGAAATCCAAGATGACCACCACCGCAGGACATAGATTAACATTGGACCCTTTGGGAAAATGTTCAAATGCCTTCTTCTCAGAAACTACAAATATTATTAGAGCCAAACTGTACATGAATGTTCATTGGATGGTCCTCTACAAACTTCACGTTTTTTGTTCCGATATGAAATTCAAAATGGCGGCTACGGCAGGACTTAGTTTAACATTGGACCCTATGGGAAAAATGTTTCAAAACGCTTCTTCTCTGAAACCACTTGGACAATTGAAACCAAACTGCCCAGGAATGATCAGTGGAAGGTCCTCTACAGAATACATGTTTTATATGCCGATCACAAATCCAAGATGGCCGCCACTGCAATACATAGATTAACATTGAACCCAATGGGAAAATGTTCAAATGCCTTCTTCTCAGAAACTACAAATATGATTAAAGCCAAACTGTACATGAATGTTCATTGGATGGTCCTCTACAAACTTTACGTTTTTTGTTCCGATATGAAATTGAAAATGGCGGCTACGGCAGGACTTAGTTTAACATTGGACCCTATGGGAAAAATGTTTCAAAACGCTTCTTCTCTGAAACCACTTGGACAATTGAAACCAAACTGCCCAGGAATGATCATTGGAAGGTCCTCTACAGAATATTTGTTTTATATGCCGATCGGAAATCCAAGATGGCTGCCACTGCAATACATATATTAACATTGAACCCTTTGGGAAAATGTACAAATGCCTTCTTTTCAGAAACTACAAATATGATTAAAGCCAAACTGTACATGAATGTTCATTGGATGGTCCTCTACAAACTTTACGTTTTTTGTTCCGATATGAAATTCAAAATGGCGGCTACGGCAGGACTTATTTTAACATTGGAACCTATGGGAAAAATGTTTCAAAACGCTTCTTCTCTGAAACCACTTGGACAGTTGAAACCAAACTGCCCAGGAATGATCATTGGAAGGTCCTCTACAAAGTATATATTTTTTTATGCCTATCGGAAATCCAAGATGGCCGTCACCGCAATACATAGATTAACATTGGACCCTATGGGAAAATGTTCAAATGCCTTCTTCTCAGAAACTACAAATATTACTAAAGCCAAACTGTACATGAATGTTCATTGGATGGTCCTCTACAAACTTTACGTTTTTTGTTCCGATATGAAATTCAAAATGGCGGCTACGGCAGGACTTAGTTTAACATTGGACCCTATGGGGAAAATGTTTCAAAACGCTTCTTCTCTGAAACCACTTGGACAATTGAAACCGAACTGCCCAGGAATGATCATTGGAAGGTCCTCTACACAGTTTATGTTTTTTTTATGTCGATCGGAAATCCAAGATGGCCGCCACCGCAATACATAGATTAACATTGGATCCTATGGGAAAATGTTCAAATGCCTTCTTCTCAGAAACTACAAATATGATTAAAGCCAAACTGTACATGAATGTTCATTGGATGGTCCTCTACAAACTTCACGTTTTTTGTTCCGATATGAAATTCAAAATGGCGGCTACGGCAGGACTTAGTTTAACATTGGACCCTATGGGAAAAATGTTTCAAACCGCTTCTTCTCTGAAACCACTTGGACAGTTGAAACCAAACTGCCGAGGAATGATCATTGGAAGGTCCTCTACAACGTTTCTGTTTTTTTATGCCGATCGAAAATTCAAGATGGCCGCCACCGCAGGACATAGATTAACATTGGACACTATGGGAAAATGTTCAAATGCCTTCTTCTCAGAAACTACAAATATAATCAAAGCCAAATTGTACATGAATGTTCATTGGATGGTCCTCTATAAACTTTACGTTTTTTGTTCCGATATGAAATTCAAAAAGGCGGCTACGGCAGGACTTAGTTTAACATTGGACCCTATGGGGAAAATGTTTAAAAACGCTTCTTCTCTGAAACCACTTGGACAATTGAAACCAAACTGCACAGGAATGATCATTGGAAGGTCCTGTACAGAACATTTGTTTTATATGCCAATCGGAAATCCAAGATGGCTGCAACTGCAATACATAGATTAACATTGAACCCTATGGGAAAATGTTTCAAAACGCTTCTTCTCTGAAACCACTTGGACAATTGAAACAAAACTGCCCAGGAATGATCATTGGAAGGTCCTCTACAAAGTTTCTGCTTTTTTATGCCGATCGGAAATCCAAGATGACCACCACCGCAGGACATAGATTAACATTGGACCCTTTGGGAAAATGTTCAAATGCCTTCTTCTCAGAAACTACAAATATTATTAGAGCCAAACTGTACATGAATGTTCATTGGATGGTCCTCTACAAACTTCACGTTTTTTGTTCCGATATGAAATTCAAAATGGCGGCTACGGCAGGACTTAGTTTAACATTGGACCCTATGGGAAAAATGTTTCAAAACGCTTCTTCTCTGAAACCACTTGGACAATTGAAACCAAACTGCCCAGGAATGATCAGTGGAAGGTCCTCTACAGAATACATGTTTTATATGCCGATCACAAATCCAAGATGGCCGCCACTGCAATACATAGATTAACATTGAACCCAATGGGAAAATGTTCAAATGCCTTCTTCTCAGAAACTACAAATATGATTAAAGCCAAACTGTACATGAATGTTCATTGGATGGTCCTCTACAAACTTTACGTTTTTTGTTCCGATATGAAATTGAAAATGGCGGCTACGGCAGGACTTAGTTTAACATTGGACCCTATGGGGAAAATGTTTCAAAACGCTTCTTCTCTGAAACCACTTGGACAATTGAAACCAAACTGCCCAGGAATGATCATTGGAAGGTCCTCTACAGAATATTTGTTTTATATGCCGATCGGAAATCCAAGATGGCTGCCACTGCAATACATAGATTAACATTGAACCCTTTGGGAAAATGTTCAAATGCCTTCTTTTCAGAAACTACAAATATGATTAAAGCCAAACTGTACATGAATGTTCATTGGATGGTCCTCTACAAACTTTACGTTTTTTGTTCCGATATGAAATTCAAAATGGCGGCTACGGCAGGACTTATTTTAACATTGGAACCTATGGGGAAAATGTTTCAAAACGCTTCTTCTCTGAAACCACTTGGACAGTTGAAACCAAACTGCCCAGGAATGATCATTGGAAGGTCCTCTACAAAGTATATGTTTTTTTATGCCTATCGGAAATCCAAGATGGCCGTCACCGCAATACATAGATTAACATTGAACCCTATGGGAAAATGTTCAAATGCCTTCTTCTCAGAAACTACAAATATGATTAAAGCCAAACTGTACATGAATGTTCATTGGATGGTCCTCTACAAACTTTACGTTTTTTGTTCCGATATGAAATTCAAAATGGCGGCTACGGCAGGACTTAGTTTAACATTGGACCCTATGGGAAAAATGTTTCAAACCGCTTCTTCTCTGAAACCACTTGGACAGTTGAAACCAAACTGCCGAGGAATGATCATTGGAAGGTCCTCTACAACGTTTCTGTTTTTTTATGCCGATCGAAAATTCAAGATGGCCGCCACCGCAGGACATAGATTAACATTGGACCCTATGGGAAAATGTTCAAATGCCTTCTTCTCAGAAACTACAAATATAATCAAAGCCAAATTGTACATGAATGTTCATTGGATGGTCCTCTATAAACTTTACGTTTTTTGTTCCGATATGAAATTCAAAAAGGCGGCTACGGCAGGACTTAGTTTAACATTGGACCCTATGGGGAAAATGTTTAAAAACGCTTCTTCTCTGAAACCACTTGGACAATTGAAACCAAACTGCACAGGAATGATCATTGGAAGGTCCTGTACAGAACATTTGTTTTATATGCCAATCGGAAATCCAAGATGGCTGCAACTGCAATACATAGATTAACATTGAACCCTATGGGAAAATGTTTCAAAACGCTTCTTCTCTGAAACCACTTGGACAATTGAAACAAAACTGCCCAGGAATGATCATTGGAAGGTCCTCTACAAAGTTTCTGCTTTTTTATGCCGATCGGAAATCCAAGATGACCACCACCGCAGGACATAGATTAACATTGGACCCTTTGGGAAAATGTTCAAATGCCTTCTTCTCAGAAACTACAAATATTATTAGAGCCAAACTGTACATGAATGTTCATTGGATGGTCCTCTACAAACTTCACGTTTTTTGTTCCGATATGAAATTCAAAATGGCGGCTACGGCAGGACTTAGTTTAACATTGGACCCTATGGGGAAAATGTTTCAAAACGCTTCTTCTCTGAAACCACTTGGACAATTGAAACCAAACTGCCCAGGAATGATCAGTGGAAGGTCCTCTACAGAATACATGTTTTATATGCCGATCACAAATCCAAGATGGCCGCCACTGCAATACATAGATTAACATTGAACCCAATGGGAAAATGTTCAAATGCCTTCTTCTCAGAAACTACAAATATGATTAAAGCCAAACTGTACATGAATGTTCATTGGATGGTCCTCTACAAACTTTACGTTTTTTGTTCCGATATGAAATTGAAAATGGCGGCTACGGCAGGATTTAGTTTAACATTGGACCCTATGGGAAAAATGTTTCAAAACGCTTCTTCTCTGAAACCACTTGGACAATGGAAACCAAACTGCCCAGGAATGATCATTGGAAGGTCCTCTACAGAATATTTGTTTTATATGCCGATCGGAATTCCAAGATGGCTGCCACTGCAATACATAGATTAACATTGAACCCTTTGGGAAAATGTTCAAATGCCTTCTTTTCAGAAACTACAAATATGATTAAAGCCAAACTGTACATGAATGTTCATTGGATGGTCCTCTACAAACTTTACGTTTTTTGTTCCGATATGAAATTCAAAATGGCGGCTACGGCAGGACTTATTTTAACATTGGAACCTATGGGGAAAATGTTTCAAAACGCTTCTTCTCTGAAACCACTTGGACAGTTGAAACCAAACTGCCCAGGAATGATCATTGGAAGGTCCTCTACAAAGTATATGTTTTTTTATGCCTATCGGAAATCCAAGATGGCCGTCACCGCAATACATAGATTAACATTGAACCCTATGGGAAAATGTTCAAATGCCTTCTTCTCAGAAACTACAAATATGATTAAAGCCAAACTGTACATGAATGTTCATTGGATGGTCCTCTACAAACTTCACGTTTTTTGTTCCGATATGAAATTCAAAATGGCGGCTACGGCAGGACTTAGTTTAACATTGGACCCTATGGGAAAAATGTTTCAAAACGCTTCTTCTCTGAAAGCACTTGGACAATTGAAACCAAACTGCCCAGGAATGATCATTGGAAGGTCCTCTACAGAATATTTGTTTTATATGCCGATCGCTAATCCAAGATGGCTGCCACTGCAATACATAGATTAACAGTGAACCCAAAGCGAAAATGTTCAAATGCCTTCTTCTCAGAAACTACAAATATGATTAAAGCCAAACTGTACATGAATGTTCATTGGATGGTCCTCTACAAACTTCACGTTTTTTGTTCCGATATGAAATTCAAAATGGCGGCTACGGCAGGACTTAGTTTAACATTGGACCCTATGGGAAAAATGTTTCAAAATGCTTCTTTTCTGAAACCACTTGGACAATTGAAACCAAACTGCCCAGGAATGATCATTGGAAGGTTCTCTACAAAGTGTATGTTTCTTATGTCGATCGGAAATCCAAGATGGCCGCCACCGCAGGACATAGGTTAACATTGGACCCTATGGGAAAATGTTCAAATGCCTTCTTCTCAGAAACTACAAATATGATTAAAGCCAAACTGTACATGAATGTTCATTGGATGGTCCTCTACAAACTTTACGTTTTTTGTTCCGATATGAAATTCAAAATGGCGGCTACGGCAGGACTTAATTTAACATTGGACCCTATGGGAAAAATGTTTCAAACCGCTTCTTCTCTGAAACCACTTGGACAGTTGAAACCAAACTGCCGAGGAATGATCATTGGAAGGTCCTCTACAACGTTTCTGTTTTTTTATGCCAATCGAAAATTCAAGATGGCCGCCACCGCAGGACATAGATTAACATTGGACCCTATGGGAAAATGTTCAAATGCCTTCTTCTCAGAAACTACAAATATAATCAAAGCCAAATTGTACATGAATGTTCATTGGATGGTCCTCTATAAACTTTACGTTTTTTGTTCCGATATGAAATTCAAAAAGGCGGCTACGGCAGGACTTAGTTTAACATTGGACCCTATGGGGAAAATGTTTAAAAACGCTTCTTCTCTGAAACCACTTGGACAATTGAAACCAAACTGCACAGGAATGATCATTGGAAGGTCCTGTACAGAACATTTGTTTTATATGCCAATCGGAAATCCAAGATGGCTGCAACTGCAATACATAGATTAACATTGAACCCTATGGGAAAATGTTTCAAAACGCTTCTTCTCTGAAACCACTTGGACAATTGAAACAAAACTGCCCAGGAATGATCATTGGAAGGTCCTCTACAAAGTTTCTGTATTTTTATGCCGATCGGAAATCCAAGATGACCACCACCGCAGGACATAGATTAACATTGGACCCTTTGGGAAAATGTTCAAATGCCTTCTTCTCAGAAACTACAAATATTATTAGAGCCAAACTGTACATGAATGTTCATTGGATGGTCCTCTACAAACTTCACGTTTTTTGTTCCGATATGAAATTCAAAATGGCGGCTACGGCAGGACTTAGTTTAACATTGGACCCTATGGGAAAAATGTTTCAAAACGCTTCTTCTCTGAAACCACTTGGACAATTGAAACCAAACTGCCCAGGAATGATCAGTGGAAGGTCCTCTACAGAATACATGTTTTATATGCCGATCACAAATCCAAGATGGCCGCCACTGCAATACATAGATTAACATTGAACCCAATGGGAAAATGTTCAAATGCCTTCTTCTCAGAAACTACAAATATGATTAAAGCCAAACTGTACATGAATGTTCATTGGATGGTCCTCTACAAACTTTACGTTTTTTGTTCCGATATGAAATTGAAAATGGCGGCTACGGCAGGACTTAGTTTAACATTGGACCCTATGGGAAAAATGTTTCAAAACGCTTCTTCTCTGAAACCACTTGGACAATTGAAACCAAACTGCCCAGGAATGATCATTGGAAGGTCCTCTACAGAATATTTGTTTTATATGCCGATCGGAAATCCAAGATGGCTGCCACTGCAATACATAGATTAACATTGAACCCTTTGGGAAAATGTTCAAATGCCTTCTTTTCAGAAACTACAAATATGATTAAAGCCAAACTGTACATGAATGTTCATTGGATGGTCCTCTACAAACTTTACGTTTTTTGTTCCGATATGAAATTCAAAATGGCGGCTACGGCAGGACTTATTTTAACATTGGAACCTATGGGGAAAATGTTTCAAAACGCTTCTTCTCTGAAACCACTTGGACAGTTGAAACCAAACTGCCCAGGAATGATCATTGGAAGGTCCTCTACAAAGTATATGTTTTTTTATGCCTATCGGAAATCCAAGATGGCCGTCACCGCAATACATAGATTAACATTGAACCCTATGGGAAAATGTTCAAATGCCTTCTTCTCAGAAACTACAAATATGATTAAAGCCAAACTGTACATGAATGTTCATTGGATGGTCCTCTACAAACTTCACGTTTTTTGTTCCGATATGAAATTCAAAATGGCGGCTACGGCAGGACTTAGTTTAACATTGGACCCTATGGGAAAAATGTTTCAAAACGCTTCTTCTCTGAAAGCACTTGGACAATTGAAACCAAACTGCCCAGGAATGATCATTGGAAGGTCCTCTACAGAATATTTGTTTTATATGCCGATCGCTAATCCAAGATGGCTGCCACTGCAATACATAGATTAACAGTGAACCCAAAGGGAAAATGTTCAAATGCCTTCTTCTCAGAAACTACAAATATGATTAAAGCCAAACTGTACATGAATGTTCATTGGATGGTCCTCTACAAACTTCACGTTTTTTGTTCCGATATGAAATTCAAAATGGCGGCTACGGCAGGACTTAGTTTAACATTGGACCCTATGGGAAAAATGTTTCAAAATGCTTCTTTTCTGAAACCACTTGGACAATTGAAACCAAACTGCCCAGGAATGATCATTGGAAGGTTCTCTACAAAGTGTATGTTTCTTATGTCGATCGGAAATCCAAGATGGCCGCCACCGCAGGACATAGGTTAACATTGGATCCTATGGGAAAATGTTCAAATGCCTTCTTCTCAGAAACTACAAATATGATTAAAGCCAAACTGTACATGAATGTTCATTGGATGGTCCTCTACAAACTTTACGTTTTTTGTTCCGATATGAAATTCAAAATGGCGGCTACGGCAGGACTTAGTTTAACATTGGACCCTAGGGGAAAAATGTTTCAAAACGCTTCTTCTCTGAAACCACTTGGACAGTTGAAACCAAACTGCCCAGGAATGATCATTGGAAGGTCCTCTACAACGTTTCTGTTTTTTTATGCCGATCGAAAATTCAAGATGGCCGCCACCGCAGGACATAGATTAACATTGGATCCTATGGGAAAATGTTCAAATGCCTTCTTCTCAGAATCTACAAATATGATCAAAGCCAAATTGTACATGAATGTTCATTGGATGGTCCTCTACAAACTTTACGTTTTTTGTTTCGATATGAAATTCAAAAAGGCGGCTACGGCAGGACTTAGTTTAACATTGGACCCTATGGGGAAAATGTTTCAAAACGCTTCTTCTCTGAAACCACTTGGACAATTGAAACCAAACTGCACAGGAATGATCATTGGAAGGTCCTCTACAGAATATTTGTTTTATATGCCGATCGGAAATCCAAGATGGCCGCCACTGCAATACATAGATTAACATTGAACCCAATGGGAAAATGTTCAAATGCCTTCTTCTCAGAAACTACAAATATGATTAAAGCCAAACTGTACATGAATGTTCATTAGATGGTCCTCTACAAACTTTACGTTTTTTGTACCGATATGAAATTCAAAATGGCGGCTACGGCAGGACTTAGTTTAACATTGGACCCTATGGGAAAAATGTTTCAAAACGCTTCTTCTCTGAAACCACTTGGACAATTGAAACAAAACTGCCCAGGAATGATCATTGGAAGGTCCTCTACAGAATATTTGTTTTATATGCCGATCGGAAATCCAAGATGGCTGCCACTGCAATACATATATTAACATTGAACCCTATGGGAAAATGTTCAAATGCCTTCTTCTCAGAAACTACAAATATGATTAAAGCCAAACTGTACATGAATGTTCATTGGATGGTCTTCTACAAACTTCACGTTTTTTGTTCCGATATGAAATTCAAAATGGCGGCTACGGCAGGACTTAGTTTAACATTGGACCCTATGGGGAAAATGTTTCAAAACGCTTCTTCTCTGAAACCACTTGGACAATTGAAACCAAACTGCCCAGGAATGATCATTGGAAGGTCTTCTACAAAGTATATGTTTTTTATGTCGATCGGAAATCCAAGATGGCCGCCACCGCAGGACATAGATTAACATTGGACCCTTTGGGAAAATGTTCAAATGCCTTCTTTTCAGAAACTACAAATATGATTAAAGCCAAACTGTACATGAATGTTCATTGGATGGTCCTCTACAAACTTCACGTTTTTTGTTCCGATATGAAATTCAAAATGGCGGCTACGGCAGGACTTAATTTAACATTGGACCCTATGGGGAAAATGTTTCAAAACGCTTCTTCTCTGAAACCACTTGGACAATTGAAACCAAACTGCACAGGAATGATCATTGGAAGGTCCTCTACACAGTTTATGTTTTTTTATGCCGATCGGAAATTCAAGATGGCCGCCATCGCAGGACATAGATTAACATTGGACCCTTTGGGAAAATGTTCAAATGCCTTCTTCTCAGAAACTACAAATATGATCAAAGCCAAACTGTACATGAATGTTCATTGGATGGTCCTCTACAAACTTCACGTTTTTTGTTCCGATATGAAATTCAAAATGGCGGCTACGGCAGGACTTAGTTTAACATTGGACCCTATGGGAAAAATGTTTCAAAACGCTTCTTCTCTGAAACCACTTGGACAATTGAAACCAAACTGCCCAGGAATGATCATTGGAAGGTCTTCTACAGAATATTTGTTTTATATGCCGATCGGAAATCCAAGATGGCTGCCACTGTAATACATAGATTAACATTGAACCCAATGGGAAAATGTTCAAATGCCTTCTTCTCAGAAACTACAAATATGATTAAAGCCAAACTGTACATGAATGTTCATTGGATGGTCCTCTACAAACTTTACGTTTTTTGTTCCGATATGAAATTCAAAATGGCGGCTACGGCAGGACTTAGTTTAACATAGGACCCTATGCGGAAAATGTTTCAAAACGCTTCTTCTCTGAAACCACTTGGACAATTCAAACCAAACTGCCCAGGAATGATCATTGGAAGGTCCTCTATAGAGTTTCTGTTCTTTTATGCCGATCGAAAATTCAAGATGGCCGCCACCGCAGGACATAGATTAACATTGGACCCTTTGGGAAAATGTTCAAATGCCTTCTTCTCAGAAACTACAAATATGATCAAAGCCAAATTGTACATGAATGTTCATTGGATGGTCCTCTACAAACTTTACGTTTTTTGTTCTGATATGAAATTCAAAATGGCGGCTACGGCAGGACTTAGTTTAACATTGGCCCCTAAGGGAAAATGTTTCAAAACGCTTCTTCTCTGAAACTACTTGGACAGTTGAAACCAAACTGCCCAGGAATGATCACTGGAAGGTCCTCTGTTTTTTATGCCGATCGGAAATCCAAGATGGCTGCCACCACAGGTCATAGTATCATAGATGCCAACCATTACGATTTTTCCGTAATTGTTACGAATTTCGGGCCAAAATTACGGTGTTACGGTCAACAGTCTACTTGTTACGGATTTCCGATTATTGCCGGCCCGAAACCATTCCCCATTTAAATATCATTGTGATCATTTAGACGTTTCATTGTATGTTAAAATCGCGTAATGATAAGCGCTTGAGGGATTTCGATTATCTAATCCTTTAGTAATTCTCGGGACTATCTATAGTAGAAAACGATCTATCCATTTCTTGTTTGATTCCGAGTAGTTAATGAACACAGCACGTTTTTGTCAATTTCGCGATGTCTGAGGGAACAATTGAAGCTTCTGCAGCAAAGAAAAGAAAATTGGGACAACGATTTCGTCCCGAATATTCTTCTCTTGCCTTATGAAATTGATACGGGAACATTATGCCTATTGCAAATATTGCAAGCAAGACTTGTCCATTCAGCACGGTGGTCGGGATGAACACACATATACAACAAAACAGTTCAAAAGTGCCAAGTCAGCAACATATCAGGCACTCCAGAATTAGACATTAATTATTCCATGGGAGGGTGAGGGAGGGCCACTTCAGGAAATTTTCATTTCTATTGACAGTAAGTTGAAACATAGAATACATTTGTAAGTGAACATACATGTATTAAAACTTAACTTTTTATTTCTTTTTGTTGCTCATCAATTTTACATCTAGTTGTCACAAATAAAGGAAATCATTTGCTCATCACTTTGTGCCTAGTCTGTAGTACGATTATGGTAAAATTTTATGAAAAATTATGATTACTGAAAAAAATCACAAATTACTGACATCTCAACTTTTTGTTACTGATTGCACCAAAAAGGGGTTGGCATCTATGTAGTATTAACACAGGACCATATGGGGAAAATACAGAAATATATTCTTCTCTGAAGCTATTGCACTGATTGAACCTAAACTGTGCATCAATCATTGGAAGGTCCTTTACAAACTTTGTGTTTTTTTATGTTGATCGTAATTCCAAGATGACTACCACTGCAGGACATAGTTTTTACATAGGACCAATTGGTTCTTTTTATAACCAGCTGAACGATACAGGCTCTTGAGAGCCTCTGGTTTGCAGAAGCTACTGTTTTAATTTGATTTAACAACTCCTTCACTTTATCTGCTGGAAATTTTACAACCATATTTTGGGAATCAATTGTTAAGCCTAAATATTCTAAAATTGTGGTAGGGCCTTCCGTTTTTTCATTCGCAATTGGCACACCTAAACGTTCACAAACACCATCAAATTGATTCATTAAATTTGTACAATTATTTGTGCCAGCTTCACCAGCAAAAAAGAAATCGTCTAAATAATGATCTAAATTTTTAGAATTACTTTTAAAACAAACTAACCTATGAATAAATGTTGAAAATTGTTTTTTTGCAGGAAATTGAGCACCCCATTGGAAGGCATTTATCAATGTAATAATTAGATCCAATCTTAAATCCAAGAAGGTGAAAGTCACCTGGATAACATTGTAACAGTCGAAATGCTGATTTTATATCCTTTTTTCCTTCCTTAAATTTTTAACAATTGATACCGCATTATCAAATGAAGAGTAGTGAACAGCTGTGTGCTGTTCATCAATATAATCATTTACACTGTTTGACGGTGGGTAAGACAAATGCGTTATCAATCTCCAACCACCTGTTTTCTTAGGAACAACACCTATTGGTGAACATCTCAAATTAGAAATAGGCCGATTTTGAAAAGGTCCAGCAATTCTACCCATTTCATTTTCTACTTTTTGTAATGCAACAGTTGGATTAATAAAGACAGATTTTAGATTTTTTGTTTCTAATGGTAATCTAGGACCAATGTATTTAATTTTGAATCCATTTGAAAAACCATCAAGTAATTCATAGGCAGTAGTTTTATTAGGGTAAAGTTTTAGGAATTCTTCAAGCTCATGGAGTTTAATTGGTGAAAACCCAAGTTTCCAAACATTGAATCTGTCACTTGAAAAACAAAGTCTATTGTTTGTTTTGAGGTCCATTACCTAGCAAGGGAGGTCTTATATTTAAATTTACAGCTGCTGCCCTTTGAGAATTTTGCAAATATGAATTTGTACTTTTGCGAGCATTTAGCTGTGCATTGGAATTCTTTTTAGAAAATTGATTGCACAAAGCAGCAGAATGAATGGCACCGCATTTCATACAATTATGACGGTAAATGCAATTACGCCTAAAACAACCTTTTTTAAACTTATAATCATAACATGGTCTCTGACTTCCATTATTAGAGAGAGTCGAGTTCTGAAGACCAGAAGCACCCTTGGCAATAAAACGTAACCAAAGTGTACCATCAATTTGTGACCATGAATTTGTCGAATTCAATGACATTCTAAATCTAAATTGCTGATCGTACATGTAAACACGGTCAAACGTGGCGTCAGATATTGCAACCCTAATTATTGCCATGTACATAAAAAGATCTCCAGCAAGAAGTGGATGTTTAGTAATTAAAACCTTAGCATAATTTATGAAAGCATCAGTCCACATAGATATGTTTTCAATGTGCTTTTTTGCAGGTTTGTTGACGGACTGAAGTACTAATCGGCCATTTTCAACAGCAATGCAGTTCTGATTTTCATTAGGGAAATTAAAATTTTGTCTTAATAACAAAGATAAATCAATGTATTCTAAGTTCCATATTTTATCTTTTAGTGTTTGCGTTAGAAAAATGTCTAATTCATTTGAAAAGGCCATTAACATTGGTGTATGTGTATCATTTGTGCAAGGCATATTTAATAGATTCTCACCATTTGCAACTACTGGTTCAGCTTGCACACCTTGATTTTGGGTTGGCACTGGTTGCACTGGTGGCAAAACTTGTTGTACCAGAGGTATAACAGGTACTGGTAGGTGTTGCACTTGTGGAACAGCAGGTTCCGGCTGAACATTAGCTTGTTCATTGTCTTGCACTGGTTGTATGTTCCTGGGATTACGGTTACGTCTCGGCCGAATTACTTCCTGCTGAACTGCTCCATGTTCTCGCGCCCGTAATCTCTCTCTGTACACTTAAACCGCTGGATTGACGGGCCTCGCTCTCCTCCCTCTAGCTCTAGGCATGTATAGAACAAAAACAAAAAATTGTCAGAATTCAACATAAATGCTGTGTTCATATTCGTTAAGATTACATTTATTTGTAATATTACACGATACATTATGCAAGCTGTATTGCTCAAAATGGAGCTTTAAGAGTATATGGTTCTATCAAACTACAAGACTTTGCTCATAAATGAATCAAAATTGGCTCTTTGTAAAGTTCATTACATCATACAATTGCTCTGAATGGCTTAACTAAATGTATTGGGTTCAATATTTGCCGCATGATAATATACATGTTCATGTGTATGATTTTTATATGTGTATCCAATTATCAAATACATGTATGCGTATTTAAACAAAAAATATATCATGAACGCAATGGTATTCACAAAACAATTGTAAATATTCATACATACATACATAATCTATAAACATCGACAATCGACCCGCTAAATTAAAATTAATAGTACATATTGTTTATAAAATATCAAGCAAATATCATCGCCCGTACTTGACCAGGTAATTAAAAAAAAACCAACAACACACTAAACATCAGTGATAAATTAAACAAACTGGCACGCATGATTAACCACAGATCGTTTCAAATAAAAAGGCAATATTTGATTGAAATAAACTGAAGTTTGAATCGAAATTTTTTTTAAAAGTTTCAAGCAGAATATTAAAGAGTAATATAAATAGTTTACTTATCTTGATTTATGAAAACTTCTTGTTGAATAATGTTTCCTCCTCAACTGTGTAACGCAATATGCTGCACCAAAAAATTTCAGAATATTTATATCAACATTCCCGCTAAAACTTGCACGTGAATATAATGGTGTTACAGAATAAACCAAACGAACAGACCCCGACGGAAGTCGTATTGTTAATGTTTATAAATTTGTATATAAAAAATGGACTTGATATGTAAAAAGTGGAATTGCTGAGTGAACATTTGAACGTTAATTCATACAACAATTCATATATGTTCAATACAATAAACTAATTTAATTATTATGATATTAAATTGAATTATTAACGGAACCAATTCACTAAAAGAGAAGCCTTGGTACTATAAACATGTTAATTCCTCCACTGTTAACTCAACGTATTTGTCTGTAATATGTACCGGTATTGATATTGCCTCTGTTTGCACGATGTTTCCTGTATATGTTTTTTTCCATCTTATTTCGTCTTGTTACTGTGAAATCTGGTAACTTAAGGTGTAGAAGATATTCATAATATAAAGTTTAAAATTGGGAATTATTTTTTTTAATTTGTAGTTTGTATTTCAGAAATTCTCATTAAATAATGTTGATATTGTATTTCTGAAGTGAGAATAGTTTAGATAATTAGATAATTCATTTTATTTATTGCTATTTAAAATTGTTGTGTTGTGATTAATCGCAATGCATTATTGTATATTTTGAGATGTTCCCTTTAAACGTTTCCGACCAGATCGACATGTAAGTCATCATAATTCAAGCCTATTTATGATATTTCATACAAAATTACTTATATACATAGATTGATAATGTCATATTTGTTTCTGGAATTATAGATTGCAAACAGTTATTTTCTGTTAAACCGATACATTTGTCGATCCCTGTGCTGTGTGACAAACACTTTTTTTTAGATCACATTGACAAAGCAACGTGAGCTTGTGCCATCACTTGACGTCCTTCGTATGTCGTCCGTCGTCAGTTAACTTTTCACATGTAAATCTTCTCTTCTTAAACCACTTGTTCAAATGAATTGACACTGGGTATTCAGCATCAATGGAAAGCTTTCTATAAAGATTGCTCATTTGTTCTCAATCCGTTAGCAAACATGGCCGCCATAGGCAATTCATTTTTCTGATTGGTCAATTTTGTTTAAAATCTTCTCTGAAACTGCTTGCTCAAATTAACCGAAACTTGTTACGAAGCATCTATGAAATGTCGTTTATAAATATTCCTCATTTCGTCCCGATCCGTTAATAAACATGGCCGCCACAGGCAATTCTTGTTTTTGATTAGTTAATTTCTAAAAATCTTCTTCTCTGAAACTGCTTGCCCAAAAAACTGGAAATTGGTAGGAAGCATATCTACAAGGTCCTCTGTAACGATTGCTCATTTAGTTTTGACCCATTAAAAAACATGGCCGCCACAGGCAATTCTTGTTTTTGATTGGTCAATTTCTATAAGTCTTCTCCTCTGAACCTGTCTGCCCCAATGAACTGAAACTTGGTAAGAAGCATTTATGAAAAGCCATCTATATAGATTGCTCTTTTCATCCCGATCCGTTTACAAACATGGCAACCACAGGTAATTCTTGTTTCTGATTGGTCGATTTTTGCACAAACCTTCTCTTCTAAAACCGCTTCCCCAAATGAATGAAACTAGGTAGGCAGCACGGATAGAATGTCCTCCATATAGATTGCTCAATTTGTCTCAATCCGCTAAAATTATGTCCGCTATAAGCAATTCTTGTTTCTGATGGGTCATTCTTTTTAATCTTCTCCTCTGAAACTGCTTGCCCAAATGAACCGAAAATTGGTAGGAAGCATCTATGGAAGTTCCTCTTAAAAGAATGTTTTTATCCCGATCCGTTTGCAAACATGGCAACCACAGGTAATTCTTGTTTCTGATTGGTCGATTTCTGAAAAAATCTTCTCTTCTCAAACCACTTCCCAAATTAAAATGAAACTGGGCAGACAGCATGGATAGAAAGTCTTCTATAAAATTACTGATTGTGTCCCAATCTGTAAACAAACATGCCCGCCAGAGGCAATTCTTGTTTCTGCTGGATTTTTTTTAATCTTCTCCTCTGAAATGTCTCGCCAAAATGAACCGAAACTTGGTAGGCAGCATGTATACAAGGTCCTCTATAAAGGAAGCAAAGTCACAGTGACACTCTATATATCTCTAAAACAGTCAATACTTCTGTTTTCGTTATTTACAGACCGCGGAAATTTGTATTTGCAATTAGACTTGGTTCAATGTTGACAATTGTTATTTGTTATGTCCTCTGCCGACAGTGTTGTGTACTATCGTGGTCAATGACATTTTATACATATGACTTTTGCATCACGAATAATAGATGTATGATTGATTAAACTTATCATTAGGACTCTGCGGTCTTTAATGCTAACCCAATTAAATGTGAATATCGGCATTTTACACACACTTGGAAAACATTTATTGATAGAATAAATTCACTAAAAGGGACTGCTTGGTACTATAAACCTATTAATTCCACTATAGCTGGAAAACCGTAGCTCTGAATGGTCCTTATTTTGTTTTTGCGGACATCTATTGTTGGCAAAACAATAATAAGGATCATTTAGAGGGACAGTTCCACATCTTAATTCCGCAACTGTTTATTGAAATGATCAATGTGAGAGGTCATTTATTTGTCTGTACGAGGTATTGTTATTGCCTCTGTTTCCACGATGTTTCCTATTGGAATTAGGAACTGTTCAGAAGGTGTGGTATCTTTTTTAATATTTCTTCATAGTTCTCTGAAATCTGGTAACATAAGGTGTAGAAAATGTTCAGAATTTAAAGCTTGAAATTGGGAATTAATTTTTTAATTTATAGTTTCTATTTCAGAAATTCCCATTAAATAATTTTGCTATTTTTTTTCTGACGTGAGAATAGTTTACTATGTAATTCATGATATTTATTGTTATTTAAAATTGTTGTGTTGCGATTAATCGCAATGCTTTATTGTATATTTTGAGATATCCCCTTTAGTTGTTTCCGACGAGACCGATATCTTGTGTCATCTTTGTTACTGGAATCATAGATTGCAAACAGTTGTTCGTATAATTGTTATTGACAGTTTTAACTTTTATTTATGTAATTATTGATTGTTTGTTAATTAATGACAGAAATGACCATTCAAAGTATCTTGTCAAGTTGCGATTTATAATCATTGATTGGATACCGATATTTTTATGGTGGGCAGGTCTGCACCAAAGTGTCACCAACTAAACGAAACTGCACGGGAGTGCACGATTCTGGGCCATGCTGTTGTGGGTCATATAAAAAGGCAAACGCTGTAACTGACGACACTTCACGCCTTCTCTTTCATTGTAACATGCGATTGTCATTTTTGTTCGGAAGTGATTTTTATTTAAAGTAAGAAAACGTTTTTTTTTAGTTAATTGACTGTACAAACAAAAGCTAAAACATATACAGTGTACTAATAACATTAATAGATCTAGGGAGATTATTTTGTTTTATATAACTTTATTCTCTAAGCCAAAGTTACAAAGGTTACAGAGTAAGAGTGTTCAAATCAATACAAAGTAAATACATATCATTACAATTATCAAGATTATGGGTGTACATTGAATTCAAATTATGAAAAACATGCTTAAACGTTACATACAAATGATACAAATACTAACAGAGGTGTGATTGATTTTTTCAAGGAGAACTAATTTTCTTATTTATTATATCAATAAGCTGACATAATTTGCAAATAGTTTCAGGTTTCTTTTTGTTAAATAATGATGACAGTTTTAATGTGTTTGGTCCGTTGAAAAAGTATTTTGGAATTATATTTTGTCTATCAGTTACAAAATTTGGACACTGTAATACATAATGAAATTCGTCACCAATCTCGCGAGATTGACATAGCTGACACAGTCTATTGTGTCTTTCTACATTTGTCCAGTGCCCTACTTCAATCGTTAATATATGATGAGATGTTCTAAATCTACAAATAGTAAATCTATTTTTGTCATTTAAGACGTCTAAATATTTTTCAAATCTAAAATCCGACTTGAATAATCTATAGCTCAATGCTTTTGGAGATATTTGCAAAGTAGAATGCCAATTTTGTTTGAACTGGTCGGCTAATCTCAGTTTAATGCTTTGAATTAGCCATTGATGACTTATGCAATTTTGAGTATGCCAAACGTTTGAATAACTACAGTCATCGAGTGTTGATTTAACAAAATTAATCTATGAAAAAGTATTATTTCCATGAGTTTTCAAATACAATAATCTATAAATCAGAGATGATAATTTGGATTGCTTTCCGTCAGTTAATTTCGACCAGAATGACAAAATTTTCAACTTAACTGTTATATTCAGAGGGTATCTACCAAGTTCGCCATATAGCATAACATTTGGTGTTAAAGTTTTCAAATTAAGCAACAGCTTACAAATGTTTACATGTACTTTTTCTAATATGTCAATATTTTCGTAACGCCATATCTCTGATCCTTAGGTTAACATAGGTATGATTATTTTATCAAACAAATCCAAATGACAACTTACAGATACATTATGTACTCTTCCCTTGTTTAAAATGTCATACATAGCTTTAGATGCTTTCTCTGCAAGATTAACTTTATTTTTCTTGAAAGATCATGTTCTTTGAAACATTGTACCCAAGTGTATGAATTCACTTACTATTTCTAATTCCATATTATTCATTTTAAAATTTAAATTTATTGGTAACCTCCCCTTTAAAAAAAACATGACTGGATTTGTTTGTGTTTACTTTTAAGTTCCATTTTTCACAATATTCATCAAAATAATTTAACTCCGACTGCAATTCTTCAGGAGACTCTGCCAAAAGTAATGTATCGTCGGCATAAAGAATGGTAAATAATTTCACATAAATTTGTAAATCGTTTTCGAAGTCATCGGAAATGTTTTAACCCCTTGCGCATTTTTACTAGTCAAAAAAGTATCCAAATCATTTAGATATAGTGCGTTTAGACATGGAAAAACATTTGAAACAGAAAATTCTTGATTTTACATTATTATACAGGTTTAAAATTACATTGTACATTTTACCCTTTATATTACACATAAGTAACTTGTACCACAAACCATCACGCCACACAGTATCGAAAGCCTTTTCGAAGTCTATAAATGCACAGAAAACTTTCCTTTTCCTTAATTTTAGTAGCTCAAAAATGCCATGGATAACAAAAGTGTTATCTAGAGTTGAACATTTTTTCCTAAAAATTGTCTGGTTTTCATTTAAGAGGAGAAATTCGTCTGAGAAAGTACTTAATCTATTATATTACACCGATGTAAATAATTTTTCAAAACAACTCAAAATGGTAATAGGTCGAAAGCTTTTGGGATAAGTTTTTGTCCCTTTGTTTTTATAAAAAGGTACAATATTGTCTGCCAGCCAAGTATTTGGAATTTTACCAGATTTAAATATAGGATTAAATAGATCGACGTATAATGCTAAAAACATATCTGGAGTTGATATTATGAATTAATTTCTTATCATATCGTCCCCAGACGCTTTATCATTTTTTAATTTCTTAATACATGCTAAAATCTCGCCACGAGTACTGTCGTTTAAGTGTATATTTAAATTATCAAAATCTAGGTTTTCTTGTAAACTCTCAGATAAAACACTTAACACAACATCATCATGATCAGGAGCTCCATTTAGACTTTTAAAAAAATCGTACAATACATCATTAGAAATATTTGGTTGTTTTTTCTTTTGGCCCTTGTTTAATATTTTCCAATATTCCTTTGGATTTTTCGATCTCAAAGTTTTCAATTCGTTCTTCATTTTTGTCTATATTTTCTAATAGAAGTGTCCATCTGCATTTTATATTTTTTCTCGTCCTCTTTGCGTTCTTTTCTAGAATTATTCGAATTTCTAAATGTGTGCTTATGCTTCATTTTTCTATAATATTGACGCTCAAATTTACAATCTAAATCGAACCATGGTTTTTGAATTTTAGTATTTCTTTTTTTCTTTCTGTTATTAGACTTAGTAATAGTTCCAAATGTTTCTTTCGCAGAATCAATGTGTAATTTACCAAATTCATTCACCACAATATTCACCTGCTCCTGTGTTACACTAGAGGCATCCAAATCACGTAATTTATTACGAAGATCAGAAATAGCCTGTCTGTTAAAATTACCTCTGAACTCGTGTAATTTTTCATTTTCCCATTTTATTTTTACAATGTGTTCTGTATTTTCAAATGCATATGTATCACTATCACTATCTTCAAAAACATTGCTTTCAAAAGTAATACTGAGTGGCGTGTGAACATCAGAAATAACATTTACTAAAATCAAGTACAGTCAAATCATCAATACATTTGATAAAATTTGGAGAACAAATGAAATAATATACAGCACTTGCATTCCTGCAAGTAAGTTCACCTATATTACTATCACTTCCTACTCGTCCGTTCATGATAAACAAGTGTTGTCCCTCTCAAAGATTTATTAGTAATTTTCCAAAGTAATTTTTTTCCTTTATCCTTATTTTTTCTATTTAGTGGTAAATTTGAATCAGATAAACAAGATATATAATGTTCTAGTAAATATTTGTCTCCGTTTTGAAAATCATTTTTTGTAAATACCGAAAAATCTTTAAGCTCAGCCGTTCTTGCATTGCAATCTCCCGCCAAAGATATATATTTATATGACCTCGAAAAATTTCTTATATCGAAGTCTATGTCATTGAATGCTTCTTGAGACGAGTACGAGATGAATTCTGGTGGTATATACATAACACCAATTAAAACATCTTCATCTAATTTAAATAATGTGGCTGACACTTTTACCCAAAATACAAATTTATTGTCATTTTTTTATAATAGTTATCAATTTATCTATCTCTTCCATATATCCAAAGTCAATCCTGCCCGATTTTCTATATGAAAACTTTTGTCTGTTTTTTGTTTTTTAATATATACTCCGGAAAATTAATTTGATCAGTGTCATCAGTTTTTGTTTCTTGTAAGCATATAAAATCATGTTGACAGATTAATTCACCAAATGCAGTATAATTTAATCTTAAATTCAGACCACAACAATTTAAACACAATAGCTTCAATTTATTTTTTACAGTTAAAAAAGAACAATCAACATTTAAATCATCTATATTTACATCGTTAATACTGCTCGATTCGTCACCTTGAGAAACATCTTGTTCTCCCTGACACCCCTATTCACCCTGCGAGGGTGTAGATTGCGATCGCCTTCTCTTCGTGGCTGGTCTACCTAGCAAACTTGATTGGCCTACGGCATGGTGTTCTTGAGCGGCGTCGCTATATTGTCTTTGCGGTATTGTTTGTCTATCTTGTCAATGCAGGCTTGTTTAAGTCGTTCGACGGATCATATAGTTTGTTTTCAGTTTTTGTGTGCAAGCCCTTTTGTTTACAATCACGCACCACAGGCTATAATGTTCGTCGTTTCTCCTCCACTTCAGCTGGAAACTGTTCTCTTATTCCAAAATAAGTGCCCCTACGTTTGTGCGCATTTTGCAGAATTAGTGTCAATTTTCTATAGTAAATAAATCTCGCCACTATCGGTCTTGGTTTTCTGTCCGGCATTTCTCTTTGTCCGAACCAGTGTACATATCCAAACTCTATGTACTCCTCCATTCCTAATTCATTTTTTATGAACTCTCTTAGTATTCCTTTTGTGTATTCACGTGATGATTCAAATAGTCCTGTGAAAATCAAATTATTTTTCATCGATCTGCATTTTAAATCTGTAATATCAGTTTTCATATTCTTCTCTTCCTGTCTATGTTCCCTCAATTCTTCCCGTCTTATTGATGTTCTTTCTGCAACTTCCTCAAACCGTCTCTTCAGCGTATCTATTTCAGTTTTATTAGATGAACAATTGTTTTTAGCATCTTCAAATAGATCGCTCATCACCTGTGTACTATTTTCTATATCTTTATTTTTCTCTTTAGGTTCTTTCACTGTAATTTCTAATGAGCTAACTTTTCTTGTAATGTCCACGCGGCTGGATTTAGCTTCGTCTATCTTATTTACCTGTGTTTTTATTTGTTTTAATCTCCCATCTACTCTGTTCATAAAGGTTAACATTTGTGCAACAATTTCATTTGATCCATCATGTAAGACTTCTCTACAGCCTTTCAAAACGTCAGACGTTTCCTTTACTTTTTCCTTGTGTTTCGCATTAGGCATGGCACTTGGATTTTTTTAACGTACTCTATTTACCCACTCATACAGACCCTCAATATTTTCACTTAACGCTTGGCTGCGCTATCAAATAATAATATACATAGTACCGGTCACTGGTCGGGTTGGGTATGGGCGGTGAGTTCAAATTTAGATTCAATACACAAATACTTGTAAAGTTACTATTAACAAAAATCGTCATTCAACATTTCCAGGAACCAGAGCTCAGATTGCAGTCAAACACCTTCAAAATTATCTTTAAAAATTCCATCAAATTAGCTATTTTATGATACTTTTACGAGACGAGACGAAAAAATTTACGAACCTTCCATCTTTCATTCGGAACCTCTGTTAAAACATATTTTTTTTGTTGTAGTATTTTTCAAGGCTACCTTTCAAATAATTTTAACTTTGTGAATGTACTATTTTTGTGAAAACCAGATATTCAAAGTTCTTGGTAAATGAGTTTAAGGGAAATATAATTAAGCTTGAATGGAAATATATTTTGATTGATTGTTTTGACTTGTTTTCAAATACTAAAACTTCCAATAGTTAGGAATTATGCACATATATTCCTCAGGCATTTGGAAATCTACCGTAAGATTTTAGATAAATAAGCTTCCAATAGTCAGCGATATTTGAACACTTTGTTTCTCAGGCGTTGGGAAATTCAGTTTAGGATTTTAAATAATACAGTTCTAATAATTAGGGATTTTGCATTTGTATTTCCCAGGCTTTGGGAAATCCAGTGTAGGATTTAAAATAATGCAATTTCAATAGTTAGGAATTGTGCATATATATTTTACAGCTTTAGGAAATCCAGTCTAGGATTTTCAATAATAAAACTTCCAATAGTTAGAGATTATGCATGTATATTTCTCAGGCTTTGGGAAAACCAGTGTATGATTTTAAACGATTAAACTTCCAATAATGAGGTATTCTGTACGTGTACTTCTAAAGCTTTGGGAAAACCAGTGTATGATTTATATTATAGTGAAAGGCATATCCACTAAGCATTTGTTTGAAAATTACACATAAGGAATACATTATTATTGTGATAACAATTAGCATATTGATATACATGTTATTGTCAACTGTTTAATAATCAAGGACATATTCTAATTTAATGACACCTTCATAGTGTTCAGTTATTAAACACATACCAAAAGTGAGATATAAAATTATCCACTAATAGATGACATACAATACACAAGAAATTAGTAACAAGATTTCAATTTGGAAACACAAGACAAAGCTTTGCTCACATAAAGTTCTTTGCATAAATACAAATATAAAATAATAATTACTGCAGGAAATAGCTTAGTCAATGTAATTGGAGTTATAGTAATTTTCATTGTTGCATTTTATCCACATATTATGTAAGAGCTCAGGATCAGGACATATCAATTGCTTTGACTTTATCCATTTTGTGACATTGAGAATAAGTACAGAAATTATCTGATATATTTAAATCATTTCGCATTCCTCAAATTTTGTCATGTTTTTCTTGACTTTTAGTTTCTGAAGAATAAATGACGAATAACTAAATCTTAGTAATACGTGAGGAATAGCGTATTGCTTTCCATTTGATTATGACACATGCAATCACTTTGTCTACTGCCATACTCAGAATCTGAAACCCTGTTAGGTACAATGTGAAGGCTATTCCAGGCATATACGAATTTAAGAATCATAGATTTTTATAAATTTAGTAGGCTTAGTGACCCGCTCCGGAATCCTGTATAGCCTCTGTATAAATCGAATTTAAATAAAGTCCTACGGTAGGAATGCTTTTGCTAAATGTAACCTGTATGTATGGATCAAAGACATATTCACTGTGAACGCAACAGTTGCTGTCGATGGTCAGGGGTGAGATCGGTTTAGATATATTTCACTCTATTAGATTGTTACTAAATCAACACATTGAGTTGAAAATAAAACAAATCACACCAGCATATACCATTGTTCAGAAAACCATTAAGTTGCTATATGAATAGAAAGGACAGGGTGAGAACAGTTTTGATGGTGATATATAATAATTACAGAAGCAGGTCAAAATATAGGTTCTGTATTTGGTATATGCAACAAAACTTCACCATTGCCCCTTGCAAAATAACAGCGAAATGCATATAAATAAACAATACAGAAAACATTCACAGATTCCATTCATCTTAGGGCCCTGGTGGCTCAATGAGTTAGGTAGTTGGATTACCTAACAACTCATGCAAGATTATCACCAATACGGAGTGGGTTCGCGCCCAGCTTTGTAAATTACAAAAAAGGGTGCACTCGACTCGCAGCCGCAAGTGATAAAGCTTACCAATTGCTTGCCCATGGTTGGTTGTTCTCTCCAGGTACCCCGGCTTCTTCCACCACTAAAACTGGTCGCCATGAGAGTTGAAATATTGCTGAAAGTGGCGTTAAACACCAAGCAATCAAATTAATCAAAGAAATCCATTCATCTTAACAAACAATAAAGAAAACATTCACAGATCCCATTCATCTAAGCAAACGATATAGAAAACATTCACAGATTCCATTCATATAAACAGATGATAAGAAAAATTCACAGATTCCATTCATATTAGCAAAAGATAAAAAAAATAATTACAGATTCAATTCAAATAAAAATTAAAAATTAAAAAATTCACGGAGTCCATTCATATAAACAGATAATGTAAAGAAAAGCATTCACAGATTCTATTCATATTAATAAACAATAAAGAACAGATTCACAGATTCCATTCAAATACACAGATTATAAAACCACATTTACAGAATCCATTCATATCAAGAAACAATATAGAAACATTCACCGATTCCATTCATATAAATAAACGATAAAGAAAACATTCATAGATTCCATTCAGTTAACAAACATTAAATAAAACATTCACAGATTCCATTCATATAAAGGATCAATAAAAAAGCATTCACATATTCCATGCATATAAAGGATAAATAGAAAAAAAAACATTCACAGATTCCATTCATATAAAGGATCAATTAAAAAAAACATTCACAGATTCCATTCATATAAAGGATCAATAAAAAAAATGCACAGATTCCATTCATATAAAGGATCAATACAAAAAGCATTCACAGATTCCATTCATTTAAACAGATAATAAAGAAAACTTCCACAGATTCCTCGAAATTCATTGTACCAATTGTCCAATCCCTCTCTCATTTCTGTGTAATGTTTTGAAATAATAGTTGAACATGTTCTCTTCCCATGAGATATTTGCCTCTGAACTGTAAGTTATCAACAACCAAGCAACCGTTACCTCTTCAGTTTGAATTACTTAAATTAATAGAACGTCCAACTTCTATACCGAGGGAATGATCTCTTAATCAAATTTTGACATGCATATTTCTGGGTTTTAGTTACGTTTCAGCTTAACATTGTCGTTTTTATCTACCTGCATTAAGTCATTATCTTCCTGTTACATGGATGGGCACCTATGGACCATGCTTCCAAAGTAAACGATCATAATTCTGTAGATATAGTTCAGCATCTACTAAACCAAGATCCTGCAAATGTCATGCTGCGTTCACACGTAAATCGAATTCGAATCGCATGATCGGCTGCGAATTAGTTTAATGCGCATTCAAAACGTATTCTTGTCCGAACGTACATTTTAATGCGAATTGCAACGCGCATCAAATAGAGTATAGGTTCACTGTCCGAACGGTGTTAACTTTAATTCGCAATATCAATTAGCTTTTAATCTAAAGCAAAACGACATTGCACAATATTAATTTTAAAGAAAATAATTTTAAAAGCCGAATTAGCAACAATTAAAAAGATATACTCCAAACCAGCTTTGTTGATCTGATGATTTACCTTATCTCTCTGACTCTTTTTTCCTTTTCTTTTGAATTAACGCATTCATTTTATACAACAATAATTATCTGCTGTGTCAATATGACGTCTCCAGCTACATGACGTTATATTTTCATAATTCATATGCTAATAATAACAAAAATGAAAAGCCAAAAGAAAGTTTACACATGTTAATACTTTTTTAAATTCCAACAAAATTCCGCCCAACGGATAATTCCCTTTTGCAATAGTATGTGTCCACACAACAGTGTAATGCGAATCGAATACGAATGTACGAATTCGCATTAACGAAAACGTATTCCTAAAGTGAATTGGGTAATGCGAATTAGCCGATTCAAATTCGATGCGCATTAAGAAATTAGTTACGTGTGAACGCGACTAGCGTATTCGATTCGTATTAGATGCAAATTTAATTCGAATTAAATGTACGTGTCAACGGAGCATCAATATTCACAGTAAACTAGTAAGTAATCGACAGTATTTATCATAGGTACATGATATTTGCCAAATTAAAATATTTACTTGAAATCATCTGTGGCTGGATTCCATAGCTACACGATATTGTCTGTATTACTACATTTGCTGAAATAAAATAGCTGTTGTTGTTTTCTAGTTACACTATATTGACTTGGTTTCCATAGTTACACGATATTGACTATATTACAACATTTCTCAAGCTTTGGGAAATTCAGTTGAGGATTTTAAATAATGCAATTCAAATAATTAGGGATTATGCACTTATATGTCTAAAGTTTTGTGAAACCCAGTGTAGGATTTTAGATCATTAAACTTCCAATAGTTAGGCATTGTACAAGTGTATTGCTCAGGCTTTGGGAATACCATTGTAGGATTTTAAATAATTAAACTTCCAATAGTTAGTGATTTTGTACCTATATTTCTCAGGCCTTTGCAATTCAGTGTAGGATTTAAATAATGCTTAAAGGCACGCCACACACTAGTTTTGATATAGAGCTTAGCCACCAAATATTCGCTTGACAATTGAACATAAGGCATACCTTATTATTGTGTTAGCAGTTAGTACTTTAACATACAGGTTATAGTCAACTGCTTAATAATCAATGTCACATACTAATAAATGACACCTTCATAGTGTTCAGTTATTAAACACATACCATATGTATGAACTGAACACATGTTCATTGTGAATGCAAAAGTTGTTGTCGGGGGTTAGGGTGTGTTCGGTTTAGAGAGATTTCATATTATATATCGGACATTCCACTGATGTGCTTTGCTTTATATATTTTGTTCAAGGCTTGGAGTGCTCTACACATCGCCGCTAGGTACAACAATGTAGAAGCCGCCAAACTGTTGTTATTGAATGTTGCAAACGTAAATGCCATCGCCACTATCAATGTAAGTATATCCGTAAGTTAAGTTAGTGTTATACATTTCTGCTTTTTCTAAATCACCTAACTGGGATGATAATAAAACCAATCACATCAGCAGTAACCCTTACTCTGACAAACCAATAAATTGATGTATAAACAATACAAACAGAATGAAATATAGGTTCTGTATTTAGATAAAGCAACAAAGCCTTGCACGATTTTTATAAATGCCACTTGAACACTATCTAGATCACCACAAGAAAAACACATATAAGCAAGCATTAAAGGAAACATCCACATATTGGATTCATTTAAACAAGGAATAAAGAATACGCACATATGTTCTATTCATATTAATTTACAATTAAAAAACACTTTCACTGATTCAATTCATATAATTAAACCATAAAGAAAACATTCACATATTCCATTCATATAAACAAACAATAAAGAAAACATTCATATAAACAAACAATAAAGAAAACATTCATATAAACAAACAATAAAGAAAACATTCACAGATTCCATTCATATAAATAAACGGGAACAACACATCTAAAGATTCCATGTGTATAAACAAACGAAGAAGAAAACATTCACAGATTCTATTTATAAAAAAAAAACCATAAAGAAAACATTCACATAGTGCATTTATATAAACAAAAATCATAAAAATGCCTTTAAAGGTTCCATTTACATAAACAGATAGTAAACACATTCACAGATTCCATTCATGTCAACAGATAATGAAAAAAAGATTCACAGATTCCATTCATTTAAACCAATGATTAAGAAAACATTCAAAGAGTCCATTCATACAAGCAAACAATAAAGAAAACATTCACCGATTCCATTCATATCAACAACGATGAAAACAAATATTCACAGAGTCCATTCATATAAATAAGCAATGAAGAAAACATTGACAGATTCACTTGATTCAAGCAAACGATTAAGAAAACTTTCACAAACCTCTCGAAATTCATTGTCCCAATTGTGCGATCCCTCTCTCATTTCTATGGAGTGCTTTGATATAATAGTTGAACATGTTCTCTTCCCATGAAATATATGCCCCTGAACAGTGACCAATCAACAACGAAGCAATCGTTACCTCTTCAGCTTAAATTACTTCAACTAATAGAACGTCCAACTGCTAGACCACGGGAATGATCTCTTAATCGAATGTTTGACATGCATTTTATTTCTAGGTTTTATTTAAGTTTTAGCTGATCATTGACGAAAAGAGAAGAACTGCAGAAAATTGCATATTTGTTTTTGAATGTATTGCTCTATATACACCAAGTACAGTTTTGATTCTTTTAAAAGCTTTTCAAAAACCTTTTTTACTCTTCACAACTTATAACATTAATGCCCTTTTTCTTTAATAACAGGAAACACATTATATGTATGCCTATTGGTTATGCTAAAAGCAATGCTTTCATAGCAATAAGTGAGAAGTACTTGAACTATCCAGAATAGTATTACTTGGCTTTTACTTTGCTCGTGTTAAATATGAACTTCCTTGTTAATGTTAAGCATATCACAAATAACACCACGGTAGGTCTAGGTTCTTAGAAAGTAAGAACTGATAAATACGTATTATATTTCACTGATAACAATACTATTTCAATAATGCAGTTTGTAGTTCCTATCTACCTTAATTAAGTCATTATCTTCCTGTGATGACATAGATGGACACCTATTCATCATGCTTCCAAAGTAAACGATCATATCTATGTAGATACAGTTCAGCATCTCCTAAGTCAAGATCATTCATATGTCAATATACATAGCAAACTAGTAAGTAATTGACATTAGTTTACATAGGTACTAGACATTTGCCAAATAAAATATTCACTTGAAATTATCTGTGGCTGGTTTCCATACCTACACGATAATGTCTGTAAAACTACATTTGCTGATATAACATGGTTTTAGTTGTTTTCTAGCTACACTATATGGACTTGGTTTCCATAGTTACATGATATTGACTATATTACAACATTTCTCAGGCTTTGGGAAATCCTGTGTAGGATTTTAAATAATGAAATTCAACTAATTAGGTATTCTGCACATATATATATATAAAGCTTTGTGATACCAGTTTAGGATTTTAAATAACTTCAAAGAGTTAGGGATTATCTACGTGTATTTTCGCAGGCTTTTGGAAATAATTAAACTTACATAGGTTAGGGAATCTGCACCCATATTTCTCAGGCTTTATGAAATTCAGTGTGGAATTTAAATAATAGTTGAAGGCACGGCAAACAATAATGTTGATATAGTATTTAGTCACTAAATATGTGTTTGACAATTAAGCATTAGGCATGCCTTATTATTGTGCTAGCAGTTAGTACATTTACATACAAGTCAACTACTTAATATTCAATGACACATGCTAATAAATGACACCTTCAGAGTGTTCAGTTATTAAACACATACCAACACATAACATTCTCCACCAATATGGGATATACATTACACAAGAAATTAGTAACACGATTTCAATTTGGAAATACAAGACAGAACTTTGTTCACATAAAACTATTTTCCCAAATGCAAATATATTTACAGTATTGGTGTATTGACGGTTAATATATAATTTATGTGGCTTAGAAACGGAGTAAATACGAACTCTAGCGATTCTTTCCATCCGTTTCGTGCCGAGCCACATACATTCTATATTTACCGTCAATACACCAATATTGTATTTATCCTACAATAATGTTTGGAAAAACAATCTTATTTGATTTAATATTAATACAAGGGTAAAGGAAACGCCATGCGTAGTAATCCATACATGTGTCACACGGTCATTATTTATATATACACACTCACCAAATGAAATATATCATTATTAATCAACGAAGTAGTTACAGAGCAAACAATATTTATTACTTGTGAATTAAAATGAATCATAAAACGTATTGTTTTGCACAATATTGTGAACTAGTTTTGCATAATAGATGTATTAGGCTAAAGTGCAAGGTCGTATTATGACACTGTCATAATAAAGCAACAGTTTACGTCAACCTATTGATTATGACAAAAGAAGAGCTTGAAGATACCAAAAGGGCAAAATAACCCAATTGCAGGATGAAATATATTAATTACTACTGTGTATCTTGAGACATTTTAATTTTTATTGTTGAAATATTGATGCATGTTATCCACATATCATGTAAGAGCTCAGGATCCGGACATATTAATTGATTTGACTTTATCCATTTTTTGACATTGAGAATAAGTACAGAAAAAAAATGATATATTAAAATCATATCGCATTCCTCGAATTTTGGCATGTTTTCCCTGACTTAGTTTGTGAAGTGTAAATGACGAATAATTAAATCTCAATAATACATATTGTGACATCACTTTGTCTACTGTCATACCCAGTATCGAAAACCCTGTTAGGAACAATTTAAAGGTTATACCACGTATATACGAATGAGAGAATCATAGGTTTTTATCAAATTAGTAGGCTTTTTGATCCCCTCCATTTGTTGTTAACTCTCCA
Organism: Bathymodiolus brooksi; assembly: GCA_963680875.1. Taxonomy (NCBI): domain Eukaryota; kingdom Metazoa; phylum Mollusca; class Bivalvia; order Mytilida; family Modiolidae; genus Bathymodiolus; species Bathymodiolus brooksi. The sequence continues at coordinate 35,634,058 of OY804580.1, read as the reverse complement.
TCTAGTCTGGTACAGTACAGTGGAAACCTGAATAAACCGGAATCTGTATAATTTAAATAAAGTCCTAATGTAGGAATGTGTTTCCTAATTTAACCTGAATGCATGGACTGAACACATGTCTATTGTGAATGCAAACGTTGTTGTCAGGGGATTAGGGGGGTCGGTTTAGAGGGATTTCACTCTAGTCCAATACCGGACATTCCACTGATGTGCTTTGCTTTATATATTTTGCTCAAGGGTCGACATCCTCTGCACATCGCCGCTATCAACAACAGCGTAGAAGCCGCCAAGCTTTTTCTATTGAATGGTGCAGACGTAAACGCTAACGATTTCGCTATAAGTATTTCCGTATATTAATTAAATATAATACATTTCTGTTTTTCTTCTTCTAAATTTACACATTGAGTTGAAAAAAAACCAATCACTGCAGCATATACCATTGTTCTGAAAACCATTAAGTTGGTATATGAATAATAAAGACAGAATGAAAATGTTTTTATGCAAATAAATGATAATGACAGAAGCAGGTCGAAACATAGGTTCTGTATTTGGAAAAAGCACCAAAACTTTGCGCAATATTTACTAAGACCCCTTACACAATATCTTGATCACCACCATATATATAAGCAAACAATAAGGAAAATATTACCAAATTCGATTTATTTTGACAAGCAATAAAGAAAACGCACAGATATTCCATTCATATAAATTAACAATGAAAAAAAACCCACTTTCACTGATATAAACAGATTATAAAAACATCCACAAATTCCATTCATATAAACAAACAATAAAGAAAGCATTCACTTATTCAATTCGCATATATTAATGGCGAAGAAAATATCCGAAAATTCCATTTATGTAAACAAACGACAGAGTAAGCATGCATATATTCCATTGATATAAAAACAATTAAGAAAACATTCACGGATTCCATTCATACAAGCAAACAATACAGATAACATTCACACGTTCCATTCATATAAATAGATTATGAGAATAACATCCATATATTCTATTCATATAAACAGATTATAAAAAAACATCCATAGATTACATTCATATATACAGATGATAAGAAAACATGCACAGGTTCCTCTCGAAATCCATTGTCTCAATTGTCAGATCCCTCTCTCATTCCTATAGAGTGTTTTGATATAATAGTTGAACATGTTCTCTTCCTATGAGATATTTGCACCTGAACTGTAAGCAACCAACAATCAAGCAATCGTTACCTCTTCAGCTTAAAGTACTTGAATTAATAGAACGTCCAACAGCTATACCGAGGGAATGATATCATAATATAATTTTTGACATGCATATTTCTAGGTTTTAGTTAGTTTATAGCTAAGCATTGACAAAAAGACCAGAACGGCAGAAAATGTCATACTTTATATTGAATTTATTGCTTTATATGCGCCAAGAACAGTTTCTATTTATTTTTTAAAGCTTTTCAAAAACCTTTTTACTCTTCACAACTTATAACATTAATGCCCACTTCTTTAAACAACAGAACATACATTATATGTAAGCCAATGGTTATGCTAAAAGCAATGTTCCTCTAATAATCAGTGACAAGTATTTGAAATATCCAGAATAATATGACTTGGCTTGCACTATGCTTGTTGTAAATATGAACTTCCTTGTGAATGTTAAAAGTATCAGATATAACTTTGCGGTAGTTTTAGGTTCTTAGACAGTGTGAACCTATGAATGAGTCTTATATTTCACTGATACCAACAACATTTTAAAGATGCAGTTTGTAGTTTTTATTTGCTTTCATTAAGTCATTATCTTCCTGTTACATGAATGGGCACCTATTCATCATACTTCCACAGTAAAGGATCATAATTTTGTAGATAAAGTTCAGCATCTATTAAGCAAAGATCATGCAAATGTCAATATTCGTAGCAAACTAGTAAGAAATCGACATAAGTTTTCATAGGTACATGACATTTGCCATATTAAAATATTCACTTGAAATTAGTTGAGGCTGCTTTCCATAGTTACACAATATTGGCTGTATTACAACATTTATTGGTATAAAATGGCTGCAGTTGGTTTCCAGCTACACTATATTTAAATGGTTTCCAGAGTTACACGATAATGACTATTATAAACATCTTCTGGGATAAAATGGCTGTAGTTGATTTCAAGCTATACTATATTTAATTGGTTTCCATAGTTACACGATATTGACTGTGTTTCAACATGTATTGGTATAACATGACTGTAGTTGGTTTCAAGCTACACTATATTGAATTGGTTTCCATAGTTACACGATTTTGACTATTATAAACATTTCCTGGTATAAATTGGCTGTAGGTGGTTTACAGCCACATTATATTGACTGGATTTCTGGTTACACGCTATTGAATGTATTACAACAATTACTTGTATACGTTGGTTATTGTGGGCTTCCAGCTACACTATATTTACTTGGTTTCTTTAGTTAGACGATACCGACTGCATTACAACATTTACTGGCATAACTTGACTATTATTATGTCGAGAAGGCCCTTAACAGTGCTGTTTTTGTGAGTAAATCACGTTACGTAGACTGCTTGATAAAAGAATTATGCATTGACAATTCACTTGGCAAACTCTACATATACCCCGATGACAATTGCGAAAGAGGAAATCCTGGACATTCACATGCTCGTTTTAAGTTCCGTTGGAATTTCAAGCAAAGATAAATAACTGGATCTACCATCACTCTACTTGATTCCTAGATTACACAAGTGTTCTTACAAACAGCATTGTATTGCAAGGTCTACCAAATGCTCCACGAAATATCTTTCCAAATCATTAAAATATCATCAACCAACTGTGAAAACCGGGATTCAGAGTTAATGCGTCAATAGCTACCCAAGAGGTGGTGTGAATATGTGGATTCAGCAGAACCATGAAGATCTGTTAGAATACATACAATCTAGGTTATTCTCCTCCTGCAAAGGCATTACACAAATCAACTTCTCTACCCTCTACATAACTATTTCCCACTCAAAGCGGACATCACAACACGGAACTCAGAACGCAAAGACACAACATAGAATAAAACATTTACTGGGAAAAATGACATTTGTTTGGATTCAATCTACAATATATTGACTATAAAACAACTTTTAATAATAAGTTGTTGTAGTCTGTTTCCATAGTTACATGATATTATATGCATATCATGTAGTAGTAAGACTAACAGTTAGGAATAACCGACGAAACAATGACGAATGGACAATCCAGAGACACCGGTAACATTGGACACAAGACGCATAACGAACACAAACAAAAAAGAAGCACAACACATATACGACCTAGAAAAAAGATTAGCAACACAGAGGAAATAAAATAATTTGACCTGGTATTCGCCTTAGCGATTGTAAATTAAGGATCGCACTTTTACTGAGATAAATACCAAATAAACTGCTGAACTTTTATTTTCGTTTTATGTTTTAGGACACATTATATGTGCTTCATCTGCCTGTGTATCGTTATCGTCAATAACAAATACAAACACAAATATAAAATAAAAGCACAAAACCTATGTAAACACTCATACAAATACAAACCGATAAGAAGACCTGTTACTACGTGAGGGTATCTTTTTATATATCATTTACTGTTCACTTGGTGTTTCCTACGGGCTTTACATTTTTGCTATATTGACTGTTTAAAAGATGAAGAGTTTAAATCCTTAGATATAAGAATCAACATGGTAACATACTAGTTTTGATTGTGAAACAACTAAGCGCAATATATGAATCTGAGTTCAGTCCCAGGTTTTAGTGGAGTCTGTGTTGCTCAATCTGTAGTGTTTGTATTGCCCGTCATTGTTTATGTTTTCGCATTTTGTTTTTGTCCATTGTTTGTCTGTTCTTCTTTGATTTACGAATACATTCTCATTAATTTCTAACTTACGATGCAGATAAGCATATTGGTCTAGTACAAAGAAGACATGATCATAAAATTGTTCTCGCCATAATATTGCTTACAAATGGCTCTCTCGGAATAATTATTAACCGAATATTCAATATATAACTTCTTATAGCCTCCTATGGTATCCTCAAACTATTCATACATTGTCTCTTTTCAAATCGTAATCCATTATATTTCATATCCACCAAAATACAGTTACACTGTACATCTGCAAAACGTCATGGCGTCAAAATAAATCTAAAATCGTGGTGCTTTTATCAGAATTATATAGATCTAATTAGATATACAATTTCTCAGGTGTATAATGTTTTTTTCTATCTTCAATCTAACTAAGCTTTATTGAACTCTGTACATTTTGTTTGTAATACAAACAGTACCGTTACCTTATCCCGACCTCGTTAACGTTAGTAACCATATGTAATTATTAGTACTTATTAGTATAAAATATATATTATAGATGCATTTTTAGATCAATGTGATATATTTAGCAACTACAATTTTTCATATTATTTTAATACTCTGACAAGCCTTTTTTTTACTTGCGAAAAAAAAATATATATATAGAAGCAATAAAGAAGTCACATATTGTCTCATATGTTATCAAATATATCGGCACAACTTTATACAAGTACACTTGTAAATATGTATGTATTTTTAATCTACAGGGACAAACCCCACTTTATGTAGCAGTATTATTTAGTCATACTCAGCTGGTTGACATATTAATAGAAAAAGGAGCAGATCCAAATTGCAGATATGACAATGTAAGTACCAATTATATCTAGTTGTAATATACAGTAAAACTTACCCAATTACACATAACATTCCCATAACAACCACCGATAAAGTTGAATCAGTAGTATATACGTACATGCATTGAGACAGCTATTGGCGTACATAATATACATTTTCAATAACTATCTACGACTACGGACTACATTTAATTAGTCCATTTAATTACTGCTATATCGCCATTCAATCTGTCTGTCTGTATATGCTTGTATCTGTTTTTATTTTTATTATTTAAAAAAGAAATATAATTCCTTTAGTTTTTATTTCTTTTTTCGAAATTTACGAAAAGGCAATTATTTTGTTTATTTTTTAAACAACATTAACGGTCAAGAATAACTTAAACAAAAACTATATGATGAATATGCAGTAGCTTCATATGATTCGTACCTCCAGGGTGATATAGATTTAAAACTTGTAGAAAAAAAAAACGTGTTGAAATGTGGAAAAAGTGTGCTCGATTGGAAATTTTTAGCTTTTTTTTTACTTTAAAAAATAACCGGATTAGGAGCTAAAGTGAGCTGGGGAATCTATTCCTTGATTATTGAACATAAAACTCTTATTTCAATGTAAAAACTTTCTTTTATTAAATTAATATTTCACCGCAACGCTTAAGGTGAATAACTTGAGATTAGCACCCATGCAATTTCTTTGTAATAGATGTCAAAACCAACAAATCAAACCCGTTCATTTTATTCAATGTTGAAATAACTTCATGTTTCTATGTATAATGGATGATGATCCAAAGGAGATGATTACAACCATTCTCCCGGCCCTGACGAAATGCCAACAACACCCAGCAGTACCAAAGGTAACTGCTGCAAATTTTTTGTGTGATGATTCTGCCATACCCAGATCCCTTCCTAGACATTCACCATAGAAGTTGGAACGGGCAGGTTGAAATTAGGACGGATGCGATGTATTTTCCAATTTCTTATCACACAGACACTCGTTTTATTTAGCCTCTGAAGAAACCCCAGAAAGCCTTCTCCGTTTGACTAGAAATACTTGACACATGTTTTTAAATGAAATAGGACGATATTACACCCTGTCACCAGTAAACAGAGCTATGATGTCTATGATGTTGCTGAGATCATACCCATCTTATCATAATTTTGCTCTTATTGTCAATGTAAGTGTTGCTACGGTTGACAATGACATAAAAATGATGCATTCTGATCAAAAAGTAAGCATTAGAACGTTGTGTGCAATAGCCAACAATATCCAATAAAGAGATATAGCAAGTGCAGTCGGTGTAATTGATTCAACATCTACATAAATTTATCCTGCTATGACAGCATTTACCGACCAATATAGCCCGCCCAATATTTTTTTTGGATATTGGTCAGTTATAAATAGAACATACAAATGTAAAACGGGGCACATCGGGGGATATTGTTTTCAAATACATACACAACATTTGTTCAAATACTTTTATCATCGTCCAGTAAAGGTTTACTTACGATTTAAAATTGCAGGATAAATACAATACATGTGTACTGTCGAAGCATATAGATAAATATGTGTATTCGGCGCGAAACGCGGGAAAAAGGCCGGCGAAGCCTCGCCTTTCCCCCCGTTTCTAAGCCTCATACACATATTACCTATATGCTTCGACAGTGCACAAGTATTGCATATCTATCAACCGCAAATCGAACCACAAGAACTGTATTTTACTGGGCATCGACATTTCCATGCAATACATACCCAATTAGTTATTGACAACGCCGGTTATATTTACTATGCCGAGGCGCGGATTTTAGGTCATCAAAATAATGCAAAACATTTTACAATGATGCAACAAATTTGTGCAAATGGACCACTACACTTTCCGGAAGAATGCGTAATTTTGGCCGAATATATTTACCGAAATCGACACCCAACAACTGCGCTATTTACAACACAACAAATAAACCGAAAACCAGAACATCTGTCCAATCTACCTGTCGGTGTCGTTGTATACCGAAGTGGTAGATAGTTATTGAAAATGTCTAATAACAGGACAACACACTTGAAACAAGGAATACTAAGTAACAGCTGATTAGCAGTGATCATTGATGGCAAGTTGAAGTGCAACACACTTGAAAACAAACATGGAATACTGCGTAACATCTGTTTAGCAGTGATCCTTTATGGCAAGTTGAAGTGCAACAAACTTGAAGCAAGGAATATTGAGTAACAGCTGGTTAGGAGTGATCGTTAAAAGCAGGTTTTTACACAATATTTTAATACTCTAACAAGTCTTTTTTTACTTGCGCGAGAGAGATAGATATATATAGAAATAATAAAAGAAGTCATATATTGTCTCATATGTTATCATATGTCCTATAAAATAGGTAATCAAGTATATCGGCACAACTTTATACAAGTATATCTGTATATATGTATGTATTTTTAAACTACAGGGAGAAACCCTACTTCATGTAGCAGCATACGAAGGAGATACTCAGATTGTTGAGTTATTAATTGAAAAAGGAGCAGATCCAAATAACAGAGATGACGATGTAAGTACCAAATATATCTGGTCGTAATATACAGTAAAAGTTACCCAATTAGACATATAATTACCATAACACCCAACTATAAAGTTTATACTATTAATCAGTAGTATATACGTACATTCATTGAGACAGCTATTGGCGTGCATACTAGACATTTTCAATAACTATCTACGACTACGGTTTACAACGACACCGACAGGTAAATTGCACGGGGTCATATGAAAATGTATTGATAACATGATTTTTAAAGTCCATTTCATTATTGCTATATCGCCATCCAATCTATCGGTCTGTATATGCTTGCATCTGTTTTTATTTTTATTATTTAAGAAAATAATCCTTTAGTTTTTATTTCTTTTTTCGAAATTTACGAAAAAGGCAATTATTTTGGTTATTTTTTAAACATCATTAACGGTAAAGAATAACTTAAACAAAAACTAGGTTATGAATATTTTACCTGCAGTAGCTTCATATGATTCGTACCTCCAGGATGATATGGATTGCAAACTTGTAGAAAGAAAAACGTGTTGAAATGTGAAAAAAAGTGAGCTCGATTGGAAATTTTGAGCTTTTTGTTTTCTTTAGAAAATAACCAGATTAGAAACTAAAGTGAGCTGGGGAATATATTCTTTAATTATTGATCATAAAACTCTTATTTCAATGTAAAAACATTTTTTTTATTATTAAATTAATATCTCACCGCAAGGCTTAAAGACAATAACTTGAGATTACCAACCATGAAATTTCTTTGTAATAGATGTAAATAACAATAATTCGAACCCTTCCATTTTATTCAATGTTGAAATAACTTCATGTTTCTATGTATAATGGATGATGATACAAACGAGATGGTTACAACCATTCTCCCGGCCCTGAGGAGATGCCACAAACACGCAACATAGTACCTGAGTCAACTGCTGCAAATTGTATTTGTGATGATTCTGCCATACCCAGATCCCTTCCTAGACATTCGCCATAGAAGTTGGAACGGGCAGATTGAAATTATGACGGATGCGATGTATTTTCCAATTTCTTATCACACAGACACTCGTTTTATTTAGCCTCTGAAGAAACCCCAGAAAGCTTTCTCCTTTTGTCTAGAAATACTCGACACATGCTTTTAAATGAAACAGGACGCTATTACACTCTGTCACCAGTAAACAGAGCTATGATATCTATGATGTTGCTGAGATCATACCCATCTTATCATAATATTGCTCTTATTGTCAATGTAAGTGTTGCTACGGTTGACAATGACATAAATTGATGCATTCGGATCAAAAAGAAAGCATTAGAACGTTGTGTGCAATAGCCAACAATATCCGAATAAAGAGATATAGCAAGTGCAGTCGGTGTAATTGATTCAACATCTACATAATTGTATCCTGCTATGACAGCATTTACCGACCAATATAGCCCGCCCAATATTTTTTTTGATATTGGTCAGTTATAATTAGAACATACAAATGTAAAAAGGGGCACATCGGGGGATATTGTTTTCAAATACATACACAACATTTGTTCATATACTTTTATCATCGTCCAGTAAACGTTTACTTACGATTTAAAATTGCAGGATAAATACAATACATGTGCACTGTCGAAGCATAGAGATAAATATGTGTATTCGGCGCGAAACGTGGGAAAAAGGTCGGCGAAGCCTCGCCTTTTCCCACGTTTCTAAGCCTCATACACATATTACCTATATGCTTCGACAGTGCACAAGTATTGCATATCTACCATCCGCAAATCGAACCACAAGAACTGTATTTTACTGGGCATCAACATTTCCATGCAATACATACCCAATTAGTTATTGATAACGCCGGTTATATTTACTATGCCGAGGCGGGGATGTTAGGTCATCAAAATAATGCAAAACAATTTACAATGATGCAACAAATTTGTGCAAATGGACCACTACACTTTCCGGAAGAATGCGTAATTTTGGCCGAATATATTTACCGAAATCGACACCCAACAAGTGCATTCTTTACAACACAACACATAAACCGAAAACCAGAACACCCATGGAATCTACCTGTCGGTGTCGTTGTATACCGTAGCGGTAGATAGTTATTGAAAATGTCTAATAAGAGGACAACACACTTGAAACAAGGAATACTAAGTAACAGCTGGTTAGCAGTTATCATTGATGACAAGTTGAAGTGCAACACACTTGAACACAAACATGGAATACTGCGTAACATCTGTTTAGCAGTGATCCGATACGGCAAGTTGAAGTGCAACACACTTGAAGCAAGGAATATTGAGTAACAGCTGGATAGGAGTGATCGTTAAAAGCAGGTTTTTACACAATATTTTAATACACTAACAAGTCTTTTTTTACTTGCAAGAGAGATAGATATATATAGAAATAATAAAAGAAGTCACATATTGTCTCATATGTTATCATATGTCCTATAAAATAGGTAATCAAGTACATCGGCACAACTTTATACAAGTATATCAGTATATATGTATGTATTTTTAATCTACAGGGAGAAACCCCACTTTACGTAGCAGTATTCAAAGCAGATACTCATATTGTTGAGTTATTAATTGAAAAAGGAGCAGATCCAAATAACAGAGATGACGATGTAAGTACCAAATATATCTGGTCGTAATATACAGTAAAAGTTACCCAATTAGACATAGAATTACCTTAACAACCACCTATAAAATTTATACTATTAATCAGTAGTATATACGTACATTCATTGAGACAGCTATTGGCGTGCATACTAGACATTTTCAATAACTATCTACGATTACGGTTTACAACGACACCGACAGGTAAATTGCACGGGGTCATATGAAAATGTATTGATAACATGATTTTTAAAGTCCATTTCATTATTGCTATATCGCCATTCAATCTGTCTGTCTGTATATGCTTGCATCTGTTTTTATTTTTATTATTTAAAAAAAAAATCCTTTAGTTTTTATTTCTTTTTTCGAAATTTACGAAAAAGGCAATTATTTTGTTTATTTTTTAAACATCATTAACGGTAAAGAATAACTTAAACAAAATCTAGATTATGAATATTTTACCTGCAGTAGATTCATATGATTCGTACCTCCAGGATGATATGGATTGCAAACTTGTAGAAAGAAAAACGTGTTGAAATGTGAAAAAAGGGAGCTCGATTTTAAATTTTGAGCTTTTTGTTTTCTTTAGAAAATGACCAGATTAGAAGCTAAAGTGAGCTGGGGAATATATTCTTTAATTATTGATCATAAAACTCTGATTTCAATGTAAAAACTTTTTTTTATTATTAAATTAATATCTCACCGCAACGCTTAAGGACAATAACTTGAGATTAGCAACCATGAAATTTCTTTGTAATAGATGTAAAAAACAATAATTCGAACCCTTCCATTTTATTCAATATTGAAATAACTTCATGTTTCTATGTATAATGGATGATGATACAAACGAGATGGTTACAACCATTCTCCCGGCCCTGACGAGATGCCAAAAACACGCAACAGAGTACCTTAGTCAACTGCTGCAAATTTTATTTGTGATGATTCTGCCATACCCAGATCCCTTCCTAGACATTCGCCATAGAAGTTGGAACGGGCAGATTAAAATTATGACGGATGCGATGTATTTTCCAATTTCTTATCAGACAGACACTCGGTTTATTTAGCCTCTGAAGAAATCCCAGAAAGCCTTCTCCGTTTGACTAGAAATACTTGACACATGTTTTTAAATGAAACAGGACGATATTACATCCTGACACCATTAAACAGAGCTATGATGTCTATGATGTTTCTGAGATCATACCCATCTTATCATAATCTTGCTCTTATTGTCAATGTAAGTGTTGCTACGGTTCACAATGACATAAATTGATGCATTCTGATCAAAAAGAAAGCATTAGAACGTTGTGTGCAATAGCCAACAATATCCGAATAAAGAGATATAGCAAGTGCAGTCGGTGTAATTGATTCAACATCTACATCAATTTATCCTGCAATGACAGCATTTACCGACCAATATAGCCTGCCCAATATTTTTTTTGATATTGGTCAGTTATAAATAGAACATACAAATGTAAAACGGGGCACATCGGGGGATATTGTTTTCAAATACATACACAAAATTATTTCAAATACTTTTATCATCGTCCAATAAACGTTTACTTACAATTCAAAATTGCAGGATACATACAATACATGTGCACTGTCGAAGCATATAGGTAAATATGTGTATTCGGCGCGATACGAGGGAAATAGCTCGGCGTAACCTCGCCTTTTCACCCGTTTATAAGCCTCATCCACATATTACCTATATGCTTCGACAGTGCACAAGTATTGCATATCAATCATCCGCAAATCGAACCACAAGAACTGTATTTTACTGGGCATCAACGTTTCCATGCAATACATACCCAATTAGTTATTGACAACGCCGGTTATATTTACTATGCCGAGGCGCGGATTTTAGGTCATCATAATAATGCAAAACAATTTACAATGATGCAACAAATTTGTGCAAATGGACCACTACACTTCTCGGAAGACTGCGTAATTTTGGTCGAATATATTTACCGAAATCGACACCCAATAACTGCGCTATTTACAACACAACTAATAAACCAAAAACCAGAACACCCGTGCAATATACCTGTCGGTGTCGTAGTTGACAGTAGTCGTAGATAGTTATTGAAAATGTCTAATAACAGGACAATACACTTGAAACAAGGAATACTAAGTAACAGCTGGTTAGCAGTGATCATTGATGGCAAGTTGAAGTACAACACACTTGAAAACAAACAAGGAATACTGAGTAACATCTGGTTAGCAGTGAACCTTTATGGCAAGTTGAAGTGCAACACACTTGAAGCACGGAATATTGAGTAACAGCTGGTTAGCAGTGATCGTTAAACGCAGGTTTTTACATAATATTTTAATACTCTAACAAGTCTTTTTTTACTTGCAAGAGAGAGATAAATATATATAGAAACAATAAAGAAGGCGCATATTGTCTCATATGTTATCATATGTCCTATAAAATATGTAATCAAGTATATCGGCACAACTTTATAGAAGTATATCTGTATATATGTATGTATTTTTAATCTACTGGGAAAAACCCCACTTCACGTAGTAACATCCAATAGAGATACTCAGACTGTTGAGTTATTAATTCAAAAAGGAGCAGATCCGAAATACAGAGATGACTATATAGGTACCAATTACATCTGTTCGTAATATACAGTAAAACGTACCCAATTAGACATAGCATTACTATAACAACCACCGGTAAAGTTTATGCATTTAATATGTAGTATATACGTACATTCATTGAGACAGCTGTTGGTGTGCATAATAGACATTTTCAATAACTATCTACGACTACGGTCTACAACGACGGCGACAGGTAAATTACACAGGGTCATATGGGAAGTTAACTTTGTTATTTTTATTTCAGTTTTGACATATGCGATACATAGAATAATACATGACTTTTTCCATCCCAGGACTGTGATCATGCCTCAACCGATATCGACCCTTGGGCTAAACCCTTCTGGCCGATATCGGTCTCTCGGGATGATGACAGTCCTGATATGGATACGGTCATGCATTAATCTATAATTATTAAACGTGCCGTTTTGGCCAAAAAAGGGGGGGGGGGCGCTTTGGCAAAATGTTTTATTCTGAATAAAATGGGGGCGATTTGGCTTGTTACCGAGGTGATCATTCTCGTTGCCCGAGTTTACATGTACTACTGTGTTTTGTACGAGAACCACTTCCACGTGTGTATGAATATTTACTGTCATGTCAGTTAAGCAATTAATTAACTATAAATGCACGTACTGTCTCCTTTCTTTCACCAAACTCATTCAAATCGATATACTTCTTTACAATTAAAATTGAAATATGCATTATGTTCTTTAAAATACTTTTTAATTATCGTGGCGAACGAACCCATTGCGAATGTAACAAAGGCGAATGTGTAGTGGCGGGGCGATCGGACCCGATGCCCTTTTCTAATCGATATTTTTTGTAGTAAATTCTCCAAAATCGTAAGTTAAAATGATAAGTAATTAAAGAACTCTAACCTGTACCATGCGAAACGATCTGACTTTCATTAAAACAAAAGATAACACTTATTTTTTTCTTTGACATAATGACATATATTTGCACTGATTGGTAAACTGGATAGCAAAAGTGACGTGTTGCTTAGCGTGCCCCGTTATCGAGCCGGAAATATGCATATCGGAGTAATCAAGTTCACCTGTGTTTACACTGACAGTCATCAGATTTCTTGATTCCTTGTACACAACACAAACACTCATTTTGATAAAATTATTCTCAAATAATCATTTAGAGAAAAACATATATTCTAATATGACGTCTCTAATACGGTACACATGTTAATACTCAACAACTCTATATTTAGCGCAAGTGCAGTACACAACAAATCTGGCTGTTCCGATGTGACTCCCGCTGTGAAATTACCGTGACGACCGAGTGTAAACAACCAAAACACCGGCATATAACGTATTTTTAAAGTCCTTAAAATAAAAATTTCCCCTCAGTTATAAATAAATATTCTGTAACTAAGTTTTTTTTTATCATTTGTTTTGAAAATTTACATTTCACATTCCATTGATATGTGTCGGCCATGAATAACCGGAAAATGCACTAACCATAATGTTTTGCTACGTATACATTGATATCTGGACGGTGATGTAATTAAGTTACTGATATTTTCCAATTTGATGGCATTTTGAATTTTGCTACTCAAACAAGTAAAATGCTCACAAAATCGTAAAATAAATCAGTAACCAGCTTGTGTCAATCAGCGTCCCTTGTAAACAACTTCACATGATGACGATATATTACAAAAGTCAAAGTCGATAGATGGTTGTCTTTAGTATTTATTACGGAATTTTTTTTTATATCAACAATACAAGCTTTTTTTTCCATTGGCATTTATTTTTTTTTATTTCATATCTAACAATAATTGTCGATTATTAACAACTGTTCAAGTGTTCGATATTATGTTTGACAACTCCGCTCCGCCATCTTGTTAGCGCACGAAAAAAGTCGAAATGATGAACGAATGAACACCGACTTTTTTTTAAATATTTTAACGCAGGAGTTGTTCAATCGAATCTATGTTGGAAAATACACAATACATATGTTTTTTATGTTAACATCCATATCTTTGTTTTAATATATCTTGTTCAAATACAAATAATTCAAAATCAATTCAAAATTTCCGAAGGAGGCAAATGGAGCAGCCACCAAATGCCGTGTGTATACAGTTCACGAATGGTTAAAAATTTCCGTATTTGTCCTATTAGAATCGAAATAATTCATGGCAGGCATAGAGTTGTGCAAATTTACACATGGGCTGGGCCTTTATATTCTTAGATTTTACCCCTCGCTGTCGCTCAGGGTAAAATTCGAATATAAAGGCCCAGCCCATGTGTAAATTTGCACAACTCTATGCCTGCCATGAATTATTTCTTAATTTTATGTCCGAAGTCCTTTAATGCTAACACAGTTAAATGTGATTGTCGGCATTGTACATACACACAAACATTTATTAACGGAATCAATTCACTAAAATAGAAGGCTTGGTACTATAAACGTGTTAATCCCTCCACTATTAACTCAAGTGATCAACGTATTGTCTGTAATATGTATTGATATTGCCTCTCTTTCCACGATGTTTCCTATTTGAATTAGGAACTGTTCAGAAGGTGTGGTATTTTTTTTCATTTTCTTTCGTCTTAGTTCTGTGAAATCTGGTAACTTAAGGTGTAAAAAATGTTCAGAATTTAAAGTTTGAACTGATTGGGAATTATTTTTTTAATTTGTAGTTTGTATTTCAAAATTTCTCATTAAATAATGTTGACATTGTATTTCTGAAGTGAGAATAGTTTATTATATAATTAGATAATTCACTATATTTATTGTTATTTAAAATTGTTGTGTTGTGATTAATAGCAATGCATTATTGTATATTTTGAGATGTTCCCTTCAGACGTTTCCGATGAGATCGACATGTAAGTCATCATAATTCAAGCCTATTTATGATATTTCATGCACAATTACTTATATACATAGATTGATGATGTCATATTTGTTTCTGGAATCATAGATTGCAAACAGTTATTTTCTGTTAAACCGATACATTTGTCGATCCCTGTGCTGTGTGACAAACACTTTTTTTTAGATCACATTGACAAAGCAACGTGAGCTTGTGCCATCACTTGACGTCCTTCGTATGTCGTCCGTCGTCAGTTAGCTTTTCACATGTAAATCTTCTCTTCTTAAGCCACTTGTTCAAATGAATTGACACTGGGTATTCAGCATCAATGGAAAGCTCTCTATAAAGTTTGCTTATTTTTTTCCAATCCGTTAGCAAACATGCCGCCATAGGCAATTCATTTTTCTGATTAGTCAATTTTTTTTTAAATCTTCTCTGAAACTGCTTGCTCAAATTAACCGAAACTTGTTACGATGCATCTATGAAATGTCGTTTATAAATATTCCTCATTTCGTCCCGATACGTTAATAAACATGGCCGCTACAGGCAATTCTTGTTTTTGATTAGTTAATTTCTAAAAAATCTTCTCTGAAACTGCTTGCCCAAATAAACTGGAAATTGGTAGGAAGCATATATACAAGGTCCTCTGTAGCGATTGCTCATTTAGTTTTGACCCATTAAAAAACATGGCCGCCACAGGCAATTCTTGTTTTTGATTGGTCAATTTCTATATATCTTCTCCTCTGAACCTGTCTGTCCCAATGAACTGAAACTTGGTAGGAAGCATTTATGGAAAGTCATCTATATAGATTGCTCTTTTCATCCCGATCCGTTTACAAACATGGCAACCACAGGTAATTCTTGTTTCTGATTGGTCGATTTCTGCACAAACCTTCTCTTCTAAAACCGCTTCCCCAAATGAATGAAACTTGGTAGGCAGCATGGATAGAATGTCCTCCATAAAAATTGCTCAATTTGTCTCAATCCGCTAAAACTATGGCCGCCATAAGCAATTCTTGTTTCTGATGGGTCATTTTGTTTAATCTTCTCCTCTGAAACTGCTTCCCCAAATGAACCAAAAACTTGGTAGGCAGCATATATACAAGGTCTTCTATAACGATTTCTCATTTAGTTTTGATCCATTAACAAACATGTCAGCCACAGGCAATTCTTGCCTTTTATTGGTCAATTTCTATAAATCTTCTCCTCTGAACCTGGCAGCCCCAATGAACTGAAACTTGGTAGGAAGCATTTATGGAAAGTCATCTATATAGATTGCTCATTTCATCCCGATCCGTTTGCAAAAATGGCAACTGCAGGTCATTCTTGTTTCTGATTGGTCGATTTCTGCACAAACCTTCTCTTCTAAAACCGCTTCCCCAAATGAATGAATCTTGGTAGGCAGCATGAATAGAATGTCCTCCATATAGATTGCTCAATTTGTCTCAATCCGGTAAAATTATGGCCGCCATAAGCAATTCTTGTTTCTGATGGGTCATTCTTTTTAATCTTCTCCTCTGAAACTGCTTCCCCAAATGAACCGAAACTTGGTAGGAAGCATCTATGGAAGCTCTTCTTAAAAGAATGCTAATTTTATCCCGATCCGTTTGCAAGCATGGCAGCCACAGGTAATTTTTGTTTCTGATTGGTCGATTTCTGAAAAAATCTTCTCTTCTCCAACCGCTTCCCAAATTAAAATGAAACTTGGCAGACAGCATGGATAGAAAGTCCTCTATAAAATTACTGATTGTGTCCCAATCTGTAAACAAACATGACCGCCAGAGGCAATTCTTGTTTCTGCTGGATTTTTTAAAATCTTCTCCTCTGAAATGTCTCACCAAAGTGAACCTAAACTTGGTAGGCAGCATGTATACAAGGTCCTCTATAAAGGAAGCAAAGTCACAGTGACACTCTATATATCACTAAAACAGTCAATACTTCTGTTTTCGTTATTAACAGACCGCGGAAATTTGTATTTGCAATTAGACTTGGTTCAATGTTGACAATTGTTATTTGTTATGTCCTCTGCCGACAGTGTTGTGTACTATCGTGGTCAATGACATTTTATACATATGATTTTTGCATCACGAATAATAGATCTATGGTTGGCAAAACAATAATAAGGATCATTTAGAGGGACAGTTCCACATCTTGATTCCGCAACTGTTTATTGAAATGATCAATTTGAGAGGTCATTTATTTGTCTGTAAGAGGTATTGATATTGCCTCTGTTTCAACGATGTTTCCTATTGGAATTAGGAACTGTTCAGAAGGTGTGATATCTTTTTGCTATATTTCTTCATAGTTCTCTGAAATCTGGTAACATAAGGTGTAGAAAATGTTCAGAATTTAAACCTTGGAATTGGGAATAAATTTTTTAATTTAGAGTTTCTATTTCAGAAATTCACATTAAATAATTTTGCTATTTTTTTCTGAAGTGAGAATAGTTTACTATGTAATTCATGATATTTATTGTTATTTAAAATTGTTGTGTTGCGATTAATCGCAATGCTTTATTGTATATTCCCTTTAGTTGTTTCCGAGGAGATCGATATCTTGTGTCATCTTTGTTACTGGAATCATAGATTGCAAACAGTTGTTCGTATAATTGTTAATGACAGTTTTAACTTTTATTTATGTAATTATTGATTGTTTGTTAATTAATGACAGAAATTACCATTCAAAGTAATTTGTCTTGTCAAGTTGCGATTTATAATCATTGATTGGATACCGATATTTTTATGGTGGGAAGGTCTGCACCAAAGTGTCACCAACTAAACGAAACTGCACGGGAGTTCACGATTCTGGGCCATGCTGTTGTGGGTCATATAAAAAGGCAAACGCTGTAACTGACGACACTTCACGCCTTCTCTTTCATTGTAACGTGCGATTGTCATTTTTGTTCGGAAGTGATTTTTATTTAAAGTAAGAAAACGTTTTTTTTTTAGTTAATTGACTGTAAAAACAAAAGCTAAAACATATACAGTGTACTAATAACATTAATAGATCTAGAGAGATTATTTTGTTTTATATAACTTTATTCTCCAAGCCAAAGTTACAAAGGTTACAGAGTAAGTGTTCAAATCAATACAAAGTAAATACATATCATTACATCAATTATCAAGATTATGGGTGTACATTGAATTCAAATTATGAAAAACATGCTTAAACGTTACATACAAATGATACAAATACTAACAGAGGTGTGATTGATTTTTTCAAGGAGAACTAATTTTCTTATTTATTATATCAATAAGCTTACATAATTTGCGAATAGTTTCAGGTTTCTTTTTGTTAAATAATGATGACAGTTTTAATGTAATTGGTCCATTGAAAAAGTATTTTGGAATTATATTTTGTCTATGAGTTACAAAATTTGGACACTGTAATACATAATGAAATTCGTCACCAATCTCGCGAGATTGACATAGCTGACACAGTCTATTGTGTCTTTCTACATTTGTCCAGCGCCCTACTTCAATCGTTAATATATGATGAGATGTTCTAAATCTACAAATAGTAAATCTATTTTTGTCATTTAAGACGTCTAAATATTTTTCAAATCTAAAATCCGACTTGAATAATCTATAGCTCAATGCTTTTGGAGATATTTGCAAAGTAGAATGCCAATTTTGTTTGAACTGGTCGGCTAATCTCAGTTTAATGCTTTCAATTAGCCATTGATGGCTTATACCATTTTGAGTATGCCAAACGCTTGAATAACCACAGTCATCGAGTGTTGATTTAACAAAATTAATCCATGAAAAAGTATTATTTCCGTGAGTTTTCAAATACAATAATCTATAAATCAGAGAGGATCATTTTGATTGCTTTCCGTCAATTAATTTCGACCAGAATGACATAATTTTCAACTTAACTGTTATATTCAGTATCTACCAAGTTCGCCATATAGCATAAAATTTGGTGTTGTAGTTTTCAAATTAAGCAACAGCTTGCAAATGTTTACATGTACCTTTTCTAATATGTCAATATTTTCGTAACGCCATATCTCTGATCCTTAGGTTAACATAGGTATGATTATTTTATCAAGCAAATCCAAATGACAACTTACAGATACATTATGTACTCTTCCCTTGTTTAAAATGTCATACATAGCTTTAGATGCTTTCTCTGCAAGATTAACTTTATTTTTCTTGAAAGATCCTGTTCTTTGAAACATTGTACCCATGTGTATGAATTCACTTACTATTTCTAATTCCATATTATTCATTTTAAAATTTAAATTTATTGGTAACCTCCCCTTTAAAAAAAAACATGACTGGATTTGTTTGTGTTTACTTTTAAGTTCCATTTCTCACAATATTCATCAAAATAATTTAACTCCAACTGCAATTCTTCAGCAGACTGCCAAAAGTAATGTATCGTCGGCATAAGGAATGGTAAATAATTTCACATAAATTTGTAAATCGTTTTCGAAGTCTTCGGAAATGTTGTAACCCCTTGCGCATTTTTACTAGTCAAAAAAGTATCCAAATCATTTAGATATAGTGCGAACAGAAATGGTAATACATTTTCAAATTGTCTAACACCACTTAGACATGGAAAAACATTTGAAACCGAAAATCCTTGATTTTACATTATTATACAGGTTTAAAATTACATTGTACATTTTACCCTTTATATTACACATAAGTAACTTGTACCACAAACCATCACGCCACACAGTATCGAAAGCCTTTTCGAAGTCTATAAATGCACAGAAAACTTTCCTTTTCCTTAATTTTAGTAGCTCAAAAATGCCATGGATAACAAAAGTGTTATCTAGAGTTGAACATTTTTTCCTAAAAATTGTCTGGTTTTCATTTTAAGAGGAGAAATTCGTCTGAGAAAGTACTTAATCTATTATATTACACCGATGTAAATAATTTTCCAAAACAACTCAAAATGGTAATAGGTCGAAAGCTTTTTGGGATAAGTTTTTGTCCCTTTGTTTTTATAAAAAGGTACAATATTGTCAGCCAGCCAAGTATTTGGAATTTTACCAGATTTAAATATAGGATTAAAAAGATCGACGTATAATGCTAAAAACATATCTGGAGTTGATATTATGAATTAATTTCTTATCATATCGTCCCCAGACGCTTTATCATTTTTTAATTTCTTAATACATGCTAAAATCTCGCCACGAGTACTGTCGTTTAAGTGTATATTTAAATTATCAAAATCTAGGTTTTCTTGTAAACTCTCAGATAAAACACTTAACACAACATCATCATGATCAGGAGCTCCATTTAGACTTTTAAAAAAATCGTACAATACATCATTAGAAATATTTGGTTGTTTTTTCTTTTGGCCCTTGTTTAATATTTTCCAATATTCCTTTGGATTTTTCGATCTCAAAGTTTTCAATTCGTTCTTCATTTTTTTCTATATTTTCTAATAGAAGTGTCCATCTGCATTTTATATTTTTTCTCGTCCTCTTTGCGTTCTTTTCTAGAATTATTCGAATTTCTAAATGTGTGCTTATGCTTCATTTTTCTATAATATTGACGCTCAAATTTACAATCTAAATCGAACCATGGTTTTTGAATTTTAGTATTTCTTTTTTTCTTTCTGTTATTAGGCTTAGTAATAGTTCCAAATATTTCTTTCGCAGAATCAATGTGTATTTTACCAAATTCATTCACCACAATATTCACCTGCTCCTGTGTTACACTAGAGGCATCCAAATCACGTAATTTATTACGAAGATCAGAAATAGCCTGTCTGTTAAAATTAACTCTGAACTCGTGTAAATTTTCATTTTCCCATTTTATTTTTACAATGTGTTCTGTATTCTCTAAAGCATTTATATCACTATCACTATCTTCAAAAACATTGCTTTCAAAGGTAATACTGAGTGGCGTGTGAATATCAGAAAAACATTTACTAAAATCAAGTACAGTCAAATCATCAATACATTTGATAAAATTTGGAGAACAAATGAAATAATATAAAGCACTTGCATTCCTGCAAGTAAGTTCACCTATATTACTATCACTTCCTACTCGTCTGTTCATGATAAACAAGTGTTGTCCCTCTCAAAGATTTATTAGTAATTTTCCAAAGTATTTTTTTTCCTTTATCCATATTTTTTTCTATTTAGTGGTAAATTTGAATCAGATAAACAAGATATATAATTTTCTAGTAAATATTCGTCTCCGTTTTGAAAATCATTTTTTGTAAATACCTAAAAATCTTTAAGCTCAGCTGTTCTTGCATTGAAATCTCCTGCCAAAGATATATGTTTATGCGACCTCGAAAAAGTTCTTATATCGAAATCTATGTCATTGAATGCTTTTTGAGATGAGTACGAGATGAATTCTGGTGGTATATACATAACACCAATTAAAACATCTTCATCTAATTTAAATAATGTGGCTGACACTTTTACCCAAAATACAAATTTATTGTCATTTTTTTATATTAGTTATTAATTCATCTAACTCTTCCTTATATCCAAAGTCAATCCTGCCCAATTTTCTATGTGAAAACTTTTGTCTGTTTTTTGTTTTAAATATATACCCCGGAAAATTAATTTGATCAGTGTCATCAGTTTTTGTTTCTTGTAAGCATATAAAATCATGTTGACAGATTAATTCACCAAATGCAGTATAATTTAATCTTAAATTCAGACCACAACAATTTAAACACAATAGCTTCAATTTATTTTGTACAGTTAAAAAATAACAATCAACATTTAAATCATCTGTATTTACATCATTAATACTGCTCGATTCGTCACCTTGAGAAACGTCTTGTCCTATTCAGCCTGTGATTGTGTAGATTGTGATCGCCTTCTCTTCGTGGCTGGTCTACCTAGCAAATTTGATTGGCCTACGGCATGGTGTTCTTGAGCGGTGTCGCTATATTGTCTTTGCGGTAGTGTTTGTCTATCTTGTCAATGCGGGCTTGTTTAAGTCGTTCGACGGATCATATAGTTTGTTTTCAATAAAAAGTCTATCTCGGACCAGTTTTGTGCGCAATATAAGTTATCTACGTGTCGATCCGTGGGCATTGAGATTGTACCACCCTGAAGCACTTCTGTATAGCCTGAGGCGAAGCCGAAGGCTGTACAGTGGTGCTGAAGGGTGGTACAATCTCAATGCCCACGGGTAGACACGTAGATAACGATTTTATCCCCGGTTTGAAAACAAAAACTGATTTTTAATGGATTTTCTTGCTCTTTTTATAACGTAATCATGACGTTTTTGTACTTGCGGAGTAAAATGGCATAGCTCATGTGAAAATGTGGGTGAATTTCGATAAAGTGTAGGGAGATACCTTTGGTATCATTTTTAACGTTTTTTTAGGTCTTATTTTGTTGTATTTTAATTTCTTGTATTTGGCGTGTATTGTCACGTGGATAGCGTTACATTATTCATGACGTCACTAGTAATAGGATCGACAATTCTATTGATAAAAAAATATGGGAGGTACATATTTTGGGTGGTATAATAGTACGATAAAACAAATGAAGAATTGATGTGAAAACAATAATGAGAAATGATTTTAAAATGATTGTATTCAAA
Organism: Bathymodiolus brooksi; assembly: GCA_963680875.1. NCBI lineage: Eukaryota > Metazoa > Mollusca > Bivalvia > Mytilida > Modiolidae > Bathymodiolus > Bathymodiolus brooksi. The sequence continues at coordinate 35,611,283 of OY804580.1, read as the reverse complement.
CAATTGACCATTTCTATAAAGACACAACATGACAACAAAATCAATGTTTCATGTAGCGCGAATCAACAAAATGTTACACTGTTAAACATGACCATCAATACCGTAGAAACTTTAAATCTCTCAACATTATTTGGTGCATTGTTTGTTTTTTCTGCATTTATTGAGACGCTTGATTTTCTCTCTCTCAAGAAATACGTCCTCCGTTCTCCATTACATGTTGAATGCAAAGCGCTTTGAGATTGTTTACGCTTTACACCATCTTTACATCATGTATAGCAACGTAAAGATATCCAGTGACGTTACGTAACTACCAGCCGGTAGCATGGGTTTTGTACCAACGGGTCATCGACCAATCAAAAGCCGACATTTTTATCAAGCCGGGGATAAGCCCTTTTGTTTACAATCACGCACCACAGGCAATAATGTTCGTCGTTTCTCCTCCACTTCAGCTGAAAACTGTTCTCTTATTCCAAAATAAGTGCCCCTACGTTTGTGCGCATTTTGCAGAATTAGTGTCAATTTTCTATAGTAAATAAATCTCGCCACTATCGGCCTTGGTTTTCTGTCCAGCGTTTCTCTTTGTCCGAACCGGTGTACATATCCAAACTCTATGTACTCCTCCATTCCTAATTCGTTTATTATGAACTCTCTTAGTATTCCTTCTGTGTATTCACGTGATGATTCAAATAGTCCTAGTGAAAATCTAATTATTTTTCATCGATCTGCATTTTAAATCTGTCATATCAGTTTTCATATTCTTCTGTTCTTGTCTATGTTCCCTCAATTCTTCCCGTCTTATTGATGTTCTTTCTGCAACGTCCTCAAACCGTTTCTTCAGCGTATCTATTTCAGTTTTATTAGATGAACAATTGTTTTTAGCATCTTCCAATAGATCGCCCATCACCTGTGTACTATTTTCTATATCTTTATTTTTCTCTTTAAGTTCTTTCACTGTAATTTTTAATGAGCTAGCTTTTCTTGTAATGTCCACGCGGCTGGATTTAGCTTCCTCTATCTTATTTACCTGTGTTTCTATTTGTTTTATCTCCCATCTACTCTGTTCATAAAGGTTAACATTTGTGCAACAATTTCGTTTGATCCATCATGTAAGACTTATCTACAGCCTTTCAAAACGTCAGACGTTTACTTTACTTTTTCCTTGTGTTTCGCATTAGGCATGTCACTTGGATTTTTTTTAGCGTACTGTATTTACCCACTCATACAAATCCTCAATATTTTCACTTAGCGCTTGGCTGCGCTAACAAAGAATAATATATGTAGTACCGGCCACTGGTCGGGTTGGGTAAGGGCGGCGAGTTCAAATTAAGATTCAATACACAAATACTTGTAAAGTTACTATTAACAAAAATCGTAATTCAACATTTCCAGGAACCAGAGCTCAGATTGCAGTCAAACACCTTCAAAATTATCTTTCAAAATTCCATCAAATTAGCTATTTTATAATAATTTTACGAGACGAGACGAAAAAATTTACGAACCTTCCATCTTTCATTCGGAACCTCTGTTAAAACATATTTTTTTTGTTGTAGTATTTTTCAAGGCTAGCTTTCAAATAATTTTAACTTTGTGAATGTACTATTTTTGTGAAAACCAGATATTCAAAGTTCTTGGTAAATGAGTTTAAGGGAAATATAATTAGTTTGAATGGAAATATATTTTGATTGATTGTTTTGACTTGTTTTCAAATACTGAAACTTCCAATAGTTAGGAATTATGCACATATATTACTCACCCTTTTGGAAATCTACCGTAAGATTTTAGATAAATAAGCTTCCAATAGTCAGCGATATTTGAACACTTTGGTTTCTCAGGCATTGGGAAATTCAGTTTAGGATTTTAAATAATATAGTTCTAATAATTAGGGATTTTGCATTTGTATTTCCCAGGCTTTGGGAAATCCAGTGTAGGATTTAAAATAATGCAATTTCAATAGTTTGGAATTGTGCATATATATTTTACAGCTTTAGGAAATCCAGTCTTGGATTTTCAATAATAAAACTTCCAATAGTTAGAGATTATGCATGTACGGTATATTTCTCAGGCTTTGGGAAAACCAGTGTATGATTTTAAATGATTAAACTTCCAATAATGAGGTATGATGTACGTGTACTTCCAAAGCTTTGGGAAGACCAGTGTATGATTTATATTAATGCAATTTCAAACACATACCAAAAGTGAGATATAAAATTATCCACTAATAGATGACATACAATACACAAGAAATTAGTAACAAGATTTCAATTTGGAAACACAAGACAAAGCTTTGCTCACATAAAGTTATTTGCATAAATACAAATATAAAATAATAATTACTGCAGGAAATAGTTTAGTCAATGTAATTGGAGTCATAGTAATTTTTATTGTTGCATTTTATCCACATATTATGTAAGAGGTCAGGATCAGGACATATCAATTGCTTTGACTTTATCCATTTTGTGACATTGAGAATAAGTACAGAAATTATCTGATATATTTAAATCATTTCGCATTCCTCAAATTATGCCATGTTTTTCTTGACTTTTAGTTTCTGAAGAATAAATGACGAATAACTAAATCTTAGTAATACGTGAGGAATAGCGTATTGCTTTCCATTGGATTATGATACATTCACTCACTATGTCTACTGCCATACTCAGAATCTGAAACCCTGTTAGGTACAATGTGAAGGCTATTCCAGGCATATATGAATTTGAGAATCATAGATTTTTATAAATTTAGTAGGCTTAGTGACCCGCTCCACTTTTTGTTAATTCTCCATCTTGTCTGCTACAGTACAGTGAAACCCTGAATAAACAGGAATCCTGTATAGCCTCTGTATAAATCGAATTTAAATAACGTCCTAATGTAGGAATGCTTTTGCTAAATGTAACCTGTATGTATGGATCAAAGACATATTCACTGTGAACGCAACAGTTGCTGTCGATGGTCAGGGGTGAGATCGGTTTAGATATATTTCACTCTATTAGATTGTTACTAAATCAACACATTGAGCTGAAAATAAAACAAATCCCACGATCATATACCATTGTTCAGAAAACCATTAAGTTGCTATATGAATAGAAAGGACAGGGTGAGAACAGTTTTGATGGTGATATATAATAATTACAGAAGCAGGTCAAAATATAGGTTCTGTATTTGGTATATGCAACAAAACTTCACAATTGCCCCTTGCACAATAACAGTGAAATGCATATAAATAAACAATACAGAAAACATTCACAGATTCCATTCATCTTAGGGCCCTGGTGGCTCAATGAGCTAGGTAGTTGGATTACCTAACAACTCATACAAGACTATCACCAATACGGCGTGGGTTCGCGCTCGGCTTTGTAAATCACAGAAAAGGGTGCACTCGACTCGCAGCCGCAAGTGATAAAGCTTACCAATTGCTTGCCCATGGTTGGTTCATTTCTCCAGGTACCCCGGCTTCTTCCACCACTAAAACTGGTTGCCATGAGAGTTGAAATATTGCTGAAAGTGGCGCTAAACACCAAGTAATCAAATTAATCAAAGCAATCCATTCATCTTAACAAACAATAAAGAAAACATTCACAGATCCCATTCATCTAAGCAAACGATATAGAAAACATTCACAGATTCCATTCATATAAACAGATGATAAGAAAAATTCACAGATTCCATTCATATTAGCAAAAGATAAAAAAAATAATTACAGATTCAATTCATATAAAAATTAAAAATTAAAAATTTCACGGAGTCCATTCATATAAACAGATAATGTAAAGAAAAGCATTCACAGACAAACTTGTGGAAAAAAATACGTGTTGAAATGTGAAAAAAGTGAGCTCGATTTTAAATTTTGAGCTTTTTGTTTTCTTTAGAAAATAACCAGATTAGAAGCTAAAGTGAGCTGGGGAATAGATTCTTTAATTATTGATCATAAAACTGTTATTTCAATGTAAAAACTTTTTCTTTATTATTAAATTAATATCTCACCTCAACGCTTAAGGACAATAACTTGAGATTAGCAACCATGAAATTTCTTTGTAATAGATGTAAAAAATAATAATTCGAACCCTTCCATTTTATTCAATGTTGTAATAACTTCATGTTTCTATGTATAATGATACAAACGAGATGGTTACAACCATTCTCCCGGCCCTGAGGAGATGCCAAAAACACGCAACAGAGTACCTTAGTCAACTGCTGCAAATTGTAATTGTGATGATTCTGCCATACCCAGGTCCCTTCCTAGACATTCGCCATAGAAGTTGGAACGGGCAGATTGAAATTAGGACGGATGCGATGTATTTTCTTATTTCTTATCACATATGTGTATTCGGTGCGAAACGCGGGAAAAGGGTCGGCGAAGCCTCGACTTTTCCCCCGTTTCTAAGCCTCATACACATATTACCTATATGCTTAGACAGTGCACAATTATTGCATATCTATCATCCGCAAATTGAACTACAGGAACTGTATTTTACTGGGCATCGACATTTCCATGTAATACATACCCAATTAGTTATTGACAACGCCGGTTATATTTACAATGCTGAGGCCGGATTTAGGTCATCAAAATAATGCAAAACAATTTACAATGATGCAACAAATTTGTGCAAATGGGCCACTACATCTTCCGGAAGAATGCGTAATTTTGGCCGAATATATTTACCGAAATTGACACCCAACAACTGCGCTATTTACAACACAACAAATAAACCGAAAACCAGAACACCCGTGCAATCTACCTGTCGGTGTTGTTGTATATCGTAGTGGTAGATAGTTATTGAAAATGTCTAATAACTGGGCAACACACTTGAAACAAGGAATACTAAGTAACAGCTGATTAGCAGTGATCATTGATGGCAAGTTGAAGTGCAACATACTTGAAAACAAACATGGAATACTGCGTAACATCTGTTTAGCAGTGATCCGTTATGGCAAGTTGAGGTGCAACACACTTGAAGCAAGGAATATTGAGTAACAGCTGGTTAGAAGTGATCGTTAAAAGCAGGTTTTTACACAATATTTTAATACTCTTAACAAGTCATTTTTTATTTGCGAGAGAGAGATAGATATAAATAGAAATAATAAAAGAAGTCACATATTGTATCATATGTTATCATATGTCCTATAAAATAGGTAATCAAGTATATCGGCACAACTTTATACAAGTATATCTGTATATATGTATGTATTTTTAATCTACAGGGAAAAAGCCCACTTCACGTAGCAGTATCCAAAGCATATACTCAGATTGTTGAGTTATTAATTGAAAAAGGAGCAGATACAAATTACAGAGATAACGATGTAAGTACCAAATATATCTGGTCGTAATATACAGTAAAAGTTACCCAATTAGACATAAAATTAACATAACAACCACCTATAAAGTTTATACTATTAATCAGTAGTATATACGTACATTCATTGAGACAGCTATTGGTGTGCATAATAAACATTTTCAATAACTATCTACGACTACGGTTTACAACGACACCGACAGGTAAATTGCACGAGGTCATATGAAAATGTATTGATAATATGATTTTTAAAGTCCATTTAATTATTGCTATATCGCCATTCAATATGTCTGCCTGTATATGCTTGCATCTGTTTTTATTTTTATTATTTAAAAAAAAATCCTTTCCGGAATCTGTATAATTTAAATAAAGTCCTAATGTAGGAATGTTTTTCCTAATTTAACCTGAATGCATGGACTGAACACATGTCTATTGTGAATGCAAACGTTGTTGTCAGGGGATTAGGGGGGTCGGTTTAGAGGGATTTCACTCTAGTCCAATACCGGACATTCCACTGATGTGCTTTGCTTTATATATTTTGCTCAAGGGTCGACATCATCTGCACATCGCCGCTATCAACAACAATGTAGAAGCCGCCAAGCTTTTTATATTGAATGGTGCAGACGTAAACGCCAACGATTTCGCTGTAAGTATATCCGTATGTTAATCAAATATAATACATTTCTGTTTTTCTTCTTCTAAATCTGCACATAGAGTTGAAAATAAAACCAATCACTGCAGCATATACCATTGTTCTGAAAGCCATTAAGTTGATATATGAATAATAAAGACAGAATGAAAATGTGTTTATGCAAATCAATGATAATGACAGAAGCAGGTCGAAACATAGGTTCTGTATTTGGAAAAAGCACCAAAACTTTGCACGATATTTACTAAGACCCCTTACACAATATCTTGATCACCACCATATATATAAGCAAACAATAAGAAAAATATTAACAAATTCGATTTATTTTGACAAGCAATAAAGAAAACGCACATATATTCCATTCATATAAATTAACAATGAAAAAAAACACACTTTCACTGATATAAACAGATTATAAAAACATCCACAAATTCCATTCATATAAAAAAACAAAAAAGAAATCATTCACATATTCAAATCGCATAAATTAATGGCGAAGACAACATCCGAAAATTCCATTTATGTAAACAAACGACAGAGTAAGCATGCATATATTCCATTGATATAAAAACAATTAAGAAAACATTCACGAATTCCATTCATACAAGCAAACAATACAGATAACATTCACATGTTCCATTCATATAAAGAGATTATGAAAAAAACATCCATATATTCTATTCATATAAACAGATTATAAAAGAACATCCATAGATTCTATTCATATAAATAGATTATAAAAAAACATCCATAGATTACATTCATATATACAGATGATTGGAAAACATTCACAGATTCCTCTCGAAATCCATTGTCTCAATTGTCAGATCCCTCTCTCATTCCTATAGAGTGTTTTGATATAATAGTTGAACATGTTCTCTTCCTATGAGATATTTGCACCTGAACTGTAAGCAACCAACAATCAAGCAATCGTTACCTCTTCAGCTTAAAGTACTTGAATTAATAGAACGTCCAACAGCTATACCGAGGGAATGATATCATAATATAATTTTTGACATGCATATTTCTAGGTTTTAGTTAGTTTATAGCTAAGCATTGACAAAAAGACCAGAACAGCAGAAAATGTCATACTTTATATTGAATTTATTGCTTTATATGCGCCAAGAACAGTTTCTATTTATTTTTTAAAGCTTTTCAAAAATCTTTTTACTCTTCATAACTTATAACATTAATTCCCACTTCTTTAAACAACAGAACATACATTATATGTAAGCCAATGGTTATGCTAAAAGGAATGTTCCTCTAACAATCAGTGACAAGTATTTGAAATATCCAGAATAATATGACTGGCTAGCACTATGCTTTTTGTATATGAACTTCCTTGTGAATGTTAAAAGTATCAGATATAACTTTACGGTAGTTTTATGTTCTTAGACAGTGTGAACCTATGAATGAGTCTTATATTTCACTGATATCAAAAATATTTTAAAGATGCAGTTTGTAGTTTTTATTTGCTTTCATTAAGTCATTATCTTCCTGTTACATGAATGGGCACCTATTCATCATACTACCACAGTAAACGATCATAATTTTGTAGATAAAGTTCAACATCTCCTAAGCGAAGATCATGCAAATGTCAATATTCGTAGCAAACTAGTAAGAAATCGACATAAGTTTTCATAGGTACATGACATTTGCCATATTAAAATATTCACTTGAAATTAGTTGAGGCTGCTTTCCATAGTTACACAATATTGACTGTATTACAACATTTATTGATATAAAATGGCTGCAGTTGGTTTCCAGCTACACTATATTTAAATGGTTTCCATAGTTAGACGATAATGACTGTATTATAAACATCTTCTGGTATAAAATGGATGTAGTTGGTTTCAAGCTACACTATATTTAATTGGTTTCCAGTTACACGATATTGACTGTATTTCAACATTTATTGGTATAAAATGACTGTAGTTGGTTTCCAGGTACACTATATTTAATTGGTTTCCATAGTTACACGATATTGACTGTATTTCAACATTTATTGGTATAAAATGGCTGTAGTTGGTTTCAAGCTACACTATATTGAATTGGTTTCCATAGTTACACGATATGGACTGTATTATAAACATTTTCTGGTATAAATTGGCTGTAGGTGGTTTACAGCCACATTATATTGACTGGATTTCTGGTTACACGCTATTGACTGTATTACAACAATTACTTGTATACGTTGGTTATAGTTGGTTTCCAGCTACACTATTTTGACTTGGTTTCTTTAGTTAGACGATACTGACTGCATTACAACATTTACTGGCATAACTTGACTGTTACTATGTCGAGAAGGCCCTTAACAATGCTGTTTTTGTGAGTAAATCACGTTACGTAGACTGCTTGATAAATGAATTATGCATTGACAATTCACTTGGCAAACTCTACATATACCCCGATGACAATTGCGAAAGAGGAAATCCTGGACATCCATATGCTTGTTTTAAGTTCCGTTGGAATTTCAAGCAAAGATAAATAACTGGATCTACCGTCACTCTACTTGATTCCTAGATTACACAAGTGTTCTTACAAACAGCATTGTATTGCAAGGTCTACCAAATGCTCCACGAAATATCTTTCCAAATCATTAACATATCATCAACCAACTGCGAAAACCAGGATTCAGAGTTAATGCGACAATAGCTACCCAAGAGGTGGTGTGAATCATATGTGGATTCAGCAGAACCATGAAGACCTGTTAGAATACATACAATCTAGGTTATTCTCCTCCTGCAAAGGCATTACAAAAATCGACTTTTCTACCCTCTACATAACTATTTCCCACTCAAAGCGGACATCACAACACGGAACTCAGAACACAAAGACACAAAATAGAATAAAACATTTACTGGGAAAAATGACATTTGTTTGGATTCAATCTACAATACATTGACTATAAAACAACTTTTAATAATAAGTTGTTGTAGTCTGTTTCCATAGTTACATGATATTATATGCATATCATGTAGTAGTAAGACTAAAAGTTAGAAATAACCGAAGAAACAATGACGAATGGACAATCCAGAGACACCGGTAACATTGGACACAAGACGCATAACGAACACAAACAAAAAAGAAGCACAACACATATACGACCTAGAGAAAAGATGAGCAACACAGAGGAAATAAAATAATTTGACCTGGTATTCGCCTTAGCGATTGTAAATTAAGGATCGCACTTTTACTGAGATAAATACCAAATAAACTGCTGAACTTTTATTTTCGTTTGATGTTTTAAGACACATTATATGTACTTCATCTGCCTGTGTATCGTTATCGTCAATAACAAATACAAACACAAATACAAAAGCACAAAACCTTTGTAAACATTCATACAAATACAAACCGATAAGAAGACCTGTTACTACGTGAGGGTATCTTCTTATATATCATTTACTGTACACTTAGTGTTTCCTACGGGCTTTACATTTTTGCTATATTGACTGTTTCAAACATGACAAGTTTAAATCCTTAGATATAAGAATCAACATGATAACATACTAGTTTTGATTGTGAAACAACTAAGTGCAATATATGAATCTGAGTTCAGTCCCAGGTTTTAGTGGAGTCCGTGTTGCACAATCTGTAGTGTTTTTATGGCCCGTCATTGTTTATGTTTTCGCATTTTTTTCTATCCATTGTTTCACTACAAAGTCAAGAGATTCTGAATAGACCAGTTTTTGTGCTAGAAATTCTGAAAATTCTGAAAATTACTAAAAATTCTGAACATTGCTGAAAATTCTGAACAGATTCTGAACAGATTCTGAAAATTCTGAAAATTGCTGAACAGATTCTGAACATTGCTGAAAATTCTGAACAGATTCTGAAAATTGCTGAAAATTCTGAACAGATTCTGAACATTACTGAAAATTCTGAACAGATTCTGAACATTGATGAAAATTCTGAACAGATTCTGAACATTACTGAAAATTCTGAACAGATTCTGAACATTATCTTTCTTCTTAAATCAATATATTTTACTTCATTTTCATTAGATTTTAACTAAATATAGAATGTGATATTTCATTAATTAATTATTTAAAAAAAAATTAGAACAGCTATATTATTTCATTTTTCATTAAATTTGACATTTTCTTTATTTCAATCTTTCTTCTTAAATCAATATATTTTATTTCATTTTCGTTAGATTTTAACTAATTATGGAAAGGGATCAGAGAAAGGATATTTTACTAATTAATTTTTTTAAATTAAATTACAACAACTATATTATTTCATTTCTTATTAGATTGGTCATTTTCTTTATTTCAAGTTTTTCTTCTTAAATCAATATTATTTTACTTCATTTTCATTAGATTTTTACTAAATATAGCATGTGATATTTCACTAATTAATTATTTAAGAAAAATTAAATTTAAGCAACTATATTATTTCATTTTTTATTAAATTTGTCATTTTAATATCAATTTTTTTCTTCTTAATTCAATGTATTTTACTTCATTTTTAAAAATTATTTAAAAACTTTGAAGTAGCCCCAACTTAAGTGCTAAAACAACAATCTACACTATAAGTATGTAAGTAAGAGCAAAACAATTTTTTTGACCTGTATATTATAAAACAGTATGGTATCAATTGCCAATTGATAAACCTGTATCCAGTTTAAATATATTAGAGAGGTGTCATATCCCTGCATGGATTCTGCTGAAAATTCTGAACAGATTATGAACATTTTAACTAAATATATCATGTAATATTTCACTGATTAATTACATTTTAAAATTAAATTACAACAAATATATTATTTCATTTCTCATTAAATTTGACATTTTCATTTTTTCATTTTCATTAGATCTTAACTAAATATAGAAAGGGATATTTCACTAATTATTTTTTTTAATTAGATTACAATAGCTATATTATTTCATTTCTTATTAAATTTGTCATTTTCTTTATTTCAAATTGTTCTTCTTAAATCAGTATGTTTTACTTCAATTTTAAAAATTGATTAAAAACCTTTAAGTGGCCCCAACTTAAGTGCTAAAACAACAATCTACACTCACTATAAGTAGGTATGTTTGTGAGAGCAAAATAATTTTATTGACCTGTATATCATAAAAACAGTATGGTATCAATTGCCAATTGATAAAACATGCATCCAGTGAAATATTACATGATATATTTAGTTAAAATGTTCATAATCTGTTCAGAATTTTCAGCAGAATCCATGCAGGGATATGACACCTCTCTAATATATTTAAACTGGATACAGGTTTATCAATTGGCAATTGATACCATACTGTTTTATGACATACAGGTCAAAAAAATTGTTTTGCTCTTACTTACATACTTATAGTGTAGATTGTTGTTTTAGCACTTAAGTTGGGGCCACTTCAAAGTTTTTAATTAATTTTTAAAAATGAAGTAAAATACATTGAATTAAGAAGAATAAAATTGATATAAAAATGACAAATTTAATAAAAAATGAAATAATATAGTTGCTTAAATTTAATTTTTCTTAAATAATTAATTAGTGAAATATCACATGCTATATTTAGTAAAAAATCTAATGAAAATGAAGTAAAATAATACTGATTTAAGAAGAAAAATTTGAAATAAAGAAAATGACCAATCTAATAAGAAATGAAATACTATAGTTGTTGTAATTTAATTTAAAAAAATTAATTAGTAAAATATCCTTTCTCTGATCCCTTTCCATAATTAGTTAAAATCTAACGAAAATGAAATAAAATATATTGATTTAAGAAGAAAGATTGAAATAAAGAAAATGTCAAATTTAATGAGAAATGAAATAATATAGCTGTTCTAATTTTGTTTAAAATAATTAATTAATGAAATATCACATTCTATATTTAGTTAAAATCTAATGAAAATGAAGTAAAATATATTGATTTAAGAAGAAAGATATTGTTCAGAATTTTCAGCAATGTTCAGAATCTGTTCAGAATTTTCATCAATGTTCAGAATCTGTTCAGAATTTTCAGCAATGTTCAGAATCTGTTCAGAATTTTCAGTAATTTTCAGAATCTGTTCAGAATTTTCAGCAATTTTCAGAATCTGTTCAGAATTTTCAGCAATTTTCAGAATCTGTTCAGAATTTTCAGAATTTTAAGACACTTTTCAGAATTTCTAGCACAAAAACTGGTCTATTCAGAATCTCTTGACTTTGTAGTGTTTGTCTGTTCTTCTTTGATTTACGAATACATTCTCATTCATTTCTAACTTACGATCCAGATAAGCATATTGGTCTAGTACAAAGAAGACATGATCATAAACTCGTTCTCGCCATGATATTGCTTACAAATGGCTCACCCGGAATAATTATTAACCGAATATTCAATATAAAGCTTCTTATAGCCTCCTATGGTATTCTCAAACTATTCATACATTGTCTCTTTTCAATTCGTAATCCATTATATTTCATATCCACCAAAATACAGTTACACTGTACATCTGCAAAATGTCATGGCGTCAGAATAAATTTAAAATTGTGGTGCTTTTATTAGAATTATATAGATCTAATTAGATATACAATTTCTCAGGTGTATAATTCTTTTTTCTATCTTCAATTTAACTAAGCTTTATTGATCTCTGTACATTTTGTTTGTAATGCAAACAGTACCGTTACCTTATCCCGACCTCGTTAACGTTAGTAACCATATGTAATTATTAGTACTTATTAGTATAAAATATATATTATAGATGCATTTTTAGATCAATGTGATATATTTAGCAAATACAATTTTCCACAATATTTTAATACTCTAACAAGCCTTTTTTTAACTTGCGAGAGATATATATATATAGAAGCAATAAAGAAGTCACATATTGTCTCATATGTTATCAAATATATCGGCACAACTTTATACAAGTACACTTGTAAATATGTATGTATTTTTAATCTACAGGGACAAACCCCACTTGATGTAGCAGTATTCTTTAGTCATACTCAGCTGGTTGAAATATTATTGGAAAAAGGAGCAGATCCAAATTGTAGATATTCCAATGTAAGTACCAATTACATCTAGTTGTAATATACAGTAAAACTTACCCAATTACACATAACATTACCATAACAACCACCGATAAAGTTTAACCAGTAGTATATACGTACATTCATTGAGACAGCTATTGGCGTACATAATATACATTTTCAATAACTACGACTATGGACTACATTTAATTAGTCCATTTAATTACTGCTATATCGCCATTCAATCTGTCTGTCTGTAAATGCTTGTATCTGTTTTTATTTTTATTATTTAAAAAAGAAATATAATTCCTTTAGTTTTTATTTCTTTTTTCGAAATTTACGAAAAGGCAATTATTTTGTTTACTTTTAAAACAACATTAACGGTCAAGAATAACTTAAACAAAAACTATATCATGAATATGCAGTAGCTTCATATGATTCGTACCTCTATGGTGATATGGATTTCAAACTTGTAGAAAAAAAACGTGTTGAAATGTGGAAAAAATGTGCTCGATTGGAAATTTTTAGCTTTTTTTTACTTTAAAAAATAACCGAATTAGGAGCTAAAGTGAGCTGGGGAATCTATTCCTTGATTATTGAACATAAAACTCTTATTTCAATGTAAAAACTTGAGGTTAGTACCCATGCACTTTCTTTGTAATAGATGTCAAAACCAACAAATCAAACCCGCTCATTTTATTCAATGTTGAAATAACTTCATGTTTCTATGTATAATGGATGATGATCCACAGGAGATGGTTACAACCCTTCTCCCGGCCCTGACGAAATGCCAACAACACCCAACAGAGTACCTCAGGCAACTGCTGCAAATTGTTTGTGTGATGATTCTGCCATACCCAGATCCCTTCCTAGACATTCACCATAGAAGTTGGAACGGGCAGATTGAAATTAGGACGGATGCGATGTATTTTCCAATTTCTTATCACACAGACACTCGTTTTATTTAGCCTCTGAAGAAACCCCAGAAAGCCTTCTCCGTTTGACTAGAAATACTCGACACATGTTTTTAAATGAAACAGGACGATATTACACCCTGTCACCAGTAAACAGAGCTATGATGTCTGTGATGTTGCTGAGATCATACCCATCTTATCATAATCTTGCTCTTATTGTCAATGTAAGTGTTGCTACGGTTCACAATGACATAAATTGATGCATTCTGATCAAAAAGAAAGCATTAAAACGTTGTGTGCAATAACCAACAATATCCAAATAAAGAGATATAGCAAGTGCAGTCGGTGTAATTGATTCAACATCTACATCAATTTATCCTGCTATGACAGCATTTACCGACCAATATAGCCTGCCCAATATTTGTTTTTGATATTGGTCAGTTATAAATAGAACATACAAATGTAAAACGGGGCACATCGGGGGATATTGTTTTCAAATACATACACAACATTTGTTCAAATACTTTGATCATCTTCCAGTAAACGTTTACTTACGATTTAAAATTGCAGGATAAATACAATACATGTGCACTGTCGAAGCATATAGATAAATATGTATATTCGGCGCGATACGCAGGAAAAGGGTCGGCAAAGCCTCGCCTTTTCCCCCGTTGCTAAGCCTCATACACATATTACCTATATGCCTCGACAGTGCACAAGTATTGCATATCTATCATCCGCAAATCGAACCACAAGAACTGTATTTTACTGGACATCGACATTTCCATGCAATACATACCCAATTAGTTATTGACAACGCCGGTTATATTTAGTCTGCCGAGGCGCGGATTTTAGGTCATCAAAATAATCCAAAACAATTTACAATGATGCAACAAATTTGTGCAAATGGACCGATACACTTTCCGGAAGAATGCGTAATTTTGGCCGAATATATTTACCGAAATCGACACCCAACAACTGCGCTATTTACAACACCACAAATAAACCGAAAACCAGAACACCCGTGCAATCTACCTGTCGGTGTTGTTGTATACCGTAGTGGTAGATAGTTATTGAAAATGTCTAATAACAGGACAACACACTTGAAACCAGGAATATTAAGTAACAGCTGGTTAGCAGTGATCATTGATGGCAAGTTGAAGTGCAACACACTTGAAAACAAACATGGAATACTGCATAGTATCTGTTTAGCAGTGATCCTTTATGGCAAGTTGAAGTGCAACACACTTGAAGCAAGGAATATTGAGTAACAGCTGGTTAGGAGTGATCGTTAAGAGCAGGTTTTTACACAATATTTTAATACTCTAACAAGTCTTTTTTTACTTGCGAGAGAGAGATAGATATAAATAGAAATAATAAAAGAAGTCACATATTGTCTCATATGTTATCATATGTCCTATAAAATATGTAATCAAGTATATCGGCACAACTTTATACAAGTATATCTGTATATATGTATGTATTTTTAATCTACAGGAAAAAACCCCACTTCACGTAGCAGTATCCAAAGCATATACTCAGATTGTTGAGTTATTAATTGAAAAAGGAGCAGATCCAAATAACAGAGATGACGATGTAAGTACCAAATATATCTGGTCGTAATATACAGTAAAAGTTACCCAATTAGACATAAAATTAACATAACAACCACCTAT
Source organism: Bathymodiolus brooksi (assembly GCA_963680875.1). NCBI lineage: Eukaryota > Metazoa > Mollusca > Bivalvia > Mytilida > Modiolidae > Bathymodiolus > Bathymodiolus brooksi. Next base: position 35,595,795 of record OY804580.1, on the reverse strand, counting down.
AAAGTTTATTCTATTAATCTGTAGTATATACGTACAGTACACTCCAAGTGTATCAACGATCAAACTTTCAGGTCCGACATATTCCTCCCAAAATGTCCGACAAATTTGAGAGTCAACACTCTCTAAGTCCGACTATTTGGTCGGACATTTTGGTCGGACGTGAGAGTGGATATTAAAAGATTTTTTTTTTACATTTCTCGAGGTGAATATGTCAAACATTTTGTGATCGATGCGTATTTGTAAGCGTACTTTCTTTCCAGTGTGTAGAATGTGCGGGTGCGTAAATACCCTAGTGTATTTTTACCTTGCACCATATTCGCGCCAGGAAAGGTAGCTCCAATGTCAATATTTGTCACGCTCGGGCACAACAGTCGTTCGATGCATAGGAGCACCTCATAATCAAAGAATTGTACAATAATTTCGAGTTACACCGTTTGTGTTTCTTTAATCTGTTTAATTTTAATAGATCTTTCTAGTACATTTAAATTTTACGATTACAATCGAATGCTAGAAATATCGTAACTTTTCCGAAATATAAACTTTAAAATTATATACGCCGAGTCCAGCCCTGGCTTGGATTTCTCGAAAAAAGTTTTCTAAACAAACCAAATTAAATTTGAGTAAAAACTCGACTTAAGTTTGCGTTTTGACTTTGTTTGTTTGGAGAAATCACTGACGATTTAAAAAAAAATAATCTGTTGTCACTTAAAACAGTCAATGAGGCCGGTACGGCTGTGTGCATGAATGAATAAGAAATAATTCTTTCGGAGTGTGATATCCATATAAAGGTGAAATAACGGATGCAAAAATCACCGTCTAAATTTACACAATATTCCGTTTACAAATATTTCAAGTCCCTATACTTGTTCATCTGTGACGGCAATATGTGTATTGGACTAGGTATTACAGCCAGCTTGATATGAATTAATTAGCTCAAGTGGAAGGAACATCTTGTCGACACAAATTTCCAGGTGTCAGTGGGAGAACAATTATAATTAATTCTATTTAATGTTGTTGTTTTTTATTACTATTTGTTTTTAGGTACATTTGCAATCATTGAAGTAAATTTAATTTGAGAATCAACACTCTCTAAGTCCGACGTGAGAGTGGATATTTAAATATTTTTTTTACATTTCTCGAGGTGAACATGTCAAACATTTTGTGATCGATGCATATTTGTAAGCGTACTTTCTTTCCGGTATGTAGAATGTCCGGTTACGTAAATACCCTAGTGTATTTCTACCTTGCACCATATTCGCGCCAGGAAAGGTAGCTCAAAGGTCAATATATAACTGAAATATTGTTGAAAAGTGACGTTTAAACACCCATAGCCTCATAAAAATTATTGCAATAAAATATCGATTAAGTAACGAAATTGATATAAATTATTTTCCAGTATATTTAGTATAAAAAGCTTGTTCTACACGTTCACTGTGAGATGTATTGCAACCGCCAGTTTTAACTACAATCACGTGCGCATGCTCGTGTTTGATGGAAAGCTATAGCTATATTTAGATATTTTGTGATAATAATTTTATATTGTAAATCGATCCACCCTGTGATTTTTTTCAACAAGATACATTTTTTATAGTATATATTTTATTATAAAATACAATATTGAACTGATTTTCGATAACACTTCAATCATTGAATATTGATTTTTTCGAATGTTGAATATTTTATCCCCAGAATTGCACCCCCCTGTTAGTATACTTTTATTGCTTTATTTAAAAAAAAATAACACCAAGAACATCGATGATACGAGTCTTCTTATTCAGAAATAAACCTACAGCAAAATAAAGGTATACATTTTTTGTACTGTGAACAAAATCGTCATTTTTATCTAGATTTATCGTCCGAAAAATAAGGTACTCCTCTACTATACTAATTTGGATTAGGTGATTGGAATTAGGTGCCATCATCAAAATAAAGATTAAAAAATGTTTGTCATGCATTAGCAGTCAGTTGTAATATATAGGATGTAACCAATATACAGGAAGAGCCCCTACTGTGAAGCCATTCAATGAAAATAACAACCTGACCATATTGTTAAATAAGAATAAGAAATATATAAGAAATTAAATTTATAGAAGGCAAGGATTTATATAATTAACACATTAAGTCACATTTCATTTATTTAGCTTGGGTCAGTTATCAATTAAAAAGACAAAAATGGTTTTAAAAAAAAATCTGTCTAAGATATAAATTTATTTTTTAAGTACAAATAAATTGGAAGACGGCTTGAAAATCGAAAACGTAGAATAGTTATCTATGTTTATAAGTCTTAGTAAAAAGAGTCTCGAGCAACGTTTTTTTTTCCCATCTGTGATAGGTGTATTTGTAGATCATGAATGCACGATGCGACAACATGCTGAGATGGGTGATGTTTTGACAGGTAAACTGTAAAAAAAAAAACCGTAGAATACACTAATAAAATATTATTTCACCTATATCAGGACTCCGCAGACTGCCAATTTTCAAGAAGAAAAAAAACGGGATTTACGGATTTATGACCCATTCGTCATGAACAAAATAAAACTTAAATTTTACTAAATAATTTTAATCCAAATTTGCCTTTAAAGAAATAAATGTATAAATTAGAATTATTTACCCGGGTTCGTTCGCCCTACATTTGGCAAACACGTAAAAGAGCAAACGCACCCGATATCGTAAACCGGCAACTGTCTTCAGCAAGTGAAAGGGCCTTGGCATCGATTGTTGCGAGTACATAGGGACATATTATATTCACTTCTAGTGCACTTAAAACATGGGTACTGCATGTTAATACATTTTATTCATGGATATTATTGTATATATCGCCCGTGACAGCCGTTAGCATATCTATGCTTTCCGTACCACTGTATATCACTCATTTACTTCAGCTTTACTATGATATGCATGTTTCTTTATGCACAAATTTATTGGTTAGCAGAATTTGGGGACGTTTCCTGTTTACAGTTTAACTATCTGAGAGTGGAGACTCTCACTCCGACCTGGGAGGATTTGGTCGGACAATTGTCGGACAATTTGGTCGGACATTTGTCGGACAATTTGGTCGGACATTTGTCGGTGTGAAGTCCGACAAAACTCTCTGTCCGACCTGAGTGTTTGATCGTTGATACACTTGGAGGGATCTGTACATTCATTGAGACAGCTATTGGCGTGCATACTAGACATTTTCAATAACTATCTACGACTACAATTTACAACGACACCGACAGGTAAATTGCACGGAGTCATATGAAAATGTACTGATAACATGATTTTTAAAGTCCATTTAATTATTGCTATATCGCCATTCAATCTGTCTGTATATGCCTGCATCTGTTTTTATTTTTATTATTTAAAAAACAAATCCTTTCCGGAATCTGTATAATTTAAATAAAGTCCTAATGTAGGAATGTTTTTCCTAATTTAACCTGAATGCATGGACTGAACACATGTCTATTGTGAATGCAAACGTTGTTGCCAGGGGATTAGGGGGGTCGGTTTAGGGAGATTTCACTCTAGTCCATTACCGGACATTCCACTGATGTGCTTTGCTTTATATATTTTGCTCAAGGGTCGACCTGTTCTGCACATCGCCGCTATCAACAACAATGTAGAAGCCGCCAAGCTTTTTCTATTGAATGGTGCAGACGTAAACGCCAACGATTTCGCTGTAAGTATATCCGTATGTTAATTAAATATAATACATTTCTGGTTTTCTTCTTCTAAATCTACACATTGAGTTGAAAATAAAACCAATCACTGCAGCATATACCATTGTTCTGAAAACCATTACGTTGATATATGAATAATAAAGACAGAATGAAAATGTGCTTATGCAAATAAATGATAATGACAGAAGCAGGTCGAAACATAGGTTCTGTATTTGGAAAAAGCACAAAAACTTTGCGCGATATTTACTAAGACCCCTTACACAATATCTTGATCACCACCATATATATAAGCAAGCAATAAGGAAAATATTAACAAATTCGATTTATTTTGACAAGCAATAAAGAAAACGCACATATATTCCATTCATATAAATTAACAATGAAAAAAAAACACCTTCACTGATATAAACAGATTATAAAAACATCCACAAATTCCATTCATATAAACAAACAATAAAGAAAGCATTCACATATTCAATTCGCATAAAGTAATGGCGAAGAAAACCTCCGAAAATTCCATTTATGTAAACAAACGACAGGATAAACATGCATAGATTCCATTGATATAAAAACAATAAAGAAAACATTCACTGATTCCATTCATACAAGCAAACAATACAGATAACATTCACATGTTCCATTCATATAAACAGATTATGAAAAAAACATCCATATATTCTATTCAGATAAACAGATTATAAAAAAAACATCCATAGATTACATTCATATATACAGATGATAAGAAAACATTCACAGGTTCCTCTCGAAATCCATTGTCTCAATTATTAGATCCCTCTCTCATTCCTATAGAGTGTTTTGATATAATAGTTGAACATGTTCTCTTCCTATGAGATATTTGCACCTGAACTGTAAGCAACCAACAATCATGCAATCGTTACCTCTTCAGCTTAAAGTACTTGAATTACTAGAACGTCCAACAGCTATACCGAGGGAATGATATCATAATATAATTTTTGACATGCATATTTCTAGATTTTAGTTAGTTTATAGCTAAGCATTAACAAAAAGACCAGAACGGCAGAAAATGTCATACTTTATATTGAATTTATTGCTTTATATGCGCCAAGAACAGTTTCTATTAATTTTTTTAAGCTTTTCAAAAACCTTTTTACTCTTCATAACTTATAACATTAATGCCCATTTCTTTAAACAACAGAACATACATTATATGTAAGCCAATGGTTATGCTAAAAGCAATGTTCCTCTAACAATCAGTGACAAGTAAATGAAATATCCAGAATAATATGACTTGGCTTGCAATATGCTTGTTGTAAATATGAACTTCCTTGTGAATGTTAAAAGTATGAGATATAACTTTACTGTAGTTTTATGTTCTTAGACTGTGAACCGATGAATGAGTCTTATATTTCACTGATATCAACAATATTTTAAAGATGCAGTTTGTAGTTTTTATTTGCTTTCATTAAGTCATTATCTTCCTGTTACATGATACTTCCACAGTAAACGATCATAATTTTGTAGATAAAGTTCAGCATCTACTAAGCGAAGATCATGCAAATGTCAATATTCGTAGCAAATTAGTAAGAAATCGACATAAGTTTTCATAGGTACATGACATTTGCCATATTAAAATATTCACTTGAAATTAGTTGAGGCTGCTTTCCATAGTTACACAATATTGACTGTATTACAACATTTATTGGTATAAAATGGCTGCAGTTGGATTCCAGCTACACTATATTTAAATGGTTTCCATAGTTACATGATAATGACTATTATAAACATCTTCTGGTATAAAATGGCTGTAGTTGGTTTCAAGCTACATTATATTTAATTGGTTTCCAAAGTTACACGATATTGACTGTATTTCAACATCTATTGGTATAAAATGACTGTAGTTGGTTTCCAGGTACACTATATTTAATTGGTTTCCATAGTTACACGATATTGACTGTATTTCAACATTTATTGGTATAAAATGGCTGTAGTTGGTTTCAAGCTACACTATATTGAATTGGTTTCCATAGTTACACGATATTGACTGTACTATAAACATGTTCTGGTATAAATTGACTGTAGGTGGTTTACAGCCACATTAAATTGACTGGATTTCTGGTTACACGCTATTGACTGTATTACAACAATTACTTGTATCCGTTGGTTATAGTTGGTTTCCAGCTACACTATTTTGACTTGGTTTCTTTAGTTAGACGATACTGACTGCATTACAACATTTACTGGCATAACTTGACTGTTACTATGTCAAGAAGGCCCTTAACAATGCTGTTTTTGTGAGTAAATCACGTTACGTAGACTGCTTGATAAATGAATTATGCATTGACAATTCACTTGGCAAACTCTACATATACCCCGATGACAATTGCGAAAGAGGAAATCCTGGACATTCACATGCTTGTTTTAAGTTCCGTTGGAATTTCAAGCAAAGATAAATAACTGGATCTACCGTCACTCTACTTGATTCCTAGATTACACAAGTGTTCTTACAAACAGCATTGTATTGCAAGGTCTACCAAATGCTCCACGAAATATCTTTCCAAATCATTAACATATCATCAACCAACTGTGAAAACCAGGATTCAGAGTTAATGCGACAATAGCTACCCAAGAGGTGGTGTAAATCATATGTGGATTCAGCAGAACCATGAAGATATGTTAGAATACATACAATCTAAGTTATTCTCCTCCTGCAAAGACATTACAAAAATCGACTTCTCTACCCTCTACATAACTATTTCCCACTCAAAGCGAACATCACAACACGGAACTCAGAATGCAAAGACACAAAATAGAATAAAACATTTACTGGGAAAAATGACATTTGTTTGGATTCAATCTACAATATATTGACTATAAAACAACTTTTAATAATAAGTTGTTGTAGTCTGTTTCCATAGTTACATGATATTATATGCATACCATGTAGTAGTAAGACTAAAAGTTAGAAATAACTGAAGAAACAATGACGAATGGACAATCCAGAGACACCGGTAACATTGGACACAAGACGCATAACGAACACAAACAAAAAAGAAGCACAACACATATACGACCTAGAAAAAAGATGAGCAACACAGAGGAAATAAAATAATTTGACCTGGTATTCGCCTTAGCGATTGTAAATTAAGGATCACACTTTTACTGAGATAAATACCAAATAAACTGCTGAACTTTTATTTTCGTTTGATGTTTTAAGACACATTATATGTGCTTCATCTGCCTGTGTATCGTTATCGTCAATAACAAATACAAACACAAATATAAAATAAAAGCACAAAACCTATGTAAACACTCATACAAATACAAACCGATAAGAAGACCTGTTACTACGTGAGGGTATCTTTTTATATATCATTTACTGTACACTAGTGCTTCCTACGGGCTTTACATTTTTGCTATATTGACTGTTTCACAAATGACAAGTTTAAATCCTTAGATATAAGAATCAACATGATAACATACTAGTTTTGATTGTGAAACAACTAAGCGCAATATATGAATCTGAGTTCAGTCCCAGGTTTTAGTGGAGTCCGTGTTACTCAATCTGTGGTGTTTGTATTGCCCGTCATTGTTTATGTTTTCGCATTTATTTGTGTCCATTGTTTGTCTGTTCTTCTTTGATTTACGAATACATTCTCATACATTTTTAGCTTACGATCCAGATAAGCATATTGGTCTAGTACAAAGAAGACATGATCATAAACTTGTTCTTGCCATGTTATTGCTAATGGCTCACTCGGAATAATTACTAACCGAAGATTCAATTTATAACTTCTGATAGCCTCCTATGGTATCCTCAAACTATTCATACATTGTCTCTTTCCACATCGTAATCCATTATATTTCATATCCACCAAAATACAGTTACACTGTACATCTGCAAAATGTCATGGCGTCAGAATAAATTTAAAATTGTGGTGCTTTCATTAGAATTATATAATTAGATATACAATATATCAGGTGTATAATGCTTTTTTATATCTTGAATTTAACTAAGCTGTATTGAACGCTGTACATTTTGCTTGTAATGCAAACAGTACCGTTACCTTATCACGACCTCGTTAACGTTAGTAAGCATATATAATTATTAGTATTTATTAGTATAAAATATATATTATAGATGCATTTTTAGATCAATGTGATATATTTAACAAATACAATTTTACACAATATTTTAATACTCTAGCAAGCCTTTGTTTACTTTCGAGAGATATATATATATAGAAACAATAAAGAAGTCACATATTGTCTCATATGTTATCATATTATGTGCTATAATATAGGTAATCAAATATATCGGCACAACTTTATACAAGTACACATGTAAATATATATGTATTTTTAATCTACAGAGAGAAACCCCACTTTATGTAGCAGTATTCTTTAGACATACTCAGCTGGTTGAATTATTAATGGAAAAAGGAGCATATCCAAATTGCAGAGATGACGAGGTAAGTACCATTACATCTAGTCGTAATATACAGTAAAACTTACCTAATTACACATAATATTACCATAACAACCACTGAGACAGCTATTCGTGTGCATAATAGACATTTTCAATAACTATCTACGAATACGATCTACAACGAAACCGACAGGTAAATTGTACGGGGTCATATGAAAATGTATTGATAACATGATTTTTAAAGTCCATTTAATTACTGCTATATCACCATCTGTCTGTCTGTATATGCTTATATCTGTTTTCATTTTTATTATTTAAAAAAGAAATATAATTCCTTCAGTGATGATTCTGCCACACCCAGATCCCTTCCTAGACATTCGCCATAGAAGTTGGAACGGACAGATTGAAACTAGGACGGATGCGATGTATTTTCCAATTTCTTTTCACACAGACACTCGTTTTATTTAGCCTCTGAAGAAATCCCAGAAAGCCTTCTCCGTTTGACTATAACTACTCGACACTTGATATTAAATGAAACAGGACGATATTACACCCTGTCACCAGTAAAGAGAGCTATACTGTATATGATGTTGATGAGATCCTACCCATCTTATCATAATCTTGCTCTTTTTGTCAATGCAAGTGTTGCTAGGTTTACAATGAGATAAATTGATGCATTCTAATCAAAAAGAGAGCATTAGAACGTGTTGTGCAATGGCCAAACATATCCGAATAAAGAGATATAGCAAGCGCAGTCGGTGTAATTGATTCAACATCTACAGAAATATATCATCTGCAAATCAAACCACAAGAACTGTATTTTACTGGGCATCGACATTTCCATGCAATACATACCCAATTAGTTATTAACAAAGTTTGTTATATTTACTATGCCGAAGCGCGGATCTTAGGTCATCAAAATAGTGCAAAACAATTTACAATGATGCAACAAATTTGTGCAAATGGACCACTACACTTCCCGGAAGACTGCGTAATTTTAGCCGAATATTTACCGAAATCGACACCCAACAGCTGCGCTATTTACAACACAACAAATAAACCGAAAACCAGAACACCCGTGCAATCTACCTGAAAATGTCTAATAACTGGGCAACGCACTTGAAACAAGGAATACTAAGTAACAGCTGATTAACAGTGATCATTGGTGGCAAGTTGAAGTGCAACACACTTGAAAACAAACATGGAATACTGCGTAACATCTGTTTAGCAGTCATCCTTTATGGCAAGTTGAAGTGCAACACACTTGAAAACAAACATGGAATACTGATTAGGATCTGGTTAGCAGTGATCCTTTATGGCAAGTTCAAGTGCAACACACTGGAAGCAAGGAATATTGAGTAACAGCTGGTTAGGATTGATCGTTATTAGCAGGTTTTTACACAATATTTTAATACTCTAACAAGTCTTTTTTTACTTGCGAGAGAGAGATAGATATATATAGAAATAATAAAGAAGTCACATATTGTCTCATATGTTATCATATATCCTATAAAATAGGTAATCAAGTATTTCGGCACAACTTTAGGCAAGTATATCTGTATATATGTATGTATTTTTAATCTACAGGGGAAAACCCCACTTCACGTAGCAGTATCCAATGCAGATACTCAGATTGTTGAGTTATTAATTGAAAAAGGAGCAGATCCAAATAACAGAGATAACGATGTAAGTACCAAATATATCTGGTCGTAATATACAGTAAAAGTTACACAATTAGACATAGAATTAACATAACAACCACCTATAAAGTTTATACTATTAATCAGTAGTATATACGTACATTCATTGAAACAGCTATTGGTGTGCATAATAAACATTTTCAATAACTATCTAAGACTACGGTCTATAACGACACCGACATGTAAATTGCGCGGTGTCATATGAAAATGTATTGATAACATGATTTTTAAAGTTCATTTAATTATTGCTATATCGCCATGCAATCTGTCTGTCTGTATATGCTTGCATCTGTTTTTATTTTTATTATTTAAAAAAAAAATCCTTTAGTTATTTTTGTTTTTTTTTCGAAATTTACGAAAAGGCAATTATTTTGTTTATTTTTTAAACATCATTAACGGTAAAGAATAACTTAAACAAAACTAGATTATGAAGATTTTACCTGCAGTAGCTTCATATGATTCGTACCTCCAGGATGATATGGATTGCAAACTTGTAGAAAGAAAAACGTGTTGAAATGTGAAAAAAAGTGAGCTCGATTTAAAATTTTGAGCTTTTTGTTTTCTTTAGAAAATAACCAGATTAGAAGCTAAAGTGAGCTGGGGAATATATTCTTTAATTATTGATCATAAAACTGTTATTTCAATTTAAACCTTTTTTTTATTATTAAATTAATATCTCACCACAACGCTTAAGGACAATAACTTGAGATTAGCAACCATGAAATTTCTTTGTAATAGATGTAAAAAACAATAATTCGAACCCTTCCATTTTATTCAATGTTGAAATAACTTCATGTTTCTATGAATAATGGATGATGATACAAACGAGATGGTTACAACCATTCTACCGGCCCTGAGGAGATGCCAAAAACACGCAACAGAGTACCTTAGTCAACTGCTGCAAATTTTATTTGTGATGAATGGAACAGGCAGATTGAAATTAGGACGGATGCGATGTATTTTCCAATTTCTTATCACACAGACACTCGTTTTATTTAGCCTCTGAAGAAACCCCAGAAAGCCTTCTCCGTTTGACTAGAAATACTCGACACATGTTTTTAAATGAAACAGGACGATATTACACCCTGTCACCAGTAAACAGAGCTATGATGTCTATGATGTTGCTGAGATCATACCCATCTTATCATAATCTTGCTCTTATTGTCAATGTAAGTGTTGCTATGGTTCACAATGACATAAATTGATGCATTCTGATCATAAAGAAAGCATTAGAACGTTGTGTGCAATAGCCAACAATATCCGAATAAAGAGATATAGCCAAGTGCAGTCGGTGTAATTGATTCAACATCTACATAAATTTATCCTGCTATTACAGCATTTACCGACCAAAATAGCCTGCCCAATATTTTGTTTTTATATTGTTCAGTTATAAATTGAACATACAAATGTAAAACGGGGCACATCGGGGGGTATTGTTTTCAAATACATACACAACATTTGTTCAAATACTTTGATCATCGTCCAGTAAACGTGTACTTACGATTTAAAATTGCAGGATAAATACAATACATGTGAACTGTCGAAGCATATAGATAAATATGTGTATTCGGCGCGAAACGCGGGAAAAGGGTCGGCGAAGCCTCGCCTTTTCCCCCGTTTCTCAGCCTAATACACATATTACCTATATGCTTAGACAGTGCACAATTATTGCATATCTATCATCCGCAAATTGAACCACAGGAACAGTATTTTACTGGGCATCGACATTTCCATGTAATACATACCCAATTAGTTATTGACAACGCCGGTTATATTTACTATGCCGAGGCCGGATTTAGGTCATCAAAATAATGCAAAACAATTTACAATGATGCAACAAATTTGTGCAAATGGACCACTACACCTTCCGGAAGAATGCGTAATTTTGGCCGAATATATTTACCGAAATTGACACCCAACAACTGCGCTATTTACAACACAACAAATAAACCGAAAACCAGAACACCCGTGCAATCTAACTGTCGGTGTTGTTGTATATCGTAGTGGTAGATAGTTATTGAAAATGTCTAATAACTGGGCAACACACTTGAAACAAGGAATACTAAGTAACAGCTGATTAGCAGTGATCATTGGTGACAAGTTGAAGTGCAACACACTTGAAAACAAACATGGAATACTGCGTAACATCTGTTTAGCAGTCATCTTTTATGGCAAGTTGAAGTGCAACACACTTGAAAACAAACATGGAATACGGATTAGGATCTGGTTAGCAGTGATCCTTTATGACAAGTTCAAGTGCAACACACTGGAAGCAAGGAATATTGAGTAACAGCTGGTTAGGATTGATCGTTATTAGCAGGTTTTTACACAATATGTTAATACTCTAACAAGTCTTTTTTTACTTGCGAGAGAGAGATAGATATATATAGAAATAATAAAGAAGTCACATATTGTCTCATATGTTATCATATGTCCTATAAAATAGGTAATCAAGTATTTCGGCACAACTTTAGGCAAGTATATCTGTATATATGTATGTATTTTTAATCTACAGGGGAAAACCCCACTTCACGTAGCAGTATCCAATGCAGATACTCAGATTGTTGAGTTATTAATTGAAAAAGGAGCAGATCCAAATAACAGAGATGACGATGTAAGTACCAAATATATCTGGTCGTAATATACAGTAAAAGTTACACAATTAGACATAGAATTAACATAACAACCACCTATAAAGTTTATACTATTAATCAGTAGTATATACGTACATTCATTGATACAGCTATTGGCGTGCATAATAAACATTTTCAATAACTATCTAAGACTACGGTCTATAACGACACCGACATGTAAATTGCACGGTGTCATATGAAAATGTATTGATAACATGATTTTTAAAGTTCATTTAATTATTGCTATATCGCCATGCAATCTGTCTGTCTGTATATACTTGCATCTGTTTTTATTTTTATTATTTAAACAAAAAAATCCTTTAGTTTTTAGGTTTTTTTTTCGAAATTTACGAAAAGGCAATTATTTTGTTTATTTTTTAAACATCATTAACGGTCAAGAATAACTTAAGCAAAAATAGATTATGAATATTTTACCTGCAGTAGCTTCATATGATTCGTACCTCCAGGATGATATGGATTGCAAACTTGTAGAAAGAAAAACGTGTTGAAATGTGAAAAAAAGTGAACTCGATTTTAAATTTGAGCTTTTTGTTTTCTTTAGAAAATAACCAAATTAGAAGCTAAAGTGAGCTGGGGAATATATTCTTTAATTATTGATCATAAAACTGTTATTTCAATGTAAAACTTTTTTTTATTATTAAATTAATATCTCACCACAACGCTTAAGGACAATAACTTGAGATTAGCAACCATGAAATTTCTTTGTAATAGATGTAAAAAACAATAATTCGAACCCTTCCATTTTATTCAATGTTGAAATAACTTCATGTTTCTATGTATAATGGATGATGATACAAATGAGATGGTTACAGCCATTCTCCTGGCCCTGACAAGATGCCAACAACACGCAACAGAGAACCTTAGGCAACTGCTTCACATTTTATTTGTGATGATTCTGCCACACTCAGATCCCTTCCTAGACATTCGCAATAGAAGTTGGAACGAGCAGATTTAAATTTGGACGGATGCGATTTATTTTCCAATTTCTTATCACACAGACACTCGTTTTATTTAGCCTCTGGCGAAATCCCAGCAAGCCTTCTCCGTTTGACTGGAACTACTCGACACTTGTTTTTAAATGAAACAGGACGATATTACACCCTGTCATCAGTAAACAGAGATATGATGTATATGATGTTGCTGCAATCCTACCCATCTTATCATAATCTTGCTCTTATTGTCAATGTAAGTGTTACTTCGGTTCACAATGAGATAAATTGATGCATTCTGATCAAAAAGAAAGCATTATAACGTTTTGTACAATGGCCAACAATAACAGAGTAGAGAGAAAAGTAATGTGCATGGACTAAACTTGAAAGTGCAGTCGGTGTAATGGATTCAACTTCTACAGAAATCTATCATCCGCAAATCGAACCACAAGAACTGTATTTCCTTGGGCATCGACATTTCCATGCAGTACATATCCAATTAGTTATTGACAACGCCAGTTATATTTACTATGCCGAGACACGGGTTTTAGTTCATCAAAATGATGCAAAAGAATTTACAATGATGCAACGCATTTGTGCAAATGGACCACTACACTTCCCGGAAGACTGCATAATTGTGGCCGAATAGATTTACCGAAATCGACCCCCAACAGTTGTGCTATTTACAACACAACAAATAAACCGAAAACCAGAACACCCGTGCAATCTACCTGTCGGTGTCGTTGTAGACCGTAGTCGTAGGTAGTTATTGAAAATGTCTAAAAACAGGACAACAAACTTGAAACTAGGAATACTGAGTAGCAACTGGATAGCAGTGATCCTTTATGGCAAGTTGAAGTACTACACACATGAATCAATGAATAATGAGTAATAGCTGGTTAGCAGTGATCCGTGATGGTAAGTTGAAGTGAACTAAACATGAAACAAGGAATACTGATTAATAGTTCGTTAGCAGTGATCCTTGATGGCAAGTTGAAGTGCAACAAACTTGAAACAAGAAATACTAAGTAATATCTGCTTAGTAGTGAGCGTTGATGGCAAGTTGAAGTGAAACAAACATGAAACAAGGAATACTGAGTAATAGCTGGTTAGCAGTAATTATTGATGGCAAGTTGAAGTGCAACAAACTTGAAACAAGAAACACTAAGTACCATCTGATTAGTAGCGATCGTTGATGGTAAGTCGATGTGTAGCAAACTTAAATGTGAATCAGAGTTCCGTCCCTTGTCTTAGTGGAGTTCATGTTGCTCAATCTGTTGTTTTCATGCAGTGTTTTGTAGACTTTGATCGTATTTGTTCTTTGACCATTGTTTGTCTGTTCTTCTTTGATTTACGAATAAATTATTATGTGTTGTTAATTTACGATCCAAATCTAGTACAAAGAACACATCAGCATAATTGGACCGATATGCAATTTATTCTGGCCTTTATATTATTGAAAAATGGCTCACCCGGAACTGACGATTTAATTTATAACTTCTGATAACCACCTATGGTATCTTCAAACTCTTCATACATTGTCTCTTTTCAAATCGTCATTCACTATATTTCATATCCACCAAAATACAAAAAAAAAATGAGTGAGATTCAGAAACAGGTAGCTGATAACGAAATCATATCAAAAGAGGCACTACAAATGTCTAATTATAACCAGCAATACTCCAGGAAATTTAACATCAAAATCATGAACTATCCTGAGAATAAAGACGAAAAAATAAGAGATATATTTGTCAAGGATATTGTAAAGGACAAACTAAATGTAAAAGTTGATTCATCAGAGATCCAGGCTATACATAGGATACCAGGAAAGATCGGTGAAGCAAGACCTGTAATTGTGAAATTAGTCAATTCTGAAGTGAAATACAGGATTATGAGGGCAAAAAAGAACTTGCCAAAGAAAGAGACTGTAAGACTGGTAGACGATGTTACAAAACACAATATGGGACTTATAACAAGACTGAGAAATTGTAAAGAACTTGAAAGTGCCTGGTACTTTAATTGTTCTGTGAATGGTAAAACTTTTGACGAAAAGAGAATAAAATTTGATATTTTTGATGACATCAACAACAAAATTGCAAAAAGACACTAAATTAACCATTTGCTCTGGATTTATATGTACTATAAAGGAATACAGTGAACTTTTATTCAATAAACAGTAAGTTTGTTTACATTTTTTTTTTTTTTCAATTATATAATTTTGTTGTTTATGAATGTAAAAAAGGGTGATAAGTTAAATTAGTAAAATATCTTTTATTGTTAACACACCAAATGATCATCAAAATTAAACATTTTCAAATCCACTTCTTTTATATTATATACAATACAAATATTGTGAGCATAAAATTGTAATACAAGTACCTGTAAATTACAGTTATCATTTTTATAGCCAAAGGGAGATAACTCAAATCATATTACCAATCAATGAATCTCTTAAATTTTCTGCTGTACCCTAAAAATATCTAATCGTCAAATGAAACCTTTCAAAACGGTTTATTTTTTAATATTGGATATTTTCATTTATTAGTAATTTATTAATTCTATGTAAGATTAAATAAATACTTTAAAACTATGAATTTACAAAATGTATAACTCTCTTTTTTTGGTTTGGTTTTAAAAATCAGTGCTAATTTTCTTTTTTTCAAATGTATATGTAAAATATCAGATTGACTGCCCTCGTGTTTCAATTATTTACATGTATAAAATGTGCTATCTTAATTGTATGAATGAGTGTAGTGGTATGGTTTGTGTATCTGTGTTCTTGGTTGTATTGACTTGTAACTTGCTCCTATTGGTATATCAACATGTTAATATAACATAATGAATAACCATATACAAATTTTGTCTATGAATGTAACGGGTCTTTTTTCAAATACTAAAAAGAGGTCAGATGTATTTAATTGGGTCAAGGCAAAGAAAATCTCCATAGTTTGTTTTCAGGAGACACATAGTACCAAAGATGTAGCAGTCAAATGGGAGGACGAATGGGTAAATGTTTTTTTAGTCATGGTGATATTAAAAGTGCCGGAGTAAGTGTTATGTTCAGAAATGGTTTTGATTTTAAGGTTAATGATTCTATATTAGATCAGAATGGTCGCTATATTATTTTAGATTTAACTGTTTATGAACAACGTTTAACACTAGTTTGTTTATACGGTTACAACACTGACAAACCTGAATTGTTTACTGAAATACTGCAAAAGTCTGCAGGATTTGCTAATACTAGTTTTTTATTTTGTGGTGACTGGAATGTAGTACAGAATAAATCTGATGATACTTATAATGTAATACATGACAGAAACCAAAATGCACGTAAGAAAATAGAGGAACTTAAAGAAACATTTGAATTATTAGATCCTTGGCGAACTTGTTATCCTGTGGATAAAAAGTTCACATGGCGTCAAACCTCTCCTATTAAACAAAGCAGAATTGATTACTTTCTTGTCTCAGAAGTTATGTTTTCTCTCATGGAGTATACCAAAATAATTCCAGGCTATAGAACTGACCACTCTGCCATTGTTTTTAGTTTTTCTGCCTCTCCTGCTAATCGGAGAAAGGGCTACTGGAAATTTAATTCCCAATTATTGAGGGACTCAAATTATATTGATATAGTTAAAACATGCATTAGAGATACATTATCTGAATACTATTCAGTTGGAAATATTGATGATTTTCTTCATGTTGAATTATTATGTAATGATCAGGTGTTTTTTGAAATATTGAAAATGAAAATCAGAAGTGTTTCCATAACCTACAGTATAAGAAAATCTCGAGATGAAAAGGAAAAAACATTAAAACTTGAGAATGACATACAAATTTGAGAAAATCAAATGAATTTGAATCCTACTGAGTTTATTCAGGCATCTTTGAATCAGAAAAAGGGGGAATTAGAAAATCGGAGGCAGGATATAGTAGAGGGTTTACTTCTTCGATCTCGGGCCAATTGGCATGAGAATGGGGAAAGATGCTCTGAATATTTTTGTAAATTAGAAAAAAAGTCCTCTATCAACAAAACCATTTCTGAACTTATCAATGAAAAAGGTAATCATATTTCAGAACAATCAAAAATTCTATTTGAACAGGAACAATATTACAGGAAATTGTATTCATCCAATCATTTATGTGTAGATAATGATTTTTTCTTCCAGCATGATGTCAAATTAAGTGATGAACAAAAAAACTCTTTGGAGGGGAATTTATCATTCAAGGAATGTGGTGAATCTCTTAAATTAATGAAAAATGGCAAAAGCCCTGGGTCAGATTGTTTCACAGTAGATTTCTATAAATTCTTTTGGAACGATATTGGTGCTTTTGTTTTTCGGTCATTATATTTTGGCTATGAAACAGGCCATTTCTCTCAATTTCAGACTCAAGGAGTTATTACTTGTATTCCTAAGGAGAATAAAGATAGGCGTCCAATCAGTTTACTAAATACAGATTTAAAAATAGCTTCTGCAGCAATTGCAAATAGATTTAAACAAGTTTTAGGTGGTATTATTAGTGATACTCAAAAATGTTTTATGAAAGACAGATTCATGGGTGAAAATACTCGTCTTCTCTATGACTTAATGCACTATTTAGGAGAAAATGATATGGATGGGTTATTATTATTAGTTGATTTCGAAAAAGCTTTTGATTCTATTGAATGGAAATTTTTACAGAAAGCTTTAAATAGTTTTAATTTTGGTCCTTCTATTTGCAAATAGTTTGAAACTTTTTATGTAGACTCTAAAAGTTGTGTGATAAATAATGGACATATATCAAACTTTTTCAATCTGGAAAGAGGCTGTCGTCAAGGGGATCCACTATCTCCCTATTTATTTATTATTGGTGTTGAGTTGCTTTCCCTACAAATTAAATCAAATCCCAAAATAAAAGGAGCATTGGTGAATGATACTGAATCACTCATTAGTCAATATGCAGATGATACATTCCTTGTACTTGATGGTTGTGAGACATCACTTAGGGAGACCCTGATTTGTTTTGAAAACTTTTATAAAGCTTCAGGTCTGAAAATTAATACATCTAAAACAAGGGTAGTATGGGTGGGAAATAAAAGGTATTCCAATCAAATTCTTTGTCCAGATTTCAAATTGAACTGGTCTGTATCCAATTTCAAACTACTTGGAATAGATTTTTCTCTTGATCTCAGTTCTATGCCTGACCTAAATTTTAGAAAGAAAATTATAGATGTTTCAAAAATATTAAAAAGCTGGCAACATAGAAAATTCACCCTTCTTGGGAAGGTAACCGTGATAAAAACACTTGCACTTCCAACACTTATTCATTTACTTACCTCACTGCCAAATTTAAAACAATCACTGTTTAATGATCTAAATAAACTATTTTTTAATTTTATATGGGATGGAAAACCAGAAAAAATCAAACGAAATACACTCATAGCTGATTTTGAAGATGGAGGGTTAAAAATGATACATTTACAACAGTTCAATGCCTATCTCAAAATAAGCTGGATAAAAAGATTCTTTTCCAATTTGAAAGGTGGCTGGCAAAAAATCATGGCAAAGAATATAAAATATTATGGGGGTGAAAGAATTTTTTCCTTACAAAAGGAAAAGATCCTTGAAATTTCTAAAATATTCAGTAACCCATTTTGGAAAGATGTCCTTTATAGCTTGTATTTAGCAAAGCCACTTGTAAAATTGAATATAAAGGAGTGTTTATCTCTTGATCTACTTAACTTTGTATCGATTGATGATTTCCCTTTTTATATGAGATGGGAAAATGCAGGTGTAACAAACTTAAATCATATGATGGATACTGTTACAAAAAATTTCTTGGCTTTTGAAAAGATTAAAACATTAATTAAAAGTAACAATTTCATTCGATATTACACTTTAATCTCAAACATTCCTACTGATATTAAAAAGTGCTTAAAGGATAACATTGATAATATCAATACAGAAAATTTTCATCCAAAAGATGACTTTTTAGACAGACTAATATATACAAAAAGTTTAAAGTTTGTATATATTACTTTACTGCAGACATTAACTCATCTTCCCATTCAAAAATTTTTGAAATGGGAAGAAATACTTGGGATTGACATTGCAGACTGGTCTATATATTTTCGAATTCTTAAAAAGTGTTGTAGGAATACATATCTGATCAATTTTCAGTATAAGTTTTTACATAGAGTTATACCTACTAATACCTTTTTATTCAAAATTCATATTAAAGACACAAAATCGTGCTCATTTTGCAATGTTGAAGACGAAACGGTTGAACATTTATTTTTTAATTGTACTTTGATATTTCCTTTCCTGAGAGCTTTCTATGACTGTCTTAAATGCTATTTTCACAATATTGAATTTCACAAAGAACAATTTTTGCTTGGATTTAAAGAAGAAAGTTTAACTCTTAACTTTCTGATCCTTATAGCTAAAAATTATATATATAAATGTAAACTAAAAGAAAAAATTCCAAATATCATAGAATTGAAGTATCGAATTAAAAATTACTATTCACTTGAACAATATATAGCCATAAAGAACAACAACTTAAAAGGTTTTGAAAAATACTGGACCCCAGTGAAACATGTTTTTCCAGATTTTTAACTATGGATAGGTACCTGGGTACACTACGTTATTTATGTTTATGTATTTATTTGTATCAATTAGGAGTAAGTTACTAAAGTCACAAAATAATAGAAGACAGATATTGTAAAGGAATGGGTGTTTTGTTTATGAAAGGGAGAGAGAGAATGTGAAAGAATGAATGTGTCTCAATTGATTTATTTATTCATGTCATATTTTGCTTATTAATTAACTTTAAAAAAATGCAATAGTCACATAATAATTATGTTGTAAATCCTGGTACATCCATGTCAGGTGGTAATGTATGGGCTTTTATACGAATGTAAATTCCTGACTATTGAAGAAACAAATAAAAAAAAATAAATACATTTTACAATGTAGATTTGCAAAATATCATAGCGTCAGAATAAATTCAAAATGGTGGTGCTGTCATTGGAACTATATAATTAGATATAAAATTAATAAATCTGTATAATGTTGTTTTTTTCTACACTTTAACAATGTGTTTGTGAAATCTTTACATTTTTCTTAAATACAAACATTACCAGTCACTCATCTCGGCCTTCTTAACGTTAGTAAGCATATATAATTATTAGTACTTGTTTGTATATAATATACATACATTTCCAGATAGATATAAGAAGTCCAATTTTACACAATATTTTGATATATAAGAATCATATTTGCTTACTGACAAGATATAAAGAAATAAATAACACAGAAACAACAACGAAGGCATAAATTATCTCACAGGATATGATGTGTCCTAAAATATAGGTAATCGAGTAAATCGGCACAACTTTATACAAGTACACGTGTAAATATGTATGTATTTGGAATCTTCATGGAACATCACCGTTTCACATTACAACGTTAAATGGAAATACTCAGTTATTAATTGAAAAAGGAGCAGATCCAAATTACAGAGATCACTATGTAACTACCAAACACATCCGGTCGTCATATACAGTGAAAGATAACTAATTAGACATCAAATTACCGTAACAACCGTCTGCGGAGTTTATGATCGTTGATCGCAAGTTGAAATGCAACAAACTTGAAACAAGGAATACTAAGTATGAGCAGGTGAGAGTGATCGTTGATGGCAAGTTGAGACAGCTATTGGAGTGTATAATAACAGGACAACAAACTTCAAATAAGGAATACTGAGTAACAGCTCGTTGTTGGCAAGTAGAAGTACAACAAACTTGAAACAAAGAATACTGAATAACAACTGGATAGTAGTGATCGACAATGGCAAGTTGCAGGACAACAAAATTGACACAAGGAATATTGAGTAACAGGTGATTAGGAGTGATCGTTGAAGGACCAGAACCAAGTTACAGAGATAATAAGTACCAAATACATTCGGTCGTAATATACAGTGAAACTTACCTAATTAGACATAACATTCCAATAACAACCACCTGTATACTTTATCCTTTTTACAGTACTATCTACATACATGTATTGAGACAGCTATATGAGTGCATACTAACAGGACAACAAACCTGAAAATACTGCGTTGCAGCTGGTTAGGAGTGATCGTTGATGGCAAGTTGAAATGGAACAAACTTGCAACAAGGAAAACAGTGTATCACCTGGTTAGTAGTGATCGTTGATGGCAAGTTGAAGTGCTACAAACTTGAAACAAGGAATACTGAGTAACAGCTGGTTAGGAGTGATCGTTAAATGCATGTGGAAGGCCAATAAACTTGCAACAAGGAATACTGAGCGACAGCTGGGGAGGGGTGGCCAACAAACTTGAAACAAGGAATACAGAGTAACAGCTGGTTAGCAGTGCTAGGTGATGGTAAGTTGAAGGACAACAAGCTTGAAACAAGGAATACCGAGCGACAGCTGGTCAGGTGTGGTCTTTGATGGCACGTTACATGGCTACAAACTGGCAAAAAGGAATACTGGCTGAAATATAGTTAGTATTGGACGTTGATGGCAAGATACAGGGCTACAAACTGGCAACAAGGAATACTGACTGAAAGATGGTTAGGAGTGGTCGTTGTGGCAAGCTGCACATCAGCAATTATCGGCTTTATTAGCTGTTATTATGTCAATCAAAATATCCGTCAATAACACATGAAGATGTATTTGTTTGTAAACCTGAATTTTTCAAGGATATGTCTAAATATATAACATATAAATAAGAAACACTGCTCGAATGATACTTAACAGCAATTGTTCAATCATTTTACATGTATATCTATGTAGCATGTTATCCATATTCGTTTCTTTAATATTGATATTCAGGGTCGCACGCCTTTGCATATTGCATCATTATTGGGAAGCTACGAAACAGTTGAATTATTACTGTTATTTGGAGCAGATATGAACATAGAAGACACACAGGTATTGTTTTATCTGTATAGACTATTTATTCAGTAAGTATACTTATTTAACATCTATGGACGAGATGACATCCGTGAAAATAAACACAAAAATATAATATGGATTACTTACATTGTAGTTCTCAGTTTTAAAATCATAAATTTTGCAAACATGTGCAGCAATATACCAGCTTCTTCTGCATATGGTGTTTTCATCTCGCAATTGATTCGCTATGCAAGGCTCAGTAGCAATTATTCTGATTTCCTGAAACGTCATCTTCATCTGAAAAACAGGCTTCTGGACCAGGGCTATCAAAATATTCGCCTTATTCGATCTCTTAAAAAGTTTATATTCCGATACCTAGATCTTGTCGAAATATATTCCGTCTCTGCAGAAACGATTATAAGCGATGCATTTTCAAATAGTGAAAATGTATAAAGATAAAGAAGTAAAGAAAAATGTCAAAAATATTTTTCTATCAATATGTGACGTGAAAGTGTTTTTGACATTTACATTCACTGAATATGGTACTTTTTTGACAACTATTTTACCTATTTTGTTCCTGTATTTAAATACTGTTATAGTGACAGCCGGAGCCTTTGAACCGTAATGAGAGCGGGAGGTTTGGCGCTTTAAAATCTGATTCAACCCACCATTTCTTTAGAAATGCCTGTACTAAGTCAGGATCATTACGGTTTTCACAGTTTTCCGGTTGTTGACTGATTTGTCTGTTTATATAATTATGAGTTTTGACTTTCCCTTTGTAAGATTGCTCGGAGTTCGGTAATTTTGTTATTACCCTTACTTAGTATACATAGTTTGTGTTTGGGTGCGTCTACAATGTATTCCCAGCAATAAAGAAAGGTAATTATGATAGGTGGGTGTAATGGTTCTCGTTTCAATCTTTTTTTTAGAACAAAACACCTTACCAACTTGCAGAGGAGAACAACTATTCAAATGTCAATATGTTGTACAAGGTAATATATCTTCTAAATAAATACATAGAAACTTTAACTGTTGAACAAGGACACATATTCATGCAACAAACCGATAATAAACGATGTTACATTTGATCATCTAAATATTGATTAAAATCGTTATTTCCTGATGTCCTGCTACACCAAAACAGTAATAGCATGAATGTGGGTAAGAATAGTTTGAAGATACCAAGAGGTAATCAAAAGCCAATCGACAAAAGACATTCAACAACAATGGCCAAAAGAAAAAGGACAAAGGAATAAACAAAACACCACACAGAAAAACTAAAGATCCAGCAACACGAACCCCACTAAATACCGAGTGTGAACTCAGGTGCTCCGGAAGGGTAATAATTTCCAGATCTATATGTGAAATCCGTCGTGTTACCCTTGCTACAAACCAGGTTATAAGCAAAATGTTATTTACTAATATTCGTACAATAAATCATACTGCAATGATTAATAATACTTAATGTATGTTCTCATCAATTGTAATGTGTTTTTCTTTTGTAGGCATATTTGTCAGATGGTGTGTATGGAACATATATTGTTTTATTTTGTTTATAGAAAAATTCCAAGTAACTGTGAGATTGAATTTTCATGATTCATTTAAGCGTTTAATTTGTTTGAGTTTATGTTTTATAAACAAAAACAAATTAAACGCTTAATTGATGACAAATACTCCTTTTTCCCTTGACGTCAGTTTTGCATTCATTATACCAGGACAATATCGTGGTTCGCAAGTAATGCATTGATTTTCAAATATGTAAATGTACAAGAAAATATTCATTGAATTAATTATTAGAAAATCCTCTTTTCATGCGCACTGATTGTTTACTATAATTTTGTGCTGGTTATATGATATTTTGCCGTTTTGTTTCCCAATATTGCGCATGACGTTTGCTATGAATATTAAGACAAAATATAGAATACCAGTTTTATTGAACAATAAAAAAACTATTGCAGAGAACAATAAAAAAAAACAGTCACAAGGAACATTACAAGCAGTACCGATCACAAGGAACAATACAAAAAATACCATTTACAGGGGAAAATACCCAAAAATAATAATCTCAAGGAAACAGGGAACAATAGAAGAAATACTAATCAGAAGGGATAATGCAACAATACAACTAATACACAACAACACAAGAAATAACAATCACAAGGAACAATACCAAAATACCACTTACAGGGAACAATAGAAGAAATAACAATCACAAGGAACAATACCAAAATACAACTTACAGGGAACAATAGAAGAAATAACAATCACAAGGAACAATACCAAAATACAACTTACAGGGAACAATAGAAGAAATAACAATCACAAGGAACAATGCCAAGATACAACTTACAGGGAACAATCCATAAACAAGCTTACAGTGAACAATGCAAGAAATACTGATCACAAGGAACAATACAAAAATAAAACTTACAGAGAACAATACAAAAATAAAACTTAAAGTGTCCAATAGAAGAAATACTAATCACAAGGAACAATACAACAATAGAAGAAATACTAATCAGAAGGAATAATGCAATACATATCAATTACAGTGAACAATGCAAACATAGAGCTAACAGGCAACAATACAAGAAATATCAATCCAAAGGAACAATGCGAAAATAAAACTTACAGGGAACAAAGGAATAAATATAAATCACAAGAAACAGATAAGGAAATTACAAGAAGTACTGATCACAAGGAACAAGGGATAATGCAAAAAATACCAGTTACAAGGAACAATAGAAGAAATAACAATCAAACCACTCAATACAACCATACAACCAACAGGGAACAATTGAAGAAAAACTAATCACAGGAAACAATACACGAAACACCAATTAAAGGGAACAATACAAAAATACAACTAACTGGAACAATACAACAATACTTCTTACAGGGAACAATAAAAAAATACAACAAACATGAACAATACAAAAATACTAGTAACAGGGAACAATACAAAAATACAACTTACAGGAACAATGCAAAAATACTAATTACAGGGAACAATACAAAGTACTAATTACAGGGGAAAATACAAGGAAACAATATACTTGGAACAATATAAAATACACCAGCTACATGGAACAGTACAACTGATACAAGCTACAGGGACCAATCTAAAATAGAATACCAATTACAGGAAAAAATGCAAAAATAACAGTTACACTAAACAATATAAAACAAATACCAGTCAGGTGGAACTATGCAACATAGAACAAGAGTTAGAGTGATCAATAAAGCAATGTCGGCTTAGTGAACGGCTTAGTGAACAATACCAAAAACCATCTATAGGGAATAATTGACAAAAATACCAGTTACATGGGATAATACAATTCAATGCCAGTTACAGGAAACAATGGGAAAATACCAGATTCAGGGGATAATATAAAAAGTACCTGTTACAGGGCCCAATACAACACATAGCAGTTACAGGGGACAATGTAAGAAATACCAATTACAAGGGATAATGCAAAAATACCAGATACAGTACGAGTGACCAATGCAAAAATTATAATTGCCACCTCCATGTAATGTTTCTGTTAAAGCTAATATTTGCACAATGACGGCTACATTATACCCGATACAATCATACATTTTAGGCGTACCACTGGATGTTAAGTTACTAAATAACAAATTCAGTAACGCTTTTGAAAAATCATTGCTGTATGATTTCTACTATTCGTTCTCTGGCAAAGTATTGATTTTGGGGAACGCAAATGTAGGAAAAACATGCATAACTCGAATTCTCATCGGTAAGAAACCCAGGAGGAAAAGACAGTCAACTGAAGGAATTCAAGTCCATGTGAACAGAGCTTGCATTAATAGAGAGACTAAGGAATTAATTCCAAGAGGTAAGTCACGAAACAGAAAAATCCGAAAGTGAGTCTTTTGACAGGGTAGTTAGGGTCATTACGGTTTTCAAAGTTTTCCGGTTGTTGACTGATTTTGTCTGTTTATATACTTATGAGTTTTGACTTTCCCTTTGTAAGATTGTTCGGAGTTCGTTAATATTGTTATTACCCTTATTTAAAGTCAAAGACAAGTGTCATATTTCACAGGGTTTAAATGGAGGGAAAATATCATATGTGACACATGTCAGTATTATTATGTACGAATAATTTCTTATTATGGTTGATAAGAAAATGTGAAATTATCCATGGAGGATGATGATTAAATGTGAAAATATCCATTGAGGTTGATGATGAATTGTGAAAACATCAATTGAGGTTGATGATGAACTGTTAAAGGTCCATTTGAGGTTGAGGAGAAAATGTAAAATTTCTCATTGAGGTTGACGAGGAAATGTATAAATATTTACAATTGTACTTTAAAATTAACAAAAACATATACAAGTGGAAGGAACAATTTGTCATCATAATATATCGTATATAAAAATTATCATATAAAACAAAAAAATACATTTTTTATTCAAAATCAAGTTTAACAATGTTTGATTTACACTATGACAATCTCTGATCCTCAGAAGTTGTGATAACAGCATTCAAAATCATTGGTGTCGAATCACAGTTCACAAAAGCAATATTCAGTGTGTCCATCCCTTACACTGATGCATGTCAGAGATGATTCTTCCTTTTACAGATATGTAGGGTTGTTGGAGATCTGATCGAACCCCATTATGGATCACATGTGAGAGACCCTATGTCATGAAGATATAATGATGTGATATATGCACATGACCTTTTTGTCCAGTTAGATTGCCGGTGACATGGCTAATATTCTTTTCATATTTTCATTGGCTGAAGGATAGGGTCACTCCCAGTTCCAAAATAAATCCAATATAAAAATCGTAGAGATAGCCGACATCGATAGCACTAATACAAAATTAATCTTGGCCTGGGACAAGTAATAACAAGTTGCGAAGTTAAACTATTTTTATGTGCCCAAACTTAGCTACTGTATATACAAGTGGAAGCTAAGGTATATACAAGGGGAAGCTACGGTATATACAAGTGGTAGCTAAGGTATATACAAGTGGAGGCTAAAATATATACAAGAGAAAGCTACGGTATATACAAGTGGAAGCTAAGGTATATACAAGTGAAAGCTATGGTATATACAAGTGGAAGCTAACGTATATACAAGTGGAAGCTAAAACATATACAATTGGAAGCTAATGTATATACAAGTGGAAGCTAAGGTATATACAAGTGTAAGCTAAGGTATATGCAAGTGGAAGTTAAGGTATATACAAGTGGAAGCTAAAGTATATAAAAGTGGAAGCTAAGGTATATACAAGTGGTAGATAAGGTATATACAAGTGGAAGCTAAAGCATATACAAGTGGCAGCTAAGGTATATGCAAGTGAAAGCTAAAGTATATACAAGTGGATGCTAATGTATACAGAACTGGAAGCTAAAGCATATACATGTGGAAGCTAACGTATATGCAAGTGGTAGATAAGGTATATACAAGTGGAAGCTAAGGTATATACAAGTGAAAGCTAATGTATATAGAAGTGGAAGCTAAGGTATATACAAGTGGAAGCTAAAGTAAATACAAGTGGAAGCTAATGTATATAGAAGTGGAAGCTAAGGTGTAAACAAGTGAAAGTTAGGTATATACAAGTGGCAGCTAAGATATATACAAGTCGAAGCTAAAGTATATACAAGTGGCAGCTAAGGTATAGACAAGTGAAAGCTTACACTATATACAAGTGGAAGCTAAGGTATATACAAGGGGAAGCTACGGTATATACAAGTGGTAGCTAAGGTATATACAAGTGGCAGCTAAGATATATACAAGTGGAAGCTAAAGTATATACAAGTGGCAGCTAAGGTATAGACAAGTGAAAGCTTAAACTATATACAAGTGGAAGCTAATGTATATACAAGTGAAAGCTAAGGCATATACAAGTGGAAGCTAAGGCATATATAAGAGAAATCTAAAGTATATACAAGGAGAAGTTAAGGTATATACAAGTGGAAGCTAAGGTATATACAAGTGGAAGCTAAGGTATATACAAGTGGAAGCTAAGGAATAGACAAGTGGAAGCTAAAGCATATACAAGTGGAAGCTAAGGTATATACAATTGAAAGTCAGGTATATACAAGTGGTAGCTAAGGTATATACAAGTGGAAGCTAAAGTATATTCTAGTGGAAGCTAAGGTATATACAAGTGGAAGCTAAGGTATATACAAGTGGAAGCTAAGATTCATACAAGTGGAAGCTAAGGTATATACAAGTGGTAGCTAAATTATATACAAGTGGTAGCTAAGGTATACACAAGTGGAAGCTAATGTATATACAACTGGAAGCTAAAGTATACACAAGTGGAAGCTAAGGTATATACAAGTGAAAGCTAAGGTATATTCAAGTGGAAGGAAACAATTGTCATCATATGTCGTATGTAAACATTATCATATAAAACAAAAGATATAATGATATGATATATGCATATGACCTTTTTTTATTAATAAAATTGCTTGTTGCATGGATAATACTGTTTTCATATTTGCATTGGCTAGGGTCACTCCCAGTTCCAAAATCCAAAATAAAAATAGTTGAAATAGCCTAAATCGATAACCCTAATACCAAATTAATGACCGCTGACTTGGCCTGGTACAGGCAATAACACGTTTCGAGGATTAATAAGTTGTATGGCTCGAAACCTCCCCTTTAAGTAAAATGATGCCGTCATGAATGTGCTTCCCACATGTGGTAAAATGCCAACCCTGCATATGCAATACACATGATGCTAAACAACAACCATTCTATGATACAGAATAACATATACAATAGATATACTATTGGAAAAAAAAAACTGTTCACTATTAAAGACTAACTTAAATATCAATATAAAAATAAATGATTTATTGTGTACAGTATATTGTAAAATAATGCATCAAATAATTAGACGAATAACATTTAACGGTACTTGAATTTATTGGGTAGATGTTTTGAACAACACAAGTGTTTTTTGGACATTAACAAAGTCAATAGCGTGTGTGTCCACCATTTGCATGGATGCAAGTTTGGTAACGGCGACGCATTGAACTAATCAATGTGCTAAGAAATGCTTGTGGGATTTTGTTCCAGACACAGCTGACTGATTTTGCAGATAACGTAACGGTCGTTCCATATCATCACAGGTGAGCTCAATAGGTGAAAGATCGGGTGAAACGGCTGGCCACGATAACACATCAACATTCTGCTGTATCAGGTAGTGACGTAAAACACGCGCAACATGTGGTCCAGCGTTGTCCTGCTGGAATGTGACGTTGTTGCCTTGAGCTTGGATGAACAGAATAACATATCACTGAGCAATTTCACCCCTGTAGCGTATTCCGGTCAGATGTGCGGTGACAACAACTAATAGTGTCCTGCCATGTTCCGTTATGCCTTCCCACACCATAATACTGTCTTCAAACGGTCGATGTTGCATAACGCAAGTGTCTGGACAACGTTCTCCTTCGCGGCGGTATTCATCTGCGAACAGGATATTGGCCCAATCCTGTCTTCTGAATCTCAAATGACGCTTACACCACGTCTGTCTACCTGTACGGTGACTAGGCAACAACATTGAACGGATTGCTGAACGTCATAGCCTGATGTAACGATCACGAGACGTATATGCGAATATTCTAGAGCTTATTGATCGTAATCCGGCGATACATCTTGCACTGAGACTTAACGTCTGGAACCGATCTCGCAGATGGATCAGCCTTATGTGGTTATTTTGTGTGCAACATGAAGATGACGGTCCTTAGTGTTGCCAGAGTGTCTAATGCACATCAACAATGATTGTATCGTATTGTGATAAACACCACATTGTCTAGCGACAATGTTGTGTGCCAATTCAGCTTGGAGCATACCAATAGCATGAACAGTCTGATTTTCGGTCAGATGTGGCATAACATTAAAATTAATGTCATTCAAACAAAAGTGTTTTTCTGATTTGTAAGGGTTAAAGCAAACCTTCTGTAAACAATAAACAGTCATAAATCGCTAAGCATGAATGAAGAACAAAATAAGGTCAAAGCAATTTTTCTGCGACTGATCATCGACAGCATAACACATCAATATCTCAACCATTCATGCTTAATTAAAAATTAAAATACCCAGTGAGAGAAAAGCTATGTAACTTTTTAAAATGCACAGCTTCTTTTTTCCACTAGTATATGTCAATTCCGTTATCATGGAGTACAACATGAATACCGATCACATCTCAAAATTAAAGTTCTGACACCTGTCGCTACAGGTAATAAAAATATAGATATATAATCTAGTGCAACGACACGTATCTGGAATAAATGGTGTCACATGTGGAGCAAGACATGTTTACTATTTCGGTGTACATGAGTTGACCTCTGGTTTTAGTGGGGTTCGTGTTGCTTAGTCCGTAGTTTCTGTGTAGAGTTTCGTGGATCATTGTTATTCATTTTGTACTTTGAATTACGGTCATTGTATTGTCCGTCCTTCTTCCAATTATGACTTCTGATCATCTTCAATTTTTTTCTGCATCAAGTACGTTCATAGTCAAAAGATTAGCGAGTCAAATTATTTCAATTCTTTACTAGCTTATTAATTCAAATGTAATAAAATTTGTTAATGACTGATGGAATATATGTTCTCCATATAATACAGCAATAACTCCGCCAATACGTAGCTAATATATTGTTGAAAGTGCCGGTTAAACACTTATAATCCTTTCTTATTTATCTGATATATCTTATATACTTTCTAATCATATATTTTTTTTGCAATATTTCAGAGATTAAACATGAAGACATAGCTTTCGGTAATCTTCTCAGAGATAAAACAGAGAGACACAGACCAGACAAAAAGAAAGTGAATGCGAAACTAAATGAAGAAGATGATTCAAGCAATGTCTTACTGTTGTCCAATTTGCCTTTGGAACATGATTTAGAAGAAACGAAGGAAAAAGAGGAAAGTCCAGCGGAATCAGAAGATGGTCCCGGAAATGAAATTACAATCCTACAAAAACTCAAATATTTTCTTGGAATGGAAAGTGACATGACAGTTCGAATTACATCAAAAATGATGATGGAAGGTGCAGTAAAGGCAAGAAAAAGAGGAATTAACTTGAATCTAGCACCAGTTATTATTTTAGATTTTGCAGGTCAGGAAGTATTTTACTCAACTCATCAGTCGTTTCTTACCCACCAAGGAATTTATATTTTAGTCATAAATGGAAGCCTAAATCTTGATAGTGAAATCCCTTTGGAATCTTTCATCCCTGGTCGTCATTGTAAACCAACAACTAGAGGTAGGTTACTATATTGATATCCATATTCAATGTCCCTTTTAAAAAATGCATCATGGGAAAAGAATATCAGTGTGCCCAACACCAAAATTTAAAATCGGCATTTGGTCTGTGATAATACCCACTTGTTTACAACTTAAATGAATCGATATATATACAGTTATTTACTCAAATCAAATTAATCCTTTGAATATTTCCTTGTAAAGGGAATGCCCAATGTATAAAAATACAGATAATAATTAAGACTAAATATTCCTTAAAATGAAATGTTCATATACAATATTGTGTAAATCAAATGTAAGAATTTGAAGGTGCCGAAAGGGGTAGTCGGAATCCGTAAATCGAAGATGGACAGACAACACAATGTCCAAAGGAAAAAAAGAAAAAAGAAAAAAAAACCATCTACAAAACATTACACATACTACTAATGATCTAGTAACACAAACCCCACTAAAACCGGGGGTGAACACAGGTGCTTCGGAAAGGTAAGCAGTTCCTGATTCACTAGTAGCATCCGTCTCATAAACGTTATACCTAGAGACAGTGAAAAGGGATTCCGTCATTAAGAAAAACGTAGATATCAAAATTAGTGCACACGAAGCGTTTCTGGAATAACCTTTATCAGATATGCTCAAAATCAACAGATTGGATAGCCAAATAATTTAAAGTTTTGGCAGCAATAAAACCAAAGGGCCTAAACCGGATCATTAAATTCTACTAAGATCACACATGGCTGAGGTAGGAGAACCTTAGTTTGATTAATAAGTACATTACTTAGGAACTGTACATTTCAGTAATGAATATATCTAATAAAATTAAGAAGAGTTCAGCGTTGCCTGTTTTATTTCCCTCATTATACAGAGTTAAGGACAATTACTCAATAACATTATAAGAAAGACCTTACGACCTTTGAACCGTTTGATATCATACATATATGTAATAATTTGATTTTCATTTTAGGTTATATAATGTTTTGGGTGAACTCAATCATCACATATTCGAAGGGTAAATCCAAGAGGTTTCCCCAAATACTTCTTTGTTGTACACACAAGGATCAAGTGTCTGAAGTAAGTGTAAACATTACTTTATTAATTACTAAGGTTTGGGTCTAAAACAATAGTTTAATCCCGCCACTCTTTATTGAAATGTTTATACCAAACAAGGCACGTGAGTGGTCATGTGACTGTGTTAGCTGTATCGATTCTGGAGTTTATATTTCTCGCCTCACCTGTGCTTGCAGTTTATATTTAGAAGACTTTAAAAAAAAACAACGTCTTCTGAGAACTAGGTTATTAAGTTAAAGATTTTTACAGAAACATCCCATCCTTTCTTTTTAAACTTTTTCGGAAGAGATCAACACCTCGCTCGAAATAATATTCCTAACATATGACAAAAGATGATATTTGTAATTCGATTGTGGTTCAGTTTTTCCCTGTGTACTACCTAATATTTAAACGATGATCAAGGTAAGTGTATCTCTTTTAAAAATCTTATATTAAACATGACAACTTCTTTATCACAAAGAGTTAATGTATATTATATTTAAAGTTCATAATAAGGTACTCAGCGTGCTATACAACAACGCTTCTCAATCAGTTATATATGAGGGTTGACATGTTATTAATATGTTGAAAACACCTGTATTAAACACCATTTCACGAAGAAGGGATGTCTGTGCCAAAACCGCAATTTTTTTTATTCATACATTCCTCTGCCAAGCCAGGAAAGTGATTATATTACATTTCGGAACTGTTGTAATAGTGTGGTATTGTTATTGCTTATGTTTGTTATTTTAAGATACACACAATCATGCTTCAATATTTTTATATTTGGAACAGATAGAAATACAACGAACATACATTTTTGGTGAGGTTACAAAAATGTTTAAAGATACACAAGAAATATTTCATCTGGTTCTCCAACACCGCATTTTCATCAATGCAATGAATCCGGAAGATCCTGAAATAACGGTACTTCAGAATGCAATAGTAGAAATGATATGTGAACAACCATCATGGGGTCAAAAAATGCCAAAGCCATGGATCCATTTAGAAATGGTAATTAATAAGAAGGTAGAGAAAGGTTCTAAGGTGATTACTTTCGAAATGGTGGAAAAGATAAACCAAGATAATCCAGTAAAAGTATTAAACAAAGAAGAGATTGTTTTATTTCTACAGGTACAACATGCTCAGGGAAATATCATATACTTTCCCCTTCCTGGTCTCCGTGACTACATTGTCATATCTCCATCTTATGTCATAGACGCATTTAAGTCAATTGTCACACACAAGATGTTTTGCACGGGCAGGCGCCTTAAGTCTGTACAATCAATGAATCTTGATGGAATTCTGGAGAAACAGGATATTAACACAATATGGAAATCGACCGAATTCCTGAAACATAAGGATTTCATCATTTGCCTTATGTGTCACTTAGATATTCTTGCAGAACCAAGAGTATATAACTCAGTGAATCACTCATTAATACCATCGCAATTTTATTATGTGCCGAGTATGGTATCAAGGGCAGGTTGTCCATCCTTCCTCGAAGACGAAGATCTAGCATCAAAATCAGTCGGTCTCTCCTTCAAGTTTCACAGTACAACACTACCATCTGCAATTGGCTATAGATTTATGGCATGTTGTCTAGACATGTGGGAGGTGAAAACTATCAATGAGGAGAAATTATTTTTCTCTGGATTAGTCGTCTTGATTATCAACAGAGCACTGACGCTTCTTGTAAGCATTAAGGAACAGAGAATAGATGCTTTTCTAATCCACTCAGCTTCACGATATCAAATTATACCAGACTTGGCTGCAAGTATTCGAGAATGTCTAAGTGATACCTTAGATAGAATATCAGATAGCTATAAAATAGCATCTGGGGCAAATACTGCTGCTGGAAATAATAGGGCATTTCATGTAGAATTTACTTGCAATCACGTGACATCGCCATGCTATTTTGACGGAGAAGAGAACAACACCTGTCTACACACTAACAAGCATATTCTAGAACGTTCTACTGTATGGTATGTTGATAAAGTAAGTGAAATATTAAACCCCATTCAAGTGTAACAGGCCTAAAATATGTCATGGAGAATGTACTCCGACTGTAGATTATTAAAAAGAATTAATGAGAACCATAAGGGTCGAGTTATTATTATTTGTTAAGATTCTAAAAGTCGGAGTGTATTGTACTACTTAATGCATTGCCATCTAAAACAATGGCATTATTTCTAATTCTTACATTTTTAATGTTTATAAATTTAAACTATATCATAATTAACACAAATAAAAAGATAAATTTGTAAATTTGTGTTGGAACACACCCTTTCATTTCTCGATTATATCTATACAGATGTCCATCCATGGTCTGTTTGATTTGTAATTACAGACGATTGTGTCGCTTGTTATTATTTGTAATACCAGACAAAATAGTTGTTAAGGTCAAGTTATGGGCAGTTCAGAACAGAACATTAATTACATCAGAATGGCAAACTTGCATTAATCTTTGCAAAAAAGGATCAATTACTCATATAAAAAAGTTGCATTAAAATATTGTTCATTGTCCAATGTCGTATTAATAATTTAGAATTCTAGTGTAACCATATTAGGCTTTTGGTAAGGCATCAATTTTGAAACCTGTAGTAGACGTGAAAAGTCCACCAGGTGTTGGATGCCTGCAAGTACCAAGATATCTAAGACACGTTTTAAGGTTAAAAGCGCAAAACCAGAACGTCAAAATTGTAGATTCTTAAAAATAATCTACCGTCCGAACAATAGTGTGACGTCAGAGAAATAGAAACATTTTAAAGTATTTCAGTGAGTAAATATACAGTCCGACAAAAGTTAAGCACCACCTGATTTGTTTCAATAATATCTTTTCTAATGATGAACTTATTTCAAATCGGTTTGCTGTTTTCGTTACCTGTACACAGATACTTACTTACCTGCGAAACAGGTTATTGGTCGATTTTTATTTATGTATATATGACAGGGTGTGTAAAGTGCCACGTGTACTTTTCAACATTTGTGTTTGCGAACGAAAGCTGATTTTTTTTGTGTAGGGTTTTAAGTTTCATTTTCTATTAGTTTGGTATGGTGCGGCGCACATTAACCATACCAGAAATGTGGCAAGCTGTTGGCATGCAAAACGGTGGTCTTTGCCATAGAAGGGTGGCAGACATCATTGTGCGACTGATGCAGCGTTTTCGTCAAACGGGGAATGTTACTGACCGTCCACGTGCAGGTAGATCTCGCAAAGCGACGCCGAGAGAGGACCGGCTCATGTCCAGACGGGCGTGGCAACGGCCGTTCAGCACAGCTGGTGCACTTCGTGGTAATTTAGCGTTTGGAGGCCACATTAGCACACGCACTGTAATCATACGCCTCCACCATCAAGGAATGCGAGCGCGACGACCCATAAAACGTCCACAGTTGACATTACGTCATCGCCATGCTCGATTTGACTGGTCACATGATCATTTGGGGTGGACTATTTGCACATGGAGATGGATCCACTGGTCTGACGAAAGTCTTTTTTGTTACGCCCTATAGACGTTCGTGCAAGTGTTTGGCGGCAACGAAACACTTCATTTCAGGACAACCACATGTTGGGCACAACTGCTTTTGGGGGTGGGGGTGTTACTGTCTGTGGTTGTTTTTCCTTTGACTGTAAGTTGGATGGTAATCTGACAGGCCAAAAATACCGTGACAATGTGCTCGCTCCACGCGTAGTCCCCCATTTCGACAATCATGCGTTGGCTGACAGGCCAATGTTCACGGACGACAATGCTAGGCCACAAAGAGCTCGAATTGTACAACATTTTTTACAGCAAGAGGCTGTTCAGACAATTCCATGGCCTGCGATGTCGCCAGACATGAACCCTATAGAGCATGTATGGGACTTTATTGGCCGAAAAATTAACCAACGCAATCCAAAATGTCAAAATATTGACGAATTAAGAACTGCTATCTTACAGGAGTGGCAACAGCTCCCCCAAGACCGGCTTGTGCGAAGCATGACGAGG
This sequence comes from Bathymodiolus brooksi, assembly GCA_963680875.1. Taxonomy (NCBI): domain Eukaryota; kingdom Metazoa; phylum Mollusca; class Bivalvia; order Mytilida; family Modiolidae; genus Bathymodiolus; species Bathymodiolus brooksi. The sequence goes on along the minus strand of OY804580.1, from coordinate 35,559,260 downwards.
CGTGTTACAGAACTTCACTATAAACGCGGTGGATATACTCGTTATTGATTTGCATGCCTTACACATACGCACAATAGATGCATTTAAAAGTTCTTAAAATCTGAAGACTCTGCATTTTAATGCAATGTTAAGAACTTCCATCAAAGACAAACTGGTTTTACGTTTTTCCAGCGCCTGTTTAGAACCCAATTTTTGCCACGTCATAGTCACGTCTTTCAGGATGATAAATACTTCGTAGATTGGTAATTTTAGAGCCCTTGGTGTAGTCTTTTAAGAAGTGTGCGAAAATGGTGATATCTATTTCATTGCTTTAACAGTATTGATGTAAACAAATATATCGATAAAAATATAGGGTGGGGCTTAACCTTTGTCGGAATGTATATAATCTAACGATGGAAAATTCTAATGAATGCTTTAGATATTTGTTATCCTTTTCTTTCTTTTTTCTTTAGAATTTTGTGTTTTGTCTACTTCTGATTTTTGCATGCAGCCCCTGCTTGCATTAAATATTATCAATTATTATACAGCTATAATTTTCATCCAATCAAAAACACCCATTTAAGACATGTGACCGTACATTATTTTTCCGTATTGTACAACCGGAAGCCGTATTTTCTCCGTATTGGACGTCCCGATAAATCCGTATTTTTTTCGTATTGTACATTATGTAAGGGAAGTACCTCGTTGATTTTTGTCATCTGTTTACTGGAGCTTGTATAAATGGTGGAACATTCAATGATAATTCTTATAGAATTAAAGTATATCGTTTCCTTGCCTTTTGATTGGACAAGGACACTGTCACCTATTTTGTTTTATTCGTTCATAACTCGATGAACTTTTCAATCTGCAAGCCGTAACTACGAGGATCCACCATCTTGAAAACGTGAAATTCTACATTTACAACAATATACAAAAATAATTAAAATGCCTACCTTGTAAACTTATTTTAGTTAAATCTTATTAAAATTGAAGCGTACACGAAGCCAAATGAAGCCAAATAACGCCTGATCTTTATGTTTTAAACTGGAAGTCTTCATATGACGTCATGTTGTTAATGTTCAACAACATTTCACAGAATTTTAATTTGTGCGATTTTTAGAACAGGGATATGCAAGAATAATACTATCTACACTATTGAATTGAAGAATTATAAGTATTAAACGCTTCTTTTCAAGAGTTCATGCCTGTGTGCCGATGCACTCACAAACTTTATATAAACGCCCTTCGGACTTTTATGTAAGTTTGTGAGTGACTTGGTCCAGGTTATACATCAATAAACTCCGGAAAAAAATGTGTTTAATCTTTATAATTCTGTAACTAAGTATTTTTTTTTTCATTTGTTTTGAAAATTTACCTTTGGGGATCCCCAATAGGCACACATACATTCCATTGATGTGTGTCGGCCAAGAATAACAAAATGCACTAACCTTCCTTAAGTTGTTTTCCTACATTGATAACTAGACGGTGATGTAATTAAGTTACTGATATTTTCCAATTTGATGGCATTTTGCAATTTAGCTACTCAAACAAGTAAAATGCTCACAAAATTGTAAAATAAATCAGTAACCAGCTTGTGTCAATCAGCGTCCCCTTGTAAACAACGTCACAGGATGATGATACATTACAAAAATCAAAGTCGATAGATGGTTGTCTTAAGTATTTTTTCCGGATATTTTTGGTACAAGCGTGGGGAGATTACAATATAACATAAAATTGTTGTTATAGTATTGATCATTTCAGCTGTATAATAAATAGGTTATTATACAGTGTTATGTACAATATGGAAAGATATTGTACTCGTCCGTATTATATTGAAAACCTGCGGCGTCTCGTCCAATACGGGTTTTCAATACAATACAGACTCGTACAATATCTTTCCATATTGTACATAGCGCTGTATAATAACCTATTATTACTTAAAATGTTGGAAAATATATTTGACTAAAAAATACATATTTCAAAACAAATTATATTCAACAATATGATTGATTTTATTTCACCAAATTGACATAATAAAAGAGTATCCTTAAATGTTTCCGTAGGTCACAGAAGATTGCCCAAGTAGTTGTAAAGGTATGTACACTGTATTTATTATGTTTCCCTATACAGATTTATTTGATTAATGTAGTATTAGTTGGTTCCTCCAATAAGTTTCTGGAGGGTTCTACTATTTCTTACTTAGACACAAATATATTCCTGCAATTACAATAAACAATATAAGTACAATGTCAATGACAAGAAAGACAACTCTTTCTAATATAATTTTGTAAACATGTACTAGTATTATGATTACGGAAAAAAAATGCAATACAATGTAACTCAATGTGATTACACACTATTAAAGAGGTGACCTGGGGGTCATGAACTCATCAAAATGTGAGAGTGATGAAGAATGTAAATACAAATATTTCTTTGCACACATATACCTGTACATCTTATTTTCAAGAATATATCATAGACAATAAATATGAAAATGTAAATATAATGTCTTTTTTAAAAAAGAACAAAACTAATAATCATCATAATAAGCAAAGTTAGCATCAACTTCATACACCAATTAATGCGATAAGCTAAGCAATTTACTAACTAAATTAAATAATAAAGCAAAGCAAAACAAAACAAAGCAACAGTAATATAAAATACACTGATTCTTACCTGACATGAGTTGCAGAGGATTTCTAGGTATTTATATCTCCATGGGTGAACAAAATTCATTTGTACCTGTTTAACAAAATGGTTATTTTTACTCTGACTGCTTAAATATATGCAGGCCATTTTAATAAAGAAATGCACACGCAACTGTTTTTATAAATTACTGTTTTATAAATTATGCTTACAATTTACATGTGTTTAAAATCTTAAATGCTCACACTCCCCTGCCATTCTTAGCAGTAAACTTGTTAAGATAATACATTTAATAAACGGTCTGTTTGTTAATGATAATTTCATTTTCAACTTTGATATATAACCATTATTTACAAAAAAGGGTTTAATCTGTAGTAAAGTTTATCATTTATTCTACACTTTCAATTACTATTCTGATAACTCGTACTCAAGCTCATACCATTTCATACAATCCATTCATACAGGATAAAATTATGAATATGGATATTTAGTATCATGTTATAATTGTTAGAAAAGAAAGCAACTGACCTTCGAAATAGAAATAAACTATCCAAAGATTAGATTTCTCAAGCATAGATAAAGTTTTGTGTTCTCCAGATTTATATCAAAAACAATATGATGTCATACAAAATTAAAGACAATAGACAAAATAATTTTACCGCCAAAATAGAAGTGACCAATGAAGATAAAGTAAAAGTGCGGTTCAACGAATCGTGGATAAAAATGTTTAAAGTTAAATATAGCAGAACCAAAATTATAGGCAGTCCCCGATTATGTCATGTCATGTTCGACAGTAAAAAATCAATTACTCAAAATAATATCAAAATAAATAATTACACTTTGTTATTGATCTCTAATAATAGAAAGTAATTAAATAATTCAGTTTAATTAAATCATTACCAATTACTTATACGGTAAATAAATAGAAAACAAAAATTGATATAATGACTAAAATACAGGCCAACAGATGTATACTATTGTTGTGTACTAAATAACAAATTTACTAAACACTTTACTTATTACAGGTATACATACTTTTAATTCGTTGTCTTATGCACATTGTCAATGTAAATAAACAACTGTATGATTTATCTACACTTTCATCGTTAATAAACACTTTATTAGTCCATGTTAGTATGCACATTGACAGTACAAATACACATTTTAGTTTACATATATACATGTACATATGCACACTTACAGCGTAACATTTTATTATTCAATTTTCATATTCACACTTGTAAAGGAAATAAAGACGATATTTATTCCGTTATCCTATGCACAGCGTCAATAAACATTTTATTATTCCTTTTTGTCTGAGTACACTTACAAAGTAAATAAACACATTACAGTACAATCTGCTCCAAAAATACATTCCATAAAACAAATCGCGACCTTGAAGATGCCTAAGGGATAATCAGTCGAAAAAGAATAGATAATACCATAAGCCAAAGAAAAAGGGACAGAAAAGAACAACATATGGTCTACAATTCATGCTAAACAGAAAAAAATGAGAAAGCACGAACTCCACACAAAAAAATAAAAAAATAAAACGGGAGTGAACTCAGGTTTGCCGGATGGGTAAGCAGTTTCTGTTCCATTAGTGTCATCTACTATATGTCAGGAGATTTAAGATTTGGATTGCTACCAAGACAAAAGGAACATACTGATGATCAGTTGGGGCACATATATTCCATAATGCTTAACCAAGTCATGGTGACTCCTTTATTCTGTTTTCGTGTGATTAATTGCACAATAAAAAGAAGATACACATCGATCCTTAATTCATAAGACAATAACATCATGACAAATATATTTTGTATTAAGGCATGTATTAAAAACAATCTTGGAAATGACAGATAAAGTGATAATAGTGATTGGTATTTTACTCTAAGTGAGCAATTTGTCAGTCATATCATGACGAGACCAGAGACCAAGTTACATTTTGATCATGGTGATAGTGATGTCTGCTTTGTAGTTGACAACACTCTTTGCTGAAATTGGATAGTGCTAGCTCACTGAAACAACAATCGGCGAATAGATATGTCGCTCCACTTGGACGCATTATTCTGATTCCGTACCAACCAGTCTTTGCTCGTACTCATGAATAATGTGTGCTTAGCTAAGAAATATAAAAAAAAATAAAATTGCATAATCTTTGATTTGACCCGACCGGAGCTCGAATCCATGACCTATCGCACTCGTTTTATTTAATTTACTATAAAGGTACATTTTATTTTTATTGCAGGCGTTTTTGAAGAATCGCTTATGGAAAAACCCAGTGAGCTGCAAATTGGAAAGATAGTTTCACAGTTGACATTCAAACAGTTAAAGTCTGTTCTAATTCACTTAGGTTTATCATTCCATGAAATTGAAACAATCCAATGTGATTATCAAGAGAACATCCAGAATACTATGTTTCTATGTCTGCAAAAGTGGAGACAGAACAAGTTGAATGCAACGCTAGCAGACATAAAAATTGCACTCGAGAAGAATGATATTCATACCCACATATTGTGCAAGGTAAGCATGCTAGCATGTCATCTCCTTCCTTAACATAAGCAATATTTGTTTATGAACTTGAAAGGAGCCATCAAGAATGGACAATCCAAATACATTGGCAACATTGGGCAAACAAGACACAGAACGAAGACAAACAAAACGAAACACAACACAGAAATAAAGATGAGCAAATCGAATCCGACCAAACACCAATTATATGCTACTGATAGCTTTCATGACACAAGCAAAAACTTATACTACTAATAAACCAATAAATCAGATGACATACAATTTATATAATTGACCAGCTTACGAATAAGTTGTGAACTAACCGGATGCCACATATTCTGTACATAGACCGGATGACATACATTTTGTATATAAACCGGATTACGTATAATCTGTGAATAGACCGGATGACATACAATTTGTGCGCAGTGTTAATAAAGGTAATAACAAAATTACCGAACTCCGAACAATCTTACAAAGGGAAAGTCAAAACTCATAATTATATAAACAGACAAAATCAGTCAACAACCGGAAAACTGTGAAAACCGTAATGACCCTGACTTGGTACAGGCATTTCTAAAGAAATGGTGGGTTGAATCAGATTTTAAGGCGCCAAACCTCCCGCTCTCATTACGGTTCAAAGGTTCCGGCTGTCACCAAATGTTACCAAACCTTTATTCAACAAAACAGCAAATTCAATTTGATTTGAAAGCACAAAAGATCGGGAGATATAAGCAATTACAACAAACAAACAAAAAATAAAAACAAACAAACAAACAAAGATAAAAACAACATGGTGTAATACCATGATCTCCGAACGGAAAAGCATCTTCTGGTTTTTGCTTGGCAACTGTTGCACAGTGCTATTATCCGAGGTAGAGGTTGCAATGAGGGCTTAATTTAAGTACAGTCAGAGGATATCAAAGATGTAATCAATAATCTGGAAGGGTAAGCAGTTTTTGCTTGCTCCACATGTGGCACCCGTCGTGTTACTCCTGTTGCAAACTCTAGTATGAAATAATGAATGAAAGGACCGGAATGTGCTAATGACCTTATTGATAGCAGGGTTATTTTAATTATGATATTTGTTTATTGTTATTTCAATTTCAGAATTATTTGTAAGACACTTTATTTTCGAATTAGATACTGAAATAAAACAAAAGCCTATGTTTCTATATTAAATAAATGTTACATATATTTCAGATTTCCAGAAATAAGTGCATGAAGACAAGTAAGTATAAAATTTCAAGCACTTACTATCTGGATACATAAGTTCATAAGTTGGGGGTGGGTCATGGTTTTGATCATATTTTAGTTGTATATACAACTATATGTGCAATCAGTTCGAACCCCGTTCATGGCGAGGTGTATTCGATACAACATTATATGATAAAGTTTGTCAGTAACTTCCGACAGGTCAGTAGTTTTCCTCGGGTACTCCAGTTTCCTTAACCACGATTTAACTGAAACATTATTGGAAGCGTCGGTAAACACCATAACCCAATCCAAACTGATCCTGATACCAAGCTCACCATTCGTTGTTTTTATTCCTTAAAGATGCGTGTATAGCGGCGAAGCAACACATACTAATTTTATAGTATTTGATTTGATCCGCCCATGACTCGAACCCACGAACTCCCGCAGTTGAGTTCAGCACGCTAACCATTCCACGGCTCTGCTTTTATCGATATCTACTGGGCATTTATCATATATTCTTCATCGTTTTATGTCATGATATTTAGGAATGATTGATAATAAATATACTCACATTGAATCATCTTATCTCATTGTTGTCAAGTTTGTCATGAGTATTACCGTATAAGATGGAAGATTTAATTAATTTTTTTAAGGAATCAGCAGATCACATTCGTATTTCACTTGGTAAAATCGCTAAGATTACCTCCCTTTATTTAAAATAAAACGTTCCTGTTTATTTTCTTCATATTTATTATATATGCATTTTATTTTAAGTGACGTCAGTTATTATGTAATATAAAGTGAATATATTTTAATTGCTTCGTTATATAGATTTAATAAAAATATGCATGTATCGTAAAATTTGATCTCGATGCATAAGAGAGATGTTGGCTAAATAGAATCACTGCACGCTGAATTATATAGCTTCTTTTCTTGGGAGTTTCTCAGACTGACTGCATTGATAAGGTTTTACTATCTTGTTGTCGTAATATAACAGTTCCAAAGTCTAATCGAAAAATATAATAGAAACAAGCAAAATCCATATCCCGAATACAAATATATGACCGTTCACTTTCTTGGCTTGGCACAGATACTTCAATAAAAAAAGTGGCGGGGTTATACTGGTCTCATGTAATCAAACCTGCCATTAAATTAATCATTTGTATAATAAATAAATATGTCACAAAGGAAAGTTTAACAGTGGTAATGAACAATTCCACTACTATCAACTACAGGAACAACTACCCCTTACCTCAAATCATTAAAACCGCATCTGCTTCTCCGATAAATACACATTAAAAAGGAGTAAGCACAAAGACTCGCTAGCTCGCAAATTAAGATCATGGGTCTAGTACAAAGTGGATATCATTGTCATCACATATAAATACAACTTGACCTCGTCATAATATAACAGAGAAGTCGTAGGTAAACTCTAAATTGATACCCCTAGTACACAAATACATGGCAACTAAATTGCCTGGCTTAGAATATGCACAATACAAACACAGTGGTGGGGTTAAACTAGCTTGATGGGTCCAAACCCCTCTTAGTGAAATGTTAATTGTTTCTTATTGTAGAAATTCCGTTTGAAAAGCTGGAGCAACCACCAACAGACCAAGATATAGACGCCATTGCTTCACAAGTGATAAGAAGCAGCTTGTTGTTTAGTGTTCATCTGGGAATCAAGGCTTCGGTCTGGCTTGCACTGAAAGAGGATTGTCATAAAATTGTAGATGTAAACAGGAGCATACTGAACAAATGGAAAGATGAACATCCTAGAAAAGCTAAATGTCGGGAACTAGCCCAAACTCTTTGTAATGTTGACATGAACATTGATGCTATCTTATCTGATGGACTAGATCTTATGCAACCATAGGTTGTTGTATTTCTTGGTTTTATCATTTGTTTGTTTGCTTTATTTGTCTTGTACTTTGTTTTATTTTGTTTTATTTTGATTTGCTTTGTATTTGTTTGTTTTTGTTTGTTTTTGTTTTTGTTTGTTTGTTTGTTTGTTTGTTATGTTTTGTCTTCAATTGTGTCACACAGTAAAGTATCACAAATTAAACCATACAATCAAGTGAATTTTTCAACATGTTTTAGAAACACTGACGTGTTTAAATTATTACTGTCGATTGAGTCAAATGGGGAGCAGGTAGATGTTCTACATTTGTATATTTTTTTGTGAGAAATCTTCGTTTCTGATTAGTGACCAGAAAGAAGTATTTCATTCGAATTCAGAATAAAGTTAGTGAGAAAGATGACCAATGATAATTATTATGACTTAGTTTGAACAATATAATTGTAATTTTTTATTTTGACTTGTTCCCAACTTTTAGCGACACAAAGATCGACCTTCTTTTTTTGTCATTATGGCATGTCATGTCTACTTACCAATATGTCTTATTTCTTTAGGTCATGATTGTTCCTAGAATCACATTCTCAAGTCGATGGTATTTAGCTATGCGTGTTAATTTCTCGATCTCAACTTCTCGTTGGCTAACACTTGTGGTCGCTCTTAGCCGGCCATTATTGATGTTTGACCTCCGAAGCTACATTGATGAAATTTGTTTTGCAAATTTGTACAATTTTTGTAAAATGGACATCATTTATTCTTTTATGATCATGGCAGATATATGTTGCAATTCAATTATAATTTTACTATTGGCTAAATAATAGATTGTATCGATTTCGTATTGGTTCAAGATATTTCGATACGCTGATTATTGATCTTAGCTTCAATGTGCAATCCTGCACCAGATGTTTGGTTCTGTGCACAGGAATGCTAGCGCAGCTTTAAAAGCGACGCAATGCTGAATCTGACATCCCTTCACTCTCATTTATTCTAATAGGTAGATGTTTTGTAAAAGAAAATTCTGAAGTAGGAAATTGGAGGTTTAAATACATGTTTCGTTTTCCCAGAAGGAAAATCATTTTGTGGAATAATTTACAGCTAAATTTTTGTGGAAATCGAAATTGTTAATACAGTTCAGATTTGATCAAACTGTTTAATATGTTAGCAAGAATTTTGTCTATGAGTAATTATTTTGTCTTTTATCTCCAGTTTTGCAAAAATCTGAAAGTTACTTATTTTGAAATAAACTTTTATTAATTCAACACATATATTACGATCGTGGTTGTTAATACCTGTCTTGTTAAACTATGTAAAATATATAATTCACTCGAAACCCAAGACATATACAACTGTCAAAGGTTTTCGTGCCTGACTTGTCCAAATATAGATAGACATGAACAATATTAAGCCAAGACTTACATTACTAGCAATGTTGTTAGTACCTATCTTGATAAAATTTAGAATGATACATAAAAAACTTTAAATTGTAGTGTTTACTCCTTGAACAATCACGAACAGTTATATAACATTTGTTTGAATATTAATTTTGAGACTATCATTTTGTTTTGAATATACATTTTGAATATGATTAATTACTAAGTACATATGGCATACTATCTGTATTAGTTTTAAGTCAGTAAACACCTTCAATTGTAACGGATATTACTCATTAAGAAAGGCAGAACAATTATAAGAACTAGAAACCAGGGCCCGTATGCATAAAGTTATCTGTACATACATGCATAGTATCTTATGACAAGCGTGCAATTCATGCTATGTAACATTTTCATTGATTCTTTGTACAGGTCTGCCCATATAAACTCATTTCAAAAATTAAAAATTGTCACTACAATGTTTCACGTTAACCGGTTAGGAGGGTTATGAGAAGGGAACGTATCTGTAGAGAAATAACTAATCCATTAGAAATATATGATGATTTGGAATTAATTGAATGATTTAGATTTGATAGACGTAATATTCTGCAAATAACTCAGCTGATGCAGGATGATTTAGAAAGTTCAACCTCCCGCAACACAGCAATACTCCCGCTGATTAAAGTATTGATTTTTTGCTAGTGGTTCTTTTCAAATTATAATTGTGATACGTTTAATGTAGACCAATCCACCGTTTCTAGAGCTGTACATTTGCTTTCAAAATAACTTTTCTCTTCTCGTACTACTTCAACAATACAACGTTTACTCTTTCTGTCCATTTGGCTTCCGCTTAGACATTTTTTTATTTTCAACTGTCACGAATAGTAACATTCAAACACACCCGACCTTAAATGTACACCCACACTAAGTAATAAAAGCGTGCATTATCTATCGATTGAAAAATTAAAGCGATATTACCAAGGATGAGTAAATATACTATTAACCGGTAAATGGAGGAGTGTTCCGATAATTTCCACTTAAGGTTTCCTTAGTTAAGTCCAAACTTAAGTAGTTATGTGCATACTACTTAATATCATCGCATGACTAAGGGATTCCTTAGTGGAATCTTAGTATAAGGGATACTTAAGTTAGGATATTTTATGCACACGGGCCCAGGTCTAATAAAACTAGAAAACAGGTCTCAATTCTCTGTAAACAGATATACAATCACAAAACACAAAATTTACATAAACACCTTAAAACCCTAATATTGAGATATATATTCATGTTTGTGCATAACAAGTGTATCTGGAGACATGTTTTGTAACAATACATATCCACATGTCTTGTACGGTTTCATGATATTTTGTAAATAAAATAGCTAGCACCTGTAATCACATATCATGTAAGATTTCAGGATATTGTAAATAAAATAGCGAGTACCTTGTATCACATATCCTGTAAGATTTCATGATATTGTAAATAAAATAGCTAGTACCTTGTATCACATATATTGTAAGGGTTCATGATTCAGATACTTATTTTATTTGTAACCTTGGATTTATCATCAATTGTATAAAATAAACTATTTATAACTGAGCATATTTTCCATGGATATTACCATGCTTTCCGTTTGCCTTTGTGAATATCAAATAGCCCGGAACTGAAAATGAGTACTGTACGCGAGACATAACATTGCTCTACCTGTACATGTACAGTCATCAACTTGATATCGATGCAACTTACTATTCAACATCATTATCAATCTAAATAAAATTTGATCAAAATTAAAATGGTTCTCTCTTTTCTCATGCGCGACATATCAGAAAAGGGGGAGCAATTCAAGAACTACTGTTATTAGGATTGCTTCATAATATAAAATGTATCGGGTACATCTCACCATGTACGAGAATCGAACTCACAACCTAAACAGTGAATGACAATGAGTGCATATGTAAATATAAATCCCACTTCCATACGCATAAGACCTTGCCGTCCTCTCCCAAATTGCCGAAGTTCGAAAACAATATGTTATTGGTACGGAATGGGTTAGGGTTATGGTGTTTAACGCCACTTTCAACAATATTTCAGCTATATCGTGACTCTCAATTTTATTGGTGGTGGAAACCGGAGTGCCAGGAGAAAACCACCGACTATTATAATATAATATTGCATCGAATACATTTTACATGGGCAGAATTCGAACTCATAACTTATGTGGTGATATGCATTGATTGCATAGGTAGTTGTCCAGTCAACTACCATGGGATCACCAATAAAACTGAGAGACATGATATGATTGAAATATTGTTGAGGGGGTCGTTAAACCCCATAATCCCCTCTATGTAATTACGCTCTAACTTGACAATATCAGAGGTCCACAATCGTAGTTTTCTTATGATAAATAGTGTGGTATTATTCGCTCATGTATGTAAATAAAGGTAATAACAAAATTACCGAACTCCGAACAATCTTATAAAGGGAAAGTCAAAACTCATAATTATATAAACAGACAAAATCAGTCAACAACCGGAAAACTGTGTAACTTAGTTCTTATGTTATACATGTTGTATGGATAGACCCTTCGCACATTCCCGAATTGATTTTAAATAGGCGTTTTATACAGTTTTACCTCAAATGTGACATCAATGATTAACTTTCTACCAGACTTTGGACAAAAGAGACAACGTCAATTGTGCATTTTTAATTTTCCACACCTTTAGAGTAATGTACCAACAGATCCCACATAGGGGTTTATAATTCAGAACTCACACGCTACGCTCGAGCTTGCATTCTGCATTCATACTTTTCACAACGTCATCTTTCGGAGTACCAAACTATTAAATCAAGGATTTTTTTTATAGAATCGTCTCGTCATATCTTTGAAACATATTTTCGGAACATATCAGCACCGTGTATTATGTCAGTTATGAACAGATGACGTAAGATGGTACTGACAATATCATTAGGTTAACTATTGTTTCACTATTATGTCTTGCTATGGTCTTGTATAATATCCAATATTAAGATAATGCTTGAAGCCATCGGCAGTCTTTAGTAACTAATAGTATACACATGACAACGACTGTGTCACGAAGATTAGAATATAGTATGTATAATGTTCAAGATTATAACGTTTTTTATTGATTACTTCAATATAATAATATTCGTCCCCAAGACCAGTTCGACACAATTTACAGAACCTTTCGTTTTTGGAACTCTTTGTCATCTACCAGTTTCAATTGGAAATGTAACGCTGCAAGTTCTTAATTTACATATATCAGTTTTAAATCCACGTTTGAGTCTCAATAAGTATGATTCAAGTATATTTTGTTTTAATGTGAATATAATTCTTCACCAGATGCATTATCTATATCTGAGAAACATTTGTGGATGAAATGGTCTTGAAGTCTTTCCTTTACAGTAGTTAAAAAAATAATAATATTATGTTGTGAATTCCAAATATTCCTAAAGCCTGTATCATCAAGAATTGACTTAGCATAGTAAATCCACTTAAATTTATTGTTTCCACTGCTGTGTAAGATTAGAAGAATTTGATAAATGTTGGCCGATAATTTATATTCGCTTGACACAAGTTTATTCCAAAGGCATATGATCTTAATTTGTGTTTGTAATTCTAACGGGAATCTACCCATTTCTGCATAAACCATAAGGTTGGGTGTAGAAGATCTAACTGATAGGACTCTTTTGCAAAATTGCAAGTTAATTTTCTCGATATTAGATATACATTCAAAACCCCATATATCTGAAGAATATAAAAAGATAGGTGTAACTAAAAAATCAAACGTTTCTATTGAAGATCTACTGGAATGTCCAAATTATTATTTTTTCTGTAAAGGGCATATAGATCTTTTTGAGCTTGGTATACCAATTTCTTACAACCTTGACAAAAATACCATTATAATTGAATAGTAGCCCCATGTATTGATAGGAGTCCTCGTTATTTAACACAGAATCCATTTTTTGTTATACTTTCTTTTTGAAAAGGACCACTATTTTGGTTTTTGAAACATGAATAGAGAGCTTCCATTCTGAGCTGTACTTTTCAAAAATATTAAGAGCAAGCTGTAATTCTTCAGCTGATTCAGCAAACATAACTGTGTCATCAGCATGAAGTAAAAGAAACAGTTTAAGATACACACCGATATGTTGCATACAATATCCATTCAAAAACTCTAAATGGTTAACATAATTCACACTCAAATATTCTTCTAATTCGCTTAGATACAATACAAATAGAACGAGAGATAACTTTACGTCTTGCCTTAGACCAGTTTCATAGGGGAAACTATCGGTATTAGATTGCAGATCTCCATTCTTAACACATGATTTTATATCTGCATAACCTAAAATGACCCTGAACATTTTCCAACTTATCATATATTTAATCAGTTTTTGCCAAAGCCCAATTCTCCACATAGTGTCGAAGGCTTTTGTAAAGTCTACTAAGGCACACACTAGTTTTTATCAGTGGACAAATACAAGGGAATAAGTGAATACATGACAAATAGGCTGCCCTGTACATAATACCCTTTCCTAAACTCACCTTGTACCCCAGAAATAAGCCCAATGTCATATAATAACTTGCTTAATCTCGAGTTCAGAATTGAAGTGAATAATTTCCCCATGTTAGAAGTTAGACAAATTGCACGGTAATTATCCAAATTATTGGGTCTCCTTTAATTTTATAAATTGGTTTTATAATCCCTACATCCCATGAGTAGGGTTTTATCCCAGAGCTGAAAATCAGGTTTAATAATTTAACATTTATGGGTAAAAACAGATTCACCGTTCTTTTTAGATACTCGTTAATTATCTCATCATCACCAGACACTTTACCATTATTGTGCTTGTTGACTGTTAGCACAATTTCTTCTCCTGAAATATCGTGATCTGAAATAAGTATGATATCCTGATTGTCAATATTATCTAAAAGTTCATGAAGATTTATTTTATCAGTATTTGGTTCTTCATTCTCATTTAATGATATTAAATACTCATATAACTGGTCAATAGTAACGTTAATATTTTTATTCTTACCCTTCTTACCAAACCTATTCAGAATTTTCCGAAATGTTTTTGAGTCTTGCTTTGACGTTTTCCGTTGTTCATTTTCTATTTTTTTTTATGATTTTTATAACTTTTGTTCATTTCATGCTTACATTTCCTTACATGGTTTTGTTCATGGCATCACATTTTTCTTTCTTTTACAAAACTATATCTATTTTTTTGCAGTGTGATTTTTGTTACGCTTTTCAAGACACGATTTATTGAACCAATGTTTATCAGATTTATTACAGAGTGGATTTATATTTATAGTAGGGTATGTCGTGGTATATTTAAGGGTTCCATTAATGGAAACGATTGAAAGGGGTGCGATATTAAGTAGCATTCCAAAGGTAAATGACATTTTGAAGATATATTTGATAGAGAAGATGATAGGTCTGGTTGATCAGGTTGAGTAGTGTGTCTCTCACAGTGGTTAGTCGAGCGGTGTCTCTGACTGTACTGCAGTCCTCCAAACCTAAAGGCGTGCACAACTTAGTGAGTACAATGCAATGTACCCAAGAATATATCAATGTTAAAGGCAACCACGTTTGAATTTGAAAGTTGTAGATAAACACTATTTGGCGTTAGAGATGCATTAGTATATGTCAATGAACAGATGAAATATATCCTTCATAGAAGTAATTTATATGTATGTACCCTTATAAACATATTCTGCTTACATGTATATAGCAACACGTTTATTTTTAATCATGTCGAAACTATATGTGTTGTATGCCATAGAATATACCGGTAAATGACGAATACATTTTAATGTTGCCGATTACTTTTCTTAGAGCAATTCGCCACTTAAAATTGTTTGCAAAACTCTGACATGTGTATGACCCATGCCAATTAAACACAGGTAGCATCTATTTAATTACGCAATCAAAATGATTACAAATTTAAAAAGGTGTGATAATTACCCGATCAACTTCCAGAGCTCACATTACATGCATATGGCAATTCGAGCGACGAAATCGTCTTGTAATTTTGAATAGTGGTCCGCGTATTTTTACCACGTGTCATTTATGAAAATGTTCCTATCGTGTTTATTGAAATCTTCGGTCTTCATTAAGTATTCGTCTACCAATAAAACTGACGCCACTATACCAGTATAGCTGAAATATTTTTGAAAATGGTGCTAAGCACCATCAACCAAACCATTAAGAGATTTGGCTCTTGAGGGAGCATCTGATGTAGAAATTGAATATAATTTCTCTTATATGGCGATATAACATTTCTAAAAGGGGCGTCCCCTAATTGTTCTGATCGAATAGAAACTATACAATCTAACACAATCAGACATATAGTTTATTACATGTATACAATTCAGTAAATTGTGCATCACATAATACATGTAGTTGAAAACAGACACAGGCAACGAAATGAACTTTCATGACAAGAAATTGACGAAAAACAACACATTTGTTTTTAAGTTGCATAGATAAATAGTAGTGTCAACATATAAAAGCTAAATGTCATGTACAGACAATGGTCTAAATAGAACTCTGCACAATCCGCAAAAAATAGCCACCATGTCAAAAATCGTTCTCCTTTCTATTCCGAGAAATTACATTTGATTCGGGTTCGTAAATGTTTCTTGTATATCTGCTTCAACTGTGTACAATGTTAATGTTGTATATACTGGAGGAGTGTTTGAATGTTTTTTTTAGCCGCATTGGTGGCATAATGGTTACAGTGTTCGGTTCGAGTGGGGTAGATCGGAATTTGTTCTAGTCTACATATTTATGTCATCTGTCCTGCTTTATGCGGCGAGTCGAATTTCTGAATCTTCTTGCGAATTACCCTTTAATAACAGACAATTAATTAACAATTTTGCTTTGTTATCGAAATAGAATAAATGTGGAAAATATAAAATATTCCCCCAAGTTATTTTTACAACTACGCTTTTATATTTCCTAGAATGTATATTTCCGTATTAATCGTTATGACTAATCACATGCACAAGACTCTATAAGAATAAAAAATATATAAAGTCAATGGTAAGAAAATATTGTCATTGGGTAATATAAAAAGAGAAAGTTCCTTCCAATGTAAAAATAGGCAAACATATAAAAAATCGGATTTTGTTTTCGCCAACGGATTTTACTCTAAAATTGCGGTATTATTGGAAGCAGGACTACCGAATGGTTTCGCCGCATTAAAATTAACTATTATAATACTCCAAGCTCCTCGTAACATCTGATAGAAACGATTAGTTGTCACATCCACATGAACTTTCGTATATGAATACATTTGAAGAAACTCAACAATTCAAAGTTGCGTACGCTTGTGATTGAAAGCGTGGACAGTGCTGTTTAGATTTTATCAGTAGCGTTTTCATTTGCTGATCATGAGTTCATCTGGATATTACCCCTGATCGGATTATGTGCTACATTAGGGGAAGCGTAGCGTATAATACTAGCTGAATTTAAACAGACTGCCGCCACCTGATGTAACAATAATTCGACACAAGCCATTTTTGCGAAGCTGCTGATATTACAATGCATCCATTGTCGATCGGCCATGATTGTATATTATGCAGAGAATATGGTACACACGAAATTTAAATGCAGAAAATAATAACGTTATTGCTTATTTATTTGTTAAAATTGCTCATAAATAAATTTTAATACTCGATCTTATTATCCATTATATACATATGTAATACTCTGTGTTGTCTTACGTTTTACTGAAGTTGAAGTGTCTGCAACTTATTCGTTGTTGGATATCAAAGTAATGGCCTTTTCACTGATGGAAGCTGGACGTCATCAGCAGCATGACAAAAGTGGTTTGTGCCTATACATAGACGTCTGATATCCAATAAATCTCGGGTAGATAAATCATTTGTAGTCCTACATTCACCAATGTAAAGTGTAAGCAATAACGAAAACAAAAACCGATTTTTGTACATTTTTTAAGCATTTTCATTTTAAGATTATTCGTATTTGAGACCCCTAAGCTATTTGACAGTGAATGTTGCTGGAATATGCTTTTATGGTCCTTGACAAAATGTGAAGTTTTTGTATTGATCAGAAATCTAAGGTGGCTGCCATCGGAGGGCATACTTAATTTTCTTAAGATGTGACCATACTTGTAACTTTTAATTTGATTGAACCAGAACTATATATGAGTAAGCATTGGATGATTCCTTACAGAATTGTATCAACATTTGTATTTTCATTCGTGTATCGATCGGGAATTCAAGATGGTTGACACTACAGAGTACATTTACCAAAGGACCATATAAATTTCATAAACCGTGTGATAGTAAACATGACTGGAATAATCCTTGGATGGTCCTTTACAAGAAGAGTTTGAAGATACCAAATGGGTAATCAAAATACGTAAATCGAAGGACAACCAACACAATGGCCAAAAGAAAAAGTACAAAAGAACAAACAACGATCTACAAAATATATACATACAACTAAAGATCGAGTAACACGAACCCCACTAAAACCGAGGGCGAACTCAGATGCTCCGGAAGGGTAAGCAGTTCATGTTCCATTAGTGACACCCTTTGTATTAATCTAGATACAAACCCGGTGATAAGTAACGAATGACGAAAGGACAGAGAAGTGCTTACGACAATTATCCTTGGTCATTAGTGGCACAGATATTCTATACTGGTCAACCAAGTCATGGTTATGACCGTTTAACTTTCGAAGTGATGACATCGACTTAACCAATAGTTATGGAGAAGACTTCATAAGTTTGTTTAACTTGTGTCTAATCCATTTTGTCTGTTTAATTGGCAAATCAAATATGTTTAAACTAAAAAAACAAACAATAACTACCCTGGGTTGAGAAGCTTCCTTGTTACCAACCCTCTAAATATATGTGTTTTAGTGTCGATCTGTATTCCAAGATGACTGCCACTACAGGATATAGTTTTAAAATAGGAGTATACGGCAAAATGAAAATAAGTTCTATGAGATCTTAGAAATAGATTAAATATATGATGATACTGAGTAACAATAGGTTAGCAGTGATCCGTGATGGCAAGTTGAAGTGCTACAAATATGAAACAATGAATACTGAGTAACAATAGGTTAGCAGTGATCGTTGTTGGCAAGTTGAAGTGAAACAAACATGAAACAATGAATACTGAGTAACTGCTGGTTAGCAGTGATACGTGATGGCAAGTTGCAGTGAAACAAACTTGAAAAATGAAATACTAAGTAACATCGGCTTGGTAGTGATCGTTGATGGTAACTTGAACTGAAACAAACACGAAACAAGGAATACTGAGTAACATCTGGTCATGAGTGATCGTTGATGGCAAGTGGAAGTGCAACAAAGGTGAAACAGGGAATAATAAGTAATAGATGATATATGATGGTAAGAAGAGCAACAAACTTGAAACAAGAAATACTAAGTAAGATCCGCTTAGTAGTGATCGCTAATTGCAAGTTGAACCTTAAAACACTTGAAACAAGAAATACTGAGAAATAGGTAGTTAGGAATGATCGTTGATGGCAAGATGAAGTACAACTAAGTAGAAACAAGAAATAATAAGTAACATTTGCAGAGTAGTGATCGTTGATGGCAAGTTGAAGATCAGCAAGCTTGAAACAATGAATACTGAGTAACTTGAAACAAGAGATACAACGCATGAGCAGGTGAGAGTGTTATCGTTGATGGCAAGTTAAGAGAGCTATTGGCGTGTATAATAACAGGGCAGCACACTTCAAACAAGGAATACCGAGTAACAGCTCGTTAATGTCAAGTAGAAGTTCAACAAACTTGAAACAAGAAATACTGAGTAAGAACTGGATAGTAGTGATTTTGAATGGCAAGTTGCAGGACAACAAAATTGACACAATGAACATTGAGTAACTTTTGGTTAGCAGTGATCGTTGAAGGAGCAGATTTAAGTTACAAAGATAATAAGTACCAATTGCATCTGGTCGTAATATACAGTGAAACTTACCTAATTAGACATAACATTCCAATAACAACCACCTGTAGACTTTATCCTTTCAACAGTAATATCTACGAACATTTATTGAGACAGCTAGATGGGTGCATACTAACGGGACAACAAACCTGAAACATGGAATACTGCGTAACAGCTGGTTAGGAGTGATCGTTGATGGCAAGTTGAAGTGGAACAAACTTGCAACAAGGAGTACTGAGTAGCATCTGGTTAGAAGTGATATGTGATGACAAGTTGAAGTGCAACAAAGTTGCAACGAGGAAAACTGAGTAACATCTAGCTAGTAGTTATCGTTGATGGTAATTTGAAGTGCAACAATTTTGCAACAAGGAAAACTGAGTAACAGCTGGTTAGGAGTGATCGTTGATGGCATGTGAAAGGCTAATTAACTTACAACAAGGAATACTGCGCGACAGCTTGGAAGGGGTGGTCAACACACTTGAAACAATGAATACAGAGTGACAGCTGGTTATCAGTGATCGATGATGGTAAGTTGAAGGACAACAAGCTTGAAACAAGGAATATCGAGCGACAGCTGGTCAGGAGTGGTCTGTGATGGTAAGTTATAGGGCTACAAACTGGCAAAAAGGAATAATGACTGAAATATGGTTAGGAGTGGTTGTTGGTGGCAATCTGCACATCAGCAAATATCGACTGTACTAGCTGTTATTATGCCAATCAAAATATCCGTCAATAACACATGAATAAACTTGGGTTTTTCAAGAATATATCTAAATATGTATATAACATATAAATAAGAAACACTACTCGAATGATGCTTAACAGCAATCGTTCAATCATTTTACATGTATATCTATGTAGTATGTTATCCATATTTGTATTCTTTAATATTCATATTCAGGGTCGCACGCCTTTACATATTGCATCACGCTGGGGATACTATAACACAGTTGAATTATTACTTTTACTTGGAGCAGATATGGACATAGAAGACACACAGGTATTGTTTTATCTGTATAGACTATTTATTCAGTAAGTATGCTTATTTAACATCTATGGACGAGATGACATCCATGAAAATAAACACAAAAATATAATATGGATTACTTACATTTTATTTCTCACAGTATGTATACATAGTTTGTGTGCGACTATCAATTAACCCCAGCAATAAAGAAAGATAATTATAATAGGTGTGTGTATTGATTCTCGTTTCAATCTTTTTTTCAGAATAAAACAGCTTACCAACTTGCAGAGAAGGCAGGCCATTCACATGTCATTAATGTTTACAAGGTAATATATCTTCTAAATGAATACATATAAACTTTAACTGTTGAACAAGGACACATATTCATGGAGAATTGCATGCAACAAACCGATAATAAACGATGTTACATTTGATCATTTAAATATTGATTAAAGTCGTTATTTGCCGATGTCCTGCTAATCCAAAACAGTAAGAGCATGAATGTGTGTAAAAAATGTTTGACGATGCCAAGGGGTAATAAAAAGCCAATCGACAAAAAATATTCAACAACAATGGTCAAAATAAAAAGGACATTCAACAACAATGGCCAAGAGAAAAAGGACAGAGGAATAAGCACTAGTCTACAATACACTACACAGAAAAACTAAAGATCAAACGTGTGAACTCAGCAACATGAATCCCACTAAATACCATATGTTGAGCCCGTCGTATTACTACAAACCAGGTGATAAATAAAATGACAAAGGAATAAACACTAATCTACAAAACACTGCACATAAAAACTAAAGATCGAGCAACATGAACCCCACTAAATACCGGGTGTGGACCCAGGTGCTCCTGACGGGTTAGCATTTCCAGATCCTTATGTGTCATTCGTCGTGTTACTCTTGTTATAGACCAGGTGATAAGCAAAATGTTATTCACTGCTAATCGTACAATAATCATACTGCAATGTCCTCATCAATTGTAATGTTTTGTTTTCTTTTGTAGGCATATTTGCCAGAAAGTGTGTATGAAAGATATTATAAGTTATCTACGTGTCGACCCGTGGGCATTGAGATTGTACCACCCTGAAGCACTTCTGTATAGCTTGAGGCGAAGCCGAAGGCTGTACAGTGGTGCTGATATACAAAGAATAATAATCACAAGGAAACAGGGAACAATAGAAGAAATACTAATCAGAAGGAACAATGCAAAAATACAACTAACAGGCAACAATACAAGAAATAACAATCACAAAGAACAATACCAAGATCCAACTTACAGGGAACAATAGAAGAAATAACAATCACAAGGAACAATGCCAAAATACAACTTACAGGGAACAATACAAGACATAACAATCACAAGGAGCAATGCCTAAATACAACTTATAGGGAACAATGGAAGACATGACAATCACAAGGAACAATGCCAAGATACAACTTAGAGGGAACAATAGAAGACATAACAATCACAAGGAACAATGCCAAGATACAACTTATATGGAACAATAGAAGACATAACAATCACAAGGAACAATGCCAAGATACAACTTATAGGGAACATTAGAAGACATAACAATCACAGGGAACAATGCCAAGATACAACTTATAGGGAACAATAGAAGACATGACAATCACAAGGAACAATGCCAAGATACAACTTATAGGGAACAATAGAAGACATGACAATCACAAGGAACAATGCCAAGATACAACTTATAGGGAACAATAGAAGACATGACAATCACAAGGAACAATGCCAAGATACAACTTATAGGGAACAATAGAAGACATAACAATCAAAAGAAACAATGCCAAGATACAACTTATAAGGAACAATAGAAGACATGACAATCACAAGGAACAATGCCAAGATACAACTTATAAGGAACAATAGAAGACATAGCAATCACAAGGAACAATGCCAAGATACAACTTATATGGAACAATAGAAGACATAACAATCACAAGGAACAATGCCAAGATACAACTTATAGGGAACAATAGAAGACATAACAATCACAAGGAACAATGCCAAGATACAACTTATAGGGAACATTAGAAGACATAACAATCACAAGGAACAATGCCAAGATACAACTTATAGGGAACAATAGAAGACATAACAATCACAAGGAACAATGCCAAGATACAACTTATAGGGAACATTAGAAGACATAACAATCACAGGGAACAATGCCAAGATACAACTTATAGGGAACAATAGAAGACATGACAATCACAAGGAACAATGCCAAGATGCAACTTATAGGGAACAATAGAAGACATGACAATCACAAGGAACAATGCCAAGATACAACTTATATGGAACAATAGAAGACATGACAATCACAAGGAACAATGCCAAGATACAACTTATAGGGAACAATAGAAGACATAACAATCAAAAGAAACAATGCCAAGATACAACTTATAAGGAACAATAGAAGACATGACAATCACAAGGAACAATGCCAAGATACAACTTATAAGGAACAATAGAAGACATAGCAATCACAAGGAACAATGCCAAGATACAACTTATAGGGAACAATCGAAGAAATAACAATCACAAGGAACAATGCCAAATACAACTTACAATGCATACATAAAACTTACAGTGAATAATACAAGAACTACTAATCACAAGGAAAAATACAAAATACTAATTACAGGGAACAATGAAAAAAAACAATTACAAGGAACAATGCAAAATACTAATTACATGGAACAATACAAAATACTAATTACAAGGGAAAAAATACAAAGATACAACATACTTGGAACAATACAAAGTACACCAGCTACATGGAACAGTACAACACATATCAGTAAAGTGGAACCATGCATGGAAAGACAGTCAACTGAAGGAATTCAAGTCCATGTGAGCAGAGTTTGCATTAATAGAGAGACTAAGAAATTAATTCCAGGAGGTAAGTCACGAAATAAAGATATCAGAAAGTGAGTGTTTTGAAAGGGTAGTCTAGTGTCTATGACACTTGTCATATTCGATAGATTAGCAAACAGGTTTACATGGCGGAAATGCATCATCTGTGACATGTGTCTGTATTATTACGTACGAATGATTTACGATTATGGTTGATAAGAAAATGTGAAATTATCCATTGAGGTTGATGACGAAATGTGAAAATATCCATTGAGGTTAATGATGAAATGTGAAATGGTCCTTTGAGGTTGATGAGGAAATGTAAAATGATTCATAGAGGTTGATGAGGAAATGTAAAATTTCCGATAGGGGTTAATGAGGAAATGTAAAATTTTCGATAGAGGTTGATCAGGAAATGACAAATTTCCAATACAGGTTGATGAGAAATGTATAAATATTTACAAATGTACCCTAAGATTAGCTAAAGCAAATACAAGTGGAAGAAAACAATAACATGCCGAAACAGGAAATGCATTTTTAAATATGATCAAGTTTAGCAATGACGTCTGGAACCGATCTCGCAGATGCATCAGCCTTATGTGGTTATCTCGTGGACGGTAGGTCAAAAGTGGGCGACTTGAATGTTGACAGTGTACCAGTGTTGCCAGATTGTCTATAGCGGTTCAACAATGACTGTATCGTATTGCGATGAACAGCAAAATGTCTAGCGACAATGTTGTGTGCCATTCCAGCTTGGAGCATACCAAAAACATGAAGACACTAATTTTCGGTGAGACGTGACATAACATTAAAATCAAAAGTGCTTTTCTGATTTGTAAGGGTTAACACAAACCTTCTGTAAACCATAAATAGTCACAAATCGTTAAACGCGAATGAACAACAAAAAAAGGTCAAAACACGAGGTGTACTCATAGAGCGTGCAACAATCCGTGCAATGTTCCTGCGGCTGACCATTCTTGCTTAATTAAAAATTTAAATATCCAGTGATAAAAAAAGGATATACTTTTTAGAATCCACAGCTTAGTTTTTCATTAGTATATTTCAATACCGTTATCTGTGAGTATTGCAGATTTCTCTTAGTTGATAACGAGCTGATGAAGTTGATTCATGTATCCGCTTTGATATTCCATTGATGATACACAGACAACAGAATATATATTGATTAGTTCATTGGCGTCTAACGTCATCAATATCAGTATTTCAGCTAGAATATTATGATAGGTTTTTCAATGACTAAAGCGGGCATGGTACAGTGGTCACGATCACATTATAATTTGATCTACACCTACTTAATACAAATTCAATACCCATCACATCTCAAAATTAAAGTTCTGACTCCTGTCGTTACAGGTAATAACAATATATATATATAATTTAGTGCAAGGACACGTATCTGCAATAAATGGTGACACATGTGGGGCAGGACCTGTTTACTCTTTCGGTGTACATGAGTTGATCTCTGGTTTTAGTGGGGTTGGTGTTGCTCAGTCCGCAGTTTCTGTGTAGAGTTTCGTGGATCATTGTTATTCATTTTGTACTTTGAAGTACGGTCATTGTATTGTCCGTCCTTCTTTGAATTACGACTTTTGATTATCTTCAATCTTTTCATCATCAGGTGCACTCAACAGATTAGAAAGCCAGATTATTTCAAGTCTTTACTAGCTTACTAATTCAAATGTAATAAAGTCTGTTAATGACTGGTGAAAATATATGTTCTCCATATAATTCAACAATACACTTTGTAGCTAAAATATTGTTGAAAGTGGCGGTTAAACACCCATATTCCATACGTATTTACATTATATATCTTATCTACTTTCTAATTATTTTGTTGCAATATTTTAGAGATTAAATATGAAGACATAGCGTGCGGTAATCTTATCAGGCCTATAAAGCACAGACACATACTGGACAAAAAGAAAGTGAATGCAAAACTAAATGAAGTAGATGATTCATTCTTACCTTTGTCAAACTTGCTTTTGGAATACGATTTAGAAGAAACGATGGAAAAAGACGAAAAAGAGGAAAGTCCACCGGAATCAGAGGATGTTCCCGAAAATGAAATTACATTCCTACAAAAACTCAAATATTTTCTTGGAATACAAAGTGACATGACAGTTCAAGTTACATCTAAAATGATGATGGAAGGTGCAGTAAAGGCACTAAAAAGAGGAATTAACTTGAATCTAGCCCCAGTTATCATTTTAGATTTTGCTGGTCAAGAAGTATTTTACTCAACTCATCAGTCGTTCCTGACTCACCAAGGAATTTATGTTTTAGTCATAAATGGAAGTCTAAATCTTGATAGTGAAATCACTTCGGAATCTTGCATCCCTGGTCGACATGATAAACCAACGACTAGAGGTATGTTACTATATTCATATACATATTCAATTTCCTTTAAAAAAAATAATGCATCATGGGAAAATATCAGTCTGACTGACATCAACATTTAAAATCGGCGTTTGGTCTTTGATAATACCCAATTGTTTACATCGTATAAAGTTATTTGATCAAATCGGATAAATCCGCTGAATATGTCCATGTAAACGGACTGCCCAATGTATAAAAATACACATAGTAATTAAGACTAATTATTCCTTATAATGAAATGTTATATAGAATATTCTATAACTCCAATATAAGAGTTTGAAGATTCCGAAAGGAGATAATCAGAATGCGACAGCACAATCGCCAAACGAAAAAAGGCAACAGAAAAACAACGATCTACAAAACATTACACATAATACTAATGATCGAGTAACACCAACCTCAATACAAAAACAGGGATGAACTCAGGTGCTCCGTAAGGATAGGTAGTTCCTTATCCACTAGTGGCACCCGTCCTCATAAACTGTATACAGAGACAATGAAAATTGATTCCGTCATTAATAAAAACGTAGATTTCCAATTTAGTGCGCACGACGCGTTTCTGGAATAACCTTGATCAGGTACGCTAAAAATCGAAAGATTGGATAGCCAACAAATTTAGGAGCAATAAAACAAAAGGGCCTACACCACATAGCCTAAATCTGCTAAGATCACCTATGCCTGAGGGAGAATAACCTCAGTTTTATTAATAATTATATTACTCTGGAACTGTAAATTTCAGTAATAAATATATCTAATAAAATTAAGAAGAGTTCAGCGTTGCCTGTTTTATTTCCCTCATTATACCAACTTAATGACAAGTATTCAATAACATTAGAAGAAAGACCTTAGAACCTTTGAACTGTTTGTCATACATATATGTAATAATTTGTTTTTCATTTTAGGTTTTATATTGTTTTGGGTGAGCTCAATCCTCACATATTCAAAGGGTAAATCCAAGACCTTTCCCCAAATACTGCTTTGTTGTACACACAATGATAAAGTAAGTGTAAACATAATTTAATCAGATACTAAGATTTGGGCATGAAACAATAGTTTAACCCCGTCATTTATTATTGCAATGTCTATACCAAACATGACACGTGAGCGGTCATGTGATTTTGCTAGCTATATCGATTTTGGAGTGTATATTTCTCGCCTCACCTGTGCTTGCAGTTTGTATTTAGAAAACGTTTTAAAGAAACCAACGTCTTATGAGAACTAGGTTATAAAGTCAAAGATATTTACAGAAATATCCCATCTTTTCTTTTAAAACTTTTTCGGAAGAGATCAACACCTCGCTCGAAAGAATATTCCGTCACTTGCAAGCATATGACGAAAGACGGTATTTGTAATTCGATTGTGGTTTAATTTTCCCCTGTGTACTACCTAATATTTAAACGATGATCAAGGTAAATGTATCTCTTTTAGAAATCCTATATTAAACATGACAACTTCTTTATCACAAAGAGTTAATGTATAGTATGTATCAAGTTCAAAATAAGGTACTCAGCGTGCTATACAACAACGCTTCTCAATCAGTTATATATGAGGGTTGACATGTTATTAATATGTTGAAAAGACCTGTATTAAACACCATTTCACGAAGAAGGGATGTCTGTGCCAAAACCGTAATTTTTTATTATTCATATATTCCTCTGCCAAGCCAGGAAAGTGATTATATTACATTTCGGAACTGTTGTAATAGTGTGGTATTTTTATTGCTTATGTTTGTTATTTTAAGATGCACACAATCATGCTTCAATATTTTTATATTAGGAACAGATAGAAATACAGCGAACATACATGTTTGATGAGGTTACAAGAATGTTTGAAAATACAGAAGAAATGTTTCATCTGGTTCTCCAACACTGCATATTCATCAATGCAATGAATCCGGAAGATCCTGAAATAACGGTACTTCAGAATGCAATAGTAGAAATGATATGTGAACAGCCGTCATGGGGTCGAAAAATGCCAAAGCCATGGATCCATTTAGAAATGGTAATTAATAAGAAGGTAAAGAAAGGTTCTAAAATGATTTCTTTCAAAATGGGGGAAGAGATAAACCAAGATAATCCAGTAAAAGTATTAAGCAAAGAAGAGATTGCTTTATTTCTACAGGTACAACATGCTCAGGGAAATATCATATACTTTCCCCCTTCCTGGTCTCCGTGATTACATTGTCATATCCCCATTTTACGTCATAGACGCATTTAAGTCAATTGTCACAGACAAGAGGATTTGCACGGGCATGCGCCTTAGGTCTTTACAATCAATGAATCGAGATGGAATTCTGGAGAAACAGGATATTAACACAATATGGAAATCGACCGAATTCCTGAAACGTTAAGGATTTCATCATTTGCCTTATGAGTCACTTATATATTCTTGCAGAACCAAGAGTATATAACCCAGTGAATCACTCATTAATACCATCACACTTTTATTATGTTCCGAGTATGGTATCAAAGGGAAGTTATCCATCCGTCCTTGAAAACGAAGATTTAGCATCAAGATCAGTCGGTCTCTCCTTCAAGTTTCATAGTACAATACTACCATCTGCAATTGGCTATAGATTTATGGCATGTTGTCTAGACATGTGGGAGGTGAAAACTATCAATGAGGAGAAATTATTTTTCTCTGGATTAGTCGTCTTGATTATCAACAGAACATTGATGCTTCTTGTAAGTGTTAAGGAACAGAGAATAGATGCTTTTCTAATCCACTCAGCTTCACGACATCAAATTATACCAGACGTGGCTGCAAGTATTCGAGAATGTCTAAGTGATACCTTAGATAGAATATCAGATAGCTATAAAATAGCATCTGGGGGAAATACTGGTGCTGGAAATAATAGGGCATTTCATGTAGAATTTACTTGCAATCACGTGACATTGCCATGCTATTTTGACGGAGAAGAGAACAACACCTGTCTACACACTAACAAGCCTCTTCTAGAAAGTTCACTGTATAGTATGTTGATAAAGTAAGTGAAATATTAAACCCCATTCAAGTGTAACAGGACAAACATATGGCATGGGGAATGTACTCCGACTGTAGATTATTAAAAAGAATTAATGAGAACCATAAGGGTCGAGTTATTATTATTTGTTAAGATTCTAAAAGTCGGAGTGTATTGTACTACTTAATGCATTGCCATTTAAAACAATGACATTATTTCTAATTCTTACATTTTTAATGTTTATAAATTTAATCTAGATCATAATTAACACAAATACAAAGATAAATGTGTAAATTTGTGTTGGAACACACCTTTCATTTCTCGATTATATGTATACAGATGTCCATCCATGGTCTGTTTGATTTGTAATTACAGACGATTGTGTCGCTTGTTATTATTTGTAATACCAGACAAAATAGTTGTAAAGGTCAAGCTATGGGCAGTTCGGAACAGAATATTAATTACATCAGAATGGAAAAACTTGCATTAATCTTTGCAAAAAATAATCAATTACTCATATAAAAAAGTTTCATTAAAATATTGTTCATTGTCCAATGTCGTATTAATAATTTAGAATTCTATTGTGACCATATTAGGCTTCTGGTAAGGCATCAATTTTGAAACCTGTAGTAGACGTGAAAAGTCCACCAGGTGTTGGATGCCTGCAAGTACCAATATATCTAAAACACGGTTTAAGGTTAAAAAGTAAAATACGCAAAAACCAAAAGGTAAAAAAGGTCCGAACAATAGTGTGACGTCAGAGAAATAGAAACATTTTAAAGTATTTCGGTGAGTAAATGTAATCTAACAATGGAAAATTCTAAGGAATGCTTTATAAACTGTTTATACTTTTCTTTCTTTTTTCTCTAGAATTTTGTGTTTAGTCTACTTCTGATTTGTGCATGCAACCCCTGCTTGCATTAAATATTGTCAATTACTGAAAATGTTGGAAAATGTATTTGACTAAAACATGCATATTTCAAAACAAATTATATTCAACAATATGACTGATTTTATTTCACCAAATTAACATAATAAAAGATTATCCTTAAATGTTTCCGTAGGTCACAGAAGATTGTCCAAGTAGTTGTAAAGGTATGTACACAGTATTTATTATGTTTCCCTATACATTTTTTTTTTATTAATGTACACTACATTTATATGTATGTAGTATTAGTTGGTTCCTCCAATAAGTTTCTGGAGGGTTCTACTATTTATTACCTAGACAAAAATATATCCCTGCAATTACAATAAAGAATATAAGTACAACGTTAATGAAAAGAAAGACAACTCTTTCTAATATAATTGTGTAAACATGTACTAGTATTATGATTACGGTATACAAAGTTGGAACAAAATGCAATACAATGTAACTCAATGTGATTACACACTATTAAAGAGGTGACCTGGGGGTCATGAACTCTTCAAAATGTGAGAGTGATGAAGAATGTAAATACAAATATTTCTTTGCACACATATACCTGTACATCTTATTTTCAAGAATATATCGTAGACAATAAATATGAAAATGTAAATATAATATTATATTAAAAAAGAACAAAACTAATAACCATCATAATAAGTAAAGTTAGCATAAACTTCATACACCAATTAATGCGATAAGCTAAATAGCTTACTAACTAAATAAAATAATAAAGCAAAGCAAAACAAAACAAAGCAACAGTAATATAAAATACACTGATTCTTACCTCACAGTTGATTTCTAGGTAGATATATCTCCATGGGTGAACTCAATTCATTTGTACCTGTTTAACAAAATGGTTATTTTTACTCTGACTGCTTAAATATATGCATGCCATTTTAGTACACAAATGCACACGCAACAGCTTCTATAAATTACTGTTTTATAAATTATGCTTACAATTGACATGTGTTTAAAATCTTTAATGCTCACACTCCTCTGCCATTCTTAGCAGTAAACTTGTTAAGATAATACATTTAATTAACGGTCTGTTTGTTAATGATAATTTCATTGTCAACTTTGATATATAACCATTATTTACAAAAACGGGTTTAATCTGTAGTAAAGTTTATCATTTATTCTACACTTTCAATTACTATTCTGATAACTCGTACTTAAACTGATACAATTTCATACAATCCATTCGTACAGGATAAAATTATGAATACGATATTTAGTATCATGTTATATTTTTTAGAAAAGAAAGCAACTGACCTTACAAATAGAAATAAACTATCCAAAGATTAGATTTCTCAAAAACACAGATAAAGTTTTGTGTTCTCCCGATTTATATCAAAACAATATGATGTCATATAAAATTAAAGACAATAGACAAAATAATTTTACCGCCAAAATAGAAGTGACCAATGCAGATAAAGTAAAAGTGCGTTTCAACGAACCGTGGATAAAATTTTTAAAGTTAATTATAGCAGAACCAAAATTATATACAGTCCGTGATTATGTCATGTCATGTTCGACAGTAAAAAATCAATTACTCAAAATAATATCTAAATAGTTAATTACACTGTGCTATTGATCTGTAATAATAGAAAGTAATTAAATAATTCAGTTTAATTAAATCATTACCAATTACTTATACTGTAAATAAATAGAAAACAAAAATTGATAAAATGACTAAAATACAGGCCAACAGATGTATAATATTGTCGTGTACTAAATAACAAATTTACCAAACACGTTACTTCTTACACGTTTACAGACTTTTAATCCATTTTAGTTTATATATATATACATGTAAATTTGCACACTTACAGCGTAACATTTTATTATTTAATTTTCATATTCACACTTGTAAAGGAAATAAACACGATATTTATTCAGTTATCCTATTCACAGTGTCAATAAACATTTTATTATTCCTTTTTTTTCTGAGTACACTTAATAAGTAACTACACACATTACAGTACAATATGCTCCAAAAATACATTCCGTAAAACAAATCACTATCTTATGCCTAAGGGATAATCAGTCGAAAAATGATAGATAATACCATAAGTAAATGATAAAGGAACAACAAAGAGCAACATATGGTGTACAAATCATGTTAAAAAAACCCAGAAACAAATGAGAAAGCACGAACTCCACAAAAAAAAAAGAAAAAAAAAGGAAGTAATCTCAGGTTTGTCGGATGAGTAAGCAGTTTCTGTTACATTAGTGTCATTTGCTATAAATCTAGAGATAAAAAATTTGGATTGCTACCAAGACAAAAGGAACATACTGATGATCAGTTGGGACACATATATTCCATAATGCTTAACCAAATCATGGTGACTTCTTTATTCCCTTTTCCTGTAATTAATTGCACAATAAAAAGTAGATACACACCAATCCTTAATTCATCAGCCAATAACACCTTAACACATATATTTTGTATTAAGATATGTATTAAGCAAATCCTGGAAATGACAGATCAAACAATAATAGTGATTGTTGTTTTACTCTCAGTGAGCAATTTATCAGCCATATCATGACGAGACTAAGTTACATGTTGATCATGATGATAGTGATGTCTGCTTTGTAGTTGACCAACACCCTTAGTTGGAATTTGATAGTGCTAGCTCACTGAAACAACAAGCGGCGAATAGACATGTCGTTCCACTTGGACGCATTATTCTGATTCCGTATCAACCAGTCTTTGCTCGTACTCATTAATAATGTGTGCTTAGCGGAGAAATATAAAAAAGCAATTGCATAATCTTTTATTTGACCCGACCGGAGCTCGAATCCATGACCTATCGCACTCGAGGAGAACACGTTAACCATTACACCACCGATAACATATCAAAGTTTAATTTACTAGAAAGGTACATTTTATTTTTATTGCAGGCGTTTCTGAGGAATCGCTTTTGGAAAAACCCAGTGAGCTGCAAATTGGCAAGATAGTTTCACGGTTGACATACACACAGTTAAAATCTGTCTTAATTCACTTGGGTTTATCATACAACGAAATTGAAACAATCAAATCTGATAATCAAGGGAACATCCAGAATATTATGTTTCTATGTCTGCAGCAGTGGATACAGAAAAGGTTGGATGGAACGCTAGCCGATATTAAAAAGGCACTTGCGGAGGAAACAGTAAATTCTCATATTTTGTGCAAGGTAAACATGCCAGCATGTCATCTCCTTCCTTAACATAAGAAATATTTGTTAAAAATCGTAAAAGGACCCATCAAGAATGGACAATCCAAATGCATTGTCAATATTGGTCAATATGGGTAATAACAAAATTACCGAACTCCGAGGAATCTCTCAAAAACTTAAAACAAAACACAACACAGAAAACACAGTCATATTCAAATAAGGGTAATAACAAAATTACCGAACTCCAAGCAATCTTACAAAGTGAAAGTCAAAACTCATAAGTATATAAACAGACAAAATCAGTCAACAACCGGAAAACTGTAAAAACCGTAATGACCCTGACTTGGTACAGGCATTTCTAAAGAAATGGTTGGTTGAATCAGATTTTAAAGCGCCAAAACTCACCCTTTCATTACATCTCAAAGTCTCGGCTGTCACTATAACAGTCTTTATAACAATACTTGAACAAAACTGGTAAAACAGTTGTCATAACAGCACCAAACTCAGTGAAGTGAATGTCAAAAACATTTTTACGTCACACATTGATACAAAAATATTTTTGACATTTTTGTTTTTGACAACTTATCTTTATACATTTTCACTATATGAACATTCATCGGTTATAATCTTTTCTGCAGAGACGGAATATATTTCGACAAGATCTTGGTATCGGAAAATAAACTTTTTAAGAGATCGAATAAGGCGAATCTTTGTATAGCCCTTGTCCAGTAGCCTGTTTCTCAGATGAAGATGACGTTTCAGGAAATCAGAATAATTGCTACTGGCCCTTGCATAACTAATCAATTGCGAGATGTAAACACCATATGCAGGAGAAGCTGGTATATTGCTGCACATATTTGGAAAATTTATGATTTTAGAATTGAAGTCGTCCAGTTTATCATATATTTTAGTACTGATTTGACCACTGTCGTCAAATTCGAGGTATAAGTCCAAAAATGATGCGGACGAAGCGGTATCTGTGGTCTCTTTAACTTCCAGCTCTGGAGGATATATCAATGGAAGAAATTCTGCAAATCTAGAATTATTGATAGATAAAACGTCATCAATATACCTGTATGTGAAATTAAAGGTTCTAGCCTCATGAATCTTCTTATCTTTTGCAAGCTTTTGAAGAAACTCCGACTCGTATGAGTATAAAATTTGATGTGAAACCACAAAAGATTGGAAAATACAAAAAAAAACAAAAAACAAGAACAAAAACAAAAAACAAAAACAAAACAAGAACAAAAAACAAACAAACAAAACAACTTGGTGTAATACCATGATCTCCGAACGGAACAAACATATTCTGACTTTTGCTTGGCAACTGTTGTGCAGTGTTATAATCCGAAGTAAAAGTTGCAATGAAGTCTTAGTAGAGTCAGAGGATATCAAAGAGGTAATCAGTAATCCGGAAGGGTAAACTGTTCTTGCTTGCTCCACATGTGGCACCCGTCGTGTTACTCTTGTTACAAACTATAGTATTAAATCATGAATGAAATGACCGGATTGTGCTTATGACCTTATTATCAGGGGTATTTTAACTATGATATTTGTTTATTATTATTTTAATTTCAGAATTATTTGTAAGACACTTTATTTTCGAATTAGTTATTGAAATAAAACAAAAACCTATGTGTCTATATTAAATAAATGTTACATAAATTTCAGATTTTCAGAAATAAGTGCATGGAGACAAGTATGTATAAAATTTCAATCACTTCCTATCTGGATACATAAGTTGGGGGGTCATGGTTGTGATCATATTGTAGTTGGATTTACAACTATATGTGCGATCTGTTCGAACGCCGTTCATGACGAGGTGTATACGATACGACATTACATGATAAAGTTTGCTAGTGACTTCCGACAGGTCGGTGGTTTTCCTCGTTGGCGCCAGTTTCCTTAACCAATTAAAGCTGACCGCCACGATATATCTGAAACATTTTTGAAAGCGTCGCTAAACATCATAACCCAAGCCAAGCTTATCGTGATACCGAGCTCACCATACTGTTTTATCCCTTAAAGATGTGTACATAGCGGGAAAGCAGCAAACACCAATTGTATAGTCTTTGTTTTGATCGACCATGACTCGAACCCACGAATTCCGCGCATTTGAGTGCAGCACGCTAACCATTCCACAGTCGATGATTTTATCGAAATCTACTGGGCATTTATCATATATCGTTTCATGCCATGATATTTAGGAATGATTGATAATAAATATGTTCTCATGAACTCATCTTATCTCCTTTTTGACATGAGTATTACCGGATCTGGTGGATGATTTAATTTTGTATTTTAAGAAATCAACAGATCACATTGGTATTTCATTTGGTAAAATTGCTAACATTACCTCCCTGTATTTAAAATAAAAATGTCCTGTTTTTTTTCTTCATATTTATTATATATGCATTATATTTTAAGTGAAGTCAGTTATTATGTAATACAGAGTGAATATATTTTAATTGCTTCATTATTTAGGTTTAATAAAAATATGCATGTATCGTAAAATGTTAGCTTAGGAAATTTAAGATCGATGCATCAGAGAGAAGTTGGTTTAATAGGAACACTTCTGAATTATATAGCAATATTGATTGGGAGTATATGCATGGTATGTAAGCAAAATCTGTATCTCCTGTTGCCGATCGATTTTGTGGTAAATCTTACCAAAGGGAAAGCTTAACAGTGATGATGAACAATTCCACCTCTATCAATTACAGGAGCAACTACCTCTCATCTCAAATCATTGACACCACATTGGTGGTGTAATTGTTAGTGTGCTTGCCTGGAGTACGGTAGATCTTTTGTTTGAGCAATGGTCGGCCCAAACCAGTGACTATTAACTGTGTATTATCTGCCTCTCCGATAAGTACACAGTAATAAGGAATAAGTGCCAAGATATATTAGCTCGCAATCAGGTTAATGTGTTAAAGCGGTACTGCATGTCTACACACCGACTGTTGTTGTGAGATAGCGTTATAAAAACCCAATTAAACATGTTGGTCTGGTACAATGTGGATATCATTGTCTTCTCATACTAATACAATTTGACCTCTCCATATTATATGTAGAGAAGCCGTAGAAAAAGGCTAAATCGATACCCCTAGTACACAAATACATGTCTGTCTTAGAATAGGCACTACAATAAACAAGTGGCGGGGTTAAACTAACTTGATGGGCCCAAATTGCTGTTAGTGAATTGTTAATTGTTTCTTCTTGTAGAAATACCGTTTGAAATTCTGGAGCAGCCACCAACAGACAGAGATATAAACCGAATTGCCACACAAGTGATAAAAAGTAGCTTGTTGTTTAGTGTTCATTTGGGAATCGAGGCTTCGTTCTGGCTTGAGCTGAAAGAGGATTCTCATACAATTGTAAACATAAACAGGAGCATACTGTACAAATGGAGAAATGAACATCCTGGAAAAGCTAAATGTCGGGAACTAGCTCAAGCTCTTTGTAATGTGGACATGAACATTGATGCTATCTTATCTGATGTTTACTCGAACTTGTGCAACCATAGGTTGTTGTATGTTTTGGTTTTGCTATTGTTTTCTTCAATTTTGTCATACAGTTAAGTTTCCCAAATTAAGCCATACAATCAGGGGAATTTTCCAACATGTTGTTTTAGAAAGAGAGACGAGGTAAAATTACTATAACATTTTGTATAACTATCAATTGGGGAGGGGCTATCTATTTACTATATTTGTATATATGTTTTGTGAGAAAACACAGTGCTGATTTTCGTTTCTGAATAGTGCCGAAAGAGTAGTATTTCATTCGAATTCAGAATGAATAAAGTAGGAAAGTTGACCGGTAATAATTAATCTGATTTCGTTTTGACAATATAATTGTTATCTTGTATATTGATATGTGCCCTACATGTAGCGATACAGAGATCGACCCATGTTTCTTAAGACGTGTCATTTATTAAGGTATGACATGTTAACTTACCAATATGTCTTATTTCTTTAGGTCATATTTGTTCCTAGAATCACATTCTGAAGTCGAAAGTATTTAATTATACGTGTAAGTTTCTCGATCTCTGTGTTGGCTAACACTTGTACTGTCTCGTGGTCGGCCATTATTAACATGTGACCTCCGAGGTTACATCGCCTATTGATGAAATTTGTTTTGCTAATTTGTACCATGTTTGTAAAATAGACATATGTTATTGTTTTATTGTTGTATGATCATAGAAGATATAAATTACAATTAAATTATATGCTTAGTATTTGCTAAATAATAAGTTGTATCTATTTTCGTATTGGTTCAAGTTTTAATACATTTTACCTTCACAGCGGAAGCCTACAACAGAATTTTGGAGCGCATATTTTCTGATTTGTTCAATATTTTTCGATAAGCTGTTTCTATTGGTTATTGATTTTATCTTCAATGCGCCAGCCTGCACCAGATAGTTGAGCCACTGCAGAGGAATGTGAGTGCAGCTATAAAAATCGAAGCAGTGCTGAATCTGACGTCACTTCATTCTCATATGCAGACGTCTTGTAAAAAAAAATCAGAAATATTTGAAGTAAGATATTTTCCTTACTATTATTAGGAAATTTAATGTATAAATACATTTGTTTTCCCATAAAGAAAATCATTTTGTGAAATAATTTACAGCTAAATTTTTGTGGAAATCGAAATTGTTAAAATTCTTTGCTATTTTGATGAACAGTTCAGATTTGACCACACTTTTTAATAGTTTAGCCAGAATTGTGTCTACGATGTATTGGAATTATATTGATTACGAGTTATTATTTTTGTCACCAGTTTTACAAATCTGAAAGTTTCTTATATTGAAATATTTGTTTAATGATTCAAGACATTCGTTACTACCTAGGTTGTTAGTACCTTTCTTGCTAACTTATGACAGATATCCAATTCATTCGAAATTTAAGACATATACAACTGTCGATGGTATTCGTGTCTGTCTTGTCAAAATTAAAACAGAAATGAACAATATTAAGCCAAGACTTACATTACTAGCGAGGTTGTTAGTACCTGTCTTGATAAAATTTGAGTAATACATATAAGAAAACTTGAAATTGTAGTGTTTAATCCTGAAACAAAATAAATAACATTTGTTTGAATATTAATCTGGAGAGTATCATTTTGTTCTGAACACATTTTGAGGTCAATAGTATATGATTAATTATTAAACACATCTTGCATAATATCTGTATTAGTGTTTAGTCAGTAAATACTTTCAATTGTAACCGATATTACTCATTTAGAAAGGCAGAACAGTTATAAGAACTGGAAACCAGGTCTTATAAAACTATAAACCAGGTCTAATAAAACTAGAAACCAGGTTTCAATTCTCTTTAAACAGATATACAATCACAAAACGCAAGATTTACATAAACACATTAAAACCCAAACATTGAGATATAAATTCATGTTTGTGCATAACAAGTGTATCTGGAGACATATGTTTTGTCTAGGTCAATAATATATATCCACATATCTTGTAAGGTTTCATGATATTGTAAATAAAATAACTAGAACCTTGTATCACATATCCTGTAAGGTTTCTTGATATTGTAAATAAAATAACTAGTATATTGTATCACATATCCTGTAAGGTTTCATGATATTGTAAATAAAATAACTAGCACATTGTATCACATATCCTGTAAGGTTTCTTGATATTGTAAATAAAATAGCTAGTACCTTGTATTGCATATCCTGTAAGGTTTCAAGATATTGTAAATAAAATAGCTAGTATCTTGTATCACATATCTTGTAAGGGTTCATGATTCGGATGCTTATTTTATTTGTAACATTGGATTTATTATAAATTATATAGAATAAACTATTTATAACTGAACATATTTTCCATGGATATGGCCATGCTTTTCGTTTTCCTTTGTGAAGAAAAAATATCCCGGTAGTAACAATGAGTACTGTACGCGAGACATAACATTGCTTTACCTGTACATGTACAGTGACACAAACAATCACTTTGTCACCATTTTATATCATTTATATATCTTGGTATATTTAATGGTTCTATTACAGGAAACCGTTTAAAGTGGCGATAAACACCATAATGCCTTTGTTAAGGGGTATAATATAACATGTTGTTTATTTATCCAACTAGTCCGCTACATTACCATGGCAGAATTGTAATTCGAGGTATTTAAAGTATGCCATTTATTGATAATGTTCCTAGTTAAGCCCAGAAATCACTATGTTTCGTTGGATTTTGGATCGATCGATTCTCGAATTCCATTTTAAAATTGATAGACTTATCTATATCATTGCATACATGTTCCTTAGCCTGTATGAAAAGATTGAGAATACCAAAGAACTTATTAGAAGCGTATATCGAAGCATAGACAATACAGAGGCCAAAACAAAGCGGACAATAGAGCAAATAATCATCTACAAAATATTACACAAAAAACTAAGGAGCGAGCCAGAAGAACGTCACTAAAAACCATGAATGAACACAAGTCCTCCGGAAGGGTAATCACTTCCTGCAAAACATGTAACATCCATCGTATTACTCTTTTCACAAACCCGGATATATTTACGTCTTTCAGCAAAGCGTGGAGTTGCTAACTTATTGAAACACTAGTCTTTGGATACCTCCCGATTCCGATGCCAACATGTCTTGGTTTTTACTATCAATGTCTGCACACTTAGCGGAAAAGATTCAAAGATTTCAAAGAAGTAGCGAATGCAAATTTTATAGTACTTTGGTGTAACCTGAACGGCGATCGGACACGCGATCTTTCCAACGCGATGTTAGCATGTTAACAGTGAAACTACCGAGATAATTTGAAGACAAGAAAATATCAATTTGAACTGCATGTCATAGGAGAATGCAATAGTATCCAAAACTTGTACAACCAAACATGTGTATACAGGCCACTCAAGGGAACCTGAAAATGCAACTTTTGTGAACAGTTGTCCTTTATATACAAGTTAAAATTATACGCACTATAGAAAAAATGAGACTTCCCTTTATAGACAGTGATTTGCTATATAGAGGTGCCCTTTAATGCAGGTTTGACTGTATATCTTAGTTTGTTTAAGAAATAATTTGTGACGCGGCGCTGATAATAAATGTATAGAAAATAAGATACCATATACATTTGAAATTTGGAAGATTACCACAAAAAGTTGAAGTCATATTGTTTCAATTCTTAACGTATGCATCTTATTAAGTGAGCGGAATATGACCTTTAGAGCATACGTGTTCGATTTCTTATCAGTGAAATTAATAGCCGAAGGAAATATTGTCAGTCATTCTATTTATATGTTCAGTATGTATATTACTGCCTGTAGTAGGGAGGCTTAGGTTTATGATGCTTAACGCCACTTTCAACAGTAGTTGGGTGTACGAAGGGGTATAGTAAAAAGCTGTCTATTTATATTGTCATAAAACAGTATGAATGTCGGTCATCGCTGACATCAAAATCAAAATCATTGATTTTGCATGTCAAAAATTAGAATAATCTGATTTTTTTGTTTCGTGTAGCAACAATTGTATGGCTCAGGGAAAAGGCATGACCACACCAGCTAAGGTTACATGGTCGGTTCTTTATTTGTTTCGTTATATTTATGTGATACTCGGACTTTTAAAATCTGAATCATATATCGTTTACACCACTTACAGTGTTTGTCGAAGGTAACCGTATTTAGAATGACATTTGTTACAAATCTGAGCTGAGCAGTTTGAAACATATCATGCAGAGTAATACTTTATTTGACTCGTAGAATTGTGCTTTGTTAGCTGACAACAGGTGGTCTTAGCAACTCGAAATGAAAAAAACCAAACACACAAACAAACAAACTAACAGACAAAACAAACAAAAGCAACTAAAACAAACAAACAAACAAACAAATTGCCAGAAACAAAACAAGAAGGAAACAATTTAAAAACATATCAAATCGATAAAAAACAAAACAAAGCACCCCACCAAAAAACATCTACACGGAGTGGCATGGTTTCAGTACCCAACTTTCTGGAAGTACCCACATACACGAAGCTGCTGGTGGTACACATAGGTAGAAAGCTACCGGCAGTATTCACAGGAACGAAACTCCCAATATTACCCGTGTGCACAAAGCTACTGGCAGTATTCACACGAACTAAGCTGCCGATAGTACTCGTATGCACACAGATACTGGCATTATTCACACGAACGAAATTGCCAGTAGTACTCGTATGCACACAGCTACTGGAAGTATTCACACGAACAAAGCTTCCGGTATTACTCACATGTACAAAGGTATTGGCAGTTTTCGCACGAACAAACTGCCAGTATTACTCGAATGCACAAAGCTACTGGCAGTATTCACACGAACTAAGCTGCCGTAGTAATCACATGTTCAAAGGTACTGGCAGTATTCACACGAACGAAACTGCCAGTAGTACTCGAATGCACAAAGCTATTGGCAGTATTCACACGAACTAAGCTGCCGGTAGTACGCATATGTACATATCTACTGGTAGTATTCCCACGAACGAATCTGCCGGTAGTACTCACATGTTCAAAGCTACTGGCATTATTTACACGAATGAAACTGCGGGTAGTACTAACATATGCAAAGGTACTGACATTATCCACACGAACGAAACTGCCAGTATTACTCGTATGTTCAAATTTACTGGCTGTAATCACACGCACTAAACTGCCAGTAGCACTCACATGTACAAAGCTACTGGAAGTATTCACATGAACGAAATTGGCGGTAGTACTAACATGTACAAACCTACTGACAGTATTTCCACGAACGAAACTGAGGGTACAACTCGTATGTACAAAGCTACGCACAGTATTCCCACGAACGAAACTGACGGTACAACTCGCATGTACAAAGCTACTGACTGTATTCCCACGAACACAACTGGCGGTAGTATTCGCATGTACAAAGCTACTGACAGTATTCCCAAGAGCGAAACTGGCGGTAGAACTCGCATGTACAAAGCTATTGACAGTATTCCCACGAACAAAACTGGCGGTAGTACTCGCATGTACAAAGCTACTGACAGTATTCCCACGAACGAAACTGGCGGTACTACTCACATGTACAAAGCAATACAATATAGTGTAGTAATTACTTTTGTACATTTAATTTTAACAAGAGATAACAAGAAACAATAGAAACGGCTTCATATGTCCCAAATCTTGATATTTATCTTGAAATTGACATCAATGGTCATCTTTCTACCAGATTCTAAGATAAATGTTTAGTGTTTATATTGTACAACTAATACGTTACAATCGAGGTTGTAGTTTGTATTCAGACTTTTTACATTGTCTCCGTCTTCTGAGTTAAGGATTTATAGCAAATCGACTATCTTCCAAAATGTTTTTTATTTGGGGGATGGGGTGCAATCCTGTATATTTCACCTCTGTTGGTCAGATTTTCCGAAATGATTTTGAAACATTCTGGTGATGAGGTATTTATTAATTTCCGTTTTCCAATTTTAAAGGAATAGGGTTGCTGGTGCTTAAATCCAACTACAGCAATATTTCATCTATATCGCGTCGGTCAGCTTTATTGGCGAAGGCAATCGTTGTACAGGAGGAAACCATCGACCTGATGCAACTCATTATTCAACTTCATTATCAATCTAATTAGAATTAGATCAGAATTCAAAATTGCTCCCTCTTTCTAGTGCGCGACATGTCAGAAAAGGGGGAGCAATTCAAGATCTAATTTTATTACGATTGCTTCATTTGATAAAATGTATCGGGTACATCTCACCATATGTAAGAATCGAACTCACAACCTGAACATTGAATGACAATGAGTGCATATGTAAATATAAATCCCACTTCCGTACGTACACGACCTTGCCGTCCTCTCCCAAAGTGTAGATGTTCGAACAATGTTATTGGTACGGATGTGGCTTTTGGATATGGTGTTTAACGCCATTTTCAACCCTATTTCAGTTATATCGTGGCTACCAATTTTATTAGTGGAGGAAACCGGAGTGCTCGAAAAAAACTACCGACCTTTACTATATAATATTGCATCGAGTACACCTCGCTTGAGCAGAATTCGAAATCACAACTTCAGTGGTGATAGACACTGATTGAGAGACATGATATGACTGACATATTGTTGAGAGTGTCGTTAAACACCATAATCCCCTCTATATAATCACGCCCTAATTTGCCAATATCAGAGGTCCACAATCCTAGTATGATAAATGGTGTGGTATTATTGGCTCATGTATGTATATTGGTTCTTATATTATATTTGGTTTTACTATACCAAAATCTTGTCGAAATATATCCCGTCTCTGCAGAAACGATGATAAACGATGCATTTTCATATAGTAAAGATAAGGACGTCAACAGAAATGTCAAAATATTTTTTTATCAATGTGTGAAGTAAAATTGTTTTTTACATTTGCTTCACTGGGTTTGGTACTGCTTTGACAACTATTTTACCTATTTTGTTCCAGTATTGTTATAAATACTGTTATAGTGACAGCCGAAACTTTTGAGCCGTAATGTAAGCGGGAGGTTTGGCGCTTTAAAATCTGATTCAACCACCATTTGTTTCGAAATGCCTGTACCAAGTCAGGGTCATTACGGTTTTCACAGTTTTCTGGTTGTTGACTGATTTTATATACTGATGAGTTTTGACTTTCCCTTTGTAAGATTGCTCGGAGTTCGGTAATTTTGTTATTACCCTTATTTTGCACATTCCCGACTTGATTCTAAAAATAGACGTTTTATGCAGTTTTACCTCAAATTTGACTCCTATAATTAACATTATACCAGAATTTTGACAAAAGAGACAACTTTAATTTTGCATTATAAATTTTCCACATCTTCATAGTAATGTACCAACAGATATCGTGTAGGGGTTTAAATTTTAGAACATATACGCTACGCTCGAGCTTGCAATTTGCATTCATACTTTTCACAACGTCATCTTTCAGAGTACCAACTCAAAGATTTTTTAATGAATCGTCTCGTCATATACAGATGACGTAAGATGATGCTTGGAAGGGACAGATCTTATTTGTAATAAACAACCCTGATTCTACCAACATGCACGAGTTTTTGAATTGCAAACTTATTTGCTATGTTTGGTGAATTTGTTTTTCAACAGACAGTCGGCATACCCATGGGTGCAAACTTTTCTCCTCTTCTCGTCGACTTATTTATGTATTCGAATGAGGCAGACTTCATACAGAGGCTTCTCAAGAAAGACGAAAAGAAGCTAGCCGGATCCTTTAATGTCACGTTTCACTATAAGACTGATGTCCTTTCACTAAATATTGCTAGGCTTGCTGATTTCGTTGGTTGCATCTATCCCATTGAGCTTGAAATAAAAGTTGCACAGCTGCAAAAAGGTATGTTTCATATCTTGACCTACGCCTGGAAGTTGACAGTGAGGGGCGGTTAAGAACGTAACTTTACGACTTGATTGACCGTTATGGAAAATATGTGTCACAAATGG
Organism: Bathymodiolus brooksi; assembly: GCA_963680875.1. NCBI lineage: Eukaryota > Metazoa > Mollusca > Bivalvia > Mytilida > Modiolidae > Bathymodiolus > Bathymodiolus brooksi. The sequence goes on along the minus strand of OY804580.1, from coordinate 35,514,980 downwards.
CCATGGGTATGACCTACTTGTCCTAAGCACTTCCCGATCCTTTCCCCATTCGATTAACACGACATATTCCACTAGTGAAGAACCTGAGTTCACCCCCGATTTTTAGTGGTGATTGTGTTAACTGATCGTTAGTTTTATGTGTATGATTTGTAGATAGTTGTTTGATCTGATTATCCCTTTGTTATCTTCAAACTCTTCTTGTTACCACATAAAAATTGAGAGTAAATTATGGGATAAAATATATGTTATTTTCATGGCACTCTACCCTTTTGCCCTCCTGAGAGGACATTGTCATAATGTTTATACTAGAGACAGTAGTACTAATCGTTCTAGTACACATCCTAGTTTTTAAACCTTTATGGTTTTAATTAACTTTGGATCCTACAAATTAGTACTGATTGCTGTTTTATCTTTTTTGACAGAAACAGATACGTTAAACGAGAAAGATGCAACTAAAACTGTTGATACTGACAGTTGTCTTAGTACATAGTGTACTAGCATGTGATAGTAAGTATAGTGGCTCGTTAAAATCTATGTTTTTGTCTATATGGTTTATTTAATTATGGTTGGTTCTCATCATTTTAAAGACGAGATACATGTATAAACATTGGATCAATTTGATAATATAAATGTAGATATCTAATTTAGTGTGAACGTCGCCTTTCTGGAACAACCTTCACCAGCACCGTTCAGAGTCGAAAATGCTAAAAAAAAAAAATTAAAAAGTTTTTGGGCGTATCATCAGTTGGTTATCAGCTAATGTAGTTAAATCCGGCACTGGTTATGTACCTTTGATAACATACAACAAAGCAACGATTCTGATGTTTTGCCAATTGCTCCAGATGCTAAGTAAATAATTATTTTATTTCCATTGCTACTGGACAAACAATGTTGTCGTTGCCTTTTTCTATACAACAAATAGTACACAGTAATAAGGAAATAAGTATTGAAAAGCAAAGCGGTTTTCGAAAAATAAAATGACTGAATACATTTCTTGTTGATAACTAAATCTCAATTGGACATCCATATAATCAAATATGGTTTACCCTTTGATACATACATTGACAACGTACGTATTATGACATACTATTATTATATTTTAGTATCCATGAACACCGCAGTGAATTGCGGAACGACCACATATATTTATGATGAAGTGTTCACCATTCGATCACATGACAGCACACCCAATTATTGATGTGTTGTGACTATGAACACAGGTCATAGTGGTACTCATGCTATTGAAGTTATAAGTGAGAACGTCTGTATTACTAACTGTGGTGTCAGACTTGGGATATACGATGGATCAAATACAGATGGGCATCAACTGGTAAGACGTTCGCTTATTTACTATACGGAGCATCCGCTCCCTCCCTCGGTTGTAAGTGGGGTTCGCGTTCCTTGATCTATAGTTTTATGTGTAATGTTTTTCTTTAGTCATTTCGTTGTCTGTCCTTCGATTAACGGTTCTGATTGCCACTTTGGTATCTACGTTTCTAAGTTATAAAACTTGTGCCCCATTCAATTGTTTATTATTTGATAATAAAATATGCTTAAAAGAAAGGGGTAAAACTGGAAAAAAATAAAGGTTTATATCAAGTTTAAAGTTGATCCGTCGAATTATTGTTATTTGTTTTAGTTAAAGTTGAAAGTGGAAAGCACTTCCATGATCTCGTCATTTCACTAAGAGGGGATGTTTGGGCCTATGAGTATAAACCAATACATCTGTGTTTTGCTTAGCCTTTTCAATCCAATTTGCCCGCTCTGCGGTCAATTAACATCAGATGGCAGTTCGTCGCATTTCTTGTTAGAGATACACTAACGTCTAGCGATATCCCGTGTGGGGTCACCCAAGGGTTAACATTTCAACTACGAACTTACCAAACCTTGAGGTATCAAAGCAAGAGCACACAGTAGGAACTGTTTTCTGGATATATTTAACTGTATTCTATATGATTGAACTTTCAGAGTTGAAGGACATGTTAACCTGAGTTACCGATAAACGAGATACTGTTAGATGTTTTGCATCGGCAGCAAAATCCAACATGTATCTAAATTTAATTATATTTTCGTCACTGTAAAGAACAAAACCTGTATTCATCTTTCAGGTCTAGATATTTTTCCTATGGCATGTATATATATTAATCAACAAAAGAAACGATACAATAATTGTTTTTAAATATATGTTATTCCCATGATATCTATGCATAATACCCCCACCCCCTCGCGTTCTAACTGTTAAATTACCATTCTTTTCGCGCAGTTCGTATAGAAGAGTTAAATTCAAGTCATTGCTGGAAAGTTTCTCTCCTAGTTATATTACTGAAAATAAAAATCAATTATTAATGCATTTCAGAAGATTTTCGGGTGCACCAGCCACAGCAGTGGAGTTCTGTCTTCAGGGAGTGGGACAGTTAGTTTCGAACTGATTACTGCTAACGATTTATACAGTACAGATAATGAATTTCTACTGAAAGTGAAATCATTTCGTAAGTATTATATGCTTTTAACATTACAGGATCTTGCTAATATACTCCAAAGAACTTGTTTAAATAATCAACATCTTCCTGTGTCCCATTCTTAACATCTACTACATATTTGACCATCAATGGTCAACTTTCTACCAGACTCTATGACAAATGAGAGGACTTTATTTAAGAATTTATTTCTTATAATTACATTTAAATCACACCAAAATGTAATATAGTGGCATTTTTCGTTGTGGATTTTATTTGTGCAAGATTATTTGTTGTTGGAAATTACTACGCCATTGCATTGTTTGTTTACATCTGACGCCGTCATGGAGGAACGTGCAAGTTCGTGTTTGAGTTTTATTGGGATGTAAAACATCTCTTTTATAATCATGTGACCACTTAATAGCCAATCATGTTGTAACATTTCAATGAAAAACGGAAGTAATGTAATTATAACAAATTGTGTCACGAAGATTAAATATATTATATATAAGTTCAAGATTGCGACTAACCCAGTTTTTGAAAGTGGAAAACACTTGCTCGACGGCATCATTTCACTTAGTGTAAAATATCATTGCTACCATTGTCTTTGGACAATCATAAACTTTCGGTCATAAACTTTTCGAGATATTTAAATAGTGCGTTTTTTAAAGTGGGTTGATAGTGTTCGACCTATGTATGAAATTATAAATTATATTGATAGTGCTTTCCGATGATCGAGATTTTAATAGAAATATCTAGTGTCACTCAAAACAAAACCAGGAAAAACAATCATTCAAACAAATATATTTAAAATCTCCGGTTAATATTTTTCATGATTTGGGATTTTATAAGATGAGTGTAGAGTGAAGTGTTTTTAGAGTAAAAGGGCCAACCCGGATACAAAAACAACAAAAGTAAAACAAAAAGATATACAGCACACACAGAAAGGAGTCAAAAGAAAACAGAAAGTACCAAAACAATTTCGTAAAACGCACACTAAAATGGTTATGCAACCATTTTCCAAGAAGTATTTACTTTACAAACTATATCATATTGCTTTTCCGATTAACTTGAATATATTCACTGCATTATTAGAAAAAGTTTGAAGATACCAAAAGAGATATTAAAGAGATATTACATAACAAGAAAAAAGAAAAACAATGATCTGCAAAACACAACAAAGAAAACTTAAGATCGAGCAAAGTGAACCTCACTAACAACGGTTCCTGAAGAATAATCAGTTCCTGTTGGACTAGTGGCATCTGTCGTGTTACTGTTAAACAACATGAGCATCATCAGATAGGGAAATCGTGTAGGACACCTGTATATTTAAATAAATACAAATAACATCTAAAAAATTATAAATTAAATTATGTTTGATAGTTCTAATATAAGACAATTTTATAATTGTTATTACATGCTACGTGTTGATGTCAACAAAAATAACTATAAGTCTACAAAAAGACTATAATTATAATTAAATCGACGGATATTTCGCTTGACCGACAAGTTTCATCAGCGTCTTTAATCTGATTTGAAAAATTGTCACGTGACCATCAGTTATCGTGACGTAAATTAATAAAAATCATAATCTTGAACTTTATACTTTATACTTTATAGATATAAACTTGAATAATATAAAGTATAAAGTTCAAGATTATGATTAGGGACCAGTGGTATCGCCGTTAAGTTTAATTATATATTCTTTCCAACTATGAACTCTGTACCAGCCAGAAAGTCTGTTCTTTTTAACTGTGACAATTGAGCTTGAATCGTCAGTACTTGCATGTAAAATCGCAATGTTGGTCACATATATTAATGGCATTTCTGCCCTATCTCAAAGCGATCGGTCATACAATTAATTTGTCTGTAGGGTGTTCACTTTTAGTGGTTTGTTAGTTGCGGTTGATATTATTGCTGTTAACTATCGCATTGACAAACTGCACTATCCAGTTACAGAGAGTGTGTCTGCTCCGCTACAGAACATTCAGTCACGCATCCGGCCTTGTACCAGGAACCATATGGTGCTGTTGACACTATGGAGCTTGGTTTAAGTAAGAACACCATAGGTATAAGGTCGAAGTGGCGTGGGATGACTGGAAAAAACAGTTACAGCAAAGCTAGGAATTGGTGAGTTTCAGTATTGTTTCTATTTACATATTGAGAAGGCTATAATGTAATAAAGTACATCAAATATATCTTGGTTTCACAACACATGAAGTTATCAACAAACAAATACCCTGGGTTAGCCTGATTGAATACACTGGTAAACTATTATGTATACAACACACTGGGAATATATTATGCATACAACACACTTAGAAAATATTATGCATACAACACACTGGAAAATTATGGTTAAGATTCTGCAAATTGGTCACTGCATTTCAATATAATAAGGTCGTTGTGATGGGGAATATTTGCAAAAAGGGGGTCTTGATATCTTATCTTAGATTAAAATAAGAATAACTTATTCTTATGTTTTGGTAACAATCCTATTTCCCGTGTGCTGAGTTTTTTCATGAGTAATTTTATCATAATAAGGTGTTTCTATCTACCTTTACGGCTTCTTTACTGGTTACAATCTTGAATTATCTTATTTACACTTCAGAGTGGTTTCCTCTTGGATATGTTAGTTTTGCCGCCACAGCAACTATTCTGCAATAACTGAGGCTGGCTCTATATACATAGACACATTTATTGGGTCACGTAACGAAATTGACCAAATCGCGATATCCGTCACAGAAAATGAACATGAAAGGTAGGCTATGCCTGGGATGGACTTTCACAAATTGTGAAGAAATTACCAAGTGCCAGTTTGCCCGTGTATTGCCCGTATGTCCCAAAATGTGTAAGGAAAGCAAGCACAAAGGTTAGAACATTATAGATATCGTATATTTTATACGGACAAGCATCATTGGGGAACCGGGTCTGGCGGTATAATCGTAGGAAAAGGCGTAACTAAACATCGAATGTGTATTCAGGCCGCTTAAATAATAACCCAGTGACACTGATTGAAATACAATGCAAATCACATCAGTATAAATAAATTATGAAGTTAGTTTGATACTTCCGAGTTTCGATTGAGCTTGAAATAAAGGATACCACAGATACATATATGTCTGCTTCATACCTTGACCTAGAGCTCGAAATTGACAGTGAGTGGCGGTTAAGAACGACAATTTACGAAAAAAGAGATGATTTAAATTTTGTCATTGTGTAATTTCCATGTATATGGAGCAACATTTCAACAGCACCTGCATATGGAGTATATATATCTCAGTTGATACGATATTCCAGAACTTATGGTTCCTATATGGATCCCCTTGATAGAGGTTTGCTACTAACAAGGAAGCTACCCAACCAAGGGTTCCTGTTGGTTAAGTTGAAGTCATCACTTCAAAAGTTGTATGGTCGGCAACATGACTTGGTGGACCGCTATGGAATATCTGTGTCACAAATGACCAAGGAAATGTTCCACTTGTAAACATTTCCTGGTCCTTTCCTAATTCATGACTGATCACCTGGTTTATAACTAGATTAACACGACTGGTGCCAATAGTGCAGCAGGAAATGCTTACCCTTCTGGAGCACCTTAGTTCACCCCCGGATTTTAGTGGGGTTCGTGTTCCTCGATCTTTAGTTTTATATGTATGTTTTATAGATCGTTGTTTGTCCATTTGTACTTTTCTTTTGGCCATTGTGTTGTCTGTTCTTCTTAAATATACGGATTTTGGCATCTTCAAGCTCTTCTTAGAAAATAGTAACATATGTAATTAATGGGACATAAGGGTCTGACCCTTCCTGAGCACCTGATTTCTTTATCTGAATTGTTTAAGTTTGTGTTGGCCGAGTCTTTGTTCTTTTCATTTGCTTTTTTTTTACTTAATTGTGTGTTTTTGTTTTTGTTTTGTTTTTATTCTGGATCGTCTCTTTATTCGAATATCTCTCTGAATCTGGTACTCTTGAGATTGTCTTATTAGTTAGTAAATAACACAAATGTCCTGAAATCATAGACTGTGTGGGAGAAAAAATATAAAGGGTTGACACCTTTTCCTGCGGCTTCTACCCCTACCTCTACAGGAGATAAACATTGCATCCCTATTCACTATAAGGTCAATGGGAAGAAAATAGTGTCAACAAGAGGAGAAACAAGAGAAAGCTTCCAATGCAAAAATCGTGAACGGGTTTCGAGTAACATTTATGATATTAATGGATTCAGGACTACTTAATGATGTATACCCCACATGATTTATTGGATAGCAAACTTCAAAGTATCGGTACAAATCATGCTACCATAGACATATATGTCTCTGATGCTACTGATCATATTCCCGACAGTGAAACAGATATGACCTTGCCCTGATGATGTGCTTCCAAATGTTTTATATTGCCCCTTTCTGAAGACACATCTTAACAAAAACATTAACTGATGCTTTGAATTTTACTTCATGTGTTATAGCTGAAACAAAATCGTAGAACATGTCCATCTTATCGGCAATTTATCGAAAATGATCAGGAACCGGTACTGGTTTAGATTATTGACAGCTATTGACAGCTTTATTTGTTTGCAGCACCCATACATCAGACATATTCTAATAGAAAACACAATCAAGGTATCAATTTAGAGATGCATGCCCTTTATGCAGTGCTACTGGGATGTTGTCAGGAAAGTTAACAATGTGAACATTTAAATCATGGCAAGTTTCGTTCTTAACCGACCCTAACTAACAATACAAGAAATAGGACAAGACATGAAGTAGACCAAGCTGTATCCGCTTTATTTAAAGTTGAAAGAGATAGACACGAGCACGATCATAGTCACCAAACATTAAATTCGTCAGTGATACGGCATTATCTATATATATATTATACTTTACGTTTTTATTTTCCCTATTTGTCTTTGTTAGCGCAGCGGTCAATATAACGTTATATGGACCGGGACTGAACTGCCTCGTTTTCGATTCGGTTCCGGAACGGTACCTGCATTATTATTGTAGATAAAAAGTATAATATAGCAAATAGTTCATGTCACTTCGGGTCATATGGCAGTATATGGACCGATCCATATACTGCCATATGACCCTCAGTGCCATGAACTATTTGCTCTAGAGGAATACACAGTGCCAGCTTATGTGGAGTAACCTTTATTAACATTTATCATTTACATACTTGTAAGATAAGTATCCCTGTGTTTATTGAGGGTGTCCTGATACTTATTGGATAATATGAACTGATACTGCAGAGCTTGTCTTTCCTATCATGATTTCCTTAATAGACTTTTAAATTATTTGGCTTTCAAATAAGTTGGCTTTGAGTGTACATGGTGAAGGCTATTCGAGATTCGCGTCGTGTGCAACTATTTTTTTAATAAATGGTTACTGCTTATGTAGTATCTGCCTTTTTATGGGCATAAATAAGTAACACCAACATAAATAACACTATCTCAAGGGTCAGGCTTCTTTATTGTTGACCAAATCAATAAATATTGATATATAACACTGACATAGCAATTTAAGCATATTAAATAACACATCAATTATAAAATTTCGCAGATTTAAGTATAGTACATATCATACAGCACAATGTGTTATAATCGGTAACTTTATCCTAATCTATCTACAAAATAGAAATACTTTCTAATAGTTTTTTTTGATATTTCAAACACTTTATTCAGATAAAAACATATATATACATAATAAAATACTACATAAGAAGCAGCAATACCACAGATAAATTAACAATAATTTTAACACAATGATATAATTATATTTTTATTTTCAGTATTTAGTAGAAGGTTACATCTAATACATTATTATGTACATTACAAAATAAATTATTACTGCATCAATATTCATTAAATTTAATAATTTCAAATCTGTCAAAATTCTCAGTTTTAATTGAGATAAAATATTAAATTAATATATACTATATTTAAACTAACATTTTTCTATTCAATTTGTTTTAACATTTCTATTTAACCAAACTGTTTTACAACACAGTGATATAATGATTAAAATTACACTTTTTATTTTATCATTACTAATATCAATTTCTTGGAGCATGATATTTTTTTTTAATTTAAACAACTAATGCCATTTAACAAAGCAAATCTCAATTTTTTAATCTATAATAACAGTTGTGAGTTAAAAGTACATTCAAACAACAAATGCCTTAAAGTTTCCACTTCATTACAGAAAACACATTTATACGTTTTAGAAATATTGTAAAAAAACATTAAAATATGAATAGGTAGATTATGTAAACATTTTGTACTATGTTGTCCTAATACTCTCTCACTACATTTATCCTTGAAAATATTCAATACTTTTAAACATTTCTTATGAAAACGTGACGCAAGGTCACTATGTGGAACAGATAGTGACGCTAAATCAAAATTTCTTAATTTGTAGCCTATCCAGTAGATAGAAATGTTTACAAATTTTACCTTTCTATCGAGATTAATATCTTGTATATGTTTTTAAAGGTAAAGCATACAATTTGTATTCAATGTTTACAATATTTAACCCACATGAGTGTTTAGATGAGTACATATTTCTACGTGCCAATGGCTCCGATTTAGAATTCCATACAAAATTGAAAAATAAACTTTGAAATTTACAAATATACTGCTTTGACACATATAAAACACTACCTATATACCATATCTTTGACGAGGCTAATACATTGACAACAATATAGTTTTCTAATAAAGACAAATGTCTAGATGTCCATGAATTTAACACTTTTTTTCATATTTGACATAAATAGGATGCCAAATATCATCTTGTGTTACATTATTACCAATTTTAAAACCAACAATGTTCATACATTCTACAAATTCAATTCCAAATCTATAACTATCTTTTCTATCTTTCCATCCTCCTTACTATAAACCTTTTGTTTTATTTTTGTTCAATTTAGAACCAAACGCTTTACCAAATAGTAAGCTTGTCAACATGTGTTCCCTTTATAAACAATGTCGTTATATGTGAATCAATATATAACCTGATAATATTATACCGAAAAATTACAATTGTATGGTAATAATATAACTGACATATTTCTAAATTACACAAATTTATTCGCTTCTAATTACAAAAAACATGTTAGTAGTATACAGTATTCTGTCTATGTATTGTACTACTAGTATTCAATTAATTATAAACATTATCGATTTAATACAAAAGTTAGTCTGTATTACAGATGTGATTAAAATAGACAAATCTGACAAGGGAGAATACTCTTTGTGCACTTTACAAATGTACTACACAAGCCAAATTGTCTGTTCATAAAATACATAAACAATAAACGATGCTTACCACTTGTGTAGCGTGTTTACTTTGTCGTAAAATAATGATACAGGTTAACAATTTAAATACACTAGTACAAGTTATACATCAAGTCATGCAAACCAAAATTACACATTTATAGTAAAAGGACTAAATGTAAATATAAGTATACATGTTATATAACAGAATATGTATACATACAATTCATATATTTGATGTATATAAATATACAATGTACTTTTAAAAAACGATAAACATATTAACTATTAATGTAGCGAGTTGAGCTACCGATTTGTTTACATCTGTATCTTGTCCGTTCATTCCCAAATAGGATGAACGAGAAAATTATCTGTCATTAACATAATATGGTGTAATTTCACAGGTAATGCTATTTAAAATATCCAACTTAGATATAACTGAATTAAATGCTCATGTCATTCACTCACTCAGGTGTTATGGACGGGTGACTAAAAAGGGGAGTTTTAATCGGAAAATAAAATATCGCTGTGCAATTTGTTAATGTGGATAACTAATTAGAAGCAGTTAAAAGAAGTACAACTTACAGTTATTAGAGTTAATTCTCAGTAGCAGTTGGTCTATATGTGTGGACATTATTGTCAGTAGTTTTCTGTCGTTATTTTCTATGTACAACTAATCCGTTCAATGTCCAGTGTTCGTCTGCCTAATTCTGCACGAGCAAATTAACATTTCCCGCCAGAAGAAAACAACCACAGAAATCCGTTTCAAATACCGGTATAACCCCCATGATTATTTACATGATCTTTACTGAGCAAAAAGTACACATAGTAAAGTTATAAGTATCTAAGGGTAAAACCCTAAACAAAAATACTCTGCAAATGTTAAATAAATCGTTTTCAAATACTAATTTTAATACTAATTGTATTGATAAGAATATCAGACATTTAAATGTATATTAAATACGAATTTAATAAATGGTGATAAAATAACTCTTACACTTACATGGAAGATCAGTCAACATTTCGAGAGTTTTGCGCTCGCCATCATCATTGGTCAACTGTTACAGAATATCTGTATCACAGATGACCATGGATATGTTCGTTTTGTCATGAACACAGTCCCGCCCTTCTACCCTGTTATTCACTTATTCACTGTACCAAGTCAGGGTCATTACGGTTTTCACAGCTTTCCGGTTGTTGACTGATTTAGTCTGTTTATATACTTATGAGTTTTGACTTTCCCTTTGGAAGATTGATCGGAGTTCGGTAATTTTCTTATTACCCTTATTTATATACGATTTTGTTTTGTTGACCATTGTTAGCTTATTTGTACTTTTCTTTCTGTATTTTCTGATTAACGGCCTTTGCTTACTTCGTTGGTATCTTCAAACCTTCGATTGACAAACCTACAACAGAGAGGAAGTTAACTAATAATTAGAAAATCCATTACTTGTCCATTTGATACTCCATGAGTTTATAGTACAATGAGTGTTCAGAACTTAACTGGTCAGAATATTTATTTTCATTCCCGGTCAAATCGAATAAAGTACAATTACAATACTACAAAAACTGTTTCCCAAATATTCGTTTTCATGTTTAAAAAACAATTCATATATGAATACACAGATCCTAAGATATTTAAAGACATATATAATTATATTGTCGCACACTTAAGGTGTGTATATACTTGCTTTAGAAATTAAACATCTTCCTGTGGAAAATTTGTGAAACCCGGCGCCATTTGCATGAAGCGAACAGAAAGAAAGTAAGTTAACTTTATTGGTAATAGTAAATAATTATAAATCATGGATTGATTGATTGGTGTTTAACACACACATTAGCAGTATTACAGCTATTTCGTGTAAAAGGTAAAACGTAAGATAAATACTGAATATTCCATGTCAAAATCTGTATCACAAGCCGTATTAACCCGAGAACCCTATATCACCCCGAGGACCGGCGGCAGGATGGTAGGTATAGGTCGAGGGTTGATACGGCATGTTATACAGACTTTGACATGTAATGTTCATTATATCATATATTTCAACCATGCCTTTGATAATACATGCATTTAGATATTCACTATATTTCTATCTGAATAAAGTTACTTCCTCTTTCAAATTTATCACTTTTTTAATTTCTTTCATATGTATTCAAATTGTTATATTTGTAAGCTTTGGTCCAATTCTAATATTTATATACATCCATAACAATTCCAAAAATCAGAAAAATCTATTGTAAAATTTTAATGTTTATGGTTAATTATAATATTTTGTAACCAAATCTTAACTACTGTAACACTTTTCAAATTTAAAGAGGTATATATATTGTTGAGCACCCATTGTAGTTGTGTTGTAAGAAAGGAGAGAAGGTTAGCTCTCACTTTTGAAATATTTTTAAATATTACAGTACATTATTAGCTTCAAAGACGATCAATATAACGCGGCCTTCGAAGAAGACACCCATACGATATAGGGTATGAAATATAGGTCTAGGGGTGAGACATAGGGTAAAAAATATAGGCTTGACCAATCATTGATAATGCATATACAAAACACCTGTATTTTAATCTAAATATATCAATAATCCAAAACAAATGATTACATATATATAATTCAACTAAATATAAAACTTAGAATATCAATTATTAATTCAATGTTGATAATTGTCAACCAAGGATAACCGACGAAAACCTTTCAGCTTGTCGTACCGTGAACAAACTAAAACATTCATTTCTTCAACAACAAAATCGTTAGAAATAAGACATATTTATGTATAAAGCAATCGGGTTATATGTATAAATAACATAATTTATAGATGATTTTATTTACAATATATAGAGCAAAATATATCATATGTACAATATGTAACCATAGCAACACATCAACCACACTGAAATATTGATGTAAGCCGGATGAACATAAATATGGATATACATATATGAATGAAGGCATCCTATGTTGACCCTTCATATTTCACTATCAAATGCATAGACTCTAAAAATATGTTTGCATGTCGAAGCAATGTTTAAACTAATCTTTCTACGGTCAGATATAAAGTATAAAAGTACACCAAAATAAGGAATGAAACACATCTCCTGTGAATGAGAATCACCAGCATTCAATTCGAATGTTACTTCAATGATCATGGTTAGTCAGCAGGTGTTTTTAAATCTAACTAGGAAAATGGTAAAATATCTTTAATATCGAACATTTGTCCCTAGAAAAGTGATACTTGAGCAAATCTTGATTATGTGCAACAATTGCATGCCAAATTTACATAGAGTGCTGCTTTATCCTTTAATCTCAAACAAGTGTAACCTAAAACACCTAATCCATCACACCTATGATTACAGTCATTTACACATGATTATTTCCGCAAAATAAGATATCATTATTGTTTGTATTCCTTATTTATCATGGCATTCTCCCAGTTCCCCATCAACAATAATATTAATTTTGAACTCGGTCGTTGCAAAAACATAAATTATTACAGGTATTGTATACCTTGTATCTCCGTACACCGGACATTGATGGTGGTGTTCGTAGATTATGGTCAAGTGTACCGTAAAAGCGATATAATTTTTAAAGGTATTATATCACCGTGTATCACCGTGTATCCCCGTACACCGGAATTGATGATGGCGTACCGTAGATACTGGTTGGATATACCGTAAAAGCGATATAAGGTATTATATCACCGTGTATCCCCGTACACCGGAAATTGATGGTGGTGTACCGTAGACTGTGGGTAGGTGTACCATATAAGCGATATAATTTATAAAGGTATAGCACTATGACTGTTAATTATTAGAATGCAAAAAACATGACCATAGCGCCAATAGGTAGCTCGTTTAAACAAATTTAAATTGTATCAAAAGAAAAAGATGAAAATGAATTAAACGACATGTGCTATGCTGCATATATTTGGTGATGGCTTTATTTGGGGCTATTGGCGGATTTGACCAAAAGAACGTCAAATATAAACACTGCCAATATTTCACAAGTTAAGAAATATCGTAATCTAATAACTACCAGTATTTTTTGAAGTCACTCAACTATAGCGTTTTTTTTTTAAACCATTCGAATTATTTACAGTATGAAATAGGCAATACACAATTATTTCTTTTATTGTTAAAGTAGCTTTGATTAAACAATTGTATCAGCATTTAAATTGAAAGCAAAGACAGATTAATTAGAAATGCCCGTTAATTAAATCATAATCAAATAGTAATATCATATTAAAATAATTAGCTTAATTTCTGTAATGTGTTCACAATAGATTAAAAACAAAATAAAATAAAATAAAAGAAAACAGTAAAATATTATTGTTTTTTTCTATTCATAAAACGGCTAAAATAAATATCCGCCAAGAAATCGGATTTATATAACCGCACAATGCTGACACCGCAGATATAAAGCGCTATTCGATTCAACAAATATGATCGATTTGCAAATAAAACGGTCTCTGTATGACGTAGAAATACAACCATTATAAAAAGAGGGTTGGGATCCCATTAACTGGTTTAACCCCACCATATCTGTGTACCTGTCCCAAACCAGGATGTGAATTTCCAACGTAATATGTCTTCTTTATGTTTAATGAGTTGAGGTGAGATCTGATATTACCAGAAATGTTGGCCATCATTGCTTACTCTTTCTGTTCATACCCTTATTTAAAAGTTGATTGAATGGCTGACTGTATTGACATCACATGAAAATACCAATTTTACAAGATCACAATACAACGTTTAAAGCGTTATTAGGGAAAGTTCAAAGAAACCAATGAAATCATAAGAAGCCTTCAATCGAAGGACAGACAATACAAAGGCCGTGAGAAAGATAACTAAAGGACAAAGAATAATCTACAACACATTATATTGTTGCTTAAGAGCAACACGAACACCAGTGTAAATAGAAGTGAACTCATGTGCTCATGTAGGGTAGACAGTTGTTGATCCACTAGTGACAGCCGTCGTGTTAATCTTGTTAAAGATCAGTGATAAGTCATGTGTTTGTGGGGCCTATCACCAATACGTTGTGGGTTCGCGCCCAGCTTTGTAAATTAGAAAAAAAAGACACACTCGGCTCGCAGCCGGAAGTGATAAAGTTTACTAGTTGCTTTCCCATGGTCGGTTCTCTCCCGGTACTTCGTCTTCTTCCACCAATAAAACTGGTCGGCATGATATATCCGAAATATTGCTGAAAGTGCCTTTCAACACGATAAATCAATCAATCAATTTATGTGTTTGTAAAATTACTCCATACGTTTAGTAGGTATACTTAATATGTAATAAAAGCTTGAAGATATCAAAATTATTAATCAGGACAGGCAATACAATGACCAAATGAAAACGAACAAGACGGCAAACCATGAGCAACACAACCCCAATTAAAACCCAAACCCTTATTCATGTGTTCCAGAAGGCTAGACAGTTCCTACTCCACTAATGACACAGTCGTGTTGTCAAGCATCAAATGTTAAGTCATGTGAAAGGAAAGAACGAGGTTGTGATTACGGCAAAGAGAACAAATAGTTAGTCATGAAACGGTTAAGCATGTCAAGTCTGCGATGACTTCAACTTTGCCAATATGAACCATTGAGAGTTTGTGTTGACTGAGTCTTTGTTCTTTTCAATTGCTTTTTCTTTTTACCTAATTGTGTGTTTTTGTTTTTGTTTTGTTTTTATTTTGGATCGTCTCTTCATTAGACTATCTCTCTGAATATGGTACTCTTGAGATTGTCTTATTAGTTAGTAAATAACACAAATTTCCTGAAATCATAGACTGTGTGGTAGACGAAATATAAAGAGTTGATCCCTTTTCCTGCGGCTCCTACCCCTACCTCTACAGGAGATAAACATTGCATCCCTATTCATTAATAAGGTCAATGACAAGAAAGTAGTGTCAACTAGAGGATAAAAAAGAGAAGGCTTCCAATGCAAAAATCGTGAACGGGTTTCGCGGAACAGTTATGATATTAATGGATTCAGGACTTAATGATGCATACCCTACATGCTTTATTAGATAGCAGACTTCAAAGTATCGGTACAAATCACTTTTTCATGCTACCATAGACATATATGTCTCTGATGCTACTGATCATATTCCCGGCAGTGAAACAGACCTGACCTTGCCGTGATAATGTGCTTCGAAATGGTTTCTATTGCTTCTTTCTGAATACAAATATTTAAAAAAAAACTGATGCTTTCAATTTTACTTCATTAGTTATGGTGTTGTCAGGAATGTTAACAATATAAACATTTCATTCATGTCAAGTTTCGTTCTCAACCGACCCTAATTAACAATCCAAGGAGTAGGCCAAGACATGGAGTAGACAAAGCTGTGTCTATTGTATCAGCTTTATTTCAAGTTGAAAGAGATAAATACGATCACTATCTCTATGGTCACCAAACATTAAATTCTTCAGTGATACAAATGCCTTAAAATTTCCACTTCATTACAGAAAACACACGTATACGTTCATGAATAATTATATGCATCACATCTATAGAAAACTTGTCAATAAATTAATCAGAAATATTTTTGAATAAAACAGAATAATCAATATCTACATTTCTTTCAACTATTTTTATAACATGACCATCACTATCTAATAATAGATTATATAACGATTTTGCACTATGTTTTCCTAATACACTGTCACTACATCTATCCGTGAACATATTCACAAGGTCAATATGTGGAACAGATAGTGACGCTAAATTAAAATTGAAATCTCTTAATTTGCAGCCTATCCAGTTGAGAGAAAAGTTTACAAATTTTACCTTTCTATCTAGAATAATATCTTGTATATGTTTTAAACGTAAGGTATACAATTTGTATTCAATGTTTACAATATTTTAGCAATGTTTAGGTAAATACATAGTGTTACGGGCCAATGGCTCCGATTTCGAATTCCATACAAAATTATAGCATAACTGTTGAAATATTTACAAATATACTGTTTTGACACATGTAAAACACTACCTATATACCATATCCTTGACGAGGCTAATACATTTACACCAATATATTTTTCTAATAAAGACAAATGTCTAGATTTCCATAAATCTAACACTTTTTCAAATTTGACATACATACATACATACATACATCATCTTGTGTTACATTATTACCAATTCTAAAACGAACAATTTTTACACATTCTACAAAATCAATATCAAATCTGTAATTATCTATTCTATCGTTCCATCCTCCTTACGTTAAACCTTTTGTTTTATTTTTGTTCAGTTTAGAACCTTACTAGTAAGTTTGTAAACATGTATTCTTGTTCTAAGCAATGTAGTTATACGTGTATCAATAAATAACTTGACAATATTATACCAATAAATTACAATTGTCTGGTAATTATATAACTGACATATTTCTAAATCATATACCCTTCTAATTATAAGAAAAAACAGGCTAGAAGTATACGGTATTCTGTGTATGTATTGTAATATTAAATTAATTATAAACATTATCGATTGAATACAAAAGCTTAGTCTGCATTCCAGATTTGGATACAATAGATTTTGATTTGATTTGCCATAAAATAGACAAATCTGACAAGGGAGAATACTCTATATGCACTTTACAAACGAACTACACAAGACAAAATTGTATGTTCATAAAATATGTAAACATTAATTACAGATTAATACATGGAGATTTCCATATTGGCCTGGTTATTATCCCGAGACCCCCATATTGGCCCGAGACGCATTTCCATGTATTAAACTATTTATTACATACTTCTGATATCTAGAAAAGAGACACCCATATTGGCCTCGATATGGAAATGATTTTGTAGTAATCCAATAACCGGTTATTTTCCAGGGGTGTGAAAATATGGACAGTTTACTTCCGGTCATATTGGTCATACAAAAATGTCTTTATTTGAACTAAGTATGTAATAACGATGCTTACCACTTGTGGAACGTGTCTATTATTACGTGGTCGTAAAATAATAGTACAGGTTAACAATCTAAATACACCAGTACAAGTTATACATCAAGTCCTGCAAACCAACATTACACATGTATAATTTAAGGACTAAATGTGAATATAAGTATACATGCAATAAAACAAAATGTATACAAGGCCGTAACTATGGTCTTTTTTGTAGTGAGGCAAGAGGTCTGGTGATCACCTAGGTTTCCAGCAGGTCCAGGGCACAGTCCTGGTAAGGATTCCATGGGGATAAGCCCCATGAAGCTCTTGCTTTATTTGAAATTACAAGTGTATTTTGGTGATGAAAATGATTGTACATGTACTTAAAGTGGTTGTTTTAGTAATCACAATTACCATCCAACTGACATATGGTATTCATGGCTTTAAAAAGAAGACGCATACAACAACTAACTTATTTAATGGCGATGCCAGAACCACCAGAATCTGCCGAAATAAAATATTTAGATCCTCACTTGCTGTTTAGCTGAAAAAGCAACGCTGTTTTTGACATTTACGTCACCGAATATGGTACTGCTTTGACAACTATTTTACCTATTTTGTTTCTGTATTTAAATACTGTTATAGTGACAGCCGGAACCTTTGAACCGTAATGAGAGCGGGAGGTTTGGCGCCTTAAAATCTGTTTCAACCCACCATTTCTTTAGAAATGCCTGTACCAAGTCAGGGTCATTACGGTTTTCACAGTTTTCCGGTTGTTGACTGATTTTGTCTGTTTATATAATTATGATTTTTGACTTTCCCTTTGTAAGATTGTTTGGAGTTCGGTAATTTTGTTATTACCTTATGTCATAGAAGACAAGCTTTAATTACCAAAAGTATATGAAAAAAAAATTATGAAACGAATGCCTTGCCTGCGAGAAGCATGGCCATAAAATATATGTCTGGCACCATAGCAGAAACCGCAAAAGGGAAAATACCCCAAATAAAGAAATTCGAATTTGGTCCCTAACAACATTTCCAAACAAGGGATTTTAAAGTAATGATGTTGCGATGTTTTCATGTTATTGCACGGAAACCACTTCTTGACGAACGGACGGTAAAATTGAATGCCCCGTCCCCTTAAGGAGGGGATATAATAAATATAAAAAATATGTTGAAGTGCAACTAATGTTCAACGATGTTGTAGAGGCTTTCTCGATCTATTCTCGTTGAAATTTGTGTATCAAAAATTACAACTTAAAACTCCAACTTGCACGAACCTAATTCGGACTGGCCTGCTTTACTTTTTCGGCAATTTCGAACAAGTATTGTCGTCTATGTAAACATGTAGCGTGCATAACTACATCATGTGATGACATAATGTAACAAATGAGGGACGTACATACGGTTTGAGGCTGAGAGAACTCCAACGTACAATAATATACGGAATAGACTAGTATACGATTGGAACAACTTGATACTACTTGGGCAAAGTAAACATAAAGGGATACACAAGACACAAGACACTTTGTAAATCATTTATTAATAAAACATTGACGGACATTTTAGTAAGACAACGTTAGCTACGTCTTGGCTAATACATACAATTCATATATAATAGTTGATGTAAATAAATATACAATGTACTTTTCAAAAGCGATAAATATATATAAAATAAACTATTAACGTAGCGATTGGATTTGATAGATTTGATGTTTGGAGTTTAACGCCACTTTGAGGAACATTTCAGCTATATCATGGCGACCAGTTGCAGTGGTAGAAGAAGCCGGAGTACCCGGAGAGAACCACCGATCATGGGCAAGCAACTGGTAAACTTTATTACTTGCGGATGCTTTGTCGAGAGCACCCTTTTTGTTATTTACAAAGACGGCCGCGAACCCACGGCGTATTGGTGATAGGTTTGTATGAGTTGTTAGATAATCCAACTACCAAACTCATTGAGCCACACGGGTCCTTGTAGTAATTTAAGCTACCCATTTGTTTACATCTGTATCTTGTCCGTTCATTCACGAATCAGATCAAGCGAGAAAAGTTCTCTATCATTAGAATAATATGGTGTAATTTCACAGTAATAACATTAAAAAATACCGACCTAAATATAACTGAATTATATGCTCATGTGATTCACTCACTCAGGTATTATGAGCGTGCATCCAAAAAGGGGGAGTTTAATCGGAAAATAAGATATCGTTGTGAAATTTGTTAATGTCAATAAATAATGAAAAACAGTTAATAGTGCAACTTATAGTTATTAGAGTTAATTATCAGTCTCAGTTGGTCTAACTGTGTGGACATTATTGTCAGTAGTTTTCTGTCGTTATTCTCTATATGTACAGCCAAACCGTTCAATGTCCAGTATTCGTCTGTCTAGTCCTGCAGGAGCAAATTAACATTTCCCGCCAAAAGAAAACAACAAATGAAATCCGTTTCAAATATAACCCCCATAATTATTCACATGAACATGACTGAGGAAAAAGTACTGATAGTAAATTTATAAGTATCTAAGGTAAAATCCTAAATAAAAATACTCTGCAAATGTTAAATAAATCGTTTTCAAATACTAATTTTAATACTAATTTTATTTATAAGAATATCAGACAATTAAATGTATATTAAATACGAATTTAATAAATGGTGAAAATATCACCCTGCTATACTTACATGGAAGATCAGTCAACATTTCGAGAGTTGTGTGGTTGCCATCATCATTGGTCAATTGTTGCAGAATATTTGTATCACAGATGACAACCGATATGTTCCTTTGTCATGGACACAATACCGTCCTTCTACCTTGTTCTTCACTTGTCTACGAATATCAACAGGTGTTAGCGTGAGTAAGATGACACTAGATTGTTGTACTTTTCTTTCTGTATTTTCTTATTTCGATTAACGGTTTTTGCTTACTTCGTTGGTATCTTCAAACCTTTGTTGACAAACCCACAACAGAGAGGAAGCTAGTTAATAATTAGAAAATCCATTACTTGTCCATTGGATACTTCATGAGTTTATAGTATAATGAGTGTTCAGAACTTCACTAGTCAGAATATTTATTTTCAAACATTCCAGGTCAAGACTAATAAAGTACAATTACAATACTAATAAAACTGTTTTTCGAATATTCGTTCTCATGTTTATAAAACAATTCATATATTAATACACAGATCCTAGGATATTTAATGTCATATATAATTACATTGTCGCACACTTAAGGTGTATATACTTCCTTTTGAAATGAATCGTCTTTGTGTTGAAAAGTTTTGAAACCCGCCGCCATTTGCATAAAGTGAAAAGAAAAAAGAAAGTAAGTTAACATTATTGTTAATAGTAAATACTCATAAATCATGGATTGATTGATTGATGTTTAGCACAAACATTAGCAATATTACAGCTATTTCGTGTAAATGGTAAAACGTAATATATATATATATGTATATATATATTGAAAGAAAAAAGTTAAGCACCCTCATGGTTTTTTTTAAATGACAAATGACACGACAAGCATCCCGAGATTACTGACCATATAATCTCAAGAACGCAATGGTGACCTGTTAGGACATTACATTGGCTGTAATAAACCATAAGAAAAATGTTAATTTAATGAATATTTAATCACAATATCACAAGGCTAGTTTTTGCAGTAAACCATGTCCATTTTAAGTATTGACCTTCACAGTTAAAAAGCACGATAACATTGCCATTTCACTTTCAAAACGTCACTTATGAATCACTTGACCATATCTATTGTTCAAAGTTCAGTACCGGTTGTAACCCCACGTGCTTGGATGACGGCCTCAACCCTGCGTCGCATCCCTCCAGTTAGACGTCGGATGTCCTGTTGTGATAGCTGCTGCCATTCCCGATGCAATGCTGCTTCCAACTGACGAATGTTTTGCACAGGATGTTCCCGGGCCCGCATACGACGGCCTAACATGTCCCAAATATGCTCTATGGGATAACAATATGGGCTGGCCAATGAACAGAAGTCACGGCTTCGTTTGGAAGTAGGCGGTTACTGCTCTTGCACGATGAGGCCTGGCGTTGTCATCCATATACACAGGCCTTGTAGCTAGTGGGTAGTTGTCAAAATGGGGGACAACAACTGGATGCAAGACGTCTTTGATGTACTGATCACCAGTTATGTTGCCTTGTATGGTGACTAAATCCAGCGTGCAGCCATGAGAGATACACCTCAAAGCATTTCTGAGCCTCCACCGTAAGGGACCGTTGACTGGATGTTACTTGGGGTATAGGTTATATTTTTGTTTCTCCAAGCCCTCATCCGGCCGTATGTTACACGAAGCAGAAACTGGCTCTCGTCTGACCAATGGATCTTGCGCTATGTCCTTAAATACCAACCACGTCCTGCTAAACACCATGCCAAACGTGATCGTCGATGTCGGCCTACCAACAGTTGACGTTTAATGACTCTCCTTGACTTAAGTCCCGCTGATTTCAGACGGTTTCTAACTGTTCTTGTTGACAGACGTCTATTGGGCAGCCAGTGTTGTTTGAGTACGGGATTGGTTGCGAATGGCATCCGTCTAACTAAACGCTGCAATGCCCTGTCGTCACGATCAGATGTTACCCGTGGTCTGCCGGATCTTGGCAAGTTTTTCACATTGTTGACTTGTGTGTGTTTTCTCACCAGTCGGCTGACTACAGAATAGTGGTAGCCAATTTGACGCCCAATAACTTTGAAGGACATAACTGTTGTATGCATGCCGATTATTTGCCATCTTTGTGCTTCTGATATTCGCCATCGTACCATGCTTACTGAGAATGTATATTTTGTTTAAAACACCGGATTTAAATACCCATATTCGAAGTGTGATCATACTGAATTTTGAGTAATGCGTGAGAGTCAGGGTTCACGTGCATGATTTCTCGATATTAGACATAATGGTCACACCTGTGCGAGCACATCTTTTTAATGGAACATTGCTCATGCTATAATCAATATAAATATTATAATCTAAACTTAGTGTAACTTATTATCTTTTAATATATCAGGGGGTGCTTAACTTTTTTATAAGATAAAAATATGTCAACAATCCAAAACAAATGATTAGATATTGATAATTCATCTAAAAATAAAACCTTGATTATCAATTATTAATTTAATGTTGATAATTGTCAACCAAGGATAACCGACGAAAGCCTTTCAGCTTATCGTACCGTGAACAAACTAAAACATTCATTTCTTCAACAACAAAATCTATAGAAATAAGACATATTTCTGTATAAAACAATCGGGTTATATGTATTAATAACATAATTTATGGATGATTTTATTTATCATATATAGAGTAAAATATATCTGATGTACAATGTGTAACCATAGCAACACAACAACCACACTGAGATATTGATGAAAGTAGGATGGACATAAATATGCATATAAATATATGAATGAAGGCGTCCTATTTTGGCTCTTCAGATTTCACTGTCAAATGCATACAATCTATAAAAAATATATTAGCATGTCGAAGCAATGTTCTGTTTAATCTGATCTCTTTATGGCTAGACATCAAGTAGAAAAGCACAAATAAATACGGCATGAAATTCATCCCTTGAGAATGCGAATCACAAGTTATTAATTCGAATGTTTTTTGCAATGGTCTTGATCAGTCAGCAATTATTTAAATCTAAATAGGAATATGGATAAACTATCTTTACTATCAAGTATTTGTCCCTAGAAAAGTGATACTTGAACAAATCTGGAATATGTGCAACACTTGCAAGCCCAATATTCATAGAGTGCTGCGTTAACCTTTAGTCTAAAACTAGTGTCATCTAATACACCTGGTCCATCCACACCTAAGAGAAGAGTCATTTACACATGATAATTTCCCGGAGAGCAAATGTCGCCAAATAAGATACCATTCATGTTTGTATTCCTAATTTATTATGGCATCCTCCCAGTTCCCATCAACAATTATAGCAATGTGATTAAAGTTACAAAATGTTGAACACTCAGCCTTTTCAAAAACACAATTATAAAGGTATTGTATCACTGAGCATCCCCGTACACCAGAAATTGATGGTGGTGTACCGTAGATGGTAAAAGCGAAAACATGTATAAAAGCATAGTAGTATAACTGTTAAATAGTAGAATGAAGAAAGAAAACATGACCATCACGAGAAAATGTAAGTCGTGCAAACAAACTCAAATTGCACAAAAGATATAGATGAAAACGACATGTGATATGCTGCATAGCGCCTATATTTGGTTTTATTTTGGAGCTATTGGCTGATTTGACCAAACAAACGCCAAAAATAAACACCGTCAACATTTCACAAGTTAAGAGATATCGTAATATAATATATGTTAGTATTTATTGAAGTCACTCAACAATAGCGGTTTTTTTTAACTGCTCGACTTATTTACAGTATCAAATGGCCAATAAACAGTTATTTCTTTTATTGTTAAAGTGATTTTGGTTTGTAAAAATTGTATCGGGATTTAAATTGACATTCAACAATCATCTGTATATGTTTTATTGTTAAAATAACATTACAATCTGAACAAAGACAGATTAATTAAGAATACTAGTTAATTAAATCATAATTAAATAGTAATGAAATCAATTATCTCATGTTAAAATAATAAGCTTACTGTAATATGTTAAAAAAAAAAAAAAAAAACCCAAAAAAGTAATTATTTTTCCTCTTTTATTAAAACCGCCAAAATAAATATCCACCAAGAAATTACATTTATATAACCGCCAAATGTTGACACCGCAGATATATAGAATATAACACCGGAGGGAGTACAAGATAGGGAAATCGCCGACACCCGAGGGTAAGATTTCAATCGTTCTCTTTACGAGGCTTGCCGAGTTAGAGAATGATTGTAATCTTAGCCAAGGGTGTCGGAGATTTCCCTGTCTTGTACTTTTTCCGGTGTTTGATTTATTTCTCACTAAACACCTAATTGTTTTTGTTTACATTCCATCGAGCGTTTTCCCGCAATTTATTTTTCCATGGCTTAAGTAAATATTCGATTTATCCATATGCAACCGTATCTCGGAAGTATTTCATATGTATTTCATCATAAAGTACAATGTATTTAATAAATATATTATAAATGCTACTACAACAGAGATAAATACCTGTAAACAAATATTTGAATTTGGTCAAAGGGAGGTAATTTATTTCTTTACGTTAGTTACTAACAAGGGAGAGCACTCTATTATTTACTCAAAGTAAACAAACATTGACTGGAAGAGAGCCTGAAAAAAGAATCAAACACCGTGAAAGGTGCACGTAAGCTAGCAGAATATAATACATAAATGAATTAAAAATACTTATGTAGTAGAATCGTGGTTAATTGTTTATTTTAAAAAGGAAAAGCATGGAGAATTGGGGAGGGGGGGGGGGGGCAGTTGACATAAACTGTACAGCATGCATTTGCCGGTAAAACGCACGTGATTATTTTGTCTTGCACTAGTGCAAGATAAGAAAATCTCACATCGCTAAAAATAGGAACTGGTCTGTCTCAAAAGTGAGAAATAAAGCGCTATACAGCATTCGGTTCAACACTTATGATCGATTTGCAAATTACGGTCTCTATATGACTTAAAAATACACAAATTATCAAAAGAGGGTTGGAATCTCATTAACCGGTTTAACCCCATCACATTTGTGTGCCTGTGTCAAACCAGGATGTGGATTTCCAACGTCATATGTCTTCTTTATGCTTAATGAGTTGAGGTGAGATGTGATTGTTCGATTTCTTGATATTGCCAGAAATTTTGGCGATCATTGCTTAATCTTTCTCTTCTTAACCTTATTTACAAGTTGATTGATTGGCTGATTTCATTAACGTCACACGACGATACAAAGTTTACAAGATCATATTACAATGTTAAAATTGTTATGAGGGAAAGTTCAAAGAAACCAATTAAATAATAAGAAGCCGTCAATTGAAGGACAGACAATACAAAGGCGGTGAGAAAGATACAGAAAGGACAAAGAATAATCTGCAAAACAAGTGCAATTGTAGCATAAGAGCAACACGAATCCCAGTAATCGCGGGGTGAACTCATGTGCACCTTTAGGGTAGGCAGTTGTTGCTCCACTAGTGATACCCGTCGTGTTACTCTTGTGAAAGATCAGTTAAAAGCTATGTGTTTGTAAAAGTTATTCATACATTTAGAAAGTATACTTAATATGTGATAACAGCTTGAATATATTAAAATGAATAATCAGGACAGGTAATACAATGACCACAGGAAAAATGCATGTGCTCCGGATGAATAAGCAGTCCCTGCTCTACTAGTAACACCCAACGTGTTACTCTTGTCAATAATCTGGTGTTAGGTCATTGATGAGGAAAGATCGCGTTTGCGATTTCGGCAAAGTTAACATATAGTTAGTCATGTTACGTAACGGTTAGGCATGTCAATTTCATGATGACTTCAACTTAACCACTAAGAACCATTGGTGCATTAACTTGCTGATTAGAAGTAACCATCTGTCAAGAAATCATGATATGAACCACAAGCTCTGGATTAGTAAAAGTACACATTACATTCGTCATGTATTCCATATACTAGTTCCCAAAAACGTATTTGCATAACATTAATGTCTTTATTTTATCTGACCAATTTCGATTTTCTTTCTATAGAAGTAGATGTTGTGATGGAATCGGAATCAGACGATGAACTAGAAGAAACGCGTGACTTAGAGGAAGTAAGATTTTCTATTAGAAATTGAAAAACCGAGAAATGGGTAGCGATGAAACATCTTAAATATTCATTGTCATAATCTGTTTTTACCCGTGTCAGTTTAACATTGAGTAAGAAATTTGTCACAGTTCGTCAATTGTCGAGAGTGTGGTTATGTTTTGTTTTTCATTTTACTACAAACCAAAAGTCGCATAAAAAGGAGATGTATATGAGATATTTGATATCAAACAAAAGCCATAATAGGAACAGTCTGACAATCTTATTCTCTAAAACAGAAGTAATTAGGATTAGACCTTGTGGTGGAAAATCGTCTAATATCTCGACATAAATAATAGGAACAGTCTAGATATGGGAAATCTTATAATAACACGACATTAAGTTAGGGCAACATTATATATTATTGTACTAACAAGTTAACAAGCTTACCACATCTGTACATGAAATAATTAGAGCGAAAAGTGACTCCTCAATATATTGAATCTGAAAACTTTTGCATCATAAAACGTATTCAGAGTTGACTTTAGTTTAGTTAATTGATATTTCTGAATAACTAATTTGTGCCCATAATACCAGTGTAACTCCGCCACTTTTTATTTTTACCATTCCAAGAAAGTGAGATATCATGTAAATATATATGTGTGTTAGGAGTATATTTCCATGACTATGAAACTGTTCTGACAATGTGATATTTTTTGTTTTTCATTTTATTCCATCGCATATAAAGTCATGGTAACTAGATCATACTATAGAATACTGTTTTACCTATATTGTCATAGCTCTACATATTTTTCGCTTACATTGCTAAGACATAGTCAGACCTGTATCTGTGCCATTGAGGTGTGGGGAGTGAAAAAACAGCATGCACTAATTTCTAAATGTCTGTGGATTGATCTTCAAACTTTCAACATTTTCGGAGATCCTTTCCTCCATTACTCGAAGATGTTTAACAAGTTCTGATATTGACATTTATACAAAGGTTCAGATTATTGTGTTTAACGACAATGTCAACAATATTTCATTCCTTTCGTGGCGGTCCATTGTGTTGGTGGAAGAAACTGGAGTACCCGGTGAGAACCACCGGCCTGTCGCAAGTCACGCACACACGTTATCACATAATGTTGTATCGTACATAACAATCCATATAACTATAATATAATAATAAAAAAAAACATTGTTTTCAGCAATTGTTGCGTGCTATTCGATGGAATGACTTAGATCATGCTAAACAATGCATAAGACTGAAAGCAGATGTAAATTATTCCGGAGATGTAAGTTGTATATATAGCCACAGATAGTATAAGGTAGTGACCAATGCACACCGTCATGTCTCTGTATTGTCTATTCTTGTCTGGCCACTCGATTTATTCTATCTTTTATTTCTCATATGATTCTTTCAGAATGTAGAATCTAATATCATAGGCAGGTATATCTGAATATCAGGACAACCATTACATCAGTTTTGGCTCTTTTTATTAGTAAGATTTCAAAGTTTCGCCAAAGGATAAATATTTATTTAGTCAATTCGCACATATTATTCTACTCAGATCCATTAATTAAACAAATTGTGGAGGAGAACACACAATGATTGTCCACCTGATATTGTATATGTGTTCGTTCATCCAACATCAGCTAGTCAGCAAAAGTGTCGTTTACTACCCCATTTTACCCAGCATAACTGCTTCTTCCGGTTCCGGTTCACCAATGTTATTTGCCGCTATCACTATGTATATAGTATATGCGTATAACTGAATATTACCAATACGGATGAGACGGACTTTGAAATGAGCGAGAAAGTGATAACTGTTTAACGGCAAATGAGCAAATTTTCAACTTTGTCATGGCGTGATAAAGTTAACTTTTTATAAGATGATAATGATGTCTACTTTGTACCAGATCAACACGTTGATATGTATGTCTACAGCACTGAAACAATAGTCCACACGTTCTGTTTATACTAACCAACTAATCTTTACCCCCCTTCGTTAATGTTGGCCGCCTAGTGGAGAAGCTTGACATACACTATTTACAATTTTTGATTTACGGGACTAGCGATCGAGCCTACGTTCTTCTATTCTTTAAAGAACACACTTATGATAACAAAAGGAAAGTGGAGGGTCACGTATTTGTGTGCTAAGGCTATCGATGTTGGCCCTCTCTGCGATGTGTGAATTGTTCCGACTGTATGGTACTTGTTTTATTTTTTCACCAAGACTGTTTAACCAGGGACTACATTAACCGATTTGATCATCCACATTTTATATTTTTGTTAACACCTGTTAAATAGTTTGACTACATGTGTTTAGTGAGGTCTCGCTGCTGGATCTTTTCTGGGTTTTTTCTTTTGACCATTGTGTTGTCTGTCCTTCAATTTACTGCTTCTGATTGCCCCTTTGATATCTTTAAGCTTTTCTTGACAATCACATTTGTTGATTAGTTTGGGATTTATATTCCTATTTTGTTTTAAATCTTGACAATTCGATCTTTCTACATTACCATTGACGGGATACGACTTGAAATGTGAACCTGGTAATAGTAAATTATTGTTGGTACAATACGTTTATTTTATTTATGAAAGAACTTTAAGAACACATTGATTTATAGGGGAAAAAAACACTATCTTGTCTGATATGGAAAACTAACACCAACTTACAGATAAAAGAAGCAAAGTCACAGTGACACATTATATATCAATAAAACAGTCAATACGTCTGTATTTGCAAGTGTAGTTGGTTTAAATTTGACACTTGTTTATTTTGTTTAAGTCATCCACCGACAGCATTGTGCACTATCATGGTCAAAGCTATTTTACATACGACTTTTGCCTCACGAAGAATAGATGTCTGATTGATCAAACTTATCATTAGGACTTTAAAGGACACTTGACACAAAATTTCAAATACACGTTGTTTCAATTCATTTCAATGCAATAAAACGAAAAATGCAACTCGCCTCCTACTTATTAGTGCAATAATTTAGAACACAGGGGTTATCGTAATGAAAAATCTGTAACTTCCAAAGATTGCCGGAAACTGCCGACAATTTATTAGATGAATATCCGAATGAGCATGACGTCACTTTGGCTAAAGCAATACATGTTGACGCACAACAAAGCAAAGATGTACGAATGGATAACTTTGCATAGTACGGTATTTTTTTAAGCAAAAGTAATCTAAGATAACGTATTTATATAATATTAATCAAAATGTTCAGAGTTACTTCGTGTACTGAAAAAATGGGGAGGTGATGAATACATGTCAACACGCCCCGATTACCAAGCCAGCCCCTACCAAGACGCCCCAACTTTTTCCCAAAGTAAATCATCATTTAACCAAAACGCCACATATATATATATATTATATAATTTTTGTGAATCAAATGTTTTTAAATATATTCCCGGGATTCATTGTTGTCCTCCAAAAATAAAACTGACCGCCACGATATAACTGAAATTTTGTTGAAAGTGACGTTTTTTTTCATGAAGCTTGAATTTGGTCTTTGAACAAGTAAATTTCTATTTTCAAATTATTTAGGAATAATTTGTATAGTTTAAACATGTAGTTAAAGATTACATACATATTCTGAGGCACATTTTTTTACACGATTAAACATTAAAACGCCCTAAATGATAATCTTTGTATTCTACCATAAATAGCTAACCAACCATTTTGTCTCATTTAACTATTTATTTATAATCATTTATTTATGTATGTATTTTTCTTAAATAGCTGTGATGCAAGATGATATGTACATCGTGATTACCTCTGTTGGTAAATGTTTAACCTAATCACATGCAATGCATGTAGCATCTTCTTGGTTTACTATAAACAGCACTAATATCAATATTTTATTTTCACAAAAAATCAAGACTAATGGATAAGACACAAGTTGTAAACTTATGAAATCTTCTGCAAAAATTGAAGATAACCATAACAGGACAAAACATGCCTAGAATATAATTAAGTTTTATATACTTATTTTTAAGCACAATTATCCGCGGAGCGTATCTATACAAGTTCAAGTTCGTTGTCGTCTGATTTAAGATAAACATGTATATACAATATATTAATCTACTAGACAAATTTTGAGAAACAAGACATCACACATGCTGTCATCGTTTGAATATAAATTGGTTTTTTTCACATATTTATAAGTAATAACGTCAATGTCGCCTATGCGTAAACACCGGAATTGCCACAGCGATATCGCCCCAAGGGCAGATATCGGGGGAAAAATCTGATAACACGATATGAAGCCTTTCTATACATAGATCAATGCATGACTTTTTCCATAATAGGACTGTTATCATCCCTCAATCGATATCGATCACTCATATCCATATAAGTTTGGTGTCTGTATGGGAAGTTAACTTTGTTGTTTTTATTTCAATGTTGAAATATGCGATAAATAGAATATTACATGCCTTTTTCCATACCAGGACTGTGATCATGCCTCGACCGATATCGACCCTCGGGCTAAGCCTCTCTGGCCGATATCGGTCTCTCGGGATGATGACAGTCCTGATATGGATAAGGGCATGCATTAATCTATTATTATTAAACGTGCCGTTTTGGCCGAAAAAAGGGAGGCGCTTTGGTAAATAATTTGTATTCTGAATAAAATGGGGACAATTTGGCTTGTTACCGAGGTGATCATTCTCGTTTCCCGATGCTATATGTACTACTGTGTTTTGTACGAGAACCACTTCCACATGTGTATCAATAGTTACTGTCATGTCAGTTAAACAATCAATTAACCAGACTCTCATTTAAATCGATATACTTCTTTACAATTAAAATTAAAATATGCATTATGCTCTTTAAAATACTTTTTAATTATCAGGGCGAACGAACCCATTGCGAATGTACCAAAGGCGAATGCGTAGTAGCGGGGCGATCGCACCCGATACCCTTTTCTAATCGATATTTTTTGTAGTAAATTCTCCAATATCGTAAGTTAAAATGATAAGTAATTAAAAAACACTAACCTGTACCATGGGAAACGATCTGACTTTCATTAAGGGAAAAGATAACACTTAATTTTTTCTTTGACATAATGACATATATTTGCACTGATTAGTGAACTGGATAGCAAACGTGACGTCTTGCTTAGCGTGCCTCGTTATCGAGCCGGAAATATGCATATCGGAGTAATCAAGGTCACCTGTGTTTACACTGACAGTCATCGGATTTCCTGATTCGTGTACACAACACAAACACTCAGTTTTATAAAATTATTCTCAAATAATCATTTAGAGAAAAAACATATATTTTATGTCCGAAGTCCTTTAATGCTACCACAGTTAAATGTGATTGTCGGCATTGTACATACATCAAAACAGTTATTAACGGAACCAATTCACTAAAAGAGAAGGCTTGGTACTATAAACGTGTTAATTCCTCCACTGTTAACTCTAGTGATCAACGTATTTGTATGTAATATGTATTGATAATGCCTCTCTTTCCACGATTTTTCCTATTTGAATTAGGAACTATTCAGAAGGTGTGGTATTTTTTTTTCATTTTTTTTCGTCTTAGTTCTGTGACATCTGGTAACTTAAGGTGTAGAAAATGTTCAGAATTTAAAGTTTGAAATTGAGAATTATTTTTTTAAGCTGTAGTTTGTATTTCAAAATTTCTCATTAAATAATGTTGACATTGTATTTCTGAAGTGAGAATAGTTTATTATATAATTAGATAATTCATTATATTTATTGTTATTTAAAATTGTTGTGGTGTGATTATTGTATATTTTGAGATGTTCTCTTTAGACGCTTCCGACGTGATCGACATGCAAGTCATCATAATTCAAGCTTATTTATGATATTTCATGCAACATTACTTATATACATAGATTGATGATGTCATATTTGTTTCTGGAATCATAAATTGCAAACAGTTGTTTTCTGTTCAACGGATACATTTGTCGATCTCTGTGCTGTGTGACAAACACTTTTTTAGATCACATTGACAAAGCAAAGTGAGCTTTTGCCATCACTTGACGTCCTTCGGCTGTCGTCCGTCGTCTGTTAGCTTTTCACATGCAAATCTTCTCTTTTTAAACCACTTATTCAAATGAATTGATACTGGGTATTTAGCATCTATAAAGAATGTTATTTTTCCCCAATCCGCTAGCAAACATGGCCGCCATAGGCAATTCTTTTTTCTAATTGGTCAATTTTTTTTAAATCTTTTCCTCTGAAACTGCTGGCTCAAATGAACCGAAACTTGTTACAAAGCATCTATGAAATGTCGTTTATAAATATTCTTCATTTTGTCCCGATTCGTTAGAAAATATGGCCGCCACAGGCAATTTTTGTTTTTGATTAGTCAATTTCTAAAAATCTTCTTCTCTGAAACTGCTTGCCGAATTAAACTGGAAATTGGTAGGAAGCATATATACAAGGTCCTCTATAGCGATTGCTCATTTAGTTTTGACCCATTAACAATTTCTATAAATCTTTTCCTCTGAACTTGACACTTGGTAGTAAGCATTTATGGAAAGTCCTTTATATAGATTGCTCATTTCCGTTTAAAAACATGGCAATCACAGGTAATTCTTGTTTCTGATTGGTCGATTTCTACAGAAAGCTTCTCTTCTAAAACCGCTTCCCCAAATGAATGAAACTTGGTAGGCAGCATGGATAGAATGTCCTGTATAAAATTTGCTCAATTTGTCTCAATCCGCTAAAATTATGGCCGCCATAAGCAATTCTTATTTCTGATGGGTCACTTTTTTAAATCTTCTCCTCTGAAACTGCTTGCCCAAATGAACCGAAACTTGATAGGCAGCATATATACAAGGTATTCTATTACGATTGCTCATTTAGTTATGATCCATTAACAAACATGGCCGCCACAGGCAATTCTTTTTTTTTTGATTGGTCAATTTCTAAAAATCTTCTCCTCTGAAACTGCTTGCCCAAATGAACTGAAACTTGGTAGGAAGCATTTATGGAAGCTCATTTTATCCCGATCCGCTTACAAACATGGCAACCACAGGTAATTCTTGCTTCTGATTGGTCGATTTCTGAAAAAATCTTCTCTTCTCAAACCGCTTCCCAAAATAAAATGAAAATTTGTAGGCAGCATGGATAGAAAGTCTTCTATAAAGATTACTGATTGTGTCCCAATCTGTTAACAAACATGCCCGCCAGAAGCAATTCTTGCTTTGCTGGATTTTTTTTTAATCTTCTCCTCTGAAATGTCTCGCCAAAATGAGCCGAAACTTGGTAGGCAGCATGTATACAAGGTCCTCTATAAAGGAAGCAAAGTCACATTGACACTCTATATATCACTAAAACAGTCAATACTTCTGTTTTCGTAATTTACAGACCGCGTAAATTTATATTTGCAATTAGACTTGGTTCAATGTTGACAATTGTTATTTGTTATGTCCTCTGCCGACAGTATTGTGTACTATCGTGGTCAATGCCATTTTATGCATATGACTTTTGCATCACGAAGAATAGATGTATGATTGATCAAACTTATCATTAGGACTCTGTGGTCTTTAATGCTAACCCAATTCAATGGGAATATCGGCGTTTTACACACACTTGGAACACATTTATTGATAGAATCAATTCACTAAAAGGGAATGATAGGTACTAAAAGCCTATTAATTCAACCATAGCTGCAGAACCGTAGCTCTGAATGGTTCTTATTTTGTTTTTGTGGACATCTATGGTTCGCAAAAAAATAATGATTATCAATTAGAGGGACAGTTCCGCATCTTAATTCCGCAATTATTGAAATGATCAATGTGAGAGGTCATATATTTGTCTGTAAGAGGTATTGATATTGCCTCTGTTTCACCGATGTTTCTTATTTGAATTAGGAACTGTTCAGAAGGTGTGGTATCTTTTTTTCATTTTATTTCTTGATAGTTCTGTGAAATCTGGTAACTGAAGGAATAGAAAATGTTCAGAATTTAAAGCTTGAAATTGAGAATTATTTTTTTAATTTGTAGTTTCTATTTCTGAAATTCTCATTAAATAATATTGCTATTTTATTTCTGAAGTGAGAATAGTTTACTATATCAATCATGATATTTATTGTTATTTAAAATTGTTGTATTTTGATTAATCGCAATGCATTATTGTATATTTTGAGATGTTCCCTTTAGTTGTTTCCGACGAGATCGACATCTTGTGTTATCTTTGTTACTGGAATCATATATTGCAAACAGTTTTTCATATAATTGTTATTGACAGTTTTAACTTTTATTTATATAATTATTGATTGTTTGTTAATTAATGAGAGAAATTACCATTCAAAGTAATTTGTTTGTCAAGTTGAGATTTATAATCATTGATTGGATATCGATATTGTTATGGTGGGCAGGTCTGCACCAAAGTGTCACAAACTAAACGAGACTACACGGGAGTTCACGATGCTAGGCCAATCTAGTGTGGGTCATATATAAAGGCAAACGTTGTTACTGACGACACTTCACGTCTTCTCTTTCATTGTAACATACGCTTGTCATTTGTGTTCGGAAGTGATTTTGATTTAAAGTAAGAACACGTTTTTTGTAAATCAATTGTCTGTAAAAACAAAATCTAAAACATATACTAATAACATTAATAGATCTATGGAGATTATTTTGTTAAAACATATTTTTATTGTTGTAGTTTTTTTCAAGGCTACCTTTCAAATAATTTTAACTTTGTGAATGTACTATTTTTGTGAAAACCAGATATTCAAAAGTCTTGGTAAATGAGGTTAAGCGAAATGTAATTAATGGAAATGTATTTGATTGATTTTTTTGTCCTGTTTTCAAATACTAAAACTTCCAATAGTTAGGAATTATGCACATATATTCCTCAGGCTTTTGGAAATCTACCGTAGGATTTTAGATAAATAAACTTCCAATAGTCAGGGATTGTGAACACCTACTTCTCAGGCTTTGAGAAATTCAGTTTAGGATTATAAATAATACAGTTCTAATAGTAAGGGATTCTGCACGTGCATTTCCCAGGCTTTGGATATCCAATGTAGGATTTTAAGTAAAGCAATTTCAATAGTTAGGAATTCTGCATGTATATTTCGCAGACTTTGGAAATCCAGCTTAGGATTTAAATGATAAAACCTCCAATATCTAGGGATTATGCATTTATATTTCTAAGGCTTTGGTGTAGGATTTAATATATATTGAGAGACATATCAAACACTAATTGCTATAGTCTTTAGCCACTAAATATGTGTTTTACAATTAAACATAAGACATACCTTATTATTGTGTCAGCAGTTAGTACATGTTATAGTCAACTGCTTGATAAGCAATGACACATGCTAATAAATGACACCATCATAGTGTTCAGTTATTAAACATGTACCAACATTGACACACACCAGTCTCCACTAATAGAGGATATAAAATAAACAAGAAATTAGGAGCAAGATTTCAATTTGGAAATAAAAGACAAAGCTTTACTCACATAAAATTATTTGCATAATTACAAATATAAAATAGTAATTACTGCTGGAAATAGTTTAGTCAATGTATCTGGAGACATAGTAATTTTTATTGTTGAAATATTGATGAATTTTATCCACATATTATATAAGAGCTCAGGATCCGGACACATTAATTGCTCTGACTTGATCCATTTTGTGACATTGAGAATAAGTACAGAAAATACATGATATATTAAAATCATATCGCATTCCTCGAATTTTGCCATGTTTTCCCTGTAAATGACGAATAATTTAATCTCAGTAATACGTAAGAGACATAGTATTGCTTTCCATTGTATTGTGACATATGTAATTACTTTGTTTACTGTCATACCCAGTATCGGAAACCCTGTTAAGTACAATTTAAAGGCTATACCGCGTATATAAGAATGTGAGAATCATAGGTTTTTATCAAATCAGTAGGCATTTTGATCCCCTCCATTTGTTGTTAGCTGTCTATCTAGTCTGTTACGTACAGTGAAAACCTGAATAAACCGGAATCTGTATAATTCCACTGATGTGCTTTGCTTTATTTCTTTTGTTCAAGGGTCAAAGTGCTCTACACATCGCCGCTAGCAGTGACAAAGTAGAAGCCACAAAGCTATTGCTAGTCCATGGTGCAAACGTAAACGCCAACGATCATCATGTAAGTATATCCGAAACCAATCACAGTAGCATATGCCATTGTTCTGAAAACCTTTAAGTTGCTATATGAATAATAAAGACAGAATGAAAACAAAAATATGGAGATAAATGATAATGACAGAAGCAGGTCGAAACATAGGTTTTAGAAAAAGCAACAAAACCTCGCGCAATATTTACCAAGTCCACAATATCTTCATCACCACCATATATACAAGCAAACAATACAAGAAATATTAACAAATTCGATTCATTTTGACAAGCAGTAAAGAAAACGCGCATATTTTCTATTCATATAAATTAACAATGAAAAAAACACACTTTCACTGATATAAATAGATTATAAAGATATCCACAAATTCCATTCATATAAACAAACAATAAAGAAATCATTCACATATTCAATTCACATAAGTTAATGGCGAAGAAAACACCCCAAAATTCCATTTATATAAACAAACGACATAGCAAACATTCATAGATTCCATTCATATAAAAACAATAAAGAAAACATTCTTTGATGCCATTCATACAAGCAAACAATACAGATAACATTCACATGTTCCATTCATATAAACATATTATGAAAAAAAAGCATCCATAGATTCAATTCATATAAACAGGTTTTAAAAAAATATATCCATAGATTACATTCATATAAACAGATGATAAGAAACCATTCACAGGTTCCTCTCGATATTCATTGTCCCAATTGCTAAATCCCTCTCTCATACCTCTTCAGCTTAAAGTACTTCAATTAATAGAACGTCCAACTGCTATACCGATCGAATGATATCGTAATATAATTTGTTGACATGAATATTTCTAGGTTTAGTTAGTTTATAGCTAAGCATTGACAAAAAGACCAGAACTACAGAAAATGTCATGCTTTATATTGAATGTATTGCTTTATATGCACCAAGAACAGTTTCTGTTTATTCGTTAATGCTTTCAAAAACCTGTTTACTCTTCACAACCTATAACATAAATGCCCACTTCTTTAAACAACATAACATACATTATGTGTAAGCCAATGGTTATGCTAAAAGCAATGTTCCTCTAGCAATCAGTGACAAGTATTTGAAATATCCAGAATAATATTAATATGACTTGGCTTGCACTATGCTTGTTGTAAATATGAACTTCCTTGTGAATGTTAAAGGTATCAGATATAACTTTACGGTAGTCTCAGGTTCTTAGACAGTGTGAACCGATGAATGAGTCTTACATTTCACTGATATCAACAATATTTTAAAGATGCAGTTTGTAGTTTTTGTTTGCTTTCATTAAGTCATTATCTTTCTGTTACATGGATGGGCACCTGTTCATCATACTTCCACAGTAAACGATCATAACTTTGTAGATAAAGTTCAGCATCTACTAAACGAAGATCATGCAAATGTCAATATTCGTATCAAACTAGTAAGACATCGACATTATTTTTCATAGGTACATGACATTGGCCTAATAAAAATATTCACTTGAAATTAGCTGAGGCTGCTTTCCATAGTTACACACTATTGACTGTATTACAACATTTACTGGTATACAATGGATGTAGTTGGTTTCAAGCTACATTATATTTAATTGGTTTCCATAGTTACACAATATTTACTGTATTACAACAAATATTGGTATAAAATGGCTGTAATTTGTTTCCAGCTACATTATATTTAATTGGTTTCCATAGTTACACAATATTGACTGTACTATCAACATCTTCTGGTATAAATTGGCTGTACGTGGTTTACAGCCATATTATATTGACTTGATTTCTGGTTACCCGCTTTTGACTGTATTACAACAATTACTTTTATACGTTAGTAATAGTTGGTTTCCAGCTACACTATTTTGACTTTGACTTGGTTTCCTTAGTTAGACGATCCTGACTGCATTACAACATTTACTGGCATAACTTGGGTGTTATTGTCTACGCCGACAAGGCTCTTAACGACACTATTTTGACTTGGTCTTTTTAGT
Organism: Bathymodiolus brooksi; assembly: GCA_963680875.1. Classification (NCBI taxonomy): domain Eukaryota; kingdom Metazoa; phylum Mollusca; class Bivalvia; order Mytilida; family Modiolidae; genus Bathymodiolus; species Bathymodiolus brooksi. The sequence goes on along the minus strand of OY804580.1, from coordinate 35,476,568 downwards.
TAGACGATACTGACTGCATTACAACATTTACTGGCATAACTTGACTGTTACTATGTCGAGAAGGCCCTTAACAATGTTGTTTTTGTGAGTAAATCACATGACGTAGACTGCTTGATAAATGAATTATGCATTGACAATTCACTTGGCAAACTCTACATATACTCCGATGACAATTGCGAAAGAGGAAATCCTGGACATTCACATGCTTGTTTTAAGTTCGTTGGATTTTCAAGCAAAGATAAATAACTGTATCTACCGTCACTCTACTTGATTCCAAGATTACACAAGTGTTCCTATGACCTGCGTTGTATTGCAAGGTCTACCAAATGCTCCATGAAATATCTTTCCAAATTATTAACATATGATCAAGCAACTGTGAATAACGGGATTCAGAGTTAATGCGACAATAGCTACCCAAGGGGTGGTATGAATTATATGTGGATAAGGCAGAACCATGAAGATCTGTTAGAATACATACAAACTAGGTTATTCCCCTCCTGCAAAGGCATTACAAAAATAGACTTCTCTATCCTCTACATCAATATTTCCCACTCAAAGCGGACATCACAACACGGAACTCAGAACGCAAAATAGAATAAAACATTTATTGGGAAAAATGACATTTGGTTGGATTCAATCTACAATATATTGACTATAAAGCAACTTTTAATAATAAGTTGTTGTAGTCTGTTTCCATAGTTAAATGATAGTATATGCATATCATGTAGTAGTAAGACTAAAAGTTAGAAATAACCGAAGAAACAATGACGAATGGACAATCCAGAGACACCGGTAACATTGGACACAAGACGCATAACGAACACAAACAAAAAAGAAGCACAACACATATACGACCTAGAGAAAAGATTAGCAACACAGAGGAAATAAAATAATTTGACCTGGTATTCGCCTTAGCGATTGTAAATTAAGGATCGCACTTTTACTGAGATAAATACCAAATAAACTGCTGAACTTTTATTTTCGTTTGATGTTTAAAGACACATAATATGTGCTTCATCTGCCTGTGTATCGTTATCGTCAATAACAAATACAAACACAAATATAAAATAAAAACACAAAGCCTATGTAAACACTCATACAAATACAAACCGATAAGAAGACCTGTTACTACGTGAGCGTATCTTTTTATATATCATTTACTGTACACTTAGTGTTTCCTACGGACTTTACATTTTTACTATATTGACTGTTTCATAAATGACGAGTTTACATCTTTAGATATAAGAATCAACATGATAACATACTAGTTTTGATTGTGAAACAACTAAGCGAAATATATGAATCTGAGTTCAGTCCCAGGTTTCAGTGGAGTCCGTGTTGCTCAATCTGTAGTGTTTGTATTGCCCTTCATTGTTTATGTTTTTGCATTTTGTTTTTGTCCATTGTTTGTCTGTTCTTCATTGATTTACGAATACATTCTCATTCATTTCTAACTTACGATCCAGATAAGCATATTGGTCTAGTACAAAGAAGACATGATCATAAACTTGTTCTCGCCATGATATTGCTTGCAAATGGCTCACTCGGAATAATTATTAACCGAATATTCAATATATAACTTCTTATAGCCTCCTATGGTATCCTCAAACTATTCATACATTGTCTCTTTTCAAATCGTAATCCATTATATTTCATATCCACCAACATACAGTTACACTGTACATCTGCAAAATGTCATGGCGTCAGAAAAAATTTAAAATTGTGGTGCTTTTATTAGAATTATATAGATCTAATTAGATATACAATTTCCCAGGTGTATAATGCTTTTTTCTATCTTCAATTTAACTAAGCTTTATTGAACTCTGTACATTTTGTTTGTAATACAAACAGTCCCGTTACCTTATCCCGACCTCGTTAACGTTAGTAACCATATATAATTAGCAGTATTATAGATGCATTTTTAGATCTATGTGATATATTTAGCAAATACAATTTTTCACAATATTTTAATACTCTAACAAGCCTTTTGTTTTCTTGCGAGAGAGAGATATATATATAGAAGCAATAAAGAAGTCACACATTGTCTCATATGTAATCAAATATATCGGAACAACTTTATACAAGAACACTTGTAAATATGTATGTATTTTTAATCTACAGGGACGAACCCCACTTTATGTAGCAGTATTATTTAGTCATATTCAGATGGTTGAAATATTATTGGAAAAAGGAGCAGATCCAAATTGCAGATATGCCAATGTAAGTACCAATTACATCTAGTTGTAATATACAGTAAAACTTACCCAATTACACATAACATTACCATAACAACCACCGATAAAGTTTAATCAGTAGTATATACGTACATTCATTGAGACAGCTATTGGCGTACATAATATACATTTTCAATAACTATCTACGACTACGGACTACATTTAATTAGTCCATTTAATTACTGCTATATCGCCATTCAATCGGTCTGTCTGTATATGCTTGTATCTGTTTTTATTTTTATTATTTTAAAAAGAAATATAATTCCTTTAGTTTATATTTCTTTTTTCGAAATTTACGAAAAGGCAATTATTTTGTTTATTTCTTAAACAACATTAACGGTCAAGAATAACTTAAACATAAACTATATCATGAATATACAGTAGCTTCATATGATTCGTACCTCCAGGGTGATATGGATTTCAAACTTATAGAAAATAAACACGTGTTGAAATGTGGAAAAAGTGTGCTCGATTGGAAATTTTTAGCCTTTTTTTTCTTTAAAAAATAACCGGATTAGGAGCTAAGGAGAGCTGCGGAATCTATTCCATGATTATTGAACATAAAACTCTTATCTCAATGTAAAAACATTTTTTATTAAATTAATATTTCACCGCAACGCTTAAGGTGAATAATTTGAGGTTAGCACCCATGGAATGTCTTTGTAATATATGTCAAAACCAACAAATCAAACCCGTTCATTTTATTCAATGTTGAAATAGCTTCATGTTTCTATGCATAATGGATGATGATCCAAAGGAGATGGTTACAACCCTTCTCCAGGCCCTTACGAAATGCCAACAACACCCAACAGAGTATCTCAGGCAACTGCCGCAAATGTTATGTGTGATGATTCCGCCATACCCAGATCCCTTCCTAGACATTCGCCATATAAGTTGGAACGGGCAGATTGAAATTATGACGCATGCGATGTATTTTCCAATTTCTTATCACACAGACATTCGTTTTATTTAGCCTCTGAAGAAACCCCAGAAAGCCATCTCCGTTTGACTAGAAATACTCGACACATGTTTTTAAATGAAACAGGACGATATTACATACATTTATCATGCTATGACAGCATTTACCGACCAATATAGCCTGCCCAATATGTTTTTGGATATTGGTCAGTTATAGATAGAACATACACATGTAAAACGGGGCACATCGGGGGATATTGTTTTCAAATACATACACAACATTTGTTCAAATGCTTTTATCATCGTCCAGTAAACGTTAACTTACGATTTAAGATTACAGGATAAATACAATACATGTGCACTGTCGAAGCATATAGATAAATATGTGTATTCGGCGTGAAACGCGGGAAAAGGGTAGGCGAAGCCTCGCCTTTTCCCCCGTTTCTAAGCCTCATACACATATTACCTATATGCTTCGACAGTGCACAAATATTGCATATCTATCATGCCCAAATCCATGCAATACATACCCAATTAGTTATTGACAACGCCGGTTATATTTACTATGCCGAGGCGCGGATTTTAGATCATCAAAATAATGCAAAACAATTTACAATGATGCAACAAATTTGTGCAAATGGACCACTACACTTTCCGGAAGAATGCGTAATGTTGGCAGAATATATTTACCGAAATCGACACCCAACAACTGCACTATTTACAACACAACAAATAAACCGAAAACCAGAACACCCGTGCAATCTACCTGTCGGTGTCGTTGTATACCGTAGTGGTAGATAGTTATTGAAAATGTCTAATAACAAGACAACACACTTGAAACAAGGAATACTAAGTAACAGCTGATTAGCAGTGATCATTGATGGCAAGTTGAAGTGCAACACACTTGAAAACAAACATGGAATACTGCGTAACATCTGTTTAGCAGTGATCCGTTATGGCAAGTTGAAGTGCAACACACTTGAAGCAAGGAATATTGAGTAACAGCTGGTTAGGAGTGATACACAATATTTGATTACTCTAACAAGTCTTTTTTTACTTGCGAGAGAGAGATAGATATATATAAAAATAATAAAAGAAGTCACATATTGTCTCATATGTTATCATATGTCCTATAAAATAGGTAGTCAAGTATATCGGCACAACTTTATACAAGTATACCTGTATATGTGTATGTATTTTTAATCTACAGGGAAAAACCCCACTTCACGTAGCAGTATACAATAAAGATACTCAGATTTTTGAGTTATTAATTGAAAAAGGAGCAGATCCAAATAACAGAGATGACGATGTAAGTACCAAATATATCTGGTCGTAATATACAGTAAAATTTACCAAATTAGACATAAAATTAACATAACAACCACCTATAAAGTTTATACTATTAATCAGTAGTATATACGTACATTCATTGAGACAGCTATTGGCGTGCATACAAGACATTTTCAATAACTATCTACGACTACGTTTACAACGACACCGACAGGTAAATTGCACGGGGTCATATGAAAATGTATTAATAACATGATTTTTAAAGTCCATTTAATTATTGCTATATCGCCATGCAATCTGTCTGTCTGTATATGCATGCATCTGTTTTTATTTTTATTATTTAAAAAAAAAATCCTTTCCGGAATCTGTATAATTTAAATAAAGTCCTAATGTAGGAATGTTTTTCCTAATTTAACCTGAAAGCATGGACTGAACACATGTCTATTGTGAATGCAAACGTTGTTGTCAGGGGATTAGGGGGGTCGGCTTAGAGGGATTTCACTCTAGTCCAATACTGGACATTTCACTGATGTGCTTTGCTTTATATATTTTGCTCAAGGGTCGACATGCTCTGGACATCGCCGCTATCAACAACAATGTAGAAGCCGCCAAGCTTTTTCTATTGAATGGTGTAGACGTAAACGGCAACGATTGCGCTGTAAGTATATCCGTATGTTAATTGAATATAATACATTTCTGTTTTTCTTCTTCTAAATCTACAGATTGAGTTGAAAATAAAACCAATCACTGCAGCATATACCATTGTTCTGAAAACCATTACGTTGATATATGAATAATAAAGACAGAATGAAAATGTGTTTATGCAAATAAATGATAATGACAGAAGCAGGTCGAAACATAGGTTCTGTATTTGGAAAAAGCACCAAAACTTTGCGCGATATTTACTAAAACCCCTTACACAATATCTTGATCACCACCATATATATAAACAAACAATAAGGAAAATATTAACAAATTCGATTTATTTTGACAAGCAATAAAGAAAAAGCACATATTTTCTATTCATATGAATTAACAATGAAAAAAAAAGCACTTTCACTGATATAAACAGATTATAAAAACATTCCACAAATTCCATTCATATAAACAAACAAAAAAGAAAGCATTCACATATTCAATTCGCATAAATTAATGGCGAAGAAAACATCCGAAAATTTCATTTATGTAAACAAACGACAGAGTAAACATGCATATATTCCATTGATATAAAAGCAATTAAGAAAACTTTCACTGATTCCATTCATACAAGCAAACAATACAGATAACATTCACATGTTCCATTCATATAAACAGATTATGAAAAAAACCATCCATATATTCTATTCATATAAGCAGATTATAAAAGAACATCCATAGATTCTATTCATATAAACAGATTATAAAAAAACATCCACAGATTATATTCATATATACAGATGATAAGAAAACATTCACAGAGTCCTCTCGAAATCCATTGTCTCAATTGTCAGATCCCTCTCTCATTCCTATAGAGTGTTTTGATATAATAGTTGAACATGTTTTCTTCCTGTGAGATATTTGCACCTGAACTGTAAGCAACCAACAATCAAGCAATCGTTACTTCTTCAGTTTAGAGTATTTGAATTACTAGATCGTCCAACAGCTATACCGAGGGAATCATATCATACTATAATTTTTTACATGCATATTTCTAGGTTTTAGTTAGTTTATAGCTAAGCATTGACAAAAAGACCAGAACGGCAGAAAATGTCATACTTTATATTGAATGTATTGCTTTATATGCGCCAAGAACAGTTTCTATTTATTTTTTGAAGCTTTTCAAAAACATTTTTACTCTTCACAACTTATAACATTAATGCCCAGTTCTTTAAAGAACAGAACATACATTATATGTAAGCCAGTGGTTATGCTAAAAGCAATGTTTCTCTAACAATCAGTGACAAGTATTTGAAATATCCAGAATAATATGACTTGGCTTGCACTATGCTTGTTGTAAATATGAACTTCCTTGTGAATGTTAAAAGTATCAGATATAACTTTACGGTAGTTTTATGTTCTTAGACAGTGTGAACCGATGAATGAGTCTTATATTTCACTAATATCAAAAATATTTTAAAGATGCAGTTTGTATTTTTGATTTGCTTTCATTAAGTCATTATCTTCCTGTTACATGAATGGGCACCTATTCATCATACTTCCACAGTAAACGATCATAATTTTGTAGATAAAGTTCAGCATCTACTAAGCGAATATCATGCAAATGTCAATATTCGTAGCAAACTAGTATGAAATCGACATAAGTGTTCATAGGAATATGACATTTGCCATATTAAAATATTCACTTGAAATTAGTTGAGGCTGCTTTCCATAGTTACACAATATTGACTGTATTACAACATCTATTGGTATAAAATGGCTCCAGTTGGTTTCCAGCTACACTATATTTAAATGGTTTCCATAGTTACACGATAATGACTGTATTTTAAACATCTTTTGGAATAAAATGGCTGTAGTTGGTTTCAAGCTACACTATATTTAATTGGTTTCCATAGTTACACGCTATTGACTGTATTTCAATATTTATTGGTATAACTTGGCTGTATTGGTTTTAAGCTACACTATATTGAATTAGTTTCCATAGTTACACGATATGGACTGTTTTATAAACATGTTCTGGTATTCATTGGCTGTAGGTGGTTTACAGCCACATTATATTGACTGGATTTCTGGTTACACGCTATTGACTGTATTACAACAATTACTTGATGGTTTCCAGGTACACTATTTTGACTTGGTTTCTTCAGTTGGACGATAGTGACTGCATTACAACATTTACTGGCATAATTTGACTGTTACTATGTCGAGACGGCCCTTAACAATGCTGTTTTTGTGAGTAAATCACGTTACGTAGACTGCTTGATAAATGAATTATGCATTGACAATTCACTTGGCAAACTCTACATATACCCCGATGACAATTGCGAAAGAGGAAATCCTGGACATTCACATGCTTGTTTTAAGTTCCGTTGGAATTTCAAGCAAAGAAAAATAACTGGATCTACCGTCACTCTACTTGATTCCTAGATTACACAAGTGTTCTTACAAACAGCATTGTATTGCAAGGTCTACCAAATGCTCCACGAAATATCTTTCCAAATTATTAACATATGATCAACCAACTGTGAAAACCAGGATTCAGAGTTAATGCGACAATAGCTACCCAAGGGGTGGTGTGAATCATATGTGGATTCAGCAGAACCATGAAGATCTGTTAGAATACATACAATCTAGGTTATTCTCCTCCTGCAAAGGCATTACAAAAATAGACTTTTCTACCCTCTACATAACCATTTCCCACTCAAGGCGGACATCACAACACGGAACTCAGAACGCAAAGACACAAAATAGAATAAAACATTTATTGGGAAAAATGACATTTGTTTGGATTTAATCTACAATATATTGACTATAAAACAACTTTTAATAATAAGTTGTTGTAGTCTGTTTCCATAGTTACATGCTATTATATGCATATCATGTAGTAGTAAGACTAAAAGTTAGAAATAACCGAAGAAACAATGACGAATGGACAATCCAGAGACACCGGTAACATTGGACACAAGACGCATAACGAACACAAACAAAAAAGAAGCACAACACATATACGACCTAGAAAAAAGATGAGCAACACAGAGGAAATAAAATAATTTGACCTGGTATTCGCTTTGCGATTGTAAATTAAGGATCGCACTTTTACTGAGAAAATACCAAATAAACTGCTGAACTTTATTTTCGTTTGATGTTTTAAGACACATTATATGCGCTTCATCTGCCTATGTATCGTTATCGTCAATAACAAATACAAACACAAATATAAAATAAAAGCACAAAGCCTATGTAAACACTCATACAAATACAAACCGATAAGAAGACCTGTTACTACGTGAGGGTATTTTTGTATATATCATTTACTGTACACTTAGTGTTTCCTACGGGCTTTACATTTTTGCTATATTGACTGTTTCAAAAATGACGAGTTTAAATCCTTAGATATAAGAATCAACATGATAACATACTAGTTTTGATTGTGAAACAACTAAGCGCAATATATGAATCTGAGTTCAGTCCCAGGTTTTAGTGGAGTCCGTGTTGCTCAATCTGTAGTGTTTGTATTGCCCGTCATTGTTTATGTTTTCGCATTTTATGTTTGTCCATTGTTTGTCTGTTCTTCTTTGATTTACGAATACATTCTCATTCATTTCTAACTTACGATCCAGATAGGCATATTGGTCTAGTACAAAGAAGACATGATCATAAACTTGTTCTCGCCATCATATTGCCTACAAATAGCTCACTCGGAATAATTATTAACCGAATATTCAATATATAGCTTCTTATAGCCTCCTATGGTATCCTCAAACTATTCATATATTGTCTCTTTTCAAATCGTAATCCATTATATTTCATATCCACCAAAATACAGTTACACTGTACATCTGTAAAATGTCATGGCGTCAGCATATATTTAAAATTGTGGTGCTTTTATTAAAATTATATAGATCTAATTAGATATACAATTTCTCAGTTGTATAATGCTTTTTTCTATCTTCAATTTAACTAAGCTTTATTGAACTCCGTACATTTTGTTTGTAATGCAAACAGTACCGTTACCTTATCCCGACCTCGTTAACGTTAGTAACCATATATAATTAGCAGTATTATAGATGCATTTTTAGATCAATGTGATATATTGAGCAAATACAATTTTTCACAATATTTTAATACTCTAACAAGCCTTTTGTTTACTTGCGAGAGAGAGAGAGATATATATAGAACAATAAAGAAGTCACATATTGTCTCATATGTAATCAAATATATCGGAACAACTTTATACAAGTACACTTGTAAATATGTATGTATTTTTAATCTACAGGGACGAACCCCACTTTACACAGCAGTATTCTTTAGGCATACTCAACTGATTGAAATATTATTGGAAAAAGGAGCAGATCCTAATTGCAGATATGACAATGTAAGTACCAATTACATCTAGTTGTAATATACCTTGATTATTGAACATAAAACTCTTATTTCAATGTAAAAACATTTTTTATTAACTTAATATTTCTCCGCAACGCTTAAGGTGAATAACTTGAAGTTAGCACCCATGCAATTTCCTTGTAATAGATGTCAAAACCAACAAACCAAACCCGTTCATTTTATTCAATGTTGATATAACTTCATGTTTCTATGTATAATGGATGATGATCCAAAGGAGATGCAGATTGAAATTAGGACGAATGCGATTTATTTTCCAATTTCTTATCACACAGACACTCGTTTTATTTAGCCTCTGAAGAAACCCCAGAAAGCCTTCTCCGTTTGACTAGAAATATTTGACACATGTTTTTAAATGAAACAGGACGATATTACATAAATTTATCATGCTATGACAGCATTTACCGACCAATATAGCCTGCCCAATATTTTTTGGATATTGGTCAGTTATAGAGAGAACATACAAATGTAAAACGGGGCACATCGGGTTATTTTTTTTCAAATATATACACAACATTTGTTCAAATGCTTTTATCATCGTCCAGTAAACCTTAACTTACGATTTAAGATTACAGGATACATACAATACATGTGCTCTGTCGAAGAATATAGATAAATATGTGTATTCGGCGTGAAACGCGGGAAAAGGGTAGGCGAAGCCTCGCCTTTTCCCCCGTTTCTAAGCCTCATGCACATATTACCTATATGCTTCGACAGTGCACAAATATTGCATATCTATCATGCCCAAATCCATGCAATACATACCCAATTAGTTATTGACAACCCCGGTTATATTTACTATGCCGAGGCGCGGATTTTAGGTCATCAAAATAATGCAAAACAATTTACAATGATGCAACAAATTTGTGCAAATGGACCACTACACTTTCCGGAAGAATGCGTAATTTTGGCCGAATATATTTACCGAAATCAACACCCAACAACTGCGCTATTTACAACACAACAAATAAACCGAAAACCAGAACACCCGTGCAATCTACCTGTCGGCGCCGTTGTATACCGTAGTGGTAGATAGTTATTGAAAATGTCTAATAACAGGACAACACACTTGAAACAAGGAATATTAAGTAACATCTGGTTACCAGTGATCATTGATGGCAAGTTGAAGTGCAACACACTTGAAAACAAACATGGAATACTGCGTAACATCTGTTTAGCAGTGATCCTTTATGGCAAGTTGAAGTGCAGCACACTTGAAGCATGTAATATTGAGTAACAGCTGGTCAGGAGTGATCGTTAAAAGCAGGTTTTTACACAATATTTTAATACTCTAACAAGTCTTTTTTTACTTGCGAGAGAGATAGATATATATAGAAATAATAAAAGAAGTAACATATTGTCTCATATGTTATCATATGTCCTATAAAATAGGTAATCAAGTATATCGGCACAACTTTATACAAGTATATATGTATATATGTATGTATTTTTAATCTACAGGGAAAAACCGCACTTCAAGTAGCAGTATCCAATGAAGATACTCATATTGTTGAGTTATTAATTGAAAAAGGAGCAGATCCAAATAACAGAGATGACGATGTAAGTACCAAATATATCTGGTCGTAATATACAGTAAAAGTTACCCAATTAGACATAAAATTACCATAACAACCACCTATAAAGTTTATACTATTAATCAGTAGTATATACGTACATTCATTGAGACAGCTATTGGCGTGTATACTAAACATTTTCAATAACTATCTACGACAACGGTTTACAACGACACCGACAGGTATAATGCACGGGGTCATATGAAAATGTATTGATAACATGATTTTTAAAGTCCATTAAATTATTGCTATATCGCCATTCAATCTGTCTGTCTGTATATTCTTGCATCTGTTTTTATTTTTATTATTTAAAGAAAAAAATCCTTTAGTTTTTATTTCGCTTTTCGATATTTACGAAAAGGCAATTATTTTGTTTATTTTTTAAACATCATTAACGGTAAAGAATAACTTAAACAAAAACCATATTATGAATATTTTACCTGCATATCTTCATATGATTCGTACCTCCAGGATGATATGGATTGCAAACTTGTAGAAAGAAAAACGTGTTGAAATGTGAAAAAAGTGAGCTCGATTGGAAATTTTGAGCTTTTTGTTTTCTTTAGAAAATAACCAGATTAGGAGCTAAATTGAGCTGGGGAATATATTCTTTAATTATTGATCATAAAACTCTTATTTCAATGTAAAAACTTTTTTTTTATTAATTTAATATCTCACCGCAACGCTTAAGGACAATAACTTGAGATTAGCAACCATGAAATTTCTTTGTAATAGATGTAAAAAACAATAATTCGAACCCTTTCATTTTATTCAATGTTGAAATAACTTCATGTTTCTTTGTATAATGAATGATGATACAAAGGAGATGGTTACAACCCTTCTCCCGGCCCTTACGAGATGCCAACAATATGTAACAGCGTACCGTAGACAACTGCTGCAAATTTTATTTGCGATGATTCTACCACACTCAGATCCCTTCCTAGACATTCGCCATAGAAGTTGGAACGGACAGATTGAAATTTGGACGGATGCGATGTATTTTCCAATTTCTTATCACACAGACACTCGTATTATTTAGCCACTGGCGAAACCCCATAAAGCCTTCTCCGTTTGACTAGAACTATTCGACACTTGTTTGTATATGAAACAGGACGATATTACACCTTGTCACCAGTAAACAGAGATATGATGTATATGGTGTTGCTGAGATCCTACCCATCTTATCATAATCTTGCTCTTATTGTCAATGTAATTGGTGCTACGGTTCACAATGAGATAAATTGATGCATTTTGACAAACAAAAAGCATTAGAACGTTTTGTGCAATGGCCAAAAATATCCGAATAAAGAGATATAGCAAGCGCATTCGGTGTACTTGATTCAACATCTTCAGAAATCTATCATTCGCAAATCGAACCAAGAACCAAGAACTGTATTTTTTGGGGCATCGACATTTCCATTCAATACATACCCAATTAGTTATTGACAACGCCGGTTATATTTACTATGCCGAAACGCGGATCTTAGGTAATCAAAATAATGCAAAACAATTTACAATGATGCAACAAATTTGTGCAAATGGACCACTACACTTTCCGGAAGAATGCGTAATTTTGGCCGAATATATTTACCGAAATCAACACCCAACAACTGCGCTATTTACAACACAACAAATAAACCGAAAACCAGAACACCCGTGCAATCTACCTGTCGGTGCCGTTGTATACCGTAGTGGTAGATAGTTATTGAAAATGTCTAATAACAGGACAACACACTTGAAACAAGGAATATTAAGTAACATCTGGTTACCAGTGATCATTGATGGCAAGTTGAAGTGCAACACACTTGAAAACAAACATGGAATACTGCGTAACATCTGTTTAGCAGTGATCCTTTATGGCAAGTTGAAGTGCAGCACACTTGAAGCATGTAATATTGAGTAACAGCTGGTCAGGAGTGATCGTTAAAAGCAGGTTTTTACACAATATTTTAATACTCTAACAAGTCTTTTTTTACTTGCGAGAGAGAGATAGATATATATAGAAATAATAAAAGAAGTCACATATTGTCTCATATGTTATCATATGTCCTATAAAATAGGTAATCAAGTATATCGGCACAACTTTATACAAGTATATATGTATATATGTATGTATTTTTAATCTACAGGGAAAAACCGCACTTCAAGTAGCAGTATCCAATGAAGATACTCATATTGTTGAGTTATTAATTGAAAAAGGAGCAGATCCAAATAACAGAGATGACGATGTAAGTACCAAATATATCTGGTCGTAATATACAGTAAAAGTTACACAATTAGACATAGAATTAACATAACAACCACCTATAAAGTTTATACTATTAATCAGTAGTATATACGTACATTCATTGAGACAGCTATTGGCGTGTATACTAAACATTTTCAATAACTATCTACGACAACGGTTTACAACGACACCGACAGGTATAATGCACGGGGTCATATGAAAATGTATTGATAACATGATTTTTAAAGTCCATTAAATTATTGCTATATCGCCATTCAATCTGTCTGTCTGTATATTCTTGCATCTGTTTTTATTTTTATTATTTAAAGAAAAAAATCCTTTAGTTTTTATTTCGCTTTTCGATATTTACGAAAAGGCAATTATTTTGTTTATTTTTTAAACATCATTAACGGTAAAGAATAACTTAAACAAAAACCATATTATGAATATTTTACCTGCATATCTTCATATGATTCGTACCTCCAGGATGATATGGATTGCAAACTTGTAGAAAGAAAAACGTGTTGAAATGTGAAAAAAGTGAGCTCGATTGGAAATTTTGAGCTTTTTGTTTTCTTTAGAAAATAACCAGATTAGGAGCTAAATTGAGCTGGGGAATATATTCTTTAATTATTGATCATAAAACTCTTATTTCAATGTAAAAACTTTTTTTTTATTAATTTAATATCTCACCGCAACGCTTAAGGACAATAACTTGAGATTAGCAACCATGAAATTTCTTTGTAATAGATGTAAAAAACAATAATTCGAACCCTTTCATTTTATTCAATGTTGAAATAACTTCATGTTTCTTTGTATAATGAATGATGATACAAAGGAGATGGTTACAACCCTTCTCCCGGCCCTGACGAGATGCCAACAATATGTAACAGCGTACCGTAGACAACTGCTGCAAATTTTATTTGCGATGATTCTGCCACACTCAGATCCCTTCCTAGACATTCGCCATAGAAGTTGGAACCGGCAGATTGAAATTTGGACGGATGCGATGTATTTTCCAATTTCTTATCACACAGACACTCGTATTATTTAGCCACTGGCGAAACCCCATAAAGCCTTCTCCGTTTGACTAGAACTATTCGACACTTGTTTGTATATGAAACAGGACGATATTACACCTTGTCACCAGTAAACAGAGATATGATGTATATGGTGTAGCTGAGATCCTACCCATCTTATCATAATCTTGCTCTTATTGTCAATGTAATTGGTGCTACGGTTCACAATGAGATAAATTGATGCATTTTGACAAACAAAAAGCATTAGAACGTTTTGTGCAATGGCCAAAAATATCCGAATAAAGAGATATAGCAAGCGCATTCGGTGTACTTGATTCAACATCTTCAGAAATCTATCATTCGCAAATCGAACCAAGAACCAAGAACTGTATTTTTTGGGGCATCGACATTTCCATTCAATACATACCCAATTAGTTATTGACAACGCCGGTTATATTTACTATGCCGAAACGCGGATCTTAGGTAATCAAAATAATGCAAAACAATTTACAATGATGCAACAAATTTGTGCAAATGGACCACTACACTTCCCGGAAGACTGCGTAATTTTGGCCGAATAGATTTACCGAAATCGACACCCAACAGTTGCATTATTTACAAAACAACAAATAAACCGAAAACCAGAACACCCGTGCAATCTACCTTGTCGGTGTCGTTGTAGACAGTTGTCGTAGATAGTTATTGAAAATGTCTAAAACAGGACAACACACTTGAAACAAGGAATACTGAGTAAAAGCTGGTTAGCAGTGATCATTGATGGCAAGTTGAAATGCAACACACTTGAAACATGGAATACTGAGTAACATCTGGTTAGCAGTGATCCTTTATGGCAAGTTGAAGTGCAACACACTTGAAATAAGGAATACAGAGTAACAGCTGGTTAGGAGTGATCGTTAATAGCAGATTGAAGAGCAACAACCTTGAAACAAGGAATACTGAGTAGTAACGTGTTAGTAGTGAACGTTAATAGCAGGTTGAAGAGCAACAATCTTGGAACAAGGAATACTGAGTAACAGCTGGTTAGCAGTGATCCTTTATGGCAAGTTGAAGTGAAACAAACATGAAGCAAGGAATACTGAGTAATAGCTGGTTAGCAGTGATCCGTGATTGCAAGTTGAAGTGAAACAAACATGAAGCAAGGAATACTGAGTAATAGCTGGTTAGCAGTAATCATTGATGGCAAGTTGAAGTGCAACAAATTTGAAACAAGAAATACTAAGTAACATCTGCTTAGTAGTGAGCGTTGATGGTAAGTTGATGTGTAACAAACGAAAATATGAATCAGAGTTCCGTCCCATGTCTTAGTGGAGTTCATGTTGCTCAATCAGTTGCTTTGATGCAGTGGTTTGTGGACTTTGTTCGTATTTGTTCTTTGACCAGTGTTTGCCTGTTCTTCTTTAACTTACGAATAAATTATTATTTGTTGTTAATTTACGATCCAAATCAGCATATTGGTCTAGTACAAAGAAGACATAAGCATAATTGGACCGATATGCAACTTATTCTTGCCTTTATATTATTGAAAAATGGCTCACTCGGAACATTCACTAATAAATCGTCAGAATAAATTCAAAATGGTGGTGCTTTCATTGGAATTATATGTAATCGAGTAAATCGGCACAATTTTATACAAGTACACGTGTAAATATTTATGTATTTGGAATCTTCATGGAAAATCACCGCTTCACGTTGCAACATTAAATAGAAATACTCAGTTATTAATTGAAAAAGGAGCAGATCCAAATTACAGAGATCACTGTGTAACTACCTAATACATCCGGTCGTCATATGCAGTGAAACATAACTAATTAGACATCAAATTACCATAACAACCGTCTGCGGAGTTTATGATCGTTGATCGCAAGTTAAAATGCAACAAACTTGAAACAAGGAATATTAAGTATGAGCATGTGATAGTGATCGTTGATGGCAAGTTGAGACAGCTATTGGAGTGTATAATAATATGACAACAAACTTGAAACAAGGAATACTGAGTAACAGTTCGTTGATGGCAAGTAGAAGCACAACAAACTTGAAACATGGAATACCGAGTAACAACTGGATAGTAGTGATCCACAATGGCAAGTTGCAGGACAACAAAATTGACACTAGGAATATTGAGAAACAGCTGAATAGGAGTGATCGTTGAAGGACCAGACCCAAGTTACAGAGATAATAAGTACCAATTACATCCGGTCGTAATATACAGTGAAACTTACCTAATTATACATAACATTCCAATAACAACCACCTGTAGACTTTATCCTTTTAACAGTAATATATACGTACATTTATTGAGACAGCTATATGAGTGCATACTAACAGGACAACAAACCTGAAAGTACTGCGTTGCAGCTGGTTAGGAGTGATCGTTGATGGGAAGTTGAATAAGGGTAATAACAAAATTACCGCCGAGCAATCTCACAAAGGGAAAGTCAAAACTCATAATTATATAAACCGACAAAATCAGTCAACATCCGGAAACTGTGAAAACCCCAATGACCCTGACTTGGTACAGGCATTTCTAAAGAAATGGTGGGTTGAACCAGATTTTAAAACGCCAAACCTCCCGCTTTCATTACGGCTCACAGTTTCCGTATAACAGTATTTATAACAATACTTGAGCAAAACAGGTAAAACAGTTGTCAAAACAGCACCAAACTCAGTGAAGTAAATGTCAAAGACACTTTTACGTCACTCATTGATAGAAAAATATTTTTGACATTTTTGTTGACTACCTGATCAAAAAGTGCAACACACTTGAAATAAGGAATACAGAGTAACAGCTGGTTAGGAGTGATCGTTAATAGCAGATTGAAGAGCAACAACCTTGAAACAAGGAATACTGAGTAGTAACGTGTTAGTAGTGAACGTTAATAGCAGGTTGAAGAGCAACAATCTTGGAACAAGGAATACTGAGTAACAGCTGGTTAGCAGTGATCCTTTATGGCAAGTTGAAGTGAAACAAACATGAAGCAAGGAATACTGAGTAATAGCTGGTTAGCAGTGATCCGTGATTGCAAGTTGAAGTGAAACAAACATGAAGCAAGGAATACTGAGTAATAGCTGGTTAGCAGTAATCATTGATGGCAAGTTGAAGTGCAACAAATTTGAAACAAGAAATACTAAGTAACATCTGCTTAGTAGTGAGCGTTGATGGTAAGTTGATGTGTAACAAACGAAAATATGAATCAGAGTTCCGTCCCATGTCTTAGTGGAGTTCATGTTGCTCAATCAGTTGCTTTGATGCAGTGGTTTGTGGACTTTGTTCGTATTTGTTCTTTGACCAGTGTTTGCCTGTTCTTCTTTAACTTACGAATAAATTATTATTTGTTGTTAATTTACGATCCAAATCAGCATATTGGTCTAGTACAAAGAAGACATAAGCATAATTGGACCGATATGCAACTTATTCTTGCCTTTATATTATTGAAAAATGGCTCACTCGGAACATTCACTAATAAATCGTCAGAATAAATTCAAAATGGTGGTGCTTTCATTGGAATTATATGTAATCGAGTAAATCGGCACAATTTTATACAAGTACACGTGTAAATATTTATGTATTTGGAATCTTCATGGAAAATCACCGCTTCACGTTGCAACATTAAATAGAAATACTCAGTTATTAATTGAAAAAGGAGCAGATCCAAATTACAGAGATCACTGTGTAACTACCTAATACATCCGGTCGTCATATGCAGTGAAACATAACTAATTAGACATCAAATTACCATAACAACCGTCTGCGGAGTTTATGATCGTTGATCGCAAGTTAAAATGCAACAAACTTGAAACAAGGAATATTAAGTATGAGCATGTGATAGTGATCGTTGATGGCAAGTTGAGACAGCTATTGGAGTGTATAATAATATGACAACAAACTTGAAACAAGGAATACTGAGTAACAGTTCGTTGATGGCAAGTAGAAGCACAACAAACTTGAAACATGGAATACCGAGTAACAACTGGATAGTAGTGATCCACAATGGCAAGTTGCAGGACAACAAAATTGACACTAGGAATATTGAGAAACAGCTGAATAGGAGTGATCGTTGAAGGACCAGACCCAAGTTACAGAGATAATAAGTACCAATTACATCCGGTCGTAATATACAGTGAAACTTACCTAATTATACATAACATTCCAATAACAACCACCTGTAGACTTTATCCTTTTAACAGTAATATATACGTACATTTATTGAGACAGCTATATGAGTGCATACTAACAGGACAACAAACCTGAAAGTACTGCGTTGCAGCTGGTTAGGAGTGATCGTTGATGGGAAGTTGAATAAGGGTAATAACAAAATTACCGCCGAGCAATCTCACAAAGGGAAAGTCAAAACTCATAATTATATAAACCGACAAAATCAGTCAACATCCGGAAACTGTGAAAACCCCAATGACCCTGACTTGGTACAGGCATTTCTAAAGAAATGGTGGGTTGAACCAGATTTTAAAACGCCAAACCTCCCGCTTTCATTACGGCTCACAGTTTCCGTATAACAGTATTTATAACAATACTTGAGCAAAACAGGTAAAACAGTTGTCAAAACAGCACCAAACTCAGTGAAGTAAATGTCAAAGACACTTTTACGTCACTCATTGATAGAAAAATATTTTTGACATTTTTGTTGACTACCTGATCAAAAAGTGGAACAAACTTGCAACAAGGAAAACAGTGTAACACCTGGTTAGTAGTGATCGTTGATGGCAAGTGGAAGTGCTACAAACTTGAAACAAGGAATACTGAGTAAAAGCTGGTTAGGAGTGATCGCTGATGGCAAGTTGAAATGCAACAAGGTTGAAACAAGGAACACTGAGTAACAGCTGTCTAGGAGTTACCGTTGATGGTTAGTTGGTATGCAAACAGTTTGAAACAACGAAAACTGAGTAACAGCTGGTCAGGAGTTAAAGGCATGTGGAAGGCCAATAAACTTGCAAAAAGGAATAGTGAGTGACAGCTGAGAAGGGGTGGCCAACAAACTTGAAACAAGGAATACAGAGTAACAGCTGGTTAGCAGTGATCGGTGATGATAAGTTGAAGGACAACAAGCTTCAAACAAGGAATACCGAGCAACAGCTGGTCAGGTGTGGTCTTTGATGGCACGTTACAGGGCTGCAAACTGGCAATACGGAATACTGACTGAAAGATGGTTTGGAGTGGTCAATTGGTGGCAAGCTCCACATCAGCAATTATCGGCTATATTATGCTAATCAAAATATCTGTCAATAACACATGAAGATGTATTGTTTGCAAACTTGAGTTTTTTTCAAGGATATATCTAAATATATAACATATGAATAAGAAACACTGCTCGAATGATGTTTAACAACAATCGTTCAATCATTTTACATGTATATCTATGTAGCATGTAATCCATATTTGTATTCTTTAATATTCATATTCAGGGTCGCACGCCTTTGCATATTGCATCACGCTGGGGAAAGCACGAAACAGTTGAATTATTACTTTTACTTGGAGCAGATATGGACATAGAAAACAAACAGGTATTGTTTTATCTGTATAGACTATTTATTCAGTAAGCATACTTATTTAACATCTATGGACGAAATGACATCAGTGAAAATAAACACAAAAATATAATATGGATTACCTACATTTTAGTTCTCAGTTTGTATAAATAGTTTGTGTTTGTGTGCGTCTACAATTTAATCCCAAAAATAAAGAACGATAATTATAATAGGTGTGTGTAATGGTTCTCGTTTCAATCTTTCTTTTAGAATCAAACACCTTACCAACTTGCAGAGGAGTGCAACCGTGCAAATGTCATTAAGGTTTACAAGGTAATACATCTTCTAAATAAACATATAGAAACTTTAACTGTTGCTACACCAAAACAGTAATAGCATGAATGTGGATAAGAATAGTTTGAAGATACCATGGGGTAATCAAAAGAGAATCGACAAAATACATTCAACAACAATGGCCAAAAGAGAAAGGACAAAGGAATAAACACTAGTCTACAAAACACTACACAGAACAAATAAAGATCGAGTAATACGAACCCCACTAAATACCGGGTGTGAACTCAGGTACTCCGGAAGGGTAACCATTTTCAGATCCATATGTGGAACCCGTCGTGTTACTATTGCTACAAACCAGGTTATAAGCAAAATGTTATTTACTGATATTCGTACAATAAATCATACTGCAATGATTAATAATATTTGATGTATGTCCTCATTAATTGTAAAGCTTTGTTTTCTTTTGTAGGAATATTTGTCAGAAGGTGTGTATGGAACATATATTTTTGTACTTTGTTTATAGAAAAATCCAAGTAACTGTGAGATGGAATTTTCTTGATTCATTTAAGCGCTTAATTTATTTGAGCTTATGTTTTATTGACAAAAACAAATTAAATGCTTAAATGATGACACATACTCTTTTTCCCCTTGACGTCAGTTTTGCATTGATTATGTCAGGACAATATCTTGGTTCGCAAGTAATGCATTGATTTTCCAATATTTACATGTACGGTAAAATTTTAAAATATTCATTGAATTAGTTATTAGAAAATCCTCTTTTCATGCGCACTGATTGTTTTCTATAATTTTGCGCTGGTTATATATTTTGCCGTTTTGTTTCCCAATATTGTTTGTGACGTTTGCTATGAATATTAAGACAACATATAGAATACCAGTTTTATTGAGCAATAAAAAAAACTATTACAGAGAACAATAAAAAAACACATTTACAAAGGAACATTACAAGCAGTACCGAACACAAAGAACAATGCAATAATACCAATTACAGAGTAAAATACAAAAAAATAATAATCACAAGGAAACAGGGAACAATAGAAGAAATATTAATCAGATGGAACAATGCAAAAATACAAATAATACGAAACAATACAAGAAATAGCAATCTCAAGGAACAATATCAAAATACAACTTACAGGGAACAATACACGAAATAACAATCTCGAGGAACAATATCAAAATACAACTTACAGGGAACAATACACGAAATAACAATCTCGAGGAACAATACCAAAATACAACTTAAAGGGAACAATACACGAAATAACAATCTCGAGGAACAATATCAAAATACAACTTAAAGGGAACAATACACGAAATAACAATCTCGAGGAACAATATCAAAATACAACTTAAAGGGAACAATACACGAAATAACAATCTCGAGGAACAATACCAAAATACAACTTACAGGGAACAATACAAGACATAACAATATCAAGGAACAATACCAAAATACAACTTACAGGGAACAATACCAGACATAACAATCTCAAGGAACAATACCAAAATACAACTTACAGGGAACAATACAAGACATAACAATATCAAGGAACAATACCAAAATACAACTTACAGGGAACAATACCAGACATAACAATCTCAAGGAACAATACCAAAATACAACTTACAGGGAACAATACAAGACATAACAATATCAAGGAACAATACCAAAATACAACTTACAGGGAACAATACCAGACATAACAATCTCAAGGAACAATACCAAAATACAACTTACAGGGAACAATACAAGACATAACAATCTCAAGGAACAATGCCAAAATACAACTTACAGGGAACAATACAAGACATAACAATCTCAAGGAACAATACCAAAATACAACTTAGAGGGAACAATAGAAGAAATAGCGATCAAAAGGAACAATACAAAAATACAACTAATAAGCAACAATACACGAAATAGCAATCTCGAGGAACAATGCCAAAATACAACTTACAGGGAACAATAGAAAAAATAACAATCTCAAGGAACAATACCAAAATACAACTTAAAGGGAACAATACAAGACATAACAATCTCGAGGAACAATGCCAAAATACAACTTACAGGGAACAATACAAGACAAAACAATCTCAAGGAACAATACCAAAATACAACTTAAAGGGAACAATACAAGACATAACAATCTCGAGGAACAATGCCAAAATACAACTTAAAGGGAACAATACAAGACATAACAATCTCGAGGAACAATGCCAAAATACAACTTACAGGGAACAATACAAGACATAACAATATCAAGGAACAATACCAAAATACAACTTACAGGGAACAATACCAGACATAACAATCTCGAGGAACAATGCCAAAATACAACTTAAAGGGAACAATACAAGACATAACAATCTCGAGGAACAATACCAAAATACAACTTAAAGGGAACAATACAAGACATAACAATCTCGAGGAACAATGCCAAAATACAACTTAAAGGGAACAATACAAGACATAACAATCTCGAGGAACAATGCCAAAATACAACTTACAGGGAACAATACAGGACATAACAATCTCAAGGAACAATACCAAAATACAACTTACAGGGAACAATACCAGACATAACAATCTCGAGGAACAATGCCAAAATACAACTTAAAGGGAACAATACAAGACATAACAATCTCGAGGAACAATACCAAAATACAACTTACAGGGAACAATACCAGACATAACAATCTCGAGGAACAATACCAAAATACAACTTAAAGGGAACAATACAAGACATAGCAATCTCAAGGAACAATGCCAAAATACAACTTACAGGGAACAATACAAGACATAACAATCTCGAGGAACAATGCCAAAATACAACTTAAAGGGAACAATACAAGACATAACAATCTCGAGGAACAATATCAAAATACAACTAACAGGGAACAATACAAGACATAACAATCTCAAGGAACAATACCAAAATACAACTTACAGGGAACAATACCAGACATAACAATCTCGAGGAACAATGCCAAAATACAACTTAAAGGGGACAATACAAGACATAGCAATCTCGAGGAACAATACCAAAATACAACTTAAAGGGAACTATACAAGACATAACAATCTCGAGGAACAATGCCAAAATACAACTTAAAGGGAACAATACAAGACATAGCAATCTCAAGGAACAATATCAAAATACAAATTACAGGGAACAATACAAGACATAACAATCTCAAGGAACAATACCAAAATACAACTTACAGGGAACAATACCAGACATAACAATCTCAAGGAACAATTTCAAAATACAACTTACAGGGAACAATACAAGACATAACAATCTCAAGGAACAATACCAAAATACAACTTACAGGGAACAATACCAGACATAACAATCTCAAGGAACAATATCAAAATACAACTTAAAGGGAACAATACAAGACATAACAATATCAAGGAACAATGCCAAAATACAACTTACAGGGAACAATACCAGACATAACAATCTCAAGGAACAATACCAAAATACAACTTATACGCAACAATACAAGAAATAACAATCTCGAGGAATAATGCCAAAATACAACTTACAGGGAACAATACCAGACATAACAATCTCAAAGAACAATACCAAAATACAACTTACAGGGAACAATACCCGACATAACAATCTCAAGGAACAATATCAAAATACAACTTAAAGGGAACAATACAAGACATAACAATATCAAGGAACAATACCAAAATACAACTTACAGGGAACAATACCAGACATAACAATCTCAAGGAACAATACCAAAATACAACTTATACGCAACAATACAAGAAATAACAATCTCAAGGAACAATATCAAAATACAACTTACAGGGAAAAATAGAAGAAATAACAATCCCAAGGAACAATATCAAAATACAACTTACAGGGAACAATAGAAGAAATAACAATCCAAAGGAACAATACAAAAATACAACTAATACGCAACAATACAAGAAATAACAATCTCGAGGAACAATGCCAAAATACAACTTACAGAGAACAATACAAAAATAACACTTAAAGTGTAGAATCCAAGAAATACTAATCACAAGGAACAATACAAACATAAAACTTACATGTACATGGAACAATAGCAGAAATACTAATCACAAGGAACAATACAACAATACAACGTGTTGGGAACAATATAAAAAATACTAATCAGAAGGAATAATGCAATATATACCAGTTACAGTGAACAATGCAAACATAAAGCTAACAGGCAACAATATAAAAATATCAATCCCAAGGAACAATGCGAAAATAAAACTTACAGGGAACAATAAAATAAACATAAATCACAAGAAACAGATAGGGAAATTACAAGAAGTACCGATCACTAGGAACAAGGGACAATGCAAAACATACCAGTTGCAAGGAACAATAGAAGAAATAACAATAAAAAACCAATACAACAATACAACTAACAGGGAACAATTGAAGAAAAATTAATCACAGGAAACAATACGAGAAACACCAATTACAGGGAACAATACAAACATACAACTAACTGGAACAATACAATTATACTTGTTACAGGGAACAATACAAGAATACAACAAACAGGAAAAATACAACAATACTAGTTACAGGGAACACTACAAAAATACAACAAACAGGAAAATAGAACAATACTTGTTACAGGGAACAATACAAATACAACAAACAGGAAAATACAGCAATACTAGTTACAGAGAACAATACAAAAATACAACAAACAGGAACAATGCAAAAATACTAGCAACAGGAACAATACCGAAATACTAGTTACAGGGAACAATACAAAAATACTAGTTACAGAGTACAATACAACAATACAGCTAACAGGAAAAAAAACGAAATACTAGTTACAGGGAACAATAAAACAATACTAATTACAAGGAACAATACAACAATACTAGTTACAGAGTACAATGCAAGAAATACCAACTACAAGGAACAATGCAAAAATACAACAAACAGGAGCAATACAACAAAACTAGTTACAGGGAACAATGCAAAAATACAACAAACAGGAACAATACAAAAACGCAAGTAACAAGAACAATACAGAAATACTAGTTACAGGAAAAATACAGCAATACTTGTTACTGAAAACAATACAACACTACTTGTTACAGAGAACAATACAAAAAATAACAGCTACAAGGAACAATGCAAAAATACAACAAACAGGAACAATGCAAACATACTAATTACAGGGAACAATACAAGGATACAGCATACTTGGAACAATACAAAATACACCACCTACATGGAACAGTACAACTGATACAAGCTACAGGGACCAATCTAAAATAGAATACAAATTACAGGAGAAAATGCAAAAATAACAGTTACACTAAACAATATAAAGCAAATACCAGTCAGGTGGAACTATGCAACAAAGAAAAAGAGTTAGAGTGATCAATAAAGCAATGTGGGCTTAGTGAACAATACCAAAATACCAGCAATAAGGAATAATTGACAAAAATACCAATTACATGGGATAATGCAAATCAATGCCAGTTACAGGAAACAATGGGAAAATACCAGATTCAGGGTATAATATAAAAAGTACCTGTCACAGGGTACAATGCAACACATAGCAGCTACAGGGGACAATACAAGAAATACCAATTACAAGGAAAATGCAAAAACACCAGATACAGTACTAGTGACCAATGGAAAAATTATAATTGACAACCCCATGTAATGTTTATGTTAAAGCTAATATTTGCACCATGACGGTTACATCATACCCGATGCAATCATATATTTTAGGCATACCACTGGATGTTAAGTTACTAGATAGTAAATTCACTAAGGGTTTTGAAAAATCATTGCTGTCTGGTTTCTACTATTCGTTCTCTGGAAAAGTATTGATTTTGGGGAACGCAAATGTAGGAAAAACATGCATAACTCGAATTCTCATCGGAAAGAAACCCTACAGGAAAAGACAGTCAACTGAAGGAATTGAAGTCCATGTGAACAGAGCTTGCATTAATAGAGAGACTAAGAAATTAATTCCAGGAGGTAAGTCACGAAACAGAAAAATCCGAAAGTGAGTCTTTTGACAGGGTAGTTTTGGAGTCAAAGTTTACTCGTGTCATATTCCACAGGGTTTAAATGGCGGGAAAATATCATATGTGACACATGTCAGTATTATTATGTACGGATAATTTCTGATTATGGTTGATGAGAAAATGTGAAAATATTCATTGAGGATGATGATGAAATGTGAAAATATCCATTGAGGTTGTAAGAAAATTGTGAAAATATCCATTGAGGATGATGATGAATTGTGAAAATATCAATTGAGGTTGATGATGAAATG
The DNA here is from genome assembly GCA_963680875.1 of Bathymodiolus brooksi. Taxonomy (NCBI): domain Eukaryota; kingdom Metazoa; phylum Mollusca; class Bivalvia; order Mytilida; family Modiolidae; genus Bathymodiolus; species Bathymodiolus brooksi. The sequence continues at coordinate 35,450,116 of OY804580.1, read as the reverse complement.
TTAAAGGTCCATTTGAGGTTGAGGAGAAAATGTAAAATTTCTCATTGAGGTTGACGAGGAAATGTATAAATATTTACAATTGTACTTTAAAATTAGCAAAAAAATATACAAGTGGAAGGATCATTTTGTCATCATAATATATCGTATATAAAAATTATCATATAAAGCAAAAAAAATGATGTTTTATTCATAATCAAGTTTAACAATGTTTGATTTACACTGTGACAATCTCTGATCCTCAGAAGTTTGTGATAACAGCATTCAAAATCATTGGTGTCGATTCACAAAAGCAATATTCAGTGTGTCCATCACTTTCACTGATGCATGTCAGAGAAGATTCTTCCTTCTACAGATACGTAGGGTTGTTGGAGATCTGATCGAACCCCAGTATGGGTCACATGTGAGAGACCCTATGTCATGAAGATATAATGATATGATATATGCACATAACCTTTTTGTCCAGTTAGATTGCCGGTGGCATGGCTCTTTTCTTATTTTCATTGGCTGAATGGTAGGGTCACTCCCAGTTCCAAAACCCAATATAAAAATCATAGAAATAGCCGAAATCGATAGCCCTAATACAAAATTAATCTTGGCCTGGTACAAGTAATAACAAGTTGCGAAGTTAAACTAGTTTTATGTGCCCAAACTTAGTTACTGTATATACAAGTGGAAGCTAAGGTATATACAAGTGGAACTAAAGTATATACAAGTGGAAGCTAAGGTACATACAAGTGAAAGCTAAGGTATATACATGTGGAAGATAAGGTGTATACAAGTGGTATATAAGGTATATACAGGTTAAAGCTAAGGTATATGCAAGTGGTAGATAAGGTGTATACAAGTGGAAGTTAACGTATATACATGTGGAAGCTAATGCATACACAAGTGGAAGATAAGGTAAATACAAGTGGAAGCTAAGGTATATACATGTGGAAGCTAATGCATATACAAGTAGAAGCTAAGATATATACAAGTGGAAGCTAAGGTATATATATACAAGTAGAAGTTAAGGTATATACAAGTGGAAGCTAATGTTTATACAAGTGGAAGCTAAAGCATATACAAATGGAAGCTAACGTATATACAAGTGGAAACTAATTCATATACAAGTGGAAGCTAATGTATATACAAGTGGAAGTTAAGGTATATACAAGTAGAAGTTATGGTATATACAAGTAGAAGTTAAGGTATATACAAGTGAAAGCTAATGTATATACAAGTGGAAGCTAAAGCATATACAGGTGGAAGCTACGGTGTATACAAGTGGAAGCTAAGGTATATACAAATGGACGCTAAAGAATATACAGGTGGAAGCTACGGTGTATACAAGTGGAAGCTACGGTATATACAAGTAGAAGCTAAGATATATACAAGTGGAAGCTAAGGTATATTCAAATGAAAGCTAATGTATATACAAGTCGAAGCTAAAGTATATACAAGTGGAAGCTATGGTATATACAAGTCGTATATAACGTATATACAAGTGGAAGCTAAGGTATATACAAGTGGAAGCTAAAACATATACATGTGGAAGCTAAGGTATATACAAGTGAAAGTTAGCTATATACAAGAGGTAGCTAAGGTATATACAAGTGGAAGCTAAGGTATATGCAAGTGGAAGCTAATGTATATACAAGTGGTAGCTAAGGTATATACATGTGAAAGCTAAGGTATATAAAAGTGGAAGCTAAAGTATATGCAAGTAGAAGCTAAAGCATATGCAAATGGATGCTAATGCATATACAAGTAGAAGTTAAGGTATATACAAGTAGAAGTTAACGTATATACATGTGGAAGCTAATGCATACACAAGTGGAAGATAAGGTAAATACAAGTGGAAGCTAAGGTATATACATGTTGAAGCTAATGCATATACAAGTAGAAGCTAAGGTATATACAAGTGGAAGCTAAGGTATATATATACAAGTAGAAGTTAAGGTATATACAAATGGAAGCTAACGTATATACAAGTGGAAACTAATGCATATACAAGTGGAAGCTAATGTATATACAAATGGAAGTTAAGGTATATACAAGTAGAAGTTAAGGTATATACAAGTAGAAGTTAAGGTATATACAAGTGAAAGCTAATGTATATACAAGTGCAAGCTAAAGCATATACAGGTGGAAGCTACGGTGTATACAAGTGGAAGCTAAGGTATATACAAGTGGACGCTAAAGAATATACAGGTGGAAGATACGGTCTATACAAGTGGAAGCTAATGTATATACAAGTGGAAGGTAAGGTATATTCAAGTGAAAGCTAATGTATATACAAGTCGAAACTAAAGTATATACAAGTGGAAGCTATGGTATATACAAGTCGTACATAACGTATATACAAATGGAAGCTAAGGTATATACAAGTGGAAGCTAAAACATATACATGTGGACGCTAAGGTATATACAAGTGAAAGTTAGTTATATACAAGTGGTAGCTAAGGTATATACAAGTGGAAGCTAAAGTATATACAAGTGGAAGCTAAGGTATATAAAAGTGAATGCTAAAGTATATATAAGGAGAAGCTAAGGTATATGCAAGTGGAAGCTAATGTATATACAAGTGGTAGCTGAGGCATATACGTGTGAAAGCTAAGGTATATAAAAGTGGAAGCTAAAGTATATGCAAGTAGAAGCTGAAGCATATGCAAATGGAAGCTAATGTATATACAGGTGGAAGTTAATATATATACAAGTGGAAGCTAAGGTATATACAAGTTGAAATTACGGTATATACAAGTGGAAGCTAAGGTATATACAAGTGGAAGCTAAGGTATATACAAGTGGAAGCTAAGGTGTATGCAAGTGGAAGCTAAGGTATATACAAGTGGAAGCTAAGGTATATACAAGTGAAAGCTAAGGAATATACAAGTGGAAGCTTAATAATATATAGGTGGAAGCTACGGTGTATACAAGTGGAAGCTAAGGTACATACAAATGGTAGCTAAGGTATATACAAGTGAAAGCTAATGTATTTACAAGTTGAAGTTACGGTATATGCAAGTGGAAGCTAATGTATATACAAGTGGTAGCTGAGGCATATACGTGTGAAAGCTAAGGTATATAAAAGTGGAAGCTAAAGTATATGCAAGTAGAAGCTGAAGCATATGCAAATGGAAGCTAATGTATATACAGGTGGAAGTTAATATATATACAAGTGGAAGCTAAGGTATATACAAGTTGAAATTACGGTATATACAAGTGGAAGCTAAGGTATATTCAAGTGGAAGCTAAGGTATATACAAGTGGAAGCTAAGGTGTATGCAAGTGGAAGCTAAGGTATATACAAGTGGAAGCTAAGGTATATACAAGTGAAAGCTAAGGAATATACAAGTGGAAGCTTAATAATATATAGGTGGAAGCTACGGTGTATACAAGTGGAAGCTAAGGTACATACAAATGGTAGCTAAGGTATATACAAGTGAAAGCTAATGTATTTACAAGTTGAAGTTACGGTATATACAAGTCGAAGCTAAAGTATATACAAGTGGAAACTATGGTATGTACAAGTGGTATATAAGGTATATACAAGTGGAAGCTAATGTATATACAATTGGAAGCTAAAGCATATACATGTGGAATCTAAGATATATACAAGTGAAAGTTCGTTACATACAAGTGGTAGCTAAGGTATATACAAGTGGAATCTAAGGTATTTACAAGTAGAAGCTTAGGTATATACAAGTGGAAGCTAAGGTATATACTACTGGAAGCTAAAGTATGCATAAGTGGAAGCTAAGGTATATACAAGTGAAAGTTAGTTATATACAAGTGGTAGCTAAGGTATATACAAGTGAATGCTAAAGTATATATAAGGAGAAGCTAAGGTATATGCAAGTGGAAGCTAATGTATATACAAGTGGTAGCTAAGGTATATACGCGTGAAAGCTAAGGTATATAAAAGTGGAAGCTAAAGTATATGCAAGTAGAAGCTAAAGCATATGCAAATGGAAGCTAATGTATATACAAGTGGAAGTTAATATATATACAAGTGGAAGCTAATGTATATACAAGTAGAAGTTACGGTATATACAATTGGAAGCTAAGGTATATACAAGTGGAAGCTAAGGTATCTACAAGTGGAAGCCAAGGTGTATGCAAGTGGAAGCTAAGGTATATACAAGTGGAAGCTAAGGTATATACAAGTGAAAGCTAAGGAATATACAAGTGGAAGCTAAATAATATATAGGTGGAAGCTACGGTGTATACAAGTGGAAACTAAGGTACATACAAATGGAAGCTAAGGTATATACAAGTGAAAGCTAATGTATTTACAAGTCGAAGCTAAAGTATATACAAGTGGAAACTATGGTATATACAAGTGGTATATAAGGTATATACAAGTGGAAGCTAATGTATATACAATTGGAAGCTAAAGCATATACATGTGGAATCTAAGATATATACAAGTGGAAGTTAGTTACATACAAGTGGTAGCTAAGGTATATACAAGTGGAAGCTAAAGTTTATACAAGTAGAAGCTAAGGTATATACACGTGAATGCTAAAGTATATAAAAGGAGAAGCTAAGGTATATACAAGTGGAAGCTAAGGTGTATACAAGTGGTAACTAAGGAATATAAAAGTGGAAGTTAATATATATACAAGTGGAAGCTAATGTATATACAAGTAGAAGTTACGGTATATACAATTGGAAGCTAAGGTATATACAAGTGAAAGCTAAGGAATATACAAGTGGAAGCTAAATAATATATAGGTGGAAGCTACGGTGTATACAAGTGGAAACTAAGGTACATACAAATGGAAGCTAAGGTATATACAAGTGAAAGCTAATGTATTTACAAGTCGAAGCTAAAGTATATACAAGTGGAAACTATGGTATATACAAGTGGTATATAAGGTATATACAAGTGGAAGCTAATGTATATACAATTGGAAGCTAAAGCATATACATGTGGAATCTAAGATATATACAAGTGGAAGTTAGTTACATACAAGTGGTAGCAAAGGTATATACAAGTGGAAGCTAAAGTTTATACAAGTAGAAGCTAAGGTATATACACGTGAATGCTAAAGTATATAAAAGGAGAAGCTAAGGTATATACAAGTGGAAGCTAAGGTGTATACAAGTGGTAACTAAGGTATATAAAAGTGGAAGCTAAGATATATACAAGTGGAAGCTAAGGTATATACAAGTGAAAGTTAATGTATATACAAGTGAAAGCAAAGGTATATACAAGAGAAAGCTAAATTGTATACAAGTGGAAGCCAAGGTATAAACAAGTGGAAGCTAATGTATATACAAGTGAAAGCTAAGGTATATACAAGTGAAAGCTAAGGTATATACAAGTGAAAGCTAAATTTTATATAAGTGGAAGCTCCGGTGTATACAAGTAAAAGCTAAGGTATATACAAGTGGAAGCTAAGGTATATACAAGTGGAAGGTAATGTATATACAAGTGAATGTTAATGTATATACAATTGGAAGATAAGGTATATAGAAGTGGAAGCTAAGGTATATACAATTGGAAGATAAGGTATATATAATTGGAATCTAAGGTATATAAAAGTGAAAGCTAAGGTATATACAAGTGGAAGGTAAGGTATATACAAGTGCAAGCTAAAGTATATACAAGTGGAAGCTAAGGTATATACAAGTGAATGTTAAGGTGTATATAAGTGGAAGCTATGGTATATACAAGTGAAAGCTAAGATATATACAAGTGGAAGGTAAGGTATATACAAGTGGAATCTAAGGTATTTACAAGTGGAAGCTAAGGTAAATACAAGTGGAAGCTAAGGTATGTACAGGTGGAAGCTAAGGTATATACTACTGGAAGCTAAAGTATACATAAGTGGAAGCTAAGGTATATACAAGTGAAGCTAAGGTATATACAAGTGGAAGGAACATTTTTCATCATGATATGTCGTATATAAAAATTATCATATAAAACAAAAGATATAATGATATGATATATGCATATAACCTTTTTTGTCTTATAAGATTTCTGTTTGCGGGGATAATACTGTTTTCATATTTTCATTGGCTAGGGTCACTCCCAGTTCCAAAATCCAATATAAAAATCGTAGAAATAGCCTAAATCGATAACCCTAATACCATATCAATGACCGCTCACTTAGCCTGGTACAGGCAATAACACGTTTCGAGGATAAACAAGTTGTATGGCTCGAGACCTCCCCTGTAAGTAAAATGATGCCGTCTTGAATGTGCTTCCGAAATGTGGTAAAATGCCAACCCTGCATATTCAATACACAATACACACAAAAACCATTCAATAATACAGAAAAACATATACAATAGATATACTATTGGAAAACAAAACCTGTTCATTATTAAAGACTAACTTAAATATCAATATAAAAATACATGATTTATTGTGTACAGTGTATTGTAAAATAATGCATTTTCCATCAAATAATTAGACGAATAACTTTTATCGTTACTTGAATTTATTGGGTAGATGTTTTGAACAACACAGAAGTCTTTTGGACATTAACAAAGTCAATAGTGTGTGAGTCCACCATTTGCAATGATGCAAGTTTGGTAACGGCAACGCATTGATCTAATCAATGTGCTAAGAAATGCTTGTGGGATATTGTTCCAAACACAATTGACTGAATTTGCAGATAACGTAATGGTCGTTCCATTTCATCCCAGACGAGCTCAATCGGTGAAAGAACTAGTTAAACGGCTGGCAACGATAGCACATCAACATTCTGATGTGTCAGGTAGTCATGTAAAACACGTGCAACATGTGGTCCAGCGTTGTCCTACTGGAATGTGACATTGTTGCCTTGAGGTTGGATAAACAGAATAACATATCGCTGAGCAATTTCACCCCCATAGCGTGTACCGGTGAGATGTCCAGCGACAATAACTAATAGTGTCCTGCCACGTTTGGTTATGCCTCACCACACACTAGCACTGCCTTCACCAAACGGTCGATGTTGCATAGCGCAATTATCTGCACAACGTTCTCTGTCGCGGCGGTATTCATCTGGGAACATGATATTGGTCCAATCCTGTCTTCTGAATCTCAAATGACGCTTAAACCACGTCAGCCTAGCTGCACGGTGCCTAGGCAGCAACATTGGACGGATTGCTGGACGTCGTTGCCTGATGTGACGATCACGAGACGTATATGCAAACTATTCTAGACCTAATTTATCGTAATCCGGCGATGCTTCTTGCTCTGAGACTTAACGTCTAGAACCAATCTCACAGATGCACCAGCCTGATGTGGTTATTTTGTGTGCGAATTGAACGATGATTGTCCTTAGTGTTTCCAGATTATCCAAAACGCATCAACAATGACTGTATCGTATTGTGGTGAACACCACAATGTCTAGCGACAATGTTGTGTGCCAATTCAGTTTGGTGCATACCAATAGCATGAATACTCTGATTTTCGGTGAGACGTGGCATGACATTATAATCAATGTCATTCAAACAAAGGTTTTTTTCTGATTTGTAAGGGTTAAAACAAACCTTCTGTAAACCATAAACAGTCACAAATCGCCAATAAAAACAAAATAAGGTCAAAGCAATTTTCCTGCGACTGATCATCGACAGCATAACTCATAAATATCTCAACCATTCATGCTTAATTACAAATTTAAATACCCAGTGAGAAAAAAGTTATGTAACTTTTTAAAATGCACAGCTTCTTTGTTCCACTAGTATATGTCAATTCCGTTATCATGGAGTGTAAATTCAATACCTATCACATCTCAAAATTAAAGATCTGACTCCTGTCGTTACAGGTAATAAAAATGTAGATACATAATTTAGTGCAACGACACGTATCTGGAATAAATGGTGACACATGTGGGGCAGGAACTGTTTACTATTTCGGTGTACATGAGTTGACCTCTGGTTTTAGTGTTGTTCGTGTTACTCAATCTGTAGATTCTGTGTAGAGTTTCGTGGATCATTGTTATTCATTTTGTACTTTTAGATACGGTCATTGTATTGTCCGTCCTTCTTCCAATTATGATTTCTGATCATCTTCAATTTATTTCTCCATCAAGTACTTTCAGAGTCAAAAGATTAGCAAGTCAAATTATTTCAATTCTTTACTAGCTTATTAATTCAAATGTAATAACGTTTGTTAATGACTGATGGAATATATGTTCTCCATATAATACAGCAATAACTCCGCCAATACGTAGCTAATATATTGTTGAAAGTGGCGGTTAAACATTTATAATTCTTACTTATTTATCTTATATATCTTATGTACTTTCTAATCATATAATTTGTTTTCAATATTTTAGAGATTAAATATGAAGACATAGCGGCCGGTAATCTTCTCAGAGCTAAATCAGTGAGACACAGAATGGACAAAAAGAAACTAAATGAAGAAGATGATTCAAGCAATGTCTTACCTTTCTCAAATTTGCCTTTGGAACATGATTTAGAAGAAACGAAGGAAAAAGACGAAAAAGAGGAAATTCCGCCGGAATCAGAGGATGTTCACGGAAATGAAATTACATTCCTACAAAAACTCAAATCTTTTCTTGGAATACAACGTGACATGACAGTTCAAATTACATCAAAAATGATGATGAAAGGTGCAGTAAAGGCAAGAAAAAGAGGAATTAACTTGAATCTAGCACCAGTTATTATTTTAGATTTTGCAGGTCAGGAAGTATTTTATTCAACTCATCAGTCGTTTCTTACCCACCAAGGAATTTATGTCTTAGTCATAAATGGAAGCCTACATCTTGATAGTGAAATCCCTTCGGAATCTTTCATCCCTGGTCGTCATGGTAAACCAACGACTAGAGGTAGGTCACTATATTGAAATTCATTTTCAATGTCCCTTTTAGAAAATAATGCATCATGGGAAAGGATATCAGTGGGCCCTACACCAAAATTTTAAATCGGCGTTTGGTCTTTGGTAATACCCAATTGCTTACATCTTTCAATGAATCAATATATACAGTTATTTGCTCAAATCGGATTATTCTTTCAATATTTCCTTGTATACGGAATGCCCCATGTATAAAAATACAGATAATAATTACGACTAAATATTCCTTAAAATGAAATGTTCATATATAATATTGTATAAATCAAATGTAAGAATTTGATGATGCCGAAAGGGGTAGTCGGAATCCGTAAATCGAGGATGGACAGACAACACAATGGCCAAACGGAAAAAAGAGAAAAGAAAAACAACTATCTACAAAGCATACTACTAAAGATCTAGTAACACAAAGCCCACTAAAACCGGGGGGTGAACACATGTGCTCCGGAATGGTAAGTAGTTCCTGATTCACGAATGGCATCTGCCCTCATAAACGTTATCCATAGAGACAGTGACAAGGGATTCCGTCATTAATGAAAACGTAGATATAAAATTTAGTGCGCATGACGCGTTTCTGGAATAACCTTCATCATGTATGCTCAAAATTGACAGATTGGATAGCCAAATAATTTAAAGTTTTGGGAGCAATAAAACGAAAGGGCTTAAGCCTGATAGCCAATTTCTCCTAAGATCACCTATGGCTGAGGTAGGTGAACCTTAGTTTTACTAATTAGTACATTACTTAGGAACTGTAAATTTCAGTAATGAATATATCTAATAAAATTAAGAAGAGTTCAGCGTTACCTGTTTTATTTCCCTCATTATACATATTTAAGGATACGTACTCAATAACATTAAAAGAAAGACCTTACGACCTTTGAACCGTTTGATATCATACATATATGTAATAATTTGATTTTCATTTTAGGTTATATAATGTTCTGGGTGAGCTCAATCCTCACATATTCAAAGGGTAAATCCAAGACGTTTCCCCAAATACTTCTTTGTTGCACACACAAGGATCAAGTTTCTGGAGTAAGTGTAAACATCATTTTATTAATTACTAATAATTTATTCAGATAATAAGATTTGGGCCTAAAACAATAGTTTAACCCCGCCACTTGTTATTGAACTGTATATACCAAACAAGACACGTGAGCGGTCATGTGATTGTGTTAGCTGTATCGACTCTGGAGTTTATATTTCTCGCCTCACCTGTGTTTGCAGTTTATATTTAGAAAACCTTTAAAAAAAAACGTCTTCTGAGAACTAGGTTATTAAGTCAAAGTTTTTACAGAAACATCTCATCTTTTCTTTTAAAACTTGTTCGGAAGAGATCAACACCTCGCTCGAAAGAATATTCCGTCACTTGCAAACATATGACGAAAGACGGTATTTGTCAATCGATTTTGGTTCATTTTTTCCCTGTGTACTACCTAATATTTAAACGATGATTAAGGTAAGTGTATCTCTTTTAGAAATCCTATTTTAAACATGACAACTTCTTTATCACAAAAAGTTAATGTATATTATGTATAAAGTTCAAAATAAGGTACTCAACGTGCTTTGCAACAACGCTTCTCAATCAGTTATATATGAGGGTTGACATGTTATTCATATGTTAAAACCACTGTATTAAACACCATTTCACGAAGAGTGGATGTCTGTGCCCATTAACCTAGTCTAAAACCGCAAATTTTTATTATTCATATATTCATCTGCCAAGCCAGGAAAGTGATCATATTACATTTCGGAACTGTTGTAATAGTGTGGTATTTTTATTGGTTATGTTTGTTATTTTAAGATACACACAATCATGCTTCAATACTTTTATATTAGGAACAGGTAGAACTAAAGCGAGCATACATTTTTGATGAGGTTACAAGAATGTTTGAAAATACAGAAGAAATGTTTCATCTAGTTCTCCAACACCGCATTTTCATCAATGCAATGAATCCGGAAGATCCTGAAATAACGGTACTTCAGAATGCAATAGTAGAAATGATATGTAAACAGCCATCATGGGGTGGAAAAATGCCAAAGCCATGGATCCATTTAGAAATGGTAATTAATAAGAAGGTAGAGAAAGGTTCTAAAGTGATTCCTTTGAAAATGGTGGAAGAGATAAACCAAGATAATCCAGTAAAAGTATTAAGCAAAGAAGAGATTGCTTTATTTCTAATGGTACAGCATGCGCAGGGAAATATCATATACTTCCCCCTTCCTGGTCTCCGTGACTACATTGTCATATCTCCATCATACGTCATAGACGCACTTAAGTCAATTGTCACAGACAAGGGGTTTTGCACGGGCATGCGCCGTAGGTCTTTACAATCAATGAATCGAGATGGAATCCTGGTGAAACTGGATATTAACACAATATGGAAATCGACCGAATTCCTGAAACATAAGGATTTCATAATTTGCCTTATGTGCCACTTAGATATTCTTACAGAACCAAGAGTATATAACCCAGAGAATCACTCATTAATACCATCACAATTTTATTATGTGCCGAGTATGGTATCAAAGGCAGGTTATCCATCCTTCCTCGAAAACGAAGATTTGGCATCAAGATCGGTCGGTCTCTCCTTCAAGTTTCATAGTACAATACTACCATCTGCAATTGGATATAGATTTATAGCATGTTGTCTAGACATGTGGGAGGTGAAAACAATCAATAATGAGAAATTACTTTTCTCTGGATTAGTCGTCTTGATTATCAACAGAACATTGATGCTTCTTGTAAGCGTTAAAGAACAGAGAATAGATGCTTTTCTAATCCACTCAGATTCTCGACATCAAATTATACCAGACTTGGCTGCAAGTATTCGAGAATGTCTAAGCTATACCTTAGATAGAATATCAGATAGCTATAAAATAGCATCTTGGGGAAATACTGCTGGTGGAAATAATAGGACATTTCATGTAGAATTTACTTGCAATCACGTGACATCGCCATGCTATTTCGACGGAGAAAAGAACAAGATCTGTCTACACACTAACAAGCCTCATCTAGAAAGTTCTACTCTATGGTATGTTGATAAAGTAAGTAAAATATTAAACTCCATTCAAATGTAACAGTATGTCATGGAGAATGTACTCCGACTGTAGATTATTAAAAATAATTAATGAGAACGTAAGGGTCGAGTTATTATTATTTGTTAAGATTCGAAAAGTCGGAGTGTGTTGTAATACTTAATGCATTGCCATCTAAAACAATGGCATTTTTTCTAATTCTTACATTTTTAATGTTTATGAATTTAAACTATATCATAATTAACACAAATAAAAAGATAAATTTGTAAATTTGTGTTGGAACACACCCTTTCATTTCTCGATTATATGTATACAGATGTCCATCCATGGTCTGTTTGATTTGTAATTACAGACGATTGTGTCGCTTGTTATTATTTGTAATACCATACAAAATAGTTGTAAAGGTCAAGTTATGGGCAGTTCGGAAAATAACATTAATTACATCAGAATGGAAAAACTTGCATTAATCTTTGCAAAAAATTATCAATTACTCATATAAAAAAGTTTCATTAAAATATTGTTCGTTGTCCAATGTCGTATTAATAATTTAGAATTATATTGTAACCATATTAGGCTTTTGGTAAGGCATCAATTTTGAAACCTGTAGTAGACGTGAAAGTCCACCAGGTCTTGGATGCCTGCAAGTACCAAGATATCTAAAACACAGTTTAAGGTTAAAAAGTAAAATACGCAAAACCAAAAGGTCAAATTTGCAGATTCTTAGAAATAATCAACTGTCCGAACAATAGTGTGACGTCAGTGAAATAGAAACATTTTAAAGTATTTCGGTGAGTAAATCTAATCTAACAATGGACAATTCTAAGGAATGCTTTATATATTTTTTTATACTTTTCTTTCTTTTTTCTCTAGAATGTTGTTTGCATTAAATATTTTCAATTACTGAACATGTTGGAAAATGTATTTGACTAAAAAATGCATATTTCAAAACAAATTCTATTCAACAATATGATTAATTTTATTTCACCAAATTAACATAATAAAAGATTATCCTTAAATTGTTTCGTAGGTCACAGAAGACTGTCCAAGTAGTTGTAAAGGTATGTACACTGTATTTATTATGCTTCCCTATGCAGATTTATTTGATTAATGTACACTACATGTATATGTATGTATTATTAGTTGGTTCCTCCAATAAGTTTCTGGAGGGTTCTAGTATTTATTACTCAGACAAAAATGTATCCCTGCAATTACAATAAACAATATAAGTACAATGTCAATGACAAGAAAGACAACTCTTTCTCATATAATTTTGTAAACATGTACTAGCATTATGATTACGGTAAGAAAAGCTAAGCAAAAATACATTACAATGTAACTCAATGTGATTACACACTATTCAAGAGGTGACCTGGAGGTCATGAACTCATCAAAATGTGAGAGTGATGAAGAATGTTAATACAAATATTTCTTTGCAAACATATACCTGTACATCTTATTTTCAAGAATATATCGTAGACAATAGATATGAAAATGTAAATATAATGTCATATTAAAAATAAACAAAACTAATAACCATCACAATAAGCAAAGTTAGCATAAACTTCATACACCAATTAATGCGATAAGCTAAATAATTTAATAACTAAATTAAATAATAACGCAAAGCAAAACAAAACAAAGCAACAGTAAAATAAAATACACTGATTCTTACCTCACATGAGGTGCAGATGATTTCTAGATAGCTAGATCTCCATGGGTGAACTCAATTCATTTGTACCTGTTTTACAAAACGGTTATTTTTACTCTGACTGCTTAAATATATGCATGCAATTTTAGTTAACAAATGCACACGCAACTGTATTTATAAATTACTGTTTTATAAATTATGCTTACAATTTACATGTGTTTAAAATCTAAAATGCTCACACTCCTCTGCCATTCTTAGCAGTAAACTTGCTAAGATAATACATGTAATTAACGGTCTCTTTGTTAATGATAATTTCATTTTAAACTTTGATATATAACCATTATATACAAAAAAAGGTTTAATCTGAAGTAACGTTTATCATTTATTCTACACTTTCAATTACTATTCTGATAACTCGTACTCACACTCATACAATTTAATACAATCCATTCATACAGGATAAAATTATGAATACAGATATTTAGTATCATGTTATAATTTTTAGAAAAGAAAACAACTGACCTTATAAATAGAAATAAACTATCCAAAGATTAGATTTCTCAAGCACAGATAAAGTTTTGTGTTCTCCCGATTTATATCAAAACAATATGATGTCATATAAAATTAAAGACAATAGACAAAATAATTTTACCGCCAAAATAGAAGTGACCAATGCAGATAAAGTAAAAGTGCGTTTCAACGAACCGTGGATAAAAATGTTTAACGTTAAATATATCAGAACCAAAATTATATGCAGTCCGCGATTATGTCATGTCATGTTCGACAGTAAAAAATCAATTACTCAAAATAATATCATAATAGTTAATTACACTTTGTTATTGATCTGTAATAATACAAAGTAATTAAATAATTCAGTTTAATTAAATCATTACCAATTACTGATACTGTAAATAAATAGAAACCAAAAAAATGATAAAATGACTAAAATCCAGGCCATCAGATGTATACTATTGTTGTGTACTAAATAACAAATTTACTAAGCACTTTACTTATTACACGTTTACATACTTGTAATCCGTTGCCTTATGCACATGTTCAGTGTATATAAACACTGTATGATTGATCTACACTTTCATAGTTAATAAACACTTTATTATTGCGTTGTAGTATGCACATTGACAGTACAAATACACATTTTAGTTTACATATATACATGTACATATGCACATTTGCAGCGTAACATTTTATTATTCAATTTTCATATTCACATTTGTAAAGGAAATAAACACGATATTTATTCAGTTATACTATGCACAGCGTCAATAAACATTTTATTATTTCTTTTTTCTGAGTACACTTACAAAGTAAATATACACATTACAGTACAATATGTTCCAAAAAATGTATTCCATAAAACAATTCGCGACCTTGAAGATGCCTATGGGATAATCAGTCGAAAAAGGATAGATAATACCATAAGCAAAAGTAAAAGGGACAGAAAAGAACAACATATGGTCTACAATTCATGCTAAGCAGAAAAAAAATGAGAAAGCACGAACTCCACACAAACAAATAAAGAAAATAAAACGGGAGTGAACTCAGGTTTGCGAATGGGTAGGCAGTTTCTGTTCCATTAGTGTCATCTGCTATAAATAAGGAGATGAAAGATTTAGATTGCTACCAAGACAAAAGGAACATACCGATGATCAGTTGGGACACATATATTCCATAAGGTTTAACCAAATCATGGTGACTTCTTTAATCTGTTTTCCTGTGATTAAATGCACAATAAAAAGTAGATACACACAAATCCTTAATGCATAAGACAGTAACATCGTAACACATATAATTTGTATTAAGACATGTATTAAGCAAATCCTGGAAATGACAAATAAAGCGATAATAGTGATTGTTGTTTTACTCTAAGTGAGCATTTGTCAGTCATATCATGACGAGACCTGAGACTAAGTTACATTTTGATCATGATGATAGTGATGTCTGCTTTGTAGTTGACCAACACTCTTAGCTGGAATTGGATAGTGCTAGCTCACTGACACTACAATCGGCGAATAGACATGTCGTTCCACTTGGACGCATTATTCTGATTCCGTACCAACCAGTCTTTGCTCGTACTCATTAATAACGTGTGCTTAACGGAGAAATATAAAAAAAAATAATTGCATAATCTTTTATTTGACCCAACGGAGCTCGAATCCATGACCTATCACACTCGAGGAGAACACGCTAACCATTACACCACCGATAACAGATCAAAGTTTAATTTACTTGAAAGGTACATTTTACTTTTATTGCAGGCGTTTCTGAGGAATCGCTTTTGGAAAAACCCAGTGAGCTGCAAATTGGAAAGATAGTTCCACAGTTGACATTCGAACAGTTAAAACCTGTCTTAATTCACTTAGGTTTATCATACACTGAAATTGCAGCAATCCGATATGATTATAAAGGGAACACCCAGAATGCTATGTTTCTATGTCTGCAACTGTGGAGACGGAAAAAGTTGGATGCAACGCTAGCAGACATAAAAAATGCACTCGAGAAGGAACACAATTATACCCACATATTGTGCAAGGTAAACATGCTAGCATGTCGTCTCCTTTCTTAACATCAGAAATATTTGTTTATGAACATGACAGAATGACCAATCCAAATACATTGGCAACATTGGGCAAACTAGACACAGAACGAAGACAAACAAACATATGAAAAATCAAAGCGAAACACAAAAAAACAGACAAACACAAGCTCAAAACGAAACACAACACAGAAAAACGGATGAGCAAATCGAATCCGAACAAACACCAAGGGTGACGCCAAGCGAATGGCAAGCAGTTCCTACTTCTCATAAGACAACTGCCACATTAATGATATAGTCAATACGTATTTGCAATCATTGAATATATGCTACTGAATAGCTTTCATGACACAAGCAAACACTTATATTACTAATAAACCAATAAATCAGATGACATACAATTTATATAATTGACCAGCTTACGGATAATTTGTGAACAAACCGGATGCCACATGTTCTGTACATAGACCGGATGACATACATTTTGTATATAAACCGGATTGCGTATAATCTGTGAACAGACCGGATGACATATAACCTGCACATAAATGGGATGACATACAATGTGTGCGCAGTGTTAAATGTAACCAAACTTGTATTCCACAAAACAGCAAATTCAATTTGATTTGAAAGCACAAAAGATCGGGAGATATAAGCAATTGCAACACAAATAAATAAACACAAACAAACAAACAAAGCTACAAACAGCATGGTGTAATACCATGATCTCCGAACGGAAAAGCATCTTCTGGTTTTTATTTGGAAACTGTTGCGCAGTGCTATTATCCGAGGTAGAGGTTGCAATGAGGTCTTAATTTAAGTACAGTCAGAGGATTTCAAAGTGGTAATCAGTAATACGGAAGGGTCAGCAGTTCTTGCTTGCTCCACATGTGGCACCCGTCGTGTTACTATTGTTACAAACTCTAGTATTAAATCATGAATGAAAGGACCGGAATGTGCTAATGACCTTATTAATATCAGGGTTATTTTAATTATGATAATTGTTTATTGTTATTTCAATTTCAGAATTATTTGTAGGACACTTTGTTTTCGAATTAAATACTGAAATAAAACAAAAGCATTTATGGCCCCATCCTATAGTGTTGTGCTTTGTTTGACGGTATAACTCAATAAGAAAACAATTGTTGAATTGAATATGGTCATTTATTATTAAATGACATAATAAAAAATGCACTAAACTACAAAACTACACATAATTAAAATTGCAGTAAACTACACAAAAATAACTACACATAATAACCAGATATTATATGAATCATATAAAAAAACATTTTCAAGACAAATTTCTAGATATTTACTAGAAACTAAAAAACCGTCAAGGATGGGGGTAAAACCGCTACAAAACTACACATAATTAAAATTGCAGTAAACTACACAAAAATACCGCCAACATCAAAGATAATTTTTTTTTCAAAATAGGGAGGGTGGGAGGGTGTTTGTAAAATGAAGTGTCAAAGCATGAAATTGATGATGATGTGAACTGTGTAATGATGGCTAGCGAGAATGACCAGTTGTTTCTAGGGCATGCGCAAATAGTTAAACCATTAATGAACTCTGAATAATTTTACTTTTCAAAGGGAAGTAATTTAGATAATTTTAATGGGATGTGCCATCAAAATATTTATAAAATATAAAATGCCTTTATGGCCCCATCCTATAGTGTTGTGCTTTGCTTAACGGTATAACTCAATAAGAAAACAATTGTTGAATTGAAAATGGTCGTTTATTATTAAATGACATAATAAAAAATGCACTAAACTACAAAACTACACATAATTAAAATTGCAGTAAACTACACAAAAATAACTACACATAATAACCAGATATTATATGAATCATATAAAAAACATTTTCAAGACAAAGTTCTAGATATTTACTAGAAACTAAAAAACCGTCAAAGATGGGGGTAAAACCGCCACATTATTGTTCATTGAGCAATATGTAATTTTGCTCAATAGACATATTGTGAAAGAAACAATATACCCCATCCACAACACTTTCATTAAACTGAAAATGTGCATTGCATACAAGATTTATTTTAACATAAACTTTTTAACACAGGAGAATGTTTGTAATCAATAAACCGCATAATGACAAAATTACTATATTTTAAACACTGAGGCCCTTGTCCCCAAGTTTTTACTTAAGACTCAACTGAGGTATTTAACTTACATCATTCATCAGTACTGAGGCCCTTGTCGCCAGTACTGTACTATACACAAGCCATAATAAAAAAAATATGTACATAGGAAAAAACATATTGCACAATAAAATCAATAAAAGACATTAAACAATAATAATCATATACCCACTGGCTGGCCAAAGAAAAACTAGAACACTGAGGCCGTTGTCCCCAAGTGTTTACTGAAGACTCAATAAAGGTATTCGAATATATTTCTTAAATGCTTTGCTATTCCAACGACCCATTTGTTGAATTTGTTCTTCGGAAAACCCCTTAGCCCAAGCAGTCGTAGCTGCTCCAATTCGAAAACTATGGGATTTGTAGTTTTTAACATTTAAACCTGCACATTTTAAGGATAGCTGCAATTGGCTATTGAAAAATGATCTTGTAATGGGGGCATTGTCCATGAAGGAGAAAAGGGGCTGGACATTGGAAGATTCCTTACCCCTTAGTTGTAAATAAGACCATAGAGAATGAACCGGACAAACTGCCTTATTACTGTTGTTACTAGAAAGAAACAGCACAGGTATATGTTTACCTGTACTATGCTTAAATTTAGACATTTGAATTTCAAGGCCCTCACTATCACCATGAAGAAATTTGATATCATTTACACTAAGACAATTGCCTAGTGGTGGGGGTAATCCAGTTATTTCTCCAATTCTTAAAAATGCATGAAATGCAAGCAAATACATTGCATGCAACATTAATTGTAAAAACCTTGAAGAACAGGTTTTGGGTAGAGATTGCCATAAACCTTTTAATATTGATGGCGTAATGGGCAGTCTGCTGTCTTTAGCAGCCTTTTCTTTATGATAGCCTCGAAGACTTTTACTGATAATAAAGTGACCAGTTAAGTCTTCATAACCACCTAATTGTAACAAGAAGCTTATAGCTGACATATAAGTTAAAACAGTAGATGAAGCTATTTTTTTCTGAAAACAGTAAGCAATAAATAAAGTAAGATGTTCCAAAGAAGCTGGAAAGACCATTTCTTGTGGGAAGTACAAAAGCATAAATTCCTTATAAAAGACAAATACTCGTCTATAAGACTCTTTAGACGATTTTGCAAAAGACCAATGAATCAGATTTGTAGCTACATTTTGTATTTGTTTCAAAGTTGCGGAATGTCCACAGAGTTCACTATTGGAAGTGGATCCATCAATGGAAATTCTTCTCTGAACTTCTGAATCTGCAAACGAGAAAGATGATCTGCTGCAGTGTTTTTTATACCGGGTATATGGACAGCTTTAAATAAAATATTAAATTGTAATGTGAGAACAACAAATTTCCTTACTAATTTCATAATTGTAGGATCCTTAGAGGACTGCTTATTGATGATATGGACAACCCCTGAATTATCTGTGAAAAATGTGACACATTTGTTACTCAAGGCATTACCCCTTAATTGTATTGCTACTACAATAGGAAAAAATTCCCGAATAGTAATATGGTACTTCAACCAGTCAGTAGGTCATTTGATTGCGAACCAATGTTTTCGAAACAGACCCCCAAATCCAATATTGCTTGCATCTGTGTACAAGTTTAATTGTTCAGATGTTTCCCATCTATCTGATAAGAAGAGACATTTTCCATTAAAACTTTCCACAAAGATCAGCCAAGTCTGTATATCTGACCTAGCCTCCTTAGTAAGGCGACGATGATGGTGAGGTTTTGATAAGCCAATGGTAAGGTCTATAAGTCGCCTTAAAAATGCACGACCTGGAGGGACCACTGAACATGCAAAGTTTAATAGGCCTATTAATGACTGTAGTTCTCTCAATGTGGCTTTTTTCTTTAACTTAAAATGATTCAATTGATCCTTCAATGTGTCTAGTTTGTCAAGAGGTAAACGGATTTCCATCAACTCAGAGTCAAGCTCGAGACCCAAAAATGTCAAAGTTGTAGTTGGAAAAACAGTTTTGTCTGCTTTAATAGGCAAACCTATCTGTTTTGACATTGTCAAAAAATTTTCTAACGTTTGCAGACAAAGTGGGGAATTAGCTGGCCCTACAAAAGAAAATCATCTAAAAAATGAACACAGCCCGAGCCTCCTAGCTTATGATCAATAATCCAGTGAACTGCTGTACTAAAAGTTTCAAAAAGTTTACAAGAAAAGCTTAACCCCATAGGTAATGTTTTATCAAAAAAATACTGATCCCCTAGTGGGAATCCTAAAAGCTCATGGTCATCCGGATGTATCGGTATTATTTTGAAACTATTCTCAATGTCAGCTTTAGAAAGTAGGCAGCCTTTGCCATAAAATTTCATCAGTTTAACAGCATCCTCAATGGTCTGATATTTTACTGTACATTTGCTTTCAGGAATCCCACTATTGATAGACTCATTTTCTGGATAGGATAGATGATGGATAACTCTGAACTCCCCTGGATTTTTCTTTGGAACTAATCCCAAGGGAGATACTTGAATATTGAGAAAGGGGGTTCATCAAATGGACCAGATGCCCTGCCAGCTGTAACTTCCTTTGAATTTTTTTGTTTGAGAATATCTAAATTTTTTGTTGCTGATGGGAGATTCCTATTAAAACGGAATTTCCTAATTTCCTCATAAGGTATCCTAAACAATTGAGTGAAACCTGTAAATAAAAAGTTTGTTGAAGTTTTGTCATACCCTACAAGGTAATGCTTAATGAGTTCTGGATGAATAGGGGTTACCACTTTAGGGGACGGCAATAATTCATTTTTTATTGGGGACATTGTCGTTCTTTGGTCTGTTGTTAAACTTTGGTTGACTCTTTCCTTTATATGGTTGTCTGCACAGTCTCTTAAAATGACCCCCGCCACACTTTTCGCATACATGTGGGTATTTGCAGTTTTTGCCCGCGCTCACATCTGCCATCGTTGTTGTTAAAGCTGTAACAATATTTCTTGGAGCTCCACGAAGAGCTCCTTTGTGGAGCTCCGCTGACTGGAAAGGGCAATGATTTTAAATTTTTACTGAGATTGTCAAACTTAATTTTTAGACCTAAGGACATAGCCTCTGAGTACAGTTCATTATTGACTTGGTCCCAAGGTAAACTTTCATAATCATGTTCGCGCCATTCTCTATAAGTACGATCATATATATAAGCAGCCACATCACATGATCTGCGGGCTAGAGTCTGAATTATATCCGCATATTTCATAAGGGATCCTGTTTCTTTAGGATAATTTTCAGAATAAATACTGACAAAAATATGAAATGCAGACAGCCAGTAGGAAATATTTTCAAACCTATAAGTGGGTGGTTGTTGTTTTTCCCAAGCCATACCCCCTTTACTTGTTTCAGTAGGTTGAAATTTCACTTTAGACTGCTTCTTATTTAATAGACAGCCTAAATCAATGTATTCTAGAGCCCAAATTTTTGTTTTTATTTTGGGGTCAATGCCCAAAGCAAGTGGTTTTGAAATACTGGCACGAGAATAATTTACTGAGTTGTCAGCTGTACGTAAATCAGCCTCCAATGTAATCGGCTGTAAAATTGAATTTCCGATATTTGGTCTTGTAATATCATGAATATTGTCAATACCTGAATTCAAAAAGTGATGAAGTGTTTCAGCATTTGCAACATTATTGTTGCCTCTCTGACCAGTAGGCATGTTCAACACAGGATAAGTGGTAGTTTCGTTCTGAAGAGGTGTCTGTGAAGGCTGCAGAGGTGTGCTGTTAGTATCCGGTTCAGCATGTACAGCTGTATCATTTACGCACTGTGTAGTTGGAAATGATAGGCCATGTACCTTTAACGCGGAAATAACAGAATTTGTTATATCCGGTATAGCAGCTTGTATGCCTGCTTGAATTTTCTCAGTAATGTCAGAACCCTCAGACTGGGCAGTGCTACATGTATTTGATTGAGCTGGTATATGTACCTCCTGATTATCTTCTATGTGGAGGGCTCGAGACCTTTTTGAGGAAATTCTTCTGGATTTACGTAGTGCTTCTGCCATCTCCTAAGAAATTAAAATATTGGTTTATTGTACCCATGTACATAATAATCTGTTGTACAAATGTATGTAAATGTTTAAATGTAAAGTGTGCTTATATCATGGAATTGTGTACAAGTGTACCCAGTGATATTCATATGTATATAATGTAATGTTGTATCAATGCATACAGTTTTATCAGTCCCACTGTACAACATGAACTGTTGTATGTAAATGTTTTAATGTATATTGTATTTATGTCATGGAATTGTGTACAAGTGCTCTAAGTTAGACCAATATTATTGATACAATTACATTATAAATGTATACTGTAATATCATTCATTGCAGTTGTTGTCATGATTGTATTGTAACTGTCGGTATTCCTTTCATTTGGATTGCATACCAATAAATAATCGAATGGAATTACAAAGTTTGATTTGCATGGATATACTGGTAATGTTTTCTTGTATACCAATGTACAGTTTTATCCCAGTATATTTAATGTATCATTAAATTTGTGTACCAGTGTACAAAAATACATGTACAAAATGTACATACCACTGTATAAGCAATGTATCATCAGATTGTTTTGCAATGTGTACCAGTGTACAATCATTTCATATTGCAATTGTGTACCAGTATATGATCATTTATTTCTTCTTTTGCCATTGTGTACTAGTGTACCCAACTACGTACCAGTGTACGAAATGCAAATGTGTACAAGTGTACAGTTTTGTAAACACAAAGACAAGTGTACCAGTGTACACTAAGTACATGCTTTAAAAAGCAGTGGAGTATGCATTAATGTACAACTCATGTAATTATGTATTTAATTAAGTAGTCTAAAATTTCAATGAGGAAATAACCTTACATCAAAGTCTGTAAGACTGTATAAACTAACAAGGTGGAGTTAATGTGGTGTCTGCAACCTGTCAGACTTGTTTTAATCCTGATATATAATACTGAAACTGAAAATATGTGTTAAATTGAAAATAATAATAACAAAAATATGCACCAGTAAAACAGACAACAAATACCACCTATCCATTGTACCTATGCATTTTCAAAAAGCATAACAGGAAAAGGGGGACCCCAAAACTGCTTGCAAATTTACAATAGTAAAATTATTATTCACATATAACAATAACAAATTACTTTATCAGATGATAACAGTAAACTAATTATGTCAAACAGAACGGATGGCATTTATAATAGCTCCTCTAATATTCCTGCGTTGAAGTGGACACCATCCAAGTATATGTTGGATATACAATGTTTCATATTCCGGAGATTCCAGTATATAATTGTAGAATGGGATTTCAATTCTCGTTTTAAATGCTGATTAAACTGACACACAATACAGTTGTAATTGTCTACTGGTACATTGTATGTAGATCTACGACCTGTTAGCTGTAAGACAGTAATAATCTGAATATTGTATCTGCCTTTCCATGATGATAGTATGGACAAAAGCCGGAACACCATTTCCTCAGTAAAACCCTCACAGCTGTTTTGATCTAAATCGTTTCCACCAGCATGAAAAACTAAATGATGTGGACGGATATCAGAAATCAATTTCTCCCATCTGGTACAATGTTCCTTCTTATTCACTCTACCGCCACTAATTCCGTAAAAACGTACCAAAGGGTCATTCCCAAATGAAAAGTTTCTTGTAGAGCAATTGGAATTCACATATGTCCTTAACCTATTTACGTGTGAACTGCCTATTATCAATACACGCGTCATGATGCTGATTGTAAACAAAGTCTAATAAATATTCATAAATCTATAATTAGTGTCTCATGAATATTCATATATGGTAGTTTGACCTACTTGGACACCTGCGTCTCTGTGTGAAGATCATGAGCAGTTGTGACATAATACTAATATTCGAACAAAACTAATGTCAAATATTTACCTCAAAATAAACGAATATCAAAATCCTGGTTGATTCTAAATCGAGTTTTGAATAACTGTAGTTTTGGCCAGTTTTATAGTTCTAAGTAACACAAGTTGAAGAGAATCTGTATGGATATACATGTTAGGTAACGGACTTCATATCGACGAGAATGTCAAATAAAACAGTTTGTTATTGTCCAAGACAATAATTATGTACATCCACAAAAGATCATTTAACACATCCTATGTGTAAACTTCTCGCTTTAAATATCGGTATAGAAATCCTTTTACGTGTTTGTAAAATGAAGTTTCAAAACATGAAATTGATGATGATGTGAACTGTGTAATGATGGCTAGCGAGAATGACCAGTTGTTTCTAGGGCATGCGCAAATAGTTAAACCATTAATGAACTTTTTTAATGGGATGTGACATAAAAATATTTATAAAATATAAAATGCCTATGTGTCTATATTAAATAAATGTTATATATATTTCAGATTTTCAGAAATAAGTGCATGAAGACAAGTAAGTATAAAATTTCAAGCACTTACTATCTGGATACATAAGTTCATAATTTGGGTGGGGTTATGATTGTGATAATAGTTTAGTTGGATTTACAACTATATGTGCAATCAGTTCGAACCCCGTTCATGGCGAGGTGTATTCGATACAACATTATATGATAAAGTTTGTCAGTAACTTCCGACGGGTCGGTAGATTTCCTCGGATACTCCAGTTTCCTTAACCACGATATAACTGAAACATTATTGGAAGCGTCGTTAAACACCATAACCCAATCCAAACTGATCCTGATACCAAGCTCACCATTCTTTGTTTTTATTCCTTAAAGATGCGTGTATAGTGGCGAAGCAACAAATACTAATTTTATAGTATTTGATTTGATCCGCCCATGACTCGAACCTACGAACTCCCGCAGTTGAGTTCAGCACGCTAACCATTCCACGGCAGAAGCTTTTATCGATATTTACTGGGCTTTTATCATATTTTCGTCATCGTTTTATGTCATGATATTTAGGAGTGATTGATAATAAATATACTCACATTAAATCATCTTATCTCATTGCTGTCAAGTTTGTCATGAGTATTACCGTATAAGATGGAAGATTTAATTTAGTTGTTTAAGGAATCAACAGATCACATTGGTATTTCACTTGGTATAATCGTTAAAATTACCTCCCTTTATTTAAAATAAAATGTTCCTGTTTATTTTCTTCATATTTATTATATATGCATTATATTCTAAGTGACGTCAGTTATTATGTAATACAAAGTGAATATATTGTAATTGCTTCACTATATAGATATAATAAGAATATGCATGTATCGTAAAATTTGATCTCGATGCATAAGAGAGATGTTGGCTAACTAGAATCACTGCTGAATTATATAGCATTTTTTCTTGGGAGTTTCTCAGACTGACTGGATTGATAAGGTTTTACTATATTGTTGTCGTAATATAACAGTTCCAAAGTCCAATCGAAAAATATAATAGAAACAAGGAAAATCCATATCCCGAATACAAATATATGACCGTTCATGTTCCTGGCTTGGCACAGACACTTCAATAAAAAAAAGTGGCGGGATTATACTGATCTCATGTAATCAAACCTGCCATAATGTACTTATATGGAATGTTGAAGATTTTGTATCAGTAGACGTAAGAATTAAATTAATCATTTGTATAATAAATAAATATGTCACAAAGGAAAGTTTAACAGTGATGATGAACAATTCCACTACTATCAACTACATGAACAACTACCTCTTGCCTCAAATCATTAAAACCGCATCGGTGGTGTAATAATTAGCGTGGTCACCTTGAGTGTGGTAGATCGTTGATCGAATCATGTTCGGGCCAATGATTGAGCTTTGCATTGTCTGCTTCTCCGATATATACACATTAAAAAGGAGTAAGCACAAAGACTCGCTAGCTCGCAATCAGGATAATGTGTTGAAGCGGGGCTATGTGTCTACACACGGAATGCTGATTCAGTGAGCTGGCACTATAAAAAGTAAATTAAGATCATGGGTCTAGTACAAAGTGGATATCATTGTCATCACATATAAATACAACTTGACCTCGTCATAATATAACAGAGAAGTCGTAGGTAAACTCTAAATCGATACCCCTAGTACACCAATACATGGCAACTAAATTGTCTGGCTTAGAATATGCACAATACAAACACAGTGGCGGGATTAAACTAGCTTGATGAGTCCAAACGCCTCTTAGTGAAATGTTAATTGTTTCTTATTGTAGAAATTCCGTTTGAAAAGCTGGAGCAACCACCAACAGACCAAGATATAGACGCAATTGCATCACAAGTGATAATAAATAGCTTGTTGCTTAGTGTTCATCTGGGAATCAAGGCTTCGGTCTGGCTTGCACTGAAAGAGGATTGTCATAACATTGTACATGCAAACAGGAGAATACTGTACAAATGGAAAGATGAACATCCTGGAAAAGCTAAATGTCGGCAACTAGCTCAAACTCTTTGTAATGTTGACATGAACATTGATGCTATCTTATCTGATGGACTACATCTTATGCAACCATAGGTTGTTTTATTTCTTGGTTTTATTATTTGTTTGTTTGGATTTGTTTTTTTGTTCTTTGTTTTATTTTGTTTTCTTTAGTTTTATTTGTTTTTGTTAAAAGTTTCACAATTTAAGCCATACAATCAAGGGAATTTAACAACATGTTTTAGAAACACTGACGAGTTTAAATTATAACTGTCAATTGAGTCAAATTGGGAGGAGGTAGATGTTCTACATTTTTATATTTTTTTGTGAGAAATCTTCGTTTCTGATTAGTGACCAGAAAGTAGTATTTCATTCGAATTCAGAATAAATTTAGTGAGAAAGTTGACCAGTGACAATTATTATGACTTAGTTTGAACAATATAATTGTCATGTTAAAACAAAATTTGTGTGTATTGTAACATTATGCCAGTTTATCATGAATACATATGTTTATACCAATATAATTGTAATTTTGTATTTTAACTTGTTCCCAACTTTTAGTGACACACAGATCGACCTTATTTTTGTATTTGTCATTATGGCATGTCATGTCTACTTACCAATATGTCTTATTCTTTAGGCCATGATTGTTCCTATAATCACATTCTCAAGTCGATAGTATTTAGTTATACGTGTTAATTTCTCGATCTCGATTTCCCGTTGGCTAACACTTGTAGTCGCTCTTAGTCGCCCATTATTGATATTTGACATCCGAGGCTACATTGATGAAATTTGTAATTTTTTTGTAAAATGGACATAAGTTATTGTTTTATGATCATGGAAGATATAGGTTACAATTCAATTGGCTAAATAGTAGATTGCATCGATTTTCGTATTAGTTCAAGATTGTTCGATACGCTGATTATTGATTTTAGATTCAATGCGCAATCCTGCACCAGATGTGTGGTTCTGTGAACAGGAATGCTAGCGCAGCTTTAAAAGCGACGTAGCGCTGAATCTGACATCCCTTCATCCTCATTTATTCTCATAGGCAGATGTGTTGTAAAAGAAAATTCTGAAATAGGAAATTGGAGGTTTAAATACATGTTTCGTTTTCCCACAAGGAAAATCATTTTGTGGAATAATTTACAGTTAAATGTTTGTGGAAATCGGAATTGTTAATACAGTTCAGATTTGATCAAACTGTTTAATATGTTAGCAAGAATTTTGTCTACGAGATATTTTAATTTTATTGGTTATGAGTAATTATTTTGTCACTTATCTCCAGTTTTGCAAAAATCTGAAAGTTACCTATTTTGAAATAAACTTTTATTAATTCAACACATATATTACGATCGTGGATGTTAATACCTGTCTTGTTAAACTATGTAAAATATATAATTCACTCGAAATCCAAGACATATACAACTGTCGAAGGATTTCGTGCCTGTTTTTTTCCAAATTTAGATAGATATGAACAATATTAAGCCAAGACCTACATTACTAGCTATGTTGTTAGTACCTATCTTGATGAAATTTGAGAACGATATATAAAAAACTTGATTTTGTAGTGTTTACTCCTTGAACAATCCCTAACAGTTATATAACATTTGTTTGAATATTAATTTTGAGACTATCATTTTGTTTTGAATATACATTTTGAATATGATTAATTACTAAGCACATCTGGCATAATATCTGTATTAGTATTAATTCAGTAAACACTTTAAATTGTAACGGATATTACTCATTTAGAAAGACAGAACAATTATAAGAACTAGAAAGCAGGGCCTGTATGCATAAAGTTACTTAAGTTTAGATTTTCCTTAGAAAACACTTAAGTTAAGGTAACTCCGCCCTTTTTACCTAAGTAGTATGCATATAATTGCTTAAACTAAGACTTTCCTTTACAAAATCTTCGTTTTAAATAGCTCCACCCATCCCACTTAAGTGGTATGCATAGAGCTCTTTAAAATAAAAATACACTTAAGTGTTCACTTATATCTAAGGAACCTATTGAGGTGTCTTAAATATGTTAAATTCAGCGACTTCGAACCAATTAAAAACGAAAATTCGATATCGTTGATATTCATATTTATATGAATATCCGATGGGTATATTGTCGAAATATTTTTTAAGGGCTCTAATTATTAATTAATTCATATCTCAACAGAAAGTATACGTAACTTTTCCGGGGAAGTTTACTTGACTTATTGCGTCAAAAATATCAATATTCGTTGTTGGAACCACAAGTCTTGTTTTTCAAATTAATACATGTATATTATCTTATGACAAGCGTGCAATTCATGCTATGTAACACTTTCATTGATTCTTTGTACAGGTCTGCCCATATAAACTCATTTCAAAATAAAAAAATGTCACTACAATATTTCACGTTAACCGGTATCGAATGCTAGAAGTTAGGAGGGCTATGAGAAGGGAACGTATCTGTAGAGATAGAACTAATCCATTAGAAATATATGATTATTTGGAATTAATTGAAAAATTTAGATTTAATAGACGTACCATTCTGCAAATAACTAAGCTGCTACAGGATGATTTAGAAAGTTCAACATTCCACAACAAAAGCAATACTCCCGCTGTTTAAAGTATTGATATCACTAAGCTTTGTTGCTAGTGGTTCTTTTCAAATTATAATTGTCGATACTTTTAATGTAGACCAATCCACTGTTTCTAGAGCTGTACATTTGCTTTCAAAATAACTTTTCTCTTCTCGTACTCCTTCAACAATGCAACTTTTTCTCTATCTGTCCAATTTGGCTTCCGTTTAGAGTTTTTTTTTTCAACAGTCACGAATAGTAACATTCAAGCACACCCGACCTTAATGTTACCCACACTAAGTAATAAAAGCGTGCATTATCTATCGATTGCAAAGTTAAAGCGACATTACCAAGAATGAGTAAATATGATATTAAACGGTAAATGGAGAAGAGTTCCGATAATTTCCACTTAAGGTTTCCTTAGTTAAGTCCAAACTAAAGTAGTTATGTGCATACTACTTAATATCATCACTTAACTAAGGGATTCCTTGGTGGAATCTTAGTTTAAGGGATACTTAAGTTAAGATGTTTTATGCATACGGGCCCAGGTCTAATAAAGCTAGAAACCAGGTCTCAATTCTCTGTAAACAGATATACAATCACAAAGCACAAAATTTACATAAACACATCAAAACCATAATATTGAGATATCTATTCATGTTTGTGCATAACAAGTGTATCTGGAGAAATATGTTTGTTAAATCAATAATATATATCCACATGTCTTCTAAGGTTTAATGATATTATAAATAAAATATATTGTACCTTGTATCACATATCCTGTAAAATTTTATGATATTGTGAATGAAACAGCTAGCACATTGTATCACATATCATGTAAAGTTTCAGGATATTGTAAATAAAATAGCGAGTACCTTGTATCACATATCCTGTACGTTTCTTGATATTGTAAATACACTAGCTAGTACCTTGTATCACATATCTTGTAAGATTTCAGAATATTGTAAATAAAATAGCTAGTTCCTTGTATCACATATTTGTAAGGTTTCATGATTTGGATACTTATTTTATTTGTAACATTGGATTTATCATCAATTGTATAAAATAAACTATTTATAACTGAATATATTTTCCATGGATATTGCCATGCTTATCGTTTGCCTTTGTGAAGATCAAATAGCCCGGAACTGAAGATGAGTACTGTACGCGAGACATAACATCGCTCGACCTGTACATGTACAGTGACACAAACAATCACTTTGTTAATATTTTATATCAGTTATATCGTGGTATGTTTAATGATTATATTACAGGAAACGGTTGAAAGTAGCGATAGACACCATCAATACTGTTGTTTATTTTTTCAACTAGTCCGTTACATTACCATGAAAGAACTGTAATTCGGAGTATATAAATTATGTTATTTATTGATAATGTTCCTAGTTAAGCCTAGAAATCCCTATATTTCGTTGGATTCCTAAATACATGGATCGATCGATTCTCGAATTCCGTGTTAAAGGTATTATACTGATCTATATAATTACATACACGTTCAATAGCCTGTATGACAGGCTTGAAGATAGCGAAGAGGTTATTAGAACCCGTTTGCTTATACAATACAGAGGCCAAAACAAAAAGGATAACAGAACAAACAATCATCTACAAAATATTACACAGAAAACTAAGGATCGAGCTATAAGAACGTCACTAAAAACCATGGGTGAACACAGGTGCTCCGGAAGGGTATGCAGTTCCTGGTCAACATGTGACACCCATCGTATTAATCGTTTTACAAACCCGGATATATTTACCTCTCTTAGCAAAGCGTGGAGTTGCTAACCTACTGAAACACCAGTCTTTGGATACTTCAATATTCTGATGCCAACCTGTCTTGGTTTTTACTCCAAAAGTCTGCATACTAGGCGGAGAAGATTCAAAGATTTCAAAGAAGTAGCGAATACAAATGTTATAGTACTTTGGTTTGACCTGAACGGCGATCGGACAGGCGATCTTTCCAACGCGATGTTAGCATGTTAAAAGTGAAACCACCGAGATAATTTAAACACAACAACATTTTAATTTGAAATGTATTTCATAGGTGAATGCAATAGTATCCAATACTTGTACAGTCAAACTTGTATATAAAGGCCACTCAGGGGAACTTGAAAATGTGGCCTTTGTTGACATCAAGATCAAAATTATTGATTTTTCATGTCAAAAATTAGAATAATCTGATTTTTTGGTTTCGTGTAGCGCAATTGTAAGGCCCAGGGAAAAGACATGACCACACCAGCTAATGTTACATGGTCGGTTCTTAATTCGTTTCGGTATATTTATATGATACTCGGACTTTTGAAATCTGAATCATATATTGCTTATACCACTGACAGTGTTTGACGAAGGCAAGCGTATTTAGTATGATATTTGTTACAAATCTGAGCTGAACAGTTTAAAACATATCTTGTAGAGTAATACCTGTTTTGACTGGTAGAATTGTGTATTGTTAGCTGACAACAGGTGGCCTTAGCAACTCGAAATAAAAAAAAACAACAAACAAACAAAGTAATAGACAAAAGAAAGAAAAACAACTAAAACAAACAAACAAACAAACACATTACCAGAAACAAAACAAGAAGGAAACAATTCAAAAACATATCAAATCGATAAAAAAAAAGACAAAACAAAACACCCCACACAAAAAACATGGTTTCAGTACCGAACTTTCTGGAAGTACCCACATACACGAAGCTGCTGGTGATACACATATGCACAAAACTACTGGCAGTATTAACACGAGCTAAGCTGCCGGTAGTACTCGTATGCACACAGGTACTGGCAGTATTCATATGAACGAAACTGCCAGTAGTACTAGTATGCACAAAGCCACTGGCAGTATTTACACGAACTAAGCTGCCGGTAGTACTCACATGTACAAAGGTACTTGCAGTTTTCACACGAAAAAACAGCCAGTATTACTTGAATGCACAAAGCTACTGGCAGTATTCACATGATACTAAGCTGCCGGCGGTACTCACATGTACAAAGGTACTGGCAGTATTCACACGACCGAAGCTGCCAGTAGTACTCGTATGCACAAAACTACTCGCAGTATTTACACGAACTAAGCTGCTGGTAGTACTCACATGTACAAAGCTACTGGCAGTATTCATACGACCGAAACCGCCGGTAGCACTCCCATATACAAAGCTACTGGCAGTATTCACACGAACTAAACGGCCGGTAGTACTCACATGTACAAAGCTACTGGCAGTTTTCACACGAATGAAACTATCGGTAGTACTAACATGTACAAAGCTACTGACAGTATTCCCACGAGCGAAACTGGCGGTAGAACTCGCATGCACAAAGCTATTGACAGTATTCCCACGAGCTAAACTGGCGGTAGAACTCGAATGTACAAAGCAATAAAATGTATAGTGTAGTAACTACATTTGTGCATTTAATTTTAACAAGAGATAGCAAGAAACAATAGAAACGGCTTCATATGTCCGAAACTTGACATTTATCTTGAAATTGACATCGATGGTCATCTTTCTACCAGGCTCTAAGACAAATGTTTAGTGTTTATATTGTACAACTAATACGTAACAATCGAGGTTGTAGTTTGTATTCAGACTTGTTACATTGTCTCTGTCTTCTGAGTTAAGGATTTATAGCAAATCGACTATCTTTCAAAATGTTGTTTTATTTGAGGGATGGGGGGTGCAATCATGTACATTTCGCCTCTGTTTGTCAGATTTTCCGAAATAATTTTGAAA
Organism: Bathymodiolus brooksi; assembly: GCA_963680875.1. NCBI lineage: Eukaryota > Metazoa > Mollusca > Bivalvia > Mytilida > Modiolidae > Bathymodiolus > Bathymodiolus brooksi. The sequence goes on along the minus strand of OY804580.1, from coordinate 35,417,266 downwards.
CATTCTGGTGATGAGGTATTTATTTAATTTCCGTTTTCCAATTTTAAAAGAATAGGGTTGCTGGTGCTTAAATCCAACTACAGCAATATTTCATCTATATCGCGTCGGTCAGCTTTATTGGCGAAGGCAACCGTGGTACAGGAGGAAACATGATGCAACTCACTATTCAACTTCATTTTCAATCTAATTAGAATTAGATCAGAATTCAAAATTGTTCCCTCTTTTCTGCTGCGCGACATGTCAGAAAACGGGGAGCAATTCAATATCTAATTTTATTGCAATTGCTTCATTATATAAAATGTATCGGGTACATCTCACCATATGTAAGAATCGAACTCACAACCTGAACATTGAACGACAATGAGTGCATATGTAGATATAGATCCCACTTCCGTACGTACACGAACTTACCATCCTCTCCCAAAGTGTAGAAGTTCGAAAAATGTTATTGGTACGGATGTGGCTTATGGGTATGGTGTTTAACGCCACTTTCAACCATATTTCAGCTATTTCAGCTATATCATGGCTACCAATTTTATTAGTGGAGGAAACCGGAGTGCTCGGAAAAAACTGCCGACCTTTATTATATAATATTGCATCGAGTACACCTCGCCTGGGCATGATTCGAAATCACAACTTCAGCGGTGATATACACTGATTGAGCGACATGATATGACTAACATATTGTTGAGATTGTTGTTAAACACCATACTCCCCTCTATATAATCACGCCCTAATTTGACAATATCAGAGGTCCACCAACCTAGTTTTTGTATAATAAGAGGTGTGGTATTATTGGCTCAGGTATGTATCTTAGTTCTTATATTATGCATGTTTGTACTAATATAGCTTGATTCTAAAAATAGACGTGTTATGCAGTTTTACTTCAAATTTGACTCCAATAATTAACTTTATACCAGACTTTGGACACAAGAGACAACTTTAATTTTGCATTATAAATTTTCCACATCTTCATAGTAATGTACCAACAGCTCCCGTGTAGGGGTTTAATTTAAGAAATTATACGCTACGCTCGAGCCTGCAATTTGCATTCATACTTTTCACAACGTCATCTTTCAGAGTACCAACACAAGGATATTTCAATGAATCATCTCGTAATATACAGACGACGTAAGATGATGCTAGGAAGGGACAGATCTTATTTTGTAATAAACCACCCTGATTCTACCAACATGCACCAGCTTTTAAATTGCAAATGTATTTGCTATGTCTGGTGGACTTGTTTTTCGACAGACAGTCGACATACCTATGGGTACAAACTGTTCTCCTCTTCTCGTCGATGTATTCCTGTATTCGAATGAGGCAGGTTTCATACAGAGGCTTCTCAAGAAAAACGAAAAGAAGCTAGCCCGATCCTTTAATGTCACGTTTCACTATAAGGATGATGTTCTTTCACTAAATATTTCTAGGCTTGGTGATTTCGTTGATCGCATCTATCCCATTGAGCTCGAAATAAAAGATTACACAGCTGCAAATAGGTATGCTCCATACCTTGACTTACACCTAGAAGCTGGCAGTGAGGGGCGGTAAAAAACGAAACCTTACGACTTGATTGACCGCTATGGAAAATCTGTGTCACAAATGGCCAAGGGTATGACCTACTTGTCGTAAACACTTCTCGGTTCTTTCCCCATTCGATTAACACGACATATGCAACTAGTGGAGAACCTGAGTTCACCCCCGGTTTTTAGTGTGGTTTGTGTAAACCAACCGTTAGTTTTATGTGTATGTTTTGTAGATAGTTGTTTATCCTTTTGTCCTTTTTCTTTTGGCCGTTATGTTGTCTGTCCTTCTTCGATTTACAGAATCTGATTATCCTTTTGTTATCTTCAAACTCTTCTTGTTACCACATACAAATTGAGAGTACATTATGGGATAAAAGATATGTTATTTTCATTGCACTCTACCCTTTTGCCCACTGGTTATGTTCCTTTGATAACTTACAACAAGGCAACGATTCTGATGTTTTTCCATTTGCTCAAGATGCTAAGTAAATAATTATTTTATTTCCATGCCTACTGGAAGAAAAATGTTGTCATTGTCTTTTCCTCTACAACAGATAATATACAGTAATAAGAAAAGGAGAGCTGACAAAGCGATATTACCCCCCATATTGTTTCACTATATTTAAATGAGTGTTGAGGCCATCAGTTCTCTTTTATGGAACTAATGATATACGTATATCAAACTGTGTCACGAATATTAAATATATTATTTTCAAGTTCAAGATTACGACTAACCCAGTTTTTGCTTGTGGAAAACACTTGCACGACGGCATCATTTCACCCGAGATAATCAAATAATAGTTTTTAGAATGGGTTTATAGTGTTCGACCTATGTATGAAATGAAAAATTATATCTCTAGTTCTACTCCAAACTAAACCAGAAAAAGCAATCATTAAAATATATTTCAAATCTCAGAATAATATGCTTCCTGATTTGTGTTGCATCTTACAATCATCCTACAATGATTTAGAAAGATAAGCTCAGAGTAGCCAAGTTTGAAGTCATTTTAGAGTAAAGGAGCCAATCCGGATACAAAAACAACAACAGTAAAACAAAAAGATATACAACACACACAAAACGGAGACAAAATAAAACAGAAAGAACCAACACAATTTCGTACAACACACCCAACAAAAACGGGTGTGTAACCAAGTTCCGGAAGTATTTGCTTTGCAAAGTATACCATACTGCTTCGCCGATTAGTTTGAATATATTAACTGCAATATTAGGAAATGTTTGAAGATACCAAAGGGATAATCAATGGTCAAAAGAAAAGGAAGAAACAATGATCAACAAAACACTACACAGGTAATTTAAGATCGAGCAGTTCCTGTTGAACTTGTGACACCCGTCGTGTTACTGTTAAACAACACGAATATAATTTGAAACGGAAATCATGTTGGGCAAATAACATCCAAAAAAACACGACTTAAATTATGTGTGGTAGTCCTAAGACAATATTAAACTTGTTATGAAATGCTACGTGCTGATGTCAACAATAGTTGATTTATTTGCAGGTAACACATAGGTAGAAGATGATTGGTAGCTTTAATAGATAATAAAGACGATGATATATGTACTAGTAGTATCACTACATGTATGGATTTTAGTTGTTTATTTGTTCCGTTATGAACCACGTTTAAGGAAGATTATTCCTACATTGCGTGGCTAGGACTAGTGTAACCCCGCCATTATTTTTATTGAAGTGTCGGTACCAAACCAGGAAACTGACCGCTCATGTATAAGTGTATTAGGGGGGGGGGGTATTCATTTTGCGTCTTTCTAAGATTTTTGGATTTAATTTTGAAATTGTTAGGTGGTATTATATACTTTTCATATTATGACTCCCTCTTGAAATTAACAATTATTCCGGTGAACCCAGTTTTGGCGAGAGTTTGTGTGTTAGTCTATTACTAAGCAGACATCATTACAATCTCGTCAAGTTTAATTGTTCTTGTCATGACATCAAATTTAATTGTTCTCGCCATGACATCGCTAAATAATTGTTAGTTTGGCGTTAAAAAGCAATCTCTCACTCACGTGCAGATAACTAATTGTAACCGTCATGTATGTGTCTTCCTTAAGTTACCAAAAACCAATTTCATTCATAAATAAAATTACAATAAATAAGTGTCTACGTGTACGTGTACCGTTAAAGAGCAACATATGTGAATTTCGACATCAGATGTTTATCATTGTTGCTTGACGCCAAATATTTGTAATTTCCACGTGGATCTTTAATCAAGTTTGGAACATGATAATTAATAGGTTCAAAAGTTGATCCAGATATGTCACTGTGTGGATTTGGTTTTGGTTCTGCTGCTTAACACCACTTTCAACAAAATTTCAGTTATTTCGTAGCGGTCAGTTTTCTTTTTCGAGGAAGCCGGAGTTCTCGGAGACAACCACCAACCAATCGCCAGTCACTGACATTCTTTATCACATAATGTTGTATCTAGTACACCTCGCCTGACCGGTGTACCAACTCACAACGTTAATGGTGATAGGCATTGACTGCATCAGTAGATGTCAATCTAACTAACATACGATCACGACCACGATGGCCCCGTCGCCGTGTGGAAGATCTGATGAAACTCCATCTGGGTGTGAGTGAGCTTATGTCTTGAACAAATAAAGATATGATGTATACGGTTATGACCTTTTTAGTCCAATCACATTGCTCGTTGCATGAATAGTACTATTTTCATGAACATCCCCTCTAAGTAAATGTATGCCATCATGTGAATAAAATGCCAACCCTGAATATTGATTTCACTTGACGCTAAACAACAATCAATCAATCATACATAATCTTTGATACCATATATATGTATATAACTTTATTTTGGAATACTACAGATTTATCTCAACTGTCAAAGTTGATTCATGTATTTGCGTTGATTCTATTGATGATGTCCAGACATCATGATATATATTAATTGATTGATTGGTTGATTGACGTGTAACGCCACCAATAGCAGTATTTCAGTTATATCGTGAATGCGTATTATATAAGAGACCGGACACAAGTTTTTCCAGTCTTTTCTCGTATATAAGCTTTGTGGTCATACTTCTGATTTCGACAGTCGATTGAAACAAAGAATATTATGACAAGGTTTTTCAATAAAGCGGGCGTGGTACAGTGGCCACTATCACATTATAATATGATCTACACCTACTTAATACAAAACCAATATCTATCACATCTAAAAATTAAAGTTTTGATTCCTGTCGTAACAGGTAATACAAATGTAGATATGTAATTTAGTGCACACGAAGCGTCTCTGGAATGAATGATGCCACATATGGAGCAGGACCTGTTTACTGTTTCGGTGAACATGAGTTGACCTCTGGTTTTAGTGGTGTTCGTGTTGCTCAGTCTGTAGTTTTCTGTGTAGAGTTTGGTGCATCATTGTTATACATGTTGTCCTTTATATTTTGGCCATTGTATTGTCTGCCTCACTTCTAATTACCCCTTTGATATCTTCAATCTGTTCTACATCAGGTACGCTCTGTTTCAAAAGATTAGAAAGTCAAATTATTTCAAGTCATTGGGAGCTTATTAATTCAAATGTAACGTAGTTTGTTAATGACTGGTGGAATATTGGCAGTGTTCTCCATATAATACGCTGTCATACAGCAATAAATCCGCCACTATGAAACTAACATATTGTTGAAAGTGGCGGTTAAGCATCCATATTCCTTTTGTATTCATATTATATTGCTGATATACTTTCTAATAATACTTTTCTTGCAATGAACTAGTGATAACATATGAAGATATAGCGCACGCTAATCTTCTCAGAGCTAAAGTAGGGGGAGACAAAATCAAATAAAAAGAAAGTGAATGCAAACCTAAATGAAGAAGATGATTCAAACAATGTCTTACTTTTGTCAAATTTGCTTTTGGAATATGATTTAGAAGAAACGATGGGAAAAGATGAAAAGGAGGGAAGTCCACCGGAATTAGAGGATGTTCCAGAAAATGACATTACATTCCTACAAAAACTCAAATCTTTTCTTGGAATACAACTTGACATGACAGTTCAACTTGCAACTAAAATGATGATGGAAGGGGAAGTAAAGGCAAGACAAAAGAAATTAACTTGAATCTAGCACCAGTCATCATTTTAGATTTTGCAGGTCAGGAAGTATTTTACTCAACCCATATGACCTATTAAAGTATGTACAATTAAACATGTATTAGGATGTCATCGTTAGGACAATTAATAGCTGGTCTTATAAAACAGTACAAGAAAAAGTAGACCTCTTAATACAGGTGACTGTTTAAGAGAGGTGAATGCATCAGCACTTCCCTCAAACATAGGTGATCTTAGCCGATTTTGGCTATCCTGCTGAGGAACTTTGGTTTACCTGCTTTCAAAACTTTTAAAAATTTTTGGCTTTCCAAACTTTCGACTTTGAGTGTACCTTATGATGTTTAATCCAGAAATGCGTTGTGGGCACTAATTTTGATATCTGTTTTTTTATGTATTGATACCATTAACTTAGGCAATCCTTCATTACCAATCAGTCATATCTAAAATTCCAACATATCTTAAGGGTCAGTCCGTACCTATAATATCGTATACATACACCATACCTATTGTAACAGAAATATTTATTAGTGGAGCAGGATCTGCTTACCATTCCGGAGCACTTGAGGTCCCCACCAAACCTTTGCTTTATGTGTATATTTTGTAGATTGTCGTTTGTCTTTTTGTATTTGTTTTCTTTTGGCTTGTGTGGTGTTTGTCCTTCTTGGATTTTTCGGATTCTGATTTCCCTTTGGTATCTTCAAACTCTTCTAAATGCACCCATGTGTAATTAGTCGAAACTGCTTATGATGGATGATTTCATTGCATAAATTCCCATTGAAATAAAAGTTTTCCATAATTATTCATATTACCAATTGGTGAAATTGTCTGGGCTTAGTCACAAAATAAGCGGGAAGGGAAGTTATTCAGTCTAAAATCCATTAAAAAGGTAAGAGATATCTACCATTGTCACAATTTGCAGCATAGCAGATAGAGTAGGACTGTATAATGCATCATACAGTCACAATGAATAAAGTATATATTACAAACGTATAATCAAGTGATAACCAACAACATATCTCCCCAACTTGATTTTAAAGTTACTTGACATACTTGTTAATAGGCAATATTTACATACGTTTGCAAATTTTAGTCTACAGTTATAACATTAGAATTTTGAGCTGACAATTTTTCGACGGGGTTCGAATTCACGCCTTTGAAACACTACCGCACAGCGCCCTAGACCACTCGGTAACATCAGTTATATATAAATAATCGAAGTGCTACCTTGTCGTGTAAAGTTTTCCGTGTTATGACATGACAACTGCCACATCGAGTGGGCTCTACCTATTCGCAACATGGGGTTTGATTGAGCAGCTTTGTCGGTTTGATCACTGTGAGCCGTCATCAGTACCGTCTTGATTAACACCTCAAACAAGCATAAAACATGTTGTTAATCAGCAAATCTCGATGATGTCAATCCTAGGATCAGTGGGTGAGAAATATTTGTGTGAAGGATGGAAAAGGAAATGGCGCCTTGATAATATGTACTCTGGCAAATTATGTTGAGCAAACATATGTATTGTTATGGGCCTTGTCTGTAGAGAAGAGAGAGTTGACGTAGAGATAAGACCGGTGTTTTTCAACATTATGGTCTTTGAAGATAAATGTTTCGTTGAGGAATATAAATCTAACTTGCATAAACGACATCACGTTTTGCCCATTGTCTGTCCTAATCATCCACACAATACATGCCATCCGTGTTTATATGTGAACAACCGGGTTAAATATATGTAGCATTGGTGCACAGTTTTATTGTAACAGCCATCATGTTGGTCATCGCATTGTAGTTGAATTTACAACTATCTATGCAATTAGTGTATATCACCACTAACCGTGTGAGTACGAATCACGTTCACGGTGAGGTGTATTCAATGCAATATCTTGTGATGATGTTTGTCAGTGACTTAGGACAGGTCTGTGGTTTTCTCCAGGTAACCCGGGTTCCTCCACCAATGAAACTGACCGCACCATATCAGGGAAATAGTGTTGATAATTGTGCATCGAGTACATCTCGCGATGAGCGGGATTCGAACGCAAGTCTTTAGTGGTGATAAACACTAATTGCATAGGTAGTTGTATATCGACTATCATAGGACAATGACGACCTCTTAACATATATGAACATTTTTACCGTTTCAAGTTCAAAGAAAAATGATAAATAATCATCTCATGCTCTGCACACAATAAATAGACATTGTGTCCCACCTTATATTCTAACATGACGTTCTTCTTTCGCTTTGCAAACAAACAAGCGATTTATTGATTGGGTATAATTTCATTAGCATATGCGCCGTTACATGTGACTGACTTTCGCGTAGTAAATGTACATACTGGTGAATTATCGTCTGCTCGAATTTGGCAGCATAAATTGTGTGCGACATTGTCCGCAAACGTAAATATAAATAACCGTCTTCCATTCAATGTATACTACCGTATTTGTACTCTTAGACATAACATAATCGAAATAGCTCATGGAAGCCAAAATGTGGTTTGAGTTTAACTTTTGTTGGCAGATATTAATAAATGTTATCCCTCGTCTCTGGCTCGGGATAGCATACTAATATCCGCCAATGCATGTTAAAACTAAAAACACATGTTGGCTTCCATGATTTAATTCTTAAGCATCAATGCAATTACATACAGTTCTATGAATGATGTGAGTGGTTTTAGGACCAGAAGATTCAATATAAAATATATCAAGCAAATATATCATTGTTAATATTGTTCATTAATATGTGTTGATGAAGGCTGACCCTTATGTAATATAATACAGTTCACAACACTTTGTAATTACGATATAAAATAATTGAAAACAAATTTATCTAATATTTCTTTAATTGTGATGTTATATGTCATCTAATCTACGGGTGTCTATGTTTGTAGGGTTTTGGTGGAGGAGGAGATGGAGAGGCTGTTGGTGATGTTGTTGGTGGTGTTGTTGAAGGTGGGGGTGTGGTTGCCTCATTGTATTATCCTTCTATGCTTCCATTATCATCACAAATAGTTGCATTACTGGCATTAGGTACAGGTGTGCAACCCACTGGAATATCGCATTCAGGTCCTGTTTGATTTTCTGTAAATTGTTAAGAACCAATGACAGATTAGTGTAGAATAAAATATATAATATTAAGATGAAACAATCAATAATATTTGTTTGTGGTTTTTTTTTTGTTTGTTTGTTGTGGTTTTTTTTGTTTTTTGTTTTTTTTTGCTTAGTTTGTTAGTTTTTTTGCTGTTTTTTGTTGTTGTTGTTTTGTTTTGTTTTTGTTTTTCTGTATCAGCCAATTTTAAGTATGTCAGAACAAACATTTTCGTATCATGGTTAACATTGTCTATCAGTATACAATGATATGTAATATATGTATAATCTAGAGTAGTGTTGTATGAATCATGTTTATACTTTTCCTATTAAATACAAACTGATCGTACTTTACCATCACCAAACCGAAATCTCGCATATATTTGATAATTTTATTGTAATATAATGTTTAAACGACATACTCGTATAACCGTAAATAATTAAATTGGTGATGTCTAAGAACCAGCAAATACAAAGTCTTGACTCGGTCGGTGTGATAATATATTTATACAATAATATTGTGTTGTCCATGTTATATGCCGAAATATGTCCCAAGGTTAAAAGGCATAATGCACGACCCGGAAGGGGAGTAAGGTTAGAAGGCATAATGCACTCAGGCATAATGCACTTCCCGGAAGGGGAGTGCATTATGCCTTCTAACCTAGGGACATATTTCGGCATATAACATGGACAACACAATATTATTGTTATTATTACTGTGAATGTCTTTGGTCATTTTATACTCTGAATGTCTTTGGTGATTTAAAAAAATGAAATTTGTCTAAAATGCATTGATAGTATAAAGATTGGAAAATCATATTCATTTAAATTCAAGAAATATTTAATTTCAACAATAACAATGAACTGTCAAATATTTAATTCCCAAACCTGAAACTGGCCATTGTTTTAACAGACGACAGCATCAACGTTAAAGAAAAAGGTATAATACATTGTAAATTGTACACTGTTAAAAGCGTTCAGGTGATCCGGTTTAGACCCCGCCTATTTAAATGACGTAGCATTGTTTTAAGCTCCGCCCATCAGCATAGTAATGACTCCAACAATAGTACTATGCGAGTGCATAGTACAACGACGCTATTTATTCTTTGTAAAATTATGTTTCGATAATATCATTTCAATTATAATGAAAGTTTCTTACATGAAGAGTAATAATGATAAATAATAATTTGGTATACTATCTTGAATAATATGTAAGTCAGAATATGACTGTTTGGTCAAATGTTACAGATTTGAAAATAATTATAAAAATCATGATTCGCATGGGTTCTGTGTATCTCTTTGAAAATTTTGATTTAGAAAGCAACGATATACTTCCGTTGTTTTGTCTTTCATGATTGAAATAGGTATTACTTCATACTTACGGGCAATAGTATCTACCACTGAACATATGGTTGAAATTATATATCAAGGTGATCGCCATGATATAGCTGAAATATTGCTGAAAGTGGCATTAAAACAACAAACAATCAATCAATAACCACAATGTGGTGATACAGCATATTGTATCAGACAAACTACTTTCATTAATTGCATTTGAAGAAAAACGTTGATAATGTGATTGCCCCTTTGGTATCTTCAAACTCTTCTTAGATAAGAACAATTATCATATACAATGAATAATCCAATAATACTGCGTTAGTGTAGTGCCAACATGATTTAAAATCAAAATACATGTATATGCAGCATTAATATTTACCAATATACACCTACCTGATAGTGTTATTAATTCTGTAGTAGGTATGTTGCAAACACTGCATTCATTCGTGAATGATTCCCTAGATAGTGTGTCTGCAATGCAAATATAATAGTTAATAACTTATTGAATTTATACCAGTAAAATTAATAATAACATTGTTTTTCTTCTTTCTTAAATAAGAAAATGGATATGTACACTTTATATCAAAAAGAGAGCTTAAAAAAATGTTAGCCAACAATTTCACCAATATCCACAATACGAAGCATCAACTTTAACCATCACTTACTAAATACAAAAAACCACGACATGTGACATTGGAAATCCAGGTCCTATATATATATACAATCTGAAGGAATATTAGTCTCCGAGGGTATAATCATCCCGCTACACAGTATTTCGGCACTGCCATGATTTATTAGATATACCTAATACTTAGATTACAGTTCCACAGTAATCTAATTTTAATAAGGTTCTCCTCCCTCATAGGTTATCGCCTACGAGTTCGGCTATCATGTTTGGCCATTTGGTTTTATTGCTTCCAAAATTGTTAAATTTTTTAGCTTTCCAATCTGTTGATCACGAGCGTACCTGGTGAAAGTTTTCCAAACCCGTGTCGTGTGCACTAATTTCGATATCAACATTTTTATTGCTTTTTTAAACCAAGGATAACATGATCGTTTGTTAATGTTGTAGATTGGATACAGACATTTCCACATTTGAGTGTTGTTCCGGTGTTCCCAAATATTGTTATTTAAGCCGATAATGAAATAGCAAAAACTCTTTTTTTTTCATTCTGGTTCATGTTTTTTTTTTCTCAAAATCAAACTGCTTTAACTTATTTTTGAATGAGTGGTGGATCGAATAATTGAATATGAGAAAATCAGTAGTGTAGCTTATATTGATATTGTTCAATAGATATATACATCTGACAGAGCTTTGTTAACTGTTTTTGGTTTGTAGCACACAATGTCATGAAGCCCTATGTAATTGTAAGCAATGGATTGAACCTCTTGACCATTTATCTTACGTAATATTTACTTGCTGTCTAATGCTGGAAGACTATTTACATTATTTATATCGATTGCATAACATCCTAACCAAGTTGTATTTGCAAGTCTGGAGTATAAAGAAACCGTTAGCGAAAACTGAGGGGGGTGGGGGGTAATCATTAATGGACAATCATGTGACACTAGTAACACTGGATATACAAGATACAGGTAGAAGACAAACAAAAAGAGGAAACATAACATAACATAGAAAACTAATATACTGGGCAACACGGACACAAATGAACCAGGGGGGTGAACAATTATGCACGATATTTTGACATTTATCATTCGTTTATATACATTACTAATAGCATCTCGTGGAGCATGTGGCAGACCCAGCAAAATAGCGCTGTTTGAAAGGATACTTTTGTAATTGAGGAATTCATTAGCGTGATGGTAGATCATGTTCGATATCTTTGGATGAAATTCGAAAAAATAAATAAAACAGACCTACGATTATCCACGATTTCCTTTTTTTGTAAGTTTGGTCGGAGTATATATGTAAAACTTTCTTCTATTGTGTTAATAATTATTATTATGCTTTCAGTAAAGGTGTATGTTCACTAACTATCAAAATCGGCCTCGCAGCTTGAAGAAAAATAAGCAGGTTCTGTTTATACAGTATGTGCGATATTTTACTAGGAGACATCTCAGACTTTCTTAAAATGATAGTATTACATAACATGGTTGTTTGTGTTTTATAGAATGTCCACCCATTCACACCTTTGCATGACAAGTTACGGCATCTTTCATCAATTTCTGGTCGTCTCATCCAAAAATTCAATATCAGCGCAGTCGTCGACAATCGTGATATTTGAAATATTAAATCCCCATTATGAGTTTGTTCATTTATTTAAATATCTAAGTTGTCGAGGACTGCGTTCATATAAAAAAAATAATTGTAGTGATCGATACATAATGGGGTTTTAACATTGACTTTTTAAAAAATTTACAAATTTAAAAGATATATAAGTTGGAAAAGCATATCCAAACTCCGACCCAATATATATACGATATCGGGTAAACATTTCCTTCAATAATCCGAAATCTGAACTCGCCATTACGGATAGTTCTTTTGTTTACATGCGTCATGGAAACTGATTCTGCACGATACTACATTTTGACCTGTGAAAATAACCTATACCAGTTTGAATGCACAATATGAACAGGTGGACTAGAACTTTAAGAAGTAAAGTTGTGGATATTGAAATTACATGTATATCATAAACTGCAATTTCCATACCTGTTGTCCCATAGCATACGACAGGTCACGATAATTTGAAGATATTCTCATTTTTGAAAAAGTAATTATTAACATTTCTACGGGCCGTTCATGTATTTAATTATTTATTGTATTACTATTCTGCAGTGGATAACTATCTTAGAATATATTATTGTTTTACAAAATGTTTTCAGCATCCTTTAAATTTATGCTGTCTATCTATACATTTAAAACAAAATAAGATAACTTCATCTCTGCATTGCAACAGGTGATGGTACTATTAGGTATTATTATGCTTTCTTTAAATTTCTTCTGTAATATAAGTTCATACGATATTTTGGCATATCACAAAGAATCATATAGCGTTGATATAATATGGGAAAATAGTACATCTATTATGCCAGTTTCACGTGGGGAAGGGTTTCTAGCTGTCTGTCAAGCTATATATAGCTAGTCCACGTGCAAGGGGCGGATCAAATCTGTCAATATATCATAGTCGCCACAAACATTAGTATGCATGTTACTGTTTTTAATACTTGTTATTGTTGTTAATTAAATTTCAAACTTCAAAAATCTTTATATTTTTAAAGCCATAGATTAAACAAAGAATATTCGCACACTTTCAAGACTGTCTGATCCAATATATTAGTCACCAATATCAGGACCTCCTTTATTGTAATAATTTTCAATATATGTTGTCTACATATAGCAGTCAGCATAATAATAATAATAATAATAATGTTGTGTTAGCAATGACTGCCATATAATGGTCGTGCACTATGTCTTCAACCCTGATCACTATATTGGCATAGTGATTGCTAACACAACATTATTATATAAATATAGTTAGTCTGTTTATGTATGATTCCCGACAATATACAAAATATAATCATGTGTGCCAAAGCCTACCTTTACTAAGTCAACACTATATTTATTTCCTTTCATAACTCAGCAAGCGACACCTGGTATATTAATTTATGATGTGAGTTTGTAGGAGGTTTAGGGGTAATTTTTTCTTTAACTCTTTCAATTGACCATATATTTCAAATATGACTGTGACTCTGAACCATAAATATATCAGGAATGTATTTAAAGTTTAAAGTTCATATATTTCCTTTCATTTTAGCATGTGGAGACTCTAAAGTGTCATATTTCACCATCATGTGCTGTTACTAAGAATGTGGTTACTTTGAGCAATTTAATCTGAATCTCACATTTAATAAGGTCGGTTATATTGTTGTTCTACATCTCTCAATCAAAAGATATAGCTTTGATTATACTTAGAGGGTTCTAGCCCTTTAAATCAATAGCATGAAATCACAAGCATGCTTTTATTCAGTTGACAGGCTTTGGGAATATAAGGGTATGCTTTGGTATCAGTCCCAAAGCTGCCCACCTTACTGCCCTGTCATCTCATATTAGCTTCTCCCTTCTTCGGTTTGCGAGTACACCGCTTCATTTACATGTATTATTATGAATGACTTCCAAGACGAAACCCATATGCTTACACTTACCCGACTATTAGAAAACGGCCAACGATTTTGAAGCATTCGAAATTCGTAGTACTATCTCCAATCTGTTGAATGGAAGTAGTGTCACTGAATTTCCAAAAGCCTTTTGTATTGTCCCCAGTCGTCAACGTAAATACTTTATTACGCCGGTTACATGGAAAGATGCATTTTTGACCTGAAACCAATGTACATAATTATAGGCGTGCATATCAAACTTTGGCAGCCATCAAGTGACTTGTATTATGTCTTAAATAATTAGATACTCTATAATGTGCTAACATAAGAGTCAACGAAATACAGTAAATATAAATTGCTCAAAAACAAATAAAGTTAGAATAAATGTGGGTCTATTTTATATATCTGCAATATTTCATCTTTTTTAAATATGTTCCACCAAAAGTATACATTCGAAAGAAAATACGTCGATTTTATATTGAACATGTCAGACTTTATCAGTCATGCTTAGCTTTGATGTTCAATGTTATGTTGTGTTGCGCTGCGCTTTATTTGGTGTTATGTTGTTTTGTTTAGTTTGATTTGTTTGATATATTTTTTGACAATATCTCTGAAATATTTTCTTCCTCACAGCACCTTCGGGTTTCTCTAACATTTGTTAATCGGTAAATTGTCCATATCTAAAATCGTCCTGGGTAGCACTAAGCGGGTTTTCAACAAAACGGTCTTCAATTGGATAATGATTAAGAAATGACAGAGTAAAGAATGAGAATGAAGTTAGATATTTTCTAATCCAGATTTCAGTGTTACAGTTATTGGCACTGACCAACTATAAACAGGTTTAACGGACAATAGTGGGAAACTTTGTGGATTGGAAATAAATAATATTTTAATTCGACAGGAATTCAATTTCATAGGAAAGGGATCGAACTATTACACCGAAAAGGAAAAAGGACATGTATTTCAAGGGTTTAACTGTAAAATAAAGCTTACTAGTTCAAAGAGCGGTCATTGAAATATTAAGTCTTACAATACACTTTAATGGACGGAATCGAAGAATACGTCTGCAATGGCATGATCAAATTCAACAATATACATATACTTACCAAAATGGATTAATTGAATTATATGTATAAATGACAATGGTCACAATAAAATTTCTCTAGCTAAGATCAGTGATTTGTAACAGGGCTGTATGATTATATGTAACACTAACAGTAAACCAAATACACATGGTGGACATATGGGTTTGCATTACAAATCACGCGTTAAAAATCTAGAATTTTATTCTATAGATAACACACATTAATCGCAACATAGAAATGTACATGAAATAAATGTTAAACGAGAAACCATTATTTATTTCATGTTTATTAATAAAATGAAAAACCAATATTACCACAATGTCTGAACAATTCCAAAATCAAATATCAAAATGGCATAAACTAGCAAGATCAATATTCACACGAGGGGATTACGTCATCAATTCGTTTTATAAATGGTGGTAAAAATCTGGTTAGTGAAAATAGTCTGCGACAAACAGAGGACCAAATTCACCGAGATCATGGAGACAAATCCCCACAGCACGCCTATCATTGACGAAGCTATGGAAACGGTCGGCGGAGGGGGCAGACAATGCATAAAGTAAAGCTGATGATGACTGGACATGGCATATTTCCAAATTCAAGAGTGGGATGTAAGCATGAATCCTTGATATCAGACATACCGACTGTCACATGTTCATTATTGATGTCAACAGGGTAGAGACTAGGAGCGTACTCATCCGCCTGTTATTAAGTTGACCTCGACAATACTAAAATCCAATCCTGCAAGTGTATCCAGTGTTGTTAGGTCAATGGACATTACGAAAACACATAATTTAAAATACAAATGTATGCAAATATCGACAAAATATAAACAGATCGATTAAATTTTTTGTGAACGAATTTCGCCTAAAAGTTATGATATTTCTGGATGCAGGACTGTCTAATGATATATGCCACACATGATTTATTGGATAACATATTTCAAAGTATCGGTACAAATAACTTGGTCATGCTAACATAGACATATGTTTCTCTGATGCTACTGTTCATATTCCCGACAGTGAAACAGACATGACCTTGCTGTGATGATGTACGTTCAAATGTTTTCTATTGCTCCTTTCTAAATACAAATAATAAAAAAACATCAACTGAAACTTTGAATTTTACTTATGTGTTATAGCAGATAGCAGATACAAATTCTTAGAGCATGTCGATCTTATCGAAAATTTATCGAAAATTAATATAAACAGATACTTGTTTAAATGATCCCGAAGGCCATTGAAAACTTTATTTGTTTGCAGCACCCATATATCAGAGATATTCTGATAGGAAACACAAGGTGTGGAATATCCTATCAATATAGAGATACACACACCATATGTAGTACTACTGGAATGTTGTCAGGAAAGCTTACAATGTGTAAATTTAAATCATGTCAAGTTTCGTTCTCAACCGACCCTAACTACCAATTCAAGGAGTAGGCCAAGGCATGAAGAAGATCAAGCTGTTTCTATGGTATCCGCTATACTTAAAGTTCAAAGCGATAAATACGATCACTATAGTCACCATGCACTAATTTTCGTAGTGAAAAGACATAATCTATATAGAGGAATATACTGTGTCAGTTCATGTGAAGTAACATGTATTCTTGATACTTACAAGTTAAGTATTGCTTATTGAGAGTGGCTTGATACATATTGGATAGTATGAACTGATATTTCAGAGCTTGTGTTTCCTATCAGGATGTCCTTAATAGACATTTAAATTATTTGGCTTTCAAATATTTTGGCCACATGATGAAAGTTATTCCAGATTCGCGTCGTGTGCATTTATGTATTAACAGAGGGTTACTGCTAACACGGAAGACAACTCAACAATGGGCACGTTTTAGGTTCTCCATCATTATTGGTCGACTGCTACAGAATATTTGTATCGCAGATGACCACGCATATGTTCCTTCTGTCATGGACACACACCCGCCCTGTTACCTTGTTCTTCACTAATCTACGAATATCAACGTATGCGAACATTAGGAACACGACATATGACACTAGAACATGAATAGCTTACCCTTCCGAAGCACATGAGCTCAACACCGGTGATTAGTTTGGTCCGTGTTGCTCGATCCATTCTTATGTTCTAGTTTTTTGTTTTGGTGACCATTTGTAGCCTATTTGCGCTTTTAGAATATTCTCTCGTTCGATTCACGGCTTTTAATTTATTTGCTAGTATGTTCAAACCTTTCGTTGACAAACCCGCAACATGAATTTTCCATTATATATTCCATGCGCTTACAGTACATTCAGTGTTCAGAACTTCACTGGTCAGAATATCTATTTTCAAACATTCCCGGTTAACACCAATAAAGTACAATTTAAATATTGCCAAAACTGTTTCCCGAATATTTGTTTTCATGTTTGACAAAACAACTTATATATGAATACATTAAAAGTTATATATAATTACATTGTCGTAGACTTATAGTGTGCATATACTTCCTTTTAAAATGAATCATCTTCCTGTGTAAAAAATTGTGTTTTGACAACCGCCGCCATTTGCATAGAGCGTACACAAAGAGGGTAAGTTAACGTTTTTGTTAATGGTAAATAATAATACAATTATGGATTGATTGATTGGTGTTTAACACAAACATTAGCAGTATTTAAATGATTAAATATTTATAATTCATCTAAAAATAACACTTGAAATAGTAGTTATTAATTAAATGTTGATAATTGTCAACCAAGGATAACATTTCTTCAACAACAAAACCTTTAGAAATAAGACATATTTGTGTATAAGGCAGTCGGGTTATATGCATAGATAACATAATTTATTGATGCATTTATGTACAATATATAGAACAAAATATTTCTGTTAAATATTAAAACAATATTTAATATGTATGCTTAGTTTGACATGATTTTGCTTAATTTACTAATTATAATTGACATAGCCTGTACATTTGCTGTCATTTGATTTGTTTTGTTTATGTTATTAATGTATTTGTATGGAGAGGGACTAGTAAGTTGTAAAAACTTGTTCCCAATCCAATTGTATATATATATTGACAATAAAATCATTATAAAGAATAAAGTAACAAAATATACAATATGGACAATATGTAACCATGGAATACAAAAATCACACTGGGATATTGATATAACCTGGAAGGACATACATATGATATTAATATATGTATGAAAGCATCCTATTTTGGCTTTTCAGATTTCACTGTCAAATGCACACAATCTAAAAAAAAATATGCTTGCATGTCGAAGCAATGTTCAGTTTAAACTGATCTCTCTATGGCTAGACATCAATAACAAATGTACAAATAAATAAGAAATGAAACTCATCTCCTGAGAATGAGAATCACAAGTTATTAATTCGAATGTTACTTCAATGCCCGTTGTTAGGCAAACATTTATTTTTTGAAGTCTAAGTAAGCAATCATTTAAATTTAAATAGGAATATGGTAAAATATCTTTAATATCGAGCATGTGTTCCTCGAAAAGTGATACTTGAACACATCTGAATGATGTGCAACACTTGCATGCCAAATGTACATAGAGTGCTGCTTTAACATTTATCTCAAACAATCGTCACTTAAAACACATCGTCCATCCATACTTAGGAGAACAGTCATTTACACTTGATTATTTCACAGAGAGCTATTTTCGCCAAATAAGAAATCATTCGTGTTTTTATTCCTAATTTATCATGACATCCTCCCAGTTCCCCATCAACAATTATAGCTATGCGATTAGAGTTACTAAAACTATCATAATTTTGAACTCAGCCATTACAAAAACATAAATTGATAAAGGTGTAATATTATCTCTAAATAAAACATGACTATCACGAGAAAATGTAGCTCGTTCAAACAACCTCAAATTGTATCAAAAGAAATAGATGAAAACGAATTAAACGACATGTGTTATGCTGCAGAGCGCCTATATCGGCGGTGGTTTTATTTTGCCGTTATTGGAAGATTTGACTAAACACGCCTAATATAAACACCACCAATATTTCACAAGGTAGAAGATATCGTGACGTATTCTAATATATACTACTACTAATAGAACCCTCTCAACAACAGCTTTTTATTCAAAATCATTCGACTTATTTACAGTATAATATAGCCAATTATTTCTGTTATTGTTAAAATAACTTTGATTAAACAATTGTATCAGCATTTAAATTGACATTTAACAATCATCTGTATCTGTCTTATTGTTAAATAACATTACATTCTGAACACAGGCAGATTAATTAGGAATACCAGTAAATTAAATCATAATTAAATATTAATGAAATCAATTATCTCATTTTAACATAATTAGCTTACAGTAATGCGTTCACAATCAATAAAAAAATAAAAAAATAAAACAAAGCAGTATTTTTTTTCTTTTTCTTTTCATATAACCGCCAAAATAAATATTCACCAACAAATCGGATTTATAAAACCGCACAATGCTGACACCGCAGATATAAAGCGCTCTCTGATTCAACAAATATGGTCGATTTGCAAGTAACGGTCTCTGTATGACTATGCACCAATATAAAAAGAGGGTTGGGATCTCATTAACCGGTTTATTCCCACCACATTTATGTGCCTGTCTTAAGTCAGGACGTGGATTTCCAACGTCATATGTCTTCTTCATGTTTAATGAGTTGAGGTGAGATCTGATATTGCCAGCAATATTGGGCATCATTGTTTAATCTTACTGTTCATACCCTTATTTAAAAGTTGATTGAATGGCTGATTGTATTGACATCACACAAAAATACCAAGTTTACAAGATCACAATGCAACGTTTAACGTGTTATTATGGAAAGTTTAAAGAAACCAATGAAATCATAAAAAGCCGTCAATAGCAGAAGTACTGACAAAACAAAGGCCGAGAGAAAGATAAATAAAGGACAAAGAATAATCTACAAAACATTATATTGTTGCTTAAGAGCAAGAAGATCCCCAGTGCAAAAAGGAGTAAACTCATTTCTCCTGTAAGGTAGGGAGTTGTTGATTCACTAGTGACAGCCGCCGTGTTAATCTTGTTAAAGATCAGTGATAAGTCATGTGTTTGTGGGGCCTATCACAGAAACGTTGTGGGTTCGAGCCCAGCTTTGTAAATTAGAAAAAAAGGATGCACTCGACTCTCAGACGCAAGTGATACATTTTACCAGTTGCTTTCCCTTGGTCGGTGATTCTCTCCGGGTACTCCGGCTTCTTCCATCACTAACACTGGTCGAATTGATATAGCTGAAATATTGCTGAAAGTGGCTTTAAGCAAGATAAATCAATCAATCAATTTATGTGTTTGCAAAGTTATTCCATACGCTTAGTAAGCATACTTAATATGTGATAAAAGCTTGAAGATATCAAAATGATTAATCAGGACTGGCAAATGACCAAAGGAAAACGAACAAGACGGCAAACAATGAGCAACAAAACCCCAATGAAAAACCAAACCCTCATACATGTGCTCCGGAAGGGTGAATAGTTCCTACTCCACTAATGACACACGTCGTGTTGTCAATAATTCAATGTTAAGTCATGTAAGATGAAAAAAGGAGATAGTTATTTCGGTAAAGGGAACAAATAGTTAGTCATGTAAGGGTTAAGTCTGCGATGACTTCAACATAACCAATAAGAACCATTGAGAGTTTATGTTGATCGAGTCTTTGTTCTTTTCATTTTCTTTTTCTTTCTAATTCTGTGTTTTTGCTTTGCTTTGTTTTTATTTTGGATCGTCTCTTTTTCTCTCTGAATCTGGTACTCTTGAGATTGTCTTATTAGTTAGTAAATAGCACAAATTTCCTGAAATCATAGACTGTGTGGTAGACAAAATATAAAGAGGTGACCCCTTTTCCTACGGCTCCTACCCCTACCTCTACCGGAGATAAACAACATTGCATCCCTATTTATTAGTAAGGTCAATTGGAAGAAAGTAGTGTCAACTTGAGGATACAAAAGAGAAGGCTTCCAATGCAAAAATCGTGAACGGGTTTCACGTAACAGTTATGACATTAATGGATTCAGGACTACTTAATGATGCATACCCTACATGATTTATTAGATAGCACACTTCAATGTATTGGTACAAATCACTTTGTCATGCTACCATAGACATATATGTCTCTGATGCTACTGATCATATTCCCGGCAGTGAAACAGACATGATCTTGCCGTGATGATGTGCTTCCAAATGTTTTCTATTGCTCCTTTCTGAATACACATCTTAGAAAAAAAATCAACTGGTGCTTTGAATTTTACTTCATGTGTTATAGCTGAGACAAAATCTTAGAGCATGTCCATCTTATCGGCAATTTATCGATAATGATCAGGAACTGATATTTGTTTAAATTATCCCGATAGCTATTGACAGCTTTATTTGCTTGCAGCACCCATACATCAGACATATTCTGATAGGAAACACAAGGTATCGATTTAGAGATACATACCCTTTATGCAGTGCTACTGGAATGTTGTCAGGAAAGTTAACAATGTGCACATTTAAATCATGGCAAGTTTCGTTTTCAACCGACCCTAACTAACAATACAAGGAGTAGGCCAAGAAATGAAGTAGACCAAGCTGTATCTATGGTATCCGCTTTATTTCAAGTTGAAAGAGATAGAAACTATCACGATCATTATAGTCACTAAGCATTAAATTCGTCAGTGATACGGCATTATCTATATAGAGGAATATGCAGTGCCAGCTCATGTGGAGTAACATTTATTAACATTTATTGTTTCCATACTTGTAAGATAAGTATTCTGATGTTTATTGAGGGTGTCCTGATACTTATTGGATAATATGAACTGATATTGCAGAGCTTGCGTTTCATATCAGGATTTCCTAAATATACTTTAAAATTATTTGGCATTCAAATATTTTGGCTTAGAACGTACATGATGAAGTTTATTCCAGATTCGCGTCGTGTCCCTTTATTGTTTTAATAAATGGTTACTGCTTATGTAGTATCTGCCTTTTTTTGGGCATCAACAAGTAACACTATCTCAAGGGGCAGGGTTCTTTATTGTTGACCAAACCAATGAATATTGATATATAACACTGAAATAACAATATAAACATACTAAATAATACATCAATTATAAAATTATCACAGACTTAACTATAATACATATCATACAGCACAATGTGTTATAATAGGTAACCTTATCCTACTCTGTCTTTCAACAAAAATGAATTACTTTCTACTTGTTTTTTTTTTATATTTCAAACACTTTATTCAGATAAACACATATATAGGGAGTGGATGTAGTCGAGTGGTCTAGGGCGCTGGACGTAAGGCTAAGCGAATGGTGCTGCAGTGTAACAATGGTGTGGGTTCAAATCCCGTCGAGGGAAGAACAAAAATTTGACAGCTCTAAAATCTAATTCTAACACTGTTTGGTTTAATTTTCAGACGTATATAATATTTAGTATTAACCTAGTATCCTTTAAAGTAACTTTGAGATCCAGTGGGACAGATATATTGTATGGTTGTCACTTGCTTCTAGACGTTTGTATAATATACTTTATTTCCTGTGACTGTATAATGAATATTTCTTCATTATCCTATCCAATATATTAAAAATTGCTGAGTTAGATTGCTGTCAAATTATAATATTAAGTATATATGTACCATCTACACACGCTTATACACATGTCTTACGCCTATCCCTAGATTTGCCTTACGAGACAAGGTAACACTACGACTATTGAAGCTCCTTTTTTAGGGAGTGGATGTAGTCGAGTGGTCTAGGGCGCTGGACGTAAGGCTAAGCGAATGGTGCTGCAGTGTAACAATGGTGTGGGTTCAAATCCCGTCGAGGGAAGAACAAAAATTTGACAGCTCTAAAATCTAATTCTAACACTGTTTAGTTTAATTTTCAGACGTATATATATATATATATATATATATATATATATATATATAATAATAAAATACTGCATAAGTAGTCGCGATATCACAGATATATTTAACAATATTTTTAACACAATGATATAATTATATTTTTATTTTCAGTATTTAGTAGAAGTTTATATCTAAAACATTATCATTTACATTACAACATACATTATTACTCCACCATTAAATTTAATAAAAGGAAACCTTTCAAAAACTGCCAAAGGTCTCACTTTTAATTGAGATAAAATATTAATATATAATATATTTTAATTAACATTTTTGTTTTCAAATTGTTTAACATTTCTATTTAACCAAACTGTTTTACAATACAGAGATATAATCATTAAAATTACACTGCTTACTTTAACATTACTAATATCAATTTCTTGGAGCATGATATTTTTGAAATTTAAACAAATAATGCCATTTGACAAAGCAGATATCCAATTTGTAATTAATAATAGCAGTTCTGAGTTAAAAGTACATTCGAAATCAAATGCCTTAAAGCTTCCACTTCTTTACAAAAAACACGTTTTAGAAATATTATATTTAAACATTAAAATATTAACAGGTATAATTTCATGAATAATTCTCTAGAAAACTTGTCAATAAATTTATCAGAAACATTTTTGAATAAAACAGAATAATCAATATCGACATGTCTTTCAACTATTTTTATAACAGGATCATCACTATCTAATAATATACGTTATCAGTCTCGAGATGCTATATATCCCGTTTTAAAGGGCAGTGGTTTTGCTAAAAGACGAGCGTCAGCCGAACCTTTAAACAAAACCACTGCCCTTTAAAACGGGATATATAACATCTAGAGACTGATAACATTTTTTTCTGAATGTTCCAACATTAATAAGTATATCCTTATTATAGGAAAAACATAAATACGTGTATCTTTGGACAAAGATCACAGAGAGCGATTATTGATTTTCTGTCATCTTGTGAAATGTGTGCCATCTGCTGTGCACATTGTCAATGGACAGCACATAGGTGAGAGCGATTATTGATTTTCTGTCACCGCACGGCTTCCCTGAAGTTTTAAAAGTACCTTTTTAGTCAATCAAAATTATACTTGCCACGAGAACATCAGATACTAGATTATATAAAGATGTTGTACTATGTTGTTCTAATACACTGTCACTACATTTATCCTTGAAGCTATTCAATACCTTTAAACATTTCTTATAAAAACGTGACACAAGGTGACTATGTGGAACAAATAGTGATGCTAAAGTAAAATTTAAATCTCTTAATTTGTAGCCTATCCAGTTGATAGAAAAGTTTACAAATGTTACATTTCTATCTAGAATAATATCTTGTATATGTTTAGTAAAAACATATTTTATTAATTAATTCAATATTACACATTATGATAATACACATATAAATTATATACATTTAAATTAATCAATAGGATTCGGAAACAAGTGGTTAAACTTATATTAATCCGTATCCCTGTTGTTATCTGGTGTTCAAGGTTTAATTAGTATATGTTTTAAACGTAAGGTATACAATTTGTATTCAATGTTTACAAAAGTTTAGCAATGTTTAGGCAATTACATTGTTTTACGGGCCAATGGCTCCGATTTAGAATTCCATACAAATTTAAAACATAAATGTTGAAATATTTACAAATATACCGTTTTGACACATGTAAAACACAACCTATATACCATATCTTTGATGAGGCTAGTACATTTACACCAATATATTTTTCTAATAAAGACAAATGTCTAGATTTCCATAAATTTAGCACTTTTTCAAATTTGTCATAAATAGGATGCCAAATATCATCTTATGTTACATTATTACCAATTTTAAAACGAACAATGTTTACACATTCTACAAAATCAATACCAAATCTATAATTATCTATTCTATCGTTCCATCCTACTAACCATAAACCTTTTGTTTTATTTTTTTTTTCAATTTAGAACCTAGCGCTTTACCAAATAGTAAGTTTGTCAACATGTATTCTCTCTATAAACAATGTAGTTATACTAGAATCAATATATAACTTGACAATATTATACCAATAAATTACAATTGTCTGGTAATAATATAGCCGACATATTTCTAAATTACAAAATAGTATTCTCTTCTAATTATAAAAAAACATGTTAGAATCATACAGTATTCTGTGTATGTATTGTACTACAATGTACTAGTATTCAATTAATTATAAACATTATCGATTTAATACAAAAGTTAATCTGTATTACAGATTTGATTAAAATAGACAAATCTGACAAGGGAGAATACTCTTTATGCACTTTACAAATGTATCACACAAGCCAAATTGTCTGTACATAAAATACATAAACAATAAACGATGCTTACCACTTGTGGAGCGTGTTTACTTGGTCGTTAAATAATGATACAGGTAAACAATCTAAATACACCAGTACAAGTTATACATCAAGTCATGCAAACCAAAATTACACATTTATAGCAAAAGGACTAAATGTCAATATAAGTATACATAATATATATACATACAATTCATATATTTGCTGTAAATAAATATACAATGTACTTTTAAAAAACGATAAACATATTAACTATTAGCGTAGCGAGTTAAGCTACCGATTTGTTTACATCTGTATTTTGTCCGTTCATTTCCAAATCGGAGCAACGAGAAAATTATCTATCATTAACATAATATGGTGTAATTTCACAGGTAATGATTTTATAAAACCGACCTAGATATAACTGAATTAAATGCACATGTCATTCACTCACTCAGGTGTTATGGACGGGTGACAAAAAAGGGGAAGTTTAAATCGGAAAATAAGATATCGTTGTGCAATTTGTTAATGTGAATAACTAATTAGAAGCAGTTAAAAGAAGTAAGACTTACAGTTATTAGAGTTAATTCTCAGCATCAGTTGGTCTATATATGTGGACATTATTGTCAGTCGTTTTCTGTCGTTATTCGCTATGTACAACCAATCCGTTCAATGTCCAGTGTTCGTCTGTCATCCTGCACGAGCAAATTAACATTTCCCGCCAGAAGAAAACAACCAATGAAATCCGTTTCAAATATAACCCCCGTGATTATTTACATGATCTTTACTGAGCAACAAGTACTCATAGTAAAGATATAAGTATCTAAGGGTAAAACCCTAAACACAAATACTCTGCAAATGTTAAATAAATCGTTTTCAAATACTAATTTTAATACTAATTTTATTTATAAGAATATCAGACATTTAAATGAATATGAAATACGAATTTAATAAATGGTGATAAAATAACTCTGCTACACTTACATGGAAGATCAGTCAACATTTATCCGTGAACATATTCACAAGGTCAATATGTGGAACAGATAGTGATGCTAAATTAAAATTTAAATCTCTTAAGTTGTAGCCTATCCAGTTGATAGAAAAGTTTACAAATGTTACATTTCTATCTAGAATAATATCTTGTATATGTTTTAAACGTAATGTATACAATAGTTTAGCAATGTTTAGGTAATTACATTGTTTTACGGGCCAATGGCTCCGATTTAGAATTCCATACAAATTAAAACATAAATGTTGAAATATTTACAAATATACTGTTTTGACACATGTAAAGCACAACCTATAAACCATATCTTTGATGAGGATAGTACATTTAAACCAATATATTTTTCTAATAAAGACAAATGTCTAGATTTCCATAAATTAGCACTTTTCAAATTTGACATAATTAGGATGCCAAATATCATCTTATGTTACATTATTACCAATTTTAAAACGAAAATGTTTTACACATTCTACAAATCAATACAAATCTATAATTATCTTTTCCATGCTCCTTACTATAAACCTTTTGTTTTATTTTTGTTCAATTTAGAACCTAGCGCTTTACCAACTAGTAAGTTTGTAAACATGTGTTCTCGTTATAAACAATGTCGTTATACGTGAATCAATTTATAACTTGATAATATTATACCAACAAATTCCAATTGTCTGGTATTAATATAATTGACATATTTCTAAATTGTATACCCTTCCAATTATAAGAAAAACATGTTAGAAGTATACGGTATTCTGTGTATGTATTGTAATATTCAATTAATTACAAACATTATCGATTTAATACAAAAGTTTAGTCTGCATTCCAGATTTGGATAACATAGATTTTTATTTCATTTGACATAAAATAGACAAATATGACAAGGGAGAATACTCTATATGCACTTTGCAAACGTACTACACAAGATAAAATCATCTGTTCATAACATATG
Organism: Bathymodiolus brooksi; assembly: GCA_963680875.1. NCBI lineage: Eukaryota > Metazoa > Mollusca > Bivalvia > Mytilida > Modiolidae > Bathymodiolus > Bathymodiolus brooksi. Next base: position 35,389,885 of record OY804580.1, on the reverse strand, counting down.
TAAACATTAGCGATGCTTTTCACCTGTGGAGCGTGGCTACTTGGTCATAAAATAATAGTACAGGTTAACAATCTAAATACACCAGTACAAGTTATACATCAAGTCTTGGAAACCAAAAATTACTCATTTATAGTAAAAGGACTACATGTAATATACACAAAATACATATACATACAATTCATATATTTGATGTAAATAAACATACAATGTACTTTTAAAAAGCGATAAACATATTAACTATTAACGTAGCAAGTTGAGCTACCGAATTGCTTACATCCGTATCTTGTCCGTTCATTCCCGAATCAGATCAAGTGAGAACATTTCCTATCGTTAACATAATATGGTGTAATTTCACAGGTAATAACATTTAAAAAAAACTACCTAGATATAACTGAAGTAAATGCTCATGGCATTCATTCATCTAGGTATTATGGGCGTGTGACCAAAAAGGAGGAGTTTTAATCGGAAAATAAGATATCGCTGTGAAATTTGTTAATGTGAACTAATTAGAAGCAGTTAAAAGAAGTACAACTTACAGTTATTAGAGTTAATTCTCAGTATCAGTTGGTCTATATATGTGAACATTATTGTCAGTAGTTCGCTGTCGTTATTCTCTATGTACAACCAAACCGTTTAATGTACAGTGTTCGTCATTCTAGTCCTACACGAACAAATTATCATTTCCTGCTAACAGAAAACAACCAATGAATTCCGTTTCAAATATAAATCCCATAATTATGTACATGAACTTTACTGAGTAAAACGTACCCACAGTAACGCTATAAGTATCTAAGGGTAAAACACTCAATAAAAATACCCTGCAAATGTTAAATAAATCGTTTTCAAATACTAATTTTAACACTAATTGTATTTATAAGAATATCAAACAATTAAATGTATATTGCATACGAATTTAATAAATGGTGAAAATATCACTCTGCTATGGAAGATAAGTCAGGATTTCGAGAGTTTGTGGTCTCCATCATCATTGGTCAACTGTTACAAAATATCTGTATCACAGATAATCACGAATATGTTACTTTTGTCATGAACACAATCCCGTCCTTCTACCTTGTTCTTCACATGTCTACTAATATCAACGTATGTTAACGTGAGTAACACGACAGATGACACTAGAACATGAAGAGCTTACCCTTCCGGAGCACATGCGCTCAACACTGTGTTTAGTTTGGTTCGTGTTGATCAATCCATTATTTTGTTTTATTTTATTATGTTTTTTTTACCATTGTTAGCTTATTTGTATTTTTCTAACTGTATTTTCTGATTTCTATTAATGGCTTTTGCTAACTTCGTTCGTATCACCAAAAATTTCGTTGACAAACCCACAACAGAGAGGGGATTACTGAATTATTAGAAAAATCCATTACTTGTCCATTAGATACTCAATGAGTGCATAGTACAATGAGGGTCCAGAACTTCACTGGTCAAAATATGTATTTTCAAACATTCCAGATCAACACAAATAAAGTGCAATTACAATACTACCAACGCTGTTTCCCGAATATTCGTTTTCATATTTAAAAAACAATTTACATATGAATACACAATTCCTAAGATATATAGTTACATTGTCGTACACTAATAGTGTGCATATACTTCCTTTTGAAATAAATCATATTTCTGTGGAACATTGTTGAAACCCGTCGCCACTTGCATAAAGCGAACAGAAAGAAAGTAAGTTAATTTTATTGTTAATAGTAAATAATACTAAATCATGGATTGATTGATTGGTGTTTAACACAAACATTAGCAGTATTACAGCTATATCGTGTAAAAAGTAAAACGTAACATATATATAAGATACAAATACATATCAACAATCCAAAACAAATGATTACATATTTATAATTCATCTAAATATAAAACTTAGAATATCAATTATTAATTCAATGTTGATAATTGTCAACCAAGGATAACAGACGAAATCCTTTCAGCTTATCGTACCATGAACAAATTAAAACATTAATTTCTTCAAGAACACAATCTTTAGAAATAAGACATATTTCTGTATAAAACAATCGGGTTATATGTATGGATAACATAATTTATGTAGGATTGTATTTATCATATATACAGCAAAATATATCATATGTACAATGTGCAACCATAGCAACACAACAACCACACTGAGATATTGATGTAAGCCGGATGGACATAAATATGGATATAATTATATGTATTTTGGCTCTTCAGATTTCACTGTCAAATGCTTACAAGCTAAAACAAATATATAATTAGCATGTCGAAGCTATGTTCTGTTTAATCTGATCTCTCTATGGCTAGACATCAAGTAGAAAAGTACAAATATATACGGCATGAAACTCCTCAGAATGAGAATCACAAGTTATTAATTCGAATGTTACTTCAATGATCATGGTCAGTCAGCAATTATTTAAATCTAAATAGGAATATGGAAAATGTATCTTTAATACCAAGTATTTGTCCCTAGAAAAGTGATGCTTGCACAAATCTCGATTATGTTCAACACTTGCCTGCCCAATTTACATAGAGTGCTGCTTTAACCTTTAATCTAATACACCTGGTCCATCCACACCAAAGAGAATAGTCAATTAAACATGATTATTTTCCTGAGAGCAAATTTCGCCAAATAAGATACCATTCATGTTTCTATTCCTAATTTATCATGGTATCCTCCCAGATCCCATCAACAATTATAGCAATGCAAATAAAGATTGTGGTTGTGTGTACCGTAAAAGCGAAAACATTTATAAAAGTATAGTAGTATGACTGTTAAATAGTAGAATGAAGAAAAAAAACATGACCGTCACGAGAAAAGGTAAGTCGTGCAAACAAACTCAAATTGTATCAAAAGATATAGATGAAAAGGAATTAAACGACATGTGATATGCTGTATAGCGCCTATATTTGGTTTTAATTTGGAGCTATTGGCTGATTTGACCAAAAGAACGCTAAATATAAACACCGTCAACATTTCACAAGTTAAGAGATATCGTAATCTAATATATGACATTCAACAATCATCTGTATCTGTTTTATTGTTAAAATAACATTACAATATGAACAACGACAGATTAATTAAGAATACCAGTTAATTAAATCATAATTAAATAGTAATGAAATCAATTATCTCATGTTAAAATAATAAGCTTACTGCAATGTGTTCAAAATGCAACTACAAAAAAAAAAAAATATCCACCAAGAAATTAGATTTATATAACTGTCATATGTTGACACCGCAGATATAAAGCACTATGCAGCATTCGGTTCAACTTTCAAATGACGCTCTCTGTATGACTTAAAAATACACAAATTATCAAAAGAGGGTTAGGATCTCATTAATTGGCTTAACCCCACAACATGTGTGAGCCTGTGTCAAACCAGGACGTGGATTTCCAACGTCATATGTCTTCTTTATGTTTAATGAATTGAGGTGAGATGTGATTGTTCGATTTCTTGATATTGCCAGAAATTTTGGCGATCATTGCTTAATCTTTCTCTTCTTAACCTTATTTAAAAGTTGATTGATTGGCTGATTTCATTAACGTCGCACGACGATACCAAGTTTACAAGATCATATTACAATGTTAAAAATGTTATGAGGGAAAGTTCAAAGAAACCAATTAAATAATAAGAAGCCGTCAATTGAAGGACAGACAATACAAAGGCCGTGAGAAAGATACAGAAAGGACAAAGAATAATCTGCAAAACAAGTGCAATTGTAGCATAAGAGCAACACGAATCCCAGTAATCGCGGGGTGAACCCATGTGCTCCTTTAGGGTAGGCAGTTGTTGCTCCACTAGTGACACCCGTCGTGTTACTCTTGTGAAAGATCAGTTATAAGCTATGTGTTTGTAAAAGTTATTCATACATTTAGAAAGTGTATTTAATATGTGATAAAAGCTTGAATATATTAACATGAATATTCAAGACAGGTAATACAATGGCCACAGGAAAAATGCATGTGCTCCGGATGAATAAGCAGTCCCTGCTCTACCAGTAATACCCAACGTGTTACTCTTGTCAATAATCTGGTGTTAGGTCATGGATGAGGAAAGATCGAGTTTGCGATTTCGGCAAAGTTAACATATAGTTAGTCATGTTACGTAACAGTTAGGCATGTCAAATCCATGATGACTTCAACTTAACCACTAAGAACCATTGGTGCATTAACTTGCTGATTAGAAGGAACCATCTGTCAAGAAATCATGATATGAACCACAAGCTCTGGAATAGTAAGAGTACACATTACTTTCGTCATTTATTCCATATACTAGTTCCCAAAAACGTATTTGCATAACATTAATGTCTTTATTTTATCTGACCAATTTCGATTTTCTTTCTATAGAAGTAGATGTTGTGATTGAATCGGAATCAGACGATGAGCTAGAAGAAATGAGTTATTTAGAGGAAGTAAGATTTTCTATTAGAAATTGAAAAACCGAGAAATGGGTAGCGATGAAACATCTTAAATATTCATTGTCATAATTTGTTTTTACTCGTGTCAGTTTAACATTGAGTAAGACATTTGTCACAGTTCGTCAATTGTCAACAGTGTGGTTATGTTTTGTTTTTCATTTTACTACAAACCAAAAGTCGCATAAAAAGGAGATGTATATGAGATATTTGATGTAAAACAAAAGCCATAATAGGAACAGTCAAGATCTGACAATCTTATTCTCTAAAACAGAAGTAATTAGAAATTAGACCTTGTGGTGGAAAATCGTCTAATATCACGACATAAATAATAGGAACAGTCTAGATATGGGAAATCTTATAATAACACGACATTAAGTTAGGGCAACATTATATATTATTGTACTAACAAGTTAACAAGCTTACCACATCTGTACATGAAATAATTAGAGCGAAAAGTGACTCCTCAATATATTGAATCTGAAAATTAGTTAATTGATATTTCTGAATAACTAATTTGTGCCCATAATACCAGTTTAACTCCGCCACTTTTTATTTTTACCATTCCAAGAAAGTGAGATATCATGTAAATATATATGTGTGTTAGGAGTATATTTCCATGACTATGAAACTGTTCTGACAATGTGGTATTTTTTGTTTTTCATTTTATTCCATCGCATATAAAGTCATGGTAACTAGATCATACTATAGAATTCTGTTTTACCTATATTGTCATAGCTCTACATATTTTTCGCTTACATTGCTAACACATAGTCAGACCTGTATCTGTACCAGTGAGGTGTGGGGAGTGCAAAAACAGCATGCACTAATTTCTAAATGTCTGTGGATTGATATTCAAATTTTCAACATTTTCGGAGATCCTGTCCTCCATTACTCGAAGATGTTTAACAAGTTCTGATATTGACATTTATACAAAGGTTCAGATTATTGTGTTTAACGACACTGTCAACAATATTTCATTCCTGTCTGGGCGGTCCATTGTATTGGTGGAAGAAACTGGAGTACCCGGAGAGAACCACCGCCTGTCGCATGTCACGCACACACGTTATCACATAATGTTGTATCGTACATAACAATCCATATAACTATAATATAATAAAAATAAAAAACATTGTTTTCAGCAATTGTTGGATGCTATTCGACGGAATGATTTAGATCATGCTGAACAATGCATACGACTGAAAGCAGATGTAAATTATTTCAGAGATGTAATTTGTATATATAGCTACAGATAGTATAAGGTAGTGACCAATACACACCGTCATGTCTCTGTATTGTCTATTCTTGTCTGGCCACTCGATTTATTCTAACGTTTATTTCTCATATGATTCATTCAGAATGTATAATCTAATATCATAGGCAGGTATATCTGAATATCAGGACAACCATTACATCAGTTTTGGCTCTTTCTATTAGTAAGATTTCAAAGATTCGCCAAAGGATAAATATTTGTTTAGTCAATTCGCACATAGTATTCTACTCAGATGCATTAATAATACAAATTGTCGAGGAGCACACACTATGATTGTCCACCTGATATTATAAAGGTGTTCGTTCATCCAACATCAGCTAGTCAGCAAAAGTGTCGTTTACTACCCCATTCTACCCAGCATAACTGCTTCTTCCGGTTCCGGTTCACCAATGTTATTTGCCGCTATCACTATGTATATAGTATATGCGTATAACTGAATATTACCAATAATGATGAGACGGACTTCGAAATGAGCGAGAAAGTGATAACTGTTTAACGGCAAATGAGCAAATTTTTAACTATGCCATGACGTGATAAAGTTAACTTTTTATAAGATGATAATGATGTCTACTTTGTACCAGATCAACACGTTGATATGTATGTCTACAGCACTGAAACAATAGTCCACACGTTCTGTTTATACTAACCAACTAATCTTTACCTCCCTTCGTTAATGTTGGCCGCCTAGTGGAGAAGCTTGACATACACTATTTACAATTTTTGATTTACGGGACTAGCGATCGAGCCTACGTTCTTCTATTCTTTAAAGAACACACTTATGATCACAAAAGGAAATTAGAGGGTCATGTATTTGTGTGCTAAGGCTATCGATGTTGGCCCTCTCTGCGATTTGTGAATTGTTCAGACTGTAAGGTATTTGCTTTATTTTTTCACCAAGACTGTTTAACCAGGGACTACATTAACCGATTTTATCATCCACATTTTATATTTTTGTAAACACCTATTAAATAGTTTGACAACATGTTTTTAGTGGGGTCGCGCTGCTCGATCTTTTCTGTTTTTTTTTCTTTTGACCATTGTGTTGTCTGTCCTTCAATTTACTGCTTCTGGTTACCCCTTTGATATCTTAAATTTTTCTTGGCAATCACATTTGTTGATTAGTTTTTTTATTTATATTCCCATTTTGTTTTAAATCTTGACAATTCTATCTTTCTACATTACCATTGACGGGATACGACTTATTGAAATGTGAATCTGGTAATAGTAAATTATTGTTGTTACAATACGTTTATTTTATTTATGGAAGAACTTTAATAAAACATTAATTTATAGAAAAAAACACACTATCTTGTCTGATATGAAAAACTAACACCAACTTACAGGTAAAGGAAGCAAAGTCACAGTGACACATTATATATCACTAAGACAGTCAATACGTCTGTATTTGCAATGATAGTTGGTTCAAATTTGACACTTGTTTATTTTGTTTAAGTCATCCACCGACAGCATTGTGTACTATTATGGTCAAAGCCATTATACATACGACATTTGCCTCACGAAGAATAGATGTCTGATTGATCAAACTTATCATTTGGACTCTGCGGTCTTTAAAGGACACCTGACACAAAATTTCAAATACACGTTTTTCAATTCATTTCAATGCAATAAAACGAAAAATGCAACTCGCCTCCTACTTATTTGTTGTGCACTAATTTAGAACACAGGGGTTATCGTAATGAAAAATCTGTAATTTCCGAAGATTGACGGAAACTGCCGACAATTTTTTAGATGAATATCCGAATGAGCATGACGTCACTTTGTCTAGAGCAATACATGTCGACGCACAACAGAGCAAAGATGTACGAATGGATAACTTAGCATAGTACGGTATTATTTGTAAGCAAAAGTTAATCTAAGATAACGTTTTTTTATAGTAATAATGAAAATGTTCAGAGTTACTTCGTGTACTGAAAAAAGGGGGAGGTGATGAATACATGTCAACACGCCCCCATTACCAAAGCAACGCTACCAAGTAAATCATCATTTGACCAAAACGCCCCATATAAATTATATAATTTTTGTGAATCAAATGTTTTTAAATATATTCCCGCGATTCATTGTTGTCCTCCAAAAATAAAACTGACCGCCACGATATTTTTTTTCATGAAGCTTGAATTTGGTCTTTGAACAAGTACATTTCTATTTTCAAATTATTTAGGAATGATTTGTATAGTTTAAACATGTAGTAAACGATTACATACATATTATGAGGCACATTTTGTTACACGATTAAACATTAAAACGCCCTAAATGATAATCTTTGTATTTTACCATAAATAGCTAACCAACCATTTTGTCTCATTTAACTATTTATTGATATTCATTTATTTTTGTATGTATTTTTTTTTAAATAGCTGTCATGAAAGATGATATGTACATCGTGTTTAGCTCTGTTGGTAAATGTTTAACTTAGTCACATGCAATGCATGTAGCATCTTCTTGTTTTACTATAAACAGCACTAATATCAATATGTTATTGTCGCAAAAAATGAAGACACATGGATAAGACAGAAGTTGTAAACTTATGAAATCATCTGCAAAAATTGAAGATAACCATAACAGGACAAAACATGCCTAGAATATAAATAAGTTGCACATACTTATCTTTAAGCACAATTGTCCGCGGACCGTATAATATACAAGTTAAATTTCGTTGTCGTCTGATGTAAGATAAACATGTACATACAACGTATTAATTTACTAGACAAATCTTGAGATACAAGACATCACACATGATATCATCGTTTGAGTATAAATTGTTTTTATCACATATTTATACGTAATAACGTCAATTTTGCCTATACGTAACCACCGGAAGTGCCATGGCGATATCAGATATCGGGGTAAAAATCTGATAACATGATATCAAGCCTTTCTATAAATAGATCAATTCATGACTTTTTCCATTACAGGACTGTTATCATCCCTCAACTGATATCGATTACTCATATCCATATAAGTTTGGTGTCTCTATGGGAAATTAACTTTGTTGATTTTATTCCAATGTTGAAATATGCGATACACAGAATAATGCATGCCTTTTTCCATACCAGGACTGTGATCATGCCTCGACCGATATCGACCCTCGGGCTAAACCCCTCTGGTCGAAATTGGTCTCTCGGGTTGATAACAGTCCTGATATGGATGAGGGCATGTATTAATCTATAACTATTAAACGTGTCGTTTTGGCAACAAAAAAGGGGGCGTTTTAGTAAATAATTTTTATTCTGAATACAATGGGAGCGTTTTGTCCTGTTATCGAGGTGATCATTCTCGTTCCCCTAGTTTACATGTACTACTGTGTTTTGTACGAGAACCATTTCCACATTTGCATCAATATTTACTGTCAATCAGCTAAACAATCAATTAATTATAAATGCACGTACTGTCTCCCTTCTTTCACCAAAATCCCATTCAATTCGATATACTTCTTTACAATTAAAATTAAAATATGCATTATGTTCTTTAAAATACTTTTTACTTATCAGGGTGAACGAACCCATGGCGAATGTACCCAGGGCGAATGTGTAGTAGCGGGGCGAACGGACCCGATACCCTTTTCTAATCAATATTTTTTGTAGTAAATTCTCTAAAACCGTAAGTTAAAATGATAAGTAATTAAACGATCTGACTTTCATTAAAACAAAAGATAACACTTATTTTTGTCTTTGACATAATGACATATATTTGCACTGATTAGTAAACTGGATAGCAAAAGTGACGCCATGCTTAGCGTGCCTGGTTGTCAAGCCGGAAAGATGCATATCGGAGTAATCAAGGTCACCTGTGTTTGCACTAACAGTTATCGGGTTTCCTGATTCCTTGTACACAACACAAACACTCAGCTTGATTTTGTCTGTTTATATATTTATGAGTTTTGACTTTCCCTTTGTAAGATTGTTCGGAGTTCGGTAATTTTGTTATTACCCTTATTTAGACAAAAAAAATAGTTGATGTCCGAAGTCCTTTAATGCTAACACAGTTAAATGTGATTGTCGGCATTTTACATACATAAACACATTTATTGTATATGAACTCTTAAGCAAAATTAACCGTAATGTGTGTAATGCCTTTTGTATCCATTGTCAAAGTTGGGTAAATTCACGACATTTGCATACCATTGGACTTGTAATTATTGAGGACAGTTGTATATCACTTGACTAAGTACATACTTAATGCAATTATTTTTAATAAACAACAAAGACAGTTGTATGGCTGATGATTTGTCATAGCTTTAATTCGAGATGTAAAGCAAACAGGCCAACAGAAACATGTTGACAATATTAGCATTGAAGGGTAACCATTCAATGGAAAAGTTCTCGGCTGTTGGGTTAGTCCAAAGCAGCATCAACATAAATCGATAATTTCCGCCATATTAGCATTCATTATTAGCAATGCTAATCCGCCAAAATTATCGACGACAAATCACACATACCATAATTTAGCCAACAAACGTAGCGAAATTAAGCAAACTAGCCATCAAAACGTGGCAAACTAGCAAACAAACATGTCGGTTAAAGCATTTTTTTATTTTTTATTTTTTATTTTTTTTTCAAATTAAACGCATATCAACTATTATGTGTGAATACAAACAGATTGTGTTATGCAACTAGCAAATCAACATTGTTTTTCACCAACTTTATACAGGGTAAAGCTTTGTGTAAGGGTTCAACAAAAAATGTTCCAAAGCACCTTGAATGATATTAATAAAAATGTCATTCCCTAAAAAGGACAAATGAACTCCATCTTTAAATAGAGATGTGTGGCAATTTTCCAAATCTGGATGGGTAACCACATATGCAGAGTTGTATTGAAAAAATGTCCTTATGACACGATTAACTCTTTTCCTTGCGTTTTCCATTGCAATACAATTTGATGAGTAACGCCAAGATCTTCGTGGAAAAATAGTTGAAAAAATAAAAGATGTTGTTGATAACATGCGATTTACAACATATATTGCAAATTTTAAATGTTTTATCAGTTCCTTTGTGAAATAATTGCCTAGATCATTGCCACCAACGTGTAGAAGAATTGCCCTTGGTATTCCAAAACATCTGATAGATCTAAACTTTATCCAACTCATTCCCGGCATTCCAACCCATGTAAGTTTAAAACCATACTTATCAAGCCCAAGATGTGTGCCAGTAGGCCTCATCTTAGTGTGTTCTTCTGCCCTTGATATAATGGATGAACCAATAATCCAGATTATTTTGAAATTTTGAAAGGATTAACGTTCAACTTGGTAAGCTTTTGAAGGCTAATAATTTATGCGAACGTATCTCATGTATGTGTTAAGATTTCCACCGCCCATTTGTTTAATATCGTCTTCAGATTTCCCTCTCAAAATGAAAGAGGTTGCTGCCCCCTATACGAAATGAGTGTGTATTGAAATCCTGTTCATTAATGTTTAGAAAGCGTAAAGTTGATTTTAACATAGACGAAACTTGAAAACGAGTAACAGATTTATGGTTGAAATGACAAAATAATGGTCCTTCAAGTTTTAGTCTCAATTTCAAATAATTTAATAACGTGTGTGCAGGACAAATCTTTACGTTCTCAAACCTTGGTAATACAAGATTAGTTATGATTGCTAATTGATCAGTTTTTGAAGATGGTAAACTTAAATTAATCAAACCAATTTCCTTATCAATTGATATATCGGAATATTGTAGCAAATGAGATTCAGCAAATTCACCAACTCGTAAAAATGCAAAAAAGGCAAGTGAAAAACAAGACGAAAATAGAGTAGTTTCATAAACTGATGAACACGTATACTGTAAATCATCAAAAATATGCACGAGCAAATCAATTGTAATTGGTCCTCTTGAATCAACCCTTTTGTGTAAACGTTGCATGCCTAATAACTTTTTTTTTTTTTTTTTTTTAATTATGAAACTATTAGTAGTATCCAATAAACCAGACATTTTCATCCTAAAGCTCAAGCCAGATATATATGATTTGACTGTTGAAGGTGAATATTCATTTTTTGACAAAAATGCAATAAAATTTATAAATCCGACAATGGAACTGGCCACTTTGTTCTAAACTCATTTCACATCTGGATGATTCTAATGTTTTTTGCATTATCATAAACGTTCCATGTATTCAAAGATATATAATTTTCTATTAATCTTCGATATTCTCCTTAAAAAAACTCAAGAACTACAATGGAATTTGTGTTGGAAAGGGATCCGCTTGGGGAGCAAGTTGTCGGAATTTCTGAAATTGACGGCGAGATAATGCATCAGCTAGAACATTTTTTGATGACTCAATATAAACAGCCTTAATATGGCAATTACCAATCAAAGTCCAATATACAATGCATCTAAGTATGCTAAGTGCACGTGCACTTTTTGATGTTTTCTTATTAAGAATTACGACTACGCCATGTTATCTACATGAAACAAAACCCTTTTCTTGAAGAGTTCAGCATTCCAAAGATATATTGCTAAAGCTATAGGAATAATTTATAGATAAGTCATATCCTTCAATATATCAGTATTCTCCCATTCTTTTGGCCATTGTAGAAAGAACCACCTGCCCATAAAATAACCTGAGCAACCGTTCTCAGCTAAGCCTGAACTATCGCTAAAGAGTTGCAAGTCATAGTTAGAAAGCCATGTTTCATCTAAAATAGGTGTAATTCCATTGAACTCTTCAAGAAAATATTTCCATATCATAAGGTCTTCAAACATATTCTTTGTTACTCTGATGAAATGAAATGGTTTGCTTGCTTTAGATGTTGCCATATATAATTGCCTACTAAACGCTCTACCCGCAGGAAGTGCTTTTGTGCAAAATGCAAGCAAGCCACACAAGGATTGTAATTGTTTTAATGTAACCTTTTTTGCAGAAGGTACTGTTTTAATTTGATTTAACAACTCCTTCACTTTATCTGCTGGAATTTTTACAACCATATTTTGGGAATCAATTGTTAAGCCTAAATATTCTACAATTGTGGTAGGGCCTTCCGTTTTTTCATTCGGAATTGGCACACCTAAACGTTCACAAACACCATCAAATTGATTCATTAAATTTGTACCATTATTTGTGCCAACTTCACCAGTAAAAAAGAAATCGTCTAAATAATGATCTAAATTTTTAGAATTACTTTTAAAACAAACTAACCAAAGAATAAATGTTGAAAATTGTTCAAAGGTTTTGCAGGAAATTGAGCACCCCATTGGAAGGCATTTATCAATGTAATAATTAGATCCAATCTTAAATCCAAGAAGGTCAAAGTCACCTGGATAACATGGTAACAGTCGAAATGCTGATTTTATATCCTTTTTTCGTATTAAAGCCCCCTTCCCTAATTTTTTAACAATTGATACCGCATTATCAAATGAAAAGTAGTGAACAGCTGTGTGCTGTTCATCAATATAATCATTTACACTGTTTGACTGTGGGTAAGACAAATGCGTTATCAATCTCCAACCACTTGTTTTCTTAGGAACAACACCTATTGGAGAACATCTCAAATTAGAAATAGGCCGATTTTTAAAAGGTCCAGCAATTCTACCCAAATTTATTTCATTTTCTACTTTTTGTAATGCAACAGTTGGATTAATAAAGACAGATTTTAGATTTTTTGTTTCTAATGTTAATCTAGGACCACTGTATTTAATTTTGAATCTATTTGAAAAACCATCAAGTAATTCGTAGGCAGCAGTTTTATTAGGGTAAAGTTTTAGGAATTCTTCAAGCTCATGGAGTTTAATTGGTGAAAACCCAAGTTTCCAAACATTGAATCTGTCACCTGAAAAACAAAGTCTATTGTTTGTTTTGAGGTCCATTGTCTAGCAAGGGAGGTCTTATATTTAAATTTACAGCTGCTGCCCTTTGAGAGTTTTGCAAATATGAATTTGTACTTTTGCGAGCATTTAGTTGTGCATTGGAATTCTTTTTAAAATATTGATTGCACAAATCAGCAGGATGAATGGCACCGCATTTCATATAATTATGACGGTAAATGCAATTACGCCTAAAACAACCTTTTTTAAAGTTATAATCATAACATGGTCTCTGACTTCCATTATTAGAGAGAGTCGAGTTCTGAAGACCAGAAGCACCCTTGGCAATAAAACGTAACCAAAGTGTACCATCAATTTGTGACCATGAATTTGTCGGATTCAATGACATTTTAAGTCTAAATTGCTGATCGTACATGTAAACACGGTCAAACGTGGCGTCAGATATTGCACCCCTAATTATTGCCATGTACATAAAAAGATCTCCAGCAAGAAGAGGATGTTTAGTAATTAAAACCTTAGCATAATTTATGAAAGCATCAGTCCACATAGATATGTTTTCAATGTGCCTTTTTGCAGGTTTGTTGACGGACTGAAGTACTAATCGGCCATTTTCAACAGCAATGCAGTTCTGATTTTCCTTTGGGAAATTAAAATTGTGTCTTAATAACAAAGATAAATCAATGTATTCTAAGTTCCATATTTTATCTTTTAGTGTTTGCGTTAGAAAAATGTCTAATTCATTTGAAAAGGCCATTAACATTGGTGTATGTGTATCATTTGTGCAAGGCATATTTAATAGATTCTCACCATTTGCAACTACTGGTTCAGCTTGCACACCTTGATTTTGGGTTGGCACTGGTTGCACTGGTGGCAAAACTTGTTGTACCGAAGGTATAACAGGTACTGGTAGGTGTTGCACTTGTGGAACAGCAGGTTCCGGCTGAACATTAGCTTGTTCATCGGCTTGCACTGGTTGTATGTTCCTGGGATTACGGTTACGTCTCGGCCGAATTACTTCCTGCTGAACTGCTCCATGTTCTCGCGCCCGTAATCTCTGTCTGTACACTAAACCCGCTGGATTGACGGGCCTCGCTCTCCTCCCTCTAGCTCTAGGCATGTATAAAACAAAACCAAAAAATTGTCAGAATTCAACATAAATGCTGTGTTCATATTCGTTAAAATTACATTAATTTGTAATATTACACGATACATTATGCAAGCTGTATTGCTCAAAATGGAGCTTTAAGAGTATATGGTTCTATCAAACTACAAGACTTTGCTCATAAATGAATCAAAATTGGCTCTTTGTAAAGTTCATTACATCATACAATTGCTCTGAATGGATTAACTAAATGTATTGGGTTCAATATTTGCAGCATGATAATATACATGTTCATGTGTATGTTTTTTATATGTGTATCCAATTATCAAATACATGTATGCGTATTTAAACAAAACATATATCATGAACGCAATGGTATTCACACAACAATTGTAAATATTCATACATACATAATCTATAAACATCGACAATCGACCCGCTAAAGTAAAATTAATAGTACATATTGTTTATAAAATATCAAGCAAATATCATCTCCCGTACTTGACCAGGTAATTAAAAAAAAACCAACAACACACTAAACATCAGTGATAAATTAAACAAACTGGCACGCAGATTAACCACAGATCGTTTCAAATAAAAAGGCAATATTTGATTGAAATAAACTGAAGTTTGAATCGAAAATTTGTTTAAAAGTTTCAAGCAGAATATTAAAGAGTAATATAAATAGTTTACTTATCTTGATTTATGAAAACTTCTTGTTGAATAATGTTTCCTCCTCAACTGTGTAACGCAATATGCCGCACCGAAAAATTTCAGAATATTTATATCAACATTCCCGCTAGAACTTGCACGTGAATATAATGGTGTTACAGAATAAACCAAACGAACAGACCCCCACGGAAGTCGTATTGTTAATGTTTATAAATTTGTATATTAAAAATGGACTTGATATGTAAAAAGTGGAATTGCTGAGTGAACATTTGAACGTTAATTCATACAACAATTCATATATGTTCAATACAATAAACTAATTTAATTATTATGATATTAAATTGAATTATTAACGGAACCAATTCACTAAAAGAGAAGCCTTGGTACTATAAACGTGTTAATTCCTCCACTGTTAACTCAAGTGATCAACGTATTTGTCTGTAATATGTATTGATATTGCCTCTGTTTGCACGATGTTTCCTGTATATGTTTTTTTTCCATCTTATTTCGTTTTGTTACTGTGAAATCTGGTAACTTAAGGTGTAGAAGATATTCATAATATAAAGTTTAAAATTGGGAATTATTTTTTTAATTTGTAGTTTGTATTTCAGAAATTCTCATTAAATAATGTTGATATTGTATTTCTGAAGTGAGAATAGTTTAGATAATTAGATAATTCATTTTATTTATTGCTATTTAAAATTGTTGTGTTGTAATTAATCGCAATGCATTATTGTATATTTTGAGATGTTCCCTTTAAACGTTTCCGACGAGATCGACATGTAAGTCATCATAATTCAAGCCTATTTATGATATTTCATACAAAATTACGTATATACATAGATTGATAATGTCATATTTGTTTCTGGAATTATAGATTGCAAACAGTTGTTTTCTGTTAAACCGATGCATTTGTCGATCTCTGTGCTGTGTGACAAACACTTGTTTTTAGATCACATTGACAAAGCAACGTGAGCTTGTGCCATCACTTGACGTCCTTCGTATGTCGTCCGTCGTCAGTTAACTTTTCACATGTAAATCTTCTCTTCTTAAACCACTTGTTCAAATGAATTGACACTGGGTATTCAGCATCAATGGAAAGCTTTCTATAAAGATTGCTCATTTGTTCCCAATCCGTTTGCAAACATGGCCGCCATAGGCAATTCATTTTTCTGATTGGTCACCCTTTTTTAAAATCTTCTCTGAAACTGCTTGCTCAAATTAACCGAAACTTGTTACGAAGCATCTATGAAATGTCGTTTATAAATATTCCTCATTTCGTCCCGATCCGTTAATAAACATAGCCGCCACAGGCAATTCTTGTTTTTGATTAGTTAATTTCTAAAAATCTTCTTCTCTGAAACTGCTTGCCCAAAAAAACTGGAAATTGGTAAGAAGCATATCTACAAGGTCCTCTGTAACGATTGCTCATTTAGTTTTGACCCATTAAAAAGCATGGCCGCCACAGGCAATTCTTGTTTTTGATTGGTCAATTTCTATAAATCTTCTCCTCTGAACCTGTCTGCCCCAATGAACTGAAACTTGGCAGGAAGCATTTATGAAAAGCCATCTATATAGATTGCTCTTTTCATCCCGATCCGTTTACAAACATGGCAACCACAGGTAGTTCTTGTTTCTGATTGGTCGATTTCTGCACAAACCTTCTCTTCTAAAACCGCTTCACCAAATGAATGAAACTAGGTAGGCAGCATGGATAGAATGTCCTCCATATAGATTGCTCAATTTGTCTCAATCCGCTAAAATTATGGCCGCCATAAGCAATTCTTGTTTCTGATGGGTCATTCTTTTTAATCTTCTCCTCTGAAACTGCTTGCCCAAATGAACCGAAAATTGGTAGGAAGCATCTATGGAAGTTCCTCTTAAAAGAACGCTAATTTTATCCCGATCCGTTTGCAAACATGGCAACCACAGGTAATTCTTGTTTCTGATTGGTCGATTTCTGAAAATATCTTCTCTTCTCAAACCGCTTCCCAAATTAAAATGAAACTTGGCAGACAGCATGGATAGAAAGTCCTCTATAAAATTACTGATTGTGTCCCAATCTGTAAACAACATGCCCGCCAGAGGCAATTCTTGTTTCTGCTGGATTTTTTTTAATCTTCTCCTCTGAAATTTCTCGCCAAAATGAACCGAAACTTGGTAGGCAGCATGTATACAAGGTCCTCTATAAAGGAAGCAAAGTCACAGTGACACTATATATATCACTAAAACAGTCAATACTTCTGTTTTCGTTATTTACAGACCGCGGAAATTTGTATTTGCAATTAGACTTGGTTCAATGTTGACAATTGTTATTTGTTATGTCCTCTGCCGACAGTGTTGTGTACTATCGTGGTCAATGACATTTTATACATATGATTTTTGCATCACGAATAATAGATGTATGATTGATTAAACTTATCATTAGAACTCTGCGGTCTTTAATGCTAACCCAATTAAATGTGAATATCGGCATTTTACACACACTTGGAAAACATTTATTGATAGAATAAATTCACTAAAAGGGACTGCTTGGTACTATAAACCTATTAATTCCACTATAGCTGGAAAACCGTAGCTCTGAATGGTCCTTATTTTGTTTTTGCGGACATCTATGGTTGGCAAAACAATAATAAGGATCATTTAGAGGGACAGTTCCACATCTTAATTCCGCAACTGTTTATTGAAATGATCAATGTGAGAGGTCATTTATTTGTCTGTACGAGGTATTGTTATTGCCTCTGTTTCCACGATGTTTCCTATTGGAATTAGGAACTGTTCAGAAGGTGTGGTATCTTTTTTAATATTTCTTCATAGTTCTCTGAAATCTGGTAACATAAGGTGTAGAAAATGTTCAGAATTTAAACCTTGAAATTGGGAATTAATTTTTTAATTTATAGTTTCTATTTCAGAACTTCCCATTAAATAATTTTGCTATTTTTTTTCTGAAGTGAGAATAGTTTACTACGCAATTCATGATATTTATTGTTATTTAAAATTGTTGTGTTGCGATTAATCGCAATGCGTTATTGTTTATTTTGAGATATTCCTTTAGGTTGTTTCCGACGAGACCGATATCTTGTGTCATCTTTGTTACTGGAATCATAGATTGCAAACAGTTGTTCGTATTATTGTTATTGACAGTTTTAACGTTTATTTATGTAATTATTGATTGTTTGTTAATTAATGACCGAAATCACCATTCAAAGTATCTTGTCAAGTTGCGATTTATAATCATTGATTGGATACCAAAGTGTCACCAACTAAACGAAACTGCACGGGAGTTCACGATTCTGGGCCATGCTGTTGTGGGTCATATAAAAAGGCAAACGCTGTAACTGACGACACTTCACGCCTTCTCTTTCATTGTAACATACGATTGTCATTTTTGTTCGGAAGTGATTTTTATTTAAAGTAAGAAAACGTTTTTTTTTTAGTTAATTGACTGTAAAAACAAAAGCTAAAACATATACAGTGTACTAATAACATTAATAGATCTAGGGAGATTATTTTGTTTTATATAACTTTATTCTCTAAGCCAAAGTTACAAAGGTTACAGAGTAAGAGTGTTCAAATCAATACAAAGCAAATACATATCATTACATCAATTATCAACATTGAATTCAAATTATGAAAAACATGCTTAAACGTTACATACAAATGATACAAATACTAACAGAGGTGTGATTGATTTTTTCAAGGAGAACTAATTTTCTTATTTATTATATCAATAAGCTTACATAATTTGCGAATAGTTTCAGGTTTCTTTTTGTTTAATAATGATGACAGTTTTAATGTGTTTGGTCCGTTGAAAAAGTATTTTGGAATTATATTTTGTCTATCAGTTACAAAATTTTGACACTGTAATACATAATGAAATTCGTCACCAATCTCGCGAGATTGACATAGCTGACACAGGCTATTGTGTCTTTCTACATTTGTCCAGCGCCCTACTCCAATCGTTAATATATGATGAGATGTTCTAAATCTACAAATAGTAAATTTTTGTCATTTAAGACGTCTAAATATTTTTCAAATCTAAAATCCGACTTGTATAATCTATAGCTCAATGCTTTTGGAGATATTTGCAAAGTAGAATGCCAATTTTGTTTGAACTGGTCGGCTAATCTCAGTTTAATGCTTTGAATTAGCCATTGATGGCTTATGCAATTTTGAGTATGCCAAACGTTTGAATAACTACAGTCATCGAGTGTTGATTTATCAAAATTAATCTATGAAAAAGTATTATTTCCATGAGTTTTCAAATACAATAATCTATAAATCAGAGATGATAATTTTGATTACTCTCCGTCAGTTAATTTCGACCAGAATGACAAAATGTTCAACTTAACTGTTATATTCAGAGGGTATCTACCAAGTTCGCCATACAGCATAACATTTGGTGTTAAAGTTTTCAAATTAAGCAACAGCTTACAAATGTTTACATGTACTTTTTCTAATATGTCAATATTTTCGTAACGCCATATCTCTGATCCTTAGGTTAACATAGGTATGATTATTTTATCAAACAAATCCAAATGACAACATACAGATACATTATGTACTTTTCCCTTGTTTAAAATGTCATACATAGCTTTAGATGCTTTCTCTGCAAGATTAACTTTATTTTTCTTGAAAGATCCTGTTCTTTGAAACATAGTACCCAAGTGTATGAATTCACTTACTATTTCTAATTCCATATTATTCATTTTAAAATTTAAATTTATTGGTAACCTCCCCTTTAAAAAAAAACATGACAGGATTTGTTTGTGTTTACTTTTAAGTTCCATTTCTCACAATATTCATCAAAATAATTTAACTCCGACTGCAATTCTTCAGGAGACTCTGCCAAAAGTAATGTATCGTCGGCATAAAGAATGGTAAATAATTTCACATACATTTGTAAATCGTTTTCGAAGTAATCGGAAATGTTTTAACCCCTTGCGCATTTTTACTAGTCAAAAAAGTATCCAAATCATTTAGATATAGTGCGTTTAGACATGGAAAAACATTTGAAACAGACAATTCTTGATTTTACATTATTATACAGGTTTAAAATTACATTGTACATGTTATCCTTTATATTACACATACGTAACTTGTACCACAAACCATCACGCCACACAGTATCGAAAGCCTTTTCGAAGTCTATAAATGCACAGAAAACTTTCCTTTTCCTTAATTTTAGTAGCTCAAAATTGCCATGGATAGCAAAGTGTTATCTAGAGTTGAACAATTTTTCCTAAAAATTGTCTGGTTTTCAATTAAGAGGAGAAATTCGTCTGAAAAAGTATTTAATCTATTATATAACACCGATGTAAATAATTTTCCAAAACAACTCAAAATGGTAACAGGTCGAAAGTTTTTGGGATCAGTTGTTGTCCCTTTGTTTTTATAAAAAGGTACAATATTGTCTGCGAGCCAAGTATTTGGAATTTTACCAGAGTTAAATATAGGATTAAATAGATCGACGTATAATGCTAAAAACATATCTGGAGTTGATATTATGAATTAATTTATTATCATATCGTCCCCAGACGCCTTATCATTTTTTTATTTCTTAATACATGCTGAAATCTCGCCACGAGTACTGTCGTTTAAGTGTATATTTAAATGATCAAAATCCAGGTTTTCTTGTAAACTTTCAGATAAAACACTTAACTCAACATCATCATGATCAGGAGCTCCATTTAGATTTTTAAAAAAAAATCGTACAATACATCATTAGAAATATTTGGTTGTTTTTTCTTTTGGCCCTTGTTTAATATTTTCCAATATTCCTTTGGATTTTTCGATCTCAAAGTTTTCAATTCTTTCTTCAATTTGTGTCTATATTTTCTAATAGAAGTGTCCATCTGCTTTTTATATTTTTTCTCGTCCTCTTTGAGTTCTTTTCTAGAATTATCCGAATATCTAAATTTGTGCTTACAGCTTCATTTTTCTATAATATTGACGCTCAAATTTACAATCTAAATCGAACCATGGTTTTTGAATTTTAGTATTTCTTTTTTTCTTTCTGTTATTAGACTTAGTAATAGTTCCAAGTGTTTCTTTCGCAGAATCAATGTGTATTTTACCAAATTCATTCACCACAATATTCACCTGCTCCTGTGTTACACTAGAGGCATCCAAATCACGTAATTTATTACGAAGATCAGAAATAGCCTGTCTGTTAAAATTACCTCTGAACTCGTGTAATTTTTCATTTTCCCATTTTATTTTTACAATGTGTTCTGTATTTTCAAATGCATATGTATCACTATCACTATCTTCAAAAACATTGCTTTCAAAAGTAATACTGAGTGGCGTGTGAACATCAGAAAAAACATTTACTAAAATCAAGTACAGTCAAATCATCAATACATTTGATAAAATTTGGAGAACTAATGAAATAATATACAGCACTTGCATTCCTGCAAGTAAGTTCACCTATATTACTATCACTTTCTACTCGTCCGTTCATGATAAACAAGTGTTGTCTCTTGCAAAGATTTATTAGTAATTTCCCAAAGTAATTTTTTTCCTTTATCCATATTTTTTCTATTTAGTGGTAAATTTGAATCAGATAAACAAGATATATAATGTTCTAGTAAATATTCGTCTCCGTTTTGAAAATCATTTTTTGTAAATACCGAAAAATCTTTAAGCTCAGCCGTTCTTGCATTGCAATCTCCCGCCAAAGATATATATTTATACGACCTCGAAAAATTTCTTATATCGAAATCTATGTCATTGAATGCTTCTTGAGACGAGTACGAGATGAATTCTGGTGGTATATACATAACACCAATTAAAACATCTTCATCTAATTTAAATAATGTGGCTGACACTTTTACCAAAATACAAATTTATTGTAATTTTTTTATAATAGTTATCAATTTATCTAACTCTTCCTTATATCCAAAGTGAAAACTTTTGTCTGTTTTTTGTTTTTCAATATATACTCCGGAAAATTAATTTGATAAGTGTCATCAGTTTTTGTTTCTTGTAAGCATATAAAATCATGTTGACAGATTAATTCACCAAATGCAGTATAATTTAATCTTAAATTCAGACCACAACAATTTAAACACAATAGCTTCAATTTATTTTTTACAGTTAAAAAAGAACAATCAACATTTAAATCATCTATATTTACATCGTTAATACTGCTCGATTCGTCACCTTGAGAAACGTCTTGTTCTCCCTGACACCCCTGTTCACCCTGCGAGGATGTAGATTGCGATCGCCTTCTCTTCGTGGCTGGTCTACCTAGCAAATTTGATTGGCCTACGGCATGGTGTTCTTGAGCGGCGTCGCTATATTGTCTTTGCGGTAGTGTTTGTCTATCTTGTCAATGCAGGCGTGTTTAAGTCGTTCGACGGATCATATAGTTTGTTTTCAATAAAAAGTCTATCTGGAACCAGTTTTGTGCGCAAGCCCTTTTGTTTACAATCACGCACCACAGGCTATAATGTTCGTCGTTTCTCCTCCACTTCAGCTGGAAACTGTTCTCCTATTCCAAAATAAGTGCCCCTACGTTTGTGCGCATTTTGCAGAATTAGTGTCAATTTTCTATAGTAAATAAATCTCGCCACTATCGGTCTTGGTTTTATGTCCGGCATTTCTCTTTGTCCGAACCAGTGTACATATCCAAACTCTATGTACTCCTCCATTCCTAATTCGTTTTTTATGAACTCTCTTAGTATTCCTTCTGTGTATTCATGTGATGATTCAAATAGTCCTGTGAAAATCAAATTATTTTTCATCGATCTGCATTTTAAATCCGTAATATCAGTTTTCATATTCTTCTGTTCCTGTCTATGTTCCCTCAGTTCTTCCCGTCTTATTGATGTTCTTTCTGCAACTTCCTCAAACCGTCTCTTCAGCGTATCTATTTCAGTTTTATTAGATGAACAATTGTTTTTAGCATCTTCAAATAGATCGCTCATCACCTGTGTACTATTTTCTATATCTTTATTTTTCTCTTTGGGTTCTTTCACTGTAATTTCTAATGAGCTAACTTTTCTTGTAATGTCCACGCGGCTGGATTTAGCTTCGTCTATCTTATTTACCTGTGTTTTTATTTGTTTTAATCTCCCATCTACTCTGTTCATAAAGGTAAACATTTGTGCAACAATTGCATTTGATCCATCATGTAAGACTTCTCTACAGCCTTCCAAAACGTCAGACGTTTCCTTTACTTTTTCCTTGTGTTTCGCATTAGGCATGTCACTTGGATTTTTTTAACGTACTCTATTTACCCACTCATACAGACCCTCAATATTTTCACTTAACGCTTGGCTGCGCTATCAAATAATAATATACGTAGTACCGGTCACTGGTCGGGTTGGGTATGGGCGGTGAGTTCAAATTTAGATTCAATACACAAATACTTGTAAAGTTACTATTAACAAAAATCGTCATTCAACATTTCCAGGAACCAGAGCTCAGATTGCAGTCAAACACCTTCAAAATTATCTTTCAAAATTCCATCAAATTAGCTATTTTATGATACTTTTACGAGACGAGACGAAAAAATTTACGAACCTTCCATCTTTCATTCGGAACCTCTGTTAAAACATATTTTTTTTTGTTGTAGTATTTTTCAAGGCTACCTTTCAAATAATTTTAACTTTGTGAATGTACTATTTTTTGTGAAAACCAGATATTCAAAGTTCTTGGTAAATGAGTTTAAGGGAAATATAATTAAGCTTGAATGGAAATATATTTTGATTGATTGTTTTGCATTGTTTTCAAATACTAAAACTTCCAATAGTTAAGAATTATGCACATATATTCTTCAGGCATTTTGGAAATCTACCGTAAGATTTTAGATAAATAAGCTTCCAATAGTCAGCGATATTTGAACACTTTGTTTCTCAGGCGTTGGTAAATTCAGTTTAGGATTTTAAATAATACAGTTCTAATAATTAGGGATTTTGCATTTGTGTTTCCCAGGCTTTGGGAAATCCAGTGTAGGATTTAAAATAATGCAATTTCAATAGTTAGGAATTGTGCATATATATTTTAAAGCTTTAGGAAATCCAGTCTAGGATTTTCAATAATAAAACTTCCAATAGTTAGAGATTATGCATGTATATTTCTCAGGCTTTGCGAAAACCAGTGTATGATTTTAAACGATTAAACTTCCAATAATGAGGTATTCTGTACGTGTACTTCTAAAGCTTTGGGAAAACCAGTGTATGATTTATATTATAGTGAAAGGCATATCCACTAAGCATTTGTTTGAAAATTACACATAAGGAATACATTATTATTGTAATAACAATTAGCATATTGATATACATGTTATTGTCAACTGTTTAATAATCAAGGACATATTCTAATTTAATGACACCTTCATAGTGTTCAGTTATTAAACACATACCAAAAGTGAGATATAAAATGATCCACTAATAGATGACATACAATACACAAGAAATTAGTAACAAGACAAAGCTTTGCTCACATAAAGTTATTTGCATAAATACAAATATAAAATAATAATTACTGCAGGAAATAGCTTAGTCAATGTAATTGGAGTTATAGTAATTTTTATTGTTGCATTTTATGCACATATTATGTAAGAGCTCAGGATCAGGACATATCAATTGCTTTGACTTTATCCATTTTGTGACATTGAGAATAAGTACAGAAATTATCTGATATATTTAAATCATTTCGCAATCCTCAAATTATGCCATGTTTTTCTTGACTTTTAGTTTCTGAAGAATATATGACGAATAACTAAATCTTAGTAATACGTGAGGAATAGCGTATTGCTTTCCATTGGATTATGACACATGCAATCACTTTGTCTACTGCCATACTCAGAATCTGAAACCCTGTTAGGTACAATGTGAAGGCTATTCCAGGCATACACGAATTTGAGAATCATAGATTTTTATAAATTTAGTAGGCTTAGTGACCCGCTCCACTTTTTGTTAATTCTCCCTCTTGTCTGCTACTGTACAGTGAAACCCTGAATAAACAGGAATCCTGTATAGCCTCTGTATAAATCGAATTTAAATAAAGTCCTACTGTAGGAATGCTTTCGCTAAATGTAACCTGTATGTATGGATCAAACACATATTCACTGTGAACGCAACAGCTGCTGTTGATGGTCAGGGGTGAGATCGGTTTAGATATATTTCACTCTATTAGATTGTTACTAAATCAACACATTGAGTTGAAAATAAAACAAATCACACCAGCATATACCATTGTTCAGAAAACCATTAAGTTGCTATATGAATAGAAAGGACAGGGTGAGAACAGTTTTGATGGTGATATATAATAATAACAGAAGCAGGTCAAAATATAGGTTCTGTATTTGGTATATGCAACAAAACTTCACCATTGCCCCTTGCAAAATAACAGCGAAACGCATATAAATAAACAATACAGAAAACATTCACAGATTGCATTCATCTTAGGGCCCGGGTGGCTCAATGAGTTAGGTAGTTGGATTACCTAACAACTCATGCAAGATTATCACCAATACGGAGTGGGTTCGCGCCCGGCTTTGTAAATTACAAAAAGGGTGCACTCGACTCGCAGCCGCAAGAGATAAAGCTTACCAATTGCTTGCCCATGGTTGGTTGTTCTCTCCAGGTACCCCGGCTTCTTCCACCACTAAAACTGGTCGCCATGAGAGTTGAAATATTGCTGAAAGTGGCGTTAAACACCAAGCAAGCAAATTAATCAAAGAAAGCCATTCATCTTAACAAACAATAAAGAAAACATTCACAGATCCCATTCATCTAAGCAAACGAAAAAGAAAACATTCACAGATTCCATTCATATAAACAGATGATAAGAAAAATTCACAGATTCCATTCATATTAGCAAAAGATAAAAAAAATAATTACAGATTCAATTCATATAAAAATTAAAAATTAAAAAATTCACGGAGTCCATTCATATAAACAGATAATGTAAAGAAAAGCATTCACAGATTCTATTCATATTAATAAACAATAAAGAACAGATTCACAGATTCCATTCAAATACACAGATTATAAAACCACATTTACAGAATCCATTCATATCAAGAAACAATATAGAAACATTCACCGATTCCATTCATATAAATAAACGATAAAGAAAACATTCATAGATTCCATTCAGTTAACAAACATTAAATAAAACATTCACAGATTCCATTCATATAAAGGATCAATAAAAAAGCATTCATATATTCCATGCATATAAAGGATAAATAGAAAAAAACCATTCACAGATTCCATTCATATAAAGGATCAATTAAAAAACACATTCACATATTCCATTCATATAAAGGATCAATAAAAAAAATGCACAGATTCCATTCATATAAAGGATCAATACAAAAAGCATTCACAAATTCCATTCATTTAAACAGATAATAAAGAAAACTTCCACAGATTCCTCGAAATTCATTGTACCAATTGTCCAATCCCTCTCTCATTTCTGTGTAATGTTTTGAAATAATAGTTGAACATGTTCTCTTCCCATGAGATATTTGCCTCTGAACTGTAAGTTATCAACAACCAAGCAACCGTTACCTCTTCGGTTTGAATTACTTAAATTAATAAAACGTCCAACTTCTATACCGAAGGAATGATCTCTTAATCAAATTTTTGACATGCATATTTCTGGGTTTTAGTTACGTTTCAGCTTACATTGTCGTTTTTATCTACCTGTATTAAGTCATTATCTTCCTGTTACATGGATGGGCACCTATGGACCATGCTTCCAAAGTAAACGATCATAATTCTGTAGATATAGTTCAGCATCTACTAAACCAAGATCCTGCAAATGTCATGCTGTGTTCACACGTAAATCGAATTCGAATCGCATGATCGGCTGCGAATTAGTTTAATGCGCATTCAAAACGTATTCTTGTCCGAACGTACATTTTAATGCGAATTGCAACGCGCATCAAATAGAGTATAGGTTCACTGTCCGAACGGTGTTAACTTTAATTCGCAATATCAATTAGCTTTTAATCTAAAACAAAACGACATTGCACAATATTAATTTTAAAGAAAATAATTTTAAAAGCCGAATTAGCAACAATTAAAAAGATATACTCCAAACCAGCTTTGTTGATTTGATGGTTTACCTTATCTCTCTGACTCTTCTTTCCTTTTCTTTTGAATTAACGCAGTCATTTTATACAACAATAATTATCTGCTGTGTCCATATGACGTCGCCAGCTACATGACGTTATATTTTCATAATTCATATGAGGTTATATGCTAATAATAACAAAAATGAAAAACCAAAAGAAAGTTTACACATGTTAATACTTTTTTAAATTCCAACAAAATTCTGCCCAACGGATAATTCGCTTTTGCAATAATATGTGTCCACACGACAGTTTAATGCGAATCGAATGCGAATTAACGAATTTGCATTAACGAAAACGTATTCCTAAATTGAATTGGGTAATGCGAATTAGCCGATTCAAATTTGATGCGCATTAAGAAATTAGTTACGTGTGAACGCGACTAGCGTATTCGATTCGTATTAGATGCAAATTTAATTCGAATTAAATGTACGTGTCAACGGAGCATCAATATTCACAGTAAACTAGTAAGTAATCGACAGTATTTATCATAGGTACATGATATTTGCCAAATTAAAATATTTACTTGAAATCATCTGTGGCTGGATTCCATAGCTACAAGATATTGTCTGTATTACTACATTTGCTGAAATAAAATAGCTGTTGTTGTTTTCTAGTTACACTATATTGACTGGTTTCCATAGTTACACGATATTGACTATATTACAACATTTCTCAGGCTTTGGGAAATTCAGTTGAGGGTTTTAAATAATGCAATTCAAATAATTAGGAATTATGCACTTATATGTCTAAAGTTTTGTGAAACCCAGTGTAGGATTTTAGATCATTAAACTTCCAATAGTTAGTGATTTTGTACCTATATTTCTCAGGCCTTTGAAATTCAGTGTAGGATTTAAATAATGCTTAAAGGCACGCCAAACACTAGTTTTGATATAGAGCTTAGCCACCAAATATTCGCTTGACAATTGAACATAAGGCATACCTTATTATTGTGTTAGCAGTTAGTACTTTAACATACAGGTTATAGTCAACTGCTTAATAATCAATGTCACATGCTAATAAATGACACCTTCATAGTGTTCAGTTATTAAACACATACCATATGTATGAACTGAACACATGTTCATTGTGAATTCAAACGTTGTTGTCGGGGGTTAGGGTGTGTTCGTTTTAGAGAGATTTCATATTATATATCGGACATTCCACTGATGTGCTTTGCTTTATATATTTTGTTCAAGTCTTGGAGTGCTCTACACATCGCCGCTAGGTACAACAATGTAGAAGCCGCCAAACTGTTGTTATTGAATGTTGCAAACGTAAACGCCACCGCCACTATCAATGTAAGTATATCCGTAAGTTAAGTTAGTGTTATACATTTCTGCTTTTTCTAAATCACCTAACTGGGATGATAATAAAACCAATCACATCAGCAGTAACCCTTACTCTGACAAATCAATAAATTGATGTATAAACAATACAAACAGAATGAAATATAGGTTCTGTATTTAGATAAAGCAACAAAGCCTTGCACGATTTTTATAAATGCCACTTGAACACTATCTAGATCACCACAAGAAAAACACATATAAGCAAGCATTAAAGGAAACATCCACATATTGGATTCATTTAAACAAAGAATAAAGAATATGCACATATGTTCTATTCATTTAAATTTACAATTAAAAAACACTTTCACTGATTCAATTCATATAAACAAACCATAAAGAAAACATTCACATATTCCATTCATATAAACAAACAATAAAGAAAACATTCATATATTCCATTCATATAAACAAACCATAAAGAAAACATTCACATATTCCATTCATATAAATAAACGACGAACAAATATCCAAAGATTCCATCTGTATAAACAAACGAAGAAGAAAACATTCACAGATTCTATTTATAAAAAACAAACCATAAAGAAAACATTCACATATTCCATTCATATAAACAAAATCATAAAAAAGCATTCAAAGGTTCCATTTACATAAACAGATAGTAAACACATTCACAGATTCCATTCATGTCAACAGATAATGAAAAAAAGATTCACAGATTCCATTCATTTAAACCAATGATTAAGAAAACATTCAAAGAGTCCATTCATACAAGCAAACAATAAAGAAAACATTCACCGATTCCATTCATATCAACAACGATGAAAACAAATATTCACAGAGTCCATTCATATAAATAAGCAATGAAGAAAACATTGACAGATTCACTTGATTCAAGCAAACGATTAAGAAAACATTCACAAACCTCTCGAAATTCATTGTCCCAATTGTGCGATCCCTCTCTCATTTATATGGAGTGCTTTGATATAATAGTTGAACATGTTCTCTTCCCATGAAATATATGCCCCAGAACAGTGACCAATCAACAACGAAGCAATCGTTACCTCTTCAGATTAAATTCCTTCAACTAATAGAACGTCCAACTGCTAGACCACGGGAATGGTCTCTTAATCGAATGTTTGACATGCATTTTATTTCTAGGTTTTAGTTAAGTTTTAGCTGATCATTGACGAAAAGAGAAGAACTGCAGAAAATTGCATATATGTTTTTGAATGTATTGCTCTATATACACCAAGTACAGTTTTGATTCTTTTAAAAGCTTTTCAAAAACATTTTTTACTCTTCACAACTTATAACATTAATGCCCTTTTTCTTTAATAAAAGGAAATACATTATATGTATGCCTATTGGTTATGCTAAAAAAATGCTTTCATAGCAATAAGTGAGAAGTACTTGAACTATCCAGAATAGTATTACTTGGCTTTTACTTTGCTCGTGCTAAATATGAACTTCCTTGTTAATGTTAAGCATATCACAAATAACACCACGGTAGGTCTAGGTTCTTAGAAAGTAAGAACTGATAAATACGTATTATATTTCACTGATAATAACACTATTTCAATAATGCAGTTTGTAGTTCCTATCTACCTTAATTAAGTCATTATCTTCCTGTGATGACATAGATGGACACCTATTCATCATGCTTCCAAAGTAAACGATCATATATATGTAGATACAGTTCAGCATCTCCTAAGTCAAGATCATTCAAATGTCAATATACATAGCAAACTAGTAAGTAATTGACATTAGTTTACATAGGTACTAGACATTTGCCAAATAAGATATTCACTTGAAATTATCTGTGGCTGGTTTCCATAGCTACACGATATTGTCTGTAAAACTACATTTGCTGATATAATATGGTTTTAGTTGTTTTCTAGCTACACTATATGGACTTGGTTTCCATAGTTACACGATATTGACTATATTACAACATTTCTCAGGCTTTGGGAAATCCTGTGTAGGATTTTAAATAATGAAATTCAAATAATTAGGGATTCTGCACATATATATATAAAGCTTTGTGAAACCAGTTTAGGATTTTAAATAACTTCAAAGAGTTAGGGATTATCTACGTGTATTTTCGCGGGCTTTGGGAAAACAATTGTAGGATTTTAAATAATTAAACTTACATAGGTTAGGGAATCTGCACCCATATTTCTCAGGCTTTATGAAATTCAGTGTGGAATTTAAATAATAGTTGAAGGCATGGCAAACAATAATGTTGATATATTATTTAGTCACTAAATATGTGTTTGACAATTAAGCATTAGGCATACCTTATTATTGTGCTAGCAGTTAGTACATTTACATACAAGTCAACTGCTTAATATTCAATGACACATGCTAATAAAGGACACCTTCAGAGTGTTCAGTTATTAAACACATACCAACACATAACATTCTCCACTAATATGGGATATACATTACACAAGAAATTAGTAACACGATTTCAATTTTGAAATACAAGACAGAACTGTGTTCACATAAAACTATTTTCCCAAATGCAAATATATTTACAGTATTGGTGTATTGACGGTTAATATATAATTGATGTTGCTTCGGAGTAAATATGAACTCTAGCGATTCTTTCCATCCGTTTCGTGCCGAGCCACATACATTCTATATTTACCGTCAATACACCAATATTGTATTTATCCTGCAATAATGTTTGGAAAAACAATCTTATTTGATTTAATATTAATAAAAGGGTAAAGGAAACGCCATGCGCAGTAGTCCATACATGTGTCACACGATCATTATTTATATATACACACTCACCAAATGAAATATATCATTATTAATCAACGAAGTAGTTACAGAGCAAACAATATTTATTACTTGTGAATTAAAATGAATCATAAAACGTATTGTTTTACACAATATTGTGAACTAGTTTTGCATAATAGATGTATTAGGCTAAAGTGCAAGGTCGTATTATGACACTGTCATAATAAAGCAACAGTTTACGTCAACCTATTGATTATGACAAAAGAAGAGCTTGAAGATATCAAAAGGGAAAAATAACCCAATTGCATGATAAAATATATTAATTACTACTGTGTATCTTGAGACATTTTAATTTTTATTGTTGAAATATTGATGCATGTTATCAACATATCATGTAAAAGCTCAGGATCCGGACATATTAATTGATTTGACTTTATCCATTTTGTGACATTGAGAATAAGTACAGAAAAAAAATGATATATTAAAATCATATCGCATTCCTCGAATTTTGGCATGTTTTCCCTGACTTAGTTTGTGAAGTGTAAATGACGAATAATTAAATCTCGATAATACATATTGTGACATCACTGTGACTACTGTCATACCCAGTATCGAAAACCCTGCTAGGAACAATTTAAAGGTTATACCACGTATATAGGAATGTGAGAATCATAGGTTTTTATCAAATTAGTAGGCTTTTTGATCCCCTCCATTTGTTGTTAACTCTCCATCTAGTTTGGTACAGTACAGTGAAAACCTGAATAAACAGGAATCTGTATAATTTAGATAAAGTCCTAATGTAGGAATGTGTTTCCTAATTTAACCTGAATGCATGGACTGAACACATGTCTATTGTGAATGCAAACGTTGTTGTCAGGGGATTAGGGGGTCGGTTTAGAGGGATTTCACTCTAGTCCAATACCGGACATTCCACTTTGCTTTATATATTTTGTTCAAGGGTCGACATCCTCTGCACATCGCCGCTATCAACAACAGCGTAGAAGCCGCCAAGCTTTTTCTATTGAATGGTGCAGACGTAAACGCTAACGATTGCGCTGTAAGTATTTCCGTATATTAATTAAATATAATACATTTCTGTTTTTCTTCTTCTAAATCTACACATTGAGTTGAAAATAAAACCAATCACTGCAGCATATACCATTGTTCTGAAAACCATTAAGTTGGTATATGAATAATATAGACAGAATGGAAATGTTTTTATGCAAATAAATGATAATGACAGAAGCAGGTCGAAACATAGGTTCTGTATTTGGAAAAAGCACCAAAACTTTGCGCGATATTTACTAAGACCCCTCACACAATATCTTGTTCACCACCATATATATAAGCAAATAATAAGGAAAATATTAACAAATTCGATTTATTTTGACAATCAATAAAGAAAACCCACATATATTCCATTCATATAAATTAACAATGAAAAAAAAAACCCACTTCACTGATATAAACAGATTATAAAAACATCCACAATTCCATTCATATAAACAAACAATAAAGAAAGCATTCACATATTCAATTCGCATAAATTAATGGCGAAGAAAACATCCGAAAATTCCATTGATGTAAACAAACGACAGAGTAAACATGCATAGATTCCATTGATATAAAAACAATAAAGAAAACATTCACTGATTCCATTCATACAAGCAAACAATACAGATAACATTCACATGTTCCATTCATATAAACAGATTATGAAAAAAACATCCATATATTCTATTCATATAAACAGATTATAAAAAAACATCCATAGCTTACATTCATATATACAGATGATAAGAAAACATGCACAGGTTCCTCTCGAAATCCATTGTCTCAATTGTCAGATCCCTCTCTCATTCCTATAGAGTGTTTTGATATAATAGTTGAACATGTTCTCTTCCTGTGATATATTTGCACCTGAACTGTAAGCAACCAACAATCAAGCAATCGTTACCTCTTCAGCTTAAAGTACTTGAATTAATAGAACGTCCAACAGCTATACCGAGGGAATGATATCATAATATAATTCTTGACATGCATATTTCTAGGTTTTAGTTAGTTTATAGCTAAGCATTGACAAAAAGACCAGAACGGCAGAAAATGTCATACTTTATATTGAATTTATTGCTTTATATGCGCCAAGAACAGTTTCTATTTATTTTATAAAGCTTTTCAAAAACCTTTTTACTCTTCACAACTTATAACATTAATGCCCACTTCTTTAAACAACAGAACATACATTAAATGTAAGCCAATGGTTATGCTAAAAGCAATGTTCCTCTAATAATCAGTGACAAGTATTTGAAATATCAAGAATAATATGACTTGGCTTGCACTATGCTTGTTGTAAATATGAACTTCTTTGTGAATGTTAAAAGTATCAGATATAACTTTACATTAGTTTTAGGTTCTTAGACTGTGAACCTATGAATGAGTCTTATATTTCACTGATATCAACAATACAACATGTATTTTAAAGATGCAGTTTGTAGTTTTTATTTGCTTTCATTAAGTCATTATCTTCCTGTTACATGAATGGGCACCTATGCATCATACTTCCACAGTAAAGGATCATAATTTTGTAGATAAAGTTCAGCATCTACTAAGCGAAGATCATGCAAATGTCAATATTCGTAGCAAACTAGTAAGAAATCGACATAGGTTTTCATAGGTACATGACATTTGCCATATTAAAATATTCACTTGAACTTAGTTGAGGTTGCTTTCCATAGTTACACAATATTGGCTGTATTACAACATGTATTGGTATAAAATGGCTGCAGTTGGTTTCCAGCTACACTATATTTAAATGGTTTCCAGAGTTACACGATAATGACTGTATTATAAACATCTTTTGGGATAAAATGGCTGTAGTTGATTTCAAGCTATACTATATTTAATTGGTTTCCATAGTTACACGATATTGACTGTATTTCAACATGTATTGGTATAACATGACTGTAGTTGGTTTCAAGCTACACTATATTGAATTGGTTTCCATAGTTACACGATTTTGACTGTATTATAAACATTTCCTGGTATAAATTGGCTGTAGGTGGTTTACAGCCACATTATATTGACTGGATTTCTGGTTACACGCTATTGAATGTATTACAACAATTACTTGTATACGTTGGTTATAGTTGGTTTCCAGCTACACTATATTGACTTGGTTTCTTTAGTTAGACGATACCGACTGCATTACAACATTTACTGGCATAACTTGACTGTTACTATGTCGAGAAGGCCCTTAACAGTGCAGTTTTTGTGAGTAAATGACGTTACGTAGACTGCTTGATAAATGAATTATGCATTGACAATTCACTTGGCAAACTCTACATATACCCCGATGACAATTGCGAAAGAGGAAATCCTGGACATTCACATGCTCGTTTTTAGTTCCGTTGGAATTTCCAGCAAAGATAAATAACTGGCTCTACCATCACTCTACTTGATTTCTAGATTACACAAGTGTTCTTACAAACAGCATTGTATTGCAAAGTCTACCAAATGCTCCACGAAATATCTTTCCAAATCATTAAAATATCATCAACCAACTGTGAAAACCGGGATTCAGAGTTAATGCGACAATAGCTACCCAAGAGGTGATGTGAATCATATGTGGATTCAGCAGAACCATGCAGATCTGTTAGAATACATACAATCTAGGTTATTCTCCTCCTGCAAAGGCATTACAAAAATCAACTTCTCTACCCTCTACATAACTATTTCCCACTCAAAGCAGACATCACAACACGAAACTCAGAACGCAAAGACACAAAATAGAATAAAACATTTACTGGGAAAAATGACATTTGTTTGGATTCAATCTACAATATATTGACTATAAAACAACTTTTAATAATAAGTTGTTGTAGTCTGTTTCCATAGTTACATGATATTATATGCATATCATGTAGTAGTAAGACTAACAGTTAGAAATAACCGACGAAACAATGACGAATGGACAATCCAGAGACATCGGTAACATTGGACACGAGACGCGTAACGAACACAAACAAAAAAGAAGCACAACACATATACGACCTAGAAAAAAGGTGAGCAACATAGAGGAAATAAAATAATTTGACCAGGTATTCGCCTTAGCGATTGTAAATTAAGGATCGCACTTTTACTGAGATAAATACCAAATAAACTGCTGAACTTTTATTTTCGTTTGATGTTTTAGGACACATTATATGTGCTTCATCTGCCTGTGTATCGTTATCGTCAATAACAAATACAAACACAAATATAAAATAAAAGCACAAAACCTATGTAAACACTCATACTACTGATAAGAAGACCTGTTACTACGTGAGGGTATCTTTTTATATATCATTTACTGTTCACTTAGTGTTCCGTACGGGCTTTACATTTTGGTTGTGAAACAACTAAACGCTATATATGAATCTGAGTTCAGTCCCAGGTTTTAGTGGAGTCCGTGTTGCTCAATCTGTAGTTTTGTATTGCCCGTCATTGTTTATGTTTTCGCATTTTGTTTTTGTCCATTGTTTGTCTGTTCTTCTTTGATTGACGAATACATTCTCATTCATTTCTAACTTAAGATCCAGTTAACCATATTGGTCTAGTACAAAGAAGACATGATCATAAACTTGTTCTCGCCATGATATTGCTTACAAATGGCTCTCTCGGAATAATTATAAACCGAATATTCAATATATAACTTCTTATAGCCTCCTATGGTATCCTCAAACTATTCATACATTGTCTCTTTTCAAATCGTAATCCATTATATTTCATATCCATCAAAATGCAGTTACACTGTACATCTGCAAAATGTCATGGCGTCAGAATAAATCTAAAATTGTGGTGCTTTTATAAGAATTATATAGATCTAATTAGATATACAATTTATCAGGTGTATAATGTTTTTTTCTATCTTCAATTTAACTAAGCTTTATTGAACTCTGTACATTTTGTTTGTAATACAAACAGTACCGTTACCTTATCCCGACCTCGTTAACGTTAGTAACCATATGTAATTATTAGTACTTATTAGTATAAAATATATATTACAGATGCATTTTTAGATCAATGTGATATATTAAGAAATACAATTTTTCACACTATTCTAATACTCTAACAAGCCTTTTTTTTACTTGCGAGAGAGATATATATATAGACGCAATAAAGAAGTCACATATTGTCTCATATGTTATCAAATATATCGGCACAACTTTATACAAGTACACTTGTAAATATGTATGTATTTTTAATCGACAGGGGAAAACCCCACTTCATTTAGCAGTATTATTTAGTCATATACAGCTGGTTGAAATATTACTGGAAAAAGGAGCAGAACCAAATTGCAGATATGACAATGTAAGTACTAATTACATATAGTTGTAATATACAGTAAAGCTTACCCAATTACACATAACATTATCATAACAACCACCGATAAGGTTTAATCAGAAGTATATACGTACATTCATTTAGACAGCTATTGGCGTACATAAAATACATTTTCAATAACTATCTACGACTACGGACTACATTTAATTATTCCATTTAATTACTGCTATATCGCCATTCAATCTGTCTGTCTGTATATGCTTGTATCTGTTTTTATTTTTATTATCTAAAAAAGAAATATAATTCCTTTAGTTTTTATTTCTTTTTTCGAAATTTACGAAAAGGCAATTATTTTGTTTATTTTTTAAACAACATTAACGGTCAAGAATAACTTAAACAAAAACTATTTGATGAATATGCTGTAGCTTCATATGATTCGTACCTCCAGGGTGATATGGATTTAAAACTTGTAGAAAAAAAAACGTGTTGAAAAGTGGAAATTTTTAGCTTTTTTTAACATTAAAAAATAACCGGATTAGCAGTTAAAGTGATCAAGGGAATCTATTCCTTGATTATTGAACATAAAACTCTTATTTCAATGTAATTTTTTTTTTAAATTAATATTTCACCGCAACGCTTAAGGTGAATAACTTGAGGTTAGCACCCATGCAATGTCTTTGTAATAGATGTCAAAACCAACAAATCAAACTTGTTCATTTTATTCAATGTTGAAATAACCTCATGTTTCTATGCATAATGGATGATGATCAAAAGGAGATGGTTACAACCCTTCTCCCGGCCTTGACGAAATGCCAACAACACCCAACAGAGTACCTCAAGCAACTGCTGCACATGTTATGTGTGATGATTCTGCCATACCCAGATCCCTTCCTTGGCATTCGCCATAGAAGTTGGAACGGGCAGATTGAAATTAGGACGGATGCGATGTATTTTCCAATTTCTTATCAAACAGACACTCGTTTTATTTAGCCTCTGAAGAAACCACAGAAAGCCTACTCCGTTTGACTTGAAATAATCGACACATGTTTTTAAATGAAACAGGACGATATTACATAAATTTATCATGCTATGACAGCATTAACCGACCAACATAGCCTGCCCAATGTTTTTTTTTATATTGGTCAGTTATAAATAGAACATACAAATGTAAAACGGGGCACATCGGGGGATATTGTTTTTAAATACATACACAACATTTGTTCAAATGCTTTTATCATCGTCCAGTAAACGTTTACTTACGATTTAAGATTGCAGGATACATACAATACATGTGCACTGTCGAAGCAAATAGATAAATATGTGTATTCGGCGTGAAAAGCGGGAAAAGGTAGGCGAAGCCTCCCTTTCCCCCCCTCCCCCGTTTCTAAGCCTCGTACACATATTACCTATATGCTTCGACAGTGCACAAATATTGCATATCTATCATCCGCAAATCCATGCAATACATACCCAATTAGTTATTGACAACGCCGGTTATATTTACTATGCCGAGGCGCGGATTTTAGGTCATCAAAATAATGCAAAACAATTTACAATGATGCAACAAATTTGTGCAAATGGACCACTACACTTTCCGGAAGAATGCGTAATTTTGGCCGAATATATTTACCGAAATCGATACCCATCAACTGCGCTATTTACAACACAACAAATAAATCGAAAACCAGAACACCCGTGCAATCTACCGGTCGGTGTCGTTGTATACCGTAGTGGTAGATAGTTATTGAACATGTCTAATAACAGGACAATACACTTGAAACAAGGAATACTAAGTAACAGCTGATTAGCAGTGATCATTGATAGCAAGTTGAAGTGCAACACACTTGAAAACAAACATGGAATACTGCGTAACATCTGTTTAGCAGTGATCCTTTATGGCCAGTTGAAGTGCAGCACACTTGAAGCAAGGAATAATGAGTAACAGCTCGTTAGGAGTGATACACAATATTGTAATACTCTAACAAGTCTTTTTTTACTTGCGAGAGAGAGATAGATATATATAGAAATAATAAAAGAAGTCACATATTGTCTCATATTTTATCGTATGTCCTATAAAATAGGTAATCAAGTGTATCGGCACAACTTTATACAAGTATATCTGTATATATGTATGTATTTTTAATCTACAGGGAAAGACCCTACTTCACGTAGCAGTATCCAATAAAGATACTCAGATTGTTGTGTTATTAATTGAAAAAGGAGCAGATCCAAATAACAGAGATGACGATGTAAGTACCAAATATATCTGGTCGTAATATACAGTAAAAGTTACCCAATTAGACATAAAATTAACATAACAACCACCTATAAAGTTTATACTATTAATCAGTAGTATATACGTACATTCATTGAGACAGCTATTGGCGTGCATACTAGACATTTTCAATAACTATCTACGACTACGGTTTACAACGACACCGAGAGGTAAATTGCACGGGGTCATATGAAAATGTATTAATAACATGATTTTTAAAGTCCATTTCATTATTGCTATATCGCCATTCAATCTGTCTGTCTGTATATGCATGCATCTGTTTTTATTTTTATTATTTAAAAAAAAATCCTTTTCGGAAGCTGTATAATTTAAATAAAGTCCTAATGTAGGAATGTTATTCCTAATTTAACCTGAATGCATGGACTGAACACATGTCTATTGTGAATGCAAACGTTGTTGTCAGGGGATTAGGGGGTCGGCTTAGAGGGATTTCAATCTAGTCCAATACTGGACAATCCACTGATGTGCTTTGCTTTATATATTTTGCTCAAGGGTCAACATGCTCTGCACATGGCCGCTATCAACAACAATGTAGAAGCCGCCAAGCTTTTTCTATTGAATGGTGCAGACGTAAACGCCAACGATTGCGCTGTAAGTATATCCGTATGTTAATTAAATATAATACATTTTTGTTTTCTTCTTCTAAATCTACACATTGAGTTGAAAATAAAACCAATCATTGCAGCATATACCATTGTTCTGAAAACCATTAAGTTGATATATGAATAATAAAGACAGAATGAAAATGTGTTTATGCAACTAAATGATAATGACAGAAGCAGGTCGAAAAATAGGTTCTGTATTTGGAAAAAGCACCAAAACTTTGCCCGATATTTACTAAGACCCCTTATACAATATCTTGATCACCACCATATATATAAGCAAACTATCAGGAAAATATTAACAAATTCGATTTATTTTGACAAGCAATAAAGAAAACGCACATATATTCCATTCATATAAATTAACAATGAAAAAAAACCCACTTCACTGATATAAACAGATTATAAAAACATCCACAAATTCCATTCATATAAACAAACAAAAAAAAAAGCATTCACATATTCAATTCGCATAAATTAATGGCGAAGAAAACATCCGAAAATTTCATTTATGTAAACAAACGACAGAGTCAACATGCATAGATTCCATTGATATAAAAACAATAAAGAAAACATGCACTGATTCCATTAATACAAGCAAACAATACAGATAACATTCACATGTTCCATTCATATAAACAGATTATGAAAAAAACATCCATATATTCTATTCATATAAACAGATTATAAAAAAAGCATCCATAGATTACATTCATATAAACAGATTATAATAAAACATCCATAGATTACATTCATATATGCAGATGAAAAGAAAACATTCACCGGTTCCTCTCGAAATCCATTGTCTCAATTGTCAGATCCCTCTCTCATTCCTATAGAGTGTTTTGATATAATAGTTGAACATGTTCTCTTCCTATGAGATATTTGCACATGAACTGTAAGCAACCAACAATCAAGCAATCGTTACCTCTTCAGCTTAAAGTACTTGAATTAATAGAACGTCCAACAGCTATACCGAGGGAATGATATCATAATATAATTTTTGACATGCATATTTCTAGGTTTTAGTTAGTTTATAGCTAAGCATTGACAAAAAGACCAGAACGGCAGAAAATGTCATACTTTATATTGAATTTATTGCTTTATATGCGCCAAGAACAGTTTCTATTTATTTTTTAAAGCTTTTCAAAAACCTTTTTACTCTTCACAACTTATAACATTAATGCCCACTTCTTTAAACAACAGAACATGCATTATATGTAAGCCAATGGTTAAAGGAATGTTCCTCTAACAATCAGTGACAAGTATTTGAAATATCCAGAATAATATGACTTGTCTAGCACTATGTTTGTTGTATATGAACTTCCTTGTGAATGTTAAAAGTATCAGATATAACTTTACGGTAGTTTTAGGTTCTTAGACAGTGTGAACCGATGAATGAGTCTTATATTTCACTGATATCAACAATATTTTAAAGATGCAGTTTGTAGATTTTATTTCCTTTCATTAAGTCATTATCTTCCTGTTACATGAATGGGCACCTATTCATCATACTTCCACAGTAAAGGATCATAATTTTGTAGATAAAGTTCAGCATCTACTAAGCGAAGATCATGCAAATGTCAATATTCGTAGCAAACTAGTAAGAAATCGACATAAGTTTTCATAGGTACATGATATTTGCCATATTAAAATATTCACTTGAAATTAGTTGAGGCTGCTTTCCATAGTTACACAATAAGAGTTACACGATAATGACTGTATTATAAACATCTTCTGGGATAAAATGGCTGTAGTTGATTTCAAGCTACACTATATTTAATTGGTTTCCATAGTTACACGATATTGACTGTATTTCAACATGTATTGGTATAACATGACTGTAGCTGGTTTCAAGCTACACTATATTGAATTGGTTTCCATAGTTACACGATATTGACTGTATTATAAACATTTCCTGGTATAAATTGGCTGTAGGTGTTTTACAGCCACATTATATTGACTGGATTTCTGGTTACACGCTATTGAATGTATTACAACAATTACTTGTATACGTTGGTTATAGTTGGCTTCCAGCTACACTATATTGACTTGGTTTCTTTAGTTAGACGATACTGACTGCATTACAACATTTACTGGCATAACTTGACTATTACTATGTCGAGAAGGCCCTTAACAGTGCTGTTTTTGTGAGCAAATCACGTTACGTAGACTGCTTGCTAAATGAATTATGCATTGACAATTCACTTGGCAAACTCTACATATACCCCGATGACAATTGCGAAAGAGGAAATCCTGGAAATTCACATGATCGTTTTAAGTTCCGTTGGAATTACAAGCAAAGATAAATAACTGGATCTACCGTCACTCTACTTGATTCCTAGATTACACAAGTGTTCTTACAAACAGCATTGTATTGCAAGGTGTACCAAATGCTCCACGAAATATCTTTCCAAATCATTAAAATATCATCAACCAACTGTGAAAACCGGAAATCAGAGTTAATGCGGCAATAGCTACCCAAGAGGTGGTGAGAATTATATGTGGATTCAGCAGAACCATGAAGATCTGTTAGAATACATACAATCTAGGTTATTCTCTTCCTGCAAAGGCATTACAAAATCGACTTCTCTATCCTCTACATAACTATTTCCCACTCAAAGCGGACATCACAACACGGAACTCAGAACGCAAAGACACAAAATAGAGTAAAACATTAACTGGGAAAAATGACATTCGTTTGGATTCAATCTACAATATATTGACTATAAAACAACTTTTAATAATAAGTTGTTGTAGTCTGTTTCCATAGTTACATGATATTATATGCATATCATGTAGTAGTAAGACTAACAGTTAGAAATAACCGACGAAACAATGACGAATGGACAATCCAGAGACACCGGTAACATTGGACACAAGACACATAACGAACACAAACAAAAAAGAAGCACAACACATATACGACCTAGCAAAAAGATGAGCAACACAGAGGAAATAAAATAATTTGACCTGGTATTCACCTTTGCGATTGTAAATTAAGGATCGCACTTTTACTGATATAAATACCAAATAAACTGCTGAACTTTTATTTTCGCTTGATGGTTTAAGACACATAATATGTGCTTCATCTGCCTGTGTATCGTTATCGTCAATAACAAATACAAACACAAATATAAAATAAAAGCACAAAACCTATGTAAACACTCATACAAATACAAACAGATAAGAAGACCTGTTACTACGTGAGGGTTTCTTTTTATATATCATTTACTGTTCATTTAGTGTTTCCTACGAGCTTGACCTTTTTGCAATATTGACTGTTTAAAAGATGAAGAGTTTAAATCCTTAGATATAAGAATCAACATGATAACATACTAGTTTTGATTGTGAAACAACTAAACGCAATATATGAATCTGAGTTCAGTCCCAGGTTTTAGTGGAGTCCGTGTTGCTCAATCTGTAGTGTTTGTAATGCCCGTCATTGTTTATGTTTTCGCATTTTGTTTTTGTCCATTGTTTGTCTGTTCTTCTTTGATTTACGAATACATTCTCATTCATTTCTACCTTACGATCCAGATAAGCATATTGGTCTAGTACAAAGAAGACATGATCATAAACTTGTTCTCGCCATGATATTGCTTACAAATGACTCTCTCGGAATAATTATTAACCGAATATTCAATATATAACTTCTTATAGCCTCCTATGGTATCCTCAAACTATTCATACATTGTCTCTTTTCAAATCGTAATCCATTATATTTCATATCCATCAAAATGCAGTTACACTGTACATCTGCAAAATGTCATGGCGTCAGAATAAATCTAAAATTGTGGTGCTTTTATTAGAATTATATAGATCTAATTAGATATTCAATTTCTCAGGTGTATAATGTTTTTTTCTATCTTCAATTTAACTAAGCTTTATTGAACTCTGTACATTTTGTTTGTAATACAAACAGTACCGTTACCTTATCCCGACCTCGTTAACGTTAGTAACCATATGTAATTATTAGTACTTATTAGTATAAAATATATATTATAGATGCATTTTTAGATCAATGTGATATATTTAACAAATACAATTTTTCACACTATTCTAATACTCTAACAAGCCTTTGTTTTACTTGCGAGAGATATATATATATAGAAGCAATAACGAAGTCACATATTGTCTCATATGTTATCAAATATATCGGCACAACTTTATACAAGTACACTTGTAAATATGTATGTATTTTTAATCTACAGGGACAAACCCCACTTCATGTAGCAGTATTATTTAGTCATACACAGCTGGTTGAAATATTAATGGAAAAAGGAGCAGAACCAAATTACAGATATGACAATGTAAGTACTAATTACATCTAGTTGTAATATAGAGTAAAGCTTACCCAATTACACATAACATTACCATAACAACTTCCGATAAAGTTTAATCAGAAGTATATACGTACATTCATTGAGACAGCTATTGGCGTACATAATATACATTTTCAATAACTATCTACGACTACGGACTACATTTAATTAGTCCATTTTATTACTACTATATCACCATTCAATCTGTCTGTCTGTATATGCTTGTATCTGTTTTTATTTGTATTATCTAAAAAAGAAATATAATTACTTTAGTTTTTTTTCTTTTT
This sequence comes from Bathymodiolus brooksi, assembly GCA_963680875.1. Lineage (NCBI taxonomy): Eukaryota > Metazoa > Mollusca > Bivalvia > Mytilida > Modiolidae > Bathymodiolus > Bathymodiolus brooksi. The sequence continues at coordinate 35,345,662 of OY804580.1, read as the reverse complement.
TCGAAATTTACGAAAAGGCAATTATTTTGTTTATTTTTTAAACAACATTAACGGTCAAGAATAACTTAAACAAAAACTACATCATGAATATGCTGTAGCTTCATATGATTCATACCTCTAGGGTGATATGGATTTCAAACTTGTCGAATAAAAAACCGTGTTGAAATATGGAAAAAGTGTGCTCGATTGGAAATTTTTAGCTTTTTTTTTACTTTAAAAAATAACCGGATTAGGAGCTAAAGTGAGCTGGGGAATCTATTACTTGATTATTGAACATACAACTCTTATTTAAATGTAAAAACTTTTTTTTATTAAATTAATATTTCACCGCAAGGTAAGGTGAATAACTTGAGATTAGCACCCATGCAATTTCTTTGTAATAGATGTCAAAACCAACAAATCAAACCCGTTCATTGTATACAATGTTGAAATAACTTCATGTTTCTATGTATAATGGATGATGATCCAAAGGAAATGGTTACAACCCTTCTCCCGGCCCTGACGAAATGCCAACAACACCCAACAGAGTACCTCAGGCAACTGCTACAAATTGTATGTGTGATGATTCTGCCATACCCAGATCCTTCCTAGACATTCGCCATAGAAGTTGGAACGGGCAGATTGAAATTAGGACGGATGCGATATATTTTCCAATTTCTTATCACACAGACACTCGCTTTATTTAGCCTCTGAAGAAACCCCAGAAAGCCTTCTCCGTTTGACTAGAAATACTCGACACATGTTTTTAAATGAAACAGGACGATATTACACCCTGTCACCAGTAAACAGAGCTATGATGTATATGATGTTGCTGAGATCATACCCATCTTATCATAATCTTGCTCGTATTGTCAATGTAAGTGTTGCTATGGTTCACAATGACATAAATTGATGCATTCTGATAAAAAAGAAAGCAATAAAACGTTGTGTGCAATAGCCAACAATATCCAAATAAAGAGATATAGCAAGTGCAGTCGGTGTAATTGATTAAACATCTACATAAATTTATCATGCTATGAGAGCATTTACCGACCAATATAACCTGCCCAATATTATTTTTTTTATATTGGTCAGTTATAAATAGAACATACAAATGTAAAACGGGGCACATCGGGGATACTGTTTTCAAATACATAGACAACATTTCTTCAAAAACTTTTATCATCGTCCACTAAACGTTTACTTACGATTTAAAATTGCAAGATAAATACAATACATGTGCACTGTCGAAGCTTATAGAAAAATATGTGTATTCGGCGCGAAACGCGGGAAAAGCGTCGGCGAAGCCTCGCCTTTTCCCCCGTTTCTAAACCTCATTCACATATTACCTATATGCTTCGACAGTGCACAAGTATTGCATATCAATCATCCGCAAATGGAACCACAAGAACTGTATTTTACTGGGCATCGACATTCCCATGCAATAATACCCAATTAGTTATTGACAACGCCGTTATATTCACTATGCCGAGGCGCGGATTTTAGGTCATCAACATAATGCAAAACAATTTACAATGATGGAACAAATTTGTGCAAATGGACCACTACACTTTCCGGAAGAATGCGTAATTTTGGCCGAATATATTTACCGAAATCGAAACCCAACAACTGCACTATTTACAACACAACAAATAAACCGAAAACCAGAACATCCGTGCAATCTACCTGTCGGTGTCGTTGTAGACCGTAGTCGTCGATAGTTATTGAAAATGTCTAACAACAGGACAACACACTTGAAACAAGGAATACTAAGTAACAGCTGATTAGCAGTGATCATTGGTGGCAAGTTGAAGTGCAACACACTTGAAAACAAACATGGAATACTGCGTAACATCTGTTTAGCAGCGATCCTTTATGGCAAGTGCAACACTTTTGAAGCAAGGAATATTGAGTAACAGCTGGTTAGGAGTGATCGTTAAAAGCAGGTTTTTACACAATATCTTAATACTCTAACAAGTCTTTTTTTACTTGCGAGAGAGAGAGATAGATATATATATAGAAATAATAAAAGAGGTCACGTATTGGTTCATATGTTATCATATGTCCTATACAATAGGTAATCAAGTATATCGGCACAACTTTATACAAGTATATCTGTATATATGTATGTATTTTTAATCTACAGGGAAAAACCCCACTTCACGCAGCAGTATCCAACAATGATACTCAGATTGTTGAGTTATTAATTGAAAAAGGAGCAGATCCAAATAACGAAGATGACGATGTAAGTACCAAATATATCTGGTCGTAATATACAGTAAAAGTTACCCAATTAGACATACAATTACCATAGCAACCACCTATAAAGTTTATACTATTAATCAGTAGTATATACGTACATTCATTGAAACAGCTATTGGCGTGCATACTAGACATGTTCAATAACTATCTACGACCACGGTTTACAACGACACCGACAGGTAAATTGCACGTGGTCATATGAAAATGTATTGATAACATGATTTTTAAAATCCATTTAATTATTGCTATATCGCCATTTAATCTGTCTGTCTGTATATGCTTGCATCTGTTTTTATTTTTATTATTTAAAAAACATAAATCCTTTCCGGAATCTGTATAAGTTAAATAAAGTCCTAATGTAGGAATGTTTTTTACCTAATTTAACCTGAATGCATGGACTGAACACATGTTTAATATGAATGCAAATGTTGTTGTCAGGGAATTAGGGGGGGTCGGTTCAGAGGGATTTCACTCTAGTCCAATGCCGGACATTCCACTGATGTGCTTTGCTTTATATATTTTGCTCAAGGGTCGACATCCTCTGCACATCGCCGCTATCAACAACAATGTAGAAGCCGCCAAGCTTTTTCTATTGAATGGTGCAGACGTAAACGCCAACGATTGCGCTGTCAATATATTCGTATGTTAATTAAATATAATACATTTCTGTTTTTCTTCTTCTAAATCTACACATTGAGTTGAAAATAAAACCAATCACTGCAGCATATACCATTGTTCTGAAAACCATTAAGTTGATATATGAATAATAAAGACAGAATGAAAATGTTTTTATGCAAATAAATGATAATGACAGAAGCAGGTCGAAATAAAGGTTCTGTATTTGGAAAAAAAATACCAAAACTTTGCGCGATATTTACTAAGAACCCTTACGCAATATATTTATCACCACCATATATATAAGCAAACAATAAGGAAAATATTAACAAATTCGATTTATTTTGACAAGCAATAAAGAAAACGCACATATAGTCCATTCATATAAATTAACAATGAAAAACAAACACTTTCACTTATATAAACAGATTATAAAAACATCCACAAATTCCATTCATATGAACAAACAATAAAGAAAGCATTCACATATTCAATTCGCATAAATTAATGGCGAAGAAAGCATCCGAAAATTCCATTAATGTAAACAAACGACAGAGTAAGCATGCATAGATTCCATTGATATAAAAATAATAAAGACAACATTCACTGATTCCATTCATACAAGCAAACAATACAAATAAAATTCACATGTTCCATTCATATAAACAGATTATGAACAAAACATCCATATATTCTATTCATATAAACAAATTATAAAAGAACATCCATAGATTATATTCATATAAACAGATTATGAAGAAGACATCCATATAGTATATTCATATAAACAGATTATAAAAAAACATTCATAGATTACATTCATATATACAGATGATAAGAAAACATTCACAGGTTCCTCTCGAAATCCATTGTCTCAATTGTCAGATCCCTCTCTCATTCCTATAGAGTGTTTTGATATAATAGTTGAACATGTTCTCTTCCTATGATATATTTGCACCTGAACTGTAAGCAACCAACAATCAAGCAATCGTTACCTCTTCAGCTTAAAGTACTTGAATTAATAGAACGTCCAACAGCTATACCGAGGGAATGATATCATAATATAATTTTTGACATGCATATTTCTAGGTTTTAGTTAGTTTATATCTAAGCATTGACAAAAAGACCAGAACGGCAGAAAATGTCATACTTTATATTGAATTTATTGCTTTATATGCGCCAAGAACAATTTCTATTTATTTTTTAAAGCTTTTCAAAAACCTTTTTACTCTTCACAACTTATAACATTAATGCCCACTTCTTTAAACAACAGAACATACATTATATGTAAGCCAATGGTTATGATAAAAGCAATGTTCCTCTAGCAATCAGTGACAAGTATTTGAAATATCCAGAATAATATGACTTGGCTTGCACTATGCCTGTTGTAAATATGAACTTCCTTGTGAATGTTAAAAGTATCAGATATAACTTTACGGTAGTTTTAGGTTCTTAGACAGTGTGAACCTATGAATGAGTCTTATATTTCACTGATACCAACAATATTTTAAAGATGCAGTTTGTAGTTTTTATTTCCTTTCATTAAGTCATTATCTTCCTGTTACATGAATGGGCACCTATTCATCCTACTTCCACAGTAAACGATCATAATTTTATAGATAAAGGTCATTATCTAATAAGCCAAGATCATGCAAATGTCAATATTCGTAGCAAACAAGTAAGAAATCGACATAAGTTGTCATAGGTACATGACATGTGCCATATTAAAATATTCACTTGAAATTAGTTGAGGCTGCTTTCCATAGTTACACAATATTGACTGTATTACAACATGCATTGGTATAAAATGGCTGCAGTTGTCTTCCAGCTACACTATATTTAAATGGTTTCCATAGTTACACGATGACTGTATTATAAACATCTTCTGGTATAAAATGGCTGTAGTTGGTTTAAAGCTACACTATATTTAATTGGTTTCCATAGTTACACGATATTGACTGTATTTCAACATTTATTGGTATAAAATGACTGTAGTTCGTTTCCAGGTACACTATATTTAATTGGTTTCCATAGTTATACGATATTGACTGTATTTCAACATTTATTGGTATAAAATGGCTGTAGTTGGTTTCAAGCTACACTATATTGAATTGGTGTCCATAGTTACACGATATTGACTGTATTATAAACATTTTCTGGTATAAATTGGCTGTAGGTCATTTACAGCCACATTATATTGACTGGATTTCTGGTTACACGCTATTGACTGTATTACAACAATTACTTGTATACGTTGGTTATAGTTGGTTTTCAGCTACACTATATTGACTTGGTTTCTTTAGTTAGACGATACTGACTGCATTACAACATTTACTGGCATAACTTGACTGTTACTATGTCGAGAAGGCCCTTAAAAAGCTGTTTTTGTGAATAAATCACGTTACGCAGACTGCTTGATAAATGAATTATGCATTGACAATTCACTTGGCAAACTCTACTTATACCCCGATGACAATTGCGAAAGAGGAAATCCTGGACATTCACATGCTCGTTTTAAGTTCCGTTGGAATTTCAAGCAAAGATAAATAACTGGATCTACCGTCACTCTACTTGATTCCTAGATTACACAAGTGTTCTTGCAAACAACATTGTATTGCAAGCTCTACCAAATGCTCCACGAAATATCTTTCCAAATCATTAACATATCATCAACCAACTGTGAAAACCGGGATTCAGAGTTAATGCGACAAAAGCTACCCAAGAGGTGGTGTGAATTATATGTGGATTCAGCAGAACCATGAAGATCTGTTAGAATACATACAATCTAGGTTATTCTCCTCCTGCAAAGGCATTACACAAATCGACTTCTCTACCCTCTACATACATATTTCCCACTGAAAGCGGACATCACAACACGGAACTCAAAACGCAAAGACACAAAATAGAATCAAACATTTACTGGGAAAAATGACATTTGTTTGGATTCAATCTACAATATATTGACTATAAACAACTTTTAATAATAAGTTGTTGTAGTCTGTTTCCATAGTTACATGATATTATATGCATATCATGTAGTAGTAAGACTAAAAGTCAGAAATAACCGAAGAAACAATGACGAATGACCAATCCAGAGACACCGGTAACATTGGACAAAAGACGCATAACGAACACAAACAAAAAAGAAGCACAACACATATACGACCTAGAAAAAAGGTGAGCAACATAGAGGAAATAAAATAATTTGACCTGGTATTCGTCTTAGCAATTGTAAATTAAGGATCACACTTTTACTGAGATAAATACCAAGAAAACCCCACTTCACGTAGCAGCATTCGGTGGAGATACTCAGATGGTTGAGTTATTAATTGAAAAAGGAGCAGATACAAATTACAGAGATGACGATGTAAATACCAATTATATCTGGTTGTAATATACAGTAAAAGTTACCCAATTACACAGAGTATTACCATAACAACCACCTGTAAAGTTTATACTTTTAATCAGTAGTATATGCGTACAATCATTGAGACAGCTATTCGTGTGCATAATAGACATTTTCAATAACTATCTAAGACTACGGTCAACAACGACACCGAAAGGTAAATTGCACGAGGTCATATGAAAATGTATTGATAACATGATTTTTAAAGTCTATTTAATTATTGCTATATCGCCATTCAATCTGTCTGTCTGTATATGCTTGTACCTGTTTTTATTTTTATTATCTAAAAAAAAATTCCTTTAGTTTTTATTTCTTTTTTCGAAATTTACGAAAAGGCAATTATTTTGTTTATTTTTTAAACACCATTAACGGTAAAGAATAACTTAAGCAAAAACTATATTATAAATATTTTACCTGCAGTAGCTTCATATGATTCGTACCTCCAGGATGATATGGGTTTCAAACTTGTAGAAAGAAAAACGTGTTGAAATGTGAAAAAAGTGAGCTCGATTGGAAAGATTGAGCTTTTTGTTTTCTTTAGAAAATAACCGGATTAGGAGCTAAAGTGAGCTGGGGAATATATTCTTTAATTATTGATCATTAAACTCTTATTTCAATGTAAAAACTTTTTTTTTTATTAAATTAATATCTCACCGCAACGCTTAAGGACAATAACTTGAGATTAGAAACCATGAAATTTCTTTGCAATAGATGTAAGAAACAATAATTCGAACCTTTCATTTTATGCAATGTTGAAATAACTTCATGTTTCTATGTGTAATGGATGATGATGCAAATGAGATGGTTACAACCATTCTCCCGGCCCTTACGAGATGCCAACAACACGCAACAGAGTAACTTAAGCAACTGCTGCAAATTTTATTTGTGAAGATTCTGCCACACTCAGATCCCTTCTTAGACATTCGCCATAGAAGTTGGAACGAGCAGATTGAAATTTGGACGGATGCGATTTATTTTCCAATTTCTTATCACACAGACACTCGTTTTATTTAGCCACTGGCGAAACCCCAGAAAGACCTCTCCGTTTGACTGGAATTACTCAACACTTGTTTTTAAATGAAACAGGACGATATTACACCCTGTCACCAGTAAACGTAGATATGATATATATGATGTTGCTGAGATCCTACCCATCTTATCATAGTCTTGCTCTTATTGTCAATGTAAGTGTTGCTTCGGTTCACAATGAGATAAATTGATGCATTCTGATAAAAAATAAAGCATTAGAACAGCACTCGGTGTAATTGATTCAACATCTACAGAAATCTATCATCCCCAAATCGAACCACAAGAACTGTATTGTTTTGGGCATCGACATTTCCATTCAATACATACCCAATTAGTTATTGACAACGCCGGTTATATTTACTATGCCGAGACGCGGATTTTAGGTCATCAAAATGATGCAAAACAATTTATAATAATGCAACGCATTTGTGCAAATGAACCACTACACTTCCAGGAAGACTGCATAATTTTGGCCGAATAGAAATACCGAAATCGACACCCAACTGGTGCGCTATTTACAACACAACAAATAAACAGAAAACCAGAACACCCGTGCAATCTATCTGTCGGTGTCGTTGTAGACCGTAGTCGTAGATAGTTATTGAAAATGTCAAAAAACAGGACAACACACTTCAAACTAAGAATACTGAGTAACAACTGGTTAGCAGTGATCATTGATGGCAAGCGGAAGAGCAACAAACTTGAAACATGGAATACTGCGTAACTGTTGGCTAGGAGTGAACGTTAATAGCAGGTTGAAGAGCAACAACCTTGAAACAAGGAATACCGAGTAACTGTTGGTTAGGAGTGAACGTTAATAGCAGGTTGAAAAGCAACAACCTTGAAACAAGGAATACTGAGTAGCAACTGGTTAGTACTGAACGTTAATAACAGGTTGAAGAGCAACAATCTTGAAACAAGGAATACTGAGTAACAGCTGGATAGCAGTAATCCTTTATGGCAAGTTGAAGTGCTACACACATGAAACAATGAATACTGAGTAATAACTGGTTAGCAGTGGTCCGTGATGGTCAGTTGAAGTGAAACAAACATGAAACAATTAATACTGAGTAATAACTGGTTAGCAGTGATCATTGATGGCAAGTTGAAGTGCAGCAAACTTGAAACAAGAAATACTAAGTAACATCTGCTTAGTAGTGAGCGTTGATGGCAAGTTGAAGTGAAACAAACATGAAACAAGGAACTCTGAGTAATAGATGGTTAGCAGTGATCTTTGATGGAATGTTGAAGTGAAACAAACATGAAACAAGGAATATTGAGTAATAGTTGGTTAGCAGTAATCATTGATGGCAAGTTGAACTGCAACAAACTTGAAACAAGAAATACTAAGTAACATCTGCTTAGTAGTGAGCGCTGATGGCAAGTTGATATGTAGCCACCTTAAATGTGAATCAGAGTTCCGTCTCATGTCTTAGTGGAGTTCATGTTGCTCAATCAGTTGTTTTGATGCAGTGTTTTGTGGACTGCTGTCGTAATAGTTCTTTGACAATTTTTTGTCCGTTCTTCTTTGATTTACGAATAAATTATTATTTGTTGTTAATTTACGATCCAAATAAGCATATTGATCTAGTACAAAGAAGACATAAGCATAATTGGACCAATATGCAATTTATCCTTGCCTTTATATCATTGAAAAATGGCTCACTCGGAACATTCACTAACTCTCGATTCAATTTATAACTTCTGATAACCCCCTATGATATCTTCAAACTCTTCATACATTGTCTCTTTTTAAATCGTCATTCACTATATTTCATATCCACCAAAATACATTTTAAAATTTAGATTTGCAAAATATTATGGCGTCAGAATAAATTCAAAATGGTGGTGCTTTCATTGGAATTATATAATTAGATATAAAATTAATAAATCTGTATCATGTTTTTTTCTACACTTTAACTATGTCTTTACATTTTTTTAAATACAAACATTACCAGTCCCTCATCTCGGCCTCTTTAACGTTAGTAAGCATATATAATTATTAGTACTTGTTAGTATATAATATACATACATTTTCAGATATATAAGAAGTCCAATTTTGCACAATATTTTGATATATAATAATCATATTTGCTTACTGACAAGATATAAAGAAATAAATAAACAGAAACAACAACGAAGGTATCAATTATCTCACAGGTTATCATATGTCCTAAAATATAGGTAGTCGAGTAAATCGGCACAACTTAATACAAGTACACGTGTAAATATGTCTGTATTTGGAATCTTCATGGAAAATCCCCGCTTCACATTGCAACATTAAATGGAAATACTCAGTTATTAATTGAAAAAGGAGCTGATCCAAACTGCAGAGATCATTATGTAACTACCAAATACATCTGGTCGTCATATACAATGAAACATAACTAATTAGACATCAAATTACCATAACACCGTCTGCAGAGTTTATGATCGTTGATCGCAAGTTGAAATGCAACACATTTGAAACAAGGAATACTAAGTATGAGCAAGTGAGAGTGATCGTTGATGGCAAGTTGAGACAACTATTGGAGTTTATAATAACAGGACATAATACTGAGTAACAGCTCGCTAATGGCAAATAGAAGTACAAGCTTGACAAATTTGACACAATAAATACTGAGTTAAAACTGGTTAGGAGTGTTCGTTGATGGCAAGTTGAAGAGCAACAAACTTGAAGCAAGAAATACTGAGTAACAAATATATAGTAGCGATCGTCAATCACAAGTTGCAGGACAACACAATTGGCACAAGGAATATTGAGTAACAGGTGGTTAGCAGTGATCGCTGAAGGGGCAGATCCAAGTTACAGAGATAATAAGTACCAATTGCATCCGGTCGTAATATACAGTGAAACTTACATAATTAGACATAACATTCCAATAACAACCACCTGTATACTTTATCCTTTTAACAGTAGTATCTGTGTACATTTATTGAGACAGCTATATGAGTGCATGCTAACAGAACACACCTGAAAATACTGTGCAACAGCTGGTTAGGAGTGATCGTTGATGGCACGTTGAAGTGGAACAAATTTGCAACAAGGAAAACTGTGTAACAGCTGGTTAGTAGTGATCGTTGATGGCAAGTTGAAGTGCTACAAACTTGAAACAATAAATACTGAGTAACAGCTGGTTAAGAGTGATCGTTGATGGCAAGTTGAAGTGCTACCAACTTGAAACAATGAATACTGAGTAACAGCTGGTTAGCAGTGATCATTGATGGCAAGTTGAAGTGTTACACACTGAAACAATGAATACTGAGTAACAGCTGGTTAGGAGTGATCGTTGATGGCAAGTTGAAGTGCAACAAGCTTGAAACGAAGAATACTGAGTAACAGCTGGTTAGGAGTTATCGTTGATGGTTAGTTGGCGTGCAAAAAGCTTGAAACAAGGAATATAGAGTAACAGCTGGTTAGGAGTGATCGTTAATGGCATGTGGAAGGCCAATAAACTTGCAACAATGAATACTGAGCGACAGGTGGGAAGGGGTGGCCAACAAACTTGAAACAAGGAATACATAATAACAGCTGGTTAACAGTGCACGGTGATGGTAAGCTGAAGGACAATAAGGTTGAAGCAAGGAATACCGAGCCACAGCTGGTCAGGTGTGGTCTTTGATGGCACGTTACAGGGCTACAAACTGACAAAAAGGAATACTGTCTGAAAGCTAGTTGGTATTGGTCGTTGATGGGAAGATACAGGGCTACAAACTGGCAACACGGAATACTGACTGAAAGATGGTTAGGAGTGGTCGTTGGTGGCAAGCTGCACATCAGCTATTATCGGCTTTATTAGCTGTTATTATGCCAATCAAAATATCCGTCAATAACACATGAAGATTTATTGTTTGTAAACTTGGGTTTTTCAAGAATATATTTAAATATATAACATATAAATAAGAAATACGCTTGAATGATGTTTAACAGTAATCGTTCAATCATTTTACATGTATATCTATGTAGCATGTTATCTATATTTTTATTCTTTAATATTCATATTCAGGGTAGGACGCCTTTACATATTGCATCACTCTGGGGAAACTACGAAACAACTGAATTATTACCTTTACTTGGAGTAGATATGGACATAAAAGACACAAAGGTATTGTTTTATCTGTATAGACTATTTATATATAGATGTATTAGGCTAATGTGAAAAGTCGTATTATGACACTGTCATAATAAAGCAACAGTTCATGTCAACCTATTGATTATGACAAACGAAGAGCTTGAAGATACCAAAGGGGAAAAATAACCCAATGGCAGGATAAAATATATTAATTACTACTGGAAATAGTTTAGTAAATGTATCTTGAGACATTTAATTTGTATTGTTGAAATATAGATGCATTTTATCCACATATCATGTTGGAGCTCAGGATCCGGACATATTAATTGATTTGACTTTATCCATTTTGTGACATTGAGAATAAGTACAAAAAATAAATGATATATTAAAATCATATCGCATTCCTCGAATTTTGCCATGTTTTCCCTGACTTAGTTTGTGAAGTGTAAATGACGAATAATTAAATCTCAGTAATACATAAGATATATAGTATTGCGTTCCATTATATTGTGACATCACATTGTCTACTGTCATACCCAGTATCGCAAACCCTGCTAGGTAAAATTTAAGATTATACCACGTATATAAGAATGAGAGAATCATAGGATTTTTATCAAATTAGTAGGCTTTTTGATCCCCTCCATTTGTTGTTAACTTTCCATCTAGTCTGATACAGTACAGTGGAAACCTGAATAAACCAGAATCTGTATAATTCGAACTTTAAATAAAGTCCTAATGTAGGAATGTTTTTCTATTATATATCGAATATTCCACTGATGTGCTTTGTTCTATATCTTTTGTTCAAGGGTCGGAGTGCTCTATACATCTCCGCTTTGAAGGGCAATGTACAAGCTGCTAAACTTTTGTTATTGTATGGTGCAAACGTAAACGCCAAAGATGACAATGTAAGTATATCTGTATGTTAATCAAGCATAGCAAATTTATCTCTGTCTCTAAATCATCACATTGAATTGAAAATAAAACAAATCACACAAGCAGATATCATTGTTCAGAAAACCATTAAGTTGCTATATGAATAAAAAAGTCATGTTAGTGCTCGGGTGGCTCAATGCGTTAGGCAGTTGGATTATCTAACACTCATACAATCCTATCAGGAATACAGCGTCGGTTCGCGCCCAGCTTTGTAAATTACAAAAAGGATGCACTCGACTCGCAGCCGCAAGTGATAAAGTATACCAGTTGCTTGCCCATGGTCGGTGGTTCTCTCCGTATACTCCGGCTTTTCCCACCACTAAAACTGGTCGCTATGATATAGCTGAAATATTGATGAAAGTGGCATTAAACTCCAAGCAATCAAATCAATCCATTCATCTTAACAAACAATAAAGAAAACATTCACAGATTCCATTCATATAAACAGATGATAACAAAAATTCCACAGATTCCATGCATATTAGCTAAAGATAAAGAAAATTTACAGATTCGATTCATATAAAAATAAAAAATAAAATTTCACGGAGTCCATTCATATACACAGATAATATAAATAAAAGAATTGACAGATTCCATTCATATACACAGATAAAACACATTTACAGAATCCATTCATATCAAGAAACAATATAGAAACATTCACCGATTCCATTCATAACAACAAACGATAAAGAAAACATTCATATATTCCATTCAGTTAGCAAACATTAAATATAACATTCACAGATTCCATTCATATAAAGGATCGATAAAAACACATTCACAGATTCCATTCATATAAAGGATCAATAAAAAAAAAATCACAGATTCCATTCATATAAAGGATAAAAAAAAAGCATTCACAAATTCCATTCATATAAAGGATCAATGAAAAAGCATTCACAGATTCCATTCATTTAAACTGATAATAAAGAAAACTTTCACAGATTCCTCGAAATTCATTGTACCAATTGGTCAATCCCTCTCTCATTTCTATAGAATGTTTTGATATAATAGTTGAACATGTTCTCTTCCCATGATATATTTGCCGATGCACTGTAAGTTACCAACAACAAGCAATCGTTACCTCTTCAGCTTAAATTACTTAAATCAATAGAACGTCCCACTTCTATACCGAGGGAATGATCTCTTAATCGAATTTTTGACATGCATATTTCTAGGCGTTAGTTAGGTTTTAGCTTAGCATTGACAAAAAGGCCAGAACTGTAGAAAATGTCATACTGTTTATTGAATTTATTGCTTTATATACACCAAGAACATTTGCTTTAAATTGTTTTAAAAGCTTTTTTATGTTTTTTCTTACTCTTCACAACTTATTACATTAATGCCCACTTCTTTAAACAACAGAACATACATTATATGTAAGCCAATGGTTATGCTAAAAGCAATGTTCCTCTAACAATCAGTAAGACGTATTTGAAATATCCAGACATATCCAGAATAGTATTACTGGCTTGCACTGTTTGTTTTAAATATGAATTTCCTTGTGAATGTTAAAATTAGCAGAACTAACTCCACGGTAGAATTAGTTTTATAGAAAGTTAGAACCGATGAATGCGTATTATACTTCAATGATAAGAACCATATTTAAAAGATGCATTTTGTCATTTTCTATCTACCTTCATTAAGTCAGTATATTCCTGTGACATGGACGGGCACCTATGGATCATGCTTCCAAAGTGAACGATCATAATGCAGTAGATATAATTCAGCATCTACTAAACCAAGATCCTGCAGATGTCATGCTGCGTTTACGCGTAAACTGAATGCGAATCGCATTATCGGTTGTGAATTAGTTTAATGCGCATTCGAAACGTATTATTGTCCGAACATATATTTTAATGCGAATTCTAACGCGCATCAAATAGAGTATAGGTTCACGGTCCGAACGATGCTAACTTTAATTCGCAATATCAATTAACTTTTAATCTAAAACAAAACGACATTGCACAATGTTAATTTAAAGAAAATAATTTTAATAGCTGAATTATCAACAATTAAAAAGATATACTCCAAACCAGCTTTACTGATCTGATGGTTTACCCTATCGCTTGGACTCGTCTTTCTTTTTCTTTTGAAATAACGCAGTCATTTTATTCAGCAATAATCATATGTTGTGTCAATATGACGTCACCAGCTACATGACGTTATATTTTCATAACTCATATGAGGTTATTTATTAATAATAATAATAATAATGAAAAACCAAAATAAAGTTTACACATGCTAATGTTAATAAATTTGTTTAATTCCAACAACATTCCGCCAAGCACTTGCTCGGATAATTCGCTTTTGCAATAGTATGTGTCCACACGACAGCTTAATGCGAATCGAATACGAATTAACGCATTTGCATTAACGAAAACGTATTTCTGAAGCGAATTGGATAATGCGAATTAGCCGATTCGAATTCGATGCGCATTAAGTAAATAGTTACGTGTGAACGCAGCATCAATATTCGCAGTAAACTAGTAAGTAATCGACATTAGTTAGCATAGGTACTAGACATTTGCCAAATTAAAATATTTACTTGAAATCATCTTTGGCTGGTTTCCATAGCTACACGATATTGTCTGTATTACTACATTTGCTGAAATAAAATAGCTGCAGTTGTTTTCTAGCTACACTATATTGACTTGGTTTCCATAGTTACATTATATTGACTATACTACAACATTTCTCAGGCTTTGGGAAATCCAGTGTAGGATTTTAAATAATGCAATTCAAATAATTAGGAAATATGCACATATATTTCTAAAGCTTTGTGAAACCCAGTGTAGGATTTTAGATCATTAAGCTTGCAATAGTTAGATATTGTACAAGTGCATTTCTCAGGCTTTTGAAATTCAGTGTATGATTTAAATAATAGTTAAAAGCACGCCAAACACTAATTTTGATATAGGGCTTAGCCACTAAATATGCGTTGACAATTGAACATAAGACATACCTTTTCATTGTGTTAATAGTGGTAATAAATGATACCTTCATAGTGTTCAGTTATTAAAAAATTACCATATGTATGAACTGAACACCTGTCCATTGTGAATGCAAAAGTTGTTGTCGAGGGTTAGGGTGTGTGCGGTTTGGAGAGATTGCATTCTATTATATATCGGACATTCCACTGATGTGCTTTGCTCTATATATTTTGTTCAAGGGTTGGAGTGCTCTACACGTTACCACTAGGAACAACAATGTAGAAGTCGCCGAACTTTTGCTATTGCATGGTGCAAACGTAAACGCCAGAACTATCATTGTAAGTATATCCGGATGTTAAGTAGGTATAATACAATTCTGTTTTTTTCTAAATAACCAAACTGAGTTGATGATAAAAACAATCACAGCAGCATTAACCATTACTTTGACAAATCAATAAATTGACATATAAATAATAAAAACAGAACGAAAAAAATAATAATGACAATAGCAAGTCGAAATATAGGTTCTGTGTTTAAATAAAGTAGCAAAACTTTGCACGATTTTTATCAACGCCACTTCAACACTATCTAGATCACCACAAGAAAAACACATATAAGCAAACATTAAAGGAAACATCCACATATTCGATCCATTTAAACAAGCAATAAAGAATATGCACATATGTTTTATTCATATAAATTAACAATTAAAAACACTTTCACTGATTCAATTCATATAAATAAACAATAAAGAAAACATTCACATATTCCATTCATAAAAACAAACAATAAAGAAAACATTCACAGATTCCATTCTTATAAATAAACGGCGAACAAAACATACAAAGATTCCATGTATAAAAACAAATGAAGAAGAAAACATTCACAGATTCCATCTAAAAAAACAAACCATAAAGAAAACAGTCACATAGTGCATTCATATAAATAAATCATAAAAAAGGCATGCAAAGGTTCCATTTACATAAACAGATAGTAAACATATTCACATATTCTATTCATGTCAACAGAAAATGAAAAAAAAACATTCACAGATTCCATTCATTTACACCAACGATTAAGAAAACATTCATAGAGTCCATTCATACAAGCAAACAATAAAGAAAACATTCACAGATTCAATTCATACAAGCAAACGACTAAGAAAATATTCACAGATTCCTCCAGAGATTTATTGTCCCAATTGTGCAATCCCTCTCTCATTTTTATGGAGTGTTTTGATATAATAGTTGAACATGTTCTCCTCCCATGAAATATTTGCCCCTGAACTGTAACCAATAAACAACCAAACAATCGTTACCTCTTCAGCTTAAATTACTTCAACTAATAGAACGTTCAACTGCTTTACCACATAAATGATATCTTAGTCGAATTTTTTATGTGCATATTTCTAGGTTTTAGTTAAGTTTTAGCAAAGCATATTGACGAAAAGAAAAGAACTGCAGAAAATGTCATAGTTTTAGTGAATTTATTGCTCTGCATACACCAAGTACAGGTTTTTTTAAGCTTTTCAAAAACCTTTTTACTCTTCACAACTTATAACATTAATGCCAATTTTTTTTAATAACAGGAAATACATTATATGTATGCCTATTCCTTATGCTAAAAGCAATTATGTTATAGCAATAAGTAAGAAGTACCTGAAATATCCATAATAGTATTATATTTCACTGATAACAACAATATTTTAATAATGCAGTTAACAACAATATTTTAATAATGCAGTTTGTAGTTCTTATCTGCCTTTATAAAGTCAGTATCGTCCTGTGATGACATGGATGGACACCTACTAATCATGCTTCCAAAGTAAACGATCATAATTATGTAGATACAGTTCAGCATCTACTAAGTCAAGATCATTCAAATGTCAATATTCGTAGCAAACTAGTAAGTTATTGACATTAGTTTCCATAGGTACTAGACATTTGCCAAATAAAACATTCACTTGAAATTACCAGTGGTTGGTTTCCATAGCTACAGGATAGTGTCTGTAATACTACATTTGCTGATATAACATGGTTTTAGTTGTTTTCTAGCTACACTATATGGACTTGGTTTCCATAGTTACACGATATTGACTATAATACAACATTTCTCAGGCTTTCGGAAATCCTGTGTAGGACTTTAAATAATGAAATTCAAATAATTAGGTATTCTGCACATATATATATATAAAGTTTGATTTGTAACCAGTTTAGGTTTTAGATAATTAAACTTCAAAGAGTTAGGGATTATTTACGTGTATTTCGCAGGCTTTGGGAAAACAATTGTAGGATTTTAAATGAATAAACTTGTATTTGCAGACTTTATGAAATTCAGTGTGGAATTTAAATAATAGTTGAAGGCACGCCAAACAATAATTTTGATATAGTATTTAGCCACTAAATATGTGTTTGACAATTAAACATTAGGGATACCTTATTATTGTGTTAGCAGTTAGTACATTTACATACAATGCAACTACTTAATATTCAATGCAACAGGTTAATAAATGACACCTTCTGAGTGTTCAGTTATTAAGCACATACAAACACAGAGCATTATCCACTAATATGGGATATACATTACTCAAGAAATTAATAACACGATTTAAATTTGGAAATACAAGACAAAGCTTAGTTCACATAAAGCTATTTTCCCAAATGGAAATATATATACAGTATTGGTGTGGTGACGGTTAATATAGAATTTATGTGGCTTAGAAACGGGGTAAAGACGAACTCTAGCGATTGTTTCCACCCGTTTCGTGCCGAGCCACATGCATTCTATATTTACCGTCAATACACCAATATTGTATTCATCCTGCCTTATTATTTGGAAAAAAATCTTATTTAATTTAATAATAATAAAAGGATAGAGGAAACACCATGGATACCTCATGCGTAGTAATCCATACATGTGTCACACGGTCATTATTTATATATACGCACTCACCAAATGCAAGATATCATTATTTATCAACGAAGTAGTTACAGAGCAAACACTGTTTATTACTTGTGAATTAAAACGAATCGTAAAACGCATTGTTTTACAAAATATTGTGAATTAGTTTTGTCTAATAGATGTATTAAGCTAATGTGAAAAGTCGTAGTATGACACTGTCATAATAAAGCAACAGTTTATGTCAACCAATTGAGTATTACAAAAGAAGAGTTTGAAGATACCAAAGGGGCAACCTAATCTATTTGCAGGATAACATATATTAATTACTGCTGTAATTAGTTTAGTCAATGTATCTTGAGACATTTTAATCTGTATAGTTGAAATATTGATGCATTTTATCCACATATCATGTAAGAGTTCAGGATCCGGACATATTAATTGATTTGACTTTATCCATTTTGTAACATTAAGAATAAGTACAGAAAAGAAATGATACATTAAAATCATATCACATTCCTCGAATTTTGCCATGTTTTCCCTGACTTAGTTTGTGAAGTGTAAATGACGAATAATTAAATTTCAGTAATACATTAGAGATAGAGTATTGCTTTCCCTTGTATTGTGACATCCATTTGTCTACTGTCATACCCAGTATCTGAAGCCCTGTTAGGTACAATTTAAAGGTTATACCACGTATATAAGAATGAGAGAATCACAGGTTTTTATCAAATTAGTAGACCTTTTGATCCCTTCATTTGTTGTTAACTCTCCATCTAGTCTGGTACAGTACAGTGAAAACCTGAATTAACCAGAATCTGTATAATTTAAATAAAGTAGGAATGTTTTTTCCAAATTTAACCTGAATGTATGGACTGAACACATGTCTATTGTGAATGCAAAAGTTGTTGTCAGGGGATTCGGGAGTTCGGTTTAGAGAGATTTCACTCTAGTCCAATACGTACATTCCACTGATGTGCTTTGCTTTATATAATCTGCTCAAGGGACTGCGTCCTCTACACATCGCCGCTAGTAACAAAAAAGTAGAACCGGCCAAGCTTTTTCTATTGAATTGTGAAAACGTAAGGGCCAACGATTACCATGTAAGTATATCCGTATGTTAATTAATTATAATACATTTCTGTTTTTCTTCTTCTAAATCTACACATTGAATTGAAAATAAAACCAATCACAGCAGCATATACCATTGTTCTGAAAACCATTAAGTTGTTATATGAATAATAAAGACAGAATGAAAATGTTTTTATGCAAATAAATGATAATGACAGAAGCAGGTCGAAACATAGGTTCTGTATTTGGAAAAAGCACCAAGACTTTGTGTGATATTTACCAAGACCCCTTACACCATATCTTGATCACCACCATATATATAAGCAAACAATAATGAAAATATTAACAAATTCGATTCATTTTGACAAGCAATAAAGAAAACGCGCGTATTTTCTATTCATATCAATTTACAATGAAAAAAAAAATAGTTCACTGATATAAACAGATTATAAAAAACATCCACAGATTCCATTCATATAAACAAACAATAAAGAAATCATTCACATATTAAATCCGTATAAGTAAACGGCGAAGAAAACATCCGAAAATTCTATTTATATAAACAAACGACAGAGCAAACATGCATAGATTCCATTCACATAAAAACAATAAAGAAAACATTCACTGATTCCATTCATACCAGCAAACAATACAGATAACATTCACATGTTCCTTTCATATACACATATTATGAAAAAAACCATCCATAGATTCAATTCTTATAAACAGATTATCAAAACAATATCCATAGATTCTATTCAAATAAACAGATTATGAAAAGAACATCCATAGATTCTATTCACATAAACAGATTATAAAAGAACGTCCACATATTATATTCATATAAACAGATGATAAAACACATTCATAGGTTCCTCTCGGAATTCATTGTCCCAATTGTCAAATCTGTATCTCATTCCTATAGAGTGTTTTGATATAATAGTTAAACATGTCCTGTTCCCATGAGATATTTGCACCTGAACTGTAAGCAACCAACAATCAAGCAATCGTTATCTCTTCAGCTTAAAGTACTTGAATTAATAGAACGTCCAACTTCTATTACGAGGGAATGATATCTTAATATAATTTTTGACATCTAGGTTTGTGCTAGTTTATAGTTAAGCATTGACAAAAAGACCAGAACGGCAGAAAATGTCATACTTTATATTGAATCTATTGCTTTATATGCACCAATAACAGTTTTTTTAAAGCTGTTCAAAAACCTTTTAACTCTTCACAACTTATAACATTAATGCCCACTTCTTTCAACAACAGAACATACATTGTATGTAAGCCAATGGTTATGCTAAAAGCAATGTTCCTCTAACAATCAGTGAGAAGTATTTGAAATATCCAGAATAATATGATCTGGCTTGCACTATGCTTGTTGTAAATATGAACTTCCTTGTGAATGCTAAAAGTATCAGAAATAACTTTACGGTAGTTCTAGGTTCTTAGACAATGTGAACCGATGAATGGGTATTATATTTCACTGATACCAACACTATTTTAAAGATGCAGTTTGTAGTTTGTATTTGCTCTCATTAAGTCATTATCTTCCTGTTACATGGATGGACACCTATTCATCGTGCTTCCAAAGGAAACGATCATAATTGTGTAGATAAAGTTCAGTATCTACTAAGCGAAGATCATGCAAATGTCAATATTCGTAGCAAGCAAGTAAGAAATCTACATAAGTTTTCATCGGTACATGACAATTGCCAACTTAAAATATTCACTTGAAATTAGCTGAGGCTGGTTTCCATAGCCATATTATATTGACTGCATTTCTGGTTACACGTTATTGCCTGTATTACAACAATTACTTTTATACGTTGGTTATAGTTGGTTTCAAGCTACACTATATTTAATTGGTTTCCATAGTTACACGATATTGACTGTATTATAAACATTTTCTGGTATACATTGGCTGTAGGTGGTTTACAGCCACATAATATTGACTGTATTTCTGGTTACACGCTATTGACTCTATTACAACAACTACTTGTATACGTTAGTTATAGTTGGTTACCGGCTACACTATTTTGACTTGGATTCTTTAGTTAGACGATACTGACTGCATTACAACATTTACTGGCATAACTTGACTGTTACTATGTCGAGAAGGCCCTTAACAATGCTGTTTTTGTGAGTAAATCACGTTACGCAGACTGCTTGATAAATGAATTATGCATTGACATATACCCCAATGACAATTTCGAAAGAGGAAATCCTGGACATTCACATGCTTGTTTTAAGTTCCGTTGGAATTTCAAGCAAAGATAAATAACTGGATCTACCGTCACTCTACTTGAATCCTAGATTACACAAGTGTTCTTTACAAACAGCATTGTATTGCAAGGTTTACCAAATGCTCCACGAAGTATCTTTCCAAATCATTAACATATCTTCAAGCAACTGTGAAAACCGGGATTCAAAGTTAATGCGGCAATAGCTACCCAATGGGTGGTGTGAATCATATGTGGATTCAGCAGAACCATGAAGATGTGTTAGAATACATACAATCTAGGTTATTCTCTTCCTGCAAAGGCATAACAAAAATCTACTTCTCTACCCTCTATTTCCCACTCAAAGCGGACATCACAACACGGAACTCAGAACGCAAAGACACAAAATAGAATCAAACATTTACTGGGAAAAATGACATTTGTTTGGATTCAATCTACAATATATTGACTATAAAACAACTTTTAATAATAAGTTGTTGTAGTCTGTTTCCATAGTTACATGATAGATTTTGTCTGTTTATATATTTATGAGTTTTGACTTTCCCTTTGTAAGATTGTTCGGAGTTCGTTACTCATGTAGTAGTACGACTAAAAGTTAGAAATAACCGGAGAAGCAATGACGAATGGACAATCAAGAGACACCGGTAACATTGGACACAAGACGCAAAGCGAACACAAACAAAAAAGAAGCACAACACAGATACGAGCTAGGAAAAAGATGAGCAACACTGAGGAAATAAAATAATTTCACCTGGTATTCGCCTTAGCGATTGTAAATTAAGGATTGCACTTTTACTGATATAAATATCAAAGAAATGCTGAACTTGTATTTTCGTTTTGGGGTTTTAGGACACATTAGATGTGCTGCATCTGCCTGTGCATCATTATCGGCAATAACAAATACAAGCACAAATATTAAACAAAACCACAAAACCTATGTAAACACTCATACAAATAAAAACCGATAATAAACCTGTTACTACGTGCGGGTTAGCTTTTAATACATCATTTACTGTACAGTTAGTTGTTCTCACATACTTTATACATTCTTGCTATCTTCACTGTTTCAAAAATGACGAGTTTAAATCCCTAGATATAAGAATCAACATGATAATATAATAGTTTTGATTGTGAAACAACTAAGAGCTATATATGAATCTCAGTTCAGTCCCAGGTTTTAGTGGAGTCCGTGTTGCTCAATCTGTAGTGTTTTAATGGCCTGTCATTGTTTATGTTTACGCATTTTGTTTTTACCCATTGTTTGTCTGTTCTTCTTTGATTTACGAATAAATTCTCATGACATTTTAACCTACGATCGAGATAAGAAAATTGGTCTAGTACAAATAAGACATGATCATAAACTTGTCCTAGCCATGGTATTGCTGACAAATGGCACACTCAGAACAATCACTAACTGACGATTCAATTTATAACTTCTGATGACCCCCTATGGTATCTTCAAAGTCTTCATACATTGTCTCTTTTCACATCGTAATACACTATATTTCACATCCACCAAAACATGTTACGCTGTAGATCTGCAAAATGTCATGGCGTCAGAAAAAGATTAAAATGGTGGTGCTTTTATTAGAATTATATAATTAGATGTAAAATGTATCAGGTGTATAATGCTTTCTTTGTATATTCAATTTAATTAAGCTTTATTGAACTCTGTACATTTAGTTCGTAATGCAAACAGTACCGTTACCTTATCCCGGCCTCGTAAACGTTAGTAAGCATATGTAATTATTAGTACTTGTTAGTATAAAATATATATTATAGATGCATTTATAGATCAATGTGGTATTTTCATCAAATACAATTTTACACAATATTTTAATAATCTAACAAGCCTTTGTCACTTGCGAGATATATATATATATATATATATATATAAACGTCTAAAATGTAGCACAATAACACCAAAAAGATGCTAAAATATAAAAAAAATAACTATAAGTCTACGAAAAGACTATAATTATAATCAAGTTGACGGATATTCCGCTTGACCGACAAACTTCATCAGCGTCTGTAATCTGATTTGAAAGACACTTGTTTCCGATCCGACATCCCGTAAGTTCATATGTTGGCTACTTTTTCAGACGTTTATATATATATATATATATAGGGAGTGAATGCAGTCGAGTGGTCTAGGGCGCTGGACGTAAGGCTAAGCGAATGGTGCTGCAGTGTATCAATTGTGTGAGTTCAAATCCCGTCGAGGGAAGAAAAAAATTTTGACAGCTCTAAAATCTAATTCTAACGCTGTTTGGTTTAATTTTCAGAGGTATATATATTATATAGAAATCTAGAAGATTGTGCAACGATACCGATAAAGATGTCACCTCTCTATTTAGTGAGTTGTAATTATACCATCTAATCTTTACAAACTCAGTCTAACTTTGATAGACACTGAGGAAGATCATTTGTTGATCGAACATTTTGTCAATATATTTTTTGTAACATCTTTATCGGTATCGTTACACAATCTTATAGACTTCTATCATTTATTTTGTATATATATATATATATATATATATATATATATATATATATATATATAAAACAGAAACAACAAAGAATTCACATATTGACTCGTATGTTTTCATATGTTTTCATTATAGAATACAGGTAATAAAGTATATCGGCGCAACTTTATACAAGTACACTTGTAAATATGTATGATTGTTAATCTACAGGGACAAACCCCACTTTACGTAGCAGCATACAATGGACATGCTCAGCTGGTTGAGTTATTAACTGAAAAAGGAGCAGATCCAAATTACAGTGATGTCTATGTAAGTACCAATTACATCCGGTCGTAATTTACAGTAAAATTTACCCAATTAGACATAGCATTACCATAACAAACACCGGTGAAGTTTATGCTTTTAATCAGTAGTATATACGTGCATTCATTGAGACAGCTATTCGGGGGCATAATAGACATTTTCAATAACTATCTACGACTACGGTCTACAACGACACCGACAGGTAAATAGCACGGGGTCATATGAAAATGTATTGATAACATGATTTTTAAAGTCCATTTAATTATTGATATATCGCCATTCAATCTGTCTGTCTGTATATGCTTGTATCTGTTTTTATTTTTATTATTTAAAGAAAAAAAAATCCTTTAGCTTTTATTTCTTTTTTCGAAATTTACGAAAAGGCAATTATTTTGTTTAGTTTTTAAACGTCATTAACGGTCACAAATAACTTAAAAAACAAAAACTATATTATGAATATTTTACCTGCAGTAGCTTCACATGATTCGTACCTCCAGGATAATATGGATTTCAAACTTGTAGAAAGAAAAACGTGTTGAAATGTGAAAAAAAGTGAGCTCGATTGGAAATTTTGAGCTTTTTGTTTTCTTTAGAAAATAACCGAATTAGGAGCTAAAGTGGGCTGGGGAATATACTCTTTAATTATTGATCATTAAACTCTTATTTCAATGTAAAAACTTTTTTTTTTTATTAAATCAATATCTCACCGCAACGCTTAAGGACAATAACTTGAGATTAGCAACCATGAAATTTCTTTGTAATAGATGTAAGAAACAATAATTCGAACCCTTTCATTTTATTCAATGTTGAAATAACTTCATGTTTCTATGTATAATGGAAAATGATATAAATGAGATGGTTACAACCATTCTCCCGGCTCCGACGAGATTCCAACAACACGCAACAGAGTACCTTAGGGAACTGCTGCAAATTGTATTTGGGATGATTCTGCCACACTCAGATCCCTTCCTAGACATTCGGCATTGAAGTTGGAACGAGCAGATTGAAATTTGGACGAAAGCGATTTATTTTCCAATTTCTTATCACACAGATACTCGGTTTATATAGCCACTGGCGAAACCCCAGAACGCCCTCTTCGTTTGACTGGAACTACTCGACACTTGTTTTTATATGAAACAGGACGATATTACACCCTGTAACCAGTAAACATAGATATGATGTATTGCTATTGCTGAGATCCTTCCCATCTTACCATAATCTTGCTCTTATTGTCAATATAAGTGTTGCTTCGGTTCACAATGAGATAAATTGATGCATTCTGATCAAAAAGAAAGCATTAGGTCAACAATAACAGAGTAGAGAGAAAAGTAATGATGGACTAAACTTGAAAGTGCAGTCGATGTAATTGAATCAACATCTACAGAAATATATCATTCGCAAATCGAGCCACAAGAAAAGTATTTTTTGGGCATCGACATTTCCATGCAATGCATACCCAATTAGTTATTGAAAACGCCGGTTATATTTACTATGCCGAGACGCGGATTTTAGGTCATCAAAATGATGCAAAACAATTTATAATGATGCAACGCATTTGTGCAAATGGACCACTACACTTCCCGGAAGACTGAATAATTTTGGCCGAATAGATTTACAACACAACAATTAAACCGAAAACCAGAACACCCGTGCAATATACCTGTCGGTGTCGTTGTAGACCGTAGTCGTAGGTAGTTATTGAAAATGTCAAAAAAACAGGACAACACACTTGAAACTAGGAATACTGAGTAACAGCTGGTTAACAGTGATCATTGATGGCAAGTTGAAGTGCTACACACTTGAAGCAAGGCATACTGAGTAACAGCTGGCTAGGAGTGATCGTTAATAGCAGATTGAAGAGCAACAACCTTGAAACAAGGAATACTGAGTAACTGTTGGTTAGGAATGAACGTTAATAGCAGGTTGAAGAGTAACAACCTTGAAGCAACGAATACTGAGTAACAGCTGGTTAGTAGTGAACGTTAATAGCAGGTTGAAGAGCAACAACCTGAAACAAGGAATACTGAGTAACTGTTGGTTAGGAGTGAACGTTAATAGCATGTTGAAGGGCAACAACCTTGAAACAAGGAATACTGAGTAATTGTTGGTTAGGAGTGATCGTTGATGGCAAGTTGAAGTGCTACAAATTGAAACAAAGAATACTGAGTAACAGCTGTTTTGGAGTGATCGTTGATGGCAAGTTGAAGTACCACAAGCTTGAGGTTAGCAGTGATCCTTTATGGCAAGTTGAAGTGCTACAAACAGGAACCAATGAATACTGAGTAATAGCTGGTTAGCAATGATCCGTGATGATAAGTTGAAGTCAAACAAACATGAAACAAGGAATACTGAGTAATAACTGGTTAGCAGTGCTCCTTGATGGCAGGTTGAAATGCAACAAACTTGAAACAAGAAATACTAAGTAGCATCTGCTTTGTAGTGAGCGTTGGTGGCAAGTTGAAATGAAACAAACATGAAACAAGGAATACTGAGTAATGGATGGTTAGCAGTGATCGTTGATGGCATGTTGAAGTGAAACAAACATGAAACGATGAATACTGGGAACTAGCTGGTTAGCAGTAATCATTGATGGCAGGTTGAAGTGCAACAAACTTGAAACAAGAAATACAAAGTAACATCTGCTTAGTAGCGATCGTTGATGGTAAGTTGATGTGTAACAAACGTAAATATGAATCAGAGTTCCTTCCCATGGCTTATTGGAGTTCATGTTGCTCCATCTGTTTTTTTCATGCAGTGTTTTGTGGACTGCTGTCGTATTTTTTCTTTGACCATTATTTGTCTGTTCTTCTTTGATTTACGAATAAATTATTATGTGTTGTTAATTTACGATCCAAATATGCATATTGGTCTAGTACAAAGAAGACATAAGCATAATTGGACCGATATGCAATTTATTCTTGCCTTTATATAATTGAAAAATGGCTCACTCGGAACGTTCACTAACTGACCATACAATGTATAACTTCTGATAACCCCTGATGGTGTCTTCAAACTCTTCATACATTGTATCTTTTCAAATCGACATTCACTATATTTCATATCCACCAAAATACATTTTACAATGTAGATTTGCAAAATATCATAGCGTCAGAATAAATTCAAAATTCAAAATTGTGGTGCTTTCATTGGAATTATATAATTAGATATAAAATTAATAAATCAGTATAATGTTTTTTTCTACACTTCAGCAATGTTTTAGTGGAATCTGTACATTTATTTTAAATACAAACATTACCAGTCACTCATCTCGGCCTCTTTAACGTTTGTAAGCATATGTAATCATTAGTACTTGTTAGTATGTCATATACATACATTTTCAGACATATATAAGAAGTCCAATTTTACACAATATTTTGATATATAAGAATCATATTTGTTTACTGACAAGATATATAGAAATAAATAAAACAGAAACAATAACGAAGGCATAAATTATCTCACAGGTTATCATATGTCCTAAAATATAGGTAATCGAGTAAATCGGCACAACTTTATACAAGTACACTTGTAAATATTGGGTTACACTAATGTCCTGAAAATTGACCTGAAATGTCCTGAAAATTTCCTGAAAAGTACATAAAGGCCTATATCTTTTTTTTGATCCAATGGTTTGAGTTCAAATTTAAAACCATTGGACATATGATAACCTGTGAGATAATTTATGGCTTCGTTGTTGTTTCAGGTAATAATTTTCAGGTCAAATTAATTACACCTAAAAAAAAATGTTTTTATTTTTTTCTAACATATTCGTTAAATATATGCTAATGCATATATTTAACGAATATGTAAAAATAAAATTAAAAAAAAAATTGCATATATTTAACGAATATGTAAAAAAAAATAAAAAATTTTTTTTTAGGTGGAAATAATTTGACCTGAAAATTGTCATGAAATGTCCTGAAAATCTTCTGAAAAGTACATAAAGGCCTATATCTTTTTTTATTATTCAATGGATTGAGTTCAAATTTGAAAATGTTAAATACATTAGCATATATTTAACGAATATTAAAAAAAACAAACAAAATAGGTGAAAATAATTTGACCTGAAAAATGTCATGAAATGTCCTGAAAATATCCTGAAAAGTACATTAAAGAATATTTAAAAAAATATATAAAAAAAAATTGTTTAGGTGGAAATAATTTGATCTGAAAATTTCATGACAATTTTCAGGTCAAATTATTTCCACCTAAAATAAATTTTTTTCAATTTATTTTTAAATATTCGTTAAATATATGCTAATGTATTAAACATTTTTAAATTTGAACTCAATCCATTGGATACTAACAAAGAAATAAGCCTTTATGTACTTTTCAGGACAATTCAGGTCAATTTTCAGGACATTAGTGTAACCCGTAAATATGTATGTATTTGGAATCTTCATGGAAAATCCCCGCTTCACATTGCAACATTAAATGGAAATACTCAGTTATTAATTGAAAAAGGAGCAGATCCAAATTACAGAGATCACTATGTAACTACCAAATACATCCGGTCGTCATATACAGTGAAACATAGCTAATTAGAAATCAAATTACCGTAACAACCGTTGAAATGCAACAAACTTGAAACAAGGAATAATAAGTATGAGCAGGTGAGAGTGATCGTTGATGGCAAGTTGAGACAGCTATTGAAGTGTATAATAATATGACAACAAACTTGAAACAAGGAATACTGAGTAACAGCTCGTTGATGGCAAGTATAAGTACAACAAACTTGAAACAAGGAATACTGAGTAACAACTGGATAGTAGTGTAGTGATCGACAATGGCAAGTTGCAGGACAACAAAATTGACACAAGGAATATTGAGTAACAGCTGATTAGGAGTGATCGTTGAAGGACCAGGCCCAAGTTACAGAGATAATAAGAACCAATTGTATCCGGTCGTAATATACAGTGAAACCTACCTAATTAGACATAACATTCCAATAACAATCACCTGTAGACTTTATCTTTTTAACAGTAGTATTTACGTACATTTATTGAGACAGCTATATGAGTGCATACTAACAGGACAACAGACCTGCAAATACTGCGCTACAGCTGGTTAGGAGTGATCGTTGATGGCATGTTGAAGTGGAACACACTTGGAACAAGGAAAGCAGTGTAACACTTGGTTAGTAGTGATCGTTGATATCAAGTTGAAGTGCAACAAACTTGAAACAAGGAATACTGAGTAACAGCTGGTTAGGAGTGATCGCTGATGGCAAGTTGAAGTGCAACAACCTTGAAACAATGAATACTGAGTAATTGTTGGTTAGGAGTGATCGTTGATGGCAAGTGGAAGTGCTACTATCTTGAAACAAAGAATACTGAGTAACAGCTGTTTCGGAGTGATCGTTGATGGCAAGTTGAAGTACAACAAGCTTGAAACAAGGAATACAGCGTAACAGCTGGTTAGGAGTTATCGTTGGTGGTTAGTTGGTGTGCAAAAAGCTTGAAAGAAGGAAAACTGAGTAACAGCTGGTTAGGAGTGATCATTAATGGCATGTGGAAGGCCAATCAACTTGCAACAAGGAATACTGAGCGACAGCTGGGAAGGGGTGGCCAACAAAGTTGAAACAAGAAATACAGAGCAACAACTGCTAAGCAGTGCTAGGTGATGGTAAGTTGAAGGACAATAAGCTTTAAACAAGGAATACCGGGCGACAGCTGGTCAGGTGTGGTCGTTGATGTCACGTCACAGGGCTACAAACTGGCAAAAAGGAATACTGGCTGAAATATAGTTAGTATTGGTCGTTGATGGCAAGATACAGAGCTACAAACTGGCAACAAGGAATACTGACTGCAATATGGTTAGGAGTGGTCGTTGGTGGCATGCTGCACATCAGCAATTATCGGCTTTATTAGCTGTTATTATGCCAATCAAAATATCCGTCAATAACACATGAAGATTTATTGTTTGTAAACTTGGGTTTTTCAAGGATATATCTAAATATATAACAATAAATAAGAAACACTGCTGGAATGAAGCTTATCAGCAATCGTTCAATCATTTTACATGTATATCTATGTAGCATGTTGTCCATATTTTTATTCTTTAATATTCATATTCAGGGTCGCACGCCTTTACATATTGCATCACGCTGGGGAAACTACGAAACAGTTGGATTATTACTTTTACTCGGAGCAGATATGGACATAGAAGACAAATAGGTATTGTTTTAACTGTATAGACTATTTATTCAGTAAGTATACTTATTTAACATCTATGAACGAGATGACATCCGTGAAAATAAACACAAAAATATAATTTGGATTAGTTACATTTTAGTTTGTGTTTGTGTGCATCTACAATTTAATCCCAGCAATAACGAACGATAATTATAATAGGTGGGTGTAATGGTTCTCGTTTCAATCTTTTTTGCAGAAGAAAACACCTTACCAACGTGCAGAGGAGAAGCGCCATGCAAAAGTCATTAAGGTTTACAAGGTAATATATCTTCTAAATAAATACATAGAAACTTTAACTGTTGAACAAGGACACATATTCATGGAGGATTTCATGCAATAAACCGATAATAAACGATGTTACATTTGATCACTTAAATATTGATTGAAATCGTTATTTCCTTATGTCCTGCTAAACTAAAACAGCAATATCATGAATCTGTGTAAGAAATGTTTGAAGATACCAGGAAGTAATTAAAAGCCAACCGACAAAGGATATTCCATAACAATGGCCAAAGTAAAAAGGAAAGAAAACAACAATGGCCAAAATAAAAAGGATATTCAACAACAATGGCCAAAAGAAAAAGGACAAAGGAATAAACACTAGTCTACAAAACACTACACAGAAAAAACAAAGATCGAGTAACATGAAACCCACTAAATACTGGGTGTGAACTCAGGTACTCCGGAAAGGTAAGTATTTCCAATCCATGTGTGGCACCGGTCGTGTTACTCTTGGTACAAACCAGGTTATAAGCAATATGGTATTCACTAATATTCGTACAATAATCAAGCTACAATGATTAATAATACTTGACGTATGTCCTCATAAATGGTAATTTTTTGTTTTATTTTGTAGGCATATTTGGCGGAAGGTGCGTATGGAACATATATTTTTTTTACTTTGTTGATAGAACAAATTCCAAGTAACTGTGAGATTGAAT
The DNA here is from genome assembly GCA_963680875.1 of Bathymodiolus brooksi. NCBI lineage: Eukaryota > Metazoa > Mollusca > Bivalvia > Mytilida > Modiolidae > Bathymodiolus > Bathymodiolus brooksi. The sequence goes on along the minus strand of OY804580.1, from coordinate 35,314,284 downwards.
TTTCTTGATTCACAAACAAAACATAAACTAAAGAAAATTAAACACTTAAATGATAACAAATACTATTTTTCCTTTGACGTCAGTTTTGCATCGACTATACCAGGACAATAGCTTGGTTCACAAGTAATGCATTGATTTTCAAATATTCACATGTACTAGAAAATTTTCAAATATTCATTGAATTAGTTATTAGTAAATCCTCTTTTCATGCGCACTGATTGTTTTCTATAATTTTGTGTTGGTTATATGATATTTTGCCGTTTTGTTTCCCAATATTGTTTATGACGTTTATATTGAACAATAAAAAAAAACTGTGCAGGGAACAATAAAAAAAAACGTTACAAGGAACATTACAAGCAGTACCGATCACAAGGATCAATACAAGAATACCATTTATAGGGAACAATACAAAAAATAAAAATCACAAGGAAACAGGGAACAATAGAAGAAATACTAATCAGAAGGAAGAAAGCAAAAATACAACTTACAGGGAACCATAGAAGAAATAACAATCACAAGGAACAATGTCAAAATACAACTTATAGGGAACAATAGCAGAAATACTAATCACAAGGAACGATACAAAAATACAACTAATACTAGTTACAGGGAACAATACAAAAACACCAGTTACAGGGAATAATGCAAAGCAACAACTAACAGGAACAATACCAAACTACTAATTACAGGGAACAATACAAAATATTAACTACAGGGGGAAATACAAATATACAACATCCTTGGAACGATACAAAATACACCAGCTACATGGAATATAGCAACTAATACAAGCTAAAATAGAATACCAATTACAGGAGAAAATGTAAAAATACCAGTTACACTAAACAATATAAAACAAATACCAGTAAGGTGGAACTATGCAACAAAGAAAAAGAGCTGGAGTGATCAATAAAGCAATGCTGGCTTAGTGAACAATAACAAAAAACAGCTATGGGGAAAAACTGACAAAAATACCAGTTACATGGGATTTACAGGAAACAATGGAAATTAGCAGAATCAGGGATAATATAAAAAGTACCTGTTGCACGGCACAATACAACACATAGCAGTTACAGGGTACAATACAAGAAATACCAATTACAAGGGATAATGCAAAAATACCAGATACAGTACTAGTGAGAATGCAAAATTTAAAATTGACCACCCCATGTAATGTTTCTGTTAAAGCTAATATTTGCGCCATGACGGCTACATTATACCCGATACAATCATACAGTTTAGGCATACCACTGAATGTTAAGTTGCTAAATAGCAAATCCAGGAACGCTTATGAAAAAGCATTGCTGTCTGGTTTCTACTATTCGTTCTCTGGCAAAGTATTGATTTTGGGGAACGCAAATGTAGGAAAAACATGCATAACTCGAATTCTCATCGGAAAGAAACCCAAGATGAAAAGACATTCAACGGAAGGAATTCAAGTCCATGTGAACAGAGCTTGCATTAAAAAAGAGACTAAGAAATTAATTCCAGGAGGTAAGTCACGAAACAAAAAAATCTGAAAGTGAGTGTGTTGAAAGGGTAGCTTAGAGTCAAAGACACGTGTCAATTCCACATGGTTTAAATGGCGTAAATATATCATATGTGACACGTGTCAGTATTATTATGTACGGATAATTTCTGATTATGGTTGATAAGAAAATGTGAAAATATCCATTGAGGATGATTATGAATTGTGAAAACATCCATTGAGGCTGATGATGAAATGTTAAATGTCCATTTGAGGTTGAGGAAAAAATATATAATTTCTCATTGAAGTTGATGAGGAAATGTGTAAATATTTACAATTGTACTTTAAGATTTCCCAAAACATATACAAATGGAAGGAACAATTTGTCATCATAACATGTCGTATATACAAATTATCATATAAAACAAACAATTTAAAAAAAAATATAACCAAGTTTAACAATGTTTGATTTACACTATGACAATCTATGATCCTGAGAGGTTTGCGATAACAGCATTCAAAATCATTGATGTCGAATCACAGTTCACAAAAGCAATATTCAGTGTCTCCATCATTTTCACCGATGCATGTCAGAGAACGGCGCTCCAATCAACCTACGAGATCTTGAGCAATGCCTGTGGATCAATTAAGATTAGATCTCTCACATTCTTCCTGTTACAGATATGCAGGGTCGTTGGAGTTCTGATCGAACCCCATTATGGGTCACATGTGAGAGACCATTTGTCATGAAGATATAATGATAGGATGTATCCATATGACCTTTTTGTCCAATCAAATTGCCGGTAGCATGGCTAATACTGTTTTCATATTTTCATTGGCTGAAGGATAGGGTCACTCCCAGTGCCAAACTCCAATATAAAAATCGTAGAAATAGCCGATATCGATAACCCTATTACAAAATTATTATTGGTCTGGTACAAGTAATAGCAAGTTGCGAATAAGGGCAATAACAAAATTACCGAACTCCGAACAATCTTACAAAGGGAAAGTTAAACTAGTGTTATGTGCCCAAACTTAGCTAAGGTATATACAAGTGGAAGCTAAGGTATATACAAGTGGAAGCTAAAGTATATACAAGTGGAAGCTAAGGTATATACAAGTGAAAGCTAAGGTATATACAAGTGAAAGCTAAGGTATAAACAAGTGGAAGCTAAAGTATATCCAAGTGGAAGCTAAAGTATATACAAGTTGAAGCTAAGATATATCCAAGTGGTAGCTAAGGTATATACAAGTGGAAGCTAAAGCATATACAAGTGGAATTTAAGGCATATACAAGTGAAAGCTAAAGTATATACAAGGATAAGCTAAGGTATATACAAGTTGAAGTTAAAGCATATACAAATGGAAGCTAAGGTATATACAAGTGGACGCTAATGTATATACAAGTGGAAGCTAAGGAATATACAAGTGAAAGCTAAGGTATATACAATTTTCATCATGATATGTCGTATATAAAAATTATCACATAAAACAAAAGATATAATGATATGATATATGCATTTTCATAAAGGATAGTGTATATTTAGTGTCACTCACAGTTCCAAAATCCAATATAAAAATAGTAGAAACAGCCTAAATCGATAACCCTAATACCAATTTAATGACCGCTCACTTGGCCTGGTACAGGAAATAACAGGTTTCGAGGTTAAACAAGTTGTATGGGTCCAAACCTCCACTCTAAGTTAAATGATACCGTCATGAATGTGCTCCCCAAATGTGGTAAAATGCCAAGCCTGCATATTTAATACACATGATGCTAAGCAAAATCTATTCAATGATACAGAATAACATATACAATAGAAATATGAATGGAAAAAACTGTTCATTATTAAAGACTAACTTAAATATCAATATAAAAATAAATGATTTATTGTGTACAGTATATTGTAAAATAATGCATTTCCCATCAAATAATTAGACGAATAACATTTAACGTTACTTGAATTTATTGGGTAGATGTTTTGAACAACACAAGTGTCTGTTTGACATTAACAAAGTCAATAGCGTGTGTGTCCACCATTTGCATTGATGCATGTTTGGTAACGGCGACACATTGATCTAATCAATGTGCTAACAAATGCTTGTGAATATTGTTCCAGACACAACTGGCTGATTTTGCAGATAACGTAGCGGTCATTCCATTTCATCCCAGAGGAGCTCAATAGGTGAAAGATCGGGTGAAACAACTGGCCACGGTAACACAACAACATTATGCTGTGTCAGGTAGTGACGTAAAACACGCGCAACATGTGGTCCAGCGTTGTCCTGCTGGAATGTGACGTTGTTGCCTTGAGCTTGGAATAACAGAATAATATATCGCTGAGCAATTTAACCCCTGTAGCGTATTCCTGTCATATGTCCGGCGAAAACAACTAATAGTGTCCTGTCACGTTCCGTTATGCCTACCCACACCATAATACTGTCTTCACCAAACGGTCGATGTTGCATAGCGCAAGTGTCTGGACAACGTTCGCCTTCGCAGCGGTATTCATCCTGTCTTCTGAATCTCAAATGACGTTTAAGCCACGTCTGTCTACCTGCACGGTGACTAGGCAACAACATTGAACGGATTGCTGAACGTCGTAGCCTGATATGACGATTGCGAAAAGTATATGCGGACTATTCTAGAGCTTATTGATCGTAATCCGGCGATGCTTTCTGCCCTGAGACTTAACGTCTGGAACCGATCTCGCAGATGCACCAGCCTTATGTGGTTATTGTGTGTGCGAATTGAACGTTGACGGTCCCTAGTGTTGCCAGATTGTCTAATTTGGCGCTTTAAAATCAGATTCAACCCACCATTTCTTTAGAAATGTCTGTACCAAGTCAAGGTCATTACGGTTTTCACAGATTTCCGGTTGTTGACTGATTTTTTCTGTTTATATACATATGAGTTTTGACTTTCCCTTTGTATAGTTGTTCGAAGTTCGATAATGTTGTTATTACCCTTATTGTGATGAACACCACAATGTCTAGCGACAATGTTGTGTGCCAATTCAGCCTGGAGCATACCAATGGCATGCAGACTCTTGATCTTCGGTGAGACGTGACATGACATTATAATCAAAAACATTCAAACAAAATTGCTTTTCTGATTTGTAAGGGTTAAAGCAAACCTTCTGTAACCAATAAACAGTTACAAATCGCAAGCACGAATGAAAAACAAAATAAGATCAAAGCAATTTTTCTGCAACTGATCATCGACAGCATAACAAATAAATATCTCAGCCATTCATGCTTAATTAAAAATTAAAATATCCAGTGAAAGGAATGCTATTTAACTTTTTAAAATGCACAGCTTCTTTATTCCATTAGTATATGTCAATTCAGCTATCATGGAGTACAAAATCAATACCTATCACATCTCAAAATTAAAGTTCTGACGCCTGTCGTTACAGGTAATATAAATGTAAATATATAATTTATTGCAACTACACGTATCTGGAATAAATGGTGCCACATGTGGAGCGGGACCTGTTTACTCTTTCGGTGCACATGAGTTGACCTCTGGTTTTAGTGGGGTTCCTGTTGCTCATTCCGTAGTTTCTGTGTAGTTTCGTGGATCATTGTTATTCATTTTGTAATTTGAATTACGGTCATTGTATTGTTCGTACTTCTCCCAATTATGACTTCTGATCATTTTTAATTTATTCTGCATCAAGTACGTTCATAGTCAAAAGATTAGCAAGTCAAATTATTTCAATTCTTTACTAGCTTATTAATTCAAATGTAATAAAGTTTGTTAATGACTCGTGGGATATATGTTCTCAATATAATACAGCAATAACTCCGCCAATACGTAGCTAAAATATTGTTGAACGTGGCGTTTAAACACCGTTAATCCTTACTTATGCTTATTATATTTATATCTTATATACTTTCTAATCATACTTTTTTGCAATGTTTTAGAGATTAAATATGAAGACATAGCGGCCGGTAATCTTCTCAGAGCTAAAACAGAGAGACACAGACCAGACAAAAGGAAAGTGAATGCGAAACTAAATGAAGAAGATGATTCAGGCAATGTCTTAGTTTTGTCAAATTTGTCATTGGAACATGATTTAGAAGAAAGGAAGGAACAATACGAAAAAGAGGAAAGTCCACAAGAATTAGAGGATGGACCCGGAAATGAAATTACATTCCTACAAAAGCTCAAATCTTTTCTTGGAATACAACGTGACATGACAATTCAAATTACATCAAAAATGATGATGGAAGGTGCAGTAAAGGCAAGAAAAAGAGGAATTAACTTGAATCTAGCACCAGTTATCATTTTAGATTTTGCAGGTCAGGAAGTATTTTACTCAACTCATCAGTCGTTTCTTACCCACCAAGGAATTTATGTCTTAGTCATAAATGGAAGCCTAAGTCTTGATAATGAAATCCCTTCGGAATCTTTCATCCCTGGTCGTCATGGTAAACCAACGACTAGAGGTAGGTTACTATATTGATATCCATATATGCCCCCTTTTAAAAAAATAATGCATCATGGGAAAAGGATATCAGTGTGCCCAACACCAAAATTTAAAATCGGCGGTTGGGCTTTGGCAATATCCAATTGCTTACAACTTTCAATGAATCGATATATACAGTTATTTGCTCAAATCAGATTAATCCTTTGAATATTTCCTTGTAAACGGAATGCCCAATGTATAAAGATACAGATAATGATTAAGACTAAATGTTCCTTAAAATGGAATGTTCATATAAAATATTGCATAAATCAAATGTAAGAATTTGAAGATGCCGAAAGGGGTAGTCGGAATCCGTAAATCGAAGATGGACAGACAACACAACGGCCAAACGGAAAAAAGACAAAAGAAAAACAACTATCTACAAAGCATTACACATACTACTAAAGATCTAGTAACACAAACCCCACTAAAACGGGGGTGAACACAGGTGCTCCGGAAAGGTAAACAGTTCCTGATTCACGAATGGCATCCGTCCTCATACACGTTATACATAGATACAATGAAAAGGGATTCCGTCATTAATGAAAGCGTAGATATCAAATTTAGTACGCATGACGCGTTTCTGGAATAACCTTCATCAGGTATGCTCAAAATCGACAGATTTGATAGCCAAATGATTTAAAGTTTTGGGAGCAATAAAACCAAAGGGCTTAAACCTGATAGCCAAATTATACTAAGATCGTCTATTGCTGAGGTAGGAGAACCTTAGTTTTACTAATTAGTATATTACTTAGGAACTGTAAATTTCAGAAATTAATATATCTAATAAAATTAAGAAGAGTTCAGCGTTGCCTGTTTTATTTCCTCCATTATACAGAGCTAAGGATAAGTACTCAATAACATTAAAAGAAAGACCTTACGACTTTTGAACCGTTTGATATCATACATACATATAATAGTTTGATTTTCATTTTAGGCTATATAATGTTTTGGGTGAGCTCAATCCTCACATATTCAAAGGGTAAATCCAAGACGTTTCCCCAAATACTGCTTTGTTGCACACACAAGGATCAAGTTTCTGAAGTAAGTGTAAACATCATTTTATTAATTACTAATAATTTATTCAGATACTACGATTTGGGCCTAAAACAATAGTTTAACCCCGCCACTTTTCATTGAAATATATATACCAAGCAACACACGTGAGCGGTCATATGATTGTGTTAGCTGTATCGACTCAGAAGTTTATATTTCTCGCCTCACCTGGGCTTGCCGTTTATATTTAGAAAACCTTTAAAAAAGCCAACGTCTTCTGAGAACTAGGTTATTAAGTGAAAGATATTTAGAGAAACATCTCATCTTTTCTTTTAAAACTTGTTTGGAAGAGATCAACACCTCGCTCGAAATAATATTCCGTCACTTGCAAACATGTGATGAAAGACGGTATTTGTAAATCGATTGTGGTTCAATTTTTCCTTGTGTACTACCTAATATTTAAACGATGATTAAGGTAAGTGTATCTCTTTTAGAAATCCTATTTTAAACATGACAACTTCTTTATCACAAAGAGGTAATGTATATTATGTATAAAGTTCAAAATAAGGTACTCAGCGTGCTATGCAACAACGCTTCTCAATCAGTTATTTATGAGGGTTGACATGATATTCATATGTTAAAAACACCTGTATTAAACGCCATTGCACGAAGAGTGGATGTCTGTGCCCATTAACCTAGTCTAAAACCGCATTTTTGTATTATTCATATATTCATCTGCCATGCTAGGAAAGTGATTATATTACATTTCGGAACAGTTGTAATAGTGTGGTAGTTTTATTGGTTATGTTTGTTATTTTAAGATACACACAATCATGTTTCAATACTTTTATATTAGGAACAAGTAGAACTACAGCGAACATATATTTTTGATGAGGTTACAAGAATGTTTGAAAATACAGAAGAAATGTTTCATCTAGTTCTCCAACACCGCATTTTCATCAATGCAATGAATCCGGAAGATCCTGAAATAACGGTACTTCAGAATGCAATAGTAGAAATGATATGTGAACAGCCGTCATGGGGTGTAAAAACGCCAAAGCTTTGGATCCATTTAGAAATGGTAATTAATAAGAAGGTAGAGAAAGGTTGTAAAGTGATTCCTTTCAAAATGGTGGAAGAGATAAACCAAGATAATCCAGTAAAAGTATTAAGCAAAGAAGATATTGCTTTATTTCTACAGGTACAGCATGCCCAGGGAAATATCATATACTTCCCCCTTCCTGGTCTCCGTGACTACATTGTCATATCTCCATCTTACGTCATAGACGCATTTAAGTCAATTGTCACAGACAAGAGGTTTTGCACGGGCATGCGCCGTAGGTCTTTACAATCAATAAATCGAGATGGAATCCTGGTGAAACTGGATATTAACACAATATGGAAATCGACAGAATTCCTGAAACATTCATCATTTGCCTTATGTGCCACTTAGATATTCTTGCAGAACCAAGAGTATATAACCCATTGAATCAATCATTAATGCCATCACAATTTTATTATGTGCCGAGTATGGTATCAAAGACAGGTTATCCATCCTTCCTCGATAACGAAGATTTAGCATCAAGATCAGTCGGTCTATCCTTCAAGTTTCATAGTACAATACTACCATCTGCAATTGGCTATAGATTAATAGCATGTTGTCTAGAAATGTGGGAGGTGAAAACTATCAATGGGGAGAAATTACTTTTCTCTGGATTAGTCATCTTGATTATCAACAGAGCATTGCTGCTTCTTGTAAGCGTTAAGGAACGGAGAATAGATGCTTTTCTAATTCACTCAGCTTCACGATATCAAATTATACCAGACTTGGCTGCAAGTATTCGAGAATGTCTAAGTGATACCTTAGATAGAATATCAGAGAGCTATAGAATAGCATCTGGGGGAAATACCGCAGCTGGAAATAATAGGGCATTTAACGTAGAATTTACTTGCAATCACGTGACATCGCCATGCTATTTTGACGGAGAAAAGAACATCACATGTCTACACACTAACAAGCCTCTTCTAGAAAGTTCTACTGTATGGTATGTTGATAAAGTAAGTAACATATTAAACCCCATTCAAGTGTAACAGGCCTAAGGTATGTCATGGAGAATGTACTCCGACTGTAGATTATTAAAAAGAATTAATGAGAACCGTAAGGATCGAGTTATTATTATTTGTTAAGATTCTAAAAGTCGGAGTGTATTGTAATACTTAATGCATTGCCATCTAAAACAATGGCATTATTTCTAATTCTTACATTTTTAATGTGTATAGATTTAAACTAGATCATAATTAACACAAATAAAAAGATAAATTTGTAAATTTGTGTTGGAACACACCCTTTCATTTCTCGATTATATTTATAGAGATGTCCATCCATGGTCTGTTTGATATGTAATTACAGACGATTGTGTCGCTTGTTATTATTTGAAATACCAGACAATATAGTTGTAAAGGTCAAGTATTGGGCAGTTCGGAACAGAACTTTAATTACATCAGAATGGAAAAACTTGCATTAATCTTTGTAAAAAATGATCAATTACTCATATAAAAAAGTTTCATTAAAATATTGTTCATTGTCCAATGTAGTATTAATAATTTAGAATTCTAGTGTAACCATATTAGGCTGGTGGTAAAGCATCAATTTTGAAACCTGAAGTAGACGTGAAAAGTCCACCAGGTGTTGGATGCCTGCAAGTACCAGGATATCTAAACCACGTTTTAAGGTTAAAAAGTAAAATGCGCAAAACCAAAAGGTCAAAATTGTAGATTCTTAAAAATAATCTACTGTTCGAACAATAGTTAGACGTCAGAGAAATAGAAACATTTTAAAGTATTTCGGTGAGTAAATGTAATCTAACCATGGACACTTCTAAAGAATGCTTTAGATTTTTTTTATCCTTTTCTTTCTTTTTTTTCTAGAATTTTCTGTTTAATCTACTTCTGATTTTTGCATGCAACCCTTGCTTGCATTAACTATTATCAATTGTTTACAATATTGGAAAATATATCTGACTAAAAATGCATATTTCAAAACAAATTCTATTCAACAATGTGATTGATTTTATTCCACCAAATTTACATAATAAAAGATTATCCATAAGTCTTTCCGTAGGTCACAGAAGAATGTCCAAGTAGTTGTAAAGGTATGTACACAGTAATAATTATGTTTCCCTATACATATTTATTTGATTAATGTACACTACATGTATATGTATGTAGTATTAGTTGGTTCCTACAATAATACATGTATGTAGGGTTCACTATTTATTACTTAGACAAAACTATATCCCTTCAATTACAATAAACAACATAAGTACAATATCAATGACAAGAAAGACAATTTTTTCTAATATAATTTTGTAAGCATGTACTAGTATTATGATTACGGTTAGAAAAGCTACTAAAAATGCAATACAATGTAACTCAATGTGATTACACACTATTCAAGAGGTGACCTGGGGGTCATGAACTCGTCAAAATGTTTGAGTAATGAAGAATGTAAATATAAATATTTCTTTGCACACATATACCTGTACATCTTATTTTCAAGAATATATCGTAGACAATAAATATGAAAATGTAAATATAATGTCATATTTAAAAGGAACAAAACTAATAAGCATCATAGTAAGAAAAGTTAGCATAAGCTTCATACACCCATTGATGCCGTAAGCTAAATAACTTACTAAGTTAAATAATAAAGCAAAGTGAAACAAACCAAAACAAAACAAAACAAAGCAACAGTACAATAAAATACACTGATTCTTAACTCGCATAAGATGCAAAGGATTTACAGGTAGTTAAAGCGCCATGGATGAACTCAATTCATTTGTACTTGTTTAAAAAAGGGTTATTTTTACTCTGACTGCTTAAATATATGTACACATAACATTTTAGTAAACAAAAGCACACGCAACTGTTTTTAATAATTACTGTTTTATAAATTATGTTTACCATTTACATGTGTTTAAAATATTAAATGTTCACACTCCTCTGGCATTCATAGCAGTAAGCTTGCAAAGATAATAAATTCAATTAACGTCTATTTGTTAATTATAATTTCATTATCAACTTTGATATATCAGCATTATTTACAAATTGTAAAAGGTTTAATCTGTAGTCAAGTTTATCATTTATTTTACACTTTCAACTATTTTTCTGATAATTCGTACATCAACTCATTCAATTTCATATAATCCATTTGTACAGGATAAGATTATGAATACGCCATGTAGTATCATATTATAATTTTTAGAAAAGAAAGTAACTGACCATAGAAATAGATATAAACTATCCAAAGTTGAGATTTCTTAAGCACAGCTAATTTCTGTGTTGTCCAGATGTATTTCTAAAACAATATGGTGTTATACAAAATTAAAGACAATATATAAAGGGACTACATCGCCAAAACAGAAGTGACCAATGAAGATAAAGTGAAAGTGCGGTTCAACGAGTTAAATATAGCAGAACCAAAAGTATATGCAGTTCGTGATTATGTCATATCCGTCAAACAGTTAGAGAGTAAACATCAATTAATCAAAATAATATCAAAATAGTTAATTTCATTTTGTAATTGATCTGTAATAATAGAAAATAATTAAGTAATTCAGTTTAATTAAGCCATATCTAATTACTCATACTGTGAATAAATAGAAAACAAACATTGATAAAATGACTAAAATACAGGCTATCACATGTATAATATGGTTGTGTACTAAATAACAAATTTACTAAGCACCTTACTTATTACACGTTTACAGACTTTTAATCTGTTGTCTTATGCACACTTTCAGTGTAAATAAACACTGTATGTTTTATCTACACTTTCATCGTTAATAAACACTTTATTACTCCGTGTTAGTATGCACATTGACAGTGCAAATACGCATTTTATTATTCAGTTTACATATATACATGTACCTATGCACACGTACAGCGTAGCATTTTATTATTCAATTTTCATATTCACACTTGCAAAGGAAATAAGCACGAAATTTATTCTGTTTTCCTATACACAGCATCAACAAACATTGTATTATTTCTTTTTTCTGAGTACACTTACAAAGTACCTAAACACATTACTGTACAACCTGCTCCAAAAATAAATTCCATCAAACAAATCACTATCTTAAAGATGCCTAAGGGATAATCAGTCGAAAAATGATAGATAATACCATAAGCAAAAGAAAAAAGACAAAAAGGAGCAACATATGGTCTACAATTCATGCTAATCAGAAAACTGAAAAAATGTGAAATCACGAACTCCACAAAAAGGGGAATGAACTCCGGCTTGTCGGATGGGTAGGCAGGTTCTGTTCCATTAGTGTCATCTGCTATAAGTCTAGAGATGAAAGGCTTGGATTGTTACCAAGACAATAGGAACATACTCATGATCAGTTGAGACACATATATGCCATAGTGCTTAACCAAGTCACGGTGACCTCTTTATTTTGTTTTCCTGTGATTAACTGCACAATAAAAAGAAGATTCACACCGATCCTTAATTCATAAGACAATAACATCATAACAAATATATTTTGTATTAAGGCGTGTATTAAAACCAATCCTGGAAATCACAGATAAAGCGATAATAGTGATTGTTGTTTTACTCAAAGGGAGCAATTTGTCAGCCATATCATGACGAGACCAAGGTATATTTTGATCATGATGATAATGATGTCTGCTTTGCAGTTGACCAACACTCTTAGCTGGAATTGGACGGTGCTCGCTCACTGAAACAACAATTCGCTAATAGACATGTCGCTCCACTCGGACGCATCATTCTGATTCCGTGCCAACCAGTTTTTGTTCTTACTCATTAATATTGTATGCTTAGCGAAGAAATATAAAAAAACAATTTAATAGTCTTTCATTTCATCCAACCGGGGCTCGAATCCATTACCTATCGCACTCGAGGTGAACACGCTAATCATTACACCACCGATAACAGATCAAAGTTTAATTTACTAGAAAGGTACATTTTACTTTTATTGCAGGCATTTCTGAGGAATCGCTTTTGGAAAAACCCAGCGAGCTTCAAATTGGAAAGATAGTCCCACAGTTGACATTCCCACAGCTAAAGTCTGTCCTAATTCACTTAGGTTTATCCTTCAATGAAATTGAAACAACCCAATCTGATTATCAAGGGAATAATCATATTATTATGTTTCTATGTCTGCAACTGTGGAGACGGAAAAAGCTGGATGCAACGGTAGCAGACATTGCAATTGCACTCGAGCAGGAAGAAAAAGATACCCACATATTGTGCAAGGTAAGCATACTAGCATGTCATCTCCTTCCTTAACATAACAAATATCTGTTCATCAACGTGAAAGGAGCCATCAAGAATAGACAATCCAAATACATTGGCAACATTGGGCAAACAAGACACAGAACGAAGACAAACACATAAATGAAAATTCAAAGCGAAAGACAACAAACAGACAAACAAAAAATCAAATCGAAACACATCACAGAAAACAAAAAAGAGATGAGAAAATCGGATCCGACCAAACACCAAGGGTGACACCAAGCTAATGGTAAGCAGTTCCTACTTCTTATAAGACAACCGCCACGTTAATCATATAGTCAATACATATTTGCAATAATTGAATATATGCTACTGAATAGCTTTCATGACACAAGCAAAAACTTATTCTACTAATAAACCAATAAACCAGATAACATATAATTTGTATCAAGACCAGCTTACGGAAAATTTTGTAAAAAAAAACGGATGCCACATAGTCTGTGCATAGACCGGATGACATACAATTTGTATATAAACTGGATTACGTATAATCTGTGAATAGACTGGGTGACATATAACCTTCACATAATTCGGATGACATACAATGTGTTCGCAGTATTAAATGTAGCCAAACTTCTATTCAACAAACCAGCAAATTCAATTTGATTTGAAAGCAACTGTTGCGCAGTGCTATAATCTGAGGTAGAAGTTGCAATGAGGTCTTAATTTAAGTACAGTCAGAGGATATCAAAGTGGTAATCAGTAATCTGGAAGAGTAAGCAGTTCTTGCTTGCTCCACATGTGGCACCTGTCGTGTTACTCTTGTTACAAACTCTAGTATTAAGACATGAATGAAAGGACCGGAATGTGCTAATGACCTTATTGATGTCAGGGTTATTTTAATGATGATATTTGTTTATTGTTATTTCAATTTCAGAATTATTGGTAAGACACTTTATATTCGAATTAGATACTGAAATAAAACTAAAGCCTATGTGTTTATATTAAATAAATGTTACATATATTTCAGATTTTCAGAAATAAGTGCATGAAGACAAGTAAGTATAAAATTTCAAGCACTTACTATCTGGATACATAAGTTCATAAGTTGGGGGGTCATGGTTGTGATCATATTGTAGTTGGATTAACAGTATATGTGCAATCAGTTCGAATCCCGTTCATGGCGAGGTGTAATCGAAGCAAAATTATATGATAAAGTTTGTCAGCAACTTTCGACAGGTCGGTGATTTTCCTCGGGTACTCCAGTTTCCGTATCCAACTAAAACTGACCGTCACGATATAACTGAATCATTGTTGAAAGCGTCGCTAATCACCATAACCTAATCCAAACTTATCCTGATACCGAGCTCACCATTCTTTGTTTTTATTCCTTAAAGATGCGTGAATAGCGGCGAAGCAGCACACACCAATTGTATAGTCTTTGTTTTGATCCGCCCACGATTCGAACCCACGAACTCCCGCAGCTGAGTTCAGCACAATAACCATTCAACGGCCGATGCCTTTATCGATATCTACTGGGCTTTTATCATATATTTTTGATCGTTTTATGTCATGATATTTAGGAATGATTGATAATAAATAATTCACATTAAATCATCTTATCTCATTGTTGTCAAGTTTGTCATGAGTTTGACCGTATAAGGCGGCAGATTTAATTTTGTTTTTTAAGGAATCAACAGATCACATTCGTATTTCATTTGGTAACATTGCTAAGATTACCTCCCTTTATTTAAAATAAAATGTTCCTGTTTATTTTCTTCATATTTATTGCATAAGAGAGATGTTAGGTAAATAGAATCACTGCTGAATTATATAGCAATTGTTCTTGGGAGTTTCTCAGACTGACTGGATTGATAATGTTTTCCTATCTTGTTGTCGTAATATAACAGTTCCAAAGTCCAATCGAAAATTATAATAAAAACAGGCAAAATCGAAATCCCGAACACAAATATATGACCGTTCACTTTCCTGGCGTGCTACAGACACTTCAATGAAAAAAAGTGGCGGGGTTATACTGGTCTCATGTAACCAAACCTCCCATATAGTACTTATATGGAATGTTGTAGATTTTGTATCAGTAGACGTAAGAATTAAATTAATCATTTGTATAATAAATAAATATGCTACAAAGGAAAGTGTATCAGTGATGATGAACAATTCCACTACTATCAACTACAGGAAAAACTACCTTCACCTCAAATCATTAAAACCACATCGGTGGTGTAATAGTTAGCGTGTTCACCTTGAGTGCGGTATATCGTTGATCGAGTCATGTTCGGGCCAAACTAATGACGTGAGCTTAGTTGTATTATCTGCTTCTCCGATAAGTAGACAGTTAAAAGGAGTAAGCGCAAAAACTCGCTAGATCGTAATCAGGATAATGTGTTCAAGCGGGGATACGTGTCTACAAACGGAATGTTGCTACAATGAAAAGTAAATTAAGATCATGGGTCTAGTACAAAGTGGATATCATTGTCATCACATAGAAATACAACTTGACCTCGTCATAATATAACAGAGAAGTCGTAGGTAAACTCTAAATCGATACCCCTATTACACAAATACATGACAACTAAATTGCCTGGCTTAGAATATGCACAATACAAACACAGTGGCGGGGTTAAACTAGCGTTATTGGTCCAAACCCCTTTTAGTGAAATGTTAATTGTTTCTTATTGTAGAAATTCTATTTGAAATTCTGGAGCAAGCACCAACTGACAGAGATATAGAACGAGTTGCCTCACAAGTGATAACAAGTAGCTTGTTGCTTAGTGTTCATCTGGGAATAGAGGCTTCGGTCTGGCTTGAGCTGAAAGAGGATTGTCATAAAATTGTACATATAAACAGGAGCATACTGTACAAATGGAGAAATGAACATCCTGGAAAAGCTAAATGTCGGGAACTAGTTCAAGCTCTTTGTAATGTTGACATGAACATTGATGCTATCTTATCAGATGGACAAGACCCTATGGAACCATATGTTGTGGTATTTCTTGGTTTTGTTATTGTTTATTGTTGTTTTTTTTCGTCTTGTTTTTTTGTTTTATTTTGTTCTGTTTTGTTTTTGTTTGTTTTTTTGTTTGTTTGTTATTTTTTGTCTTCAATTTTGTCACACCGTAAAGTTTACCTAATTAAGCCATACAATCAAGGGCATTTGCCAACCTGTTTTAGAAACACTGACAACTTTAAATTACTGTGATAACTGTCAATGGAGTCAAATGGGGAGGAGGTAGATGTTCTATATGTGTATATTTTTTGTGAGAAATCTTCGTTTCTGATTAGTGACCATAAAGTAGTATTTCATTCGAATTTAGAATTAATTTAGTGAGAAAGTTGACCGGTTATAATTATTATGACTTAGTTTTAACAATATAATTGTAATTTTGTATTTTGACTTGTTCTCAACTTTTAGCGACACAGAGACGGACCGATTTGTCTTAATGATTGTTCCTAGAATCACATTCTCAAGTCGATAGTATTTGGGTATAGGTGTTAATTTCTCGATCTCGATTTCTCGTTGGCAAACACTTGTAGTCGCTCATTATTGATATTTGACCTCCGAGACTACATTGGCTATTGATGAAATTTGTTTTGCGAATTTGTACAATTTTTGTAAAATGGACATTATTTATTGTTTTATTGTTTTATGATCATGAAAGATATATGCTACAACTAAATTATATTTTTAGTATTTTCTAAATAGTAGATTGTATCGATTTTCGCATTGGTTCAAAATTTTTCGATACACTGATTTGATTGGTTATTGATTGTAGCTTCAGTGCGCAAGTCTGCACCAAATGGTTGGCTCTGTACACAGGAATGCTAGCCAGCTTTAAAAGGAACGCAACGCTGAATCTGACGTCCCTTCACTCTCATGTATTCTCATAGGCAGATGTGTTGTAAAAGAAAATTCTGAAATAGTTGAAGTTAGATATTTTATTTACTGTTATAAGGAAATTTAAGGTTTAAATACATGCTTCGTTTTCCCAAAAGAAAAATCGTTTTGTGGAATAATTTACAGCTATTTTTTGTGGAAATCGAAATTGTTAATACAGTTCAGATTTGATCAAACTGTTTTATATGTTAGCAAGAATTTAGTCTCCGAGATATTGGAATTATATTGGTTATTAGTAATTATTTTGTCACTGATCTCCAGTTTTGCAAAAATTTGAAAGTTACTTATTTTGAAATAAACTTTTATTAATTCAACACATATATTACGACCGTGGTTGTTAATAATACCTGTCTTGTTAAATTATGTAAAATATAGAATTCACTCGAAATCCAAGACATATACAACTGTCGAAGGTTTTCGTGCCTGTCTTGTTCAAATTTAGATAGACATGAACAATATTAAGCCAATACTTACATTGCTACCTATGTTGTTAGTACCTATCTTGATAAAATTTGAGAACGATATATAAAAAACTTGAAATTGTACTGTTTACTCCTTGAACAATCCCTAACAGTTATATAACATTTGTTTGAATATTAATTTTGAGACTATCATTTTGTTATGAATATACATTTTGAATATGATTAATTACTAAGTACATCTGGCATACTATCTGTATTAGTATTAAGTCAGTAAACACTTTCAATTGTAACGGATATTACTCATCTAGAAAGGTAGAACAATTATAAGAACTAGAAATCAGGGCCTGTATGCATAAAGTTACATAAGTTAAGATTTTCTTCAGAAAAGTTAAGGTAACTCCGCCCTTTTTACCTAAGTAGTATGCATACAACTGCTTAAACTAAGAATTTCCTTAGCAAAATCTTAGTTTTACATAGATCCACCCATCCCACTTAAGTGGTATGCAAAAAGCTCCTTAAAATAAAAATACACTTAAGTTTTCACTTATATCTAAGGTACCTATTGGGGTATCTTAGATATGTAAAATGCAGTGACATTGAACCAATTAACAACGAAGAATTTTCGATATCATTGATATTCATATTTAAATGAATATCCGATGGGTATATTCTCGAAATATTTTTAATGGTCTCTAATTATTAATTAATTCATATCTCAACAGAAAGTATGCGTAACATTTCCGGGGCAGTTTACTTGATTTATTGCGTCAAAAATATAAATATTCGTTGTTGGAACCACAAGTCTTGTTTTCAAATTAAAAATGTCCACGTACCTGTTCATACATGAATAGTATCTTATGGCAAGCGTGCAATTCATGCTATGTAACATTTTCATTGATTCTTTGTACAGGTCTGCTCATATAAACTCATTTCAAAATAAAAAAAATGTCACTAGAAGGTTTCACGATAACCGGTATCGAATGCTAGAAGTTAGGAGGGCTAAGAGAAGGGAACGTATCTGTAAATATATAACTAATCCATTAGAAATATATGATGATTTGGAATTAATTGAAAGATTTAGATTTAATAGACGTACCATTCTGCAAATAACTCAGCTGCTACAGGATGATTTAGAAAGTTCAACATTCCACAACAAAGCAATACTCCCGCTGTTTAAAGTATTGATATCACTAAGATTTGTTGCTAGTGGTTCTTTTTCAAATTATAATTGTCGATATTTTTAATGTAGACCAATCCACTGTTTCTAGAGCTGTACATTTGCTTTCAAAATAACTTGTCTCTTCTCCTACTCCTTCAACAATACAACTTTTTCTCTATCTGTCCAATTTGGCTTCCGTTTAGAGTTTTTTTTTATTTTCAACAGTCACGAATAGTAGCATTCAAGCACACCCGACCTTAAATGTTTACCAACACTAAGTAATAAAAGCGTGCATTATCTATCGATTGCAAATTAAAGCGACATTACCAAGAATGAGTAAATATAATAGTAAACGGTAAATGGAGAAGAGTTCCGATAATTTCCACATAAGGTTTCCTTAGTTAAGTCCAAACTTAAGTAATTATGTGCATACTACTTAATATCATCACTTAACTAAGGGATTCCTTAGTGGAATCTTAGTTTAAGGGATACTTAGGTTAAGATGTTTTATGCATACGGGCCCAGGTCTAATAAAACTAGAAACCAGGTCTCAATTCTCTGTAAACAGATATACAATCACAAAACACAAAATTTGCATAAGCACATTAAAACCATAATATTGAGATATAAATTCATGTTTGTGCATAACAAGTGTATCTGGAGACATATGTTTTGTTAAATCAATAATATATATCCACATGTCTTCTAAGGTTTAATGATATTGTAAATAAAATAACATGTACCTTGTATCACATATCCTTTAGAGTTTTATGACATTGTAAATAAAATAGCTAGTACCTTGTATCACATATCTTGTAAGGGTTCATGATTCGGATACTTATTTTATTTGTAACATTGGATTTATCATCAATTGTATAAAATAAACCATTTATAACTGGATATATTTTCCATGGATATGGCCATGCTTTTCGTTTGCCTTTGTGAAGATCAAATAGCCCTGAACTGAAAATGAGTACTGTACGCGAGGCATAACATTGCTCTACCTGTACATGTACAGTGACACAAACAATCACTTTCTCACTATTTTATTTCAGTTATATCTTGGTATATTTAATGGTTCTATAACAGGAAACGGTTGAAAGTGGCGATAAACACCATAAGCCCTTTGTTAAGGGGTATAATATAACCTGTTGTTTATTTCTCCAACTAGTCAGTTACATTACCATGAAAGAACTGTAATTCGTGGTATATAAATTATGTTATTTATTGATAATGTTCCTGGTGATGACCAGACATCATTATATTTCGTTGGATTCCTAAATACATGGATTGATCGATTCTCCAATTCCGTTTTTAAGTTGATAGACTTATCTATATAAGAGAAACATTTGCATTATTGGGAGGAGGGTTGACAAACCTATCCATGTGTATGTGTGCTAAGGGTATCGCCTATCTTTCTATGCGTTCCGATATAATTTTGAAGTTTTCTTTTGATGTGGTATTTATTAATTTCCGTTTTCCAATTTTAAGCGGTTAGGATTTCGGGTGTTTAAATCCAATTACAGCAAGATTGCATTTATATCGCGACGGTCAGTTTTGATGGGCGAAGGCAACTCTGGTACAGGAGGAAACCACCAACTTGATATTGATGCAACTCACTATTCAACATCATTATCAATCTAAATAAAATTAGTTCAGAATTCAAATGGTTCTCTCTTTTCTCATGCGCGACATATCAGAAAAGGGGGAGTAATTCAAGAACTACTGTTATTGGGATTGCTTCATAATATAAAATGTATCGGGTACATCTCACCATGTACGAGAATCGAACTCACAACCTAAACAGTGAATGACAATGAGTCCATATGTAAAGATAAATTCCACTTCCATACGCATAAGACCTTGCCGTCCTCTCCCAAATTTTAGAAGTTCGAAAACATATGTTAGTGGTACGATATGGGTTAGGGTTATGGTAATTAACGCTACTTTCAACAATATTTCAGCTATATCGTGACTCTCAATATTATTACGTGGTGGAAACTGGAGTGCCAGGAGAAAACCACCGACTATTATAATATAATATTGCATCAACTTACATTTTACATGAGCAGAATTCGAACTCACAACTTCTGTGGTGATAGGCATTGAATGCATAGGTAGTTGTCCAGCCAACTACCATGCCATCACCAATAAAACTGAGAGACATGATATGACTGAAATATTGTTGAGAGTGTCGTTAAACCCCATAATCCCCTCTATATAATTACGCTCTAACTTGACAATATCAGAGGTCCACAATCGTAGTTTGTGTATGTTAAATAGTGTGGTATTATTCGCTCAGGTATGTATCTTAGTTGTTATGTTATGCATATTGTATGGATAGACCCTTTGCACATTCCCGAGTTGATTTTAAATAGGCGTTTTATACAGTTTTACCTCAAATTTGACATCAATGATTAACTTTCTACCAGACTTTGGACAAAGGAGACAACGTCAATTTTGCATTTTTAATTTCCCACACCTTTAGAGTAATGTACCAACAGATCCCACATAGGGGTTTATAATTCACAACTCACACGCTACGCTCGAGCTTGCATTCTGCTTTCATATTTTTCACAACGTCATCTTTCGGAGTACCACACAATTAAATCAAGGATTTTTTTTTCTAGAATCGTCTCTTAATATCTGTGAAACAGATTTTCGGAACATATCAGCACCTTGTATTATGTCAGTTAAGAACAGATGACGTAAGATGGTACTGACAATATCATTAGGTTAACAGTTAACTATTGTTTCACTATTATGTCTTACTATGGTCTTGTATAATATATAATATTAAGATAATGCTTAAACCATCGGCTGTCTTTAGTAACTAATAGTATACACATGACGACTGTTTCACGAAGATTAGAATACATTATGTATAATGTTCAAGATTATAACGTTCTTTATTGATTACTTCAATATAATGAAATTCGTCCCCATGACCAGTTCGACACAATTTACAGAATCTTTCGTTTTTTCAAACTCTTTGTCATCTACCAGTTTCAATTGGAAATATAATGCTGCAAGTTCTTAATTTACATAAAACAGTTTTAAATCTACATTTGAGTCTTAATAAGTATGATTCGAGTATATTTTTTGTAAATGTGAATATAATTCTCCACCAGATGCATTATCTATATCTGAGAACCATTTTTGGATGAACTGGTCTTGAAGTCTTTCTTTTACAGTAGTTAAAAAAATAATAATATTCGGTTGTGAAATCCAAATATTGCTAAAACCTGTATCATCAACAATTGACTTAACATAATCAATCCACTTAAATGTATTGCTTCCGCTGCTGTGTAAGGTTAGCAGAATTTGATAAATGTTGGCCGATAATTTATATTCGCTTGACACAAGTTTATTCCAAAGGCATATGATCTTAATTTGTGTTTGTAATTCTAAAGGGAATCTACCCATTTCTGCATAAACCATACAGTTGGGTGTAGAAGATCTAACTGATAGGACTCTTTTGTAAAATTGCAAGTTAATTTTCTCGATATTAGATATACATTCAAAACCCCATATTTCTGAAGAATATAAAAAGATAGGTGTAACTGAAAAATCAAACGTTTCTATTGAAGATCTACTGGAATGTCCAAATTATTATTTGTTCTATTAAGGTCATATAGAGCTTTTTGGGCTTGGTATACCAATTTCTTACAACCTTGACAAAAATTATCATTATAATTGAATAGTAGTCCCAGATATGCATAGGAGTCCTCGTTATTTAAAACAAAATCCTTATTATTATTTTACTTTCTTTTTGAAAAGGACCACTATTTTGGTTTTTGAAACATGAATAGAGAGCCTCCATTCTGAGCAGTACTTTTCAAAAATATTAAGAGGAAGCTGTAATTCTTCAGCTGATTCAGCAAATATAACTGTGTCATCAGCATGAAGTAGAAGAAACAGTTTAAGATACATACCGATATGTTGCATACAATATCCATTCAAAAACTCTAAATGGTTAACATAATTCACACTCAAATGTTCTTCTAAATCGTTTAGATACAATACAAATAGAACGAGAGATAACTTTACGCCTTGCCTTAGACCAGTTTCACAAGGGAAACTACCGGTATTAGATTGCAGGTCTCCATTCTTAGAACATGATTTTACATCTGCATAAAAACATAAAATGACCCTGAACATTTTCCAACCTATCTTATTTTTAATAAGTTTTTGCCAAAACCCAATTCTCCACATAGTGTCGAAGGTTTTCGTAAAGTCTACAAAGGCACAAACTAGTTTTTACCATAGGACAAATACAAGGAAATGAGTGAATACATGACAAATATGCTGTCCTGTACAGAATATCCTTCCCTAAACTCACCTTGTACCCCAGAAATAAGCCCAATGTCATATGATAACTTGCTTAATCTCGAGTTCAGAATCGAAGTGAATAATTTCCTCATGTTAGAAGTTAGACAAATTGCACGGTAGTTATCCAAGTTATTGGGTCTCCTTTATTTTTATACATTGGTTTTATAATCCCTACATCCCATGAGTAGGGTTTTATCCCAGAGCTGAATATCAGGTTTAATAATTTAACATATATGGGTAAAAACTGATTCATCGTTCTTTTGAGATACTCGTTAATTTTCTCTTCATCACCAGAGGCTTTACCATTATTGTGCTTGTTGACAGCTAACACAAGTTCTTCCTCTGAAATATCGTGATCTAAAATAAGTATAATATCCTGATTGTCAATATTATCTAAAAGTTCATCAAGATGTATTTTATCAGTATTTGGTTCTTCATTCTCATTTAATGATTTTAAATACTCATATAACTGGTCAATAGTAACTTTAATATTTTAATCCATACCCTTCTTACCAAACCTATTCAGAATTTTCCAAAATGTTTTTGAGTCTTGCTTTGACGTTTTCCGTTGTTCATTTTCTAATTTTTTTTTAATGATTTTGATAACTTTTGTTCATTTCATGCTTACATTTCCTTACATCGTTTTGTTCATACCATCACGGTTTTCTTTATTTTTTTTTGGCAAAACTATATCTATTTGTTTCCAGCGTAATTTTTGTTACGCTTTTCAAGACACGATTTCTTGAACCAATGTTTATCAGATTTATTACAGAGTGGATTTATATTTATAGTAGGGTATGTCTTGGTATATTTAAGGGTTCCATTAATGGAAACGATTGAAAGTGGTGCGATAGTAAGTAGCATTCCAAACGTAAATGGAATTTTGAAGATATATTTGTTAGAGAGATGATAGGTCTGGTTGATCAGGTTGAGTAGTATGTCTGTCACAGTGGTTAGTCGAGCGGTGTCTCTGACTGTACTGTAGTCTTCCAAACCTAAAGGCGTGCACAACTTAGTGAGTACAATATAATGTACCCAAAAATATATCAATGTTAAATGCAACCACGTTTGAATTTGAAAGTTGTAGATGAACACTATTTGGCATTAGAGATACATTAGTATATGTCAATGAACAGATGAAATATATCCTTCATAGTAGTAATTTATATGTATGTACCCTTATAAACGTACTCTGCTTACATGTATCTAGCAACACGTTTATTTTTAATCATGTCGAAACTATATGTTTAGTATGCCATAGAATATACCGGTATATGACGAATACATTTTAATGTTGACGATTACTTTTCTTAGAGCAATTCGCCACTTAAAATTGTTTGAGAAACATAAAATTGATCATTAATCTCTGACATGTTTATGACCCACGCCAATTAAACACAGGTAGCATCTATTTAATTACGTAATCAAACTGAATACAAATTTAAAAAGGTGTGATAATTACCCGATCAACTTCCAGAGCTCACATTACATGCATATGGCAATTCGAGCGACGAAATCGTCCTGTAATTTTGAATAGTGGTCCGATTATTTTTACCACGTGTCATTTATGAAAATGTCCATATCGTGTTTAATGAAATCTTCGGTCTTCATTAAGTATTCGTCTGCCAATAAAACTGACGCCACTATACCAGTATAGCTGAACTATTTTTGAAAATGACGCTAAGCACCATCAACCAAACCATTAAGATATTTGGCTCCTGAGGGAGTATCTGATGTAGAAATTGTATCTAGTTTCTATTATATGGCGATACAAGATTTCTAAAAGGGACGTCCCCTAATTGTTCTGATCGAATAGAAACTCTACAATCTAACACAATCAGACATATAGTTTATTACATGTATACAATTCAGTAAATTGTGCATCACATAATACATGTAGTTGAAAACAGACACAGGCAACGAAATGAACTTTCATGACAAAAACAACACATTTGTCTTTAAATTGTATAGATAAATAGTAGTGTCAACATAGAAAAGCTAAATGTCATGTACAGACAATGGTCTAAATAGAACCCTGCACAATCCGCAAAAATAGTCACCATGTCAAAAATATTTCTCCTTTCTATTCCGAGAAATGACATTTGACTCGGGCTCGTAAATGTTTCCTTGTATTTGTGTTTCAACTGTGTACAGTGTTAATGTTGTATATACTGGTGTGGTGTTTGAATGTTTCTTTTAGCCGCATTGGTGGCATAATGGTTAGAGTGTTCGGTTCGAGTGGGATAGATCGGAATTTGTTCAAGTCTACATATTTATGTCATCTGTCCTGCTTTTTGCGGCAAGTCGAGTTTCTGAATATTCTAGCGAATTACCCTTTAATAAAGTACAATTAATTAACAATTTTGCTTTGTTATCGAAATAGAATAAATGTGGAAAATAAAAAATATTCCCCAAGTTATTTTTACAACTACGCTTATATATTTCCTAGAATGTGCATTTCTGTATTAATAGCTATGACTAATCCCATGCACAAGACACTATATGAATAAAAATTATATAAAGTCAATGGTAAGAAAATATTGTCAATGGGTAATATAAAAAGAGAAGGTTCCTTCCAAAATAAAAATAGGCAAAGATATAAACAAATTGGATTTTTTTTTTCGCCAACGGATTTTGCTTTCAAATTGTGGTATTATTGGAAGCAGGACTACCGAATGGTTTCGCCGCATTAAAATCAACTATTATAATATTCCAAGCTCCTCGTAACATCTGATTGAAACCGATTAGTTGTCACATCCAGATGAACTTTCTTTGAACCGTACTGAGAGCGGGAAGTTTGGCGCTTTTCTAATAATTAGATAGTATGCAAGGTCAGTCAACTATGAGCATACAGATAATTGCCAACACCTTGTCTAAAAGTATTCTTGTATTGTTGATATCTTTTGGAAACCTTGTTGAAAGATAAGAAGAGACGATTCTTTAAAAGCCCCTGACTTAATATTAAAATTCGATTTGAATATGTTGACGTTGTTAAAAAAAAGTATGAATACAAGCTGGAAGCTCGAGCGTAGCGTATGAGTTGTGAAATATAAACTCTATATGCAGGGCATCGTTTGATTATGGCAATGTGAATACACCGTTTCTCTCTCGAACCTCACGAACATAAACATGCATGAGTAACCCGGTGAGCCTCTTCTTTATTACTTGTAATACCAACAAAACCCTTTTTAAACAAGATTTCCACATTTCCTTGTCGGGTATGTCGAACGATAGGTTTCATTGACAATTAAATACTTCCCTATACATGTAAAGCTGTTAACTTTCGGTATGAAATATTTTTGTGAAGAGATAAATGATAGTGTAGCTCTTCGTCTTCGTTCTGTATCAACATTAATATGATTGATACAGAAAATATATAGCAAGTGTTTTCCTTTGCATTTTCTGCGCAAGGATTATTTTTATGAAGAATAAAGAAGTATACATCATTGCTAATTATGAAGTACAGAAGAATGTTGGTGGCTCAAACACGAAGGGACTGTCAATATGTGTTCGAGTTATCGGAAGTTCGACCCACCGAAATTCCGTAACTTCAGAGGGGGAAATCCTGTTCTCAACGGGGACAGTGTTATTACGCTATGATAAACTGTTGCCCAGAATAGTGGGTGTTAGTGGTAAACATATGTATTAATGTAGAACATAATCAAAGACTACAGCTTTTGAATACCTATTTGGTATCTTCAAACGTTCCTTTGCAACGTTTGTTTTTCGCTGTTTCCGCAATCTATTTGATATGCAGAAAACACAAGATCGGGTAGTAACAGTTGGATTGATATCGGTATAATGTTTGATAATTCTGTTAAATATTTTTAAAATACAGTTTTCAAATTTTAGCAAATGATCGTTTTCTTTAAAAGCAATGTATTCTAACGATAACAATACGATTCCCCTCCTGCCTCAGCATTAACCTCCTACACACGAAGATAGGTTCACTCTAAATCATTGATTGTGGCATGGATAGGAACGGATGGGGGTGAATATCTAACTTTAAGCATAATTAGTGTCCGGGGTGTTTAAAACAACATACCAGATACATTTGCGATTTTGTTAATGTTAGAGAAAAAGAGATTGGATATATATATTGTTCTCATTTAATTTTTATAGTATACATCATTTTTTCGTATAGTTTAATGTTCAACATATCATTTCCGCAACGTGTCCCGATTGTCATCTCGGCCTATTTACCTGTTTTCAAATATATTCGATGGTATTGAATAACCTTGATTTTTGATATATTAGATGGTTTAAGTTTAAATATTGATGCTTCAATATGTTCTTATTCATATATGCTTGCTGCAAATGTCGTGGTTGCCAGCCAATTGCACAGCATCATCTGTTGTATATCCAATTATTTTTGTAGATATAATTTTAGATAATGTTCCCTATATCTGAATCGGAATTTGAATTTGACGTAATGACCTGATTATAGCTGTCTTCAATTGTAGAACTTGAATCATGCTGACATGTATAAGATTCATAGGCACTTGTTATTCCGTGTATCTAAACAAATAAACAAAAAAACACTACATGCAAAGTGTGTTGATACAAGACGCTGTGTGAACAAGTATAACTACGTGTCACCAAAGCAACGAGTTGTGTTACGATTAGTTCACGCACCAGGCAAGACCTGATACCTATAGTTTCAATATTTGTAAAAGCAAATAATAAGGTTGGAATTGAAATTAAATACTCTGGGGGCGACTACATTTTGTGGATGACGTCACGTTTTTTGTTCCCATTCATCCACCAATGTGTCTTTAATGTTCGGCTACTTTTAGCATCGCATTAACACGACATATGACACTAGAACATGCATTGCTCATCCTCCCGGAGCACACGAGCTCAACACCGGTGTTTAGGTAGGTTCGTATTACTCAATCCATTCTTTAATTTAATTTAATTTTGTTTTGTTAGCTTGTGTGTACTTTCCTTTCTGTATTTTCTGTTTTTTAATTAACGGCTTTTAATTAATTCGTTGGTATTTCCAAACCATTCATTGACAGAGAGGAAGATACTGAAAAACTGGGAAATCCATTAATTGTCCATTAGATACTCCATGACTGTATAGTACAATGAGTGTTCAGAACTTCACTGGTCAGAATATTTATTTTCAAGCATTTCCGGTCAACACCAATAAAGTACAATTACAATATTGCCAAAAATGTTTCCCTAATATAGGTTTAAATCATGTTTAAATAGCAATTGATATATAAATACTCAGTTCCTAAAATATTAATAGTTATATAGAATTACATTGTCGCACATGTATATATCTGTATATACGTTCTGTTATAATGAATCATATTCCTGTGTAAAGGTTTTTGTTTTGACAACCGCCGCCATTTGCATAGAGCGAACACAAATAATGTAAGTTAAATCTATTGTTAATAGCAAATAATCATACATTTTTGATTGATTGGTTGTTGTTTAAATGATTAAATATTGATAATTCATCTAAAATTAAAACTTAGAATATTAATTATTAGTTAAATGTTGATAATTGTTAACCAAGAATAACCTATGAAAGTCCTTAGGGTTATCGTCCAGTGAACACATTAAAATATTCTTTTATTCAACAACACAATATTTAGAAATAAACCATATAAGTGTATACAGCAATCGGGTTATATGTATAGATTACATAATTTATGGATGATTTTATGTACAATATATAGAGCAAAATATATCATATGGACAATATGTCACCATGGAATACACAAATCACACTGAGATATTGATTTAACCTGGATGGACATAAATATGGATATAAATAAATGTATAAAGGCGTCATATTCTGGCTCTTCGGATTTAACTGTTAAATGCATACAATCTAAAAAAAAATATTTGTATGTCGAAGTAATGTTCTGTTTAAACTGATCTCTCTATGGCTAGACCGCAAGTACGCATGTACAAATAAATAAGGAATGAAGCTCGTTCACTGAGAATCACAAGTTATTAATTCGAATGTTTCTCCAATCAACATTGTTAGTCTGGAATTCATTTTTTGAAATCTAAATAGGAATGTTGTAAAATATCTTTAAGATCAAGTATTTGTTCCTTGAAAAGTGAAACTTGAACAAATCTGGGTTATGTGCAACACTTGCATGCCACCTTTGCCGAGAGTGTTGATTTAACCTTTAATTTCAAACAAGTGTTACTTAAAACACCTGGTCCGTCAAAACCCATGAGTCATGTACACATGATTATATTCCAGAGAGCTATTTTCGCCAAATAAGAAATCATTCGTGTTTTTATTCCTAATTTATCATGACATCCTCCCAGTTCCCCGTCAATAAGTATAACAATGCGATTAAAGTTTTAAAAACTATCAGAATTTGAACTCATCCTTTACGAGAAAATGTAGCTCGTTAAAGCAAACTCAAATTGTATCAACATAGATAGATGA
Organism: Bathymodiolus brooksi; assembly: GCA_963680875.1. Lineage (NCBI taxonomy): Eukaryota > Metazoa > Mollusca > Bivalvia > Mytilida > Modiolidae > Bathymodiolus > Bathymodiolus brooksi. The sequence goes on along the minus strand of OY804580.1, from coordinate 35,284,833 downwards.
AAATGAATTAAGCGACATGTATCATGCTGTGTAGCGCCTATATTTGGCGATGGTTTTATTTTGCCGTTATTGGCGGATTTGACCAAAAGCGCCAAATGCAAACACCACCAATATTTCACAAGTTAGGAGATATCGTGATCCATTGTAATGTTTACTAGTACTTATAGAACTCGCTAAACAATAGCGTTTTATTAAAAATCATTCGACTTATTCACAGTGTTGAAATCGACAATACATAGTTATTTTGTTTTATTGTTAAAGTAACTTTGATCATAAAAGTACCCGTATCAGCTTTCAAATTGACATTCAGCAAACATTTGTTTTATTGTTAAAATAACACTACATAATTAAATAGTAATGTAATAAATTATCACGTTTTACAATAATTAGCTTACTGTAATGTGTTCACAATAAATTAAACAAAAATTATAATTAAATAGTAATGAAATAAATTATTTCGTTTTACAATAATTAGCTTACTATAATGTGTTCACAATAAATTAAACAAAAATTAATAATAAAATAAAACAAAACAGTATTTGTTTTCCCTTTCATATAACCGCCAAAATAAATGTCCACCAAGAAATCGGATTTATATAACTGTACAATGCTGACACCGCAAACATAAAGCGCTATTCGATTCAACAAATAATGATCGATTTGCAAATAACGCTTTCTGTAGGACTTAGAAATACATATCCATTATAAAAAGAGGGTTGGGATCCCATTAACTGGTTTAATCCCACCATATGTGTAAACCTGTTCCAAACGAGGCCGTGGATTTCCAACCTCATATTTCCTCTTTATGTTTAACAAGTAGAGGTCAGATGTGATTGTTCGCTTTGATGATATTTTCAGAAATGTTGGCCATCATTGTTCTATCTTTCTGTTCATAACCTTATTTAAAAGTTGATTTAATAGCTGGTTGTATTGACATCACATGAAAATACCAAGCTTACAAGATCACAATACAACGCTTAAGATGTTATGCAAAGTTTAAAGAAGCCAATGAAATCATAAGAAGCCGTCCATCGCAGAAGGCCCGACAATACAAAGGCCGAGATAAAGATAGCTAAAGGATAAATAATAATCTACAAAATATTATATTGTAGCTTAAGAGCAACATGAACCTCAGTGCAAATAGGAGTAAACTCATGTGCTTCGGTAAGGTAGGCAGTTGTTGTTCCACTAGTGACAGCCGTCGTGTTAATCTGGTTAAAGATCAGTGATTAATCATGTGTTTGCGGGGCCTATCACCAATACGTCGTGGGTTCGCGCCCAGCTTTGTAAATTATAAAAAAGGATACACTCGACTCGCAGGCGCAAGTGATAAAGTTTACCAGTTGCTTTCCCATGGTCGGTGGTTCTCTCCGGGTACTCCGGCTTCTTCCACCACTAAAACTGGTCGGCATGATATAGCTGAAGCATTGCTGAAGGTGGCTTTAAACACGATAAATCAATCAATGAATGTGTGTGTTAGTAAAATTACTCCATACGTTTAGTAGGTATACTTAATCTGTGATAAAAACTTGAAGATATCAAAATGACTAATCAGGACAGGCAATTCAATGACCAAAGGATAACAAACAATACGGCAAACAATGAGCAACACAACCCCAATTAAACACCATACCCTCATTCATTTCTTCCGGAAGAGTAAGCAGTTCCTGGTCCACTAATGGCACACGTTGTGTTGTCAATAATCCAATGTTAAGTCATGTAAGAGGAAAACACGAGCTAGTGAATTCGGTAAAGGGAACAAATAGTTAGTCATTTAAGGGTTAAATCTGCGATGACTTCAACTTAACCAATAAGAACCATTGAGAGTTTATGTTGACCGAGTCTTTGTTCTTTTCATTTACTTTTTCTTTTTACCTAAATGTGTGTTTTAGTTTTGTTTTTATTCTGGATCGTCTCTTTATTCGAATATCTCTCTGAATCTGGTACTCTTGAGATTGTCTTATTAGTTAGTAAATAACACAAATTTCCTGAAATCATAGACTGTGTGGTAGACAAAATATAAAGGGTTGACCCCTTTTCCTGCGGCTCCTACCCCTACCTCTACAGGAGATAAACATTACATCCCTATTCATTAATAAGGTCAATGGGAAGAAAGTAGTGTCAACTAGAGGGAAAAAAGAAAAGGCTTCCAATGCAAAAATCGTGAACTGGTTTCACGCTACAGTTATCATATTAATGGATTCAGGACTTAATTATGCATACCCTACATGATTTATTGGATAGCATACTTCAAAGTATCGGTACACATCACTTGTTCATGCTAACATAAACATATGTTTCTCTGATGCTACTGATCATATTCCCGACAGTGAAACAGATATGACCTTGCCGTGATGATGTGCATCCAAATGTTTTCTATTGCTCCTTTCTGAATACGCATCTTAGAAAAAACATCAACTGATGCTTTGAATTTCACTTCATGTGTTATAGCTGAGGCAACATCGTAGAGCATGTCCATCTTATCGGCAATGTATCGAAAATGATCAGGAACCGATACTTATTTAAATTATCCCGATAGTTTTTGACAGCTTTATTTGTTTGAAGCACCCATATTCTGATAGGAAACACAAGGTATCGATTTAGAGATACACACCCTTTATGCAGTGCTACTGGGATGTTGTCAGGAAAGCTAACAATGTGCACATTTAAATCATGGCAAGTTTTGTTTTCAACCGACCCTAACTAACAATACAAGGAGTAGGCCAAGACATGAAGTAGACCAAGCTGTATCTATGGTATCCGCTTTATTTCAAGTTGAAAGAGATAGACACGATCACGATCACTATAGTCACTAAGCATTAAATTCTTGTTTGCATACTTTTAAGATAAGTATCCCGGTTGTTATTGAGGGTGTCCTGAGAGTTATTGGATAATATGAACTGATGTTGCAGAGCTTGCGTTTCCTATCAGGATGTCCTAAATATACTTTAAAATTCTTTGGCTTTCAAATATTTTGGCTTTGAGCGTACATGATGAAGTTTATTCCAGATTCGCGTCGTGTCCCTTTATTGTTTTAATAAATGGTTACTGCTTATGTAGTATCTGCTTTTTTATGGTCATAAATAAGCAACACCATCTCAAGGGACAGGGTTCTTTATTGTGGACTAAATCAATAAATATTGATATATAATTAATCTCTTATTATATAACACTGACATAACAATATAAACATACTAAATAATACATCAATTATAAAATTATCACAGACTTAACTATAATACATATCATACAGCACAATGTGTTATAATCGGTAACCTTACCCTACTCTGTCTTTCAACACAAATAAATACTTTCTGCTAGTTTTTTGTTTTATATTTCAAACACTTTATTCAGATAAAAAAATATATATACATAATAAAATACTGCATAAGTAGCAGAGATATCACAGATATATTTAACAATATTTGAACACAATGATATAATTATATTTTTATTTTCAGCATTTAATAGAAGATTATATCTAAAACATTATCATTTACATTACAACATACATTATTACTCCACCATTAAATTTAATAATAGGAAACCTTTCAAAAACTGTCAAAGCTCTCAGTTTTAATTGAGATAAAATATTAATATATAAAATATTTTAATTAACATTTTTGTTTTCAAATTGTTTAACATTTCTATTGAACCAAACTGTTTTACAATACAGATATATAATCATTAAAATTACACTTCTTACTTTAGCATTACTAATATCAATTTATTGGAGCATGATATTTTTGAAATTTAAACAAATAATGTCATTTGACAAAGCAGATATCCAATTTGTAATTAATAATAACAGTTGTGAGTTAAAAGTACATTCGAAAAACAAATGCCTTAAAGTTTCCACTTCTTTACAGAAAACACGTTTTAGAAATATTATATTTAAACATTAAAATATTAACAGGTAGAATTTCATGAATAATTCTATGCATAAGATCTCTAGAAATATTTTTGAATAAAACAGAATAATCAATATCTACATGTCTTTCAACTATTTTTATAACATGATCATCACTATCTAATAATATACGTTATCAGTCTCGAGATGCTATATATCCTGTTTTAAAGGGCAATGGTTTTGTTAAAATGTGAGCGTCAGTCGAACCTTTTAAGAAAACCACTGCCCTATAAAACGGGATATATAACATCTAGAGAGCGATTATTGATTTTTCTGTCATCTTGTGAAATGTGTGTCGTCTGCTGTTCCAACATTAACAAGTATGTCCTTTTTATAGGAAAAACATAAATACGTGTATCTTTGGACGAAGATCACAGAGAGCGATTATTGATTTTCTGTCATCTTGTGAAATGTTTGTCGTCTGCTTTGCACAATGTAAATGGACAGCACATAGGTGACAGCGATTATTGCTTTTCTGTCGCCGTACGGATTCCCTGAAGTTTTAAAAGTACCTTTTTAGCCAATAAAAATTATACTTGCCACTAGAACATCAGATCATTTATATTATCATCCTCTAAAGAGCTAACATCGTGGGTTAAGCTGCAAGTATAGATCTTTTGTAAGGCACGATGTTAGTTCTTTAGAGGATGATAATGTTTTTGTCTTCTGTGTAGCGTTTTCTTAGTGTTCGTGTTCTATATTGTCATCTGTATAGCGATTTTAGTGCATCTGCTGTATAATAAATGACCCATTTCCATGTGACCTTCACCAGTATTTTAAATAACACCCCACAGCTTGTGTTGATGTGAGTGTTCTAAAAATAACCATCCAATAGCCATAGGTGACCAAATACCCCAGTTCAGATATCTTGCATAATATATCACACTGCACACATTATACACGTTACAGTATAATTGTATGCAACATTTTTGCCATTTTCTGCTGCTTTATTTTGTTTTGTTTTTCTTTCGGCATTTAATTTTAAACGTTTTTCTTCAATTTCAGCTTCTGTTGTAGCAAATCCTTTACAACCTTTACTCTCCATTGTTTTACTTTTATTGATTATCAATGCACTCAATGCACAGCATGACCTACTTCTTGTTTTTGGTCATCCTGTCAATCAGGGAGAGGCATGTCTTTGATGAAAATTCATTGATAGATCCCACGTGGTTGCGTTTTTGTAAGTAGAAATACGGGGTATAAATAATTTCTCGCGCAAACATCGGTGTTTGTCCTCGCTGCATAAACCAATCACCGTTTAGAAAAAACGCTACACAGAAGACAATAGATTATATAAAGATTTTGTACTATGTTGTCCTAATACACTGTCACTACATTTATGCTTGAAGCTATTCAATACCTTTAAACATTTCTTATGAAAACGTGACACAAGGTGACTATGTGGAACAGATAGTGACGCTAAATTAAAATTTAAATCTCTTAATGTGTAGCCTATCCAGTTGATAGAAAAGTTTACAACTGTTACATTTCTATCCAGAATAATATATTGTATATGTTTTAAACGTAAGGTATACAATTTTGTATTCAATGTTTACAATAGTTTAGCAATGTTTAGGTAATGACATTGTTTTACGGACCAATGGCTCCGATTGAGAATACCATACACATTTAGAACATAAATGTTGAAATATTTACAAATATACTGTTTTGACACATGTAAAACACAACCTATATACCATATCTTTCATGAGCTAGTACATTTACACCAATATATTTTTCTAATAAAGACAAATGTCTAGATTTCCATAAATTTAACACTTTTTTTTCGAATTTGACATACATAGGATGCCAAATATCATCTTGTGTTACATTAATACCAATTTTAAAGCGAACAATTTTTACACATTCTACAAAATCAACACCAAATCTATAATTATCTTTTTTATCGTTCAATCCTCCTTACCATAAACCTTTTGTTTTATTTTTGTTCAGTTTAGAACCTTACGCTTTACCAACTAGTAAGTTTGTAGACATGTATTCTAGTAAGTTTGTAGACATGTATTCTAGTAAGTTTGTAGACATGTATTCTAGTTAGTTTGTAGACATGTATTCTAGTAAGTGTGTAGACATGTATTCTAGTAAGTTTGTAGACATGTATTCTAGTAAGTTTGTAGACATGTATTCTAGTAAGTTTGTAAACATGTATTCTAGTAAGTTTGTAAACATGTATTCTAGTAAGTTTGTAGACATGTATTCTAGTAAGTTTGTAGACATGTATTCTAGTAAGTTTGTAAGCATGTATTCTTGTTCTAAACAATGTAGTTATACGTGAATCAATATATAACTTGATAATATTATACCAATAAATTACAATTGTCTGGTAATAATATAACTGACATATTTCTAAAATCGTATACCCTTCTAATTATAAGAACAACATGTTAGAAGTATACAGTATTCTGTGTATGTATTGTAATATTCAAGTAATTACAAATATTATCGATGTAATACAAAAGTTTAATCTGCATTCCAGATTTGGATAAAATATATTTTTATTTGATTTGACATAAAATAGACAAATCTGACAAGGGGGAATACTCTATATGCACTTTGCAAACGTACTACACAAGATAAAATCATCTGCTCATAACATATGTAAACATTAGCGATGCTTTTCACTTGTGGAGCGTGGCTACGTTGTTACTTGGTCATAAAATAATAGTACAGGTTAACAATCTAAATACACCAGTACAAGTTATACATCAAGTCTTGGAAACCAAGCAAAAGGACTACATGTAATATACACAAAATACATATACATACAATTCATATATTTGATGTAAATAAACATACAATGTACTTTTAAAAAGCGATAAACATATTAACTATTAACGTAGCAAGTTGAGCTACCGAATTGCTTACATCCGTATCTTGTCCGTTCATTCCCGAATCAGATCAAGTGAGAACATTTCCTATCATTAACATAATATGGTGTACTTTCACAGGTAATAACATTTAAAAAAAACTACCTAGATATAACTGAAGTAAATGTTCATGGGATTCATTCACCTAGGTATTATGGGCGTGCGACCAAAAAGGAGGAGTTTTAATCGGAAAATAAGATATCGCTGTGAAATTTGTTAATGTGAATAACTAATTAGAAGCAGTTAAAAGAAATAAAACTTGCAGTTATTAGAGTTAATTCTCAGTATCAGTTGGTCTATGTGTGGATATTATTGTCAGTAGTTCGCTGTCGTTATTCACTATGCACAGCCAAACCGTTCAATGTACAGTGTTCGTCTTTCTAGTCCTGCACGAGCAAATTATCATTTCCTGCTAACAAAAAACAACCAATGTATTCCGTTTCAAATATAAACCCCATAATTATGTACATGAATTTTACTGAGTAAAACGTACTCATAGTAACGCTATAAGTATCTAAGGGTAAAACCTTCAATAAAAATACTCTGCAAATGTTAAATAAATCGTTTTCAAATACTAATTTTAACACTAATTGTATTTATAAGAATATCAAACAATTAAATGTAAATTGCATACGAATTTAATAAATGGTGAAAATATCACTCTGCTATGGAAGATAAGTCAAGATTTCGAGAGTTTTGTGGTCTCCATCATCATTGGTCAACTGTTACAAAATATCTGTATCACAGATAATCACGAATATGTTACTTTTGTCATGAACACAATCCCGTCCTTCTACCTTGTTCTTCACTTGTCTACTAATATCAACGTATGCTAACGTGAGTAACACGACATATGACACTAGAACATGAAGAGCTTACCCTTCCCGAGCACATGAGCTCAACACCCGTGTTTGGTTTGGTTCGTGTTGATCAATCCATTATTTTGTTTTATTTTATTATGTTTTTTTGACCATTGTTAGCTTATTTGTATTTGTCTTACTGTAATTTCTGATTTCTATTAATGGCTTTTGCTAACTTCGTTGATATCTCCAAACCTTTCGTTGACAAACCCACAACAGAGAGGGGATTACTGAATAATTAAAAAAATCCATTACTTGTCCATTAGATACTCCATGAGTGAATAGTACAATGAGTGTCCAGAACTTCACTGGTCAAACTATTTATTTTCAAACATTCCATATCAACACAAATAAAGTGCAATTACAATACTACCAACGCTGTTTCCCGAATATTCGTTTTCATATTTAAAAAACAATTTACATATGAATACACAATTCCTAAGATATTTATAGTTACATTGTCGTACACTTATAGTGTGCATATACTTCCTTTTAGAATGAATCATATTTCTGTGGAACATTTTTGAAACCCGTCGCCATTTGCATAAAGCGAACAGAAAGAAAGTAAGTTAATTTTATTGTTAATAGTAAATAATATTAAATCATGGATTGATTGATTGGTGTTTAGCACAAACATTAGCAGTATTACAGTAAAATGTAAAACGTAAAATATATATAAGATACAAATACATATCAACAATCCAAAACAAATTATTACATATTTATAATTCATCTAAATATAAAACTTAGAATATCAATTATTAATTCAATGTTGATAATTGTCAACCAAGGATAACAGACGAAATCCTTCCAGCTTATCGTACCGTGAACAAATTAAAACATTAATTTCTTCAAGAACACAATCTTTAGAAATAAGACGTATTTCTGTATAAAACAAACGTGTTATATGTATGGATAACATAATTTATGTAGGATTGTATTTATAATATATACAGCAAAATATATCATATGTACAATGTGTAACCATAGCAACACAACAACCACACTGAGATATTGATGTAAGCCGGATGGACATACATATGGATATAATTATATGTATTTTGGCTCTTCAGATTTCACTGTAAAATGCTTACAAGCAAAAACAAATAAATAATTAGCATGTCGAAGCAATGTTCTGTTTAATCTAATCTCTCTATGGCTAGACATCAAGTAGAAAAGTACAAATATATACGGCATGCAACTCCTCAGAATGAGAATCACAAGTTATTAATTCGAATGTTACTTCAATGATCATGGTCAGTCAGCAATTATTTAAATCTAAATAGGAATATGGAAAAAGTATCTTTAATATCAAGTATTTGACCCTAGAAAAGTGATACTTGAACAAATCTCGATTATGTGCAACACTTGTCTGCCCAATTTACATAGAGTGCTGCTTTAACCTTTAATCTAATACACCTGGTCCATCCACACCAAAGAGAATAGTCAATTAAACATGATTATTTTCCTGAGAGCAAATTTCGCCAAAAAAGATACCATTCATGTTTCTATTCCTAATTTATCATGGTATCCTCCCAGTTCCCATCAACAATTATAGCAATGCAATGGTGTACCGTAAAAGCGAAAACATTTATAAAAGTATAGTAATATGACTGTTAAATAGTAGAATGAAGAAAAAAAAACATGACCGTCACGAAAAAAGGTAAGTCGTGCAAACAAACTCAAATTGTATCAAAAGATATAGATGAAAACGAATTAAACGACATGTGATATGCTGTATAGCTCCTATATTTGGTTTTATTTTGGAATTATTGGCTGATTTGACCAAAATAACGCCAAATATAAACACGGTCAATATCGTAATCTAATACCTGTTAGTCACTCAACAATAGCGGTTGTTTTTAAACTGCTCGACTTATATACAGTATGAAATTGGCAATAAACAGTTATTTCTTTTATTGTTAAAGTAATTTTGATTACACAAATTGTATCGGTATTTAAAGTGACATTCAACAATCATTAATTAAGAATACCAGTTAATTAAATCATAATTAAATAGTAATGAAATCAATTATCTCATGTTAAAATAATAAGCTTACTGCAATGTGTTCAAAATACAATTACAAAAAAAATATATATCCACCAAGAAATTAGATTTATATAACTGTCATATGTTGACACCGCAGATATAGAGCACTATGCAGCATTCGGTTCAACTTTCACATTACGGTCTCTGTATGACTTAAAAATACACAAATTATCAAAAGAGGGTTGGGATCTCATTAATCGGCTTAACCCCACCACATTTGTGAGCCTGTGTCAAACCAGGACGTGGATTTCCAACGTCATATGTCTTCTTTATGTTTAATGAATTGAGGTGAGATGTGATTGTTCGCTTTGTTGATATTGCCAGAAATGTTGGCCATTATTGTTTAATCTTTCTGTTCTTAACCTTATTCAAAAGTTGATTGATTGGCTGATTTTGTGAACGTCACACGACGATACCAAGGTTACAAGATCATATTACAATGTCAAAAGCGTTATGAGGGAAAGTTTAAAGAAACCAATGAAATCATAAGAAGCCGTCAATAGAAGGACAGACAATACAAAAGCCGTGAGAAAGATACAGAAAGGACAAAGAATAATCTACAAAATAGTGCAATTGTAGCTTAAGAGCAACACGAATCCCAGTAATTCCGGGGTGAACTCATGTGCTCCTTTAGGGTAGGCAGTTGTTGCTCCACTAGGGACACCCGTCGTGTTACTCTTATGAACGATCAGTTATAAGCTATGTAATTGTAAACGTACTTCATACATTTAGAAAGTATACTTAATATGTGATAAAAGCTTGAATATATCAAAATGAATAATCAGGACAGGTAATGCAATGACCACAGGAACAATGCATGTGCTCCGGATGAATAAGCAGTCCCTGCTCCACTAGTAACACCCAGCGTGTTACCCTTATCAATAATCTGGTATTAAGTCATGGATCAGGAAAGAACGAATTTGCGATTTCGGCAAAGTTAACATATAGTTAGTCATGCTACGTATCGGTTAGGCATGTCAAGTCCATGATGACTTCAACTTAAACACTAACAACCATTGGTGTAGTAGTTTCCTGGTTAGAAGTAACCATCTGTCAAGAAATCATGATAGGAACCACAAGCTCTGGAATAGTAACAATACACATTACATTCGTCATTTATTCCATATACTAGTTCCCAAAAACTTATTTGAATAACATTAATGTCTTTATTTTATCTGGCCAATTTCTATTTTTTCTTTTTATAGCATTAGATGCTGTGATGGAAGCAGACAATGAGCTAGAAGAAAAGCATAAATTGGGCAAAGTAAGATTTTCTATTAGAAATTGTAAAACTGAGACAATGAGTAGCGACGAAACATCTTACATATTCATTTTCACTACTTGTTTGTATTCGTGTCGGGTTAACATTGAGTAAGACATTTGTCACACTTCGTCAAATGCCGATAATGTGCTTATTTTTTTTTTTTTTTTTTACTACAAAACAAAAATCACATAAAAAGGAGATGCATATGAGATATTTGTTGTAAAGTAAAGGCCATAATAGGAGCAGTCAAGATCTGAAATTCTTCCATAAATGACCGTTTTCAGTAAGATGACCCGTTGAAGATCGGTGCACGTGACCTTATCTCCAACGCCACGAGACCTCCTCTCCCATCGCTTGTTGGCCAATCAGATCGCGCCCAATATAAATTATATACTTTTTGTGAATCAAATGTTTTTAAATATAATCCCGCGATTCATTGTTGTCCTCCAAATATAAAACTGACTGCCTCGATATCACTGAAATATTGTTGAAAATGACGTGTGTTTTTTTCATGAAAAACTTGAATTTGGTCTTTGAACAAGTAAATGTCCATTTTTAAATTATTTAGGAATAATTTGTATACTTTGAACATGTAGTAAAAGATTACATACATATTCTGAGGCACATTTTTTTACACGACTAAACATTAAAACGCCCTAAATGATAATCTTTTTATTCTACCATAAATAGTTAACCAACCATTTTGTCTCATTTAACTATTTATTTATATTCATTTATTTATGTATGTATTTTTTTAAATAGCTGTCATGAAAGATGATATGTACATCGTGATTACCTCTGTTGGTAAATGTTTAACTTAGTCACAACAATGCATGTAGCATATTTTTGTCTTACTATAAACAGCACGAATATCAATATTTTATTGTCACAAAAAATCCAGACTAATGGACACGAGTTGTAAATTTATGAAGTCTTCTGCAAAAATTGAAGATAACCATAACAGGACAAAACATGCCTAGAATATTAGTAAGTTTTTTATACTTATTTTTAAGCACAATTATCCGCGGATATATCAATGGAGGAAAGTCTGCAAATCTAGAATTATTGATTGATAAAACGTCATCATTATACCTGTGTGTGAAATTAAAGGCTCTAGCCCCACGAATCTTCTTATCTTTTACAAGCTTTTGAAGAAACTCAGACTCATATGAGTATACAAATAAATCGGCTACAAGAGGGGCACAATTCGTACCCATTGGTATGCCGACGACCTGCTGAAACAGTATCTCTCCAAAGGAGACGAATATTTTATCGATGAGGAAGTCCAGCATATTGATCACTTGTTCCTCGGAGTAGCATGTTTTACCTTTTTGAAATTTGTTTGAAAAATATGTGGAATTGTAGCCTAACACAACAAATTTTGAGCCATAGTTTCTATGACTGAAAGCTTTGTGAACTGTTTCTTTTAAGGGTATTAAGCATCAATGGAAGGTTCTCTATACAGATTGCTATTTTATCCCAATCCGTTACCAAACATATCCGCCATAGGCAATTCATTTTTTTGATTGGTCAATTTTAAAAACAAATCTTCTCCTCTGAAACTGCTTGCTCAAATGAACCGAAACTTGTTACGAAGCATCTGTGGACTGTGCTCTATGCAGATTGCTCATTTCGTCCCGATTTCCTAACAAACATGGCCACGACAGGCAATTCTTGTTTTCGATTGGTCAATTTCTAAAAATATTGTCTGAAACTGCTTGCCCAAATAGACTGGAAATTAGTAGGAAGCAGATATACAAGGTCCTTTATAACGATTGCTCATTTAGTTTTGATCCATTAACAAACATGGCCGGCACAGGCAATTCTTGTTTTTGATTAGTAAATTTCTATAAGTCTTCTTCTCTGAGCTTGCTTGCCCAAATGAACTGACACTTGGTAGGAAGCATTAATGGAAAGTCCTCTATATAGATTGCTCATTTCATCCCGATCCGTTAATAAATATGGCCACCAGTGGCAATTCTTGTTTCTGATTGGTCTATTTCTACACAAATATTATCTTCTAAAACCACTTCCCCAAATGAAATGAGACTTGGTAGACAGCATGTATAGAATGTCCTCTATGTAGGAATGTGTTTGCTAATTTCACCTGTATGCATGAATTACATGCCTGTACATTGTGACTGCAACAGTTGTTGTCGGTGGTTAGAGGTGTGTTCGGATTAGCGGATTAGAGAGATTTCACTCTATTACATACCTGGCATGCCACTGATGTATTGTGCTTTATATCTTTTGTTCAATGGTAAATCTGCTCTACACATTGCCACTACTGACAACAATGTAGACGCCATCAAACTTTTGTTATTGAATGGTGCAAACGTAAACGTTAAAGATTACGGTGTAAGTATATCCATATGTTAACTAAGTATAATACATTTCTGATTTTTTTAAATCATCAAATTGGGTTGATACAAAAAAAAACAATCTCGGCAGCATTTAACCATTTGTTTGACAAACCAATAAATTGATATATAAATAATAAAAACAGAATGAAAATGTTTTCTATGCAAATAAATGATAATGACAGAAGCAGATCGAAACATAGTTTCTGTATTTGGGAAAAGAAACAAAACTTCGCGCGATCTTTACCAACGTTCCTTACACAGTATCTAGATCACCACCACCGAAACACATATAAACAAACAATACAGAAAATATTCACAAATTCGATTCATTTTGACAAGCAATAAAGAACATGCACATAATTTCTATTCATAAAAAATAACAATTAAAAAAGACATTCACTGATTCCATTCATATAAGCAAACAATAAAGAAAACATTCACATATTCCATTCACATAAATAAACAATGAAGAAAACATTCAAAGATTCCATTCATATAAACAACAATAAAGAAAACATTCACAGATCCCATTCATATAAACAAACAGATATTAAAACATTCGCATATTCCATTCATGTCAACAGATAAATACAATATATTCACAGATTCCATTAACATAGACATACGATTACGAAAACTTGCAAAGATTCCATCCATACAAGTAAACAATAAAGAAAACATTCATAAATCCCATTCATATTGATAGATAATGAAGCAAAATTCACAGACTCAATTCATACAAGTCGACCATTAAGAAAATATTCACAAATTCCTCTCAAATTTCATTGTCCCAATTGTCCGATCCCTCTCTCGTGTTTTTAGGGTGTTTTGATATACTAATTGAACTTGTTCTCCTCCCATGAGATATTTGCCCCTGAACTGAAGGAATGATCTCTTAATCGAATGCTTGACATGCATGTTTCTAGGTTTTAGTAAAGTTGTAGTTAAGCATTGACGAAAAGACCAGACCTGCAGAAAATTTCATACTTTTTATTGAATGTATTGCTCTATATACACCAAGAACAGTTTTTTTTGTAAAGTTTTTCAAAAACCTTTTTCCTCTTCACAACTAATAACATTAATGCTCACTTCTTTTAATAACAGGAAATACATTATATGTAAGCATATTGGTTATGCTAAAAGCAATGTTTCTATTGCAATAAGTGAGAAGTACTTGAACTATCCAGAATAGTGTTATATTTCACTGATAACAACACTATTTTAATAATGCAGTTTGTAGTTAGTATCTGCCTTCAATAAGTCAGTATCTTCTTGTGATGACATGGATGGACATCTATTAACCATACATAATCAAACTTCCAAAGGTTAGGGATTCTGCACTTATATTTTTCAGGATTTTTGAATAATAATCAAAGGTACGCCAAACACTGATTTTGATAGTGCTTAGCCACTAAATATGTGCTTTACAATTAAACAAAAGGCATAACTTATTATTGTGTTAGCAGTTAGTACATTAACATAAAGGTAATAATCAACTGTTTAATAATCAATGGCACATGCTAATAAATGAAACTGTTATAGTGTTCATTTATTATTAAACACATACCAACACTGACACATTACATTCTCCACTAATAGAGGTTATGCAATACACAAGAACTTAGTAACAAGATTTCAATTTTTAAATACAACACAAAGTTTTGTTCACATAAAATTATTTGCCTAAATACAAATATATATAGATATATATACAGTATTAGTGTATTGACGTTAAATATATAATTTATGTGGCGATGCTTAGAAACAGGGTAAAGACGAGCTTTACCGAGTCTTTCCATTCCTTTCGTGCCGAGACACATACATTATATGTATACCATCAATATTCCAATATTATATTTCTCCTGGAATAATATATGCAAAAAAAGTCTTATTAAATCATATAATAAACAAAGATAGCGGAAACCCCATGGATACCTCATGCGTAGTAATGAACACATGTGTGACACGGTCATTATTTAACAATAAGCACTAAACAAATGAAGCAGGTCATGATTAACGAATTATTTACAGTGCAAACACTATTTATTACTTGTGAACCATTTTTTTTTTACATTTTTCTTGCAGTTCGTTAAAATTGTTCACGAATATTGGAGCGTGGCTTAATAGCTGTATTTGGCTAATGTAAAAAGTGTTACTATGACAGTATAGTAAATATTGCTGTAATTGGCTTAGCCAATGTATTTTGAGACATGCCATGTTACTTGTTATTGTTGAAATATTGATGCATTTAATACACATATCATGTAAGAGCTGAGGATACGGACACATTAATTGCTTTGACTTTATCCATTTTGTGACATTGAGAATAAGTACAAAAAATATATGATATATTTAAATCATATCGCATTCCTCAAAGCTTACGATGTTTTCCCTGACTTTTACTTTGCGACGTGTAAATGACGAATAACTAAATCTTAGTAATACGTGAGGCCAAGAGTATTGCTTTCCATTGTATTGTGACATATAAAATAACTGTGTCTACTGCCATACCCAGTTTCTGAAACCCTGTTAGGCTACAACTTAAAGGCTATACCGGGTATATACGAATTTGAGAATCATAGATTTTTGTGAATTTATTAGGCTTTTTGACCCCTTCACCTTTGTAAGCTCCCCGTGTTGCGTATACAGCACAGTGAAACCATGATTAAACCGGAATCCTGTATAGTCTCTGTGTATATCGAACTTTAAATAAAGTCCTAATGTAGGAATGCTTTTCCTAAATTTAACCTGTATGTATGGATCAGAAACATATCTATTGCTGTCAGTGGTTAGGGGTGAGTTTGGTTTAGATATATATCACTCTATTAGATATCGGATATTCCACTGATCTGCTTTGTTTTATATATTTTGTTCACGGGTTGTAGTGTTATACACATCGCCGCTTGGAACGACAATGCAGAAGCCGCCAAACTTTTGTTATTGAATGGTGCAAACGTAAGCGCCAAAGAAAACACTAAGTATATCTGTATGTTAATTAAGTATAACAAATTTATCTTTTTTTCTAGAGCAATACATTGAGTTGAAAATAAAACCAATCACAGCAGGATATACCATTGTTCAGAAAACCATTAAGTTGCTATATGAATAACAAAGATACTAGAGTGAGATATATAATAATGACAGAAGCAGGGCAAAATATAGGTTCTGTATTTGGTCTATGCAACAAAACGTCACCAACGCCCCTTCCACAATAACAGCGAAATGCATATAACTAAACAATAAAGAACACATTTACATATTCCATTCATCTTAGCAAATAATGAAGGAAACATACACAGATTCCATTCTTCTAAACAAACGATAAACAAAACATTCCAAGATGCCATTAATATTAGCAAAAGATAAAGAACAAATTCATAGATTCGATTCATATAAGAACTAAAAAAAAAAAGTCCATTCAAATACAGATAATGTAAAAAAAGCATTCATAGATTCCATTCATATTAATAAACAATAAAGAAAAGATTCACAGATTCCATTCATATACACATAATATAAAACCCCTTTACAGAATCCATTCATATCAAGAAACAATATAGAAATATTCACAGATTCCATTCATATAAGCACACGATAAAGAATACATTCATAGATTCCATTCAGTCAACAAACATTAAAGAAAACATTCACATATCCCATTCATATAAAGGATCAATAAAGAAAACATTCCCAGATACCATTGATATAAAGGAACAATACAGAACACATTTACAGATTCCATTCATTCAAACAGATAATAAAGAAAGCTTTCACATATTCCTCGAAATGTATTGTACCAATTGTCCAATCCCTCTCTCATTTCTGTGTAATGTTTTGAAATAATAGTTGAACATGTTCTCTTCCCATGAGATATTTGCCCCTGAACTGTAAGATATCAACAACCAAGCAATCGTTACCTCTTCAGTTTAAATTACTTAAATTAATAGAACGTTCAACTTCTATACCGAGGGAATGATCTCTTAATCGAATTTTTGACATGCATATTTCTGGGTTTTAGTCACGTTTTAGCTTAGCATTGACGAAAAGGCCAGAATTGCAGAAAATATCATACTTTTTATTGAATTTATTGCCAAGAATATTTTTTTTTAAAGCTTTTTTTTTCTTACTCTTCACAGCTTATAACATTAATGTCCACTTCTTTTAACAACAGAACATACATTATATGTAAGCCAATGGTTCTGCTAAAAGCAATGTTCCTCTAACAATCAGTGAGAAGTATCTGAAATATCCAGAAATAACCGGAATAGTATTACTTGGCTTGCACTTCTTGTTTTAAATATGAACTTCCTTGTGAATGCTAAAAGTAGCAAAACTAACTCCACGGTAGGTCTAATTTTATAGAATGTTAGAACCGATGAATGCGTATCATATCTCATTGATAGCAACAATATTTAAAAGATACATGTTGTCGTTTTTATCTACCTGTTACATGGATGGGCACCTATGGACAATGCTTCCAAAGTAAACGATCATAATTATGTATATATAGTTCAGCATCTACTAAACCAAGATCCTGCAAATATCATGCTGCATTCACACGTAAATCGAATTCGAATCGCATGATAGGCTGCGAATTAGTTTAATGTGCATGCAAAACGTATTCTTGTCCGAACGTACATTTTAATGCGAATTGCAATGCGCATCAAATAGAGTATAGGTTCACTGTCCGAACGTTGTTATCTTTAATTCGCAATATCAATTAACTTTTAATCTAAAACAAAGCGACATTGCACAATATTAATTTTAAAGAAAATAATTTTAAAAGCCGAATTAGCAACAATTAAAAAGATATACTCCAAACCAGCTTTGTTGATCTGATGGTTTACCTTATCTCTCTGACTGTTCTTTCCTTTTCTTTTGAATTAACGCAGTCATTTTATACAACAATAATAAGCTGTTGTGTCAATATGACGTCGCCAGCTGCATGACGTTATATTTTCATAATTCATATGAGGTCATATGTTAATAATAACAAAAATGAAAAACCAAAAGAAAGTTTACACATGCTAATGTTAATACTTTTTTTAATTCCAACAAATTCCGCCCAAGCACTTCCTCGGATAATTCGCTTTTGCAATAGTATGTGTACACACGAGAGTTTAATGCGAATCGAATACGAATTAAACGAATTCGCATTAACAAAAACGTATTCCTAAAGTGAATTGGATAATGCGAATTAGCCGATTCGAATTCGATGCGCATTAAGAAATTAGTTAGCGTATTCGATTCGTATTGAATGCAAATTTAATTCGAATTAAATGTACATGTCAACGGAGCATCAATATTCGCAGTAAACTAGTAAGTAATCGACATTATTTATCATAGGTACATGACATTTGACAAATTAAAATATTTACTTGAAATCATCTGTGGCTGGTTTCCATAGCTACACGATATTGTCTGTATTACTACATTTGCTGAAATAAAATAGCTGTAGTTGTTTTCTAGCTACAATATATTGACTTGGTTTCCATAGTTACACGATATTGACTATATTACAACATTGCTCAAGCTTTAGGAAATTCAGTTGAGGATTTTAAATAATGCAATTCAAATAATTAGGAATTATGCACTTATATGTCTAAAGCTTTGTGAAACCCAGTGTAAGATTTTAGATCATTAAGCTTGCAATAGTTAGGTATTGTACAAGTGTATTGCTCAGGCATTGGAAATACCATTGTAGGATTTTAAATAATTAAACTTCCAATAGTTAGTGATTTTGCATCTATATTTCGCAGGCTTTTGAAATTCAGTGTAGGATTTACATAATACTTAAAGGCACACCAAACACTAGTTTCGATATAGAGCTTAGCCACTAAATATGCGCTTGACAATTGAACATAAGGCATACCTTATTATTGTGTTAGCAGTTAGTACTTTAACATACAGGTTATAGTTAACTGCTTAATAATCAATGTCACATGCTAATAAATGACACCTTCATAGTGTTCAGGTATTAAACAAATACCATATGTATGAACTGAACACATGTCCATTATGAATGCAAAATGTGTTGTCGGGGGTTAGTGTGTGTTCGGTTTAGAGAGATTTCACATTATATATCGGATATTCCACTGATGTGCTTTGCTTTATATATTTTGTTCAATTGTTGGAGTCTCTACACATTACCGCCAGGGGCAACAATGTAGAGGCCGCCAAACTGTTGTTATTGAATGGGGCAAACGTAAACGCCACCACCACTCTAATTGTAAGTATATCCGTAAGCTAAATTAGTGTAATACATTTCTGCTTTTTCTAAATCACCTAACTGCGATGATAATAAAACCAATCACATCAGCATTTCCCATTACTCTGACAAACCAATAAATTGATGTATAAACAATACAAACAGAATGAAACAAAATGTATGGAAAAAAATGATAATGCCAAAAGCAGGTCGAAATATAGGTTCTGTATTTAAATAAAGCAACAAAGCCTTGCGCGATTTTTATAAATGCCACTTGAACACTATCTAGATCACCACAATAAAAACACATATAAGCAAGCATTAAAGGAAACATCCACATATTCTATTCATTTAAACAGGCAATAAAGAATATGCACATATGTTCTATTCATATAAATTTACAATTAAAACCACTTTCACTGATTCAATTCATATAATAAAACAATAAAGAAAACATTCACAGATTCCATTTATATAAACAAACAATAAAGAAAACATTCACAGATTCCATTGATATAAATAAACGGGAACAAAACATCCAAAGATTTCATTTATATAAACAAACGAAGAAGAAAATATTCACAGATTATATTTATAAAAAACAAACCATCAAGAAAACATTCACATATTCCATTCATATAAACAAAAATCATAAAAAAGCATTCAAAGGTTCCATTTACATAAACAGATAGTAAACACATTCACAGATTCCATTCATGTCAACAGATAATGAAAAAAAATTACAGATTCCATTCATTTAAACCAATGATTAAGAAAGCATTCAAAACTTCCATTCATACAAGCAAACAATAAAGAAAACATTCACCGATTCCATTCATAGCAACAACGATGAAAACACATATTCACAGAGTCCATTCATATAAATAAGTAATGAAGAAAACATTGACAGATTCACTTGATGCAAACAAACGATTAAGAAAACATTCACAAACCTCTCGAAATTCATTATCCCAATTGTGCGATTCCTCTGTCATTTCTATGGAGTGTTTTGATATAATATTTGAACATGTGCTCTTCCCATGAAATATTTGCCCCTGAACAGTAACCAATCAACAACGAAGCAATCGTTACCTCTTCAGCTTAAATTACTTCAACTAATAGAATGTCCAACTGCTAGCCTACTTTTATCGTCTACGAGTTTTTGTTTTAATTTTGTCATATTGTCGCCAATAATTGCTTTATATAAATCTTTATCAACTTTTTCCCACTTAGTATTCCCTCTGATGGTAGTATTATCTGAATTATTAATTGTATGGTAGTTCCACTTTATTGTCATGCTAATAGGAAAATGATCTGACGGATTTGTATCAATGCGGAGGACGGACTTCTTGTCTAATACACTTTTACTATCTATGTTATATATAAAATAGTCCAGTTCTGAACATTCACATCCTTTCGAATTCGTAAAGATATATCCTCGGTTTGCATATTGTAGATTTAGTTCATGGATAAACTGTTTAAGGTATTCATTTCTTGGGTTGTTCGGTTTGTAGTCGTTTAGGTCTTCATCGATGTCTCCTCCCAAGATAATATCATGTGAGTTAGGGGAACTACCACTTAACTTGAAGGGGAGGAGGGGGTATGTTTTTTTTTCTAAAAAAATATTCTGATTCCCAATGTTGCTGAAAAAAAGATTCAGATTTTGATGGAGGAAAAAAAAATAATCTGATTCAGAGTTTTTGTCATATAATTTAATGTTATATTCTGGAAAAAATTTCGCGCTTTGACCGACAAAAAAAATAAATATTCTAACTCTCGTGTTGTCCGAAAAAAAATTCGGAACCAAACACAAAACCATAACCCCCCTCCCCCCCTTTCAAGATAAAAGGTCGGTCTCTTACTATATTTTTGGTATATCTCATACAGTTCATCGATACATTCATGGTATTCAACTTGATGATAGTTACTGCCCACGACGGGTAAATAGACAGATATTATAATCATACTTCTATCAAAACCTTCCAATTCAATGGATTGTATTTTCTCGGTTGCATCTAGGATCGGTCTTATGAGGTGATCTATGCTCATATTCCACAACACTGCTACTCCACCATAGCCCCTCGGTAGTGATATAGGTAACAGTGGATCTCTAATATCGACTCCTTTAGCTGCAAGTTTAATTTTGTTATAAATGTCTGAAATAATATTAATTTGAGAGTGAAATAACCAGTGTTCTTGAATAAGAACAATATCGTTATTCTTTAATATAGAGTTGATTGATTGCCCACAGGTTTTGATGTTTTTGCAGTTATAGGATGCTATTAGGATTCTAGAGTTTCTATCGTTCTTTTCTATTATTGGTGTCTGTTTATTCGTTGTGGATTGTGCTTCACTAAAAAAAGTGTGATTCATATTCAGAGACATTTTGTGTTGGTTCACAGACGAAGTTCTGAACTAGAGGCGAATTAACCTCTCTGATGGTATTCCGGTGGTGCTGATGTTTGGTTTCCATTGTTGTTGCTTTTTTATTGGTCGATTCGTTTTTCATAGTAGAGTGGTTGCCCCATTAGTTGCATTAGTTCAACTTTATGCCTCATGTCGTTGACTACAGTTGATTGCTGGTTATGGGATCTGTCATTTTGGTGGGGTTGCTTCAATACACTGTTACTATTGGTAGTTTCCTTTTTAACGTCATTTTCAATATCTACTTCCAGTATATTATCAATTTGCTTTTCAATCTTGTCAAAGACTAAATCTGTCCTCTTTCTATGTAGTCGCATAAATCTATGATTGAAATAATCAGACATCTTTTCCTCGTCAGATATAGTATTATTATCTATTTTTGATTTTTGTTTATACTTTTCATCAGTGTTAACATATTATATACTGTCTATTCTTCTTATTAGTGTTTTAACTGTTTGTTCGAGTTCATTGTTTGTCGCCTCCAGTTCTTGACATATATATTCTAGTTTAGTTCTATTGTTGTTTGTTGCCTGTGCCGATTTTTCTCTTTGTTTAATTTGCTCCTCCATTTTTTTCAACGTCATTTTTTTGGCTCGCAGTTCACAGAGTTTGACATCGTCGGTTCTCGCTGTACTATCCTTTTCATTTGTTGCTAAGTTTTGTCTTTCGTTTGAGTGTTTTATGCCTGTATCGCCTCTCTCTCTATTCGTTTGTACTGTCTGGCTACCATAGGCTGACTCATTTCGTTTACGGTGGTTTTATCCAACATTAGCTGTTGATTCTGTATAATAAGAGCTTTACAGGCTTGACAAGTTGGATCATCAACATTTGAGTCCATACATATGGTGTGAAACCATTTATCACATATGACACATGTGTCGCCCTCATCTGACGTCGCAATATTATTGCATATGAAGCATTGGTTTTGGGGTTGATTATCGTCCACCTGTATTGCCTCATCTGTTCGACTGTTATCTTCATCTATTAATATCGATTTAACCATTGTTTCCTCATTGACATTGATATATTCAATTGTCAAAGTCCAGGAGTTTGTATACACCTGTTACATGTATAATTTTCATTCTTCGTGTCGCTAGACTCTTCTCTTTGTGTTATTTGGTCTTTCGTCAATTTTTCGCACCTATAATGTATCCAGTGATTGCCACTGGTTCAGTATGTGCTTCTTGATCTACAGAATTTAGTGCATTTTGGGCATTGTATGTTATCATTATTGACTTTGTGATGGGTTCCATTAATAAGATGTGTGAGTTGTTCTTGTAGTTGACGATTTAAAATGTTCACATCAAAATTTCGTATGGTTTTTACCTCATTGACAATTATTGTCTGTATATTTGGAATATCATTTTGTATGAAAACTTCACAGTCTTTGCCATTTACTAACAGTTTACTTGTGATGGTTATAAGGTCACTGTATATTTCCGATGGTTTGGTAATTCCACTCTAAATGTATACTGCACTACAACTTTGCGTGTTTTGTCAGTAATCTCCTGTATCTCGACGTTCGTAACGTCATCATTCAATGTTTTGTAGTAAGATAAAGCGGCGGACTTAAAATGTTCAAATGTTGCTGCATCAGCAGTAATGACAATGCCACCCGTTGTATGGTTGTAGCTTACAGAACGATCTCTCTGCGTAGCTTGTAATTTCGTTGTGAGTGCTTTGTTTGTGTTGAGTTACTACTCTTGGGATGTTACCTTGTTTACGTTTGATTTATACTCTTTTGAGATGCTACCTTCAATGTCAGACTGACTGCACTTGGTACTAATTTGAAGACTCATTGTTGATGGTGATACTGAATCCACCAACGAATAAAAAGAGGGAGGAGGGTGAGCAAAGTCAATCTCAGCACTTTTGCGTCATAAAATGGTAAAAACTCTGAATAATAATGGTCTAAAATTAACTTAAAATATGTCTTCCATACAGTGAAACGACTGTTATCGATAATCTGTAGATAAAATATCAATAAAACAATCAGCAAACAGATATTAGTAAACAGGTCTTCCCTTATTTACTTTTTCGAGATCATAATCCTATTCAAGTAGTTTTCCGAGTGTTGTATGACGAATATAGTAAAATTCCGAACTAAGCTGCTAAAAGAAAATGTTGTTGCAGTAAACAGGGCTTCCCTTATTTACTCAATGTCGACTAAAATTTTAAGTAGCTATGGCCACACTCAACCATAAAATTATAAAATACCTATGTCTTTATATCACATTTATATAAGATAATATAAGATAGGGTGAACAGGGCAATCCCTTATTCATTCGTGAGCTTTCTGTAATTTCGCGAATCTGACAATTCTATGCATCCAGAGTCTCGCAATGGGTCTTTTTGGGTGAATCCCGTCAAATAGTAATGTCTTTAAATTGATCTTTTGCTTTGTACGAGACAACCTTCTTTTCTTTGAGGTTATGATTTGATCTTTCGAAATTTTTGGTACGGGTATTGAGGTGTTGCGATTTATTAATTATAATTGCTGGTTAGAGTAATCAATTAAAAGTTTGAGCTGACTGTCCTGCCTGGTATATTTTCTTACAATACTAGGTGTACATTGTATGCTTTGTGACTTATTCCATAGTAAGATTGAAACATATGGACATTCCAGAAAGACCACTTTTGCGGGAAGGATATCCCTTTTTATTTGCCTATTTTCTGTCAATAACTGTTCGATGGTTTGGTAAGGATTACGTATAATATCTGATAATTTACCAGATTTAGTTGACAGTTCACATGTACCAAACAAGAAAACAACTAATTGATTGCGTGCTACTTTAATGTTCTCAATGGCACATTTCACTATTGGTGAATGTATCCCAGCACAACTTTGGTATATATTCGAAGGAACGACTTAAACCTGTCAGGAACAATTGAGTTGATGTATTTACCTCTACTATAAGTGACAAGGAATAATTCATTAGGATATGAAAAGTTATTGTTCAGGTTAGCCTCCTTGTTAAGTAGTGTGCTAAATTCCTTCTTAATTTTTAGAATTGACATGGATATACGTCTGTGTTATCTCCCATTGACTGCACACGTGTCCGGGGTTTTTATCAATTCTTATAAAGACAATTTCATGTATATGCACATTAAACAAAAACTCCAACAAAATAAAGCAAATAGCTAAAGCTACATTGTCATTAAAAACAAGAGTCGTTTGAGAAAGAAAAGTAAAACCCCAAACATTTAATAATGGCGGACCAGCGAGTGTGCCGCACTTCTCGCTAAGACCTATAATACAGCGGATAAAATCGTATTTGCAGTTGTAGGATTTGTCCGTATTATGTATAATGGAGAATAGATTGCTTTTAAAATGTGTAAAAGTGTTGGAAACTCTCTAATCCAAGTGATAACAGAATACAAATTTTCTCTGTGCAAAAGTCCATCCATCTACCACCAGCCTCGTCTTCAAACGATCCGTTACTCATTAAGTTCTCTTGTTGGTAGTATATTCCCTTAGAATTTATATATATATATATCAAACAGAAACAACAAAGAATTCACATATTGACTCGTATGTTTGCATATGTCCTATAATACAGGTAATAAAGTATATCGGCGCAACTTTATACAAGTACACTTGTAAATATGTATGTATTTTTAATCTACAGGGAGAAACCCCACTTCACGTAGCAGCATCCGAAGGAGATACTCAAATGGTTGAGTTATTAATTGAAAAAGGAGCCGATACAAATTACAGAGGTGACGATGTAAGTACCAATTACATCTAGTCGTAATATACAGTAAAATATACCAAATTAGACATACAATTACCATAACAACCACCGGTAAAGTTCATACTTTTAATCAGTAGTATATACGTATATTCATTGAGACAGCTATTGGTGTGCATAATAGACATTTTCAATAACTATCTACGACTACGATCTACAACGACACTGACAGGTACATTGCACGGGGTCATATGAAAATGTATTGATAACATGATTTTTAAAGTCCATTTAATTATTGCTATATCGCCATTCATTCTGTCTGTCTGTATATGCCTGTATCTGTTTTTATTTTTATTATTTAAAAACACAAATTTCTTTACTTTTTATTTCTTTTTTCGAAATTATTTTGTTTATTTTGTAAACATCATTAACGGTAAAGAATAACTTAAACAAAAACTATATTATGAATATTTTACCTGCAGTAGCTTCATATGATTCGTACCTCAGAATGATATGGATTTCAAACTTGTAGAAAGAAAAACGTGTTGAAACGTGAAAAAAAGTGAGCTCGATTGGAAATTTTGAATTTTTTGTTTTCTTTAGAAAATAACCGGATTAGGAGCTGAAGTAAGCTGGGGAATATAATCTTTAATTATTGATTATAAAACTCTTATTTCAATGTAAAAAAAAATTTTCTATTAGTTTAATATCTCACCGCAACGCTTAAGGACAATAACTTGAGATTAGCAACCATGAAATTTCTTTGTAATAGATGTAAAAAACAATAATTCGAACCCTTTCATTTTAATCAATGTTGAAATAACTTCATGTTTCTATGTATAATGAATGATGATACAAAGGAGATGGTTACAACCCTTCTCCAGGCCCTGGCGAGATGCCAACAATACGCAACAGCGTACCTGAGGCAACTGCTGCACATTTTATTTGTGATGATTCTGCCACACTCAGATCCATTCCTAGACATCCGCCATAGAAGTTGGAACGGGCAGATTGAAATTTGGACAGATGCGATGTATTTTCCAAATTCTTATCACACAGACATTCGCTTTATTTAGCCACTGACGAAACCCTAGAAAGCATTTTCGTTTGACTAGAACTATTCGACACTTGTTTTTATATGAAACAGGACGATATTACACCCTGTCACCAGTAAACAGAGATATGATGTATAGGATGTTGCTGAGATCCTACCCATCTTATCATAATCTTGCTCTTATTGTCAATGTAATTGTTGCTACGGTTCACAATGAGATAAATTGATGCATTCTGATCAAAAAGAAAGCATTAGAACGTTGTGTGCAATAGACAACAATATTCAAATGAAGAGATATATCAAGCGCAGTCGGTGTAATTGATTCAACATCTACGGAAATCTATCATCCGCAAATCGAACCAAAAACCAAGAACTGTATTTGTTTTGGCATCGACATTTCCATGCAATACATACCCAATTAGTTATTGACAACGCCGGTTATATTTACTATGCCGAGACGCGGATCTTAGTTCATAAAAATGATGCAAAACAATTTACCAGGATGCAACAATTTTTTGCAAATGTACCACTACACTATGACTAAGACTGCATAATTTTGGCCGAACAGATTTACCGAAATCGACACCCAACAGTTGCGCTATTTTTTTACAAAACAACAAATAAACCGAAAACCAGAACACTCGTGCAATCTACCTGTCGGTGTCGTTGTAGACAGTTGTCGTAGATAGTTATTGAAAATGTCTAAAACCAGGAAAACACACTTCAAACAAGGAATACTGAGTAACATCTGGTTAGCAGTGAACCTTTATGGCAAGTTGGAGTGCAACACACTTGAAACAAGGAATACTGAGTAACATCTGGTTAGCATTGAACCTTTATGGCAAGGTGAAGTGCAACACACTTGAAACAAGGAATACTGAGTAACTGTTAGTTAGGAGTGAACGTTAATGGCAGGTTGAAGAGCAACAATCTTGAAACAAGGAAAACTGAGTAACAGCTGGTTAGCAGTGATCCTTTATGGCAAGTTGAAGTGAAACAAACATGAAACAAGGAATACTGAGTAATAGCTGGTTAGCAGTAATCGTTGATAACAAGTTGAAGTGCAACACACTTGAAACAAGAAATACTAGATAACATCTGCTTAGTAGTGAGCGTTGATGGTAAGTTGATGTGTAACAAACGTAAGTATGAATCAGAGTTCCGTCCCTTGTCTTAGTGGAGTTCATGTTGCTCAATCCGTTGTTTTCATGCAGTGGTTTGTGGACTTTGTTCGTATTTGTTCTTTGACCATTGTTTGCCTGTTCTTGTTTGATTTACGAATAAATTATTATTTGTTGTTAATTTACGATGCAAATACGCATATTGGTCTAGTACAAAGAAGACATAAGCATAATTGGACCGATATGCAATTTATTGTGACCTTTATGTTATTGAAAAATGGCTCACACGGAACATTCACTAACTGACGATTCAATTTATAACTTCTGATAATCCCCTATGGTATCTTCAAACTCTTCATACATTGTCTCTTTTCAACTCGTCATTCACTATATTTCAAATCCACCAAATACATTTTACAATGTAGAATTGCAAAATATAATGGTGTTAGAATAAATTCAAAATGGTGGTGCTCTCATTGGAATTATATAATTATAATTATATAACATTAATAAATCTGTGTAATGATTTTTTTCTACACTTTAACTATGTGTTAGTGAAATCTGAAAAAAAAATTAACTACAAACATTACCAGTCACTCATCTCGGCCTCTTTAACGTTAGTAAGCATATATAATTATTAGTACTTGTTAGTATATAATATAGATACATTTCCAGATATATATAAGAAGTCCAATTTTACACAATATTTTGATATATAAGAATCATATTTGCTTACTGACAAGATCTAAAGAAATAAATAAAACAGAAACAACAACGAAGGCATAAATTATCTCACATGTTATCATATGTCGTAAAATATAGGTAATCGAGTAAATCGGCACAATTTTATACAAGTACTCGTGTTAATATTTATGTATTTGGAATCTTCATGGAAAATCTCCGCTTCACATTGCAACATTAAATGGAAATACTCAGTTATTAATTGAAAAAGGAGCATATTCAAATTACAGAGATCATTATATAACTACCAAATACATCCGGTCGTCATATACAGTGAAACATACATAATTAGACATAAAATTACCGTAACAACCGTCTGCGGAGTATATAATCGTTGATCGGAAGTTGAAATGCAACAAACTTGAAACACGGAATACTAAGTATGAGCAGGTGAGAGTGATCGTTGATGGTAAGTTGAGACAGCTATTGGAGTGTATAATAACAGGACAACAAACTTCAAACAAGGAATACTGAGTAAAGCTCGTTGATGGCAAGTAGAAGTACAACAAACTTGAAACAAGGAATACTGAGCAACAGCTCGTTGATGGCAAGTAGAAGTACAACAAACTTGAAACAAGGAATACTGAGGAGCAACTGGATAGTAATGACCGACAATGGCAAGTTGCAGGACAACAAAATTGACACAAGGAATATTGAGTAACAGCTGATTAGGAGTGATCGCTGAAAGACCAGACCCAAGTTACACAGATAATAAGTACCAATTACATCCGGTCGTAATATACACTGAAACTTACCTAATTAGACATAACATTCCAATAACAACCACCTGTATACTTTATCCTTTTAACAGTAGTATCTACGTACATTTATTGAGACAGCTATATGAGTGCATACTAACACGACAACAAACCTGAAAATACTGGGTAACAGCTGGTTAGGAGTGATCGTTGATGGGAGGTTGAAGTGCTACAAACTTGAAACAAGGAATACTGAGTAACAGCTGGTTAGGAGTGATCGTTAATGGCATGTGGAAGGCGAATAAACTTGCAACAATGAATACTGTGCGACGGCTGGGAAGGGGTTGCCAACAAACTTGAAACAAGGAATACAGAGTAACAGCTGGTTAGCAGTGCTCGGTGATGGTATGTTGAAGGACAACAAACTTAAAACAAGGAATACCCAGTGACAGCTGGTCAGGAGTGGTCATTGATGGCACGTTACAGGGCTACAAACTGGCAAAAAGGAATACTGGTTGAAAGATAGTTAGTATTGGTCGTTGATGGCAAGATACATGGCTACACACTGGCAACAAGGAATACTGACTGAAAGATGGCTAGGAGTGGTCATTGGTGGCAAACTGCACATCAGCAATTATCGACTTTATTAGCTGTTATTATGCCAATCAAAATATCCGTCAATAACACATGAAGATTTATTGTTTGTAAACTTGGGTTTTTCAAGGATATATCTAAATATATAACAATAAATAAGAAACACTGCTCGAATGATACTTAATAGCAATCGTTCAATCATTGTACATGTATATCTATGTAGCATGTTATCCATATTTTTATTCTTTAATATTCATATTCAGGGTCGCACGCCTTTACATACTGCATCACTCTGGGGAAAGTACGAAACAGTTGAATTATTACTTTTACATGGAGCAGATATGAACATAGAAGACAAACAGGTATTGTTTTATCTGTATAGACTATTTATTCAGTAAGTATACTTATTTAACATCTATGGACGAGATGACATCCGTGAAAATAAACACAACAATATAATATGGATTACTTACATTTTAGTTCTCAGTTTGTATAAATAGTTTGTGTTTGTGTACGTCTACACTTTAATCCCAGCAATAACGAAAGATAAGTATAATAGGTGGGTGTAATTGTTCTTTTTTTTAGAATGAAACACCTTACCAACTTGCAGAGGAGTTCCACCGTGCAAATGTCATTAAGGTTTACAAGGTAATATATCTTCTAAATAAATACATAGAAACTTTAACTGTTGAACAAAGACACATATTCATGGATAATTTCATGCAACAAACCGATAATAAACGATGTTACATTTGATCATTTAAATCTTGATTAAAATCGTTATTTCCTATTGTCCTGCAAAATTAAAACATTAATAGCATGAATGTGGGTAAGAATAGTTTGAAGATACCAAGGGGTAATCAAAAATCCAATCGAAAAAAGACATTCAACAACAATGGCCAAAAGAAAAAGGACAAAGGAATAAACAAAACACCACACAAAAAAACTAAAGATCGAGCAACACGAATCCCACTAAATACCGAGTGTAAACTCAGGTACTCCGGAAGGGTAAGCATTTTCAGATCTATATATGTGAAATCCGTCGTGTTACTCTTGCTACAAACCAGGTTATAAGCAAAATGTTATTTACTAATATTCGTACAATAAATCATACTGCAATGATTAAGAATACTTGATGTATGTCCTCATCAATTGTAATGTTTTGTTTTCTTTTGTAGGAATATTTGTCCAAAGGTGTGTATGGAACATATATTGTTTTACTTTGTTTATAGAAAAATTCCAAGTCGCTGTGAGATTGAATTTTCTTGATTCATTCAAGCATTTAATTTATTTGAGTTTATGTTTTATAAACAAAAACAAATTAAACGCTTACTTGATGACAAATACTCCTGTTTCCCTTGACGTCAGTTTTTCATTCTTTATTCCAGGACAATATCTTGGTTCGCAAGTATAAATGCATTGATTTTCAAACATGTATATGTACAAGAAAATTTTAAAATATTCATTGAATTAATTATTAGAAAATCCTCTTTTCATGCGCACTGATTGTTTTCTATAATTTTGTGTTGGTTTTATGATATTTTGCCGTCTTGTTTCCCAATATTGTTTATGACGTTTGCTATGAATATCAAGACAAAATATAGAATACCAGATTTATTGAACAATAAAAAAACTATTGCAGAGAACAATAAAATAAAAAGACAGTCACAGGGAACATTACATGCAGTACCGATCACAAGGAACTATACAAAAATACCAGTTACAGGGAAAAATACCAAAAAATAATAATCACAAGGAAACAGGGAACAATAGAAGAAATACTAATCAGAGGGAACAATGCAAAAATACAACTAATACGCAACAATACAAGAAATAACAATCACAAGGAACAATACCAAAATACAACTTACAGGGAACAATAGAAGAAATAACAATCACAAGGAACAATGCCAAGATACAACTTACAGGGAACAATGCAAAAATAAAACTTACAGTGAACAATACAAGAAATACTGATCACAAGGAACAATACAAAAATAAAACTTACAGAGAACAATACAAAAATAAAACTTAAAATGTCCAATGCAAGAAATACTAATCACAAGGAACAATACAAACATACAACTTACATGTAACAATAGCAGAAATACTAATCACAAGGAACAATACAACAATGGAACGTGTTGGGAACAATAGAAGAAACACTATTCGGAAGGAATACGGCAATACATATCAGTTACAGTGAACAATGCAAAAATAGAGCTAACAGGCAACAATACAAAAACTATCAATCCCAAGGAACAATGCGAAAATGAAACTTACAGGGAGCAAAAGAATAAATATAAATCACAAGAAACAGATAGGGAAATTACAAGAAGTAGTGATCACAAGGAACAAGGGATAATGCAAAAAATACCAGTTACAAGGAACAATAGAAGAAATAACAATCAAACCACTCAATACAACCATACAACCAACAGGGAACAATTGAAGAAAAACTAATCAGAGGAAACAATACAAGAAACACCAATTACAGGGGACAATACAAACATACAACTAACTGGAACAATACAAACATACCAATTACAGGGAACAATACAAAAATACAACAAACAGGAACAATGCAAATATACTAGTAACAGGGAACAATACAAAAATACAACAAACAGGAACAATACAAAAATACTAGTAACAGGGAACAGGGAACATTACAAAAATACAACAAACAGGAACAATACAAAAATACTAGGTACAGGGAATAATACAAAAATACAACA
Source organism: Bathymodiolus brooksi (assembly GCA_963680875.1). Taxonomy (NCBI): domain Eukaryota; kingdom Metazoa; phylum Mollusca; class Bivalvia; order Mytilida; family Modiolidae; genus Bathymodiolus; species Bathymodiolus brooksi. The sequence continues at coordinate 35,252,231 of OY804580.1, read as the reverse complement.
AACAAGAACAATGCAAAAATACAACTAACTGGAACAATACAACAATACTAGTTACAGGGAACAGTACAAACATACCAGTTACAGGGAACAATACAAATATACAACAAACATGAACAATGCTGAAATACTAGTAACAGGGAACAATACAAAAATACAACTAACAGGAACAATTCCGAAATACTAGTTACAGGGGACAATATAGCAATACTAATTACAAGGAACAATACAACAATACTAGTTACAGAGATCAATATGCAAAAATACCAGCTACAAGGAACAATGGAAAAATACAACAAACAGGAACAATACAAATATACTAATAACAAAGAATAATGCAAACATACCAGTTACAAGGAACAATCCAAAATACAACGTACAGGAACAATGCAAAACAATTAATTACAGGGAACAATACAAAGTATTAATTACAGGAAAAAATATAAGGATACAACATACTTGGAACAATACACTAAACAATATAAAACAAATACCAGTAAGGTGGAACTATGCAACAAAGAAAAAAGAGTTAGAGTGATCAATAAAGCAATTCCTGCTTAGTGAACAATACCAAAAACCAGCTATAGTGTATAATTGACAAACATACCAGTTGCATGAGGTAATACAAATCAATGCTAGTTATAGGAAAGAATGGGAAAATACCAGAATCAGGGGATACTATAAAAAGTACCTGTTACACGGCACAATTCAACACCTAGCAGCTACAGGGGACAATACAAGAAATACCAATTACAAGGAAAATGCAAAAATACCAGATACAGTACTAGTGACCAATGCAAAAATTATAATTGACAACCCCATGTAATGTTTATGTTAAAGCTAATATTTGCACAATAACGGCTACATCACACCCGATACAATCATATATTGTAGGCATACCACTGGATGTTAAGTTACTAGATAATAAATTCACTATGGTTTTTGAAAAAGCATTGCTGTCTGGTTTCTACTATTCGTTCTCTGGCAAAGTATTGATTTTGGGGAACGCAAATGTAGGAAAAACATGCATAACTCGAATTCTCATCGGAAAGAAACCCAAGACGAAAAGACAGTCAACTGAAGGAATTCAAGCACATGTGAACAGAGCTTGCATTAATAGAGAGACTAAGGAATTAATTCCAGGAGGTAAGTCATGAAACAGAAAAATCCGAAAGTGAGTCTTTTGACAGGGTAGCATAGAGACAAAGACACGTGTCATATTACACAGGGTTTAAATGGCGGGAAAATATCATATGTGACAAATGTCAGTATTATTATGTACGGATAATCTCTGGGTATGGTTGATAAGAAAATGTGAAAATATCCATTGAGGATGATGATGAAATGTGAAAATATCCATTGAGGATGATGATGAATTGTGAAAACATCAATTGAGGTTGACAAGGAAATGCATAAATATTTACAATTGTACTTTAGAATTAGCAAAAACATATACAAGTGGAAGGAACAATTTGTCATCATAATATATCGCATATAAAAATTATCATATAAAACAAAAAAATACATTTTTTATTCAAAATCAAGTTTAACAATGTTTGATTTACATTATGACAATCTCTGATCCTCAGAAGTTGTGATAGCAACATTCAAAATCATTGGTGTCGAATCACAGTTCACAAAAGCAATATTCAGTGTGTCCATCACTTTCAATGATGCATGTCAGAGAAGATTCTTCCTTTTACAGATATGTAGGGTTGTTGGAGATCTGATCGAACCCCATTATGGGTCACATGTGAGAGATCCTATGTCATGAATATATAATGATATGATATATGCACATGACATTTTTGTCCAGTTATATTACCGGTGGCATGGCTAATATTCTTTTCATATTTTCATTGGCTGAAGGATAGGGTCACTCCCAGTTCCAGAATAAATCGATAGCACTAATACAAAATTAATCTTGGCCTGGTACAAGTAATAACAAGTTGCGAAGTTAAACTAACTTTATGTGCCCAAACTTAGCTACTGTATACACAAGTAGAAGCTAAGGTATATACAAGACGAAGCTACGGTATATGCAAGTGGTAGCTAAGGTATATACAAGTGGAAGCTAAGATATATACAAGTGAAAGCTAAGGTATATACAAGTGGAAGCTATGGCATATACAAGTGGAATCTAATGTATATACAAATGGAAGCTACGGTATATACAAGTGGAAGCTAAGGTATATGCAAGTGGAAGTTAAGGTATATACAAGTGAAAGTTAAAGTTTACACAAGTGGAAGCTAACGTATATACAAGTGGAAGCTAAGGTATATACAAGTGGTAGATAAGGTATATACAAGTGGAAGTTAACGTATATACAAGTGAAAGCTAAATCATATACAAGTGGCATTAAAGGTATATGCAAGTGAAAGCTAAGGTATATACAAGTGGAAGCTAAGATATATACAAGTGAAAGCTAAGGTATATACAAGTGGAAGCTATGGCATATACAAGTGATAGCTAACGTATATACAAGTGGAAGCTAAAACATATACAAGTGGAATCTAATGTATATACAAATGGAAGCTACGGTATATACAAGTGGAAGCTAAGGTATATGCAAGTTGAAGTTAAGGTATATACAAGTGAAAGTTAAAGTTTATACAAGTGGAAGCTAACGTATATACAAGTGGAAGCTAAGGTATATACAAGTGGTATATAAGGTATATACAAGTGGAAGTTAACGTATATACAAGTGAAAGCTAAATCATATACAAGTGGCAGCAATGGTGTATGCCAGTGAAAGCTAATGTATAGACAAGTGGAAGCTAAGGTATATACAAGTGGATGCTAAGGTATACACAAGTGGAAGCTAACGTATATACAAGTGGAAGCTAATGTTTATACAAGTGGAGGCTAACGTATATACAAGTGGAAGCTAAGGTATATACAATTGGTAGATAAGGTACATACAAGTGGAAGCTAAGGTATATACAAGTGAAAACTAAGGTATATACAAATGAAAGTTAGGTATGCACAAGTGGTAGCTAAGGTATATACAAGTGGAAACTAAAGTATACACAAATGAAAGCTAATGTATATTCAAGTGGAAGGAAACAATTTTAAACATGATATGTCGTATGTAAAAAATATCATATACAACAAAAGATATAATGATATGATATATGCATATGACCTTTCTTTACTAATAAGATTGCCTGTTGCATGGATAATACTGTTTTCATATTTTCAATGGATAGGGTCATTCCCACTTCCAAAATCCAAAATAAAAATCGTTGAAATAGCCTAAATCGATAATCCTAATACCAAATTAATGACCGCTCACTTGGCCTGGTACAGGCAATAACACGTTTCGAGGATAAATAAGTTGTATGGCCCGAAACCTCCCCTCTAAGTAAAATGATGCCGTCATGAATGTGCTTCCCAAATATGGTAAATTGCCCTCCCTGCATATGCAATACACATGATGTTAAACAAAAACCATTCTATGATACAGAATAACATATACAATAGATATACTATTGGAAAAAGAACTGTTCATTATTAAAGACTAACTTAAATGCCAATATAAAAATAAATGATTTATTGTGTACAGTATATTGTAAAATAATGCATCAAATAATTAGACGAATAACATGTAACGGTACTTGAATTTATTGGGTAGATGTTTTGAACTACACAAGGATCTTTTGGACATTAACAAAGTCAGTAGCTTGTGTGTCCACCATTTGCATTGATTCATGTTTGGTAACGGCGATGCATTGATCTAATGAATGTGCTAAAAAATGCTTGTGGGAATTTGTTCCAGACAAAACTTACTGATTTTGCAGATAACGTAACGGTCGTTCCATTTCATCCCAGGCGAGCTCAATAGATGAAAGATCGGGTAAAACGGCTGGCCACGGTAACACATCAACATTCTGCTGTGTCAGGTAGTGACGCAAAACACGCGCAACATGTGGTCCATCGTTGTCCTGCTGGAATGTGACGTTGTTGCCTTGAACTTGGATGAACAGAATAACATATCACTGAGCAATTTCACTCCTGTATCGTATTCCTGTCAGATGTCCGGTGACAACAACTAATAGTGTCCTGTCACGTTCCGTTATGCCTCCCCACACCATAATACTGTCTTCACCAAACGGTCGATGTTGCATAACGCAAGTGTCTGGACAACGTTCTCCTTCGCGGCGGTATTCATCTGCGAACAGGATATTGGCCCAATCCTGTCTTCGGAATCTCAAATGACGTTTAAACCACGTCTGTCTACCTGTACGGTGCCTATGCAGCAACATTGGACGGATTGTTGGACGTTGTAGCCTGATGTGACGAACACGAGACGTATATGCGGACTATTCTCGAGCTTATTGATCGTAATCCGCGATACATCTTGCACTGAGATATAAGGTCTGGAACATACCTCGCAGATGGATCAGCCTTATGTGGTTATTTTGTTTGCGAAATGAAGATGACGGTCCTTATTGTTGCCAGATTGTCTAATGCGCATCAACAATGACTCTATCGTATTGTGATGAACACCACATTGTCTAGCGACAATGTTGTGTGCCAATTCAGCTTAGAGCATACCAATAGCATGAACAGTCTGATTTTCGGTCAGACGTGGCATAACATTAAAATTAATGTCATTCAAACAAAAGTGCTTTTCTGATATGTAAGAGTTAAAGCAAACCTTCTGTAAACAATAAACAGTCACAAATCGCTAAGCACCAATGAAGAACAAAATAAGGTCAAAGTATTTTTTCTGCGACTGATCATCGACAGCATAACACATAAATATCTCAACCATTCATGCTTAATTAAAAATTAAAATACCAAATGAGAGAAAAGCTATGTAACTTTTTAAAATGCACAGCTTCTTTTTTCCACTAGTATATGTCAATTCCGTTATCATGGAGTACAAAATGAATATCGATCACATCTCAAAATTAAAGTTCCGACTCCCGTCGCTACAGGTAATAAAAATATAGATATATAATATAGTGCAACGAAACGTATCTGGAATAAATGGTGTCACATGTGCAGCAAGACATGTTTACTATTTCGGTGTACATGAGTTGACCTCTGATTTTAGTAGGATTCATGTTGCTTAGTCCGTAGTTTCTGTGTAGAGTTTCGTGGATCATTGTTATTCATTTTGTACTTTGAATTACGGTCATTGTATTGTCCGTCCTTCTTCCAATTATGACTTCTGATCATCTTCAATTTTTTTCTGCATCAAATACGTTCATAGTCAAAAGATTAGCGAGTCAAATTATTTCAATTCTTTACTAGCTTATTAATTTAATAATTAATAATGTAATAAAATTTGTTAATGACTGATGGAATATATGTTCTCCATATAATACAGCAATAATACGTAGCTAATATATTGTTGAAAATGGCGGTTAAACACTTATAGACCTTTCTTATATACTTTCTAATCATATACTTTTTTTGCAATATTTCAGAGATTAAACATGAAGACATAGCTTTCGGTAATCTTCTCAGAGATCAAACAGAGAGACACAGACCAGACAAAAAGAAAGTGAATGCGAAACTAAATGAAGAAGATGATTCAAGCAATGTCTTACTGTTGTCAAATGTTCTTCTGGAACATGATTTAGAAGAAACGGAGGAAAAAGACGAAAAAGAGGAACGTCCAGCGGAATCAGAGGATGAAATGACAATCCTACAACAACTGAAATCTTTTCTTGGAATACAACGTGACATGACAGTTCGAATTACATCAAAAATGATGATGGAAGGTGCAATAAAGGCAAGAAAAAGAGGAATTAACTTGAATCTAGCACCAGTTATCATTTTATATTTTGCAGGTCAGGAAGTATTTTACTCAACTCATCAGTCGTTTCTTACCCACCAAGGAATTTATGTTTTAGTCATAAATGGAAGCCTAAATCTTGATAGCGAAATCCCTTTGGAATCTTTCATCCCTGGTCGTCATTGTAAACCAACAACTAGAGGTAGGTTACTATATTGATATCCATATTCAATGTCCCTTTTAAAAAAAATAATGCATCATGGGAAAAGAATATCAGTGTGTATAAAATTTATAATCGGCGTTTGGTCTGTGAAAATACCCACTTGTTTACATCTTAAATGAATCGATATATACAGTTATTTGCTCAAATCAATTTAATCATTTGAATATTTTCTGGTAAAGGGAATGCCCAATGTATGAAAATATAGATAATAATTAAGATTAATATTCCTTAAAATGAATTGTTCATATACAATATTGTGTAAAACAAATGTAAGAATTTGAAGATGCCGAAAGGGGTAGTCGGAATCCGTAAATTGAAGATGGACAGCCAACACAATGACCAAAGGAAAAAAAAAGAAAAAAGAAAAAAGAAAACGATCTACAAAACATTACACATACTACTAATGATCTAGCAACGCAAACCCCACTAAAACCGGGGATGAATACAGGTGCTCCGGAAAGGTAATCAGTTCCTGATTCACTAGTGACATCCGTCCTCATAAACGTTATACATAGAGACAGTGAAAAGGGATTCCGTCATTAAGAAAAACCTAGATATCCAAATTAGTGCACACGACGCGTTTCTGGAATAACCTTTATCAGGTATGCTCAAAATCGACAGATTGGATAGCCAAATAATTTAAAGTTTTGGCAGCAATAAAACCAAAGGGCCTAAACCGGATCGTCAAATTCTACTAAGATCACACATGGCTGAGGTAGGAGAACCTTAGTTTGATTAATAAGTACATTACTTAGGAACTGTAAATTTCAGTAATGAATATATCTAATAAAATTAAGAAGAGTTCAGCGTTGCCTGTTTTATTTCCCTCATTATACAGAGTTAAGGACAATTACTCAATAACATTATAAGAAAGACCTTACGACCTTTGAACCGTTTGATATCATACATATATGTAATAATTTGATTTTCATTTTAGGTTATATAATGTTTTGGGTGAGCTCAATCATCACATATTCGAAGGGTAAATCCAAGAGGTTTCCCCAAATACTTCTTTGTTGTACACACAAGGATCAAGTTTCTGAAGTAAGTGTAAACATCATTTTATTAATTACTAAGGTTTGGTCTAAAACAATACATTAACCCCGCCACTCTTTATTGAAATGTGTATACCAAGCAAGGCACGTCATGTGACTGTGTTAGCTGTATCGATTCTGGAGTTTATATTTCTCGCCTCACCTGTGCTTGCAGTTTATATTTAGAAATTTAAAAAAGAACAACGTCTTCTGAGAACTAGGTTATTAAGTTAAAGATATTTACAGAAACATCCCATCTTTTCTTTTAAAACCTTTTCGGAAGAGATCAACACCTCGCTCGAAAGAATATTCCGTCACTTGCAAACATATGACGAAAGACGGTATTTGTAATTCGATTGTGGTTTAATTTTTACCTGTGTACTACCTAATATGTAAACGATGATTAAGGTAAGTGTATCTCTTTTAGAAATCCTATATTAAACATGACAACTTCTTTATCATAAAGAGTTAATGCATAGTATGTATAAAGTTCAAAATAAGGTACTCAGCGTGCTATACAACAACGCTTATCAATCAGTTATTTATGAGGTTTGACATGATATTCATATGTTAAAAACACCTGTATTAAACACCATTTCACGAAGAGTGGATGTCTGTGCCCATTAACCTAGTCTAAGACCCCAAATTTTTATTATTAATATATTGCTCTGTCCAGCCAGGAAAGTGATTATATTACATTTCGGAACTGTTGTAATAGTGTGGTATTTTTATTGGTTATGTTTGTTATTCTAAGATACACACAATCATGCTTCAATACTTTTATATTAGGAACAGGTAGAACTAAAGCGAGCATACATTTTTGATGAGGTTACAAGAATGTTTGAAAATACAGAAGAAATGTTTCATCTAGTTCTCCAACACCGCATTTTCATCAATGCAATGAATCCAGAAGATCCTGAAATAACGGTACTTCAGAATGCAATAGTAGAAATGATATGTGAACAGCCGTCATGGGGTGAAAAAATGCCAAAGCCATGGATCCATTTAGAAATGGTAACTAATAAGAAGGTAGAGAAAGGTTCTAAAGTGATTCCTTTCAAAATGGTGGAAGAGATAAACCAAGATAATCCAGTGAAAGTATTAAGCAAAGAAGATATTCTTTTATTTCTACAGGTACAGCATGCTCAGGGAAATATCATATACTTTCCCCTTCCTGGTCTCCGTGACTACATTGTCATATCTCCATCTTACGTCATAGACGCATTTAAGTCAATTGTCACAGACAAGATGTTTTGCACGAGCATGCGCTTTAGGTCTTTGCAATCAATGAATCGAGATGGAATTCTGAAGAAACTGGACATTAACACAATATGGAAATCGACCGAATTCCTGAAGCATAAGGATTTCATCATTTGCCTTATGTGTCACTTAGATATTCTTGCAGAACCAAGAGTATATAATCCAGAGAATCACTCATCAATACCATCACACTTTTATTTTGTGCCGAGTATGATATCAAGGGGAGGTTTTCCATCCTTCCTCGAAAATGAAGATTTAGCATCAAGATCAGTAGGTATCTCTTTCAAGTTTCACAGTACAATACTACCATCTGCAATTGTCTATAGATTTATGGCATGTTGTCTAGACATGTGGCAGGTGAAAACTATCAATGATGAGACCTTACTTTTCTCTGGATTAGTCGTCTTGTTTATCAACAAAGCACTGATGCTTCTTGTAAGCGTTAAGGAACAGAGAATAGATGCTTTTCTAATCCACTCAGCTTCTCTACATCAAATTATACCAGACTTGGCTGCAAGTATTCGAGAATGGCTATGCTATACCTTAGATAGAATATCAGATAGCTATAAAATAGCATCTGGGGGAAATACTGCTGCTGGAAATAATAGGGCATTTCATGTAGAATTTACTTGCAATAACGTGACATCGCCATGTTATTTTGACGGAGGAGAGAACAACACCTGTCGACACACTAAAAACCCTCTTCCAGGAATGTCTACTGTATGGTATGTTGATAAAGTAAGTAACATATTAAACCACATTCAAATGTAACAGGCTTAAGGTATGTCATAGAGAATGTACTCCGACTGTAGATTATTAAAAAGAATTAATGAGAACAGTAAGGGTCGAGTTATTATTACTTGTTAAGATACTAAAAGTCGGAGTGTATTGTCATACTTAATGCATTGCCATCAAAACAATGGAATTATTTCGAATTCTTACATTTTTAATGTTTAAAAATTTAAACTAGATCATAATTAACACAACTAAAAAGATAAATTTGTAAATTTGTGTTGGAACACATCCTTTCATTTCTCGATTATATGTATACAGATATCCATCCATTGTCTGTTTGATTTGTAACTACAGACGATTGTCTCGCTTGTTATTATTTGTATTATCAGACACAATAGTTGTAAAGATCAAGTTATGGGCAGTTCGGAACAGAACATGACTTACATCAGAAAGGAAAAACTTCATTAACTTTGCAAAAAATTTTCTATTATTCATATAAAAAAGTTCATTAAAATATTGTTCATTGTCCAATGTCGTATTAATAATTTAGAATTCTAGTGTAACCATATTAGGCTTTTGGTAAGGCACCAATTTTGAAACTTGTAGCAGACGTGAAAAGTCCACCAGGTGTTGGATGCCTGCAAGTACCAAGATATATAAAACACGTTTTAAGGTTAAAAAGTAATATACGCAAAACCAAAAGGTCAAAATTGTAGATTCTTAAAAATAATCTACTGTCCGAACAATGGTGTGGCGTCAGAGAAATAGAAACATTTAAAGTATTTCGGTGAGTAAATGTAATTTAACATCTGAGGAATGCTCTATATATTTGTTATACTTTTCTTTCTTTTTTCTCTAGAATTTTGTGCTTAGTCTACTTCTGATTTTTGCATGCAACCCCTGCTTGCATTAAATATTATCAATTACTGAAAATGTTGGAAAATGTATTTCACTAAAACATGCATATTTCAAAACAAATTCTATTCAACAATATGATTGATTTTATTTCACCAAATTAACATAATAAAAGATTATCCTTAAATGTTTCCGTAGGTCACAGAAGATTGTCCAAGTAGTTGTAAAGGTATGTACACTGTATGCATTATGTTTCCCTATGCAGATTTATTTGATTAATGTACACTTCATTTATATGTATGTAGTATTAGTTGTTTGCTCCAATAAGTTTCTGGAGGGTTCTACTATTTATTACTTAGACAAAACTATATCCCTGCAATTACAATAAACAATATAAGTACAATGTCAATGACAAGAAATACAACTCTTTCTAATATAATTGTGTAAGCATGTACTAGTAGTATGATAACGGTTAACAATCAATTAATCAAAATAATATCAAAATAGTTATTTACACTTTGTTATTGATCTGTAATAATAGAAAGTAATTAAATAAATATGTTTAATTAAATCATTACCAATTAATTATACCGTATATAAATAGAAAACAAAAAATGATAAAATGACTAAAATACAGGCCATCAGATGTATACTATTGTTATGTACTAAATAACAACTTTACTAAACACTTTACTTATTACACGTATACATACTTTTAATTCGTTGTCTTATGCACATTTTCAGTGTAAATAAACACTGTAAGATTGATCTACACTTTCATAGTTAATAAATACTTTATTATTGCGTTGTAGTATGCACATTGATAGTACAAATACACATTTTAGCTTACATATATACATGTACATATACACACTTGCAGCGTAACATTTTATTTTTCAATTTTCATATTCACGCTTCATGTTGAAAATGTAGTTCGATCAACGCTTTCATACCCTAATGGAGCTTCAAAAGAATGCATTCAATTCTTATAATTATATTTAAATCACACCAAAATTTAATATAGCTGAATTTTTCGCTGTGAATTTTATTTGTGTTAGATTATTTGCTGTTGGAAATTACTATGCCATTGATTGTTTACATCTGACGTCGTCATTGAGGCACGTGCGAGTTCGGATTTGAGTTTCATTGGGATATGAAACATCACTTTTATAATCATGTGTCCACTTCATAGCCAATCATATGGTAACATTTCAATGAACAACTGAAGTAATGTAATTATAAGGAAAAAAAGATGATATTTATGTCGTTATCCGTTAAACATTGTATTATTCCTTTTTTCTGAGTACACTTACAAAGTAAATAAACACATTACAGTACAATCTGCTCCAAACATATATTCCATAAAACAAATCGCGACCTTGAATATGTCTATGGGATAATCAGTCGAAAAAGGATAGATAATACCATAAGCAAAAGAAAAAGGGACAGAAAAGAACAACGTATGGTCTACAATTCATGCTAAGCAGAAAAAATTAGAAAGCACGAACTCCACACAAAACAATGAAGAAAATAAAACGGGAGTGAACTCAGATTTGCCGGATGGGTAATCAGTTTCTGTTCCGTTAGTGTCATCTGCTATAAGTCAGGAAATGAAAGATTTGGATTGTTACCAAGACAAAAGGAACAAAATGATGATCAGTTGGGACAGATATATTCCATAAGGTTTAACCAAATCATGGTGACTTCTTTAATCTGTTTTCCTGTGATTAATTGCACAATAAAATGTAGATACACACAAATCCTTAATTCATAAGACAATAACATCGTAAAACATATAATTTGCATTAAGACCTGTATTAAGCAAATCCTGGAAATAACAGATAAGGTGATAACAGTGATTGTTGTTTTACTCTAAGTGAGCAATTTGTCAGTCATATCATGACGAGACCTGAGACTAAGTTACATTTTGATCATGATGATAGTGATGTCTGCTTTGTAGTTGACCAACACTCTTAGCTTGAATTAGATAGTGCTAGCTCACTGACACAACAATCGGCGAATAAACATGTCGTTCCACTTGGACGCATTATTCATATTCCGTACCAACCAGTCTGTGCTCGTACTCATTAATAATGTGTGCTTAGCGGAGAAATATAAAAAAAAAGAATTGGATAATCTTTTATTTGACCCAACGAGCTCGAATCCATGACATATCGCACTCGAGGAGAACACGCTAACCATTACTCCACCGATAACAGATCAAAGTTTAATTTACTAGAAAGGTACATTTTATTTGCATTGCAGGCGTTTCTGAGGAATCGCTTTTGGAAAAACCCAGTGAGCTGCAAATTGGAAAGATAGTTCCACAGTTGACATTTGAAGAGTTAACGCCTGTCCTAATTCAATTAGGTTTATAATACAGTGAAATTAAAAAAATCGGACGTGATTGTAAAGGGAACACCCAGAATGCTATGTTTCTATGTCTGCAACAGTGAAGACAGAAAATGTTGGATGCAACGCTAGCAGACATACAAATTGCACTCGGGAAGGAACACAATTATACCCACATATTGTGCAAGGTAAACATCCTAGCATATCGTCTCCTTCCTTAACATCAGAAATATTTGTTTATGAACGTGAAAAGAAAAATCAAGAATGGACAATCCAAATACATTGGCAACATTGGGGAAACTAGACACAGAACGAAGACAAACAAACAAATGAAAAATCAAAGCGAAACACAAAAAAAACAGACAAACAAAAACTCAAAGCGAAACACAAGAAAGAAAAACAGATGAGCAAATCGAATCCGAACAAACAGCAAGGGTGACACTAAGCGAATGGCAAGCAGTTCCTACTTCTTATAAGACAACCGCCACATTAATGATATAGTCAATACGTATTTGCAATCATTGACTATATGCTACTGAATAGCTTTCATGACACAAGCAAAAACTTATATTACTAATAAACCAATAACTCAGATGAAATATAATTTATATAATTGACCAGCTTACGGATAAGTTGTGAACTAACCGGATGCCACATATTCTGTACATAGACCGAATGACATACATTTTGTATATAAACCGGATTACGTATAATCTGTGAACAGACCGGATGACATATAACCTGCACATACATCGGATGACATACAATGTGCGCGCAGTGCTAAATGTAACCAAACTTTTATTCCACAAACAAGCAAATTCAATTTGATTTGAAAGCACAAACGATCCGGAGATATAAGCAATTGCAACAAAACAAAAATAAAAACAAACAAACAATCAAAGCTACAAACAGCATGGTGTAATAACATGATCTCCGAACGGAAAAGCATCTTCTGGTTTTTGTTTGGAAACTGTTGCGCAGTGTTATAATCCGAGGTAGAGGTTGCAATGAGGTCTTAATTTAAGTACAGTCAGAGGATATCAAAGTGGTAATCAGCAATATGGAAGGGTCAGCAGTTCTTGCTTGCTCCACATGTGGCACCCGTCGTGTTACTCTTGTTACAAACTCTAGTATTAAATCATGAATGAAAGGACCGGCATGTGCTAATGACCTTATTAATATCAGGGTTATTTTAATTATGACATTTGTTTATTGTTATTTCAATTTCAGAATTATTTGTAGGACACTTTGTTTTCGAATTAAATACTGAAATAAAACAAAAGCATATGTGTGTCTATATTAAATAAATGTTACATATATTTCAGATTTTCAGAAATAAACGCATGAAGACAAGTAAGTATACAATTTCAAGCACTTACTATCTGGATACATAAGTTCATAAGTTGGGGGGGGGGGGGTCGTGATTGTGATCGTATTTTAGTTGGATTTGCAACTATATGTGCAATCAGTTCAAACCCCGTTCATGACGAGGTGTATTCGATACAACATTCTATGATGAAGTTTGTCAGTAACTTCCGACAGGTCGGTGGATTTCCTCGGGTACTCCAGTTTTCTTAACCACGATATAACTGAAACATTATTGAAAGCGTCGTTAAACACCATAACCCAATCCAAGCTTATCCTGATACCAAGCTCACCATTCTTGGTTTTTATTCCTTAAAGATGCGTGCATAGCGGCAAAGCAGCACATATTAATTGTATAGTCTTTGCTTTGATCCGCCCATGACTCGAACCCACGAATTCCCACAGTTGAGTTCAGCGCGCTAACCATTCCACGGCCGATGCTTTTATCGATATTTACTGGGCTTTTATCATATATTCGTAATCGTTTTATGTCATGATATTTAGGAATGATTGATAATAAATATACTCACATTAAATTATCTTATCTCATTGTTGTCAAGTTTGTCATGAGTATTACGTATAAGATGGAAGATTTAATTTAGTTTTTTTAAGGAATCAACAGATCACATTGGTATTTCATTTGGTATAATCGTTAAGATTACCTCCCTTTATATAAAATAAAATGTTCCTGTTTATTTTCTTTATATTTATTATTAATATACATTCTATTTTAAGTGACGTCAGTTATTATGAAATACAAAGTGAATATATTTTAATTGCTTCGCTATATAGATTTAATAAAAATATGCATGTATCGTAAAATTTGATCAAGATGCATAAGAGAGATGTTGGCTAAATAGAATCACTGCTGAATTATATAGCATTTTTTCTTGGGAGTTTCTCAGACTGACTGGATTGATACGGTTTTACTATATTGTTGTCGCAATATAACAGTTCCAAAGTCCAATCGAAAAATATAATAGAAACAAGCAAAATCCATATCCCGAACACAAATATATGACCGTTCATGTTACTGGCATGGAAGCAGACACTTCAATAAAAAAAAGTGGCGGGGTTATACTGGTCCCATGTAATCAAACCTGCCATAAAGTACTTATATGGAATGTTTTAGAATTTGTATCAGTAGACGTAAGAATTAAATTAATCATTTGTATAATAAATAAATATGTCACAAAGGAAAGTTTAACAGTGATGATGAACAATTCCACTACTATCAACTACAGGAACAACTACCTCTTGCCTCAAATCATTAAAATCGCATTGGTGGTGTAATAATTAGCGTGGTCAACTTGAGTGTGGTAGATCGTTGATCGAGTCATGTTCGGGCCAAACCAATTACTGAGCTTTGCAATATCTGCTTCTCCGATAAGTACACATTAAAAAGGAGTAGGCACAAAGACTCGCTAGCTCGCAATCAGGATAATGTGTTCAAGCAGGGCTATGTGTCTACAAACGGAATGTTGCTACAGTGAGCTAGCACTATAAAAAGTAAATTAAGATCATGGGTCTATTACAAAGTGGATACCATTATCATCACATAGAAATACAACTTGACCTCGTCATATAATAACAGAGAAGTCGTAGGTAAACTCTAAATCGATATCCCTAGTACACAAATACATGGCCACTAAATTGCCTGGCTTAGAATATGCACAATACAAACACAGTGGTGGGGTTAAACTAGCTTGATGGCTCCAAACCCCTCTTAGTGAAATGTTAATTGTTTCTTATTGTAGAAATTCCGTTTGAAAAGCTGGAGCAACCACCAACAGACCAAGATATAGACGCAATTGCTTCACAAGTGATAATAAATAGCTTGTTGCTTAGTGTTCATCTGGGAATCAAGGCTTAGGTCTGGCTTGCACTGAAAGAGGATTGTCATAACATTGTACATGCAAACAGGAAAATACTGTACAAATGGAAAGATGAACATCCTGGAAAAGATAAATGTCGGGAACTAGCTCAAGCTCTTTGTAATGTTGACATGAACATTGATGCTATCTTATCTGATGGACTAGATCTTATGCAACCATGGGTTGTTATATTTCTTGGTTTTATTATTTGTTTGTTTGTTCTTTTTTGTCTTGTTCTTTGTTTTATTTTGTTTTGTTTGGTTGTATTTGTTTTCGTTAAAAGTTTCACAAATTAAGCCATACAATCAACGGAATTTTACAACATGTTTTAGAAACACTGACGAGTTTAAATTATAACTGTCAATTGAGTCAAATGGGGAGGAGATAGATGATCTGCATTTGTAGATTTTTTGTGAGAAATCTTCGTTTCTGATTAGTGACCAAAAAGTAGTATTTCATTCGAATTCAGAATACATTTAGTGAGAAAGTTGACCGGTGATAATTATTATGACTTAGTTTGAACAATATAATTCTCATGTTAAAACAAAATGTGTGTGTATTGTAACATTATACCAGTTTATCATGAATACATATCTTTATACCAATATAATTGTAATTTTGTATTTTGACTTGTTCCCAACTTTTAGCGACACAACGATCGACCTTCTTTTTTTGTATTTGTCATTATGGCATGTCATGCCTACTTACCAATATGTCTTATTTCTTTATGTCATGATTGTTCCTAGGATCACATTCTCAAGTCGATAGTATTTAGTCATACGTGTTAATTGCTCGATCTCGATTTCTCGTTGGCTAACACTTGTAGTTCGCTCTTAGTCGGCCATTATTGATATTTGACCTCCGAGGCTACATTGATGAAATTTGTTTTGCCAATTTGTACATGTTTTGTAAAATGGACATACTTTATTGTTTTATGATCATAGAAGATATATGTTACAATTCAATTGGCTAAATAGTAGATTGTATCGATTTTCGTATTGGTCCAAGATTGTTCGATACGCTGATTATTGATTTTAGATTCAATGCGCAATTCTCCACCAGATGTTTGGTTCTGTGTAAAGGATAATGCTAGCGCAGCTTTAAAAGCGACGTAACGATGAATCTGACATCCCTTCACCCTCATTTATTCTCATAGGCAGATGTTTCGTAAAAGAAAATTCTGAAATAGGAAATTGGATGTTTAAATACATGTTTCGTTTTCCCAGAAGGAAAATCATTTTGTGGAATAATTTACAGCTACATTTTTGTGGAAATCGAAATTGTTAATACAGTTCAGATTTGATCAAACGAGAATTTTGTCTACGAGATATTGGAATTATATTGATTATGAGTAATTATTTTGTCACTTATTTCCAGTTTTGCAACAATCTGAAAGTTACTTATTTTGAAATAAACTTTTATTAATTCAACACATATATTGCGATCGTGGTTGTTAATACTTGTCTTGTTAAACTATATAATTCACTCGAAATCCAAGACATATACAACTGTCGAAGGTTTTCGTGCCTGTCTTGTTCAAATTTAGATAGACATGAATAATATTAAACCAAGACTTACATTAATAGCTATGTTGTTAGTACCTATCTTGATAAAATTTTAGAACGATATATAAAAAACTTGAAATTGTAGTGTTTACTCCTTGAAAAATCACTAACAGTTATATAACGTTTGTTTGAATATTAATTTTGAGACTATCATTTTGTTTTGAATATACATTTTGAATATGATTAATTACTAAGTATATCTGGCATACTATCTGTATTAGTATTAAGTCAGTAAACACTTTCAATTGTAACGGATATCACTCATTTAGAAAGGCAGAACAATTATAAGAACTGGAAACCAGGGCCCATATGCATACAGTTACATAAGTTAAGATTTTCCTTAGAAAACACATAAGTTAAGGTAACTCCGCCCTTTTTACCTAAGTGGTATGCATATAATTGCTTAAACTAAGAATTTCCTTTGCAACATCTTCGTTTTAAATAGCTCCACCCATCCCACTTAAGTGGTATGCATCAAGCTCCTTAAAATAAAAATACACATATGTTTTCACTTAAATCTATGGTACCTATTGAGGTATCATAAATATGTAAAATGGAGCGACTTCGAACCAATTAATAAAGATTTTTTTTCGATATCGTTGATATTCATATCTAAATGAATATCGGATGGGTATATTGTCGAAATATTTTTCATGGGCTCTAATTATTAATTAATTTATATCTCAACAGAAAGTATACGTACATTTTCCGGGGAAGTTTACTTTATTTATTGCGTAAAAAATATCAATATTCGTTCTTGGAACCACAAGTCTTGTTTTTCAAATTAAAAATGTCCACGTACTTGTACATACATGTAAAGTATCTGATGACAAGCGTCCAATTCATGCTATGCAACATTTTCGTTGATTCTTTGTACAGGTCTGCCCATATAAACTCATTTCAACATAAAAAAATTGTCACTACAATGTTTTACGTTAAGCGGTATCGAATGCTAGAAGTTAGGAGGGCTATGAGAAGGGAACGCATCTGAAGAGATAGAACTAATACATTAGAAATATATGATGATTTGGAACTAATTGAAAGATTTAGATTTAATAGAGGTACCATTCTGCAAATAACTCAGCTGCTACAGGAAGATTTAAAAAGTTAAGCCTTCCGCAACAAAGCAATACCCCCACTGATTAAACCATTGATATCACTAAGATTTTTGCTAGTGGTTCTTTTAAATTATAATTGTCGATACTTTTAATGTAGACCAATCCACTGTTTCTAGAGCTGTACATTTGCTTTCAAAATAACTGTTCTCTTCTCGTACTCCTTCAACAATACAACTTGTTCTATATCTGTCCAATTTGGCTTCCATTTATAATTTTTTTTTTTATTTTCAACAGTCACGAATAGTAACATTCAAACACACCGACCTTAAATGTTTACCCGCCCAAAGTGATAAAAGCGTGCATTATCTATAGATTGAAAAATTAAAGCGACATTACCAAGGATGAGAAAATATAATAGTAAACGGTAAATGGAGAAGGGTTCCGATAATTTCCACTTAAGGTTTCCTTAGTTAAGTCCAAGCTTAAGTAGTTATGTGCATACTACTTAATATCATCACTTAACTAAGGGATTCCTTAGTGGAATCTTAGTTTAAGGGATTCTTAAGTTAGGATGTTTTATGCATACGAGCCCAGGTCTAATGAAACTAGAAACGAGGTCTCAATTCTCTGTAAACAGATATACAATCACAAAACACAAAATTTACATCAACACATTAAACCATAATATTGAGATATAAATTCATGTTTGTGCATAACAAGTGTATCTGGAGACATATGTTTGTTAAATCAATAATATATATCCACATGTCTTGTAAGGTTTCATGATATTGTAAATAAAATAACTTGTACCTTGTATCACATATCCTCTTAGGTTTGATGACAGTGCAAATAAAATAGCAAGCACCTTGTATCACATATCATATAAGGTTTCAGGATATTGTAAATACACTAGCTAGTACCTTGTATCACATATCTTGTAAGATTTCAGGATATTGTAAATAAAATAGCTAGCACCTTGTATCACATATCATGTAAGGTTTCAGGATATTGTAAATAAAATAGCTAGTACATTGTATCACATATCATGTAATGTTTCATGATATTGTAAATAAAATAGCTAGCACCTTGTATCACATATCATGTAAGGTTTCAGGATATTGTAAATAAAATAGCTTGTACCTTGTATCACATATCATGTAAGGTTTCAGGATATTGTAAATAAAATAGTTAGTACCTTGTATCACATATATTGTAAGATTTCAGGATATTGTAAATAAAATAGCTAGTACCTTGTATCACATATCATGAAAGGTTTCAGGATATTGTAAATACACTAGCTAGTACCTTGTATCACATATCTTGTAAGATTTCAGGATATTGTAAATAAAATAGCTAGCATCTTGTATCACATATCATGTAAGGTTTCAGGATATTGTAAATAAAATAGCTAGTACCTTGTATCACATATCATGTAAGGTTCCATGATATTGTAAATAAAATAGCTAGCACCTTGTATCACATATCATGTAAGGATTCATGATTCAGATACTTATTTTATTTGTAACATTGGATTTATCATAAATTGTATAAAATAAACTTTTTATAACTGAGCATATTTTCCATGGATATTGCCATGCTTTTCGTTTGCGTTTGTGATCAAATAGCCCGGAACTGAAAATAGATACTGTACGCGAGACATAGCATTGCTCTACCTGTACATGTACAGTGACATAAACAATCACTTTGTTAAAATTTTATTTCAATTATATCGTGGTATATTTAATGGTTCTATTACAGGAAACGGTTGAAAGTGGCGATAAACACCATAATCCCTGTTGTTTATTTTGCCAACTAGTCCGTTACATTACCATGAAAGAACTGTAATTCGGAGTATATAAATTATGTTATTTATTGATAATGTTCCTAGTTAAGCCTTGAAATCACTGTATTCCGTTGGATTCCTAAATACATGGATCGATCGATTCTCGAATTCCGCTTTAAAGTTAATAGACTTATCTATATAATTACATACACGTTCCTCAGCCGTATACATAGACAATATAGAGGCCAAAGCAAAAAGGACAATAGGACAAACACAATATTACACAGAAAACTAAGGAGACAGCAAGAAGAACGTCACTAAACACCATGGGTGAACACAGGTGCTCCGAAAGGGTATGCAGTTCCTGCTCAACATGTGACACCCATCGTATTACTCTTTTCGCAAACCCGATATATTTACGTCTTTTAGCAAAGCGTGGAGTTGCTAACCTACTGAAACACGTCATTGGATACTTCAATATTCCGATGCCAACCTGTTTTGGTTTTAACTCCAAAAGTCTGCATACTTAGTGGAGAAGAATAAAAGATGTCAAAGAAGTAGCGAATACAAATGTTATAGTACTTTGGTTTGACCTGAACGGCGATCGGACACGCGATCTTTCCAATGCGATGTTAGCATGTTAAAAGTGAAACCACCGAGATACTTTAAACACAACAAACATTTAATTTGAAATGTATTGCATAAGAGAATGCAATAGTATCCAATACTTGCACAGTCAAACTTTTATATAAAGATCACTCCAGGGAACCTGAAAATGTGGCCTTTATGAACAGTTGTCCTTTATATCTTCAAGTTAAAATTGTAAGCACTATAGAAAAAATGAGACTGCCCTTTATAGGTAGTGATTTGTTATATAGAGGTGCCCTTTAATGCAGGCTTGACTGTATATCTTACTTTGTTTAAGAAATAATTTGTGACGCAGCGTTGATAATAAGTGTATAGAAAATAAGAAAACATATACATTTGAAATTTGGAAGATTACCACAAAAAGTTGAAGTAAAATTGGTTCATTTTTTAACGTGTACATGTTATTAATTGAGCGGAATATGACCTTTAGAGCATACGTGTCCGATTTCTTATCAGTGAAATTAATAGCTGAAGGAAATATTGTCAATCATTCTATTGATATGTTCAGTACGTATATTACCGCCTGTTGTTGGGAGGTTTAATGTTTATGATGCTTAACGCCACTTTCAACAGTAGTTGGGAGGACAGCGGAGTATAGCAACACACTGTATATTTATATTGTCATAAAACAGTACGAATGTCGGTCATCGCTGACATCAAGATCAAAATTATTGATTTTCATGTCAAAAATTAGAATAATCTGATTTTTTGGTTTCGTGTTGCACAATTGTATGGCTCAGGGAAAAGACATGACCACACCAGCTAAGGTTACATGGTTGGTTCTTAATTCGCTTCGTTATATTTATATGATACTCGGACTTTCGAAATCTGAATCATATATCGCTTACACCATTGCCAGTGTTTGACCAAGGTAAGCGTATTTAGTATGATATTTGTTACAAATCTGAGCTGAACAGTTTGAAACATATCTTGTAGAGTAATACTTTTTTGACCAGTAGAATTGTGCTTTGTTAGCTGACAGAAGATGGTCTTAGCAACTCGAAATAAAAAAAACAAGCAATCAAACAAATAAAGTAACAGACAAAACAAACAAAAGCAACTAAAACAAAGAAAAAAACAAACAAATTACCAGAAACAAAACAAGAAGGAAACAATTCAACAACATATCAAATCGATAAAAAACAAAGCAAAGCACCCCACAAAAGAAAACATTTACACGGAGTGGCTGGGTTTCAGTACCCAACTTTCTGGAAGTACCCACATACACGAAGATGCTGGTGATACACATATGTACGAGGCTACCGACAGTATTCACAGGAACGAAACTGCCAATATTACCCGTATGCACAAAGCTACTGGCAGTATCCACACGAACTAAGCTGCCGGTAGTACTCGCATGTACAAAGCTACTTGCAGTATTAACACGAACGAAACTGCCAGTAGAACTCACATGTACAAAGGTACTTGCAGTATTCACACGAACGAAATTGCCGGTAGTACTCGCATGTACAAAGCTGCTTGCAATATTCACACGAACGAAACTGCCAGTAATACTCACATGTACAAAGGTACTTGTAGTATTCACACGAACGAAGCTGTCGGTAGTACTCACATGTGCAAAGCTACTGGCAGTTTTCACACGAACGAAACTGCCGGTAGTACTCGTATGCACAAAGGGCGTATAATCCTGTGCATTCGGCTTCTGTTTGTCAGATTTTCCGAAATAATTTTGAAACATTCTGGTGATGAGGTATTTATTAATTTCGAGGGTTGCAGGTGCATAAATCGCGTCTGTCAGCTTTATTGGCGAAGGCAACAGTTGTACAGGAGGAAATCATCGACCTAATGCAATTCACTAATTACCTTCATTATCAATCTAATTAAAATTAGATCAGAATTCAAAATTGTTCCGTCTTTTCTGATGCGCGACATGTCAGATAAGGGGGAGCAATTCAAGATCTAATTTGATTACGATTGTGTCATCATATAAAATGTATCGGGTAGATCTCATCATGTGCAAGAATCGAACTCACAACCTGAACAGTGCATGACAATGAGTGCATATGAAAATATAAATCCAACTACCGTATTTACACGACCTTGCCGTCCTCTCCCAAAGCTGAGTGTAGAAATTCGAAAAATATGTTATTGTTACGGTTGTGGCTTAGGGTTATGGTTTTTAACGCCACTTTAAACCATATTTCAGCTATATTGTGGCTGCCAATTTTATTGGTGGAAGAAACCGGAGTGCACGGAGAAAACTACCGACCTTTACTATATAGTATTGCATCGAATACACCTCGCCTGAGCAGGATTCGAAATCACAACTTCAGTTGTGATAGACACTGATTGAGCAACATGATATGACTGAAATATTGTTGAGAGTGTCGTTAAACACCGTAATTCCCTTTATATAATCATGCTCTAATTTGACAATATGAGAGATCCGCAATCGTAGTTTTTGCATGATAAATGATGTGGTGTTATTCGCTAAGTATGTATCTTAGTTCTTATATTATACATGGTTGTACTAATAGACCTTTTGAACATTTCCGAGTTGATTCTAAAAATAGACGCTTTATACCGGTTTACCTCAAATTTGACTCCAATGATTAACTCTATGCCAGACTTGGGACAAAAGAGACAACTTCAATTATGCATTATACATTTTTGCCACATTTACAGTAATATATCAACTGCTCCCGCGTAGGGATTTTTATTTCACAACTCACACGCTACGCCCGAGCTTGCAGTTTGCATTCATACTTGTCACAACGTCATCTTTCGGAGTACCAAACAATTAAATCAAGTATTTTTCAGAGAATCGCCTCGTCACATCTTTCAATCAGATTTTCAGAACATGTCAGCACCTTGTCTTCTGTCACTTAAGTATAGATGACGTAAGGTGGTAGTGTCGATATCATTAGGTTAACAGTTAACTAATGTTACACTATTATGTCTTACTATGGTATTGTATAATATCTAATATTAAGATAATGGTTGAGGCCTTCGGCATTCTTTAATAGAACTAATATTATACATATGACAACGTCTGTGTCACTAAGACTAAATATATTATGTATAATGTTCAAGATTATAACGTTCTTTATGATAAAGCTGTTTTATGTGATTACTGGTATTGTACTCAGATGTGGAAAGACTCGCATGACGACATCATTTCATTAAGAAGGGAGGTTTGCGTCCATCAAACTGGTCTAACCCCGCAACATTTTATTGAAATGATGTATCGACTTTTTCTAATTTTACGATTTTGATATTCTATTTCGGATTCGTTCCAACGTGTGGTATTCTATTTTTAATTGTATTATACGAATTATATCTCTCCTACGACGGACCCAATGGTACCCAGTCTAGCAAGAACAATGGAAAGTATGGTGTATTTGACTTTGAGTACACATTTACGGCCAACCCTTCCGGAGCACCTGAGTTCACCACCGGTTTTAAGTGGGGTTCGTGTTACTCGATCTTTTATATGGATCGTTGTTTATCCTTTTGTACTTTTTCTTTTGGCCAATGTGCTGTCTGTTCTTCTTCGATATACGAATTCTGATTGCCCCTTTGGTATCTTCAAATTCTTCTTGTAGATATTCGAGCCTTGTATAACAATTGCAGGATAATTTTTATCGCAAAAAGAGAATTCCAAATGTGTTGCCACATTAAAATATTGAACAAATTATGGGATATAGCAATATATGTTATTATCGTTAAACTTTGCATGCAAGAGGACCATTTTCCCCCTTTAGAGGTAATTGTGATAGTTTTTATACTAGGTATAGTAGTACTAATCGTTCTAGTAAACATCATGGTTTTTAAGCCCTGATGGTTTTGCTAACTTTGGCTCCTACAAATTAGTCCTAATTTCTGTTTTATCTTTTTTGACAGGACCAGTTACGTTAGACGAGAAAGATGCTGCTAAAACTGTTGATGCTGACAGTGGTCATAGTAGATAGTGTACTTGCAGG
The DNA here is from genome assembly GCA_963680875.1 of Bathymodiolus brooksi. Taxonomy (NCBI): domain Eukaryota; kingdom Metazoa; phylum Mollusca; class Bivalvia; order Mytilida; family Modiolidae; genus Bathymodiolus; species Bathymodiolus brooksi. The sequence goes on along the minus strand of OY804580.1, from coordinate 35,227,788 downwards.
TGATAGTAAGTATATGCGCTCATTTTCATAATCTATATTTTTTTGTCAATATAATATCTTTAATTATGGTTAGTTCCCATCATTTTTAAAACGAGATACCTGTCTAAACATTGGATCAATTTGATAAAGAATGCTTATAGTCTAAAGATTAGAAACCCCAATAATTCAAAAGTCTTTGGACGTATCAACTATTGGTTCAATAAGTCAATACAAATGTATCTTGCTAATATATTGGTGGAGTAGAATATGCTGGCTCTGAAAATTAATACATAATATTATTCCTGTAAATATTGATATTGTGAAATTACATTTAACATATACAAATGTATTGAGATGTTTGGAGGGGGTTTTAGTGTTTAAAGACACCTTTAACAATATTTCAGTTTTATAGTGGCTGTCAGTTTTATAAGTGGATGACACCGTAGTACCTAGAGAAAACACCGAGCTGTCGCAAGTCACTGACAAACTTTATCAAATACAGTACTATTGAAAAAAATGAAGCGGCCCGTATTGGATATAATGGGTTTCTTTTTCCGCAAGAGTATTCAGGTGAAAGCCGTGGTACGCAACACTAAGGCAGTTTCTTGAATACGAATGCGGAAAAACAAAACCGTTACAATTAATACTGGCAACCTTTTTTTGCTTCAATAATAATGTATCTAATAAAAGGTAGATATAAAATTTAGTGCGCACAACGCGTTTCTGGAATAACCTTCATCAGGTACGCTTAAAATCGAAAAGTTGAAAAGCCAAATAATGTTAAACGTTTTGCGAGCAAGTAAAAGAGCATAAATAGGATCGCCAATATCGGCTACGGTCACATATGCCTGAGGGAGGAGAACCTTAGTTTTAATAATACTTTCATTATTTAGAAACTGTAAATTTCAATAACACATATATTTATTAAACCATGACAGTGCCGAAGCACTGACTACTGGGCGGATGATACCCTCGGGTACTAATAGTCCACCAGCAGAGGTATCGACCCAGTGATAGTAATAAAACATAGATATCAAATTTAGTGCGCACAACGCATTTCTGGAATAACCTTCATCAGGTACGCTCAACACCGAAAGGTTGGGAAGCCAAATAATTTTAAAAGTTTTGCTAGCAAGTAAACCAAAGGGCCTAAATAAGATCGCCAAAATCGGCTAAGGTCACCTATCCCTGAGGGAGGAGAACCTTAGCTTTAATAATACTTTCATTAGTTAGAAACTGTAAATATCAATAACACATACAGCTATTAAACCATGAGAGTGTACAATAATAGTGTTGTTGAAAAAACAAAATGGTATGACATGTAATCCAACTACAACTTTAAAATTGATTTATTGATTTATATATCAACAATCCATTGTGCATTTAAAAAAATGTCAAGTATTATATATCCCTATGCGTAATAGTTACCGACTGAGATCGAGGTGTTCAAGCTAGATGGATACCTGAGCCTGTGCAAATTGTGGGCCGAGACCGCGTAGCGGTCGAGGTGCTCACAGCACGGGCGAGGGTGTTTATCTAGCTTGAACCCGAGATCGAAGTCGGTAACTGACATACACTCTAGTGATATTGTTTATAAAAATATATGAATTTATTCTGTTCTACTTGTTGGGTGAAAGTGGCCAAAGTCGTAAGTACATGTACATTTATATTGTAGTATTTGAGAAAAAAAAACATACGTTTTACTAACAGATGGATATTTTACATAATATTCTGGAATAAACTATTGTTTTAAATCTATAACGGTAGTGGTTACATAAACATTTAAAATGCAATTCACATCCCCCCTCCTGGGCCACATAAAAAAACAGTCATACCAACATAGCATCGTTCTCTCATTTTTGCTATCTAACGGTTTGTATTGGAAATTTAATATTACAAGTCCGCAACTTGCACGATGACTGCACTTTAACCTCAGTAAGTACGATTCCTGTGTAAATTAAATTTGTTTTAAATTTGGAGAAAAGACGAATTATTCATATTCGCAAATCATTGTTGGATGAAGATGGTGTTTGACACTATATTTTAAAAAGTTTGAATTAACATTCAAGTTCCAATGCAGCCACAGATTTTACATGTGTTTTTAAATTATATGTTTTTTTGTTTATGTAAGGTAACATGATCTCATTTTGTGATGTATATTTTCATAATTTTACTCTTTGTCATTTTTACGCACTCGTTATATTATTTATTGGTATATATTGTATAACTTTTGGAAATATTTATTTGTCAAAATAGCCGCACTTGTGTTAGGCCCAGACCACATAGTGACATCACTATTTGTCCTGGGACTAAGACACGAGCGAATTCTTTTGACAAATAGGTATTTCCAAAATTTGAATACCTATCGATAACAATAGAACTAGTGTGTAAGTGTACCTATAAACCTGATATATTTGTTTAATTACTATAGTAAAATATAATACGGTAATTTATAAGAATAATGTTATTATTCTCTTAAATGAATAAAAGTAATCAATTTAAAAAATTATACTTATAAACATAGATCGTGTTTTTGTCAATCTAGTATGCTTTTATGAAAATCGTTCAACCGTTCAAAGTCAAACAACAAACAGGTAACCGTTGTACACATGGTAATGGCATACTAAAGCAAATTATCGTTCTTGCATAGGTGGCGCCGTATTAGCCGGACCCATATTCGCTTCCATTTTCTATTGTTTACAAGTGTATCAGTTATCGTATTTATAATTTAACAACAAATAACTTAAACAACAATGCCTGGAACTTGTTGTGTACGCGGTTGTCACATGAGAGGTGGACATGAATTTCCTAATAATGCAGATCGACGAAAAAGGTGGATTAACGCAATAAGACGACAATATCAAACGACGATGAAATCGTGGGTCCCATCACAGTCAGCTGTTGTTTGAAAGCCACATTTTACAGAAAAAGACTACGTACAAGAAACTATTTATGGTAAGTTGGTTATAATGTCATTAAAATAAACAAGGGGCTTTGCTACAAGATCGTGATAATGTCGAAATATCAATGGTTTTTCTCACAACGCTATTTAAAAAAGGGGGGTGTGATCTGTACACAAACGAAGCATTTCCCTCTTGTATAGAATGTCACTAAGATACTGTATTCAACTCTTTAATTTGTTTTTCTTACTGGGAAGAATTATTGCTTGCTTGTTACTTTGTTATTGTCAAATATTACACATGTATCTATGTCAAGAAACCAAGAAGAATATGTAAATAAGTTGAAAAGAGTAGCCACAACAAAAGAAAAACTATGTAATAATACAGGTATGTTTCCACAGGTATTATGCATATGTATAATGTGAATTGCGACGTTAACTTCTACTGTATATGTGGTCGCCTTCAACTAATAAAGAAGGGTTTATTATCTTATTTAATTCAAACAAAATCAGAATTTTAACATTGTTTGCTTGAAGTAAAAATAACTTGTGTTTGTATATTTAAAAAATGAAATTCTCATTTTCAGTGAAAAAAAACAGCTATTGCTAGATTGCTTCCTACTGCTGTACCACATATTTTTTCCTGGACCAAACAAGAGACCGAGTCTTCTGTTAAACGAAAATGTAGATTCACTGCACGCCATGACAAACAAATAAAATCAGATAAAAATTGCAGAAAGAATCTAGAGGAGAGTTTTCAATGTGAGGTTGAATGTGCAGAAGAAGTAATGTATACGAGGAAAAAATTGTAGAAAATACTGAACAGGTGATTGAACCGACATTTTCAAATATGATGACCCAAACTCCTGTCCTGCCTATGTTTTCAGTAGGAAATTTCGCAAGTGACAACATGGCAATGCATTTTTATACTGGGTTGGAATCGTATGCCAAATTTGTATTTGTTTTAAACACACTTGGACCAGCTGTATATTGTCTTCGTTACATTTATTTTCAAATTGATAGTGTGTCAGTTGAAAATCAACTGTTTATGTCATTGATGAAGTTAAGGCGTTACACAACAAATTTTGAACTATCAAGATTTTTTTCACTATCTGAAGCAAGTGAAAAAAATATTGTGTATACGTGGATACTTTTCATGTCAAGGCAGGGGAGAGAAACACATATTTGTCCCCCTAGCAACTTGGTCAGATACTTTGCTCCTACTGACTTTAAGGCAAACTTTCCAACAACAAGGATAATAGTTGATGGAACTGAATGTCCAATTAAGCAACCTAAGGCACCACGAGCACAACAAGCAACATTTTCATCCTACAAAAATAGGAACACTGTAAACAATACTTGTTGGATCAACTCCAGGTGGACTAGTAAATTTTGTATCAGATGCCTATGGTGGATGCACAAGTGATCGACAAATGGTGGAGCGCAGTAACATAGTTCAATTGTGTGAACCTGACAACAGTGTAATGGCAGACAAAGGTTTTAATGTACAGGATTTGTTTGCAAGGATAAACGTTACAGTCAACATACAAACATTTTTCAAAAAGAGAAATAGAATTAGTGGAAAAATAATGTTAAGGGATCATAAAGTGTCCAGCAAACGTGTACACATCGAACGTATCATTGGTCTTGGTAAAACATATAACATATTGACAAATCCACTTAACAGTACTGAAACTAAATTGTCCTCACATATAACCTATTGTTGTTTCATGCTCTGTAACTTTAGAACATGTATTGTTCCAAAAGATGCTTGAATGAATGAATCATGATTTGTTGTTTATTCTAAAATCTATACTTATGAAAACAAAGTTTAACACAGTGATGGTAAATATTTCACCAATATTAACAAAATGAAAAATCACCTCCTGCATGGAACATACAAAAAAGACCATGCCATACAATGCATGACATTGGAATTCAGGTCCTGGCTTTGGAAACGCACAAACATGTGGCAGGGTTAAACCAGTTAATTGGATCCCAACCTCCCTTCTTCATAATTGGATGTCCAATGGCAATACATATATAAAATGTGGAGCACAGCAGAGATATTTTGATTTGTTTCAAGCCTACTTTGCCAAAAGGGGCCGTTGTGGCCATGATCGTATGATAGTTGGATTTACAACTACCTATGCAATCAGTGCCTATCACCACTGATGTTGTGAGTTTGAATATCGACCAGGGCGACGTGTACAACATTATGTGACAAAGTTTGTCAGTGACTTCGACAGGTTGGTGGTTTTCTTCGGGTCCTCCGGTTTCCTCCACCAAAAAAACTGACCGTCACATACACGATATAACTGAAATATTGTTTCAATTGGCGTTAAACACCATCCAGCAAACATACAACTTTGCCAATATGTCATCCATATCGTGGCGGTCATAGATTCAAAGATTTATTTTGATGTAGACTAGTGAATATAGCATGAAGAAGATATCAAATACTGAACAATTATTTATCAAAGATTTACACATTTTAATAACACTTCATTGTCAAAATGCACTTATAAACATGAATAAATGTTTACAGATATTATGTATAATATGGTTTATAAAATAATTTGCTTAATAGCTCTGGTTTAAAATACTCATTGAAAAATTCATTTAGTCCATTCCACATGCAAGTAATGAAGTCATCATTTCTGGGTACAGTTGCATACTTAATGTCATTCACTTTTGCCTGGCAAACAATTAGTGTGCACTCTTTTGCTCCAATACAGAGAAGTTGACCCTGGATTTGATAGTAGTAGTTGTGTGTTGATTCTAAATAATATTGCTCTTTTGTATTACATTTAAGAAACGGGACTGTGTTTTCATTGTTAGGCTTATCTCGTGACACATAAGGACACTTCACCTCTATAATATCATCCTGTGACAAGAGACCATCTGGTGATGAAGCTAAATATGGAAAATCTATCGACACAAACTGTCCACATTGCTTCACATTTTTACCTGTGTCTTCTATATATTTATTTATGGCAACAGATTCATGTTTTTTGCTATGTTCCAATGGGGCTGCCTTCACATCATGAACTAGAGTGACTGATTTAACCAGTTTAGATTTGTCTGTGCGGTCTGTGGCCTTGCATATTCTACCAAACATTGAAGAGGGCAACCTCTTTGTCCTTTCTAGTTTCCATGTAATGTTTTTGGCCTGACCTCTAGTTCTCTCCTCAATTGCAGTAATTTTTCCACGAGTTATATTCAATACATATATCCTTTCCAAGAAACGGTCTTCGGGTGTTAGCCTTAGATAATCATGATCATGTGCAACAGCCAAGGTATTTGCTGGTTCAAATGTTTGGAAAATTGGCATTTCAGAAATACCTGAAAAATTCAGACATGTATTCCTGAAATGATCCTGATACCCTGGCATGTTTCTTAGATGTTGTGGTCTTGGGTCAAACTCCATGTTTGTGAATTCGTCAGCACCTGGCATGTCCAAGCTTTGCGTTTTGAGGGGACTACCCAGAAATCGCTTACATTTATGAAAGCTTTGCAACTTTTGAGTGCATGTTTCTTCAACATTTATGGCCTTGTTTTTTGTAAACATAATGGCCCCATACATGACTATGCACACATGTTTACAATGGGCAGAAGGTCCTTCTCCTGCTGGGCATTCACACTGAGCCTCCAATACAGATCCATTTTTATCAATGAGTAGGTCAACGTCATAGGAAATGCCTTTCCTGTACTCTGCATAGCAACTAGAACCAATGTAAGTATTATCATTCTGGTGAGACAGCCTGAAGTATCTTATAGTTCTTTCATGGTAAAATCTTTGTACAGTTTGCTTATCCAGCTCCTTGTTGCATTGTGCTAAATAATCTACTAAATTTAAATTGTCCAGAGCTGTACCAGTAAAAGCTAAATCAGCATTGACATCAAAGTAAGTTGATGGATCTGGGAGACTCATCTTGATCTCAGGTTCTAATTGCTCAGTTGGTCCAAAGTTCTGAGTCTTGTCATATGCCACCAATCTATAAAATATAATTTCAGGAGTTAAACGTAAGAAATGAGATATAAGAGTTCCATAAATGTATCAGAAAATTAAGCATAAGGATATGAACGACCGTTTTGGTGTGTGAAGATTTTATATAAATAATTTTACACAATTTATTTAACTCTAAATGAATAATTCAGTTTCAAAAAATGTTATGAAATAAATACTGAATGCCAGAAATTCTTCAAACCATAACACCTTAAAATAAAGTAGTCCGTGAAACCTAAAAAAAATGTGCATGTTGCTGATTTTGCTGTATCCCTTCCTCTCCTATTTCATTTGTCATGTTCTATATACTGGTATTCCTTTGAAGAAATTATGTTTGTCTTAACTTTCTACCGAAAAGTGATCTACGCATTTTGTTATAATGATGCATGCGTAAACAAGATAAATATTCTCGTGTATGGTGCATGAACGGCATTGTAATTTCCCGGTCATTGATAACAATTTATGATTTTAATTTTCTCTCAGCACGATTGCTGTTTTTATTTTGAACGTAAGAATATGCCTATAATTCTTGCAAAATTAAAACTGTTTTATTATCAGCAAGGTGTAAAGTTTTTCTGAGTCCAGACTTTCATCTGACATCGCCATCGGTGGCGCCGTATATCTTTGTTAATTACTCTAAAATAACTATATTAAACCAACAAACCTTTCAATTAATTCTTTTTTCCGACCTGACAGTCTTGCATTTCTTTTCTTAAGTTCTCTTTTCAAAGCAGGAATAGTTAAACTAGCGTATTTATCGTAAGACGAATCCATATTCATAATATAAATTTACACGTGTATTAGTTTGTAAACAAAAGATGCTGGGCGGGAATTGTGCTGCCACCTGACGAGTTGCAGGCAAAGATAAATCACTACTGTTTGCCATTGGATGAACACGATGATGACTTACGCATATTTGATGTGAACACCGATTTCAATCGGTATTATTGTACAATGTTAAGATATTTGGACGAACCACTAGGATACAAATATGTCCAATTGTTTTAGGGGAGTTGATGATATATTGAGATCAATCAAGTTAACTGGCCAATCACGAGCAACCGTTATTGAAATCACTCCTTCAAAATTAGTAAGTAGCCAATCAGAAGAAAGTTATTATATTCTAATTCGCCAATCTCAAACGGATAAAAATTATATATAAAATAAAACTCAAATACATGATAGGATAAGTGTGCCTCTGTTTCAGTGTAGCAGACATTAGATCAATATAATCAGTTCTAATTTGAATCGACCTAACCTGTGTATACATACTATATACAACAAATAATATACAGTAATAAGAAAAAATGTGTTGAAAAACAAAGCGATTTTACCAAGCAAACAAAAATTACTGAATAATTTTGTTTACACTTCGATACATACATTTACAACGTACGTATTATAACGTGCTATAAATATATTGTAGTATCTATGGACACCGCAGCAAATTGTGGAATGACCGGAGATATATATGATGAAGTGTTCACCATTCGATCACATGCCAGCACACCCAACTACCGATGTGTTGTGACAATCAACGCATGTCATAGTGGTACTCATGCTATTGAAATTATACGTGAGAACGTCCGTTTTACTTACTGTGGTGTCAGACTTGGGATATACGATGGATCAATTACAGATGGACATCAACTGGTAAGACCTTTACATGCTTACCCTCCCGGAGCATCCGACTTCACCCATGGTTGTTCGAGGGGTTCGTTTTGCTCGATCTATAGTTGTATGTGTAATGTTTTATAGATCGTTATTTGTCCTTGTTTTCTTGATCGTTGTGTTCTCTGTATTTCTTCGATTTACTGTTCTGGTTGCCATTTTGGTATCTTCAAGCTCTTCATAATGGAGGACACTTTTTTCTTGTCCTCATTGAATATAAAATATCATATAAATTAATTTTATATCGATTCATGCATGTATTGTAGAAGACGTTTCTAAGTTGTAAAACTTGTGTCCCATCCTAATGTTTATTATTTGATTATAAAATATGTTTAAAACAAAGGGGTAAAACTTAAAAATTAAAAGTTTATATCATGTTTAAATTCGATCCGTCCAATTATTGTTATTATTAATTTTGTTTTACGTAAAATTGAAAGTGGTAAACTCTTACATGACCGCGTCATTTCACTAAGACGGACTGTTTTGGTCTATAAATATGAACCAATACATTTGTGTTTTGTCTAACATGTTGGATTCAATTTGCTGTCACTACAGTCTATTTAACATCAAATGGCAGTTTGTAAAATCTCTTGTAGCAATATCCCGTATAGGTTCACCCCAGGGTTAACATTTTCAACTACGAAATTACCAAATCTTGAGGTATCAACACAAGAGCACACGGTAGGAACTGTTGTCTGATTATATTTAACTGTCTTCTATATGATTGAACTTTCAGAGATGAAGGACATGTTTACCTGCGATTCGGATATACCAACTGTTAGATGTTATGCATTGCCAGCACAATTCAACATGTATCTAAATTTAATTATATTTTCGCGACTGTAAAGAACAAAAATTGTATTCGTAACAACTTATGCAATCTGATGAAATAGGGTATCAGCCATTCTACCTTGGAGAGGGGCATCATTTCCCCAGCGCAATGAATGCTTTCGAAAGAAAGAAAAATCAGATATTTTGACATGAACAATCAGCATTTGTTATTAATTTTACGGAACTTACTTGTAAGAACCCTGTAGATCAGAGTTTTTATTTAGTGCATCTTTCAGGTCTAGTTATTTTTCCTATAACATGTATGTGTTACAGTAAATATACGTAATTAGGAATTACGTGTAATTACTTAACATTTCAGTAAATACTGGTGGATTTAGGAATTACGTGGAATTCCCAATTTGTCAGTAATTACAAGTAATAACTAAAATATTTAAATGATTTTACGCTTATTTACTGTTTGTCATTCAAATGTGCTCGTTGGTCTTCTTCCTGTTGTAGAACCTGAACAAATTCATTCAGAATAGGAGTTTTTGATAGACCAACTTTGGGTGCACATCCAAACATAGTCGCGTATAGTGATCACTTTATTCCGACATTATTTTTCCGTTCATCTTAATTTGTATTTCTTTTTATTCAAGTTGTTCAATTGATGGTGTTATTGTCTTTCATCAAGCTTACGAGCATATCGAGAAGGATTTGAAAATACCAAAGGGGCGGGGCTATCAGAATCCGCATATCGAAGAAGAACAGACAACACTGTGGCCAAAGGAAAAAAGTACAAAAGGACAAACAACGATCTACAAAACATACATATACACCTAAAGATCGAGTAACACGAACCCACTAAAAATCAGATGCTCCGGAAGGATAAGCAGTTCCTTAATGCCATCATTAAATCTGAGACTGATGGTGTATTGCCTTACCGTGAACAATTACTGTTTCATGCCACAACCCCTTAGCTCAGTGATAAAGCTTGGTGTAAATTCACGACCAAAATAAAAGTCGCTAGTAAAATAAATAATATACCTATATAATTTTCTATATGAATAGATGCTTAAAACATTGTTGACAAGATGTAATGATCGGTCACTAAATAAGCGTAAACCTTTTTCTTTGCTAGTAATTGCGTGTAATTCCTGAAAAATATTAGTAAATACGAGTAATTATTATGGTAATTACTGTTTACGCTTAATTACTGTAACATAATATAATTACCCCCTCCCTTTCTAGCTGTTTAATTGCCATTCTTTTCGCGCAGTTTATATATCAGAGTAGAAATCAAGTAAGTAGTGGAAAATGTTCTGCCCTAGTTATATTACTGAAAATAAAAATTAATTATTAATGTATTTCAGAAGATTTTCGGCTGTACCAGCCACATCAGTGGAGTTCTGTATTTAGAGGATGGGACAGTTACTTTTGAACTGATTACGTCTAAGGATTTATACAATACAAACAATAAGTTTCTATTGAAAGTGAAATCATTCCGTAACTGTTATATCTTCTTATTAATAATTTAACTATTATATAATAATTCAATGAATCATTAATTAATTAATCACTTACATTACAGTATATTATTAATATACTCCAAATAACATGATAAAAAACACAACAGTTTCCTCTGTCCCATTCTTAATATTTACTACAGATCTGACACCAATGGATAGCATTCTACCAGACTCTATGACAAGAGAGGCGACTTTAATTTTACCGTTATAAATTTACCCCACCTTGATAGTAATATAGGAACTATTGCCACGTATATTAGACAACACAACGCAGCGCTCAAGAATGCAGTTTGTATGCAGACGTCGTACAACATCACCGTATTCTGAGTACTAAACTATCAAAACCTTGTTTAAGCGCACTCTGTCACTTGCGCACAAATGACAAAAGTTACTCTTGGCAGTTATATTGCTATTCAAAGTAGAATAACCGCATCCGTGGTGTAATAGTTAGCGTGCTCGTCTCGTGTGCGATGGATCGTGGATTCAGCACCGATCGGGCCAAACCAAACACTAAACAAATAATAGTTGCTGCTTCTACGACAAGCACACAAAATTAGAGGAGAATGGGCAAATATTGGTTGGCTCGGAATCAGAATAATATGTCCGAAAGAGGACATATGTCTATCCGCGGTCTGTTGTTTCAGTGAGCTAGCACTATACAAATCCAACTTAGCGTGTTGGGTTGGTACAAAGCGGACTTCATCATCATCTCACTAAACATTAACATGCTCTCTCGCTGCCATAATATAGCTGAGAAAGCTGAGTTAGAGTTAAACAACAATCACTCACTCACTCAAATTTGACTATTGTTTCACTATTTAATATTTAAATGACAGTTCTCTTTTATTGCACTAATTATATACATATAACAACTTGTGTCACGAAGATTAAATATATTATATACAAGTTCAAAACACGACTAACCCAGTTTCTGCTGGTGGAAAACACTTGCACAACGGCAGCACTTCACTTTTTGTAAATTACCATTGTTACCATTGTCTTTTGAAAACCATTCCATCGTTCATAAGCTTTTCGAGATAATTACATCAAGCGCTGTTAGAGTGGGTTATAGTGTTCGACCTATGTATGAAATGAGAAATTATATTATATAAAAGCGATTGATAACATTGTGTGTTAGGTGTATCGATTTTGCCTCTTTCTATATTTGTTTTTCTATTGAGGATTGGGAGACATTTTTTGTTTGGGCGAAGAAGATAGTTTCGCCCTAAGGTTATTTAATAACAATTTATGTGGGATTAATGGTTTATATAATTCAGTTGGTAGTAGAGGGGGTGATAATCTAGTAATATAGTTTCTACTTAGCTATATCGTTTCAGCGGTTACTGAGATTCTTCTATTTAAAGTAAAATCGTGTAATATTAGCATTAATCAAAATATGCTGCATGTGGATAATACAACAAAAACGCAAATATACTTCTTATCTGGATAATATATTTTGCTGATAATGATACTACACGAACGTGTTTTTTCGAATGTTTTGTCGTATTGCAAGCAGTCTAATGTTCTTTATCTATTTGTAAATATCATTGTTTGTTCTTAACACAAAATACAATGTTTTTAGTAGAGGTATAATTTCACTTGAATTGACGCATGGCGTGGTCATACTATATGACCATTGTAAATAACAACAACAAAAGCGTATTTGCACCCTAGTAACCTAGTTTAAGTTGCATACCATAATAAAATATAAACCAACAATAGTATGTATTACGTAATCATGCTAATATTTTGTTTGACGATAAGAAACAACAATAATGGTGCAGTCTGTGTATTTATTTGTCAAGGTTATATTGCAGAAATGCATATCGATGAAAGCAACAATTTGACATTTATAGACATTAACGCACAATTAACAATATAGGAAAACATTAGCTACTTCGTCTAAGCCGACGATTGCGAGGTTTTATAATGCAATCATATACCAATAAAATCCCTGAGGTTATTAAAAAATAGCTTAAGCTCAATATGATGTATATATTGTATGCATAGGACTAACAATCCAAACCTAGGAACACCTCTCCATAGACAAAGGGAAGACTACTGGATACGAAATTTAGGGACTGCAACACCCTATGGTTGTAATGACAACATTGTTGGCATAGACATCCTATCTAGCCCTACCTATAGGTCGGTGAATGCGATGTATATGTCAACTCCACTCCTCGGCGTAAGCGAAGCCATGTTCATCGTCATTATACATCACCCATAATTCATGATAATTCGCTAAATGTCCTTCCATTTATGCAGAAACCATTGGGTATGCATCACATTCGCTCGAAACTATTTTCACTATCCCTTTCAAAACTACATGTGTTGTACAACTCATGATTGGTAACAATGTTACAAATCCGAATCCAAATGAATATAAACTTACAGCAATCGTCTTGGATATTGCCGATCACAGATTTTTCAAACCTGTTGGCATTCAGAAAGATGAAATAGACAAACGTTCCTTTCTGAAACTGTCGTTTGTCAACAAAGGTCTTGAAGGCATTAACTTAGGCAATATCCTTTATAACAAATCCATCATATGTCAAATTCAACCATATTTTGAGGTTCAGTCCGTACTATAATCTCGTATGCATTTACCATACCTATAGCAACAATAAATATTTAACAACATAGACTGGTTGTATTATCTCAATATTGACGATTTCAAATCTAAGCCTCCTGATTGCACCTGAGCAAGTTCCCCATTCATATATAATCCGGGTGGTCACGTCATAACTGTTGACTTTAAAATTATCAAAACACTAGGGCCTAACTATCGTGAGGCTAAATCCATAAACTGGAAACATAGCTTTACAATTCTTATTTGATTTCCGTCTAGGATTATGCCAGACAATGGGCAAAACGTGAAAAAGGATGAATGAGTGAAGAGTGTGAGGTCGCTATTACAAATTAGAACTAAATAACTCAGTAAGTCTATGAGCACTCGCACTACTTCAATATGTAAAGACCAAGTGTTGCTAAACACCTGTTTCTCCTCCATGACAAATATGTTATTGTCTCTCCCGACAAGGCCACTAACAAGATTAGTTTTGTGTGTAAATCACATTACGTAGACTGCTTTATAAAGGAATAAGGTATTGACAATTCACTTGGCAACCCTACATATATTCCGACGACACTTACAAAAGAGGAAATCCTGAACACTCATAGGTCTGTTTTATGGTCCTTTTAGAATTTCAACCAAAGATGAAGAACTGGATCTACCTTCACTCTAATGGATTCCCAAATTACAGAAGTGTCCTTTCAAACAGTGCTGTACATGTATTCTAGCGGAGGACATAACCGACTTCTGAGTCACTGAGACACTAGCTACTCGAGGGGTGGATCAGATGTGGATTATGAAGCACTAAATAGATATGTTAGAGAACATACAATATATTTCCCTCCCCACCTAAAATAGCATTACAACATTTGACTTCTCTACCTTCTACACAACTATTCCTCACTCTAAGCTGAAGGGCAGATTAAAGGAGTTGGTCCAAATGATTATTTTTAAGAATGACCAACGTAGATACAAATACCTTGTGCTAGGACGGGGCAGTTCTTATTTTGTATAAAACCTCTCTGATTCTACCAAAAAGTTCTCTAAGCTGATAGCATCAGCATGCTCGTGTTTCTGATTGACAAGATATTTGCTATGTTTGATGGACATATTTTTCACGAACAGCCGGCATGCTCATGGGTACAAATTGTGCTCCTTTTCTCACCGACTTGCTCCTTGATTCGTATGAGGCAGATTTCATACAGAGGCTTCTCAAGAAAAACGGAAAGAAACTATCTAGATCCTTTAATGTCCCGTTCCGCTATATAGATGATGTCCTTTCAATAAATAATTCTACATTTACAACAATAGATTTTTCTGATAAAGACAAATGTCTAGATTTCCATTAATTTAACACTTTTGTTTTCAAATTTGACATAAATAGGATGACAAATATCATCTTGTGTTACATTATTACCAATTTTAAAACCAACAATTTGTATATATTCTACAAAATCAATACCAAATCTATAATTATCTTTTCGATCCTTCCATGCTCTTAACCATAAACCTTTTGTTTTATTTTTGTTCAATTTAGAACCTGACGCTTTACCAAAATAATAGTAAGTTTGTGAACATAAATTACATTTGTTTGGTAATAATATAGCATACAATTCATATATTTGATGTAAATAAACATACAATGTACTTTTAAAAAGCGATAAATATATTAACTATTAACGTTGCGAGTCACCGATTTGCTTACATCTGTATCTTGTCAGTTCATTCCCAAATCGGATCAAGCGAGAAAATTACCTATCATCAATATTATATGTTATTCAGCTATCAGACAGGGTATATAATGTGACATTCCCGGCTTAGGATCTATATTCCCTGAGGCGCAGCCAAAGGGAATATACATCATAAGCTGGGAATGTCACATTATATACTCTGTCTGATAGCTGAATAACAGATATATTATGGATTTAACCTTTTTTTTAAATACAACATCCAACTGTATTAAATAAATTTGCCTCTTTTATTTTCATTTTTCGTATCTCTAGATGTCCGTTTCGTACCTTTGACGTCATTCTTCAATGCGTCAAAATATGTGTCACGTCATATTTGATGTATAGGGTGTCTCATGAAGGAAAATACTGTACTAAATTTCTAAATCAATACAGTTTCATATGTAGTAAATTTTATAAATTTTATAAATAAAACATTAATATATCACATAACAAAACAACGGGTTTGCGAAACAGTTTCAATAATTTAAATGTTAACTACATGTAAATAAAACCTTCGTGTGGCCCCATGAGGTCGAAAGTTTTCAAGTCTCAAAGTTTTGTTTATTTGTTATGGTACAGCCGTGGAACATAGGAGTTTGCTGAATCGATCAGGTATTTGTGACGGAATTAACCGTTGTAATATTTGTTTTTGTTAATGCAGCCGTTTTGAGTATAAAAACAGCATTTAATTTGGTAAAAATACATTTATTTTTCCGTATTATACCATTGATTCAGTGAAGCGTAATGTTTTGTCGTTCATGTTTTAATCGTTTTTGGGGACTGAAATATATACCCCGTCTGTCTTCCGAATATATGCTGACATTCAGGGCTGAAGAACCAATGAAAATATGTGTAACAAACTAAATTCGTAATATAATATGATAATTTCACGGGTAAGATATCTAAAAATACCTACCTAGATGTAACTGAATTAAATGCTCATGTTATTCATTCGCCTATGTATTATGGGCGTGCGAACAAAAAGGGGGGAATTTTAATCGGAAAATAAGATATCGCTGTGAAATTTGGTAGTAACTAATTAGAAGCAGTTAAAAGAAGTACAACTTACAGTTATTAGAGTTAATTCTCAGCATCAGATGGTCTATATGTGTGGAGATTATTGTCAGTAGTTTTCTATAGTTATTCTCTATGTACATTTAAACCGTTCAATGTCCAGTGTTCGTCCCGCCAGAAGAAAACAACCAATGAAATCCAATATTTCACAAGAGATATCGTAACCTAAAATCTAGTATTTATAGAAGCCACTCAGCAATAGCGTGTTTTTTTTAAACTGCTCGACTTATTTACAGTATAAAATGTACAATAAACAGTTATTACTGTTATTGTTAAAGTCAATTTGATTATAAACATTGTATCGGCATTTGCATTGACATTCAACAATCATCTGTATCTGTTTTATAGTTAAAATAGCATTACAATCTGAACAAAGGCAGATTAATTAGGAATACCAGTAAATTAAATCATAATTAAATGGTAATGAAATCAATTATCTCATTATAAAATAATAAGTTTACTGTAATGTGTTCAAAATAAATAAAAATATAAATAAAATTAAGAAAAAGAGGAGAAAAAAAAGTAAATTATTATTTTTTTCTCTTAATAAAACCGCCAAAATAAATATCCACCAAAAAATTGTATTGATATAACCGCCAAATGTTGATATCGCACATATAAAGCGCTATACAGCATTCGGTTCAACATATATGATCGATTTGCAAATTACGCTCTCTCTATATGACTTAAAAATACACAAATTGTCAAAAGAGGGTCGAGATCTCATTAACCGGTTTAACCCCACCACATGTGTGTGCCTGTGTTAAACCAGGATGTGGATTTCCAACGTCATATGTATTCCTTATGCTTAATGAATTGAGGTGAGATGTAATTGTTCGATTTGTTGATATTGCCAGAAATGTTGGCCATCATTGCTTAATCTTTCTCTTCTTTAAAAAATGATTGATTGGCTTATTTCATTAATGTCACACGACGATACCTTAGAATAATGACTTCTTAATATATTACTTCTCGTACAACATCCAGAGCTTCTATATGGACTGCTTCTTGATATGTTTTTTCATGTTTTTTGGTCCTAACTTTACCCTTTCTCTGGAATTTGGAATACGGTAACGTGGTGAAAGTGCTGAAATCAAACGGCAAGATCGATCGAATGAGTTGTGAAAAATAAACTCCATACTCCAAATTGATATTGGCAAAATTGAAGTCGTCTCTTTTGTCATAAAGTATGATAGAAAGTTGACCATTGGTGTCATATTTGAATGTCAAGAAATGACGAAGAGAAAGCTGTTTCTATTGTTTCCTTTATTTCAAGTTCTTTATGGTATATTGAAAATTTCTCGAAAACTGAGGAACGAAAGATTACGAACGTAGCTTAACGTAGGCATACGAAGCAAACAATAGGATCGTTTATTGCATGAATATCCACAGAATATAGTTATATTTCGCTACTTTACCGTTTATTGCGTGAATATCCACAGAATATAGTTATATTTCGTTACTTTACCGTTTATTGCGTGAATATCCACATGATATAGTTATATTTCGTTACTGTTTGAAAATTCGCTATTTTTTTGTACCTTGTCTTGTCTAAATCCAATCGTTGTATATAACGACTAATTCAAATACAAATGCATGCTATTTTATCTGGACTAGAACAAAACATAAATACACTCTGTAAACGAATAACAATAAATGAAATTCCACGCATTTAGTTGATACATGTATGTTATTTCTGCGGCATGCACAGCTAAGGCGACTCTATAAGTAAGATAAAAATTAGTGAGGCATACGATGCAGCTAGGTCAGCGTCTGTGTTATTTATGGGTATAAACCAAAAACAATTGATGAAACTATGATTAGGTAACATTTGTTTCGGTAAACTCGGGTTTGTAACTAGATTAACACGACGGGTGTCACTAGTGGAGCAGGAACTGCTTACCCTTCCTGAGCACCTGAGTTCATCCCCGGTTTTAGTAGGGTTCATGCTACTCGATATTTAGTTTTATATGTATGTCTTGTAGATCGTAATTTGTACTTTTGGATATTGTGTTGTCTGTTCTTCTTCGATATATGGATTCTGATTACCCCTTTGGTATTTTCAAACTCTTCTTGATTCGGCCAACTTGAATGGAATGACTATATAAAGTAAGATTAATGAGGAATGATATGAACTGCTTGCTATTCTGAATCCTCTTTCAACGGTTCTTCCGACTGAATCGAAACTCTTGTTTTGTGTTTGGGATTTGTTGTGCTTGCATGTGTTTTTGTCCAGTTTTTTTTTCGGTTTTGTTTTGTATCTTGTTTTTATCTTATTTTGCTTGGTGGGTGTTGCGCTGCTTGACCGGTTTGTCTTTCTTTGACTTTTTGGTTTTCATACTCTTCTTTCTCTAAGCAGTCATAGATTCTTATATGCTATTTTGCCACAACATTATAGGATTTTAAGGTGCAATGCTTTTGAATAAGTTAAAAATATCGTACGAAACTGGGACCAGATTAGTTGTGAACTACTATAGAGGTATATTGTTGACTCGATGTTTCATTTCCTATGTTCATTGAGGTAAACGAATAAAGATTGTAAAACAAATTTAGAATACATATGTTTTTCTGTGCTGGACATGTGGTGACATTTCCTTTTTCTAGAAAGCGAACAAATGAAGTGAACTCATCTTTATTTACATAAATTATAGGTATATATAGTAGTCAGCGCGTGGCTTTGCCAGACTACTACGTAATTCCACCTCGGATATCAATATGGAAATCAAATAATCTCAAAAGTTTTAATTTCCAACAAATACTCTTCGTCTCCGATGTAAGATGTTGAACTTTCGCCTTGCACGTTTTATTGCTCGCGGTTGGCGAATTATCTCAGTTACTTTATACGGGGTTATAATAGGGTAGCCGTTTGGGTAAATACAGTATCCTAGAATGTAACAGTTATCAGGACATTTCAGATGTGCGTCTGGTCCAATGGACCCTATTTGGCGATAACAGTTTGCGTCCTTTTTCGTGACCAAGAAATCCAGATTGAACATGAACTATGTTTTCCTCGTTGTCGATGATAACCTGTAAGATATGAATCAAGTTGTATGTTGCAAAGATATAATAAATATATAAATAATATATGATTTTGGAATATTTCAAGATTATTCATGCAAGCTTTAGCACCAGCTGTTTAGATAATCTATATTATATTTGTTGCATCAGATACATTATCATTGGATTTATATAACAACATTATGATAACTTGAACTGTGAACGAAAATATTCGATATGATTCCATTCTTATCGCTACAAATGTGATTTCGAATACTTTATAATATTTCTTAGGGACCCACCGTTTAACTTGAAAATGGGTAGGGAGGGTGGGGTGGTTATGCTATGGTTTTTTCCTAAGAAATATTTTGATGCTGAATTTTCAAGAAAAAACTATATTTGCAAGGAAAATGGAAGGAAAAAATATTATGATGCAAGATTTTCACCCATAAAAATAAAAAATTTTGATTGCAGGGTAGAAACCATAGCCCCCTTTTCAAATTAAAAGATCGGTCCCTTACTCGTTTTTATTATTATATTCTCTTACCTGGGTATGGATACAATGGTATTTCCTGTGGCCACTGTCAAATTACCGTTGGGGTTCATTGGAAGGAATTTGTATCTCATGTCAAGTTCCGTCAATTGCAGACACAACGTTAGCCATATCAGAACAATACCCTGTCTTTTGACACCAGACTGGGATGGTTGGACACTGAATTTTACGATTACACACTTTCTATAAGTCTACGCATGTTGAATTTAAAATGTATCAACAGTTGAAACACTAACACCAAAGCATCAATCAATCAATCAATCAATCAATCAATAAATATTGCACGGTCCGTGTTATTTATCTGAATGAATTTCATGATCATCGATGAGCTAAAACAATTGACGAAGGTGGGCCGTGCTGAGCATGAGCAGTATGAAACTGAGGTTCTTAAAAGAAAACGACGAGTAATAAGTGGAAATATTTTAAAATAACATTACTATCATTTGAAATATACATATGTGTAATATGTATAAAAGTGTAGAAAGGTAGATGAATGGATTTGAATCTGAGGATCCCTGAAATTCACATCACATTTTCATATATTATATAAAGTTTCCCCTTTTGCACCCAAATTAAACTTTTAACTTCTATCAATTCCATTCTCTTAAATCAAAGGGAATTAGCTATCCGGTGCCTTGACAATGCATTCTGTCATGTGCATAAGTTATTGTTTGCATGATTGACAGACAATATTCATCATATCATTTTCTAGCTTCTGAAGTGTCGATCGAGAAAATAATAAAATATTCTAGACAGATAGCATATAGCCTGTCATTGAGGTTTGCAATTAATATTTAGCATGCACAATACCAACCCCACACCACAAAGTGTGGAAAATAGAAATATCCTTCTGTGGTTTAAATGCGCACTAACTGCATTACATGTAAACAGTATGATTCTGTTTGATAAAGGCCTTTAACTAGAACAGGAAAAAATGAACCCTTGCTCCTGGCTTAGTTCAGATTCTTCAATAAAAAGTGACGGGGTTAAACTAGTATATAGAAGATTTTTCTATGGTATTTCTCTTCTTTAAAAAAAACATTAGAAAGCGAAAAGGTATAAATAAGCCTAAAAGGGATAATGTTTTACCATGGGACAAACAATTTATGGGCGAATGGAATGATTTAGTTTTCTTTACATATGAAATCAGAAATGTTCCACTCAATATCCAGTTTTACATAAGTATTATACAGCTTGATTCTCCTTAGTCAGATTATTTTTTTATCTCCCAAATCTGGCTAAATTATTTATTTGTGCGAAAATTTAAACCACAAATATTAAATAAATATGACTAAATTTGAAAAGCACCCATCCTTGAAGTACAAAAATGTATATCTATAAATAGCATTTGAGGGAAATATGTATTATGTATGCAGACTGTAATGTCACTGTGAAACCATTATTTGACCAGTGATATTCCTGTTTAAGTGTTTTGAACACCGAAATGAAAACAATATCTAAACACTTACACTCAATGAACAATTGAAGACAAATGTTGTAATAAGGTCTCCCTCAAGCGATCTTTACGTAAGTTAATAGTGTTTCATTATGTTACCGGAAGATACGTTCGTTCGTCAGTTATCGACAAATCTCTATTAATGGAATCCAGTTAGCAAAGTTCGTATTATTAATTGGCAGAACATCATCAATATACCTGGCAGTGAGATTAAAGGCTTAAGCTTCTCTATTTTTTATTGTCTATGAAAAGATGTTGTATAAATTCGGACTCATAGGAGCATAGAAAAAGTTGGAGCGGAGAGGGATATAGTTTGTTCCCATACGGATGTCTAGCTATGATTTGTTGAAAAATGTGCCATTCGAACTGGACAAATATATGTTATCGATAAGAAACTCCAACATGTTGATGACTTCATTTTATGTGTAGCACTTTTTACCTCTCGTTTCGTGCTTGACACAATAAGCTAATTCATGACCCAATACCATAAACTGGTAACGTTGCCACTATTGTTTAAAGTAAAATGTGTTGTGAATAATCTACTTTAAAGAGGAAATGAAAGTGTAAAACGTAAAAAAGTCAAATATTTGGCTAGATGAAATTTTAGAGAATTAAAATTATCTTCTTCTTTCAGTATCCATTTTTGATTGATTAAGTGAGTGAGTGAGTGTTGTGTAATGCCAATTCAACAATATTTCAGCTATATTATTGCGAGAACAAGTTAACTATCAATGAGATGATGATGAGGTTCGCTTTATTCTAGACCAACACGCTGAGTTGGATTGTTATAATGCTAGCTCACTGAAACAACAGTCCGCAGGTAGAAATATCACTCCATTCGGACACATTAATCTGATTCTGAACCATCCAATCTTTGCTCTTTCTTCGTAAAGCAACAAATACCAATTTTTAGTCCTTAGTTTGATCCGACCGGGGCTCGAACCCACGATCTACCGTACTCGAGGCGAGCACGCCAACCATTAGGCCACCGAAGCCGTCCGTTTGATTCATGTTACCACGTGAATTTACGTTTTCATAGTATGATAGTAGTTCTCCTTTGACTGCATGCAAAATTGTAGTGATATATATAGATGGTTCACATCACATGTTCATCAATTATAAAAAGTTCCCCTTTTTCCCCCAAATTAAACTTTTAACTTCTATCAGTTCCATTCTCTAAAATCAAAGGGAACTATCCATCCAGTGCCTTGAAAATGCGTTCTGTCATGTACATAAGTTATTGTTTGCATGATTGACAGACAATATTCATGATATTGTTTTCTAGCTTCTCAGGTGTCGATCGAAAATTCTCATTTTATTTTAGATAGATAGCATATACAAATGTAGCCAGTCAATGAAGTTTTGCAATTAATATTTCGCATGCACAATAGCGACCCCACACCACAATGTGTGGAAAATAGAACTATCTTTCTGTGTTTTAAATGCGTACTAATTGCATTACATGTAAACTGTATGATTCTGTTTGATCAAGGCCTTTAACTAGACCAGGAAGAAATATGAACACTTGAATGACATAGTGTTGTAATAAAAGATCGTGAACGTGCTGTACAAGACTGAAATAATTTCAAGGTTAAAATGAGGTTTAAGCAAGTCTCCATTTGATATCAATTCGGTTGTATTTCATGTTGACGATTTTAATTACGGAAGACGGATCACAACCATATTTATTTTAATAATTGCAACTCAGCTGTTTTTTTCATAAACTATAATAAAATGAAAAAAATATATCACACCGTCGAAACAGTTCCATAATTCAATAGAAAAATCATAGAAATGTGTAAATTCGATATCCCTGAATATAAATGACCCCTCCTGGCTTACTTCGGGTACTTCAATAAAAAGTGACGGGGTTATACTAGTATACAGTAGATTTTTCTAAGGTATTTCTCTTATTAAAGGTATACAGGCTGTCAAAATTGAATTGTTTTGCTTCTATTAAAAGATGCCAATATTCGATGTGTTATACTAATAACATGTTCTGAACAAGAAGCCAGGTTTAAAAAATATGCTATAATGTCGTAATTAGTGAAAGGAATTCGAATGTCTGTTGGTAAAATCGTCATTAACACGACCTAAGTATAAGTCGGCTGCTTTTCCGAAGTTTGCCGAATACTGATAACTGCTATTAATAACCAGGAAGCATGTTGCATGTAAGTTCGCTAGAATTAATATAATTTAAGAAATATATCTATGAAATTGGATCCCGAGGTAATCCGTTAATATTATATAATGGTATTTAGTAAGAATAACACTAAAATTCGGAAATACCGCTACGTGATGAAATCAATAAAAACAAACCCAAACTCTGCAAAGTGGCCCGATAAAGGAAAAAGTGTAAACAATTTGTATTGCATATATTATTGACAACACTTGAGTTAGCTTGATTATATTTTTTTTAGAAAAAACCAGACATGAAGTTCATTATTTTAGTCTCTAATTTAAAAGAGATGATCACCTAGCGTTTTCTCCTGAAAAAAAGAATATATAAAAAAACTACGATGCAATTCTACTGTTAAAATATGATTCGGCGGAACAAAGATACTAAAATATGCTTACGTGTTGAAAAATGGACTAGGTCGGTATAACATCTTTTTTTTTTCTTTTTACACAAAGCTTGCTGAATCCTCCTTTTTGTGTCGTTTTCGTATAGAATCCGTCAATGTTTTTGCTCAATTCCACGATTCGATTTGTGCCATATGCTTTCTTCATCAACAAACAATTTCGCACATGAGCAAAGGCTATCCCGAATGAGTTCACTGTCAGGTCGTATGAATAGTGCGCGGGTAAACATTGGATTTTTTACTGGATTCAAGACAATAAAACAGCGTCGTATTTCTTTCGTTCTAGGCTATTTACGTATGATATTATGAAAAATGTCAACTGCAATTAGTATAAAACATCGAATATTGGCAATTTTTAATATAAAAAAAAAACAATTCTGACAGCCTGTATGCCTTTAATTAATCAAAAAAAGGAATAGAAAGCGAAAATCGAACGACGATCGGGCAATGGTCGGTCGAACGTCGCCGAAAAGGTATAGATAAGCCTAAAAGGGGCTATTGTTTTACCATGGAACAGACAAGTTTTGGGAGAATGCAATCATTTAGTGTTCTTTACATATGAAATCAGAAATGTTCCATTCAATATCCAGTTTTACATAAGTATTATACGCTTGATTTTCCTTAGTCAGATTTGTTTCCTCCCAAGTGTGGTAAAATTATTTATTTGTGTGAAAATCTAAATCAGAAATATTAAAAAAATTATGAATAAATTTGAAAAGCACCCCTCCTTGAAGTATATCTATAACTAGTTTTGAGGAAAATATGTATTTTGTATGCAGACTGTTATGTCACTGTGAAACCATTATTTGGCCAGTGATATTCATTCTTAGCTGTTTTACACACCGAAATGGAAAAACAAATATCTAATCACTTACCCTCATTGAACAATTGAAGACAAATGTTGCAATAAGGTCTCCCTAAATTCACATTGTTTCTTTATGCTACGGGATGATACGTTCGTTCGTCAATTAGCGAGAAATCTCTATTAATGGAATCCAGTTAGCAAATTTCGCATTATTTATTGGCAGAACATCATCAATATACCTGGGAGTGAGATTATAGGCTTAAGCCTATCCACTTTTTTTTGTCTTTGATAAGTTTTTGTATAAACTCAGACTCATAGGAGTATAGAAAAAAGTTGAAGAGGAGAGGGGCATAGTTTGTTCCCATAGGAATGCCTAGCTATGATTTGTTGAAAATTGTGCCATTCGAACTCGACAAATACATGTTATCGATAAGGAACTCCAACATGTTGATGCCTTTTCAGTTCATTTTATGTGTAGCACTTTTTAACTTTCGCTTCGTGCTTGACAAAATAAGCTAATTCGTGACCCAATACCATAAACTTGTAACGTTACAACAATTTTTTAAAGTAAAATGCGTTGTGAATAATCTACTTCAAAGAGGAAATGAAAGTGTAAAAGGTAAAAAAGTCAAATATTTGGCTAGATGACATTTTCGAGAATTAAAATTATCTTCTTCTTTCAGTATCCATTTTTGATTGATTAAATGAGTGAGTGATTGTTGTGTAATGCCAATTCAGCAATATTTCAGCTATATTATTGCGAGAACAAGTTAACTATCAATGAGATGCTGATGAGGTTCGCTTTGTTCTAGACCAACACGCTGAGTTGGATTGTTATAGTGCTAGCTCACTGAAACAACATTCCGCAGGTAGAAATGTCACTCCATGCGGACACATTATTCTGATTCTGAGCCAACCAATCTTTGCTCTTTCTCCGTAATGCTGCGTTCTTAACGAAAAAGCAACAAATACCAATTTTATAGTCCTTGGTTTGACCCGACCGGGGCTCGAACCTACGATCTACCGCACTCGAGGCGAGCACGCCAACCATTAGGCCACCGAAGCCGTGCTTTTGATTGATGTTACCACGTGAATATACGTTTTCACAGTATGATAGTAGTCCTTCTTTGACTGCATGCAACATTGTGGTGATATTTATAGATAGTTCACATCACATTTTCATCAATTATATAAAGTTTCCCCTTTGCGCCCAAATTAAACCTTTTACTTCTATCAGTTCCATTCTCTAAAATCAAAGGGAACTATCCATCCAGTGCCTTGAAAATGCGATCTGTCATGTACATCAGTTAATGTTTGCATGATTGACAGACAATATTCATGATATTGTTTTCTAGCTTCTGAAGTGTCGATTGAGAATTCATTTTTAATTTAGATAAATAGCATATACAAATGTAGCCAGTCAATGAGGTCTTTCAATTAATATTTCGCATGCACAATAGCGACCCCACACCACAATGTGTAGACAATAGAACTATCTTTCTGTGGTTTAAATGCGTACTAACTGCATTACATGTAAACTATATGATTTTGTTTGATCAAGGCCTTTAACTAGAACAGGAAGAAATATGAACACTTGAATGACATAGTGTTGTAATAAAAGATCGTGAACGTGCTGTGCAAGACTGAAATAATTTCAAGGTTAAAATGAGGTCTAAGCAAGTCACCATTTGATATCAATTCGGTTGTATTTCATTTTGAAGATTTTAATTACGGAAGACGGATCACAACCATATTTGTTTTAATAATTGCATCTCAGCTGTGTTTTCATAAACTATAATAAAATGAAAAAAATATATCACACCGTCGGAACAGTTCCAGAATTCAATAGAAAAATCATAGAAATGTGCAAATTCGATATTCCTGAATATAAATGACCCCTCCTGGCTTACTTCGGGTACTTCAATAAACAGTGACGGGGTAATACTAGTATACAGTAGATTTTTCTAAGGCATTTCTCTTATTAAAGGCATACAGACTGTCAAAATTGAATTGTTTTGCTTCTATTAAAAGTTGCCAATATTCGATGTGTTATACTAGTAAAATGTTCTGAACAAGAAGCCAGGTTTAAAAAATATGCTATAATGTCGTAATTAGTGAAAGGAATTCGAATGTCTGTTGGTAAAATCGTCATTGACACGACCTAATTATAAGTCGGTTGCTTTTCCGAAGATTGTCGAATACTGATAACTGCTATTAATAACCAGGAAGCATGTTACATGTAAGTTCGCTAGAATTAATATAATTTAAGAAATATATCTATGAAATTGGATCCCGAGGTAATTCGTTTATATTATATAATGGTATTTAGTAAGAATAACACTAAAAATCGGAAATACCGCTACGTGATGAAATCAATAAAAACAAACCCAAACTCTGCAAAGTGGCCCGATAAAGGAAAAAGTGTAAACAATGTGTATTGCATATATTATTGACAACACTTGAGTTGGCTTGATTATATTTTTTTAGAAAAAAAACCAGACATGAAGTTCATTATTTTAGTCTCTAATTTAAAAGAGATAATGACCTAGCGTTTTCTCCTGAAAAAAAACAATATATAAAAAAAATTACGATGCAATTCTACTGTTATAATATGATGCGGCCGAACAAATTACTAAATTATGCTTACGTGCTGAAAAATGGAGTAGGTCGGTATAACATCTTTATTTTTTCTTTTTACACAAAGCTTGCTGAATCCTCCTTTTTGTGTCGTTTTCGTATAGAATCCGTCAATATTGTTGCTCAATTCCACCATTCGATTTGTGCCATGTGCTTTCTTCATCAACAAACAATTTCGCACATGAGCAAAGGCTATCCCGAATGAGTTCACTGTCAGGTCGTATGAATAGTGCGCGAGTAAACATTGGATTTTTTACTGGATTCAAGACAATAAAACAGCGTCGTATTTCTTTCTTTCTAGGCTATTTACGTATGATATTATGAAAAATTTCAACTGCAATTAGTATAAAACATCGAATATTGGCAACTTTTAATATAGAAAAAATTCAACTCTGACAGCCTGTATGCCTTTAATTAATAAAAAAGGAATAGAAATCGAAAATCGCACGACGATCGGGCAATGGTCGGTCGACCGTCGCCGAAAAGGTATAATTAAGCCTAAAAGGGGCTATTGTTTTACCATGGAACAGACAAGTTTTGGGAGAATGGAATCATTTAGTTTTCTTTACACATGAAATCAGAAATGTTCCATTCAATATCCAGTTTTACATAATTAATACACTGCTTGATTTTCCTTAGTCAGATTTTTTTCCCTCCCAAGTCTGGCAAAATTATTTATTTGTGCGAAAATCTAAATCAGAAATATTAAAAAAATTATGAATAAATTTGAAAAGCACCCCTCCTTGAAGTATATCTATAACTAGTTTTGAGGAAAATATGTATTTTGTATGCAGACTGTAATGTCACTGTGAAACCATTAGTTGGCCAGTGATATTCATTCCTAGCTGCTTTAAACACCGAAATGAAAAAAAAAATATATCTAATCACTTACACTCAATGAACAATTGAAGACAAATGTTGCAATAAGGTCTCCCTAAATTCACATTGTTTCTTTATGTTACTGGAAGATACGTTCGTTCGTCAGTTAGCGAGAAATCTCTATTAATGGAATCTAGTTAGCAAAGTTCGCATTATTAATTGGCAGAACATCATCAATATACCTGGGAGTGAGATTAAAGGCTTAAGCCTCTCTACTTTTTATTGTCTTTGATAAGTTTTTGTATAAACTCAGACTCATAGGAGTATAGACAAAGGTTGGAGAGGAGAGGGGCATAGTTTGTTCCCATAGGGATGCCTAGCTATGATTTGTTGAAAATTGTGCCATTCGAACTCGACAAATACATGTTATCGATAAGGAACTCCAACATTTTGATGCCTTCTCAGTTCATTTTATGTGTAACACTTTTTACCTTTTGCTTCGTGCTTGCCAAAATAAGCTAATTCGTGACCCAATACCATAAACTTGTAACCTTACCACCATTTTTTTAAAGTAAAATGCGTTGTGAATAATCTACTTCAAAGAGGAAATGAAAGTGTAAAAGGTAAAAAAGTCAAATATTTGGCTAGATGAAATTTTCGAGAATTAAGATTATCCTCTTCTTTCAGTATCCATTTTTGATTGATTAAATGAGTGAGAGATTGTTGTTTAATGCTAATTCAGCAATATTTCAGCTATATTATTGCGAGAACAATTTAACTATCAATGCGATGATGATGAGGTTCGCTTTGCTCTAGACAAACACGCTGAGTTGGATTGTTATAGTGCTAGCTCACTGAAACAACAGTCCGCAGGTAGAAATGTCACTCCATTCGGACACATTATTCTGATTCCAAGCCAACAAAACGTTGCTCTCTCTTCGTAGTGCTGCGTGCTTAGCGGAGAAGCTACACATACCAATGTTAAAGTCCTTGGTTTGATCCGACCGGTGATCGAACCCTCGATCTACTGCACTCGAGGCGAGCCCCCTAATCATTATGGCACTGATGCAATGAATGCGTTTGATTGACGTTACCACGTGAATATACTTTGTCAGCATTCCTCCTTTGACTGCATGCACAACTGGAGTCATAGTTATAGATAGTTTTTTGGTGGAATAAGTAGAAGAACCGGGAATATACCTGTCTAAATATTGATTCTTCTGAATTTCTGGTATCCAATATAAAGTAGATAATTTACAATTTTCTTCATTTATCGGAATATTCAGTAATGACATGAATGACTTGTGATTTGCCAAAATGTCTTCTTTGTCAAAACTAGTATTTTTGTAAGGTTTACCAGAGTTCTTGGAAAAACGAAGTTCTTCATGTTGCTCGCTTGGCGTTAAACAATCACTCACTTCATTACTCTTTCTTATTTACCAAACCTTATTTCTTGTGGTTTTTGAATATGTGTATGATGTTTACCTATTTGAAAATAAGCATGTCTGTAAGCTCAACTGGCCGAAATGGCCAAATAAAGTATTATCATTTAGTGTCCGTCGTCTGTTATCCATAACTTTTCATGTTACAATTTAATTTTGTTCTTAGAAACTGCTAACCAAATGTTTTAATTAACTATTTTATCAAGGTATGGGAGTATTTAATAGCGCGTGCACATATAGTACATTTTTCCACAAAACGGAAATGGATCAACGCTTACCTCACCATGATTAGACCCAAAGGGTCATGTAAGGTATTATCACCACGTTGCGTCTTTAACATTAACATTGGAGGGATGTAGGAGAGGTGTGTATTTAGTGCCGTCTTAACGCATGGGAACGCTGGGCAGTTGCCGGGGCCCACGAGGATAGGGGCCCCATGCTTATCAATGTATGTTGTGTACTTTATGGTTTTCTAATGCTTAAACACTGACCGTGTTCGAAATAACAATACAATATATATATGTTTAATTTTATATACATGTACAGTTTTATTCCTATGAGTGGTTGTGTAGGTATGGGCCCCAGTGCACTGTTTTGCACTGGGTTCCGTGATGCTGTTAAGACGGCCCTGCTTCTATTGTTATTATCCTAAGAGCAGTAGAGAGGATATACGCATGTAAGATGCTACAGTAACGTTGTTATTCAGCAGATAAACAATGCAAATTAATTTGTGAAGAAAGAAGCTTTTAGAACACATCTATAAAACATGTATTTAAAGAAAATTGTTCATACGCTGATTATTAAATGAAAATGATGGTATTACATGACGTTTACTTATCCGGAATATTTACACGTCAGCAATCGATATTACAAAAACCCTACGTTCTTTAGGTGCTTTAAAATAATCGTGCTTTAGCATTTGCGTATTAAATTTATTTTAAATGCAAGAGAAAAATTGTATCCCGAAGACCTTTTAAATTTTAACAGTCAACAAACTTTATCATTAAATACGATATTTTCATATGGTAAAAAATACAGGGATTGAACGTAGCAAGAAAAATCACATATAACTCGGAAATGGGAGGGGGTTCTTGCTTATTTGGCCTTTCAATCTATTCGCACATTTTATTAAATGAAATTCAACACTTTGCCACACACTTTTCTTGAAGAATAGGATATCCCCAATCCGCCGGTTCATTCATTACTTGTATTGAACATCGTTATCCCGTTCTTCTGTTCGGTTTTAGTGGTCACGATGCTACTTTCTCTTCAATGTGATCACGTGACCTCTTTTATTGATTCCTGATATTATTGTTTTTCATTTTGAGTAGATCACACATAATTTTATTGGTTTATGGCTTAAATGAGTAAAATTAATGCATTGTCGGGTGTATTCATCCAGAAAGTAAAAACACGCTTTG
Source organism: Bathymodiolus brooksi (assembly GCA_963680875.1). NCBI lineage: Eukaryota > Metazoa > Mollusca > Bivalvia > Mytilida > Modiolidae > Bathymodiolus > Bathymodiolus brooksi. The sequence goes on along the minus strand of OY804580.1, from coordinate 35,196,839 downwards.
CTTTATGGATTTTCAATTGATGGACATCCTTAACATGACTGTGTACAATACTTTGGCACAAACTATCAAAAAGAATATATATGTGCCACATGACGTACTTGAAATCATTTTTGTAGTCACAATCTACCAAAAATGGGGATTTTTTTGATTCTGGATTTTTTCCAGATTTTCTCTTCTTTTCTTTTAATGATTAAGCTACTTCAGATTATATAACATATACAGGTGTCACCAAAAAGAGCAATGTATTAGCTAACGTATTACTACATGAGGTTTAATATTTCATCACACAAATCCTGTAAAACTCGAAAATATTACCCCTACCCCTACTAATTTGAGCCAAATATAAGGTCATTTTAAAAAATTACACTTTACTATTCAACAGAGCATTATTTTGGTATAAATTGGATGTCACTATATGCAATGGACAAAATTTAGACAATCTAGCTTATTTTGTAGTAAAAATCTGATAAAAATTGACAATTTAGGATATTCAGATTTTTCAGTTTTTCTTGAAATTTATCTTTATTATCGTTCTGAAATTTGATTTATTATCTTAACACAACATATATTGGTCTTATTAAAAATACAAATGTTATAGCTTACGAATGAGCACCAAATATTGCTGATTCCCTGTAGAACAAGTCACCTCAGTTTAAAAATACCACCCCTACCACTTACAAATCATGAAACTAAACCATGTGTCACTACAATTTAGAAGTTGCATCAGCACATCGTTGTGCAAGACAATCTAGCTTTGTAACACTTGCATCTATTGGAACAACTTTCCTTCTTGCATTCTTGTTTGGAAAGACGATGCAATCGCCGAAAGTGTTGTCCAGTTTGGTGTTCAATAATATTCCTCTGTCCCAATTTTCCACTCCCATTCCTGTGCTAGGTATGCCTTGTACACAATGCATGACCACCTTGATGTGCTGCTCTTTTTAATATGTATGTTCGAGCAACGCTGCTCTGGTTGGTGGAATGGTGTCAAACTTGCGTTGCTTCCGGGAAAACATTTCAAAACGTGCTTTGTTCACGGCAAACGTTGTCGTAGTCCTGTCGGACATGATGACTACAAAAAGCTTCAATGCACTCTATGTCCTGGTCACCGATGGCAGCAGGTATTTCGACCAAAGGAACAAACGTATCTGTCGCATCATCAAAGGTTTCCCATGCTGTTCGCTTACTTTTTCCACGAAATGCTGATACCGTGTCACAACAAGTAAGCGCATGGAAAAATGGTAAACGTGGGCCTAGTGCATTTGATATCGCATGAATCGGTATCCCTCTGAGATCTATGCCTTTACCAAAAACTATTCACAATTTATCTATCTTAAGTTTCTCGAGCATAGAAATAGCTAAATCAACATCTGTGTCAGTACTGGTAACGATGTTTTCAATCCGTGAACGGTCGTGTGTTTTACATGAACAAATATCCTTGTATCCGCCTCTTCGTGATTGCAAGAACAAAAACCTGATCGGTTAATATTGCTATTGCTAAGAACGTTTCCACAATGTGCAACACATACTAATTTAGGCGGATGTACAGATGTAATCCGTTCTGCTAGGAAGGAAGCCAATTATGTCTTAAGCGCAGCAAATTGTTCCAGGACTTTGATGTCAGACCTGAACCAACAACCTTCCACCAGATTCCTGTTCCTCGTTTCTTCCGTATTTGTGATTTTAAACTATTCAAATATGATGTCAACCATCGAACATTTGCTTGCCTGGCTCTTGATATGGCAGAATGACATGATTCGCATAAGCTTCAAACGTTTATGTGGAGTTTGGAATTCACCAACCAAGATACTCTCTTCCCGAGGTTCTTCTGTTGGTAAGCCACCTTTTGGCATAAATAAGCAACCCCAGATAAACAGAAAATGGAGTTTCACGTTCAAGAGAATGTCTTGGACTGTCCTGTTGTTGATATTTGGATGATAGTTAAACATTAACAATTGTGCAGTGGTCAAGTCAGACTTGCACCTATCATTTTACAACTGGTACTTTATATCGGGACCATGTTCAATCATTTTCACAAGGTGAAGCAAAGACGAAGGTATGCTTAATTGAATTTCGTCCGCTGAAAATGATCCCATGAACGTTGATTTATGCTTTGCAAGTCTTCTTGTATTAATTTAGCTGTCTTTGCCATGTACATGTGTATAGTGTCACTCTAGTCACATGCTAACGCAATTGTCGGTTCGATATCTTTTTCAAATATCAAAAGCAAATCTCTGCCTTTAGTATGCGTTTTCAAACCAGGAATTTCATTAAGTAATTATTTCTCTCTCTCTCTCTTGTAAAGCGCCATAAGAAAAACAGGATGGTATTTGAACTCTTGTGCAATAACATCTCCAGCACTTAACTTTGCTAGCAACTGTTCTTCTTCGAGAGTTGCAAACACAATCTCATAACTTTTGATCAAGTTTTATAGGCATTGCCTCCCCAAATCAGACATTGGAGAAAGTTTATCATACAACATTAAAACATGCCAAAATGAGTACTTGCTGAGCAATCTGGACGGTCTATACCTCTCCTGCAGAATTTGGTAGATTCTTCTATTCTTGTTGAGGGAACTTGTAAAAGTTTAGTGTTATTATATTTTAATCGGCAACTGTTATGGTATTTGCCTTCTAAGCGTCGAATATCCATTGGAATAGGCAACGCATTGACTTTACTGAATAATGGAATAGCTTTTGCTAACAGCTTTGATCCGTAATGAAAGCGGGAGGTTTGGCGCTTTAAAATCTGATTCAACCCACCATTTCTTTAGAAATGCCTGTTTATATACTTATGAGTTTTGACTTTCTCTTTGTAAGATTGTTCGGAGTTCGGTAATTTTGTTATTACCATTATCTGCAGATGGTATCAAAGATCCAATAGTGTCACCCTGACACAAACAACATTTAAACCAATCAGTGTCCCAATTACCTGTTGAGACAGATGAAAAACGAATTATTTTTCCAACATTTTGAAATAACAAATTAATATAATTCAAAATTCAACACAACACAATTCCTTAGAAAAAATGATATTTCAAAACAGAACTCTACCACAAATAGTAAGACTCAAAACAAGTAGATATCAGTCCGAGGGATTATCCTTTTACCGCCTATAACTGCACTTTATTTTATGGGATTCGACTTAATGCAGCATATGTTTGAATACCTATGTTCAGTCCGATCGTTTATCCTGTATAATTTAACTCCAGTGCGATCTGTATGCCATCTGGAGGAACAAGGCCCCATCTACTTGGCTCAGCTATCCCGTGTTGGCACATCCTGTCAATTCAGGTACGACTTTATGGAATTCAAAGGGACAGCAATAAAATATGTGGGAGCACTTTGAACAAATGCTGATACAGAACCCCATGCCGAGATATTTGACAGTGATGTATACCAATGTGCCCAGGTAGTGCAAAATAAATCACTCTTTTCATATTTGTTCTGTTATAAAGATTGGTTTTAGTCAAATAATAAAAAATAGTGAAACAAATGTAGCTGAATAACATATGGCCGACTTCCGGATGGACAGGTACTGAACATGTTACTACTATATGGATTAAATAACATATGTGCGGGGATGGGTGCTTGTATCATTAAGTGCACGATTTTGCCATATTTCGGTTTTAAGAAGCTCCATTTAAATGATCGTAGCTTAAAGTTACCATCATACCAAGATCGTTGATGTCAAATTAGGTGAATTCTTTGTTCCCCATATTTCTCGTTTTAAAGAAAGATTTGCTAAACGCCAAAAAGGCAACGAAGCGGTCTTTTCAATTGCAAACTCACACATATCAGCTTAATATTATATGCTTCAGCATTATCGGGTAAATTGCTATCGAAAACAAATGACGAAGATGATATTAACATAAAAATAATATTTGGGAAGATGGTAGTAGCTTTTATTTTATACGGCAAGTTTTGCATATTTTTCTTGCGATTTCAAAAGGCGCATTTAAAGGTGAACATCTATTTGTGTGTAAAACGTGCTAACATTTAATTGAAGTAATGTGCAATAAGTACAACTTTAATTGTTGGAAACGTTTACTAAAATACTGTTTTGGAAGCATGTTGTGTTTGAAATTGACTCCCATTTCATGAGACCGTTAGGTAGCAACTTGCTTTACGGGATATGTTCCACTTGTCGTAAACACTTCCCGCTCCTTTCCTCATTCATGAATTATCACCGGATTTGTAACTAGATTAACACGACGGGTGCAACTAGAGGAGCAGGAACTGCTTACCTTTCCGGTGCACCTGAGTTCAATCTTAGAGTAGGTCCATCATATCGGGAATTTATCGAAAATGGTCAGGAACCGGTTCTTGTTTAAACGGACAATGTCTACGATTTTGTAAGATTTTTTAAATCGGAATTTTTCTCCCAAACTTGAACAGATGTGAGTAAGAATTCATCTAAAACAGACAAAAACACCGAAAGTGGTTTTCACGAAATATTTCGGGAAAAACGTGTTCACGAGCAATTTGTGTCTGGGCTACTCTAATTCAAGTCAATCAAGATAACTCCGCCTCTGCATGATGAACTGCGCACGCGCGGAATCGGTTTGTTGATGAAAATGTCTTCTGTCGGAAAATCTAACCGTGGAAGAAAAGCGACTTGGACCGAAAATGGACAATAATTTGCGTTTTGATTGATAAATTGTGTTCTTATCAGTACATATGTGTAATTTATCATTAAGCATGTCTTTGATTTGATAAATCTGGGTCAATACGTTCTCTGCTATCAAACAGGGTCATGAATAATTAATGAGATTGGTCAGCAGACGATCAGAAGTAATTTGTTTAATTACATCTAATTAAGAAAATTTCTGTTTATCTGAGATGGTTATTTGGTCATTTTAATGATTTATCTATCTTATTTTCAAGTTGTTGTCAAGCTTAAAAATTATGAACAAAATTATGAATAATTGGAAACACTGTCACTTTAAATTATCCCGATAGCTATTGACAGCTTTTTTTGTTTGCAGCACCCATACATCAGATATATTCTGATAGGAAACACAAGGTGTGGAATATCGTATCAATTGAGAGATACATACCCTTTATGCACCGCTACTGGAATGGTGTTAGGAAAGTTAATAATGTGAACATTTAAGTCATGTAAAGTTTCGTTCTCAATCGATCCTAACTAACAATCCAAGGACTAGGCCAAGTCTTAAAGTAGACTAAGATATATGGTATCCGCTTTATTTCAAGTTCAAGAGATAGATGCGATCACTATATAATCACTAAACATTAAATTCTTCAGTAAGACGACATAATCTACATAGAGGAATATACAGTGCCAGGTCATGTGGAGTAACATTTATTTACATTTTTTATCCGAAATGCAAGTCATATCTCCCAGGGGTGTGATAACCTGATCCTTATTACATGGGGGGGGGTGTATAATAATGTGTGCCGTATTACATGGGTGTGTAATATGGATTTTTCAAAATGGCGGCCGAACATTTTGCATGAAATCGAGTATTTAGCTTTTCACAATTATTTGTCTTTTTTTGGAAAATCTTTTTTCTTTTCTTTCGAAATTCACGTTTTCTGATCCGATCAGTATTCGTTATTAATGTATCGTTGTTTACTTCCATCTTCTGCTACTGTCAAAATGGATTACGAAGAATACATGGAAACTGCTCGTTATGCAACGAATGATGACACTCCTTTATGAACCAAATATTGAATCATCTTGTGTTGTTGTATAAAAGGTGTAACCGTATAAGGATTATGTCTCTAAATACATATAATAACAACGTAGATATAATATGACATTATTGCGTCATATCCCAAATCAACCTACATGGTTAAAACCGTTTCTGAAAACGATCAGCTCTCATAAATATGAAGAAAGACGCATTGAAGTATATGATAAATAGGTTATGATATGTCATTTTTCATATCACATGCTATATCAACCCTCGACCCATATTAGCCCTCTGGCTTTCGGCCCTTGGGCTAATATGGCCGTCTCGGGTTGATATGTGATATGAAAAATGTCATATAATAATCTATATTTATTTACATACTTGTTAGGTAAGTATCCCGATGTTTTTTGAAGGTGTCCTGATACTCATTGGATAATATGAACTGATATTGCAGAGCTTACGTGTCCTATCAGGATTTCTTAAACATATTTTTAAAATTATTTGGCTTTGAACGTACACGATGAAGATTATTCCAGATTCGCGTCGTGTGCTTCTATTTTGTATTAATTGATTACTGTTTATGTAGTATCTGCCTTTGTATGGGCATACATAAGTAACACCCTCTCAAGGGTCAGGGTTCTTTATTGTTAACAAATCAGTAAATACTGATATATAACACTGAGATAACAATTTAAACATATTAAATAACACATCAATTATAAAATTGTCACATAATTAAGTATAGTACATATCATAGAGCACAATGTGTTATAACAGTAACTTTATCCTAATCTATCTATCAACAAAATAGAAATACTTTCTACTAGTTTTTTTATTTATATTTCAAACACTTTATTTAGATAAAACATATATATACATAATAAAATACTACATAAGTAGTAAACAATATTTTTAACACAATGTTATAATTATATTTTCATTTTCAGTATTTAGTAGAAGGTTACATCTAATACAGTATCCATTACATAATATATTTTATTAATTAAATTTAATAATAGGAAACCTTTCACATTCTGCAAAAATTCTCAGCTTTAATGGAGATAAAAAATTAATATATAATATATTTGAATTAACATTTTTCTTTTCAAATTATTTAACATTTCTATTTAACTGTTTTACAATAGAGATATATAATCATTACAATTACACTTTTTATTTTATCATTACTAATATCAATTTCTTGGAGCATGATATTTAAAAGATTTAAACAAATAATATGATACTTTATGCAAATTTCTTTGACAATTCGGCAATGTCATTGGTAAATGTAGATGTGGTATTTTTCTCTAACTTTTCTTAACCCCGCCCACCAAAGCAGAGGGTGGTATTGCAAGGATATACCACATCCCACAATACCACCCTCCGTAATACCACCCTCCATAATGCCACCCGCCGCAATACCACCCTCCGAAGGGAATTCAGAATAATATAAAACATACTGCCTTTGGTTGAGGGTGTTACGGTAGATTATCACACTCAGAAAAAATATCACCCTCGACTTCGTCTCGAGTGATATTTTTTTTTGTGGTAATCTACCGGAACACCCTCAACTAAAGGCTGTATGTTTATGATGTCATTTGACAAAGCAAATATCCAATTTTTGATTAATAATAGCAGTTGTGAGTTAAAAGTACATTAAAAAAAACAAATCCCTAAAAGTTTCCACTTCATTACAGTAAGCACATTTATGCGTTTTAGAAATATTATATTTAAATATTAGAATATTAACAGGTAGAATTTCATGAATACCTCTATACATAACATCTCTAGAAAACTTGTCTATAAATTTATCAGAAACATTTTTGAATAAAACAGAATAATCAATATCTACATTTCTTTCAACTATTTTTATAACATGATAATCACTATATAATAATAGATTATATAAAGATTTTGTACTATGTTGTCCTAATACACTGTAACTACATTTATCCTTGAAAATATTCAATACTTTTAAACATTTCTTATGAAAAGGTGACACAAGGTCACTATGTGGAACAGATAGTGACGCTAAATCAAAATTTCTTAATTTGTAGCCTATCCAGTAGATAGAAAATTTAACAAATTTTACCTTTCTATCGAGAATAATATCTTGCATATGTTTTAAATGTAAAGCATACATATTAAATGTTTACAATATTTAAACCACCTGAGTGTTTAGATAAATACATAGTATTACGGGCCAATGGCTCCAGTAGTGGAAAAAAACACCGGTTCTACGGCAATGGCACATCCCCATAGCAACTCCCTAACCGGAAGGTGCAGCGACGTCACAGTCACGTGACCGGATGTATGACGTCATCGTATCGACGTCCTACAGAACGAGGCATGCCGGGAAGTGAATTTCATATATTGGGGCCTTTCCGAGGGGGTAGGGCAAGGTCATCAAGTGCAAAAAATTAAAGTTTTTGAAAGGTAGCCATGTAGTAAGTCAAATAAAAGTTCTTGACGAGTAGGATTCGGATTTCATATTTTGGGGCCCTTCCGAGGGGGTGGGGCAAGGTCATCAAGGGTAATACAATAAGGTTTTATAAAGGTAGTCATGTAGCATATCAAATGAAAGGTATTGACCAGGCGGGTTTCGAATTTCATATGTTGGGGCCCTTCCGAGGGGGTGGGGGAAGGGCATCAAGTACAGATTTTTTTTTGAAAGGTAGTCATGTAGTATATCAAATGAAAGGTTATCGTGTCTATTATAGGTGTCCTGGGGGCATATATGTGTAGTAAATGGAAACAAATGTGTAATGGGAATAAGTGTCAGTTATTGTACGTGAAATGATAACAATATTTCAGCACCATAGCAGAAACCGAAAAAGGCAAAATACCCCACATAATGAAATTCGAATTTAGTCCATAACAACATTTCCAAACAAGTGATTTTAAAGTAATTCTGTTGTGTTGTTTTCATGTTATTGAACGGAAACCACTTTTTGACGAACGGACGGTAAAATTGAATGCCCCCGTCGCCTAAAGGATGGGATATAATAAAAATAAAAAATATGTTGAAGTGCAACTAATTTTCAACGATTCTGTAGAGGCGTTATCGATCTATTCTAGTTGAAATTTGTGCATGAAAAATTACAACATAAAACTTCAACTTGCACGAACCTAATTCGGACTGGCCTGATTTACTTTTTCGGCAAGACCTTGTGTTCAGCCAAATATCAATTACGAACAATAAGAAGTGTAGTCTATGTAAACATGTAACATGCATAACTACATCATGTAATGACATAGTGTAACTAAATAAGGGTAATAACAAAAATATGGAACTCCGAACAATCTTACAAAGGGAAAGTCTAAACCCATAAGTATATAGATAGACAAAATCAGTCAACAACCGGAAAACTGTGAAAACCGTAATGACCCTTACTTGGTACAGGCATTTCTAAAGAAATGGTGGGTTGAATCAGATTATAAAGCACCAAACCTCCCGCTTTCATTACGGCTCAAAGGTTCCGGCTGTCACTATAACAGTATTTATAACAATGAGGGACGTACCTACGGTTTGAGGCTTAGATAACTCCAACGTACAATGACATACGGAATAGATTATTATACGATTGGAACAACTTGATGCTACTTTGGCAAAGTCAACATAAAGGGATACACAAGCTACCTTTGTAAATCATTTATTAATAAAACATTGACGGACATTTTAGTAAGACAATTGTCTCACTTGTCTCAATGTTAGTTACGGTCTTGGCAAATACATACAATTCATATATAATATTTGATTTAAATACATATAGAATGTACTTTTAAAAAGCGATCAATATATTAAAAAAAAACTAATAACGTAGCGATTTGATTTGATAGATTTGATATTTGGAGTTTAACGCCACTGTCAGCAATATGTCAGTTATATCATGACAACCAGTTTTAGTGGTAGAAGAAGCCGGAGTACCCCGAAAGAACCACCGATCTTGTAAACTTTATCACTTGCGGTTGCAAATCGAGTGCACCTTTTTTGTTATTTATAAAGGCGGGCGCGAACCCACACCGTATTGCTGATAGGCTTGTATGAGCTGTTAGGTAATCCAACTACCTAACTCATTGAACCACCCGGGCACTTGTAGCGATTTGGGCTACCCATTTGTTTACATCTGTATCTTGTTCGTTCATTCACGAATCAGATCAAGTGAGACAAGTTCTCTATCATTAAAATAATATGGTGTAATTTCACAGTAATAACATTTAAAAATACCGACCTAGATATACCTGAATTAAATGCTCAAGTGATTCACTCACTCAGGTATTATGAGCGTGCATCCAAAAAGGGGGAGGTTTAATCGGAAAATAAGATATCGTTGTGAAATTTGTTAATGTCAATAAATAATTAAAAACAGTTAATAGAAGTGCAACTTATAGTTATTAGAGTTAATTATCAGTCTCAGTTGGTCTATATGTGTGGAAAGTATTGTCAGTAGTTTGCCGTCGTTATTCTCTATATGTACAGCCACATCGCTCAATGTCCAGTGTTCGTCTGTCTAATCCTGCACGAGCAAATTAACATTTCCCGCCAAAAGAAACAACAAATGAAATCCGTTTCAAATATGACCCCCATAATTATTTACATGAACATGACTGAGGAAAAAGTACTGAGAGTAAATTTATAAGTATCTAAGGGTAAAACCATAAATAAAAAGACTCTGCAAATGTTAAATAAATCGTTTTCAAATACTAATTTTAATACTAATTTTATTTATAAGAATATTATACAATTAAATGTATATTAAATACGAATTTAATAAATGGTGAACATATCACTCTGCTACACTTACATGGAAGATCAGTCAACGTTTCGAGAGTTTGTGGTCGCCATCATCATTGGTCAACTGTTACAGAATATTTGTATCACAGATGACCACGGATATGTTCCTTTTGTCATGAACACAATACCGTCCTTCTACCTTGTTCCTCACTTGTCTACGAATATCAACGAGTGTTAACGTGAGTAAGATGACACTAGAACATGAAGTTACTTAATAATTAGAAAATCCATTACTTGTCCATTAGATACTTTATGAGTTTATTCATAGTGCAATGAGTGTTCAGAACTTCACTGGTCAGAATATTTATTTTCAAACATTCCAAGTCAAGACAAATAAAGTACAATTACAATACTAACAAATTTCTTTCCCGAATATTCGTTTTCATGTTTATAGAACAATTCATATATGAATACACAGATCCTAAGATATTTAATGTCATATATAATTACATTGTCGCACACTTAAGGTGTATATACTTCCTTTTGAAATGAATCGTCTTCCTGTGGAAAAGTTTTGAAACCCGCCGCCATTTGCATAAAGTGAACAGAAAGAAAGTAAGTTAACTTTATTGTTAATAGAAAATACTCATAAATCATGGATTGATTGATTGGTGTTTAGCACACACATTATCAATATTACAGATATATCGTGTAAAATATAAAACGTAAATCAGAGGGTGATTTTTTAAGAAGAAGAAAAAGAAACTTTATTAATTAATATTCTTAAGCCTTCGTTAAATGACAAATGACTTTAAAGATTGTCGTTAATCTTACAATGACTTTAAAGATTTTTATTAATCTTGTAACAACTTTAAAGATGTTCATTAATTTTATAGGTAATATATTTTACCGCGGAAACGTAACATCATAGTGTCCCTTTGTATTGTTAACGTCACACTATTGTTAACGTCATATATATACACTTGTAAACATTGTACCTGAAGATCTGCAACAGCAGTGAAAACGTTAGTACAAGAATGTGATGAAAAATCCGTTTTTTTCTTCTTTTACTAATTTCTTATATATATATATTTATGTATATACAAAGAAAAAAGTTAAGCACCCTCATGTTTTTTTTTAAATGACAAATGATACGACAAGTATCCCGAGATTACTGACCAGATAATCTCAAGAACGCAATGGTGACCTGTTAGGACATTACAGTGGCTGTAAGAAACCACAAGAAAAATGTTAATTGAATGAATATTTAATCACAATATCACAAGGCCAGTTTTTGCAGTAAAACATGTCCATTTTAAGTATTGACCTTCACAGTTCAAAAAGCACGATAATATTGCCATTTCACTTTCAAAACGTCACTTATGAATCACTTGACCACTTCTATTGCTAAAAGTTCAGTACCGGGTGCAACCCCACGTGCTTGGATGACGACCTCAAGCCTGCGTCTCATCCCTCCAGTTAGACGTCGGATGTCCTGTTGTGATAGCTGCTGCCATTCCCGATGCAATGCTGCTTCAAACTGACGAATGTGTTGCACAGGAGGTTCCTGGGCCTGTATACGACGGCCTAACATGTCACAAATATGCTCTATGTGATAAAAGTACGTCCTGGCCAATGAACAGAAGTCACGGCTTCGCTTTGGAGGTAGGCGTTATTGCTCTTGCACGATGAGACCTGGCGTTGTCATCCATATACACAGGCCTTGTATCTAGTGGGTAGTTGTCGAAATGGGGGACAACAACTGGTTGCAAGACGTCACTGATGTACTGATCACCAGTTATGTTGCCTTGTATGGTGACTAAATCCAGCGTGCAGCCATGAGAGATACACCCCAAAGTATTTCTGAGCCTCCACCGTAAGGGACCGTTGACTGGATGTTACTTGGGGTATAGGCTGTATTTGTGTGTCTCCAAGCCCTCATCCGGTCCTCGGTTACGCGAAGCAGAAACCGGCTTTCGTCTGACCAATGGATCTTGCGCCATGTCCTTAAATACCAACCAAGTCCTGATAAACACCATGCCAAACGTGATCGTCGATTTCGGTCTACCAACAGTGGACGCTTAATGACTCTCCTTGACTTAAGTCCCGCTAATGTCAGGCGGTTTCTAACTGCTCTTGTTGACAGACGTCTATTAGGCAGCCAGTGTTGTTTGAGTACGGGACCAGTTGCGAATGGCATTCGTCTAACCAAACGCTGCGATTCCCTATCGTCACGATCAGATGTTACCCGTGGTCTGCCGTATCTTGGCAGATTTTTCACATTGTTGACTTGTGTGTTTTTTTCTCACCAGTCGGCTGACTACAGTATAGTGGTAGCCATTCTGACGTCCAATAGCTTTGAAGGACATCCCTGTTGTATTCATGCCGATTATGTGCCATTTTTGTGCTTCTGATATTCGCCTTCGTACCCTGCTTACTGAGAATGAATATTTTTTTTTTAAACACCGGATTTAAATACCCAAATTCGAAGCGTGATCATACTGAATTTTGAGTAATGCGTGAGAGGCAGGGTTCACGTGCATGATTAGTCGATATTAAACATAATGGTCACACCTCTTCGAGCACATCTTTTTAATGGAACATTGTTCTTGCTATAATCAATATAAATATTAGAATCTAAACTTAGTGTAACTTATTATGTTTTAATATATCAGGGGGTGCTTAACTTTTTTATTAGATAAAAATATATGTCAACAATCCAAAACAAATGATTAGATATTTATAATTCATCTAAAAATAAAACCTTGAATATCAATTATTAATTTAATGATGATAATTGTCAACCAAGGACAACCAACGAAAGCCTTTCTGCTTATCGCACCGTGAACAAATTAAAACATACATTTCTTCAACAACAAAATCAATAGAAATAAGACATATTTCTGTATAGAACAATCGGGTTATATGTATTAATAACATAATTTATGGATGATTTTATTTATCATATATAGAGATAAATATATCTTATGTATAATGTGTAACCATAGCAACACAACAACCACACCGAGATATTGATGTAAGCAGGATGGACATAAATATGCTTATAAATATATGAATGAACGCGTCCTATTTTGGCTCTTAAGATTTAACTGTCAAATGCAAAGAATCTAAAAAAATATATTTTAGCATGTCGAAGCAATGTTCTGTTTAATCTGATCTCTCTATGGCTAGACATCAAGTAGAAAAGCACAAATAAATATGGCATGAAATTCATCTCCTGAGAATGCGAATCACAAGTTATTAATTCGAATGTTTTTACAATGATCATGGTCAGTCAGCAATTATTTAAATCTAAATAGGAATATGGATAAAATATCTTTCTTATCAGGTATTTTCCCTAGAAAAGTGATTCTTGAACAAATCTGGATTATGTGCAACACTTGCATGCCCAATATACATATAGTGCTGTGTTAACCTTTAATCTAAAACTAGTGTCATCTAATACACCTGGTCCATCCACACCCAAGAGAACAGTCATTTAAACATTATTATTTCCCTGAGATCAAATTTCGCCAAATAAGATACCATTCATGTTTGTATTTCTAATTTATCATGGCATCCTCTCAGTTCCCATCAACAATTATAGCAATGCGATTAAAGTTACAACATGTTGAACACTCAGCCTTTGCAAAAACACAATTATAAAGGTATTGTTTCACTGAGCATCCCCGTACACCAGAAATTGATGGTGGTGTACCGTATATGGTGGTTGTTTGTATCGTAAAAGCGAAAACATTTATAAAAGTATTGTAGTATGACTGTTAAATAGTAGAATGAAGAAAAAACACATGACCATCACGAGAAAATGTAAGTCCTGCAAAAAACTCAAATTATATCAAAAGATATAGATGAAAACGAATTAAACGACATGTGATATGCTATATAGCGCCTATATTTGGTTTTATTTTGGAGCTATTGGCTGATTTGAACAAAAGAACGCCAAATATAAACACGGTCAATATTTCACAAGTTAAGAGATATCGTAATCTACTATATGTTAGTATTTATTGAAGTCACTCAACTATAGCGTTTTTTTTTAAACTGCTCAACTTATTTACAGTATCAAATGGGCAATAAAACGTTATTTCTTTTATTGTTAAAGTAACTTTGATTACAAAAATTGTATCGGGATTTAAATTGACATTCAAAACCACCTGTATCTGTTTTATTGTTAAATTAATATTACAATCTGAACAAAGACAGATTAATCAAGAATAACAGTTAATTCAATCATAATTAAATAGTAATGAAATCAATCATCTCCTGTTAAAATAATAAGCTTACTGTAATGTGTTTAAAAAAGTATTTGTGTTCGTCTTTTAATAAAACCGCCAAAATAAATATCCACCAAGAAATTACATTTATATAATCGCCAAATGCTGACACTGCAGATATAAAGTGTTATACAGCATTCGGTTCAACACTTATGATCGATTTGTAAATTACGGTCTCTATATGACTTAAAAATACACAAATTATCAAAAGAGGGTTGGGATCTTATTAACTGGGTTAACCCCACCACATGTGTGTGCCTGTGTCAGACCAGGACGTGGATTTCCTATGTCATATGTCTTCCTTATGCTTAATGAGTTGAGGTGAGATGTGATTGTTCGATTTGTTGATATTGCCAGAAATGTTGGCGGTCATTGCTTAATCTTTCTCTTCTTACCCTTATTTACAAGTTGATTGATTGGCTGATTTCATTAACGTCACACGACGATACCAAGTTTACAAGATCATATTACAATGTCAAAAGTGTTATGAGGGAACGTTCAAAGAAACCAATGAAATCATAAGAAGCCGTCAATCGAAGGACAGACAATACAAAAGCCGTGAGAAAGATACAAAAAGGACAAAGAATAATTTGCAAAACAGTGCAATTGTAGCTTAAGGGCAACACGAATCCAAGTAATCCCGGGGTGAACTCATGTGCTCCTTTAGGGTAGGCAGTTGTTGCTCCACTAGTGACACCCAAGGTGTTACTCTTGATAAAGATCAGTTATAAGCTATGTAATTGTAAAAGTACTTCATAAATTTAGAAAGTATACTTAATATGTGATACAAGCTTGAATATATCAAAATGAATAATCAGGACAGGTACTGCAATAACCACAAGAAAAATGCATGTACTCCAGATGAATAAACAGTCCCTGCTCTACTAGTAACACCCAACGTGTTTCTCTTGTCAATAATCTGGTATTAAGTCATGGATGAGGAAAGAACGACTTTGCGATTTCGGCAAAGTTAACATATAGTTAGTCATGGTACGTAACAGTTAGGCATGTCAAGTCTATGATGACTTCAACTTAACCACTGAGAACCATTGGTGTAGTAGTTTTCTGGTTAGAAGTAACCATCTGTCAAGAAATCATGATAGGAACCACAAGCTCTGGAATAGTAAAAGCACACATTACATTCGTCATTTATTTCATATACTAGTTCCCAAAAACTTATTTGCATAACATTAATGTCTTTATTTTATCTGGCCAATTTCTATTTTTTCTTTCCATATAATTAGATGCTGTGATGGAAACAGACAATGAGCTAGAAGAAAAGAAGAAATTAGACGAAGTGAGAATTTCTATTAGAAATTGCAAAACTGAGACAATGAGTAGAGACGAAACATCTTACATATTCATTTGCATTACTTGTTTTTATTGGTGATAGGTTAGAATTGAGTAAGACATTTGTCACAATTCGTCAATTGCCGAAAATGTGCTTATTTTTTTGTTTTTCATTTTTACTACAAAACAAAAATCACATAAAAAGGAGATGCATATGAGATATTAGCTGTAAAGCAAAGGCCATAATAGGAGCAGTCAAGATATGCAATTCTTCCATAAATGGCCCTTTTCAGTGTGAGATGACCCGCTGAAGATCGGTGCACGTGACCTCATCTCCCATCGCTTGTCGGCCAATCAGATCGCGTCGTTATTTTTTAAAACAAATCATAGAAAAATAACAAAATTCATTTTTTCTTGAAAAATTACGATTTGGAAACTATTTAACCCGTTGATTGCGCTCTTGGGAAAGAAATTTACTTTTATTTCTAATTTCTTTAACCCACTTGCTGCCAGATTCGAATTTCAAACGACGTTGTGTACGCCACAATATATTGACGTCGTCAATTGTTGACGTTTTTGGGCAAGAAAAAGCACTGTGCAACGTCTAATTGGCAAGGACGTTGGTACAGTACATGCCAACAATTTGAACGTTCCGTTTTTCTGTATTCTGATAGTTGATTGATTGGTGGTTAAATCCCTCTTACTGCCGCCAGTGCTATCTATATGTAATGCATTTGCCACGAAATACAATGAATATTACCAAAAATAGACAACTTTATTTGTACCAACACATTTTGCTTCATACATCAAATAATATTTACGATACATAACATAGACATATTTCCCTTATTTTTTTTCAAAGCATAACATCGGTAAACTGTCAAACGTAATAATTGGTCGACGTTACAAAAGTAATAACCAGCCGTTTCGCGCACTTGTTACACTAGGGACGTCGTACGACGAACGTACAACTTAAGTATCGGAAAAAGACTTTGTTAAGGATTTGTTGGCCGTTGAAATGCATTTATGCACATGTCCATATATTAAAAATGTCTATTCTTCAGCATATCCGCGGCGATGGGTAGCAACATTTTGACGTTTATGATCAATCCTAAAACAGTATATACGACAAAAGCCAAGATTACCATCAGGGCAATATGTGCGAATGCGCGACCTCTTCGTATTTCGTCCACCTTCTGTCTGTCTTGTGCATACAACACATGGACGACGTGCTCCGTCTGAAATGAAATAAAACAGTAGGGGTATATGAATACCTACTATCGTGGTCTAAAATGAAAGAATTTAGTGTTAGAATGGTGTTTGAAATTAATGCGAAACATTAGAATAGAAAAAAAATCGGACATGAATGCCGTATTTGATATACAAACATAAGGGTAATAACAAAATTACCGAACTCCGAACAATCTTACAAAGGGAAGTCAAAACTTATATTTTAAATAAACAGACAAAATCGTCAATAACCGAAAACTGTGAAAACCGTAATGACCCTGACTTGTACAGGCATTTCTAAAGAAATGGTGGGTTGAATCAGATTTTAAGGCGCCAAGCATCCCGCTCTCATCACGGTTCAAAGGTTCCGTCTGTCACTATAACAGTATTTAAATACAGGAACAAAATAGGTAAAATAGTTGTCAAAGCAGTACCATATTCGGTGACGTAAATGTCAAAAAAAAATTTACGTCACACATTGATAAACAAATAGTTTTGACATTTTTCTTGACTTCCTTATCTTTATACATTTTTACTATCTTAAAATGCATCGCTTATAATCGTTTCTGCAGAGACGGAATATATTTCGACAAAATCTTGGTATCGGAATATAAATTTTTTAAGAGATCGAATATGGCGAATTTTTTGATAGCCCTGGTCCAGTAGCCTGTTTCTCAGATGAAGATGACGTTTCAGGAAATCAGAATAATTGCTACTGGCCTTTGCATAGCGAATCAATTGCGAGATGTAAACACCATATGCAGGAGTAGCTGGTATATTGCTGCACATGTTTGGAAAATTTATGATTTTAAAATTGAAGTCGTCCCGTTTATCATAAGTTTTAGTACTGAGTTGACCACTGTCGTCAAATTCGAGGTATAAGTCCAAAAATGATGCGGACAAAGCTGTATCTGTGGTCTCTTTAACTTCCAGCTCTGGAGGATATATCAATGGAAGCAATTATGCAAATCTAGAATTATTGATAGATAAAACGTCATCAATATACTTGTATGTGAAATTAAAGGCTCTAGCCTCATGAATCTTCTTATCTTTTACAAGCTTTTGAAGAAACTCCGACTCATATGAGTATACAAATAAATCGGCTAGAAGAGGGGCACAATTCGTACCCATTGGTATGCCGACGACCTGCTGAAACAGTGTTCCTCCAAAGGAGAAAAATATGTTATCGATGAGGAAATCCATCATACTGATCACTTGTTCCTCGGAGTAGCATGTTTTACCTTTTTGAATTTTGTTTGAAAAATATGTGGAATTGTAGCCTAACACCACAAATTTTGAGCCATAGTTTCTATGACTAAAAGCTTTATGAATTGTTTCTTTTAAGCGGGTTTTTAATTTGTCATGCGGTTTAGTGGTATATAGAGTTGAAAAATCAAAAGTTTTGATGGAGGATACCTGAGAGAAAGATCTTGATTTCAGGTTATCCAAAAGATCTTTAGAGTTTTTCAAAATCCACATGTGATTTATGCCACTACGCGAGTAAACCGTTTAACAATATTTCTGTTGTCCCTCTTTTACTGCAGACATAATCTTTGTCAGGTGAATAGACAATTCTTTCGTCGAACAAGTTGATGATCCTGCTATGTACCTTTCTTTGTATGGTGTCTTATGGAGTTTAGGTATCCAATATAAATAGGGTAAATCCTCAGACTCATTACCAGAGGGAATGTTTAAAGAGGTCATGAATGATCTGTGGTTAGCTAGGATTTCATCTTTGTCGAACGAAGTTGGTTTGTATGTGGTATTACTAGAAGTGTTGCTATTTATGCCTAATTCCTTGATTAGGCATTCGAAGTAATATGATTTACATACAAACACGATATTGTTTGAAGCCTTGTCCGCAGGAACGATAACATATTTGTCATGAAGAGAGGAAAGACACTTAACAGCTTCTTGGTCTTTAAATACAGATTTAGGTCCACTATTAACACAATTTTTGAGTTTATGAATCCGACCTTGTACTAGAGACCTAATTGTTCTAACCCAGTCTGTCAAGTACTCTAACTCAGGATCGTGGTCTACTTGTCTCTTTTCCACCTTCTGGCATAATCTTCAAAAGCATCCATAATTATCTTGAAATTATGTTTCCAATTGAGGTGTTGAGGTTCTCTGAAATTAGGACCATGAGAAATCACCTTTCGGAGACTCTCATGTTGAACGATATTCAGATCACCAGTGATTACATGTCCAGATGGGTTGTATTGAAAAGGAGAGTGGGAGCAGCCACAAGTTAGAGGGTTCTTAAGGTAATCTTCTATGTTAATATCTTGCAATGCTTCTTTGTAGTTGAACATTTTACAGCCAATGCTGTTAGTGTAACTATAGGAGACAATGGGAACAGATTGATTTTTGAAATATGATGGAATTTCTTTTACGACCTCTTTTCTATTAAAGTGTTGCTGATGTTAATAGCATCGATTCCTTTGTTAGCAAACGGAATATGGAGGAATTTTCTGTTGTTATCAGGAAGAGGTTCAGATCGAACTGGTCTAAAAAGACGAAAGGACGCCACGTCACATATAATGCTAGACAATCTGTACTTAGGAGAAAAAGGATCTACGCCTCCTTTGTCAAGTCCAAAATCCCTAAGATCTTTGAGGTAGTTTACAGGTAGTGAAAATAAGATTGTACGAATGTGATGAATTCCAAGAGGTTTCTGTATATTAGAAAGTAAATCATTAAAAGTATCTTGTAACGTTTTTGGCTTAGAGGACTTTTTAACATTAGGATGTTGAATTCTTTTATGACCATGGCTACGTTTAGTTCTTGGAATAGTATTAAAAAGGCTCATCATGTTGATTTCGTTGCATCCAGGACTTGACAAATTTCCCACTCCTTTGATGTTATCATTGCAACATATAATATCAATGTACGTGGAGAGGTTCCTCTACCTCTTGATTTCTAAAACACGGCATGTGTCTTGCAAGAAGCAGCACCTGCTTACCTTTCCGGAGCACCTGAGATCGCCCCAGTTTTTTAGGGATCCGTGTTTCTCATCAGTTTTCAGTTTTTTGATGTTCAGTGTCTGTTTTTGTCGTTTTGTGTCTTACTTGTTCCCGGATTTGTTTTTGTCCATGGATTTCCCTTCGTCTTGAACTGCACTTCGGTTGTCTTTCCCTTACTATTCTCTCGTTTAGATTTTGACGAATTTGTTTTTTATCTTAGTTGTTTGGCATCTCTTGTTTTTATATCAAAATTTTGTTTTGTTCGTTTGTTTTTATTTTTTTCGTTTTTTTGTTTTCTAATTTATTTAATTTTTCTATTGTTTTTTTTTTAATTACATATTATTTTATTTAATTACTTCCATCGGACATAGTCAATCTGAATCTAAACTTCAAAATTACTCTTAGATAAATATAGTACCTGACAAATATTCTATAAAATGTCTCTCTACTAATCTGCGGTTTCCGTTGCAAGGCGTCCGTGGAAAATTTCGGTTTACTCTTAAATCCCCAATCAATTGGTGGTAGATCTGCGAGTGAAATTCTAACCTACTCATCTTCGGAAGCAATCGCCGAGTTTTGTGGTACAAAACATTCCCATTTCCTGACAGAAAACAATGTTATGTATAAATAATAGATATACAATTATTATAACACCGGTCCTCTAGGATGTCTGTCAGTAATAGTTAATTAAATGATATCCAATTCATTTAGAGTGGGACATTTATAAACGATCACATACAAAATCTTCGTACTTATTTCAAATTGCATATTTCAAGTATCAAGCTAATGAGACTTGAGTCATTTAGGATATTCGTCATGAAGTTCCCTCAATAATTTTAGATATAACAACATTTGTAAACAAAATTGACGTGATTTTTTGTATGTTTTAAGCACAAAAGAAGATTTAAAAGCAATACATATCACTCGAAATATCACTTTAACCAGCAATTTCTTCCACAGTTTTACGGATCAAAAGTCTGGGTCGTAAACCTGGATATGTTGATCGGCCAAATCGACTCCGCCCATTTTTCTGTTGTATATATCAACAACCTTTGGTACCCTCTTTTCTACACCTCTGTTGTTTTGTGATGTTTTAAAACTGTCAAAATATTAATATGTTTCAAATTCACGAAATGTATTGTGTATTAAAAGTACATTGAATTTTAGATTTGATTAACAGATTTTTAAGCTTTGTATTTTAATTCACTTGTTTATGAACTTAGCCCTCTAGTACACAGGAATACTTCCCTATAATTTCGATTTATTCAAAGTCAATAAATTCAACAAGCCAGAATTTAAAGCATTTTACATATCGGAGCAATGAATGAATATTATACCTGTTGCGCGATTGCCTTTAAAATAAAATACATGACAAAAAAATTAAGGAGGTGTAAAATGTTTGTCACATTTGCATATTAAGGGAATATTGGCTGTGAAATTATCTACCTTGGACCTTCAAATGTGGATAAAAAAAGTCACAACCTTCCGATCACCATACTTCATTGCCATTAATGATCCTTGTTGTCGGGCGATCCTATCGCCTTTTGCTACCCGAGTTGTGCGGAAAGATATAGGCATGCCTTTTCTGTGTACCCGTGAAGTACCGGTGAACTAGATATCATGTCTGTACAAATCATGACATAACACTGGGCTAGTGAATGCATTATCAAGTACAATGTGGTGGTGTTTGTTACGGTGGTTTGACGACAACTCACTCACTACAGAATATCCTAAACCATGTTCTGCTCTTGGAGCTCCTGTTTGTTTTCCTGTCATAAGATATTTTAAGCTGCATATATATACTTGTTTTGATTTATACTCAAATCCGTTAGTGTGGCAATTATCCAAAAAAGAGAACATTGCCATTAACTTACACATACTATTAGTTAGTTTCTTGCTTGACAGATATAGGCAGGAATTTTTAATTATCTCCCTTGTATAAAATTTTTAAAATGTGGCCTATTTCTAAATAATGTTTTACTGAAATGCTAAAATTTCAAAATGAGAATCATGAATGAATATATATATTTTATTTAAGACAATATTAGTTAGATGAATACACTTTAAACTCGATATTTTCCAAATTGTAATTTTCTTCTTAAATCTAAGAATAGAAACAAAAATATTGTTTGTGTCGAAAATGCAAAATATGGTGAAATTTCGCAATTTGTAACAACAGCAACATCGAAATTATTTCTTAAAAAATTCTCTATATCTGAATAAGAAATTCACGTTTTAAGGACTATTATAAGCTAGACATGATCCTTACCAGCATACAACTTAACCTGACTTGTGTAACCAGTATCCGACTCTGCCAACACTAGTAACTTGGCTCCCCAACGATGTGATTTCTTCCCTAGCATGTACTGCACTACATTTGTTTTTCCTTTGAAGCCTACCATAGCATTGGATTCATCTACCGTCAAATCCCTTCATAAGTTGTACTTTCTGTCGAAAGTGTTATTCAAAATATTAAAAAAATGGTCTAATTGTGTAACCAGGGTCATATTCTGGAGAACCTCTAGGAGCTGCCTGTGTATTGTCGTTACAATGAGGATATCGCAGAATATTTTGAAATTTGTTCCTGCTAAACACTTGTGAAAAAGTTGGAGAATGTAATTGGAAGCTGTCACCTTTATTCCAGTATGATTTTATTGTTGGTTACTTCAGTAGACCCGTTGCCATCATTACACCAATAAAAGCCCTCATCTCTGAGCGATCTGTTGGTACCCAGTTATTCATTCTT
This sequence comes from Bathymodiolus brooksi, assembly GCA_963680875.1. Taxonomy (NCBI): domain Eukaryota; kingdom Metazoa; phylum Mollusca; class Bivalvia; order Mytilida; family Modiolidae; genus Bathymodiolus; species Bathymodiolus brooksi. Next base: position 35,173,918 of record OY804580.1, on the reverse strand, counting down.
GAATGTGCAGATATTGTTTGTTGAATAGATTGCTCGGTATACCGATTAGTTTCTGTGACAAGTTTGTCTATTAGATTTTAGATTGTCAGTTGTAAAATAATCAAAGTAGTCAACCGGAGTTGCATTAATATTTGGACGGTTCATCGGCGCTGGATCTTGAACAACATTTCCAGGCTGATACGCATTTCATGATGTTCATCTATTGTAACAAATACCCGAGGACCATTACCATTTCCTCCTACATGTACATTATCATCTTCATATGTTTCCATCCCGCTGTCGTCACGACTGATATCAGATTCCGGATCAACAGCATCATCAAAATCGCCGTCAACCGGCTGTTGTTGAATTATTGCTTGGGCCATTGCCGCAAAATACCTGTGACGTCGAAATGGGGAAAATTACGTCATTGGTGCCCGTGACGTCACGTAATGATTTAAGGGGTATGACGTCGACATCTACCTGGTCGTTAAAGGATACCACAAAGTCAAATATGATATATTTTATTAGCTAAGCCAAATGTTGTCAAATCAATTGATTTTGGACATATTTGTCACTCCGCCAGAGTCGATATGGACATATGTGGGATAATATGAAGCAGCCGGCCGCGATACTGGTACTACAATACTGGTACACAATACTGGTAATACCAGTATTTTACCAGTATCTTCCAGTATCTGCAATACTGGTACAGATACTGGTAAATACTAGTATCCCAGTATCTTCCAGAATTTTCCAGTATCTGCAATGCTAGAAGATACTGGTCATTGCCAAAATATGAGTATTGTAGATACCGGAAGATTCTGGGAAATACTGGTAATACCAGCATTGCAGATACTGGAAGATTCGGGAAAATACTGATAATACCAGTATTGCAGATACTGGAAGATTCTGGAAAATACTGGTTATACCAGTATTGCAGATATTGGAAGATTAGGTAGAATTCCGGTTAACCAGAGTTTTTTATGTCTACATTATACTAAAAGAATTGAATATAATTCATACTCATACGTCATTTCTGCTGTACATAACATAAGAGGCAAAAGCCCTGTAATGTCAAAATATTGTGTATGGTTCCTCAGAGTTTGATATATATTGGTAAGGTAATTTGACATGACTGCGCGGAGCTTAATACTAACGGTAAATACAATGAGCTGTGATTTACAGTTAGAATTAGGCTCTGCCCACTCGTGTCAAATTGCCAGATACTAGAGTTTCCAGTATTGTGTGTTTTACAATACTAGTATTACCAGTATTGCTGGATGAAGAATACTGGAGCTTCCAGTATTGTGTGCTTTACAATACTAGTATTACCAGTATTGCTGGATGAAGAATACTATAGTTTCCAGTATTGTGTGCTTTACAATACTAGTATTACCAGTATTGTTGGATAAAGAATACTGGAGCTTCCGGTCTTGTGTATAGATCAACGATTCTGGTATTCCAGTATTGTAAATGCACGATACTGGTATATCCAGTATTGTATATGTACAATACTGGTATTACCAGTATTGTAACATTACAATACTGGTATTTCTAGTATTGTACAGTGTTACAATACTGGTATTTCCAGTATTGTAATATTTACAATACTGGTATTTCCAATATTGTGAATATTATAATACTGGTAATACCAGTATTGTAAATATTACAATACTGGTAATACCAGTATCGCGGCCGGCTGCTTCATATTATCCCACATGTGTACCTCCGGCAGCAAGAGGGTAAGAATAGGTTACTCAAATACATTATAATTAGATTACACAATTTAAAGTCAGATACATATACTGCACATATAGAACCACATTAATATAAAAAAAAAAGTAAGTAACTTCACATTGCTGTTAAAATGACGTCACCCTGATGAAAGGATCATAACATCATAAAAAATACCGCACACGACGTTACGGTTATACACGAACCGTCGCAGTCAAAGGGTTGATTAAAGCTCTTTTTATCGTAAAGCAACATGATATACTCTATGACCTCCATTTCTTAGTCACGTACTATCACGTAGTGCACAATAATACCTGATATGTAAATGAGGTATCGATCAATGAAATCCATACATAGGTGTGTGTATATGAAAACAAATGTTGCTTACGGAAGAAATATGTACTTGTATGTGTTGATATGGAACATCTTCGAATCTTCAACTCGTGATATAAAACGGATTCAGAGATGACTTTATTTTTGATAATTGATATTTTCGAATAACTAATGTGTGCCCATAAAACTAGTTTAACCACGCCATTTTTTATTTTTACCTCCAAGAAAATGAACTATCATGTAAATATATATGTGTGTAAAGAGTATCGATGTTACCTCTTTCGATGATTTTGTTATTGGATTTTGAAACTGTTCCGACAATGTGGATTTTTTTATTATTCATTTTATTCCATCGCTTATAAAGTCATGCTAACTAAATCATAATCTAGCATTATGTTTTACCTATATTTCCAAAGCTCTATATATATTGTTAGCATTGTTATCACATAGTCAGTCATGGATCTGTACCATTGAGGTGTGGGGAGTGGAAAAGCACCATGTACTAATTTCTAAACGCCTGTGGATTGACCTTCAGATTTTCAACATTTTCGGAGATCCTGTCCTCCATTACTCGAAGATGTTTAACAAGTTCTGATATTGACATTAATGCAAATGTTCAGAATATGGTGTTTAACGACACTGTCAACAATATTTCATTCCTATCGTGGCGGTCCATTGCATTGGTGGAAGAAACTGGAGTACCCGGAGAAAACCACAGGTCTGTCGCAAGTCGCGCATACACTTTATCACATAATGTTGTATCGTACATAACAATCCATATTACTATAATATAATAAAAATAAAAAACATTGTTTTCAGGAATTTTGGCATGCTAGTGAATGGAATGATATAGATCTTGTTGAACACTGCTTCCAGAGAGGTAAGTTGTGTATATAGCCACATATAGTATAAGGTAGTGACCAATACACACCGTCATGTCTCTGTATTGTCTATTCTTGTCAGATCACTCGATTTATTCTAACGTTTATTTCTCATATAATTCATTCAGAATGTAGAATCTAATATCATAGGCAGGTATATCTGAATATCAGGACAACCATTACATCAGTTTTGGCTTTTTTTATTAGTAAGATTTCAAAGTTTCGCTAAATGATAAATATTTGTGTAGTCAATTCCGCACATATTATTCTACTCAGATCCATTAATTAAACAAATTGTCGAGGAGCACACAATATGCTTGTCCACCTGCTATTGTAAAGGTGTTCGTTCATACAACATCAGCTAGTCAGCAAAAGTGTCGTTTACTACCCCATTCTACCCAGCATAGTTTGACCACATAGTTTTAGTGGGGTCGCGCTGCTCGATCTTTTCTGGGTTTTTTTTCTTTTGGACATTGTGTTGTCTGTCCTTCAATTTACTGCTTCTGGTTACCCCTTTGATATCTTCAATTTTCCTTGGCAATCACATTTGTTGATTAGTTTGGGATTTATATTCCCATTTTGTTTTAAATCTTGACAATTCGATCTTTCTACATTACCATTGACGGGATACGACTTATTGAAATGTGAACCTGGTAATAGTAAGTTATTGTTTTTTCAATACGTTTATTTTATTTATGGAAGAACTTTAAGAAAACATTAATTTATAGGAAAAAACACACTATCTTGTGTATTATGAAAAACTAACACCAACTTACAGATAAAGGAAGCAAAGTCACAGTGACACATTATATATCACTAAAACAGTCAATACGTCTGTATTTGCAATGATAGTTGGTTCAAATTTGACACTGGTTTATTTTGTTTTAGTCATTCACCGACAGCATTGTGTACTATTATGGTCAAAGCCATTTTACATACGACTTTTGCCTCACGAAGAATAGATGTCTGTTTGATCAAACTTATTATTTGGACTCTGCGGTCTTTAAAGGACACCTGACACAAAATTTCAAATACACGTTTTTCAATTCATTTCAATGAAATAAAACGAAAAATGCAACTCGCCTCCTACTTATTTGTGCACTAATTTAGAACACAGGGATTATCGTAATGAAAAATCTGTGATTTCCGAAGATTGCCGGAAACTGCCGACAATTGTTTAGACGCACAACAGAGCAAAGATGTACGAATGGATAACTTAGCATAGTACGGTAATTTGTGTAAGCAAAGGTTAATCTAAGATAACGTATTTTTATAGTAATAATGAAAATGTTCAGAGTTACTTCGTGTACTGAAAAAAGGGGGAGGTGATGAATACATGTCAACACGCCCCCATTACCAAAGTAACCGCTACCATGACGCCCCCACTTTTTCCCAAAGTTAAATTTCGTTGTCGTCTGATGTAAGATAAACATGTATATATAATATATTAATTTACTAGACAAATCTTGAGATACAAGACATCACACATGATATCATTGTTTGAGTATAAATTGTTTTTATCACATATGTATACGTAATAACGTAACTTTTGCCTATACGTAGCCACCGGAAGTGCCATGGCGATATCAGCCCATGGGCAGATATCGGGGTAAAAATCTGATAACACGATATCAAGCCTTTCTATAAATAGATCAATGCATGACTTTGTCCATAACAGGACTGTTATCATCCCTCAACTGATATCGATCACTCTTATCCATATAAGTTTGGTGTCTCTATGGGAAATTAACTTTGTTGATTTTATTCCAATGTTGAAATATGCGATACATAGAATAATGCATGCCTTTTTCCATACCAGGACTGTGGTCATGCCTCGACCGATATCGACCCTCGGGCTAAACCCCTCTGGTCGAAATTGGTCTCTCTGGTTGATAACTGTCCTGGTATGGATAAGGGCATGTATTAATCTATAATTATTAAACGTGTCGTTTAGGCAACAAAAAGGGGGGCGTTTTGGTAAATAATTTCTATTCTGAATATAATGGGGGCGTTTTGTCCTGTTATCGAGGTGATCATTCTCGTTGCCCTAGTTTACATGTACTACTGTGTTTTGTACGAGAACCACTTCCACATGTGCATCAATATTTACTGTCAATCAGTTAAACAATCAATTAACTATAAATGCACGTACTGTCTCCCTTCTTTCACCAAAATCCCATTCAAATCGATATACTTCTTTACAATTAAAATTAAAATATGCATTATGTTCTTTAAAATACTTTTTAATTATCAGGGTGAACGAATCCATGGCGAATGTACCCAGGGCGAATGCGTAGTAGTGTGGCGAACGGACCCGATACACTTTTCTAATCAATATGTTTTGTAGTAAATTCTCTAAAACGTATGTTAAAATGATAAGTAATTAAAGAACTCTAACTTGTACCATGGGAAACGAGCTGACTTTCTTTAAAACAAAAGATAACACTTATTTTTTTCTTTGACATAATGACATATATTTGCACTGATTAGTAAACTGGATAGCAAAAGTGACGTCATGCTTAGTGCGCCTGGTTATCGAGCCGGAAATATGCATATCGGAGTAATCAAGGTCACCCGTTGTTTACACTGACAATCATCGGATTTCCTGATTCCTTGTACACAACACAAACACTCAGTTTGATTCTGTCTGTTTATATACTTATGAGTTTTGACTTTCCCTTTGTAAGATTGTTCGGAGTTCGGTAATTTTGTTATTACCCTTATTTAGAGAAAAACAATATTTGATTCCGAAGTCCTTTAATGCTAACACAGTTAAATGTGATTGTCGACATTGTACACACATAAACACATTTATTAACGGAACCAATTCACTAAAAGAGAAGAATTGGTACTATAAACGTGTTAATTCCTCCACTGTTAACTCAAGTGGTCAACGTAGGAGGTCATGTATTTGTCTGTAAGAGGTATTGATATTGCCTCTGTTTCATCTATGTTTCCTATTTGAATTAGGAACTGTTCAGAAGGTGTGGTATATGGTTTTTTTTTCATTTCATTTCGTCTTAGTTCTGTGAAATCTGGTAACTTAAGGTGTAGAAGATATTCATAATATAAAGTTTGAAATTGGGAATTATTTTTTAATTTGTTGTTTGTATTTCAGAAATTCTCATTAAATAATGTTGATATTGTATTTCTGAAGTGAGAATAGTTGATCATATAATTAGATAATTCACTATATGTAATGTTATTTAAAATTGTTGTGTTGTGATTAATCGCAATGCATTATTGTATATTTTGAGATGTTCCATTTAAACGTTTCCGACGAGATCGACATGTAAGTCATCATAAATCAAGCCTATTTATGAAATTTCATGCAAAATTACTTATATACATAGATTGATAATGTCATATTTGTTTCTGGAATTATAGATTGCAAACAGTTGTTTTCTGTTAAACGAATACATTTGTCGATATATGTGCTGTGTGACAAACACTTTGTAGATCACATTGACAAAGCAAAGTGAGCTTTTGTCATCACTTGACGTCCGTCGTCTGTCGTCCGTTAACTTTTCACATGTAACTCTTCTCTTCTTAAACCACTTGTTCAAATGAATTGACACTGGGTATTTAGCATCAATGGAAGGTTCTCTATTAAGACTGCTCATTTTTTCCCAATCTGTTACCAAACATGGCCGCCATAGGCAATTCATTTTTCTGATTGGTAATATTTTCCTAAAATCTTCTCCTCTGAAACTGCTTGCTCAAATGAACCGAAACTTGTTACGAAGCATCTCATTTCGTCACGATCCGTTAGCGAACATGGCCGCCACAGGCAAATCTCGTTTTTGATTAGTTAATTTCTAAAAATCTTCTTCTCTGAAACTGCTTGTCCAAATAAACTGGAAATTGGTAGGAAGCATATATACAAGGTCCTCTGTAGCGATTGCTTATTTAGCTTTGACCCATTAACAAACATGGCCGGCACAGACAATTCCTGTTTTTGATTGGTCCATTTCTAAAAATCTTCTCCTCTGAACCTGCCTGCCCCAATGAACTGAAGCTTGGTAGGAAGCATTTAAGTCCTCTATATAGACAAACGTGGCAACTACAGGTAATTCTTGTTTCTGATTGGTCGATTTCTGCACAAACATTCTCTTCTAAAACTGCTTCCCCAAATGAATGAAAATTGGTAGGCAGCATGGATAGAATGTTCTCCATAAAGATTGCTCAATTTGTCCCAATCCGCTAAAATTATGGCCGCCATCAGCAATTCTTGTTTCTGAAGGGTCATTATGTTAATCTTCTCCTCTGAAACTGCTTGCCCGAATTAACCGAAATTTGGTAGGCAGCATATATACAAGGTCTTCTATAGCGATTGCTCATTTAGTTTTGATCCATTTAGCTTTGACCCATTAACAAACATGGCCGGCACAGACAATTCCTGTTTTTGATTGGTCCATTTCTAAAAATCTTCTCCTCTGAACCTGCCTGCCCCAATGAACTGAAGCTTGGTAGGAAGCATTTAAGTCCTCTATATAGACAAACGTGGCAACTACAGGTAATTCTTGTTTCTGATTGGTCGATTTCTGCACAAACATTCTCTTCTAAAACTGCTTCCCCAAATGAATGAAAATTGGTAGGCAGCATGGATAGAATGTTCTCCATAAAGATTGCTCAATTTGTCCCAATCCGCTAAAATTATGGCCGCCATCAGCAATTCTTGTTTCTGAAGGGTCATTATGTTAATCTTCTCCTCTGAAACTTCTATAGCGATTGCTCATTTAGTTTTGATCCATTTAGCTTTGACCCATTAACAAACATGGCCGGCACAGACAATTCCTGTTTTTGATTGGTCCATTTCTAAAAATCTTCTCCTCTGAACCTGCCTGCCCCAATGAACTGAAGCTTGGTAGGAAGCATTTAAGTCCTCTATATATACAAACGTGGCAACTACAGGTAATTCTTGTTTCTGATTGGTCGATTTCTGCACAAACATTCTCTTCTAAAACTGCTTCCCCAAATGAATGAAAATTGGTAGGCAGCATGGATAGAATGTTCTCCATAAAGATTGCTCAATTTGTCCCAATCCGCTAAAATTATGGCCGCCATCAGCAATTCTTGTTTCTGAAGGGTCATTATGTTAATCTTCTCCTCTGAAACTGCTTGCCCGAATTAACCGAAATTTGGTAGGCAGCATATATACAAGGTCTTCTATAGCGATTGCTCATTTAGATTTGATCCATTAACAAACATGTCCGCCACAGTCAATTCTTGTTTTTTATTGGTCAATTTCAATAAATCTTCTCCTCTGAATCTGCCTTCCCCAATGAACTGAAACTTGGTAGGAAGCATTAATGGAAAGTCATCTATATATATTGCTCATTTCATCCCGATCCGTTTACAAAAATGGCAACCGCAGGTAATTCTTGTTTCTGATTGGTCGATTTCTACCAAATTTTCTCTTCTAAAACCGCTTCCCTAAATGAATGAAACTTGGTAGGCAGCATGTATATAATGTACTCTATAAAGGTTACTGATTGTTTCCCAATCCACTGAAAACATGGCCACCATAAGCAATTAATCTATCTGTTGGGTCGTTCTTTTTAATATTCTCCTCTGAAACTGCTTGCCCAAATGAACCGAAACTTGATAGGAAGCATTTACGGAAGCTCCTCTTAAAAGAATGCTAATTTTATCCCGATCCGTTCACAAACATGGCAATCACAGGTAATTCTTGTTTCTGATTGGTCGATTTCTGAAAATATCCTCTCTTCTCATACCGCTTCCCAAAATAAAATGAAACTTGACAGGCACCATGGATATAATGTCCTCTATAAAGGTTACTGATTGTTTTCCAATCTGTAAACAAACATGCCCGCCAGAGGCAATTCTTGTTTATGCTGGATTTTTGTTTAATCTTCTCCTCTGAAATGTCTCGCCAAAATGAACCGAAAGTTGGTGGACAGTATGTATACAAGGTCCTCTATGAAGGAAGCAAAGTCACAGTGACACTATATATCACTAAAGCAGTCAATACTTCTGTTTTCGTTATATACAGACCGCGGAAATTTGTATTTGCAATTAGACTTGGTTCAATGTTGACAATAATTATTTGTTATGTCCTCTGCCGACAGTATTGTGCGCTATCGTGGTCAATGACATTTTATACATATGACTTTTGCATCTCGAAGAATAGATGTATGATTGATCAAACTTATCATTAGGACTCTGCGGTCTTTAATGCTAACCCAATTAAATGTGATTATCGTAATTTTACTCACACATGGAAAACATTTATTGATATAATCAATTCACTAAAAGGGAATGCTTGGCACAATAAACCTATTAATCCCACTATAGCTGCAGAACCGTAGCTCTGCATGGTCTTTATGTTGTTTTTGCGGACATTTATGGTTCGCAAAACAATAATAAGGATCATTTAGAGGGACAGTTCTGCACCTTAATTCCACCACTGTTTACTGATTGAAATGATCAATGTCAGAGGAAATATATTTGTCTGTAAGATGTATTGTTATTGTCCCTGTTTCAACGATGTTTCCTATTGTAATTAGGAACTGTTCAGAAGGTGTGGTATTTTTTTCTTTCTTCATAGTTCTGTTAAATCTGGTAACTGAAGGTGTAGAAAATGTGCAGAATGTAAAGTTTGAAATCGAGAATTAATATTTTAATTTGTAGCTTCTATTTCAGAAATTCTCATTAAATAATTTTGACATTTTTTTTCTGAAGTGAGAATAGTTTACTATATAATTCATGATATTTATTGTTATTTAAAATTGTTGTGTTGCGATTAATCGCAATGCATTATTGTATATTTAAGAAATAATTCATGGAAGCCATATGTATATATTGTTTTTACCACGGGCAGGCCTTTTTGTCACGAAGATTTACCCCGAGCGCAAGCGAGCGGTAAAAAGCTGACATAAACGCCTACCCGTGGTAAAAACAACATATACATATGGCTTTCATGAATTATTTCGATTCTAATATGTAGAAATTGGTAAAATATCGCTATAAATTTTCGATGACGTCATAAATTTAATCGGTCATAAATTAATATTATTTATATCACGGGTTTGGACTCAAAGCGTTTGAAGGATGTCATATTGCAATTTGAGATATTCCCTTTAGTTGTTTCCGACAAGACCGACATCTTGTGTCATCTTTGTTACTGGAATCATAGATTGCAAACAGTTGTTCTTTTTGTCAAGTTGCGATTCATAATCATTGATTGGCTATCGATATTTTTATTGTGGGCTGGTCTGCACCAAAGTGTCAAAAACTAAACGAAACTGCACGGGAATTCACGATTCTGGTCCAATCTTTTGTGGGTCATATAAAAAGGCAAACGCTGTAATTGAAGAAACGTCACGCCTTCTCTTTCATTTAACATACGTTTGTCATTTTTCTTCGGAAGTGATTTTTATTTAAAGTAAGAAAACGTTTTTTTTTAGTTAATTGACTGTGAAAAAAAAGCTAAAACATATACATTGTACTAATAATATTAATAAATCTAGGGAAATTATTTTGTTGAAGTTTATTTTTATTGTTGTAGTTTTTTTCAAGGCTACCTTTCAAATAATGTTAACTTTGTGAATGTACTATTTTTGTGAACACCAGATATTCAAAGGTCTTGGTAAACGAGTTTAAGGGGAATATAAAAAAGTTTGAATGGAAATGTATTTTGATTGATTTTTTTGTCTTGTTTTCAAATACTAAAACTTCCAATAGTTAGGAATTATGCACATATATTCCTCAGGCTTTTGGAAATCTACCGTAAGATTTTAAATAAATAAGCTTCCAATAGTCAGCGATATTTGAACACTTTGTTTCTCAGGCGTTGAGAAATTCTGGTTAGGATTTTAGATAATACAGTTCCAATAATTAGGGATTTTGCATTTGTATTTCCCAGGCATTGGGAAATCCAGTGTAAGTTTTTAAATAATGCAATTTCAATAGTTAGGAATTGTGCATTTATATATTACAGCTTTAGGAAATCCAGTCTAGGATTTTCAATAATAAAACTTCCAATAGTTAGAGATTCTGCATGTATATTTCTCAGGCTTTGGGAAAACCAGTGTAGGATTTTAAATGATTAAGCTTCCAATAATGAGGTATTCCATACGTGTACTTCTAAAGCTTTGGGAAAATCAGTGAATGATTTAAATTATAGTGAAAGGTATATCCACTAAATATTTGTTTGAAAATTACACATAGGGAATACATAATTATTGTGATAACAGTTAGTATATTAATATACATGTTATTGTCTAATGTTTATTAATCAAGGACATATACTAATTTAATGACACCTTCATATTGTTCAGTTATTAAACACATACCAAAAGTGAGACATACAATTATCCATTAATAGATGACATACAATACACAAGAAATTAGGAACAATAATTCAATTTGGAAACACAAGACAAAGCTTTGCTCACATACAGTTAGTTGCATGGATACAACTATAAAATAGTAATTACTGCTGGAAATAGCTTAGTCAATGTATCTGGAGATATATAAATTGTTATTGTTGAAATATTGATGCATTTCATCCACAGATCATGCAAGGGCTCAGGATACGGACATATCAATTGCTTTGACTTTATCCATTTTGTGACATTGAGAATAAGTACAGAAAATATCTGATATATTTAAATCATTTCGCATTCCTCAAAGTATGCCATGTTTTTCTTGACTTTTAGTTTCTGAAGAATAAATGACGAATAACTAAATCTTAGTAATACGTGAGGAATAGCGTATTGCTTTCCATTCGATTATGACACATGCAATCACTTTGTCTACTGCCATACTCAGAATCTGAAAGCATGTTAAGTACAATGTAAAGGCCATTCCAGGCATATACGAATTTGAGAATCATAGATTTTAAAAAAATTAGTAGGCTGATTGACCCACTCCACTTTTTGTTAAATCTCCATCTTGTCTGCTACAGTACAGTGGAATCTTGAATAAACAGGAATCCTGTATAGCCTCTGTATAAATCTAATTTAAATAAAGTCCTAATGTAGGAATGTTTTTGCTAAATTTAGCTGGATGTATGGATCAAACACATATTCACTGTGAACGCAACAGTTGCTGTCCATGGTCAGGGGTGAGATCCGTTTAGATATATTTCACTCTATTAGATTGCTTCTAAATCAACACATTGAGTTGAAAATAAAACAAATGGCCCCAGCATATACCATTGTTCAGAAAACCATTAAGTTGCTATATGAATAAAAAGGACAGGGTGAGAACAGTTTTGATGGAGATATATAATACTAACAGAAGCAGGTCAAAATATAGGTTCTGTATTTGGTATATGCAACAAAACTTCACCATTGCCCCTTGCACAATAACAGCGAAACGCATATAAATAAACAATAAAGAAAGTATTCACAGATTCCATTCATCTTAGGGCCCGGGTGGCTCAATGAGTTAGGTAGTTGGATTACCTAACAACTCATACAAGCCTATCACCAATACGGCGTGGGTTCGCGCCCGGCTTTGTAAATTACAAAAAGGGTGCACTCGACTCGCAGCCGCAAGTGATAAAGCTTACCAGTTGCTTGCCCATGGTTGATTGTTCTCTCCGGGTACTCCGGCTTCTTCCACCACTAACACTGGTTGCAATGGCAGTTGAAATATTGCTGAAAGTGGCGTCAAATACCAAGCAATCAAATTAATCAAAGCAATCCATTCATCTTAACAAACAATAAAGAAAACATTCACAGATCCCATTCATCTAAACAAACGATATCGAAAACATTCACAGATTCCATTCATATAAACAGATGATAAAACAAATTCACAGATTCCATTCATATTAGCAAAAGATAAAAAAATAATTACAGATATAAAAATTTAAAAATTCACAGAGTCCATTCATATAAACAGATAATGTAAAGACAAACATTCACAGATTACATTCATATATCCTACATGATTTATTAGATAGCAGACTTCAAAGTATCGGAATAAATCCCTTTTTAATGCTACCATAGACATATATGTCTCTGATGCTACTGATCATATTCCCCACAGTGAAACAGACATGACCTTGCCGTGATGATGTGCTTCCAAATGTTTTCTATTGCTCCTTTCTGAATACACATGCTTTAAATTGTACTTCATGTGTCATAGCTGAGGCAAAATCATAGAACATGTCCATCTTATCGGTAATTTATCGAAAATGATCAGGAACCGATACTTGTTTAAATTATCCCGATAGCTATTGCCAGCTTTATTTGTTTGCAGCACCCATACATCAGACATATTATGATAGGAAACACACGGTATCGAATTAGAGATACATACCCGTTATGCAGTGCTACTGGAATGTTGTCAGGAAAGTTAACAGTGTGAGCATTTAAATTATAGCAAATTTCGTTTTCAACCGACCCTAACTAAGAATACAAGGAGTAGGCCAAGACATGAAGTAGACCAAGCTGTATTTATGGTATCCGCTTTATTTCAAGTTCAAAGAGATAGACACGATCACGATCACTATAATCACTAAGCATTAAATTCGCCAGTGATACGAAATTATCTATATAGAGGAATATACAGTGCCAGCTCATGTGGAGTAACATTTATTAACATTTATTGTTTACATACTTGTAAGATAAGTATCCGGGTGTTTATATCAGGATTTCCTAAATATACTTTAAAATAATTTGACTTTCAAATATTTTGGCTTTGAGCGTACATGATGAAGTTTATTCCAGATTCGAGTCGTGTCCCTTTATTGTTTTAATAAATGGTTACTTTTTATGTAGTATCTGTCTCTTTATGGGCATTAATAAGTAACACCATCTCAAGCGACAGGGTTCTTTATTGTTGACCAAATCAATGAATATTGATATATAACACTGCATTAACAATATAAGCATATTAAATAATACATCAATTATAAAATTATCACAGACTTAACTATAATAGATATCATACAGCACAATGTGTTATAATCGGTAACTTTATCCTACTCTGCCTTTCACCAAAAGTGAAATACTTTCTACGAATTTTTTTTATATTTCAAACACTTCATTCAGATAAAAACATATATATACATAATAAAATACTGTATAAGTAGTAGCGATATCACAGATAAATTAACAATATTTTTAACACAATGATATAATTATATTTTTATTTTCAGTATTTAGTAGAAGGTTATATCTAATACATTATTATTTACATTACAAAATACATTATTACTCCACCATTAAATTTAATAATAAGAAAACTTTCAAAAATTGTCAAATCTCCCAGTTTTAATTGAAATAAAATATTAATATATAATATAATCATTAAAATTACACTTCTTACTTTATCATTACTAATATCAATTTCTTGGAGCATGATATTTTTAAAATTTAAACAAATTATGCCATTTGACAAAGCAAACATCCAATGTTTAATTAATAATAACAATTGTGTGTTAAAAGTACATTGAAAAAAACAAATGCCTTTAAGTTTCCACTTCTTTACAGAAAACACATTTATACGTTTTAGAAATATTATATTTAAACATTAAAATATTAACAGGTAGAATTTCATGAATAATTCTATGCATAGCATCTCTAGAAAACTTGTCAATAAATTTAACAGAAATATATTTGAATAAAACAAAAAAATCAATGTCTACATGTCTTTCAACATTTTTTATAACATGATCAGCACTATCTAATAATAGATTATATAAAGATTGTGTACTATGTTGTCCTAATACACTGTTACTACATTTATCCTTGAAAATATTCAATACCTTTAATCATTTCTTATGAAAAGGTGACATAAGGTCACTATGTGGAACAGATAGTGACGCTAAATTAAAATGTAAATCTCTTAATTTGTAGCCTATCCAGTTGATAGAAAAGTTTAAAAAGTTTACCTTTCTATTTAGAATAATATATTGTATATGTTTTAAACGTAAGGTATACAATGTGTATTCAATGTTTAAAATATTTTAGCAATGTTTAGGTAGATACATAGTTATACGGATCAATGTCTCCGATTTAGAATGCCATACAAATTTAAAACATAAATGTTGAAATATTTACAAATATACTGTTTTGACACACGTAAAGCACTACCTATATACCATATCCTTGATGAGGCTAGTACATTTACACCATTATATTTTTCTAATAAAGACAAATGTCTAGATTTCCATAAATTTAACAGTTTTTTTTTCAAATTTTGCATCAATAGGATGCCAAATATCATCTTGTGTAACAGTATTACCAATTTTAAAACCAACAATGTTTACACATTCTACAAAATCAATACCAAGTCTATAATCCTCTTTTCTATTTTTCCATGCTCCCTACGATAAACCCTTTGTTTTAATTTTGTTCAATTTAGAACCTAACGCTTTACCAAATAGTAAGTTTGTCAACATGTGTTCTTGTTCTAAGCAATGTAGTTATACGTGTATCAATATATAACTTGACAATATTATACCAATACATTACAATTGTCTGGTAATAACATAATTGACATATTTCTAAATTGTATACCCTTCTAATTATAAGAAAAACATGCTAGAAGTATACAGTATTCTGTGTATGTATTGTAATATTCAATTAATTACCAACAATATCGATTTAATACAAAAGGTTAGTCTGCATTCCAGATTTGGATAAAATAGATTTTGATTTGATTTGTCATAAAATAGACAAATTTGACAGGGAGAATATTCTATGTGCACTTTACAAGCGTACTACACAAGACGAAATCATCTGTTCATAAAATATGTAAACATTAGCGATGCTTTTCATTTGTGGAGCGTGGTTACTTGGTCATAAAATAATAGTACAGGTTAACAATATAAATACACGAGTACAAGTTATACATCAAGTCCTGCAAACCAAACAATACCCATTTATAGTAAAAGGACTACATGTAATATACACAAAATGCATATACATACAATTCATATATTTGATGTAAATAAACATACAATGCACTTTTAAAAAGCGATAAACATATTAACTATTAACGTAGCAAGTTGAGCTATCGATTTGCTTACATCCGTATCTTGTCCGTTCATTTCCGAATCAGATCAAGTAAGAAAATTACCTATCATTAATATAATATGGTGTAATTTCACAGGTAATAACATTTAAAAAAACGACATAGATTTAACTGAAGTAAATGCTCATGTCATTCATTCACATAGGTAGTATGGGCGTGCGACCAAGAAGGGCTGAGTTTTAATCGGAAAATAAGATATCGGTGTGAAATGTGTTAATGTGAATAAATAAATAGAAGCAGTTAAAAGACGTACAACTTACAGTTATTAGAGTTATTTCTCAGCATTAGTTGGTCTATATGTGTACGTGGACATTATTGTCAGTAGTTTTATGTCGTTATTCTCTATGTACAACCAAACCGTTCAATGGCCAGTGTTCGTCTGTCTAGTCCTGCACGAGCAAATTATCATTTCCTGCTAAAAGAAAACACCAATGAATTCCGTTTCAAATATAATTCTCATAATTATTTACATGAACTTTACTGAGTAAAACGTACTCATAGTAACGTTATAAGTATCTAAGGGTAAAACACTCAATAAAAATACTCTGCAAATGTTGTTTTTTTTTTCCCCAAATGTTAAAAAAATCGTTTTCAAATACTAATTTTAATACTAATTTTATTTATAAAAATATCAGACAATTAAATGTATATTACATACGAATTTAATGAATGGTGAAAATATCACTCTGCTATGGAAGATAAGTCAAGATTTCTGAAGTTTTGTGGTTGCCATCATCATTGGTCAACTGTTACAGAACATCTGTATCACAGATAATCACGGATATGTTTATTTTGTCATAGACACAATCCCGTCCTTCTACCTTGTTCTTCACTTATCTACTAATATCAACGTATGTTAACGTGAGTAACACGACCGATGACAATGGAAAATGAATAACTTATCCTCCGGAGCACATGAGCTCAACACCGGTGTTTAGTTTGGTTCGTGTTGATCATTCCATTATTTAGTTTTATTGTATCATGTTTTGTTGACCATTGTTAGCTTATTTGTACTTTTCTTATTGTATTTTCTGATTTCGATTAACGGCTTTTGCTAACTTCGTTGATATCTCCAAACCTTTCGTTGACAAACCCAGAACAGAGATGGGGTTACTGAATAATTAGACAAAGCCATTACATGTCCATTAGATACTCCATGAGTGTATAGTACAATGAGTGTTCAGAACTTCACTGGTCAACATATTTATTTTCAAACATTCCAGGTCAACACAAATAAAGTACAATTACAATACGACCAAAACTGTTTCCCGAATATTCGTTTTCATATATAAAAACAATTTACATATGAATACACAATTCCTAAGATATGTACAGTTACATAGTCGTACACTTATTGTGTGCATATACTTCCTTTTAAAATGAATCATATTTCTGTGGAAAATTTTAGAAACCCGTCGCCATTCGCATCAAGCGAACAGAAAGAAAGTAAGTTAACTTTATTGTTAATAGTAAATAATACTAAATCATAGATTGGTTGATTGGTGCTTAGCACAAACATTAGCAGTATTACAGCTATATCTTATAAAAAAAAAACGTAATATATATATAGGATAAAAATATCTGTCAACAATCCAAATCAAATGATTACATATTTATAATTCATCTAAATATAAAACTTAGAATATCAATTAGTAATTCCATGTTGATAATTGTCAACCAAGGATAACATACGAAAGCCTATCAACTTATCATACAGTGAACAAATTAAAGCATTCTTTTCGTCACACAAAACAATCTTTAGAAATGAGACATATTTCTGAATAAAACAATCGGGTTATATGTATAAATAACATGATTTATGTAGGATTGTATCTACAATATATACAGCAACATATATCATATGTACAATATGTATCCATAGCAACACAACAACCACACTGATATATTGATGTAAGCCGGATGGACATAACTATGGACATAACTATATGTATGCAGGCGTTCTATGTTGGCTCTTCATATTTCACTGTCAAATGCATACAATCTAAAACAAATATATATTTAGAATGTCGAAGCAATGTTCTGTTTAATCTGATCTCTCTAAGGCTAGACATCAAGTAGAAAAGTACAAATAAATACGGCATGAAACTCCCGAGAATGAGAATTACAAGTTATTAATTCGAACGTTACTTCAATGACCATGGTCAGTCAGCAATTATTTAAATCTAAATAGGAATATGGATAAACTTTAATATCAAGTATTTGTCCCTAAAAAAGTCATACTTGAACAAACCTGAATTATGTGCAACACTTGCATGGCCAATATACATAAAGTGTTGCGTTGACATTTAGTGTAAAACTAGTGTCATCTAATACACCTGGTCCATCCACACCTAAGAGAACAGTCATTTAAGCATGATTATTTCCCTGAGAGCAAATTTCGCCAAATAAGATACCTTTCATATTTGTATTCCTAATTTATCATGGCATCCTCCCAGTTCCCATCAACACTCATAGCAATGCGATTAAAGCTACAACATGTTGAACACTCAGCCTTTGTAAAAACACAATTATAAAGGTATTGTATCACTGAGCATCCCCGTACACCAGAAATTGAGGGTGGTTTACCGTAAATTGTGGTTGGATGTACCGTAAAAGGGAAAACATTTATAAAAGTATAGTAATATGACTGTTAAATAGTAGAATGAAGAAAACAAACATGACCAACACGAGAAAATGTAAGTCGTGCAAACAAACTAAAATTGTATCAAAAGATATAGATGAAAACGAATTAAACGACATGTGATATGATATATAGCGCCTATATTGGGTTTTATTTTGGAGATATTGGCTGATTTGAACAAAAGAACGCCAAATATAATCACGGTCAATATTTCACAAGTTAGAGATATCGTAATCTAATATATATTAGTATTTATTGAAGTCACTCAACTATAGCGGTTGTTTTTAGACTGCTCGACTTATTTACAGTATAAAATGGGCAATACACAGTTATTTCTTTTATTGTTAAATAATTTTTATTACAAAAATTGTATCGGGATTTAAATTGAGATTCAACAATCATTTGTATCTGTTTTATTGTTAAAATAACAATACAATCTGAACAAAGACAGATAAATTAAGAATACCAATTAATAAAATCATTATTAAATAGTAATGAAATAAATTAGCTCATGTTAAAATAATAAGCTTACTGCAATGTGTTCAAAATATAATTACAAAAAAGAAAACCAAAAAAAACTAGAAATCCCCACCCCCCAATGATTAATTTTTCTTTTAATAAAACAGACAAAATAAATATCCACCAAGAAATTAGATGTTGACACTGCAGATATAAAGCGCTATACAGCATTCGGTTGAACACTTATGATCGATTTACAAATTACGTCGCTATATGACTTAAAAATACAGAAATTATCAAAAGAGGGTTTGGATCTCATTAACCGGCTTAACCCCACCACATTTATGTGCTTCTCCCAAACCAGGACGTGGATTTCCAGCGTCAAATGTCTTCTTTAGGCTTAATGAGTTGAGGAGAGATGTGATTGTTCGCTTTGTTGATATTGCCAGAAATGTTGGCGATCATTGCTTAATCTTTCTCTTCTTACCCTTATTTAAAAGTTGATTGATTGGCTGATTTCATTAACGTCACACGACAATGCCAAGTTTACAATATCATATTACAATGTCAAAGGCGCTGTGAGGAATTGTTCAAAGAAACCAATGAAATCATAAGAAGCCGTCAATTGAAGGACAGACAATACAAAGGCCGTGAGAAAGATACAAAAAGGACAAAGAATAATCAACAAAATAGTGCAATTGTAGTTTAAGAACAACACGAATCCCAGTAATCCCGGGATGAACTCATGTACTCCTTTAGGGTAGGCAGTTGTTGCTCCACTAGTGACACCCGTCGTGTTACTCTTATGAAAGATCAGTTATAAGCTATATAATTGTAAAAGTACTTCCTGCGTTTAGAAAGTATACTTAATATGTGATAAAAGCTTGAATATATCAAAATGAATGATCAAGACAGGTAATGCAATGACCACAGGAAAATTGCATGTGCTCCGGATGAATAAGAAGTCCCTGCTCTACTAGTAACACCCAACGTGTTACTCTTGTCAATAATCTCGTGTTAGGTCATGGTGAGGTAAGAACGAGTTTGCGATTTCGGCAAAGTTAGCATAGTTAGTAATGTTAGGTAACGGTTAGGCATGACAAGTCTATGATGACTTCAACTTAACCACTAAGAACCATTGGTGTAGTAGTTTCCTGGTTAGAAGAAACCATCAGTCAAGAAATCATGATGGGAATCACAAGCTCTGGAATAGTAAAATTACACATTACATTCATCATTTATTCCATATACTAGTCCCCAAAAACGTCTTTATTTTATCTATTTTCTTTCAATAGATGTAGATGTAGAGATGGAAACAGACAATGAGCGAGACGAAAGGCATATAAACAGAGTAAGATTTTCTATTAGATATTGAAAAAGTGAGAAATGGGTAGCGATGAAACATCTTAAATATTCATTGTCATAACTTGTTTTTACTTGTGTCAGTTTAACATTGAGTAAGACATTTGTCACAGTTCGTCAATTGTCGACAGTGTGCTTATGCTTTGGCTTTCATTTTACTACAAACAAAACGTTGCAAAAAAAGAGATGTATATGAGATATTTGATGTTAAACAAAAGCTATAATAGGAACAGTCGAGATATGACAATCGTATTCTGAAAAGGCAGAAGTAATTAGGATCAGAAATTGTGGTGGAACATCGTCTAATAGCACGTCACAAAAAATAGGAACTGTCGAGATATGGGAAATCTTATAATAACACGATATTAAGTTAGGATAACATTATATTTTAATGTAATACCAAGTTTACCACAGCTGTACCTGAACGTATATGAACGAAAAGTGTCTCCTATATGTATTGAATCTGAAAACGTTTGCACCATAAAGCGTATTCATAGATTACTTTATCTTAATTGATATTCATGAATAACTAATTCGTGTGTTTACAGTTGGTTCCCATAAAACTATTTTAATCCCGCGGCTTTCTTTTTGTCTTTCCCAGAAAGTGAGCAATCAAGTGTGTGTGTGTGTGTGTGTGTGTGTGTGTGTGTGTGAGTGTGTGTGTGTGTGTGTGTGTGTGTGTGTGTGTGTGTGTGTGTGTGTGTGTGTGTGTGTGTGTGTGTGTGTGTGTGTGTGTGTGTGTGTGTGTGTGTGTGTGTGTGTGTGTGTGTGTGTGTGTGTGTGTGTCTGTCTGTCTGTCTGTCTGTCTGTCTGTCTGTCTGTCTGTCTGTCTGTCTGTGAGTGCGTGCGTGCGTCTGTGCGTGTGCGTGTGCGTGTCCGTGTGTGTGTTTGTGTGTGTGTGTATATTTGTGTGTGTGTATGCGTGCGTGCGTGCGTGTTTGTGTGTGTGTATGTCTGTCTGTCTGTCTGTCTGTCTGTCTGTCTGTCCGTCTGTCTGTGTGCTAGGAATATCGATCTTACCACTTCTCATGACTTTCGAATTGTATTTTTAAAATGTTCCGACAATGTGGTATTTTTTGTTTTCCTTTTTATTGCATCATCATGGAAACTATACCATAATATAGAATAACACTTACCTATAGCGTCACAGCCCTACATATGTGTGTTACATTGCTACACATAGTCAGCCCTTGATCTGTATCATTGTGGTGTGGGAAGGGGAAAAGCATCATGTACTAATTTCTAAATGTCTGTGGATTGATCTTCATATTTTAAACATTTTGGGAGAACCTGTCCTCCTTTCCTTGAAGATGATTAATAATTGTGATATTGACATTAATACACATGGCTTAGCTTATAGTGTTCAATAACACTGCCAACAATATTTCATTCATATCATGTCGATCAGTTTATTTGGTGGAGGAAACCAGATAACCCGGAAAAAACCAAGTCACTGACAAGCTGTATTACACAATAGTGTATCGAACATTAATACACATTCATCATAACAATCCAAACAATTAATATAATAAAAAAAATATAAAAACATTGTTTTCAGTGCTTGTGGGATGCTATTGATAACAATAATTTGGATCTTGCTGAACGATACATAAGACTGAAAGCAGATGTAAATTATTCCAGAGCTGTAAGTTGTATATATAGTCACATATAGTATAAGGTAGTGACCAATATACACCGTCATGTCTCTGTATTGTCTATTCTTGTCTGACCACTCGTTTATTTCTAACGTTTATTTATAATATAATTCACTTAGAATGGATAATCTAATATTTTAGTCAGGTATAATAATATAAGCATAACCATTAAATCAGTTTTGACTATTTTTATAAGTTAGATTTCATAGTTTCAGCAAAGGATACATATGTGTGTATTCACCTCTCCACACATTATTCTACTCAGATCCATTAATTAAGCAAACTGTCGAGAAGCACACGCTATTATTGTACACCTCTTATTGTAAAGATGTTCGTTCATCCAACATCAGCAAGTCAACAAAGGTGTCGTTTACTACCCAATTATACCAAGCATAGCTGCTTCTTCCGGTTCCGGTTCACCATTGATATATGGCGCTATCACTATGAATATATTATATACGTGTAACTGAATATTACCAATGCGAAAGTTGAAGTGAGCGAAAAAGTGATAACTGTTTACCGGAAATGTGCAAATATTCAACTGTCATGGCGTGATAAAGTTATAATGAGATGATAATGATGTCTACTTTGTACCAGATCAACACGTTAATCTGTATGATTATACCACTGACAAAATAGTCCACACTTGCAGCTTATACTAACCAACTCATCTTTACCTCCCTTCGCTAATGTTGACCGCCTAGTGGATAAGCTTGACATACACTATTTACATTTTTTTCATTTACGGGATTCACGATCGAGCGTGCGATCTTTTATTCTTTAGAGAACAGGTTTATGATCACAAAAGGAAAGTGGAGGGTCATGTATTTGTGTGTTAGGGTTATTGACTTTTCCCCTTTCTGTGATTTGTGAATTGCTCCGACTGTATGGTATTTGTTTTATTTAGTGTTGTATGTTTTATTTTTAATTTTGTTTATAGCACCAATACTGTTTTGACAGGGACTACATGTTATAATTTCCTAAATACCTATTAATTATTTTAAAATAGGTAATGATCTAAAACAGAAGAATTGACTAGTAGTGTGGATTATTATCGTCGACATAGATTTACCACAGGTTTTTTAGCGGGGTCGTGTTGGTCGATCTTTTCTAGGTTTTTTCTTTTGGCCATTGTGTGGTTTGTCCTTCAATTGACTGCTTCTGATTACCCCTTTGATGTCTTCAAATTTTTCTTGGCAATCACATTTGTTGATTGGTTTAGGATTTATATTCTTATTTTGCTTTAAATCTTGACAATTTGATCTTTCTACATTACTATTAACGGGATACGACTTATTGAAATGTTAATCTGGTATTAGTAAATTAGTGTTGGTACAATGCGTTTATTTTATTTATGGAAGAAATTTAAGAAAACTTTAATTGATAGAGAAAAAACCACTATCTTGTCTGATACTATAAACTAACACCAACTTACAGATGAAGGAAGCAAAGTCACAGTGACACATTATATATCACTAAAACAGTCAATACGTCTGTATTTGCAATTATAGTTGGTTCAAATTTGACACTTGTTTATTTTGTTTAAGTCATCCACCGACAACATTGCATTATATCATAGAAAAAGCCATTTTACATACGACTTTTGCCTCACGAAGAATATATTTCTGATTGATTAATCTTATCATTTGGACTCTGCGGTCTTTAAAGGACACCTGACACACAATTTCAAATACACGTTTTTCAATTCATTTCAATGCAATAAAACGAAAAAAAATTCAATTCCCCTCCTTCTTATTACTGCAATAATTTAGAACACAGGGGTTACCGTAATGAAAAATCTCTAATGTCCGAAGATTGCCGGAAACTCCCGACAATTTATTAGATAAATATCCGAATGAGCATGACGTCACTTTGGCTAAAGCAATACATAATGACGCACAACAAAGCAAAGATGTGCGAATGGATAACTTAGCATAGTACGGTAATTTTTTTTAAGCAACAGTTAATCTAAGATAACGTATTTTTATAATATTAATGAAAATGTTCAGAGTTCCGTGATTTACTTCGTGTTCTGCAAAAAGGGGGAGGTGATGAATACATGTCAAAACGCCCCCATTATCAATGCTACCCCTACCAAGAGGCCCCCACTTTTTCCCAAAGTAAATCATCATTTGACCAAAACGCCCCATATATATATTATATAATTTTTGTGAATCAAATGTTTTTAAATATATTCCCGCGATTATTTGTTGTCCTCCAAAAATAAAACTGACCGCCACGATTTAACTGAAATATTGTTGAAAGTGACGGGTTTTTTTTCATGAAACTTTTATTTGGTCTTTGAACAACGACATTTCCATTTTCAAATAAATTAGGAATACTTTTCATAGTTTGAACATGTAGTAAAAGATTACATAAGTATTCTGAGGCACATTTGTTTACACGATTAAACATTAAAACGCCCTAAATGATAATCTTTGTTTTCTACCATAAATAGTTAACCAATCATTTTGTCTCATTTAACTATTTATTTATATTTATTTACTTATGTATATATTTGTTTTAAATAGCTGTCATGAAAGATGATATGTACATCGTGTTTAGCTCTGTTTGGTAAATGCTTAACTTAGTCATATGCAATGAATGTAGCATCTTCTTGTTTTACTATAAACAACACTAATATCAATATTTTATTGTCACACAAAATCAAGACAAATGGATAAGACACAAGTTGCAAAAATTGAAGATAACCATAACAGGACAAAACATGCTTAGAATATAAGTAAGATTTATATACTTATCTTTAAGCGCAATTATCCGCGGAGCGTATATATACAAGTTCAAGTTCGTCGTCGTCTGATGTAAGATAAACATGTATATACAATATATTTATTTACTAGACAAATCTTGAGATACAAGACATCACACATAATATCATCGTTTGATGTGTAAACAACGGAAGTGCCACAAAGATATCAGCCCATGGGCAGATATCGGAGCAAAAATCTGATAACACGATATCAAGCCTTTCAATAAATAGATCAATGCATGACTTTTTCCATAGCAGGACTGTTATCATCCCTAAATCGATACCGATCACTCATATCCATTTACGTTTGATGTCTGTATGGGAAGTTAACCTTGTTGTTTTTATTTCAATGTTGAAATATGCGATAAATAGAATAATGCATGCCTTTTTCCATACCAGGACTGTGATCATGCCTCGACCGATATCGACCCTCGGGTAAGCCCTTCTGGCCGATATCGGTCTCTCGGGATGATAACAGTCATGATATGGATAAGGGCATGCATTAATCTATAATTACTAAGCTTGCCGTTTTGGCCAAAAAAAGAGGGACGTTTTGATAAATAATTTGTATTCTGAATAAAATGGGGGTGTTTTGGCCTGTGATCGAGGTGATCATTCTCGTGTCCCGAGTATACATGCACTACTGTGTTTTGCACGAGAACCACTTCCACATGTGTATTAATATTTACTGTCATGTCAGTTAAACAATTAACTATAAATACACGTACTGTCTCCCTTCTTTCACCAAACTCTCATTCAAATCGATATACTTCTTTACAATTAAAATTAAAATATGCATTATGTTCTTTAAAATACTTTTTAATTATCAGGGCGAACGAACCCATGGCGAATGTAACATGGGAAACGATCTGACTTTCATTAAAACAAAAGATAACACTTATTTTGTTCTTTGACATAATGACATATATTTGCACTGATTAGTAAACTGGATACCAAAAGTGACGTCATGTTTAGCGTGCCTCGTTATCGAGCCGGAAATATGCATATCGGAGTAATCAAGGTCACCTGTGTTTACACTGACAGTTATCGGATTTTCTGATTCCTTGTACACAACACAAACACTCAGTTTGATAAAATTATTCTCAAATAATCATTTAGAGAAAAACATATATTTGATGTCCGAAGTCCTTTAATGCTAACACAGTTAAATGTGATTGTAGGCATTGTACATACACACAAACAGTTATTAACGGAACCAATTCACTAAAGTAGAAGGCTTGGTACAATAAACGTGCTAATTCCTCCACTGCTAACTCAAGTGATCAACGTATTTGTATGTAAGAGGTATAGCTATTGCCTCTGTTTCCGCGATGTTTCCTATTGGAATTAGGAATTGTTCAGAAGGTGTTGTATCTTTTTTTTATATTTCTTCATAGTTCTGTGAAATCTGGTACCTTAAGGTGTAGAAAATGTTCATAATTTAAAATTTGAAATTGGGAATTATTTTTTTAATTTGTAGTTTGTATTTCAGAAATTCTCATTAAATAATGTTGACATTGTATTTCTGAAGTGAGAATAGTTCATTATATAATTAGATAATTCATTATATTTATTGTTGCTTAAAATTGTTGTGTTGTGATTATTCGCAATGCATTATTGTATATTTAGTTGTATACCTTTAGACGTTTCCTTCGAAATCGACATGTAAGTCATCATAATTCAAGCCTATTTATGATATGTCATGCAACATTACTTATATACATAGATTGATGATGTCATATTTGTTTCTGAAATTATAGATTGCAAACAGTTGTTTTCTGTTAAACGGACACATTTGTCGATCTCTGTGCTGTGTGACAAACCCTTTTTAGATCACGTTGACAAAGCTAAGTGAGCTTTTGCCATCACTTGACGTCCGTCGTCTGTTGTCCGTCGTCCGTTAACTTTTCACATGTAAATCTCCTCTTCTCTTAAACCACTTGTTCAAATGAATTGATACTGGGTATTCAGCATCAAGGGAAGGTACTCTATAAAGATTGCTCATTTTTCCCCAATCCTTTAGCAAACATGGCCGCCATCATCTTCGCTAGCCAAGGGTTACGATCCGCTCTACTCATCTTCACCCTTGGCATCGCTAGACGGACTTTCGTAATTCCCGCGCACTGCCACCTGCTGGATGTTGACAGTTACACCCCTTGAAATGATATCATTTTCAGCCAATCTACGAGAGGCTTTCATTTCCTTTCGTTTTAATGCTGTGACAATTGACTCGAGATTATAATATGGCTGATTTTCAAGCGAAGATTTGTGAAAATTTAATATAAACTCAATGACAGACAATCAGAGCAAATATATAACGGCTATTATAGACGGAAAAGATGTCTTTGTTGGCACGAAGACGGGAAGTGTAAAGCGCTTTCTGATTGGTAACAGCTACCACTAGCTGCATTATATATAAATTGTCACCGTGTGACCTCAAGCATCCGTCTAGCGATGTCAATGGTGAAGAAGAGTAAAGCGGATCGTAACCCTTGGCTAGCGAAGATGGGCCGCCATAGGCAATTCATTTTTCTGATTGGTCAATTTTTTTTAAATCTTCTCCTCTGAAACTTCTTCCTGAAATGATCCGAAACTTGCTACAAAGCATCTATGAAATGTCGTTTATAAAGATTCCTCATTTTGTTCCGTTCCGTTAACATACATTGCCGCCACAGGCAATTCTTGTTTTTGATAAGTCAATTTCTAAAAAAATTCTTCTCTGAAACTGTTTGCCCAAATAAACTGGAAATTGGTAGGAAGCATATATACAAGGTCCTCTATAACGATTGCTCATTTAGCTTTGACCCATTAACAAGCACGGCCGTCTCAATCCGCTAAAAGTATGGCCGGCATAAGCAATTCTTGTTTCTGATGGGTCATTTTTTTTAATCTTCTCCTCTGAAACTGCTTGCCCAAATGAACCGAAACTTGGTAGGCAGCATATATACAAGGTTTTCTATAACGATTGCTCATTTAGTTTTGATCTATTAACAAACATGTCCGCCACAGGCAATTCTTAATTTGTATTGGCCAATTTCTATAAATCTTCTCCCCTGAACCTGCCTGTCCCAATGAACTGAAACTTGGTAGGAAGTATTTATGGAAAGTCCTCTATATAGATTGCTCATTTCATCCCGATCCGTTTACAGACATGGCAACCACAGGTCATTCTTGTTTCTGATTGGTCGATTTCTGCACAAACCTTCTCTTCTAAAACCGCTTCCCTAAATGCATGAAACTTGGTAGGCAGCATGGATAGAATGTCCTCTATAAAATTTGCTCATTTTGTCCCAATCCGCTAAAAACATGGCCGTCATAAGCAATTCTTCTTTCTGATGGGTCATTCTTTTTAATCTTCTCTTCTGAAACTGCTCGCCCAAATGAACCGAAAATTGGTAGGCAGCATATATACAAGGTCTTCTATAACGATTGCTCACTTAGTTTTGATCCATTAACAAACATGGCCGCCACAGGCAATTCTTTTTTTTTAATTGGTCAATTTCTAAAAATCTTCTCCTCTGAAACTGCTTGCTCAAATGAACTGAAACTTGGTAGTAAGCTTTAATAGAAGGTCCTCTTAAAAGAATGCACATTTTATCCCGATCCATTTACAAACATGGAAACCAAATCTTGTTTCTGATTGGTCGATTTCTGAAAAAAAAATATTCTCTTCTCAAACCGCTTCCCAAAATAAAATGAAACTTGGTAGGCATGGTTTTTTAATTTTAGTATTTCTTTTTTTCTTTCTGTTATTAGACTTAGTAATAGTTCCAAATGATTCTTTCACAGAATCAATGTATACTTTACCAAATTCATTCACCACAATATACACCTGCTCCTGTGTTACACTAGAGGCATCCAAATCACGTAATTTATTACGAAGATCAGAAATAGCCTGTCAGTTAAAATTACCTCTGAACTCGTGTAATTTTTCATTTTCCTATTTTATTTTTACAATGTGTTCTGTATTTTCTAAAGCATTTATATCACTATCACTATCTTCAAAAAACACTGCTTTCAAAAGTAATACTGAGTGACGTGTGAACATCAGAAAAACATTTACAAAAATCAAATACAGTAAAATCATCAATACATTTGATAAAATTTGGAGAACAAATGAAATAATATACAGCACTTGCATTCCTGCAAGTAAGTTCACCTATATTACTATCACTTCCTACTCGTCCGTTCATTATAAACAAGTTTTGTCCCTGGCAAAGATTTAT
This sequence comes from Bathymodiolus brooksi, assembly GCA_963680875.1. Lineage (NCBI taxonomy): Eukaryota > Metazoa > Mollusca > Bivalvia > Mytilida > Modiolidae > Bathymodiolus > Bathymodiolus brooksi. The sequence goes on along the minus strand of OY804580.1, from coordinate 35,144,858 downwards.
TAGTAATTTTCCAATAAATTTTTTTCCTTTATCCATATGTTTTCTATTTAGTGGTAAATTTGAATCAGATACACAAGATATATAATTTTCTAGTAAATATTCGTCTCCGTTTGGAAAATCATTTCCTGTAAATACTGAAAAACCTTTAAGCTCAGCCGTTCTTGCATTGAAATCTCCCGCCAAAGATATATATTCATACGACCTCGAACAATTTCTTATATCGAAATCTATGTCATTGAATGCTTCTTGAGACGAGTACGAGGTGAATGCTTGTGGTATATACATAACACCAATTAAAACATATTCATCTAATTTAAATAATGTGGATGACACTTTTACACAAAATACAAATTTATTGTCATTTTTTTATAATAGTTATCAATTTATCTAACTTTTCCTTAGATCCAAAATCAATCCCGCCCGATTTTCTATGTGAAAACGTCTGTCTGATTTTTGTTTCAAATATATACCCCGGAAAATTAATTTGATCAGTGTCATCAGTTTTTGTTTCTTGTAAGCATATACAATCATGTTGACAGATTAATTCACCAAATTCAGGATAATTTAATCTTAAATTCAGACCACAACAATTTAAGCACAATAGCTTCAATTTATTTTGTATAATTAAAAAAGAACAATCAACATTTAAATCATCTATATTTACATCGTTAATACTGCTCGATTCGTCACCTTCAGAAACGTCTTGTTCTCCCTGACACCCCTATTCACCCTGCGAGGGTGTAGATGGCGGTCGCCCTCTCTTCGTGGCTGGTCTACCTAGCAAATTTGATTGGCCTACGGCATGGTGTCCTTGAGCGGCGTCGCTATATTGTCTTTGCGGTGATGTTTGTCTATTTTTTCTATGCGGGCTGCTTAAGGCGTTCGACGGATCATATAGTTTGTTTTCAATAAAAAGGCTATCTCGGACCAGTTTTGTGCGCAAGCCCTTTTGTTTACAATCACGCACCACAGAGTATAATGCTCGTCGTTTCTCCTCCACTTCAGCTGGAAACTGTTCTCTTATTCCAACATAAGTGCCCTACGTTTGTGCGCATTTAACAGAATTAGTGTCAATTGTCTATAGTAAATAAATCTCGCCACTATCGGTCTTGGTTTTCTGTCCGGCGTTTCTCTTTGTCTGAACCGGTGTACATACCCAAACTCTATGTACTCCTCTATTCCTAATTCGTTTTTTTATGAACTCTCTTAGTATTCCTTCTGTGTATTCACGTGGTGATTCAAATAGTCCTGTGACAATCAAATTATTTTTCAGCGATCTGCATTTTAAATCTGTAATATCAGTTTTCATTTTCTCATGTTCCTGTCTATGTTCCCTCAATTCTTCCCGTCTTATTGATGTTCTTTCTACAACTTCCTCAAACCGTCTCTGCAGCGTATCTATTTCAGTTTTATTAGATGAACAATTGTTTTTTAGCATCTTCAAATAGATCGCTCATTACCTGTGTGCTATTTTCTATATCTTCATTTTTCTCTTTAAGTTCTTTCACTGTAATTTCTAATGTGCTAACTTTTCTTGTAATGTCCACGCGGTTGGATTTAGCTTCGTCTATCTTATTTACCTGTGTTTCTATTTGTTTTAATCTCCCATCTACTCTGTTCATAAAGGCTACCATGTGTGCAACAATTGCATTTGATCCATCATGTAAGACTTCTCTACTGCCTTTCAAAACGTCAGACGTTTCCTTTACTTTTTCCTTGTGTTTCGCAGTAGGCATGTCTCTTGGATTTTTTTTAGCGTACTGTATTTACCCACTAGTACAGACCCTCAATATTTTCACTTAACGCCTTGCTGCGCTATCAAAGAATAGTATACGTAGTACCGGTCACTGGTCGGGTTGGGTATGGGCGGTGAGTTCAAATTCAGATTCAATACATAAATACTTGTAAAGTTACTATTAACAAAAATCGTAATTCAACATTTCCAGGAACCAGATTGCAGTCAAACGCCTTCAAAAAATTTTCTTTCAAAATTCCATCAAATTAGCTATTTTATGTTACTTTTACGAGACGAGACGAGATGAAACAATTACGAACCTTCCATCTTTCATTCAGAACCTCTGTTAAAACATATTTTTATTGTTGTAGTATTTTTCAAGGCTACCTTTCAAATAGTTTTAACTTTGTGAATGTACTATTTTTGTGAAAACAAGATATTCAAAATTCTTGGTAAATGAGTTTAAGGGAAATATAATTAAGTTTGAATGGAAATATATTTTGTTTGATTTTTTTTGTCTTGTTTTCAAATACTAAAGCTTCCAATATTTAGGAATTATGCACATATATTCCTCAGGCTTTTGGAAATCTACCGTAAGATTTTAGATAAATAAGCTTCCAATAGTCAGCGATATTTGAACACTTTGTTTCTCAGGCGTTGGGAAATTCAGATTAGGATTTTAAATAATACAGGTCTAATAATTAGGGATTTTGCATTTGTATTTCCCAGTCCTTGGGAAATCCAGTGTAGGATTTAAAATAATGCAATTTCAATATTTAGGAATTGTGCATATATATTTTACAGCTTTAGGAAATCCAGTCTAGGATTTTCAAAAATAAAACTTTCAATAGTTAGAGATTCTGCATGTATATTTCTCAGGCTTTGGGAAAACCAATGTAGGATTTTAAATGATTAAGCTTCCAATAATGAGGTATTCCATACGTGTACTTCTAAAGCTTTGGGAAAATCAGTGTATGATTTATATTATACTGAAAGGCATATCCACTAAACATTTGTTTGAAAATTACACATAGGGAATACATAATTATTGTGATAACAGTTAGCATATTGATATACATGTTATTGTCAACTGTTTAATAATCAATGACATATTCTAATTTAATGACACCTTCAGAGTGTTCAGTTATTAAACACATACCAAAAGTGAGATATAAAATTATCCACTAATAGATCACATACAATACACAAGAAATTAGTAACAAGATTTCAATTTGGAAACACAAGACAAAGCTTTGCTCACATAAAGTTATTTGCATAAATACAAATATATAATAATAATTACTGCAGGAAATAGCTTAGTCAATGTAATTGGAGTTATAGTAATGTTTATTGTTGCATTTTATCCACATATTATGTAAGAGCTCAGGATCAGGACATATCAATTGCTTTGTGACATTGAGAATAAGTACAGAAATTATCTGATATATTTAAATCATTTCGCATTCCTCAAATTATGCCATGTTTTTCTTGACTTTTAGTTTCTGAAGAATACATGACCAATAACTAAATCTTAGTAATACGTGAGGAATAGCGTATTGCTTTCCATTAGATTATGACACATGCAATCACTTTATCTACTGCCATACTCAGAATCTGAAACCCTGTTAGGTACAATGTGAAGGCTATTCCAGGCATATACGAATTTGAGAATCATAGAATTTTATAAATTTAGTAGGCTGATTGACCCACTCCACTTTTTGTTAATTCTCCATCTTGTCTGCTACAGTACAGTGAAATCCTGAATAAACAAGAATCCTGTATAACCTCTGTATAAATCTAATTTAAATAAAGTCATAATGTGGGAATGCTTTTGCTAAATGTAACCTGTATGTATGGAACAAACACATATTCACTGTGAACACAACAGTTGCTGTCGATGGTCAGGGGTGAGATCGGTTTAGATATATTTCACTCTATTAGATTGTTACTAAATCAACACATTGAGTTGAAAATAAAACAAATCACACCAGCATATACCATTGTTCAGAAAACCATTCAATTGCTATATGAATAGAAAGGACAGGGTGAGAACAGTTTTGATGGTGATATATAACAATAACTGAAGCAGGTCAAAATATAGGTTCTGTATTTGGTATATGCAACAAAACTTCACCATTGCCCCTTGCACAATAACAGCGAAACGCATATAAATAAACAATACAGAAAACATTCACAGATTCCATTCATCTTAGGGCCCGGGTGGCTCAATGAGTTAGGTACTTGGATTACCTAACAACTCATACAAGACTATCACCAATACGGCGTGGGTTTGCGCCCGGCTTTGTAAATTACAAAAAGGGTGCACTCGACTCGCAGCGCAAGTGATATAGCTAACCAATTGCTTGCCCATGGTTGATTGTTCTCTCCGGGGACTCAGGCTTCTTCCACCACTAAAACTGGTAGCCATGAGAGTTGAAATATTGCTGAAAGTGGCTTTAAACACCAAGCAATCAAATTAATCAAAGTAATCCATTCATCTTAACAAATAATAAAGAAAACATTCACAGATCCCATTCATCTAAGCAAACAATATAGAAAACATTCACAGATTCCATTCATATAAACAGATGACAAGAAAAGCATTCACAGATTCCATTCATATTAATAAACAATAAAGAACAGATTCACAGATTCCATTCAAATACACAGATTATAAAAACACATTTACAGAATCCATTCATATCAAGAAACAATATAGAAACATTCACCGATTCCATTCATATAAATAAACAATACAAAAAACATTCACAGATTCCATTCATCTTAGGGCCCGGGTGGCTCAATGAGTTAGGTACTTGGATTACCTAACAACTCATACAAGACTATCACCAATACGGCGTGGGTTTGCGCCCGGCTTTGTAAATTACAAAAAGGGTGCACTCGACTCGCAGCGCAAGTGATATAGCTAACCAATTGCTTGCCCATGGTTGGTTGTTCTCTCCGGGTACTCAGGCTTCTTCCACAACTAAAACTGGTAGCCATGAGAGTTGAAATATTGCTGAAAGTGGCTTTAAACACCAAGCAATCAAATTAATCAAAGTAATCCATTCGTCTTAACAAACAATAAAGAAAACATTCACAGATCCCATTCATCTAAGCAAACAATATAGAAAACATTCACAGATTCTATTCATATAAACAGATGACAAGAAAAGCATTCACAGATTCCATTCATATTAATAAACAATAAAGAACAGATTCACAGATTCCATTCAAATACACAGATTATAAAAACACATTTACAGAATCCATTCATATCAAGAAACAATATAGAAACATTCACCGATTCCATTCATATAAATAAACGATAAAGAAAACTTTCATAGATTCCATTTAGTTAACAAACATTAAATAAAACATTCACAGATTCCATTCATATAAAGGATCAATAAAATCAAAAACATTCACAGATTCCATTCATATAAAGGATCAATAAAAAGCATGCAGATATTACATTCATACAAAACGTATTCACAAATTCCATTCATTCAAACAGATAATAAAGAAAACTTCCACAGATTCCTCGAAATTCATTGTACCAATTGTCCAATCCCTCTCTCATTTCTGTGTAATGTTTTGAAATAATAGTTGAAAATGTTCTCTTCCCATGAGATATGTGCCCCTGAATTGTAAGTTATCAACAACCAAGCAATCGTTACCTCTTCAGCCTAAATTACTTAAATTAATAGAACGTCCAACTTCTATACCGAGGGAATGATCTCTTAATCAAATTTTTGACATGCATATTTCTGGGTTATAGTTACGTTTTAGCTTAACATTGACGAAAAGGCCAGAAAAGCTTTTTTTTCTTACTCTTCACAACTTATAACATTAATATCCACTTCTTTTAACAACAGAACATACATTATATGTAAGCCAATGGTTCTGCTAAAAGCAATGTTCCTCTAACAATCAGTGAGAAGTATCTGAAATATCCAGAAATAACCGGAATAGCATTACTTGGCTTGCACTGCTTGTTTTAAATATGAACTTCCTTGTGAATGCTAAAAGTAGCAGAAATAACTCCACGGTAGGTCTAATTTTATAGAAAGTTAGAACCGATGAATGCGTATTATATCTCATTGATAGCAAAATATTTAAAAGATACATGTTGTCGTTTTTATCTACCTGCATTAAGTCATTATCTTCCTGTTACATGGATGGGCACCTATGGATCATGCTTCCAAAGTAAACGATCATAATTCTGTAGATATAGTTCAGCATCTACTAAACCAAGATCCTGCAAATGTCATGATGCGTTCATACGTAAATCGAATTCGAATCGAATGATCGGCTGCGAATTAGTTTAATGCGCATTCAAAACGTATTCTTGTCCGAACGTACATTTTAATGCGTATTGCAACGCGCATCAAATAGAGTATAGGCTCACTGTCCGAACGGTGTTAACTTTAATTCGCAATATTGATTAACTTTTAATCTAAAACAAAACGACATTGCACAATATTAATTTTAAAGAAAATAATTTTAAAAGCCGAATTAGGAACAATTAAAAAGATATACTCCAAACCAGCTTTGTTGATCTGATGGTTTTACCTTATCTCTCTGACTCTTCTTTCCTTTTCTTTTGAATAAACGCAGTCATTTTATACAACAATAATTATCTGTTGTGTCAATATGACGTCACCAGCTACATGACGTTATATTTTCATAATTCATATGAGGTCATATGTTAATAATAACAAAAATGAAAAACCAAAAGAAAGCTTACACATGTTAATACTTTTCTAAATTCCAACAAAAGTCCGCCCAACGGATAATTCGCTTTTGCAATAGTATGTGTCCACACGACAGTCTAATGCGAATCGAATACGAATTAACGAATTCGCATTAACGAAAACGTATTCCTAAAGTGAATTGGGTAATGCGAATTAGCCAATTCGAATTCGATGCGCATTAAGAAATTAGTTACGTGTGAACGCGACTAACGTATTCGATTCGTATTAGATGCAAATTTAATTCGAATTAAATGTATGTGTCAACGGAGCATCAATATTCGCAGTAAACTAGTAAGTAATCGACATTATTTATCATAGGTACATGACATTTGCCAAATTAAAATATTTACTTGAAATCATCTGTGGCTGGTTTCCATAGCTACACGATATTGTCTGTATTACTACATTTGCTGAAATAAAATAGCTGCAGTTGTTTTCTAGCTACAATAGATTGACTTGGTTTCCATAGTTACACGATATTGACTATATTACAACATTTCTCAGGCTTTGGGAAATTAAGGTGAGGATCTTAAATAAAGCAATTCAAATAATTAGGAATTATGCACTTATATGTCTAAAGCTTTGTGAAACCCAGTGTAGGATTTTAGATCATTAAACTTCCAATAGTTAGGTATTGTACAAGTGTATTGCTCAGGTTTTGGGAATACCATTGTAGGATTTTGAATAATTAAACTTCCAATAGTTAGTGATTTTGCACCTATATTTCTCAGGCTTTTGAAATTCAGCGCAGGATTTAAATAATGTTTAAAGGCACGCCAAACACTAGTTTTGATATAGAGCTTAGCCACCAAATATGCACTTAACAACTGAACATAAGGCATACCTTATTATTGTGTTAACAGTTAGTACTTTAACATACAGGTTATAGTCAACTGCTTAATAATCAATGTCACATACTAATAAATGACACCTTCATAGTGTTCAGTTATTAAACAGATACCATATGTATGAACTGAACACATGTTCATTGTGAATGCAAAAGTTGTTGTCGGAGGTTAGGATGTGTTCGGTTTAGAGAGATTTCACATTATCTATAGGACATTCCACTGATGTGCTTTGCTTTGTATATTTTGTTCAAGGAATGGAGTGCTCTACACATCGCCGCTAGGTACAACTATGTAGAAGCCGCCAAGCTGTTGTTATTGAATGGTGCAAACGTAAACGCCACCACCACTATCAGTGTAAGTATATCCGTAAGATAAGTTAGTGTAATACATTTCTGCTTTTTCTAAATCACCTAACTGGGATGATAATAAAACCAATCACATCAGCATTAACCATTACTCTGACAAACCAATAAATTGATGTATAAACAATACAAACAGAATGAAATATAGGTTATGTATTTAAATAAAGCAACAAAGCCTTAAGCAACTTTTATAAATGCCACTTGAACACTTTCTAGATCACCACAAGAAAAACACATATAAGCAAGCATTAAAGAAAACATCCACATATTGGGTTCATTTAAACAAGGAATAAAGAATATGCACATATGTTCTATTCATATAAATTTACAATTAAAAAAACACTTTCACTGATTCAATTCATATAAACAAACAATAAAGAAAACATTCACATATTCCATTCATATAAACAAAAATCATAAAAAAACCATTCAAAGGTTCAATTTACATAAACAGATAGTAAACACATTCACAGATTCCATTCATGTCAACAGATAATGAAAACAAGATTCACAGATTCCATTCATTTAAACCAATGATTACGAAAGGATTCAAAGAGTCCATTCATACAAGGAAACAATAAAGAAAACATTCACCGATTCCATTCATATCAACAACGATGAAAACAAATATTCACAGAGTCCATTCATATAAATAAGCAATGAAGAAAACATTGACAGATTCACTTGATTCAAGCAAACGATTAAGAAAACATTCACAAACCTCTCGAAATTCATTGTCCCAATTGTGCGATCCCTCTCTCATTTCTATGGTGTGCTTTGATATAATAGTTGAACATGTTCTCTTCCCATGAAATATATGCCCCTGAACAGTAACCAGTAAATTACTTCAACTAATAGAACGTCCAACTGCTAGGCCACGGGAATGATCTCTTAATCGAATGTTTGACATGCATTTTATTTCTAGGTTTTAGTTAAGTTTTAGCTGATCATTGACGAAAGGAGAAGAACTGCAGAAAATTGCATATTTGTTATTGAATGTATTGCTCTATATACACCAAGTACAGTTTTGATTCCTTTAAAAGCTTTTCAAAAACCTTTTTCACTCTTCACAAGTTATCACATTAATGTCCTTTTTCTTTAATAACAGGAAACACATTATATGTATGCCTATTGGTTATGCTAAAAGCAATGCTTTCATAGCAATAAGTGAGAAGTACTCGAACTATCGAGAATAGTATTACTGGCTTTTACTTTGCTCGTGTTAAATATGAACTTCCTTGTTAATGTTAAGAATATCATAAATAACACCACGGTAGGTCTAGGTTCTTAGAAAGTAAGAACTGATAAATACGTATTATATTTCACTGATAACAACACTATTTCAAAAATGCAGTTTGTAGTTCCTATCTACCGTAATTAAGTCATTATCTTCCTGTGATGGACACATATTCATCATGCTTCCAAAGTAAACGATCATATCTATGTAGATATAGTTCAGCATCTACTAAGTCAAGATCTTTCAAATGTCAATATACATAGCAGACTAGTAAGTAATTGACATTAGTTTACATAGGTACTAGACATTTGCCAAATAAAATATTCACTTGAAATTATCTGTGGCTGGTTTCCATAGCTACACGATATTGTCTGTAAAACTACATTTGCTGATATAACATGGTTTTAGGTGTTTTCTAGCTACACTATATGGACTTGGTTTCCATAGTTACACGATATTGACTATATTACAACATTTCTCAGGCTTTGGGAAATCCTGTGTAGAATTTTAAATAATGAAATTCAAATAATTAGGGATTCTGCATATATATATATAAAGCTTTGTGAAACCAGTTTAGGATTTTAAATAACTTCAAAGAGTTAGGGATTATCTACGTGTATTTTCGCAGGCTTTGGGAAAACAATTGTAGGATTTTAAATAATTAAACTTACATAGGTCGGTGAATTTGCACCCATATTTCTCAGGCTTTATGAAATTCAGTGTGGAATTTAAATAATAGTTGAAGGCACGGCAAACAATAATTTTGATATAGTATTTAGCCACTAAATATGTGTTTGACAATTAAACATTAGGCATACCTTATTATTGTGCTAGCAGTTAGTACATTTACATACAAGTCAACTGCTTAATATTCAATGACACATCCTAATAAATGACGCCTTCAGAGTGTTCAGTCATTAAACACATACCAACACATAACATTCTCCACTAATATGGGATATACATTACACAAGAAATTAGTAACACGATTTCAATTTGGAAATACAAGACAAAGCTTTGTTCACATAAAAATATTTTCCCAAATGCAAATATATATACAGTATTGGTGTATTGACGGTTAATATATAATATATGCGGCTTAGCAACGGGGTAAAGACGAACTCTGGCGATTCTTTCCATCCGTTTCGTGCCGAGCCACATACATTCTATATTTAACGATAATACACCAATATTGTATATATCCTGCAATAATGTTTGGTAAAACAATCTTTTTTGATTTAATATTAATAAAAGGGTAAAGGAAACACCATGCGTAGTAATCCATACATGTGTCACACGGTCATTATTTATATATACACACTCACCAAATGAAATATATCATTATTAATCAACGAAGTAGTTACAGAGCAAACAATATTTATTACTTGTGAATTAAAATGAATCATAAAACGTATTGTTTTGCACAATATTGTGAACTAGTTTTGCATAATAGATGTATTATGCTAAAGTGCAAGGTCGTATTATGACACTGTCATAATAAAGCAACAGTTTACGTCAACCTATTGATTATGACAAAAGAAGAGCTTGAAGATACCAAAGGGGCAAAATAACCCAATTTCAGGATAACATATATTAATTACCACTGTAATTAGTTTAGTCAATGTATCTTGAGACATTTTAATTTTTATTGCTGAATTATTGATGCATGTTATCCACATATCATGTAAGAGCTCAGGATCCGGACATATTAATTGATTTGGCTTTATCCATTGTGTGACATTGAGAATAAGTACAGAAAATAGATGATATATTAAAATCATATCGCATTCCTCGAATTTTGCCATGTTTTCCCTGACTTAGTTTGTGAAGTGTAAATGACGAATAATTAAATCGCAATAATACATATTGTGACCTCACTTCGTCTACTGTCATACCCAGTATCGAAAATCCTGTTAGGTACAATTTGAAGGTTACACCACGTATATAAGAATGAGAGAATCATAGGATTTTTATCAAATTAGCAGGTTTTTTGATCCCCTCCATTTGTTGTTAACTCTCCATCTAGTCTGGTACAGTACAGTGAAAACCTGAATAAACCGGAATCTATATAATTTAAATAAATTCATATTGTAGGAATGTTTTTCCTAATTTAACCTGAATGCATGGACTGCACACATGTCTATTGTGAATGCAAACGTTGTTGTCAGGGGATTAGGGGGGGTCGGTTTAGAGGGATTTCACTCTAGTCCAATACCGAACATTCCACTGATTTGTTTGCTTTATATATTTTGATCAAGGGTCGACATGCTCTGCACATCGCCGCTAGCAGCAACAATGTAGAAGCCGCCAAGCTTTTTCTATTGAATGGTGCAGACGTAAACGCCAACGATTGCGCTGTAAGTATATCCGTATGTTAATTAAATATAATACATTTCTGTTTTTCTTCTTCTAAATCTACACATTGAGTTGAAAATAAAACCAATCACTGCAGCATATACCATTGTTCTGAAAACCATTAAGTTGCTATATGAATAATAAAGACAGAATGAAAATGTTTTATGCAAATAAATGATAATGACAGAAGCAGGTCGAAACATATGTTCTGTATTTGGAAAAAGCACCAAAACTTTGCGCGATATTTACTAAGACCCGTACACAATATCTTGATCACCACCATATATATAAGCAAATAATAAGGAAAATATTAACAAATTCGATTTATTTTGACAAGCAATAAAGAAAACGCACATATATTCCATTCATATAAATTAACAATGAAAAATAAACCACATTCACTGATATAAACAGATTATAGAAACGTCCACACATTCCATTCATATAAACAAACAATAAAGAAAGCATTCACATATTCAATTCGCATAAATTAATGGCGAAGAAAACATCCGAAAATTCCATTTATGTACGCAAACGACAGAGTAAAAATGCATAGATTCCATTGATATAAAAACAATAAAGAAAACATTCACTGATTCCATTCATACAAACAGATCATGAAAAAAACATCTATATATTCTATTCATATAAACAGATTATAAAAGAACATCCATAGTTTCTATTCATATAAACAGATTATAAAAAAACATCCATAGATTACATTCATATATACAGATGATAAAAAACATTCACAGGTTGCTCTCGAAATCCATTGTGTCAATTGTCAGATCCCTCTCGCATTCCTATAGAGTGATTTGATATAATAGTTGAACATGTTCTCTTCCTATGAGATATTTGCACCTGAACTGTAAGCAACCAACAATCAAGCAATCGTTACCTCTTCAGCTTAAAGTACTTGAATTAATAGAACGTCCAACAGCTATACCGAGGGAATGATATCATAATACAATTTTTGATATGCATATTTCTAGGTTTTAGTTAGTTTATAGCTAAGCATTGACAAAAAGACCAGAACGGTAGAAAATGTCATACTTTATATTGAACTTATTGCTTTATATGCGCCAAGAACAGTTTCTATTTATTTTTTAAAGCTTTTCAAAAACTTTTTTACTCTTCACAACTTATAACATTAATGCACACTTCTTTAAACAACAGAACATGCATTATATGTAAGCCAATGGTATGCTAAAAGGAATGTTCCTCAAACAATCAGTGACAAGTATTTGAAATATCCAGAATAATATGACGTGGCTTGCACTATGCTTGTTGTATATGAACTTCCTTGTGAATGCTAAAAGTATCAGATATAACTTTACGGTAGTTTTAGGTTCTTAGACAGTGTGAACCTATGAATGAGTCTTATATTTCACTGATATCAACAATATTTTAAGGATGCAGTTTGTAGTTTTTATTTGCTTTCATTAAGTCATTTTCCTCCTGTTACATGAATGGGCACCTATTCATCATACTTCCACAGTAAAGGATCATAATTTTGTAGATAAAGTTCAGCATCTACTAAGCGAAGATCATGCAAATGTCAATATTCGTAGCAAACTAGTAAGAAATCGACACAAGTTTTCATAGGTACATGACATTTGCCATATTAAAATATTCACTTGAAATTAGTTGAGGCTGCTTTCCATAGTTACACAATATTGGCTGTGTTACAACATTCATTGGTATAAAATGGCTGCAGTTGGTTTCCAGCTACACTATATTTAAATGGTTTCCATAGTTACACGATAATGACTGTATTATAAACATCTTCTGGGATAAAAAGGCTGTAGTTGATTTCAAGCTACACTATATTTAATTGGTTTCCATAGTTACACGATATTGACTGTATTTCAACATGTATTGGTATAACATGACTGTAGTTGGTTTCAAGCTACACTATATTGAATTGGTTTCCATAGCTACACGATATTGACTGTATTATAAACATTTCCTGGTATAAATTGGCTGTAGGTGGTTTACAGCCACATTATATTGACTGGATTTCTGGTTACATGCTATTGAATGTATTACAACAATTACTGTATACGTTGGTTATAGTTGGTTTCCAGCTACACTATATTGGCTTGGTTTCTTTAGTTAGACGATACTGACTGCATTACAACATTTACTGGCATAATTACTATGTCGAGAAGGCCCTTAACAGTGCTGTTTTTGTGAGTAAATCACGTTATGTTGACTGCTTGATAAATGAATTATGCATTGACAATTCACTTGGCAAACTCTACATATACCCCGATGACAATTGCGAAAGAGGAAATCCTGGACATTCACATGCTCGTTTTAAGTTCCGTTGGAATTTCAAGCAAAGATAAATAACTGGATCTACCGTCACTCTACTTGATTCCTAGATTACACAAATGTTCTTACAAACAGCATTGTATTGCAAGGTCTACCAAATGCTCCACGAAATATCTTTCCAAATCATTAAAATATCATCAACCAACTGTAAAAATGGGATTCAGAGTTAATGCGGCAATAGCTACCCAAGAGGTGGTGTGAATCATATGTGGATTCAGCAGAACCATGAAGATCTGTTAGAATACATACAATCTAGGTTATTCTTCTCCTGCAAAGGCATTACAAAAATCGACTTCTCTACCCTCTACATAACTATTTCCCACTCAAAGCGGACATCACAACACGGAACTCAGAACGCAAAGACACAAAATAGAATAAAACATTTACTGGGAAAAATGACATTTGTTTGGATTCAATCTACAATATATTGACTATAAAACAACTTTTAATAATAAGTTGTTGTAGTCTGTTTCCATAGTTACATGATATTATATGCATATCATGTAGTAGTAAGACTAACAGTTAGAAATAACCGACGAAACAATGACGAATGGACAATCCAGAGACACCGGTAACATTGGACACAAGACGCATAACGAACACAAACAAAAAAGAAGCACAACACATATACGACCTAGAGAAAAGATTAGCAACACAGAGGAAATAAAATAATTTGACCCGGTATTCGCCTTAGTGATTGTAAATTAAGGATCGCACTTTTACTGAGATAAATACCAAATAAACTGCTGAACTTTTATTTTCGCTTGATGTTTTAGGACACATTATATGTGCTTCATCTGCCTGTGTATCGTTATCGTCAATAACAAATACAAACACAAATATAAAATAAAAGCACAAAACCTATGTAAACACTCATACAAAACAAACCGATAAGAAGACCTGTTACTACGTGAGGGTATCTTTTTATATATCATTTACTGTTCACTTAGTGTTTCCTACGGGCTTTACATTTTTGCTATATTGACTGTTTAAAAGATGAAGAGTTTAAATCCTTAGATATAAGAATCAACATGATAACATACTAGTTTTTATTGTGAAACAACTAAGCGCAATATATGAATCTGAGTTCAGTCCCATGTTTTAGTGGAGTCTGTGTTGCTCAATCTGTAGTGTTTGTATTGCCCGTCATTGTTTATGTTTTCGCATTTTGTTTTTGTCCATTGTTTGTCTGTTCTTCTTTGATTACGAATACATTCTCATTCATTTCTAACTTACGATCCAGATAAGCATATTGGTCTAGTACAAAGAAGACATGATCATAAACTTGTTCTCGCCATGATATTGCTTACACATGGCTCTCTCGGAATAATTATAAACCGAATATTCAATATATAACTTCTTATAGCCTCCTATGGTATCCTCAAACTATTCATACATTGTCTCTTTTCAAATCGTAATCCATTATATTTCATATCCATCAAAATGCAGTTACACTGTACATCTGCAAAATGTCATGGCGTCAGAATAAATCTAAAATTGTGGTGCTTTTATAAGAATTATATAGATCTAATTAGATATACAATTTATCAGGTGTATAATGTTTTTTTCTATCTTCAATTTAACTAAGCTTTATTGAACTCTGTACATTTTGTTTGTAATGCAAACAGTACCGTTACCTTATCCCGACCTCGTTAACGTTAGTAACCATATGTAATTATTAGTACTTATTAGTATAAAATATATATTATAGATGCATTTTTAGATCAATGTGATATATTTAGCAAATACAATTTTTCACACTATTCTAATGCTCTAAGAAGCCTTTTTTGTTACTTGCGCGAGAGATATATATATAGAAGCAATAAAGAAGTCACATATTGTCTCATATGTTATCAAATATATCGGCACTTGTAAATATGTATGTATTTTTAATCTACAGGGACGAACCCCACTTTATGTAGCAGTATTCTTTAAACGTACTCAGCTGGTTGAAATATTAATGGAAAAAGGTGCAGATCCAAATTGCAGATATGACAATGTAAGTACCAATTACATCTAATTGTAATATAGAGTAAAACTTACCCAATTACACATAACATTACCATAACAACCACCGATAAAGTTTAATCAGAAGTATATACGTACATTCATTGAGACAGCTATTGGCGTACATAATATACATTTTCAATAACTATCTACGACTACGGACTACATTTAATTAGTCCATTTAATTACTGCTATATCGCCATTCAATATATCTGTCTGTATATGCTGTATCTGTTTTTATTTTTATTATCTAAAAAAGAAATATAATTCCTTTAGTTTTTATTTCTTTTTTCGAAATTTACGAAAAGGCAATTATTTTGTTTACTTTTAAACAACATTAACGGTCAAGAATAACTTAAACAAAAACTATATGATGAATATGCAGTAGCTTCATATGATTCGTACCTCCAGGGTGATATGGATTTAAAACTTGTAGAAAAAAACGTGTTGAAATGTGGAAATTTTTAGCTTTTTTTTACATTAAAAAATAACCGGATTAGGAGTTAAAGTGAGCTGGGCAATCTATTCCTTGATTAATGAACATAAAACTCTTATTTCAATGTAAAAACTTTTTTTATTAAATTAATATTTCACCGCTAAGCTTAAGGTGAATAACTTGAGCTTGGCACCCATGCAATTTCTTTGTATTAGATGTCAAAACCAACAAATCAAACCCGTTCATTTTATTCAATGATGAAATAACTTCATCTTTCTATGTATAATGGATGATGATCCAAAGGAGATGGCTACAACCCTTCTCCCGGCTCTGACGAAATGCAAACAACACCAAACAGCGTACCTCAGGCAAATGCTGCAAATGTTATGTGTGCTGATTCTGCCATACCCAGATACCTTCCTAGACATTCGCCATAGAAGTTGGAACGGGCAGATTGAGATTAGGACGGATGCGATATATTTTCCAATTTCTTATCACACAGACACTCGCTTTATTTAGCCTCTGAAGAAACCCCAGAAAGCCTTCTTCGTTTGACTAGAAATACTCGGCACATGTTTTTAAATGAAACAGGACGATATTACACCCTGTCACCAGTAAACAGATCTATGATATATATGTTGTTGCTGAGATCATACCCATCTTATCATAATCTTGCTCTTATTGTCAATGTAAGTGTTGCTACGGTTCACAATGACATAAATTCATACATTCGGATCAAAACGAAAGCATTAGAACGTTGTGTACAGTAGCCAACAATATCCAAATAAAGAGATATAGCAAGTGCAGTCGGTGTAATTGATTCAACATCTACATAAATTTATCCTGCTATGACAGCATTTACCGACCAATATAGCCTGCCCAATATTATTATTGATATTGGTCAGTTATAAATAGAACATACAAATGTAAAACGGGGCACATCGGGGGATATTTTTTTCAAATACATACACAACATGTGTTCAAATACTTTTATCATCGTCCAGTAAACGTTTACTTACGATTTAAAATTGCAGGATAAATACAATACATGTGCACTGTCGAAGCTTATAGATAACTATGTGTATTCGGCGCGAAACGCGGGAAAAGGGTCGGCGAAGCCTCACCTTTTCCCCCGTTTCTAAGCCTCATACACATATTACCTATATGCTTCGACAGTGCACAAGTATTGCATATCTATCATCCGCAAATCGAACCACAAGAACTGTATTTTACTGGGCATCGACATTTCCATGCAATAATACCCAATTAGTTATTGACAACGCCGGTTATATTTACTATGCCGAGACGCGAATTTTAGGCCATCAAAATATTGCAAACTATTTACAATGATGCAACGCATTTGTACAAATGAACCACTACACTTAAAGGAAGACTGCATAACTTTGGCCGAATAGAAATACCGAAATCGACACCCAACAGTTACGCTATTTACAACACAACAAATAAACCGAAAACCAGAACACCCGTGCAATCTATCTGTCGGTGTCGTTGTAGACCGTAGTCGTAGATAGTTATTGAAAATGTCTATTAACAGGACAACACACTTGAAACAAGGAATACTAATTAACAACTGATTAGCAGTGATCACTGATGGCAAGTTGAAGTGCAACACACTTGAAAACAAACATGGAATACTGCGTAACATCTGTCTAGCAGTGATCCTTTATGGCAACACACTTGAAGCAAGGAATATTGAGTAACAGCTGGTTAGGAGTGATCGTTAAAAGCAGGTTTTTATACAATATTTTAATACTCTAACAAGTCGTTTTTTACTTGCGAGAGAGAGATAGATATATATAGAAATAATAAAAGAAGTCACATATTGTCTCATTTTTTATCATATGTCCTATAACATAGGTAATCAAGTATATCGGCACTACTTTATACAAGTATATCTGTATATATGTATGTATTTTTAATCTACAGGGAAAAACCCTACTTCACGTAGCAGTATCCAATGTAGATACAGAGATTGTTGAGTTATTAATTGAAAAAGGAGCAGATCCAAATAACAAAGATGACGATGTAAGTACCAAATATATCTGGTCGTAATATACAGTAAAAGTTACCCAATTAGACATAAAATTACCATAACAACCACCTATAAAGTTTATACTATTAATCAGTAGTATATACGTACATTCATTGAGACAGCTATTGGCGTGCATACTAGACATTTTCAATAACTATCTACGACTACGGTTTACAACGACACCGACAGGTAAATTGCACGTGGTCATATGAAAATGTATTGGTAACATGATTTTTAAAGTCCATTTAATTATTGCTATATCGCCATTCAATATGTCTGTCTGTATATGCTTGCATCTGTTTTTATTTTTATTATTTAAGAAAATAATCCTTTAGTTTTTATTTCGTTTTTCGAAATTTACGAAAAAGGCAATTATTGTGTTTATTTTTTAAACATCATTAACGGTAAAGAATAACTTAAACAAAAACTATATTATGAATATTTTACCTGCAGTAGCTTCATATGATTCGTACCTCCAGGATGATATGGATTGCAAACTTGTAGAAAGAAAAACGTGTTGAAATGTGAAAAAAAGTGAGCTCGATTGTAAATTTTTGAGCTTTTTGTTTTCTTTAGAAAATAACCAGATTAGAAGCTAAAGTGAGCTGGGGAATAGATTCTTTAATTGTTGATCATAAAACTCTTATTTCAATGTAAAAAAATATTTTTTTTATTATTAAATTAATATTTCACCGCAACGCTTAAGGACAATAACTTGAGATTAGCAACCATGAAATTTCTTTGAAATAGATGTAAAAAAACAATAATTCGAACCCTTCCATTTTATTCAATGTTGAAATAACTTCATGTTTCTATGTATAATGGATGATGATACAAACAAGATGGTTGCAACCATTCTTCCGGCCCTGACGAGATGCCAAAAACACGCAACAGAGTCCCTTTGTCAACTGCTGCAAATTTTATTTGTGATGATTCTGCCATACCCAGTTCCCTTCCTAGACATTCGCCATAGAAGTTGGAACGGGCAGATTGAAATTAGGACGGATGCGATGTATTTTCCAATTTCTTATCACACAGACACTCGTTTTATTTAGCCTCTGAAGTAACACCAAAAAGCCTTCTCCGTTTGACTAGAAATACTCGACACATGTTTTTAAATGAAACAGGACGATATTACACCCTGTCACCAGTAAACAGAGCTATGATGTCTATGATGTTGCTGAGATCATACCCATCTTATCATAATATTGCTCGTATTGTCAATGTAAGTGTTGCTACGGTTGACAATGACATACATTGATGCCTTCTGATCAAAAAGAAAGCATTAGAACGTTTTGTACAATAGCCAACAATATCCGAATAAAGAGATATAGCAAGTGCGGTCGGTGTAATTGATTCAACATCTACATAAATTTATCCTGCTATAACAGCATTTACCGACCAATATAGCCTGCCCAATATTTTTTTTTATATTGGTCAGTTATAAATAGAACATACAAATGTAAAACGGGGCACATCGGGGGATATTTTTTTCAAATACATACACAACATTTGTTCAAATACTTTTATCATCGTCCAGTAAACGTTTACTTACGATTTAAAATTGCAGGATAAATACAATACATGTGCACTGTCGAAGCTATTGATAAATATGTGTATTCGGCGCGAAATGCGGGAAAAGGGTCGGCGAAGCCTCGCCTTTTCCCCCGTTTCTAATCCTCATACACATATTACCTATATGCTTCGACAGTGGACAAGTATTGCATATCTATCATCCGCAAATCGAACCAAAAGAACTGTATTTCACTGGGCATCGACATTTCCATGCAATAATACCCAATTAGTTATTGACAACGCCGATTATATTTACTATGACGAGGTGCGGATTTTAGGTCATCAAAATAATGCAAAACAATTTACAATGATGCAACAAATTTGTGCAAAAGGATCACTACACATTCCGGAAGAATGTGTAATTTTGGCCGAATATATTTACCGAAATCGATACCCAACAACTGCGCTATTTACAACACAACAAATAAACCGAAAACCAGAACACCCATGCAATCTACCTGTCGGTGTCTTTGTAGACCGTAGTCGTGGATAGTTATTGAAAATGTATAATAACAGGACAACACGCTTGAAACACGAAATACTAAGTAACAGCTGATTAGCAGTGATCATTGATAGAAAGTTGAAGTGCACCACACTTGAAAACAAACATGGAATACTGCGTAACATCTGTTTAGCAGTGATCCTTTATGGCAAGTTAATGTGCAACACACTTGAAGCAAGGAATATTGATTAACAGCTGGTTAGGAGTGATCGTTAAATGCAGGTTTTTACACAATATTTTAATACTCTAACAAGTCGTTTTTTACTTGCGAGATATATATATATATATATAGAAATAATAAAAGAAGTCACATATTGTCTCATATTTTATCATATGTCCTATAAAATAGGTATTCAAGTATATCGGCACAACTTTATACAAGTATATCTGTATATATGTATGTATTTTTAATCCACAGGGAAAAAACCCACTTCACGTTGCAGTATCCAATGCAGATACTCAGATTGTTGAGTTATTAATTGAAAAAGGAGCAGATCCAAATAACAAAGATGACGATGTAAGTACCAAATATATCTGGTCGTAATATACAGTAAAAGTTACCCAATTAGACATAAAATTACCATAGCAACCACCTATAAAGTTTATACTATTAATCAGTAGTATATACGTACATTCATTGAAACAGCTATTGGCGTGAATACTAGACATTTTCAATAACTATCTACGACTACGGTTTACAACGAAACCGACAGGTAAATTGCACGTGGTCATATGAAAATGTATTGGTAACATGATTTTTAAAGTCCATTTAATTATTGCTATATCGTCATTCAATATGTCTGTCTGTATATGCTTGCTTCTGTTTTTATTTTTATTATTTAAGAAAATAATCCTTTAATTTTTATTTCGTTTTTCGAAATTTACGAAAAAGGCAATTATTTTATTTATTTTTTAAACATCATTAACGGTAAAGAATAACTTAAACAAAAACTATATTATGAATATTTTACCTGCAGTAGCTTCATATGATTCGTACCTCCAGGATGATATGGATTGCAAACTTTAAGAAAGAAAAACGTGTTGAAATGTGAAAAAAAGTGAGCTCGATTGGAAATTTTGAGCTTTTTGTTTTCTTTAGAAAATAACCAGATTAGAAGCTAAAGTGAGCTGGGGAATAGATTCTTTAATTGTTGATCATAAAACTCTTATTTCAATGTAAAAACCTTTTTTTATTATTAAATTAGTATCTCACCGCAACGCTTAAGGACAATAACTTGAGATTAGCAACCATGAAATTTCTTTGTAATAGATGGAAAAAACAATAATTCGACCTCTTCCATTTTATTCAATGTTGAAATAACTTCATGTTTCTATGTATAATGGATGATGATACAAACGAGATGGTTACAACCATTCTCCCGGCCCTGACGAGATGCCAAAAACACGCAACAGAGTACATTAGTCAACTGCTGCAAAATTTATTTGTGATGATTCTGCCATACCCACATCCCTGATTCCATTCATACAAACAAACAATACAGATAACATTCACATGTTCCATTCATATCAACAGAATATGAAAAAACATCCATATATTCTATTCATATAAACACTTTATAAAAAAACATCCATAGATTACATTCATATATACAGATGATAAGAAAACATTCACAGGTTCCTCTCGAAATCCATTGTCTCAATTGTCAGATCCCTCTCTCATTCCTATAGAGTGACTTGATATAATAGTTGAACATGTTCTCTTCCTATGAGATATTTGCACCTGAACTGTAAGCAACCAACAATCAAGCAATCGTTACCTCTTCAGCTTAAAGTACTTGAATTAATAGAACGTCCAACAGCTATACCGAGGGAATGATATCATAAAATAAATTTTGATATGCATAGTTAGTTTATAGCTAAGCAATGACAAAAAGACCAGAACGGCAGAAAATGTCATACTTTATATTGAATTTATTGCTTTATATGCGCCAAGAACAGTTTCTATTTATTTTGTAAAGCTTTTCAAGAACCTTTTGACTCTTCACAACTTATAACATTAATTCCCACTTCTTTAAACAACAGAACATGCATTATATGTAAGCCAATGGTTATGCTAAAAGGAATGTTCCTCTAACAATCAGTGACAAGTAAATGAAATATCCAGAATAATATGACTTGGCTAGCACTATGCTTGTTGTATATGAACTTCCTTGTGAATGTTAAAAGTATCAGATATAACTTTACGGTAGTTTTAGGTTCTTAGACAGTGTGAACCTATGAATGAGTCTTATATTTCACTGATATCAACAATATTTTAAAGATGCAGTTTGTAGTTTTTATTTGCTTTCATTAAGTCATTTTCTTCCTGTTACATGAATGGGTACCTATTCATCATGCTTCCACAGTAAACGATTATAATTGTGTAGATAAAGTTCAGCATCTACTAAGCGAAGATCATGCAAATGTCAATATTCGTAGCAAACTAGTAAGAAATCGACATAAGTTTTCATAGGTACATGACATTTGCCATATTAAAATATTCACTTGAAATTAGTTGAGGCTTCTTTCCATAGTTACACAATATTGGCTGTATTACAACATTTATTGGTATAAAATGGCTGCAGTTGGTTTCCAGCTACACTATATTTAAATGGTTTCCATAGTTACACGATAATGACTGTATTATAAACATCTTCTGGGATAAAATGGCTGTAGTTGATTTCAAGCTACACTATATTTAATTGGTTTCCATAGTTACACGATATTGACTGTATTTCAACATGCATTGGTATAACATGACTGTAGTTGGTTTCAAGCTACACTATATTGAATTGGTTTCCATAGTTACACGATATTGACTGTATTATAAACATTTCCTGGTATAAATTGGCTGTAGGTGGTTTACAGCCACTTTATATTGACTGGATTTCTGGTAACATGCTATTGAATGTATTACAACAATTACTTGTATACGGTGGTTATAGTTGGTTTCCAGCTACACTATATTGACTTGGATTCTTTAGTTAGACGATACTGACTGTATTACAACATTTACTGGCATAACTTGACAATTACTATGTCGAGAAGGCCCTTAACAGTGCTGTTTTTGTGAGTATATCACGTTACGTAGACTGCTTGATAAATGAATTATGCATTGACAATTCACTTGGCAAACTCTACATATACCCCGATGACAATTGCGAAAGAGGAAATCCTGGACATGCACATGCTTGTTTTAAGTTCCGTTGGAATTTCAAGCAAAGATGAATAACTGGATTTAACGTCACTCTACTTGATTCCTAGATTACACAAGTGTTTTTACAAACAGCATTGTATTGCAAGGTCTACCAAATGCTCCACGAAATACCTTTCCAAATCATTAAAATATAATCAACCAACTGTGAAAACCGGGATTCAGAGTTAATGCGGCAATAGCTACCCAAGAGGTGGTGTGCATCATATGTGGATTCAGCAGAACCATGAAGATCTGTTAGAATACATACAACCTAGGTTATTCTCCTCCTGCAAAGGCATTACAAATATCGACTTCTCTACCCTCTACATAACTATTTCCCACTCAAAGCGGACATCACAACACGGAACTCAGAACGCAAAGACACAAAATAGAATAAAACATTTACTGGGAAAAATGACATTTGTTTGGATTCAATCTACAATATATTGACTATAAAACAACTTTTAATAATAAGTTGTTGTAGTCTGTTTCCATAGTTACATGATATTATATGCATATCATGTAGTAGTAAGACTAACAGTTAGAAATAACCGACGAAACAATGACGAATGGACAATCCAGAGACACCGTTAACATTGGACACAAGACGCATAACGAACACAAACAAAAAAGAAGCACAACACATATACGACCTAGAGAAAAGATTAGCAACACAGAGGAAATAAAATAATTTGACCTGGTATTCGCTTTAGCGATTGTAAATTAAGGATCGCACTTTTACTGAGATAAATACCAAATAAACTGCTGAACATTTATTTTCGTTTGATGTTTTTAGGACACATTATATGTGCTTCATCTGCCTGTGTATCGTTATCGTCAATAACAAATACAAACACACATATAAAATAAAAGCACAAAACCTATGTAAACACTCGTACAAATACAAACCGATAAGAAGACCTGCTACTACGTGAGGGTATCTTTTTATATATCATTTACTGTTCACTTAGTGTTTCCTACGGGCTTTACATTTTTGCTATATTGACTGTTTAAAAGATGAAGAGTTTAAATCCTTAGATATAAGAATCAACATGATAACATACTAGTTTTGATTGTGAAACAACTAAACGTAATATATGAATCTGAGTTCAGTCCCATGTTTTAGTGGAGTCCGTGTTGCCCAATCTGTAGTGTTTGTATTGCCCGTCATTGTTTATGTTTTCGCATTTTGTTTTTGTCCATTGTTTGTCTGTTCTTCTTTGATTTACGAATACATTATCATTCATTTCTAACTTACGATCCAGATAAGCATATTGGTCTAGTACAAAGAAGACATGATCATAAACTTGTTCTCGCCATGATATTGCTTTCAAATGGCTCTCTCGGAATAATTATAAACCGAATATTCAATATATAACTTCTTATAGCCTCCTATGGTATCCTCAAACTATTCATACATTGTCTCTTTTCAAATCGTAATCCATTATATTTCATATTCACCAAAATGCAGTTACACTGTACATCTGCAAAATTTCATGGCGTCAGAATAAATCTAAAATTGTGGTGCTTTTATAAGAATTATATAGATCTAATTAGATATACAATTTCTCAGGTGTATAATGTTTTTTTCTATCTTCAATTTAACTAAGCTTTATTGAACTCTGTACATTTTGTTTGTATTGCAAACAGTACCGTTACCTTATCCCGACCTCGTTAACGTTAGTAACCATATGTAATTATTAGTACTTATTAGTATAAAGTATATATTATAGATGCATTTTTAGATCAATGTGATATATTTAGCAAATACAATTTTTCACACTATTCTAATGCTCTAAGAAGCCTTTTTTGTTACTTGCGCGAGAGATATATATAGAAGCAATAAAGAAGTCACATATTGTCTCATATGTTATCAAATATATCGGCACTTGTAAATATGTATGTATTTTTAATCTACAGGGACGAACCCCACTTTATGTAGCAGTATTCATTAAACGTACTCAGCTGGTTGAAATATTAATGGAAAAAGGTGCAGATCCAAATTGCAGATATGACAATGTAAGTACCAATTACATTTAATTGTAATATAGAGTAAAACTTACCCAATTACACATAACATTACCATAACAACCACCGATAAAGTTTAATCAGAAGTATATACGTACATTCATTGAGACAGCTATTGGCGTACATAATATACATTTTCAATAACTATCTACGACTACGGACTACATTTAATTAGTCCATTTAATTACTGCTATATCGCCATTCAATCTGTTTGTCCGTATATGCTTGTATCTGTTTTTATTTTTATTATCTAAAAAAGAAATATAATTCCTTTAGTTTTTATTTCTGTTTTCGAAATTTACGAAAAGGCAATTATTTTGTTTACTTTTTAAACAACATTAACGGCCAAGAATAACTTAAACAAAAACTATATGATGAATATGCAGTAGCTTCATATGATTCGTACCTCCAGGGTGATATGGATTTAAAACTTGTAGAAAAAAAAAAAAAAACGTGTTGAAATGTGGAAATATTTAGCTTTTTTTTTACATTAAAAAATAACCGGATTAGGAGTTAAAGTGAGCTGGGGAATTTATTCCTTGATTATTGAACATAAAACTCTTATTTCAATGTAAAAACTTTTTTATTAAATTAATATTTCTTTCACCGCAACGCTTAAGGTGAATAACTTGAGCTTGGCACCGATGCAATTTCTATGTAATAGATGTCAAAACCAACAAATCAAACCCGTTCATTTTATTCAATGTTGAAATAACTTCATCTTTCTATGTATAATGGATGATGATCCAAAGGAGATGGTTACAACCCTTCTCCCGGCTCTGACGAAATGCCAACAACACCCAACAGAGTACCTCAGGCAAATGCTGCAAATTTTATGTGTGCTGATTCTGCCATACCCAGATACCTTCCTAGACATTCGCCATAGAAGTTGGAACGGGCAGATTGAAATTAGGACGGATGCGATATATTTTCCAATTTCTTATCACACAGACACTCGCTTTATTTAGCCTCTGAAAAAAACCCAGAAAGCCTTCTTCGTTTGACTAGAAATACTCGACACATGTTTTTAAATGAAACAGGACGATATTACACCCTGTCACCAGTAAACAGATCTATGATGTATATGTTGTTGCTGAGATCATACCCATCTTATCATAATCTTGCTCTTATTGTCAATGTAAGTGTTGCTACGGTTCACAATGACATAAATTCATACATTCGGATCAAAAAGGAAGCATTAGAACGTTGTGTACAATAGCCAACAATATCCAAATAAAGAAATATAGCAAGTGCAGTCGGTGTAATTGATTCAACATCTACATGCATTTATCCTGCTATGACAGCATTTACCGACCAATATAGCCTGCCCAATATTATTTTTGATATTGGTCAGTTATAAATAGAACATACAAATGTAAAACGGGGCACATCGGGGGATATTGTTTTCAAATACATACACAACATGTGTTCAAATACTTTTATCATCGTCCAGTAAACGTTTACTTACGATTTAAAATTGCAGGATAAATACAATACACGTGCACTGTCGAAGCTTATAGATAACTATTGTATTCGGCGCGAAACGCGGGAAAAGGGTCGGCGAAGCCTCACCTATTCCCCCGTTTCTAAGCCTCATACACATATTACCTATATGCTTCGACAGTGCACAAGTATTGCATATCTATCATCCGCAAATCGAACCACAAGAACTGTATTTTACTGGGCATCGACATTTCCATGCAATAATACCCAATTAGTTATTGACAACGCCGGTTATATTTACTATGACGAGGCGTGGATTTTAGGTCATCAAAATAATGCAAAACAATTTATAATGATGCAACAAATTTGTGCAAATGGACCACTACACATTCCGGAAGAATGTGTAATTTTGGCCGAATATATTTACCGAAATCGATACCCAACAACTGCGCTATTTACAACACAACAAATAAACCGAAAACCAGAACACCCATGCAATCTACCTGTCGGTTTCTTTGTAGACCGTAGTCGTGGATAGTTATTGAAAATGTCTAATATCAGGACAACACACTTGAAACAAGATATACTAAGTAACAGCTGATTAGCAGTGATCATTAATAGCAAGTTGAAGTGCAACACACTTGAAAACAGACATGGAATACTGCGTAACATTTGTTTAGCAGTGATCCTTTATGGCAAGTTGAAGTGCAACACACTTGAAGCAAGGAATATTGAGTAACAGCTGGTTAGGAGTGATCGTTAAAAGCAGGTTTTTATACAATATTTTAATACTCTAACAAGTCGTTTTTTACTTGCGAGAGAGAGATAGATATATATAGAAATAATAAAAGAAGTCACATATTGTCTCATATTTTATCATATGTCCTATAACATAGGTAATCAAGTATATCGTCACTACTTTATACAAGTATATCTGTATATATGTATGTATTTTTAATCTACAGGGAAAAACCCTACTTCACGTAGCAGTATCCAATGTAGATACTGAGATTGCTGAGTTATTTATTGAAAAAGGAGCAGATCCAAATAACAGAGATGACGATGTAAGTACCAACTATATCTGGTCGTAATATACAGTAAAAGTTACCCAATTCGACATAAAATTACCATAACAACCACCTATAAAGTTTATACTATTAATCAGTAGTATATACGTACATTCATTGAAACAGCTATTGGCGTGCATACTAGACATTTTCAATAACTATCTACGACTACGGTTTACAACGACACCGACAGGTAAATTGAACGTGGTCATATGAAAAGGTATTGGTAACATGATTTTTAAAGTCCATTTAATTATTGCTATTTCGCCATTCAATATGTCTGTCTGTATATGCTTGCATCTGTTTTTATTTTTATTATTTAAGAAAATAATCCTTTAGTTTTTATTTCGTTTTTCGAAATTTACGAAAAAGGCAATTATTTTGTTCATTTTTTAAACATCATTAACGGTAAAGAATAACTTAAACAAAAACTATATTATGAATATTTTACCTGCAGTAGCTTCATATGATTCGTACCTGCAGGATGATATGGATTGCAAACTTGTAGAAAGAAAAACGTGTTGAAATGTGAAAAAGTGAGCTCGATTGAACATTTTGAGCTTTTGTTTTCTTTAGAAAATAACCAGATTAGAAGCTAAAGTGAGCTGGGGAATATGTTCTTTAATTGTTGATCATAAAACTCTTATTTCAATGTAAAAAAAAATTTTTTTTATTATTAAATTAATATTTCACCGCAACGCTTAAGGACAATAACTTGAGATTAGCAACTATGAAATTTCTTTGAAATAGATGTAAAAAAACAATAATTCGAACCCTTCCATTTTATGCAATGTTGAAATAACTTCATGTTTCTATGTATAATGGATGCTGATACAAACGAGATGGTTACAACCATTCTCCCAGCCCTGACGAGATGCCAAAAACACGCAACAGAGTCCCTTTGTCAACTGCTGCAAATTTTATTTGTGATGATTCTGCCATACCCAGTTCCCTTCCTAGACATTCGCTATAGAAGTTGGAACGGGCAGATTGAAATTAGGACGGATGCGATGTATTTTCCAATTTCTTATCACACAGACACTCGTTTTATTTAGCCTCTGAAGTAACCCCAGAAAGCCTTCTCCGTTTGACTAGAAATACTCGACACATGTTTTTAAATGAAACAGGACGATATTACACCCTGTCACCAGTAAACAGAGCTATGATGTATATGTTGTTGCTGAGATCATACCCATTTTATCATAATATTGCTCGTATTGTCAATGTAAGTGTTGCTACGGTTGACAATGACATACATTGATGCCTTCTGATCAAAAAGAAACCATTAGAACGTTGTGTGCAATAGCCAACAATATCCGAATAAAGAGATATAGCAAGTGCGGTCGGTGTAATTGATTCAACATCTACATAAATTTATCCTGCTATAACAGCATTTACCGACCAATATAGCCTGCCCAATATTATTGTTGATATTGGTCAGTTATAAATAGAACATACAAATGTAAAACGGGACACATCGGGGGATATTTTTTTCAAATACATACACAACATTTGTTCAAATACTTTTATCATCGTCCAGTAAACGTTTACTTACGATTTAAAATTGCAGGATAAATACAATACATGTGCACTGTCGAAGCTATAGATAAATATGTGTATTCGGCGCGAAATGCCGGAAAAGGGTCGGCGAAGCCTCGCCTTTTCCCCCGTTTCTAAGCCTCATACACATATTACCTATATGCTTCGACAGTGCACAAGTATTGCATATCTATCATCCGCAAATCGAACCACAAGAACTGTATTTTACTGGGCATCGACATTTCCATGCAATAATAACCAATTAGTTATTAACAACGCCGGTTATATTAACTATGACGAGGCGTGGATTTTAGATCATCAAAATAATGCAAAACAATTTACAATGATGCAACAAATTTGTGCAAATGGACCACTACACATTCCGGAAGAATGTGTAATTTTAGCGGAATATATTTACCGAAATCGACACCCAACAACTGCGCTATTTACAACACAACAAATAAACCGAAAACCAGAACACCCATGCAATCTACCTGTCGGTGTCTTTGTAGACCGTAGTCGTGGATAGTTATTGAAAATGTCTAATAACAGGACAACATGCTTGAAACACGAAATACTAAGTAACAGCTGATTAGCAGTGATCATTGATAGCAAGTTGAAGTGCACCACACTTGAAAACAAACATGGAATACTGCGTAACATCTGTTTAGCAGTGATCCTTTATGGCAAGTTGAAGTGCAACACACTTGAAGCAAGGAATATTGAGTAACAGCTGGTTAGGAGTGATCGTTAAAAGCAGGTGTTTACACAATATTTTAATACTCTAACAAGTCGTTTTTTACTTGCGAGAGATATATATATATATATAGAAATAATAAAAGAAGTCACATATTTTCTCATATTTTATCATATGTCCTATAAAATAGGTAATCAAGTATATCGGCACTACTTTATACAAGTATATCTGTATATATGTATGTATTTTTAATCCACAGGGAAAAAACCCACTTCACGTAGCAGTATCCAATGTAGATACTCAGATTGTTGAGTTATTAATTGAAAAAGGAGCAGATCCAAATAACAGAGATGACGATGTAAGTACCAAATATATCTGGTCGTAATATACAGTAAAAGTTACCCAATTAGACATAAAATTACCATAACAACCATCTATAAAGTTTATACTATTAATCAGTAGTATATACGTACATTCATTGAGACAGCTATTGGCGTGCATACTAGACATATTCAATAATTATCTACGACTACGGTTTACAACGACACCGACAGGTAAATTGCACGTGGTCATATGAAAATGTATTGGTAACATGATTTTTAAAGTCCATTTAATTATTGCTATATCTCCATTCAATATGTCTGTCTGTATATGCTTGCATCTGTTTTTATTTTTATTATTCAAGAAAATAATCCTTTAGTTTTTATTTCGTTTTTCGAAATTTACGAAAAAGGCAATTATTTTATTTATTTTTTAAACATCATTAACGGTAAAGATTAACTTAAACAAAAACTATATTATGATTCGTACCTCCAGGATGATATGGATTGCAAACTTGTAGAAAGAAAAACGTGTTGAAATGTGAAAAAAAGTGAGCTCGATTGGAAATTTTGAGCTTTTTGTTTTCTTTAGAAAATAACCAGATTTGAAGCTAAAGTGAGCTGGGGAATATATTCTTTAATTGTTGATCATAAAACACTTATTTCAATGTAAAAACCTTTTTTTTATTATTAAATTAATATCTCACCGCAACGCTTAAGGACAATAACTTGAGATTAGCAACCATGAAATTTCTTTGTAATAGATGTAAAAAACAATAATTCGAACCCTTCCATTTTATTCAATGTTGAAATAACTTCATGTTTCTATGTATAATGGATGATGATACAAACGATATGGTTACAACCATTCTCCCGGCCCTGACAAGATGCCAAATACACGCAACAGAGTACATTAGTCAACTGCTGCAAAATTTATTTGTGATGATTCTGCCATACCCACATCCCTGATTCCATTCATACAAACAAACAATACAGATAACATTCACATGTTCCATTCATATCAACAGAATATGAAAAAAACATCCATATATTCTATTCATATAAACAGATTATAAAAAAAACATCCATAGATTACATTCATATATACAGATGATAAGAAAACATTCACAGGTTTCTCTCGAAATCCATTGTCTCAATTGTCAGATCCCTCTCTCATTCCTATAGAGTGATTTGATATAATAGTTGAACATGTTCTCTTCCTATGAGATATTTGCACCTGAACTGTAAGCAACCAACAATCAAGCAATCGTTACCTCTTCAGCTTAAAGTACTTGAATTAATAGAACGTCCAACAGCTATACCGAGGGAATGATATCATAAAATAATTTTTGACATGCATAGTTAGTTTATAGCTAAGCATTGACAAAAAGACCAGAACGGCAGAAAATGTCATACTTTATATTGAATTTATTGCTTTATATGCGCCAAGAACAGTTTCTATTTATTTTTTAAAGCTTTTCAAGAACCTTTTTACTCTTCACAACTTATAACATTAATTCCCACTTCTTTAAACAACAGAACATGCATTATATGTAAGCCAATGGTTATGCTAAAAGGAATGTTCCTCTAACAATCAGTGACAAGCATTTGAAATATCCAGAATAATATGATTTGGCTTGCACTATGCTTGTTGTATATGAACTTCCTTGTGAATGTTAAAAGTATCAGATATAACTTTACGGTAGTTTTAGGTTCTTAGACAGTGTGAACCTATGAATGAGTCTTATATTTCACTGATATCAACAATATTTTAAAGATGCAGTTTGTAGTTTTTATTTGCTTTCATTCAGTCATTATCTTCCTGTTACCTGGATGGGTACCTATTCATCATACTTCCACAGTAAACGATTATAATTGTGTAGATAAAGTTCAGCATCTACTAAGCGAAGATCATGCAAATGTCAATATTCGTAGCAACCTAGTAAGAAATCGACATAAGTTTTCATAGGTACATGACATTTGCCATATTAAAATATTCACTTGAAATTAGTTGAGGCTGCTTTCCATAGTTACACAATATTGGCTGTATTACAACATTTATTGGTATAAAATGGCTGCAGTTGGTTTCCAGCTACACTATATTTAAATGGTTTCCATAGTTACTCGATAATGACTGTATTATAAACATCTTCTAGGATAAAAAGGCTGTAGCTGATTTCAAGCTACACTATATTTAATTGGTTTCCATAGTTACACGATATTGACTGTATTTCAACATGCATTGGTATAACATGACTGTAGTTGGTTTCAAGCTACACTATATTGAATTGGTTTCCATAGTTACACGATATTGACTGTATTATAAACATTTCCTGGTATAAATTGGCTGTAGGTGGTTTACGGTCACATTATATTGACTGGATTTCTGTTTACACGCTATTGAATGTATTACAACAATTACTGGTATACGTTGGTTATAGTTGGTTTCCAGCTACACTATATTGACTTGGTTTCTTTAGTTAGACGATACTGACTGTATTACAACATTTACTGGCATAACTTGACTATTACTATGTCGAGAATGCCCTTAACAGTGCTATTTTTGTGAGTAAATCACGTTACGTAGACTGCTTGATAAATGAATTATGCATTGACAATTCACTTGGCAAACTCTACATATACCCCGATGACAATTGCGAAAGAGGAAATCCTGGACATTCACATGCTCGTTTTAAGTTCCGTTGGAATTTCAAGCAAAGATGAATAACTGGATCTACCGTCACTCTACTTGATTCCTAGATTACACAAGTGTTTTTACAAACAGCATTGTATTGCAAGGTCTACCAAATGCTCCACGAAATATCTTTCCAAATCATTAAAATATAATCAACCAACTGTGAAAACCGGGATTCAGCGTTAATGCGCAATAGCTACCCAAGAGGTGGTGTGCATCATATGTGGATTCAGCAGAACCATGACGCTCTGTTAGAATACATACAATCTAGGTAATTCTCCTCCTGCAAAGGCATTACAAAAATCGACTTCTCTACCCTCTACATAACTATTTCCCACTCAAAGCGGACATCACAACACGGAACTCAGAACGCAAAGACACAAAATAGAATAAAACATTTACTGGGAAAAATGACATTTTTTTGGATTCAATCTACAATATATTGACTATAAAACAACTTTTAATAATAAGTTGTTGTAGTCTGTTTCCATAGTTACATGATATTATATGCATATCATGTAGTAGTAAGACTAACAGTTAGAAATAACCGAAGAAACAATGACGAATGGACAATCCAGAGACACCGGTAACATTGGACACAAGACGCATAACGAACACAAACAAAAAAGAAGCACAACACATATACGACCTAGAGAAAAGATTAGCAACACAGAGGAAATAAAATAATTTGACCTGGTATTCGCCTTTGCGATTGTAAATTAAGGATCGCACTTTAACTGAGATAAATACCAAATAAACTGCTGAACTTTTATTTTCGCTTGATGTTTTAGGACACATTATATGTGCTTCATCTGCCTGTGTATCGTTATCGTCAATAACAAATACAAACACAAATATAAAATAAAAGCACAAAACCTATGTAAACACTCATACAAATACAAACCGATAAGAAGACCTGTTACTACGTGGGGGTATCTTTTTATATATCATTTACTGTTCACTTAGTGTTTCCTACGGGCTTTACATTTTTGCTATATTGACTGTTTAAAAGATGAAGAGTTTAAATCCTTAGATATAAGAATCAACATGATAACATACTAGTTTTGATTGTGGAACAACTAAACGCAATATATGAATCTGAGTTCAGTCCCATGTTTTAGTGGAGTCTGTGTTGCCCAATCTGTAGTGTTTGTATTGCCCGTCATTGTTTATGTTTTCGCATTTTGTTTTTGTCCATTGTTTGTCTGTTCTTCTTTGATTTACGAATACATTATCATTCATTTCTAACTTATGATCCAGATAAGCATCTTGGTCTAGTACAAAGAAGACATGATCATAAACTTGTTCTCGCCATGATATTGCTTACAAATGGCTCTCTCGGAATAATTATAAACCGAATATTCAATATATAACTTCTTATAGCCTCCTATGGTATCCTCAAACTATTCATACATTGTCTCTTTTCAAATCGTAATCCATTATATTTCATATCCATCAAAATGCAGTTACACTGTACATCTGCAAAATGTCATGGCGTCAGAATAAATCTAAAATTGTGGTGCTTTTATAAGAATTATATAGATCTAATTAGATATACAATTTCTCAGGTGTATAATGTTTTTTTCTATCTTCAATTTAACAAAGCTTTATTGAACTCTGTACATTTTGTTTGTAATGCAAACAGTACCGTTACCTTATCCCGACCTCGTTAACGTTAGTAACCATATGTAATTATTAGTACTTATTAGTATAAAATATATATTATAGATGCATTTTTAGATCAATGTGATATATTTAGCAAATACAATTTTTCACACTATTCTAATGCTCTAAGAAGCCTTTTTTGTTACTTGCGCGAGAGATATATATATAGAAGCAATACAGAAGTCACATATTGTCTCATATGTTATCAAATATATCGGCACTTGTAAATATGTATGTATTTTTAATCTACAGGGACGAACCCCACTTTATGTAGCAGTATTCTTTAAACGTACTCAGCTGGTTGAAATATTAATGGAAAAAGGTGCAGATCCAAATTGCAGATATGACAATGTAAGTACCAATTACATCTAATTGTAATATAGAGTAAAACTTACCCAATTACACATAACATTACCATAACAACCACCGATAAATTTAATCAGAAGTATATACGTACATTCATTGAGACAGCTATTGGCGTACATAATATACATTTTCAATAACTATCTACGACTACGGACTACATTTAATTAGTCCATTTAATTACTGCTATATCGCCATTCAATCTGTCTGTCCGTATATGCTTGTATCTGTTTTTATTTTTATTATCTAAAAAAGAAATATAATTCCTTTAGTTTTTATTTCTGTTTTCGAAATTTACGAAAAGGCAATTATTTTGTTTACTTTTTAAACAACATTAACGGCCAAGAATAACTTAAACAAAAACTATATGATGAATATGCAGTAGCTTCATATGATTCGTACCTCCAGGGTGATATGGATTTAAAACTTGTAGAAAAAAAAAACGTGTTGAAATGTGGAAATTTTTTGCTTTTTTTTTACATTAAAAAATAACCGGATTAGGAGTTAAAGTGAGCTGGGGAATTTATTCCTGGATTATTGAACATAAAACTCTTATTTCAATGTAAAAACTTTTTTTATTAAATTAATATTTCACCGCAACGCTTAAGGTGAATAACTTGAGCTTGGCACCCATGCAATTTCTATGTAATAGATGTCAAAACCAACAAATCAAACCCGTTCATTTTATTCAATGTTGAAATAACTTCATCTTTCTATGTATAATGGATGATGATCCAAAGGAGATGGTTACAACCCTTCTCCCGGCTCTGACGAAATGCCAACAACACCCAACAGAGTACCTCAGGCAAATGCTGCAAATTTTATGTGTGCTGATTCTGCCATACCCAGATACCTTCCTAGACATTCGCCATAGAAGTTGGAACGGGCAGATTGAAATTAGGACGGATGCGATATATTTTCCAATTTCTTATCACACAGACACTCGCTTTATTTAGCCTCTGAAAAAAACCCAGAAAGCCTTCTTCGTTTGACTAGAAATACTCGACACATGTTTTTAAATGAAACAGGACGATATTACACCCTGTCACCAGTAAACAGATCTATGATGTATATGTTGTTGCTGAGATCATACCCATCTTATCATAATCTTGCTCTTATTGTCAATGTAAGTGTTGCTACGGTTCACAATGACATAAATTCATACATTCGGATCAAAAAGGAAGCATTAGAACGTTGTGTACAATAGCCAACAATATCCAAATAAAGAGATATAGCAAGTGCAGTCGGTGTAATTGATTCAACATCTACATAAATTTATCCTGCGATGACAGCATTTACCGACCAATATAGCCTGCCCAATATTATTTTTGATATTGGTCAGTTATAAATAGAACTTACAATTGTAAAACGGGGCACATCGGGGGATATTGTTTTCAAATACATACACAACATGTGTTCAAATACTTTTATCATCGTCCAGTAAACGTTTACTTACGATTTAAAATTGCAGGATAAATACAATACATGTGCACTGTCGAAGCTTATAGATAACTATGTGTATTCGGCGCGAAACGCGGGAAAAGGGTCGGCGAAGCCTCACCTATTCCCCCGTTTCTAAGCCTCATACACATATTACCTATATGCTTCGACAGTGCACAAGTATTGCATATCTATCATCCGCAAATCGAACCACAAGAACTGTATTTTACTGGGCATCGACATTTCCATGCAATAATACCCAATTAGTTATTGACAACGCCGGTTTTATTTACTATGACGAGACGTGGATTTTAGGTCATCAAAATAATGCAAAACAATTTATAATAATGCAACAAATTTGTGCAAATGGACCACTACACATTCCGGAAGAATGTGTAATTTTGGCCGAATATATTTACCGAAATCGATACCCAACAACTGCGCTATTTACAACACAACAAATAAACCGAAAACCAGAACACCCATGCAATCTACCTGTCGGTGTCTTTGTAGACCGTAGTCGTGGATAGTTATTGAAAATGTCTAATATCAGGACAACACACTTGAAACAAGAAATACTAAGTAACAGCTGATTAGCAGTGATCATTGATAGCAAGTTGAAGTGCAACACACTTGAAAACAAACATGGAATACTGCGTAACATTTGTTTAGCAGTGATCCTTTATGGCAAGTTGAAGTGCAACACACTTGAAGCAAGGAATATTGATTAACAGTTGGTTAGGAGTGATCGTTAAAAGCAGGTTTTTATACAATATTTTAATACTCTAACAAGTCGTTTTTTACTTGCGAGAGAGAGATAGATATATATAGAAATAATAAAAGAAGTCACATATTGTCTCATATTTTATCATATGTCCTATAACATAGGTAATCAAGTATATCGGCACTACTTTATACAAGTATATCTGTATATATGTATGTATTTTTAATCTACAGGGAAAAACCCTACTTCACGTAGCAGTATCCAATGTAGATACTCAGATTGCTGAGTTATTAATTAAAAAAGGAGTAGATCTAAATAACAGAGATGACGATGTAAGTACCACATATATCTGGTCGTAATATACAGTAAAAGTTACCCAATTCGACATAAAATTACCATAACAACCACCTATAAAGTTTATACTATTAATCAGTAGTATATACGTACATTCATTGAAACAGCTATTGGCGTGCATACTAGACATTTTCAATAACTATCTACGACTACGGTTTACAACGACACCGACAGGTAAATTGCACGTGGTCATATGAAAATGTATTGGTAACATGATTTTTAAAGTCCATTTAATTATTGCTATATCGCCATTCAATATGTCTGTCTGTATATGCATGCATCTGTTTTTATTTTTATTATTTAAGAAAATAATCCTTTAATTTTTATTTCGTTTTTCGAAATTTACGAAAAAGGCAATTATTTTATTTATTTTTTAAACATCATTAACGGTAAAGATTAACTTAAACAAAAACTATATTATGAATATTTTACCTGCAGTAGCTTCATATGATTCGTACCTCAGGATGATATGGATTGCAAACTTGTAGAAAGAAAAACGTGTTGAAATGTGAAAAAAGTGAGCTCGATTGGAAATTTTGAGCTTTTTGTTTTCTTTAGAAAATAACCAGATTAGAAGCTAAAGTGAGCTGGGGAATAGCTTCTTTAATTGTTGATCATAAAATTCTTATTTCAATGTAAAAAAATATTTTTTTTATTATTAAATTAATATTTCACCGCAACGCTTAAGGACAATAACTTGAGATTAGCAGCCATGAAATTTCTTTGAAATAGATGTAAAAAAACAATAATTCGAACCCTTCCATTTTATTCAATGTTGAAATAACTTCATGTTTCTATGTATAATGGATGATGATACAAACGAGATGGTTACAACCATTCTCCCAGCCCTGACGAGATGACAAAAACACGCAACAGAGTCCCTTTGTCAACTGCTGCAAATTTTATTTGTGATGATTCTGCCATACCCAGTTCCCTTCCTAGACATTCGCCATAGAAGTTGGAACGGGTAGATTGAAATTAGGACGGATGCGATGTATTTTCCAATTTCTTATCACACAGACACTCGTTTTATTTAGCCTCTGAAGTAACCCCAGAAAGCCTTCTCCGTTTGACTAGAAATACTCGACACATGTTTTTAAATGAAACAGGACGATATTACACCCTGTCACCAGTAAACAGATCTATGATGTCTATGATGTTGCTGAGATCATACCCATCTTATCATAATATTGCTCGTATTGTCAATGTAAATGTTCCTACGGTTGACAATGACATACATTAATGTCTTCTGATCAAAAAGAAAGCATTAGAACGTTGTGTGCAATAGCCAACAATATCCGAATAAAGAGATATAGCAAGTGCGGTCGGTGTAATTGATTCAACATCTACATACAT
This sequence comes from Bathymodiolus brooksi, assembly GCA_963680875.1. NCBI lineage: Eukaryota > Metazoa > Mollusca > Bivalvia > Mytilida > Modiolidae > Bathymodiolus > Bathymodiolus brooksi. The sequence continues at coordinate 35,105,767 of OY804580.1, read as the reverse complement.
TTATCCTGCTATGACAGCATTTACCGACCAACATAGTCCGCCCAATATTTTTTTTATATTGGTCAGTTATAAATAGAACATACAAATGTAAAATGGGGCACATCGGGGGATATTTTTTTCAAATACATACACAACATTTGTTCAAATACTTTTATCATCGTCCAGTAAACGTTTACTTACGATTTAAAATTGCAGGATAAATACAATGCATGTGCACTGTCGAAGCTATAGATAAATATGTGTATTCGGCGCGAAATGCGGGAAAAGGGTCGGCGAAGCCCCGCCTTTTCCCCCGTTTCTAAGCCTCATACACATATTACCTATATGCTTCGACAGTGCACAAGTATTGCATATCTATCATCCGCAAATCGAACCACAAGAACTGTATTTTACTGGGAATCGACATTTCCATGCAATAATACCCAATTAGTTATTGACAACGCCGGTTATATTTACTATGACGAGGCGCGGATTTTAGGTCATCAACATAATGCAAAACAATTTACAATGATGCAACAAATTTGTGCAAATGGACCACTACACTTCCAGGAAGACTGCATAATTTTGGCCGAATAGAAATACCGAAATCGAAACCCAACAACTGCGCTATTTACAACACAACAAATAAACCGAAAACCAGAACACCCATGCAATCTACCTGTCGGTGTGGTTTTAGAACGTAGTCGTAGATAGTTATTGAAAATGTCTGATAACAGGACAACACACTTGAAACGAGGAATACTAAGTAACAACTGATTAGCAGTGATCACTGATGGCAAGTTGAAGTGCAACACACTTGAAAACAAACATGGAATACTGCGTAACATCTGTTTAGCAGTGATCCTTTATGGCAAGTTTAAGTGCAACACACTTGAAGCAATGAATATTGAGTAACAGCTGGTTAGGAGTGATCGTTAAAAGCAGGTTTTTACACAATATCTTAATACTCTAACAAGTCTTTTTTTATTTGCGAGAGAGAGATAGATATATATATAGAAATAATAAAAGAAGTCACATATTGTCTCATATGTTATCATATGTCCTATGCAATAGGTAATCAAGTATATCGGCACAACTTTATACAAGTATACTGTATATATGTATGTATTTTTAATCTACACGGAAAAACCCCACTTCACGTAGCAGTATCCAATAAAGATACTCGGATTGTTGAGTTATTAATTGAAAAAGGAGCAGATCCAAATAACAGAGATGATGATGTAAGTACCAAATATATCTGGTCGTAATATACAGTAAAAGTTACCCAATTAGACATACAATTACCATAACAACCACCTATAAAGTTGTCAAAAAACAGGACAACACACTTGAAACTAAGAATACTGAGTAACAGCTGGTTAGCAGTGATCATTGATGGCAAGTGGAAGAGCAACAACCTTGGAACAGCTGGTTAGGAGTGATCGTTAATAGCAGATTGAAGAGCAACAACCTTGAAACAAGGAATACTGAGTAACTGTTGGTTAGGAGTGAACGTTAATAGCAGGTTGAAAAGCAACAACCTTGAAACAAGGAATACTGAGTAGCAACTGGTTAGTACTGAACGTTAACAACAGGTTGAAGAGCAACAATCTTGAAACATGGAATACTGAGTAACAGCTGGATAGCAGTAATCCTTTATGGCAAGTTGAAGTGCTACAAACATGAAACAATGAATACTGAGTAATAGCTGGTTAGCAGTGATCCGTGATGGTCAGTTGAAGTGAAACAATCATGAAATAATTAATACTGAGTAATAACTGGTTAGCAGTGATCATTGATGGCAAGTTGAAGTGCAACAAACTTGAAACAAGAAATACTAAGTAACATCTGCTTAGTAGTGAGCGTTGATGGCAAGTTCAAGTGAAACAAACATGAAACAAGGAACACTGAGTAATATATGGTTAGCAGTGATCCTTGATGGAATGTGGAAGTGAAACAAACATGAAATAAGGAATACTGAGTAATAGCTGGTTAGCAGTAATCATTGATGGCAAGTTGAACTGCAACAAACTTGAAGCAAGAAATACTAAGTAGCATCTGCTTAGTAGTGAGCGTTGATGGCAAGTTGATATGTAGCAAACTTAAATGTGAATCAGAGTTCCGTCCCATGTCTTAGTGGAGTTCATGTTGCTCAATCTGTTGTTTTCATGCAATGTTTTGTGGACTGTTGTCGTAATAGTTCTTTGACAATTTTTTGTCCGTTCTTCTTTGATTTACGAATAAATTATTATTTGTTGTTAATTTACGATCCAAATAAGCATATTGGTCTAGTACAAAGAAGACATAAGCATAATTGGACCGATATGCAATTTATCCTTGCCTTTATATTATTGAAAAATGGCTCACTCGGAACATTCACTAACTGTCGATTCAATTTATAACTTCTGATAACCCCCTATGATATCTTCAAACTCTTCATACATTGTTTCTTTTTAAATCGTCATTCACTATATTTCATATCCATCAAAATACATTTTACAATTTAGATTTGCAAAATATTATGGCGTCAGAATAAATTCAAAATGGTGATGCTTTCATTGGAATTATATAATTAGATATAAAATTAATAAATCTGTATAATGTTTTTTTCTACACTTTATCTATGTTTTAGTGAGATCTTTACATTTTTTTAAATACAAACATTGCCAGTCCCTCATCTCGGCCTCTTTAACGTTAGTAAGCATATATAATTATTAGTACTTGTTAGCATATAATATACATACATTTTCAGATATATATAAGAAGTCCAATTTTGCACAATATTTTGATATATAATAATCATATTTGCTTACTGACAAGATATAAAGAAATAAATAAAACAGAAACAACAACGAAGGCATAAATTATCTCACAGTTTATCATGTGTCCTAAAATATAGGTAGTCGAGTAAATCGGCACAACTTAATACAAGTACACGTGTAAATATGTCTGTATTTGGAATCTTCATGGAAAATCCCCGCTTCACATTGCAACATTAAATGGAAATACTCAGTTATTAATTGAAAAAGGAGCAGATCCAAACTACAGAGATCACTATGCAACTACCAAATACATCCGGTCGTCATATACAGTGAAACATAACTAATTAGACATCAAATTACCATAACACCGTCTGCAGAGTTTATGATCGATGATCGCAAGTTGAAATGCAACACATTTGAAACAAGGAATACTAAGTATGAGCAAGTGAGAGTGATCGTTGATGGCAAGTTGAGACAACTATTGGAGTGTATAATAACAGGACATAATACTGAGTAGCAGCTCGCTGATGGCAAGTAGAAGTACAAGCTTGACAAATTTGACACAATAAATACTGAGTTAAAACTGGTTAGGAGTGTTCGTCAATCGCAAGTTGCAGGACAACACAATTGGCACAAGGAATATTGGGTATCAGGTGGTTAGAAGTGATCGTTGAAAGAGCAGATCCAAGTTACAGAGATAATAAGTACCAATTATATCCGGTCGTAATATACAGTGAAACTTACATAATTAGACATAACATTCCAATAACAACCACCTGTAGACTTTATCCTTTTAACAGTAGTATCTGCGTACATGTATTGAGACAGCTATATGAGTGCATGCTAACAGGAGAACAAACCTGAAAATACTGCGCAACAGCTGGTTAGGGGTGATCGTTGATGGCACGTTGAAGTGGAACAAATTTGCAACAAGGAAAACTGTGTAACAGCTGGTTAGTAGTGATCGTTGATGGCAAGTTGAAGTGCTACAAACTTGAAACAATAAATACTGAGTAACAGCTGGTTAGGAGTGATCGTTGATGGCAAGTTGAAGTGCTACACACTTGAAACAATGAATACTGAGTAACAGCTGGTTAGGAGTTATCGTTGATGGTTAGTTGGCGTGCACAAAGCTTGAAACAAGGAATATCGAGTAACAGCTGGATAGGAATGATCGTTAATGGCATGTGGAAGGCCAATGACCTTGCAACAATGAATACTGAGCGACAGGTGGGAAGGGGTGGCCAACAAACTTGAAACAACGAATACATAATAACAGCTGGTTAAAAGTGCACGGTGATGGTAAGTTGAAGGACAACAAGGTTGAAGCAAGGAATACCGAGCCACAGCTGGTCCGGTGTGGTCGTTGATGGCACATTACAGGGCTACAAACTGGCAGGAAGGAAAACTGGCTGAAAGATAGTTAGTATTGGTCGTTGATGGGAAGATACAGGGCTACAAACTGGCAACAAGGAATTCTGACTGACAGATGGTTAGGAGTGGTCGTTGGTGGCAAGCTGCACATCAGCAATTATCGACTTTATTAGCTGTTATTGTGCCAATCAAAATATCCGTCAATAACATATGAAGATTTATTGTTTTTGAAAACTTGAGTTTTTCAAGAATATATCTAAATATATGACATATAAATAAGAAACACTGCTTGAATGATGTTTAACAGCAATCGTTCAATCATTTTACATGTATATCAATGTAGCATGTTATCTATATTTTTATTCTTTAATATTCATATTCAGGGTAGGACGCCTTTACATATTGCATCAATCTGGGGAAACTACGAAACAGTTGAATTATTACTTTTACTTGGAGCAGATATGGACATAAAAGACACAAAGGTATTGTTTTATCTGTATAGACTATTTATTCAGTAAGAATACTTATTTAACATCTATGGACGAGATGACATCCGTGAAAATAAACACAAAAATATAATATGGATTACTTACATTTTAGTTCTGTTTGTATAAATAGTTTGTTTGTGTGCGTCTACAATTTAATCCCAGCAATAAAGAAAGATAATTATAATAGGTGGGTATAATGGTTCTCGTTTCAATCTTTTTTTTTAGAATAACATACCTTACCAACTTGCAGAGAAGAATGGCCATACAAAGGTCATTAAGGTGTACAAGGTAATTATACTCTAAATAAATACATAGACACTTTAACTGTTGAACAAAGACACATATTCATGGTGAATTTCATGCTACAAACCGATAATAAACGATGCTACATTTGATCATATAAATATTGATTAAAAACGTTATTTCCTAATGTCCTGCAAAACCAAAACATTAATAGCATGAATGTGGGTAAGAATAGTTTGAAGATACCAAGGGGTAATCAAAAGCCAATCGACAAAAGACATTCAACAGCAATGGCCAAAAGAAAAAGGACAAAGGAATAAACAAAACACTACAGAGAAAAACTAAAGATCGAGCAACACGAACCCCACTAAATACCGAGTGTCAACTCAGGTGCTCCGGAAGGATAAACATTTCCAGATCTATATGTGAAATCCGTCGTGTTACTCTTGCTACAAACCAGGTTATAAGCAAAATGTTATTTACTAATATTCGTATAATAAATTTTACGGCAATGATTAATAATACTTGACCTATGTCCTCATCAATTGTAATGTTTTGTTTTCTGTTGTAGGCATATTTGTCAGATGGTGCGTATGGAACATATTTTTTTTACTTTGTTTATAGAACAATTCCAAGTAACTGTGAGATTGAATTTTCTTGATTCATTTAAGCGTTTAATTTGTTTGAGTTTATGTTTTATAAACAAAAGCAAATTAAGCGCTTAATTGATGACAAATACTCCTTTTTCCCTTGACGTCAGTTTTGCATTCATTATACCAGGACAATATCTTGGTTCGCAAGTAATGCATTGATTTTCAAATATGTACATGTACAAGAAAATTTCAAAATATTCATTGAATTAATTATTAGAAAATCCTCTTTTCATGCGCACTGATTGTTTTCTATAATTTGGTGTTGGTTTTATGATATTTTGCCGTTTTGTTTCCCAATATTGCGTATGACGCTTGCTATGAATATTAAGACAAAATATAGAATACCAGTTTTATTGAACAATAACAAAAACTATTGCAGAGAACAATAAAAAAAACAGTCGCAAGGATCATTACAAGCAGTACCAATCACAAGGAACAATACAACAATACCATTTACAGGGAAAAATACAAAGAAATAATAATCACAAGGAAACAGGGAACAATAGAAGAAATACTAATCAGAAGGAACATTGCAAAATACAACTAATACGCAACAATACAAGAAATAACAATCACAAGGAACAATGCCAAAATACAACTTACAGGGAACAATAGAAGAAATAACAATCCCAAGGAACAATACCAAAATACAACTTACAGGGAACAATACAAGACATAACAATCTCAAGGAACAATGCCAAAATAAAACTTACAGGTAACAATAGAAGAAATAACAATCACAAGGAACAATGCCAAACTACAACTTACAGGGAACAATCCATAAATAAAACTTACAGTGAACAATACAAGAAATACTGATCACAAGGAACAATACAAAAATAAAACTTACAGAGAACAATACAAAAATAAAACTTAAAGTGTTCAATACAAGAAATACTTATCACAAGGAACAATAAAAACATAAAACTTACATGTAGCAATAGCAGAAATACTAATCACAAGGAACAATACAACAACAGAAGAAATACTAATCAGAAGGAATAACGCAATACATATCAGTTACAGTGAACAATGCAAACATAGAGCTAACAGGCAACAATACAAGAAATATCAATCCCAAGGAACAATACGAAAATAAAACCTACAGGGAACAATGGGATAGATATAAATCAGAAGAAACAGATAGGGAACATTACAAGAAGTACTGATCACAAGGAACAAGGGATAATGCAAACAATACCAGTTACAAAGAACAATAGAAGAAATAACAATCAAACCACTCAATATAACACTACAACTAACAGGGAACAATTGAAGAAAAACTAATCACAGGAAGCAATACAAGAAACACCAATTACAAGGAACAATACAAACATACAACTAACTGGAACAATACAACAATACTAGTAACAGGGAACAATACAAACATACCAGTTACAGGGAACAATATTACAATACTTGTTACAGAGAACAGTACCACAATTCTAGTTACAGATAACAGTACAAACATACCAGTTACACGGAACAATACAAATATACAACAAACAGGAACAATACAAGAAACACGAATTACAGGGAACAATACAAAAATACAACAAAGAGGAACAATGCAAAAATACTAGTTACAGGGAACAATACAAACTTAACAGTTACAGAGAACAATACAACTATACAACAAACAGGAACAATACAAAATACTAATAACAGGGAACAATACAAAAATACAACAAACAGGAACAATACCGAAATACTAGTTACAGAGAACAATAAAACAATACTAATTACAAGGAACAATACAACAATACTAGTTACAGGGAACAATACAAACATACCAGTTACAGAGAACAATACAAATATACAACAAACAGGAAGAATACACAAATACAAGTAACAGGGAACAATACAAACATACCAGTTATAGGGAAAAATATACAACAAACAAGAACAATACAGAAATACTAGTAACTGGGAACAATACAAAAATACAACAAACAGGAACAATACAAAAATACTAGGTACAGGGAACAATAAAACAATACTAATTACAAGGAACAATACAACAATACTAGTTACAGAGAACAATATAAAAATATGCCAGCTACAAGGAACAATGGAAAAATACAACAAACAGGAACAATACAAATATACTTATAGCAGAGAACAATACAAACATACCAGTTACAGGAACAATGCAAAACAATTAATTACAGGAACAATACAAAATACTAATTACAGGGAACAATAAAACAATACTAATTATAAGGAACAATGCAACAATACTAGTTACAGAGAACAATATAGAAAAATGCCAACTACAAGGAACAATGGAAAAATACAACAAACAGGAACAACACAAATATACTTATAGCAGAGAACAATACAAACATACCAGTTACAGGAACAATGCAAAACAATTAATTACAGGAACAATACCAAATACTACTTACAGGGAAAAATACAAAATACTAATTACAGGGAAAAATACAAGGATACAACATATTTGGAACACTACAAAATACATCAGCTACATGGAACAGTACAAATAATACAATCTACAGGGACCAATCTAAAATAGAATACCAATTACAGGAGAAAATGCAAAAATATCAGTTACACTAAACAATATAAAACAAATACCAGTAAGGTGGACCTATGCAACAAAGAAAAATAGTTAGAGTGATCAATAAAGCAATGCCGGCTTAGTGAACAATAAAAAAAAACAGATATATTGTATAATTGACAAAAATACCAGTTTCATGGGATAATACAAATCAATGCGCGTTACAGGAAACAATGGAAACTAGCAGAATCAGCGGATAATATAAAAAGTACCTGTTACAGGGCACAATACAACACATAACAGTTACAGGGGACAATATAAGAAATACCATTTACAAGGGATAATGCAAAAATACCAGATACAGTACTAGTGACCATTGGAAAAATTAGAATTTGCTACCCCATGTAATGTTTCTGTAATAGCTAATATTTGCACAATGATGGCTACATTATACCCGATACAATAATACATTTTAGGCATACCACTGGATGTTAAGTTACTAAATAGTAAATTCAGTGACGTTTTTGAAAAATCATTGCTGTCTGGTTTCTACTATTCGTTCTCTGGCAAAGTATTGATTTTGGGAAACGCAAATGTAGGAAAAACATGCATAACTCAAATTCTCATCGGAAAGAGACCCAACATGAAAAGAGAGTCAACTGAAGGAATCCAAGTCCATGAGAACAGAGCTTGCATTAATAGAGAGACTAAGGAATTAATTCCAGGAGGTAAGTCAGGAAACAGAAAAATCCGAAAGTGAGTCTTTTGAGAGGGTAGTTTAGGGTTAAAGACACGTATCATATTCCACAGGGTTTAAATGGCAGGACATTATCATATGTGACACATGTCAGTATTGTTATGTACGGATAATTTCTTATTATGGTTAATAAAGAAATGCGAAAATATCCATTGAGGATGATGATGAAATGTGAAAATATCCATTGAATTTGATGATGAAATATGAAAATATCCATTGAGGTTGATAGGAAAAATTGAAAATATCCATTGAGGATGATGATGAATTGTGAAAACATCCATGGAGGTTGATGATGAAATGTTAAAAGTCCATTTGAGGTATAATTTCTCATTGAGGTTGACGAGGAAATGCATTAATATTTACAATTGTACTTTGAAATTTGCAAAAACATATACAAGTGGAAAGAACAATTTGTGATCATAATATATCGTATATAAAAATTATCATATTTGTTTTTTTAAATCTATGATCAAGCTTAACAATGTTTGATTTACACTATGACAATCTCTGATCTTCAGAAGTTTGTGATAACAGTTTTCAACATCATTGGTGACGAATCACAGTTCACAAAAGCAATATTCAGTGTGTCCATCACTTTCACTGATGCATGTCAGAGAACATTCTTCCTTTTACATATATGTAGGGTTGTTGGAGATCTGATCGAACCCCACTATGGGTCACATGTGAGAGACCATATGTCATGAAGATATAATGATATGATATATTCATATGAGCTTTTTGTCCAGTCAGAATGCAGGTAGCATGGCTAATACACCTTTCATATTTTCTTTGGCTAAAGGATAGGGTCACTCCCAGTTCCAAAATCCAAAATAAAAATCGTAGAAATAGCCGACGTCGACAGCCCTAATACAAGATTAAGATTGTCCTGGTACAAGTAATAACAAGTTGCGAAGTTAAACTAGTTTTATGTTCCCAATCTTAGCTACTGTATAAGAAAATGGAGGCTAAGGTATATACAAGTGGAAGCTAAGGTTTATACAAGTGGAAGCTAGGGAATATACAACTTGAAACTAAGATATATACAAGTGGAAGCTAACATATATACAAGTGGAAGCTAAAGTATATACAAGTGGAAGCTAAGGTATTTAGAAGTGAAAGCTAAGGTATATACAAGGAGAAGCTAAGGAATATACAAGTGGAAGCTAAAGCATATACAAGTGGAAGCTAATGCATATACAAGTGGTATATAATGTATATAAAAGTAGAGGCTAAGGTGTATACAAATGAAAACTAAGCTATATACCAGTGGAAGTTAAGGTATATACAAGTGGTATATAAGGTATATACAAGTGGTATATAAGGTATATACAAGTGGAAGCTAAGGTATGTACAAGTTGAAGCTAAGGTATATACAAGTGGTAGATACGATATATACAAGTGGAAGCTAAGGTATATACAAGTGGAAGCTAAGGTATATACAAGTGGAATCTAAGGTATTTACAAGTGGTAGCTAAGGTATATACAAATGGAGGTTAAGGTATATACATGTCGTAGCTAAAGTATATTCAAGTGGATGCTAAGGCATATAAAAGCGGAAGCTAAGGTATATACAAGTGGAAGTTAAGGTATATACAGGTGGAAGCTAAGGTATATACAAGTGGATGCTAAGGTATGTACAAGTGAAAACTAAGATATATACAAGTGGTAGATAAGGTATAAACAAGTGGAAGCTAAGGTATATACAAGTGGAAACAAAGGTATATACAAGTGGTAGCTAGGGTATATACAAGTGGAGGCTACGGTATATACAAGTGGAAGCTAAGGTATATACAAATGGAAGCTAAGGTATATACAAGTGAAAGCTATTGTATATACAAGTGGAATCTAGAGCATATACAAGTGGAAGCTAAGGAATATACAAGTGGAAGATAAGGTATATACAAGTGAAAGCTAGAGCATATACAAGTGGAAGCTAATGTATATACAAGTGGTATATAAGGTATATAATAGTGGAAGCTAAGGTGTATGCAAGTCAAAGCTATGGTATATACAAGTGGAAGCTAAGGCATATACAAGTGTAAGCTAAGGTGTATGCAAGTGGTAGATAAGCTATATGCAAATGGAAGTTAAGGTATATGCAAGTGGGTTCTAAGGTATATACAAGTGGAAGGTGAGATATATACAAGTGAAAGCTAATGTATATACAAGTGGTAACAAAGGTATATACAAGTTGAAGCTCAGGTATATGCAAGTGGAAGCTAAAATATATACAAGTGGTAACTAAGGTATAAACAAGTGGTAGCTAATGCATATACAAGTGGTAGCTAATGTATATACAAGTGGACGCTAAGGTATATACAATTGGAAGCTAAGGAATATACAAGTAGTAGAAGCTAAGGTATATACAAGTGGTAGCTATGGCATATACAAGTGGTAGCTAAGGTATATACAAGTGGAAGTTCAGGTATATACAAATGGAAGCTAAGGTATATACAAGTGGATGCCAAGGTATATGCAAGTGAAAGCTAAGGTATATACAAGTGGTCGATAAGGTATATACAAGTGGAAGCTAGAGCATATACAGGTGGAATCTAAGGTATATACTAGTGGAAACTAAGGTATATACAAGTGGAAGCTAGAGGATATACAAGTGGAAGCTAAGGTATATACAAGTGTTAGGTAAGGTATATGCAACTGGAAGCTAAGGTATATACAAGTGGTAGCTAGAGCATATACAGGTAGAAGCTAAGGTATATGCAAGTGAAAACAAAGGTATATACAAGTGGAAGCTAAGGCATATACAAGTGTTAGGTAAGGTATATGCAAGTGGAAGCTAAAGTATATACAATTGGTAGCTAAGGTATATACAAGTGGAAGCTAAGGTATATACAAGTGGTCGATAAGGTATATACAAGTGGAAGCTAGAGCATATACAGGTGGAATCTAAGGTATATACTAGTGGAAACTAAGGTATATACAAGTGGAAGCTAGAGGATATACAAGTGGAAGCTAAGGTATATACAAGTGTTAGGTAAGGTATATGCAACTGGAAGCTAAGGTATATAAAAGTGGTAGCTAGAGCATATACAGGTAGAAGCTAAGGTATATGCAAGTGAAAACAAAGGTATATACAAGTGGAAGCTAAGGCATATACAAGTGTTAGGTAAGGTATATGCAAGTGGAAGCTAAAGTATATACAATTGGTAGCTAAGGTATATACAAGTGGAAGCTAAGGTATATACAAGTGGAATCTAAGGAATATACAAGTGAAAGCTAAGGTATATGCAAGTGGAAGCTAGAGCATATACAAGTGGAAGCTAAGTTATATACTAGTGGAAGCGAAGGTATATACAAGTGGAAGCTAGAGGATTTACAAGTGGAAGCTAAGGTATATACAAGTGTTAGGTAAGGTGTATGCGAGTGGAAGCTAAGGTATATACAAGTGAAAGCTAAGGTATATGCAAGTGGAAGCTAGAGCATATACAAGTGGAAGGTAAGGTATATACTAGTGGAAGCTAAGGTATATACAAGTGGAAGCTAGAGGATACACAAGTGGAAGCTAACGTATATACAAGTGTTAGGTAAGGTGTATGCGAGTGGAAGCTAAGGCATATACAAGTGGAAGTTAAGGTATATACAAGTGGAAGCTAGAGCATATACGAGTGGATGCTACGGTATATACAAGTGAAAGCGAAGGAATATACAAGGGGAAGGAAGCTAAGGTATACTAGCATAAAAGTGAAAAATAAGGTATATATATATATATATATATAAAAATAAAAGGAAAGAATTTTCATCATAATATGTCGTATATAGAAATAATCATATAAAACAAAAGATATAATGATATGATATATTACCTTTTTTGTCTAATCATATTGCTGGATGCATGGATAATACTGTTTGCATATTTTCATAAAGGATAGGGTCACTCCCAGTTCCAAAATCCAATATGCAAATCGCAGAAATAGCTGAAATCGATAACCCTAATGCAAAATCAATGACCGCTCACTTGGCCTGATACAGGCCATAACACGTTTCGAGGTTAAACTAGTTTTATGGGCTCAAACCTCCCCTCTAGGTAAAATGATGCCGTCATGAATGTGCTTCCCACATGTGGTAAAATGACAACCCTGCATATTCAGTACATAAATCATTAAATGATACAGAATAACATATACAATAGATATAATAATGGAAAAAAAACTGTTCATTATTAAAGACTAACTTAAATATCAATATACAAACAAGATTGTATACAGTATATTGTAAAATAATGCAATTGCCATCAAATAATTAGACGAATAACATTTAACGTCATTTTAATTTATTGGGTAGATCTTTTGAAAAACACAAGTGTCCTTTGGACATTATCAAAGTCAATAGCGTATGTGTCCACCATTTGCAATGATGCAAGTTTGGTAACGGCGACATATTGATCTAATCAATGTGCTAAGAAATGTTTGCGGGATATTGTTTCAGAGACAACTGGCTGATTTTGGAGATAACGTAACGGTCGTTCCAATTCATCCCTGACGAGCTCAATAGGTGACAGATCGAGTGAAACGGCTGGCCACGGTAGCACATCAACATTCTGCTGTGTCAGGTAGTCACGTAAAACACGCGCAACATGTGGTCCAGTATTGTCCTGCTGGAATATGACGTTGTTGCCTTGAGCTTGGATAAACAAAATAGCATATGGCTGAGCAATTTCACCCCTATAGCGTGTTCCGGTCATATATCCGGAGATAACAATTAATAGTGTCCTGCCACGTTTGGCTATGTCTCCCCACACCATAACACTACCTTCACCAAAAGGTCGATGTTGCATAGCGCAAGGGTCTGGACAACATTCTCTTTCGCGGTGGTATTCATCTGTGAAAATGATATTGGCCCAATTCTGTTTTCTGAATCTCAAATGGCATTTAAATCTCGTCAGCCTAGCTGCACGGTGCTTAGGCAGCACGTTGGACGGATTTCTGGACGTCGTAGCCTGATGTGACGATCACGAGACGTATATGCGAACTATTCTAGAGCTTATTGATCGTAATCCAGAGATGATTCTGGCACTGAGACTTAACGTCTGGAACCGATCTCGCAGATGCACCAGCCTTATGTGGTTATTTTGTGTGCAAATTGAACGATGACGGTCCTTAGTATTTCCAGATTGTCTAAAGTGCATCAACAATGACTGTATCGTATTGTAGTGAACACCACAATGTCTAGCGACACTGCTGTGTGCCCATTCAGATTGGAGCATACCAATAGCATGAATACTCTGATTTTCGGTGAGACGTGCCACAACATTAAAATCAATGTCATTCAAACAAAAGTGCTTTTCTGATTTGTGAGGGTTAAAGCAAACCTTCTGTAAACCATAAACAGTCACAAATCGTTAAACCCCAAAAATGAACAAACTAAGGTCAAAGCAATTTAACTGCGACTGATCTTCGACAGCATAAAACATAGATATCTCAACTATTCATTCTTAATAAAACATTAAAATACCCAGTGAGAAAAAAAGTCATGTAACTTTTTAAAATGCACAGCTTCTTTTTTCCCCATTAGCATATGTCAATATCGTTATCATGGAGTACAAATTCAATACCTATCACATGTCAAAATTAAAGTTATTAATTTTGTACTTTGAATTACGGTCATTGTATTGTCCATCCTTCTTACAATTATGACTTCTGATCATCCTCAATTTTTTTCTGCTTCAAGTACGTTCATAGTGAAAAGATTAGCGAGTCAAATTATTTCAATTCTTTACTAGCTTATTAATTCAAATGTAATAAAGTTCGTTAATGACTGGGGGAATATATGTTCTCCATATAATACAGCAATAAATCCGCCAATACATAGCTGATATATTGTTGAAAGTGACGGCTAAACACTTATAATCCTTACTTATTTATCTTATATATATTATGTACTTTCTAATCATATAATTTTTTTGCAATATTTTAGAGTTTAAATATGAAGACATAGCGTACGGTAATCTTATCAGGCCTAAAACAGAGAGACACAGACCGGACAAAGGGAAATTGTATGCGAATCTAAATGAAGAAGATGATTCAAGCAATGTCTTACTTTTGTCAAATTTGCCTTTGGAACGTGATTTAGAAGAAACGAAGGAAAAATACGAAAAAGAGGAAAGTCAACCCGAATCAGAGGATGGTCCCGGAAATGAAATTACAATCCTACAAACACTCAAATCTTTTTTTGGAATACAACATGACATGTCAGTTCAAATTACACCAAAAATGATGATGGAAGGTGCAGTAAAGGCAAAAAAAAGAGGAATTAACTTGAATCTAGCCCCAGTTATCATTTTAGATTTTGCAGGTCAGGAAGTATTTTACTCAACTCATCAGTCGTTTCTTACCCACCAAGGAATTTATGTTTTAGTCATAAATGGAAGCCTAAATCTTGATAGTGAAATTCCTTTGGAATCTTTCATCCCTGGTCGTCATTGTAAACCAACAACTAGAGGTAGGTTACTATATTGATATCCATATTCAATATCCCTTTTAAAAAATAATGAATAATGGGAAAAGAATATCAGTGTGCCCAACACCAACATTTAAAATCGGCGTTTGGTCTTTGGTAATACCCACTTGTTTACATATTAAGTGAATCGATATGTACAGTTATTTGCTCAAATCAGATTATTCCTTTGAATATTTCCTTGTAAACGGAATGCCCAATGTATTAAAATACAGATAATAATTAAGACTAAGTATTCCTTAAAGTGAAATGTTCATATACAATATTGTATAAATCAAATGTAAGAATTTGAAGATGCCGAAAGGGGTAGTCGGAATCCGTAAATCGAAGACGGACAGACAACACAATGGCCAAACGAAAAAAACAAACGATATACAAAACGTTACACATACTACTAAAGATATAGAAACACAAACCCCACTAAACCGGGAATGAACACAGGTGCTCCGAAAGGTAAGCAGTTCCTGATTCATTAGTGGAATCCGTCCTCATAAACGTTATACATAGAGACAGTGAAAATGATTCCGTAATTAATAAAAACGTAGATATCAAAATTAGTGCACACGGCGCGTTTCTGGAATAACCTTCATCAGATATGCTCAAAATCGACAGATTGGTTAGCCAAATAATTTAAAGTTTTGGCAACAATAAAACCAAAGGACCTAAACCGGATCGCCAGATTCTGCTAAGATCACCCATGGCTGAGGTAGGAGAACCCTACTATGTTTAATTAGTACATTGCTTAGGAACAGTAATCAATATATCTATTAAAATTAAGAAGAGTTCAGCGTTGTACGTTTTATTTCCCTCATTATACAGAGTTAAGGACAAGTACTCAATAACATTATAAGAAAGACCTTACGACCTTTGAACCGTTTGATATCATACATATATGTAATAATTTGATTTTCATTTTAGGCTATATAATATTTTGGGTGAGCTCAATCCTCACATATTCAAAGGGTAAATCCAAGATGTTTCCCCAAATACTGCTTTGCTGTACACACAAGGATCAAGTTTCTGAAGTAAGTGTAAACATAATTTTATCAGTTACTAAGGTTTATGCCTGAAACAATAGTTTAACCTCGCCACTCTTTATTGAAATGTTATGCCAAAGAAGACATGTGACCGGTCATGCAATTGTGTTAGCTGTATCGATTATGGAGTGAATACTTCTCGCCTCACCTGTGCTTGCAGTTTATATTCAGAAAACTTTAAAAAAAGAAACCCACGTCTTCTGAGAACTACATTGCTGTACCATAACTTACCGGCAAAATCCAATATGGCACGATCAAGCGTAACGGGTGTAACAATATATTACACTGTTGTATTTCATCCTAGGGAATAAATAAACATTTATTTTAAGACAATGTATTTCTAAACCTTCTATTTTTAAAATAAAACCGGAAATAAACCTGTCGTCTGCTATGTTAGGGCAAAAAGTTGATATTTTCATCATGGTTGGAAAACGTAAACAGTTGTCAAATGACATCAGAAATGTGATCCTAGAAATGCGTAAGAGTAGTCATAAACAACAGGAGATTGCAGACACCTTGGATATTCCTAGAGGAACGGTTTCGGATGTAGTTGTTCGTTTTAAGCGCAGAGGATCAGTGGAGAACAAGCCTCATACAGGACGCCATCGTTTCTGGACGAGAGAGACACGGGTGCTTGTTAGGCTAGATTGGAGCGACCGTAAGTCCCATTGAAGGACGTGACAACAAGATTTAATGAAAATAGAGAGATTCAGGTGTCTAAAAGAACAGTTCAGCGCTCCTTGTATCAAGAAGGATACAACAGGCGAGTTTTAAAGAAGAAAGTCAGGTTTCGAGAGGTTAACAGGAAAACGCGTGTGAAATGGTCCCAAGAAAAGCTTCATTGGAGAATTGAAAGTCAGTGGGACAGAGTCATATTTTCAGACGAAAGTCAGGTGGTCGTTGGAAACAATAATCGGATTTATATTTGGCGAAAAAGGATGAGGCCGAGTCCAGAGATTGTGTTTCTCCACCGGCTCAGAGAAAACTTTCGGTCATGATCTGGGGATGCATATCACACTACGGTGTGGGGGAAATTACCACAGTAAATGGCACGATAAATAGACATAAATACATTGAAATTTTCGAGGATAACTTACGGCCTGTGATTACGAGACACTTTCCAGCCCAGGACTGTTTATTTCAGGACGACAACCTACCATACATCACGTAATCGAGAACCTGTGGCTAAAGCTGAAAATACGATTGTAGCAGAGAGTTGAAGTATTGAATACTGCCGATGAATTGTCAGCGGCCATGAAAGACATTTGGGAAAATCTCAGTGTGGACTACATTCAAGAACTTTATCACTCGATTCCAAAGCGCTTACGCAAAGTATTGAAGGTGAAGGGAGAAATGACAAAGTATTGAGTAAAGATAAGCACCTTTTTCATAAATGTATTGTTTTTTTATTAATGCAAAACTTGATGCTTGAATGCCGCCATCTTGGATTTTGCCGGTAAATTATGGAACAGCACTGTATGTTATTAAGTTAAAGATTTTTATAGAAACATCCCATCTTTTCTTTTAAAACTTTTTCCGAAGAGATTAATACGCTCTAAATCATATTCCTAGCATATGACGAAAGACGGTATTTGTAATTCGATTGTGGTTAAATTGTGCACTACCTAATATTTAAACGATGATTGAGGTAAGTGTATCTCTTTTAGAAATCTTATATTGAATATGACAACTTCTTTATCACAAAGAGTTAATATAGTTTTATCTACCAATAATTCTAGATTTGCAGAATTTCTTCCATTGATATATCCTCCAGAGCTGGAAATTAAAGAAACCACAGATACAGCTTCGTCCGCATCATTTTTGGACTTATACCTCGAATTTGACGACAGTGGTCAACTCAGTACTAAAATGTATGATAAACGGGACGACTTCAATTTTAAAATCATAAATGTCCAAATATGTGCAGCAATATACAAGCTTCTCCTGCATATGGTGTTTATATATCGCAATTGATTCGCTATGCAAGAGCCAGTAGCAATTATTCTGATTTCCTGAAACGTCATCCTCATCTGAGAAACAGTTTACTGGACCAGGGCTATTAAGCGATTCGCCTTATTCGATCTCTTAAAAAGTTTATATTTCGATACCAAGATCTTGTCGAAATAAATTCCGTCTCTGCAGAGACGATGATAAAGAATGCATTTTCATATAGTGAAAATGTATAAAGATAAGGAAGTCAACAAATGTCAAAAATATTTGTTTATCAATGCGTGACGTACAATTGTTTTTGACATTTGCTTCACTGAGTTTGGTACTGCTTTGACAACTATTTTACCTACTTTGTTTCAGTATTGTTATAAATACTGCTATAGTGACAGCCGGAACCTTTGAGCCGTAATGAAAGCGGGAGGTTTGGCGCTTTAAAATCTGATTCATCCCACCATTTCTTTAGAAATGCCTGTACCAAGTCAGGGTCATTACGGTTTTCACAGTTTTCCGGTTGTTGACTGATTTTGTCTGTTTTTATACCTATGAGTTTTGACTTTCCCTTTGTAAGATTGTTCGGAGTTCGGTAATTTTGTTATTACCCTTATATACATTATATTAGATTTCGGAACTGTTTTATAGTGTGGTATTTTTATTGGTTGTGTTTGTTATTTTAAGGTACACACACTCATGCTTCAATATTTTTATATTAGGAACAGATAGAAATACAGCGAACATACATTTTTGATGAGGTTGCAAGAATGTTTGAAAATACAGAAGAAATGTTTCATCTAGTTCTCCAACACCGCATTTTCATCAATGCTATAAATCCGAAAGATCCTGAAATAGCGGTACTCCAGAATGCAGTAGTAGAAATGATATGTGGACAGCCGTCATGGGGTGTAAAAATGCCAAAACCATGGATCCATTTAGAAATGGTAATTCATAAGAAGGTAGAGAAAGGTTTTAAAGTGATTCCTTTCAAAATGGTGGAAGAGATCAACCAAGATAATCCAGTAAAAGTATTAAGCAAAGAAGAGATTGTTTTATTTCTACAGGTACAGCATGCTCAGGGAAATATCATATACTTTCCACTTCCTGGTCTCCGTGACTACATTGTCATATCCCCATCTTACGTCATAGACGCATTTAAGACAATTGTCACAGACAAGAGGTTTTGCACGGGCATGCGCCTTAAGTCTTTAAAATCAATGAATCGAGATGGAATTCTGGAGAAACAGGATATTAACACAATATTGAAATCGCCCGAATTCCTGAAACATAAGGATTTCATCATTTGCCTTATGTGTCACTTAGATATTCTTGCAGAGCCAAGAGTATATAACCCAGTGGATCACTCATTAATACCATCAAAATTTTATTATGTGCCGAGTATGGTATCAAGGGCAGGTTATCCATCCTTCCTCGAAAACGAAGATACAGCATCAGTCGGTCTCTCCTTCAAGTTTCATAGTACAACACTACCATCTGCAATTGGCTATAGATTTATGGCATGTTGTCTAGAAATGTGGGAGGTGAAAACTATCGATCAGGAGAAATTATTTTTCTCTGGATTAGTCGTCTTGATTATCAACAGGGAACTGACGCTTCGTGTAAGCGTTAAGGAACAGAGAATAGATGCTTTTCTAATCCACTCAGCTTCACGACATCAAATTATACCAGACTTGGCTGCAAGTATTCGAGAATGTCTAAGTGATACCTTAGATAGAATATCAGATAGCTATAAAATAGCATCTGGGGGAAATACTGGTGCTGGAAATAATAGGTCATTTCATGTAGAATTTACTTGCAATCACGTGACATCGCCATGCTATTTTGACGGAGAAGATAACAACACCTGTCTACACACTAACAAGCCTCTTCTAGAAAGTTCTACTGTATGGTATGTTGATAAAGTAAGTGTAACATGCCTAAAATATGTCATGGAGAATATACTCCGACTGTAGATTATTAAAAATAATTAATCAGAACCGTAAAGGTCGAGTTATTATTATTTGTTAAGATTCTAAAAGTCGGAGTGTATTGTACTACTTAATGCATTCCCATCTAAAACAATGGCATTATTTCTAATTCTTACATTTTTAATGTTTATAGATTTAAACTATATCATAATTAACACAAATAACAAGATAAATTTGTAAATTTGTGTTGGAACACACCCTTTCATTTCTCGATTATATGTATACAGATGTCCATCCATGGTCTGTTTGATTTGTATTGACAGACAATTGTGTCGCTTGTTATTATTTGTAATACCAGACAAAATAGTTGTAAAGGTCAAGTTATGGGCAGTTAGGAACAGAACATTAATTGCATCAGAATGGAAAAACTTGCATTAATCTTTGAAAAAAATGATCAATTACCCATATGAAAAAGTTTCATTAAAATATTGTTCATTGTCCAATGTCGTATTAATAATTTAGAATTCTAGTGTAACCATATTAGGCTTTTGGCAAGGCATCAATTTTGAAACCTGTAGTAGACGTGAAAAGTCCACCAGTTGTTGGATGCCTGCAAGTACCAAGAAATCTAAAACACGTTTTAAGGTTAAAAAGTAAAATACGCAAAACCAAAAGGTCAAAATTGTAGATTCTTAAAAATAATCTACTGTCCGAACAATAGTGTGACGTCAGAGAAATAGAAACATTTTAAAGCATTTCGGTGAGTAAATGTAATCTAACCATGGACAATTCTAAGGAATGCTATATATATTTTTTATACTTTTCTTTCTTTTTTCTCTAGAATTTTGTGTTTAGTCTACTTCTGATTTTTGCATGCAACCCCTGCTTGCATTAAATATTATCAATGACTGAAAATGTTGGAAAATGTATTTGACTAAAAAATGCATATTTCAAAACAAATTCTATTTAACAATATGATTGATTTTATTTCACCAAATTAACATAATAAAAGTTTATCCTTGCATGTTTCCGTAGGTCACAGAAGATTGTCCAAGTAGTTGTAAAGGTATGCACACTGTATTTATTATGTTTCCCTAAACAGAAGTATTTGATTAATGTACACTACCTTTATATGTACATGTATGTGTTATTAGTTGGTTCCTCCAATAAGTTTCTGGAGGTTTCTACTATTTATTACTTAGACAAAAATATATCCTTGCAATTACTATAAACAATATAAGTATACTGTCAATGACAAGAAAGACAACTCTTCCTAATATAAGTTTGTAAACATGTGCTAGTAGTATGATTACGGTAGAAAAAGTTTTAAAAAAATGCAATACAATGTAACTCAATGTGATTACACACTATTAAAGAGGTGACCTGGGGGTCATGAACTCATCAAAATATGAGAGTGATGAAGAATGTAAATACAAATATTTCTTTGCACACATATACCTGTACATCTTATTTTCAAGAATATATCATAGACAATAAATATGAAAATGTAAATATAATATCATGTTAAAAAAGAACAAAACTAATAACCATCACGATAAGCAAAGTTAGCATAAACTTCATACACCAATTAATGCGATAAGCTAAATAATTTACTAACTAAATTAAATAATAAAGCAAAGCAAAACAAAACAAAGCAACAGTAATATAAAATACACTGATTCTTACCTCACATGAGTTGCAGAGGATTTCTAGGTATTTATATCTCCATGGGTGAACAAAATTCATTTGTACCTGTTTAACAAAATGGTTATTTTTACTCTGACTGCTTAAATATATGCATGCCATTTTAATAAAGAAATGCACACGCAACTGTTTTTATAAATTACCGTTTTATAAATTATGCTTACAATTTACATGTGTTTAAAATCTTAAATGCTCACACTCCTCTGACATTCTTAGCAGTAAACTTGTTAAGATAATACATTTAATTAACGGTCTGTTTGTTAATGATAATTTCATTTTCAACTTTGATATATAACCATTATTTACAAAAAAGGGTTTAATCTGTAGTAAAGTTTATCATTTATTCTACACTTTCAATTACTATTTTGATAACTCGTACTCAAACTCATACAAGTTCATTCAATCCATTCATATAGGATAAAATTATGAATACGGATATTTAGTATCATCTTAGAATGTCTAGAAAAAGAAGGTAACTGACCTTAGAAATAGAAATAAACTATCCAGAGATTAGATTTCTCAAGCACAGCTATTTTTTGTGTTTTCCAGATTTATATCAAAAACAATATGATGTCATACAAAATTAAAGACAATAGACAAAATAATTTTACCGCCAAAATAGAAGTGACCAATGAAGATAAAGTAAAAATGCGATTCAACGAACCGTGGAAAAAAAAGCTTAAGGTTAAATATAGCAGAACCAAAATTATATGCAGTCCGTGATTATGTCATGTCATGTTCGACAGTAAAAATCAATTACTCAAACTAATATCAAAATAGTTGATTACACTTTGTTATTGTTCTGTAATAATAGAAAGTAATTAAATAATTCACTTTAATTAAATCATTACCAATTACTTATACCGTAAATAAATAGAAAACAAAATTGATAAAATGACTAAAATAGAGGCCATCAGATGTATACTATTGTTGTGTACTGAATAACAAATTTACTAAACACTTTACTTATTACACGTTTACAGACTTTTAATCCGTTGTCTTATGCACATTTTCAGTGTAAATAAACACTGTATGATTGATCTACACTTTCATCGTTAATAACCACTTTATTATTCCGTGTTAGTATGCACATTGACAGTGCAAATACACATTTTAGTTTATATATATACATGTACATGCATCATTTTTTCTGAGTACACATACAAAGTAAATAGACACATTACATTACAATCTGCTCCAAAAATACATTCCATAAAACAAATCGCGACCTTGAAGATGCCTATGGGATAATCAGTCGAAAAAGGATAGATAATACCATAAGCAAAAGAAAAAGGGACAGAAAAGAACAACATATGGTCTACAATTAATGTTAAGCAGAAAAAAAATGAGAAAGCACGAACTCCACACAAAAAAAGTGAAGAAAATAAAACGGGAGTGAACTCAGGTTTGCCGGATGGGTAAGCGGTTTCTGTTCCATTAGTGTCATCTGCTATAAGTCAGGAGATGAAAGATTTGGATTGCTACCAAGACAAAAGGAACATACTGATGATCAGTTGGGACACATATATTCCATAAGGTTTAACCAAATCATGATGACTTCTTTATTCTGTTTTCCTGTGATTAATTGATTAATTGCACAATAAAAAGTAGATACACATAAATCCTTAATTCATAAGACAATAGCATCGTAACACATATCATTTGTATTAAGACATGTATTAAACAAATCCTGGAAATGACAGATAAGGCGGTAATAGTGATTGTTGTTTTACTCTAAGTGAGCAAGTTGTCAGTCATATCATGACGAGACCTGTGACCAAGTTACATTTTGGACATGATGATAGTGATGTCTGCTTTGTAGTTGACTAGCACTCTTAGCTGGAATTGGATAGTGCTAGCTCACTGAAACAACAATCGGCGAATAGACATGTCGTTCCACTTGGACGCATTATTCTGATTCCGTACCAACCAGTCTTTGCTCGTACTCATTAATAATGTGTGCTTAGCGAAGAAATATATAAAAAAAATTGCATAATCTTTATTTTGACCCGACCGGAGCTCGAATCCATGACCTATCGCACTCGAGGAGAAAACGCTAACCATTACACCACCGATAACAGATCAAAGTTTAATTTACTAGAAAGGTACATTTTATTTTTATTGCAGGCGTTTCTGAGGAATCGCTTTTGGAAAAACCCAGTGAGCTGCAAATTGGAAAGATAGTTTCACAGTTGACATTCACACAGTTAAAGTCTGTCTTAATTCACTTAGGTTTATCATACTTCGAAATTGAAACAATCGAATCTGATAATCCAGGGAACATCCAGAATATTAAGTTTCTATGTCTGCAGCAGTGGAGACAGAAAAGGTTGGATGGAACGTTAGCCGATATTAAAAAGGCACTTGCAGAGGAAACAGTAAACACTCATATATTGTGCAAGGTAAATATGCCAGCATGTCATCTCCTTCCTTAACATAAGAAATATTTGTTAATAAACGTAAAAGAACCCATCAATAATGGAAAATCCAAATACATTGTCAACATTGGGCAATCAGGGCAATAACAAATTACCGAACTCCCAGCAATCTCTCAAAAACTCAAAACAAAACACAACACAGAAAACACAATCATATTCATTTTGATGTGAAACCACAAAAGACTGGAAAATACAAAAAAAAAACAAAAACAAAAACAAAACCAAACACAAAAACAAAACAAGAACAAAAAACAAACAAAACTAAAACAACATGGTGTAATATCATGATCTCCGAACGGAACAAACATATTCTGACTTTTGCTTGGCAACTGTTGTGGAGTGTTATAATCCGAGGTAAAAGTTGCAATGATGTCTTAATTTAAGTACAGTCAGAGGATATCAAAGTGGTAATCAGTAATCTGGAAAGGTAAGCAGTTCTTGCTTGCTCCACATGTGGCACACGTCGTGATACTCATGTTACAAACTCTAGTATTAAATCATGAATGAAAGGACCGGATTGTGATAATGACTTTATTATCAGGGGTATTTTAACTATGATATTTGCTTATTATTATTTTAATTTCAGAATTATTTGGAAGACACTTTATTTTCGAATTAGTTATTGAAATAAAGCAAAAACATATGTGTCTATATCAAATAAATGTTACATATATTTCAGATTTTCAGAAATAAGTGCCTGGAGACAAGTATGTATAATATTTCAAACACTTCCTATCTGGATACATCAGTTGAGGGGAGGTCATGGTTGTGATCATATTGTAGTTGGATTTACAACTATATGTGCGATCTGTTCGAAACCCGTTCATGACGAGGTGTATTCGATACAACATTATATGATAAAGTTTGTTAGTGACTTCCGACAGGTCGGTGGTTTTCCTCGTTGGCGCCAGTTTCCTTAACCAGTTAAAGCTGACCGCCACGATATATCTGAAACATTATTGAAAGTGTCACTAAGCACCATAACCCAAGACAAGCTTATCGTGATACGAAGCCCACCATTCTTTTGTATCCCTTAAAGATGAGTACATAGCGGAGAAGCAACAAACACCAATTGTATAGTCTTTGTTTTGATCGACCATGACTCGAACCCACGAACTCCACGCATTTGAGTTCAGCACGCTAACCATTCCACAGTCGATGATTTTATCGATATCTACTGGGCATTTATCATATGTCGTTTTATGCCATGATATTTAGGAATGATTGATAATAAATATGTTCTCATGAACTCATCTTATCTCCTTTTTTACATGAGTATTACCGGATCTGATGGATGATTTAATTTTGTATTTTAAGAAATCAACAGATCACATTGGTATTTCATTTGGTAAAATTGCTACAATTACCTCCCTGTATTTAAAATAAAAATGTCCTGTTCTTTTTCTTCATATTTATTATATATACATTATATTTCAAGTGAAGTCAGTTATTATGTAATACAGAGTGAATATATTTTAACTGCTTCATTATTTAGGTTTAATAAAAATATGCATGTATCGTAAAATTTTAGCTTAGGAAATTAAGATCGATGCATAAGAGAGAAGTTGGCTAAATAGGAACACTGCTGATTTATATAGCACTATTGATTGGGTGTATATCTAACTGACTGGTTTGATTAGGTTTTACTCTCTTGTTTTCGTAAGAAAATTGTTCCACGTTCCAATAGAGAAATAATAGAACGAAATATATTCGATATCCCGAACACAATTACATGATCTTTCACTTTCCTTGCTTGGTACATACATTTCAATACAACAAAGTGGCGGGGTTATACTGATTTAATGTAACCAAACCTCCCCTGAAGTACTTATATCGATTGTTGTTGATTTTGTATCAGTAGACATAGGAAATAAATTAAACATTTGCATAATAAATAAATATGTCACATATTTATAGGAAGAAAACATGCATGGTATGTAAGCAAAATATGTATATCATGTTGCCGATCGATTTTGTGGTAAAACATACCAAAAGGAAAGCTTAACGGTGATGATGAGCAATTCCATCACTATCAACTACAGGAGCAGCTACCTCTCACCTCAAATCATCGAAATCATATCGGTGGTGTAATAGTTAGCGTGCTTTCCTGGAGTACGGTAGATCTTTGGTTCGAGCCACGGTTGGACCAAACCAGTGACTATGAACTTTGTATTTTCTGCTTCTCCGTTATGTACAAAGTAATAAGGAGTAAGTGCAAATAAACTTAGCTCGCAATCAGGTTAATGTGTTAAAGCGGGACTGTATGTCGACACACGGACTGTTGCTGTGAGACAGCGCTATTCAAACCCAATTAAGCGCGTTGGTCTAGTACAATGTGGATATCATTGTCATCTAATAGAAATACAACTTGAACTCGCCATGACATAGTAGAGAAGCCGCAGAAAAAAGGCTAAATCGCTCCCTCTAGTACACAAATACATGTCCACGAAAATTCCTGACTTAGAATAGGCACTTCAATAAACAAGTGGCGGGGTTAAGCTGACTTGATGGGCCCAAGTCGCTCTTAGTGAATTGTTAATTGTTTCTTCTTGTAGAAATTCCGTCTGAAATACTGGAGCAGCCACCAACAGACAGAGATATAGACCGAATTGCCACACAAGTGATAAAATATAGCTTGTTGCTTAGTGTTCATCTGGGAATCGAGGCTTCGGTCTGGCTTGAGCTGAAAGAAAATTATCATAAAATTGTAGACATAAGCAGGAGGATACTGTACAAATGGAGAAATGAACATCCTGGAAGAGCTAAATGTCGGGAACTAGCTCAAGCTCTTTGTAATATTGACATGAACATTGATGCTATCTTATCTAATGTTTACTAGAACTTATGCAACCAAATTCAGAATGAATAACGTAGGGAAGTTGACCGGTGATAATTATTATGACTTAGTTTTGACAATATAATTGTTATTTTGTATTTTGACATGTTCCATACATGTAGCGATACAGAGATCGACCAATGTTTCTTAAAATGTGTCATTTATTAAGGTATGGCATGTTAATTGACCAATAAGTCTTATTTCTTTAGGTCATATTTGTTCCTGGAATCACTAGAAGTCGAATGTATTTAGCTATGCGTGTTAATTTCTCGATCTCTGTGTTGACTAACACTTGCCGACCATTACTAACATTTGACCTCCGCGGTTACATTGGCTATTGATGAAATTTGTTTTGCAAATTTATACAATTGATGTAAAATGGATCATAATGTATTCCTTTAATGTTTTATGATAATTGAGGATACAGTAGAACTTCGGTGGCTTGTACTCGAAGGGTATGCACAATTATGTTATCGGAAAATCGCGCCACCGGAGTTCAATAGTATCAGTGAGAAAAATCATGTTCTGGGCAAAGACAGTTCCATTACGACATAATAAACTGATGTACAGTGGGCCTTAGTCGTGAAAAATATGCATTAACTTAGAAAATTCTCAGCGACTACAATTTCTGAATACTTATTTGGTATCTTCAATCGTTCCTTAGAAACGTTTGTTTTTCACTGTCCTCGCTATCTATTTTAAATACTTAAGACCATATTAAATTCCTTTTTAATAATATTGGTCTTGATTATTTTTATTAATAATGAAATCAACTTAAATACTTTCAAATGATTCTTTCTTTTGTTCTTTTGTAAAGAAAAGATAATTTGATTGCCTTAATAAAAAGTGTAATTTTGAATTTTCAAACATAATATTTAATGGTAAACAACGTACTTGTCTAATGTTGTAGAATGTCAATCGTCAAGGTTAAAATTACTATAATTAACTATTACTCTTGCTCTGAACACTACACTTAATAGAATAAAGTTACGTGACAGCCCGGTATGCGAAGCGGCTCATTATAAACCACCGAATCCCTTTAACACGTCTTACTTGAATGTCCGGCATACCAAAACATAAGAGATCAAAGTTTTCCAGAAATTGTTGATCATATGAATGTCGTAATGCCCTGTATGAATTTCACAGAGTTGTCGCCCTTACAACAACTTTTGTTTTAATTGGGGACACATGTTATTAGCATAGCCAAGAGTATGGTGATTTCTTTGATCGGATAGGAAAAAGTATGTTAAAAAGGATGCATGTTTGCCGATCAAAGGATTAAAATATTGTTTGAAATATATTTGAATGTATTACCTTAACTATTATCTATTTTTACTTTATATTGTGATATGTACATAATTATATTTAAGACGCATTGCAGGTACCCCTGTAATACCCAGATGTAAAGGGGTGGTTCTTCTAAATAAACAATATATATATATGTGTGTGTTATATTTATTGTATGTATAAATTTAGTAGAAACAAATACAAAATCGATACACCTAGCACGCATATGTATATGTATATGTATGATACACCTAACACATATATGCATATGAATATGTATGATACACTTTACACACATATGCTTATGTATATCTATGATACACCTAACACATTTATTTTTGTGTATATGTATGATACACCTAACACACATATGCATATGTATATGTATGATACACCTAGCATGTATATGTATATGTATGATACACCTAACACACATATGTTTATGTATATGTATGATACATATAGGACACATGTATATGTATGATACACAAAACACACATATGTATGTGCATATGTATGATATACCTAACACACACATATTTATGTATATGTATGATACACCTAACACACATATGTATGTGTATGATACACCTAACACACATATGCATATGTATGAAAAACCTAACACACATATGTATATGTATGATACACCTAACATATATATATATGTATGATACATCTAACAAACATATGTATATGTATAAGTATGATACACCTAACACACATATGTATATGTATGCATATGATTTAAGAAATAGTAATACTTATGCTATACCTAATTGTCGATTAGAAATGACCAATAAGTCCTTCTTCCCCTCTACCACCCGGAATTGGAACAATCTAAATCCGGAAATTAGAAATTCTGGTAATATTACCATTTTAAAAGAAAAAATAAAATATTACTTAGGAAAGTGCCTTTTTATTTCGGTTGAGGTGATAGAAAACTAAATATTATTCATAGCAGACATAGAAATGTGTGTAGTTCGCTAAATGCAGATTTGTTGCATGCATCTGTGGTCATGATTTTCAAGATTGTATACACTTTTTCTTTGAATGTCCTTTTTATCATGAAAATAGGGCAATCTTGTTTAATAAATTAGATAATTACATAGTTACAATTGAATTTATATTAGCTGGTGATGAACATCATACTCCTAAGCAAAACATTGAAATCCTCTCTGTTGTTTATTCTTTTATTAAAAATACCCAGCGCTTTTATTAATGTACTAGCATACTGACTCCAGTCAATGTTGTTGTTGTTGTTTTTTGTTGTTTTTTTTTTTTTTTTTTTGTTTTTTTTTGAAGCCCTTCTTCTGTATTCCACTGTATTAAATATTTTATTTCACCTTTATATTTACTGATTATTATCGTCTAAATATATCAGGTTGTCAATTTTATTTACACAATTATCGCCATTATGTGTAATCATGTTTTGTTTATATTTTGTCAAAGGGAAAGGACTTCACTAATGTTGTTTTAACTTATGTCCAATCCCATTTGCAACTTTATGCAAATAAAATATGGCTAAACTAAACTAAGCGCATATATACCTGACCGCTCAATCCCCTGCCTACTACATAACCACCCACTCCCCTGCCTGTTACATGACCACTCACTCTCCCGCATTCTACATGAACACTCACTCCCCCGTCTGCTACATGACCGCTCACTCCCCCGTCTACTACATGACCACTCACTCCCTCGCCTGCTACATGAACACTCACTCCCCCGCTTTCTACATGACTGCTCACTCTTCCGCCTACTACATGACCATTTACTCCCCCGCCGGCTACATGACCACTCACTCCCCCGCCTACTACATGACCGCTCATTCCCGCCTACTACATGACCGCTCACTCTCCCGCCTACTACATGACCACTCACTCCCTCGCATGCTACATGACTGCGCACACCCCCTCCTACTACATGACCACTCAATAAAACTAAAGATCGAGTAACACGAATCTCACTAAAAATTTGGGGTGAACTCAGGTGCTCCGGAAAGGTAGGCAATTCCTGCTCCACTATTACACCCGACGTGTTAATCTAGTTACAAACCCGGCGATAAGTAATGAACGAGGAAAGGACAGTTAGTCATGTAAACTTTATTATTGTGAATCTGTAAACTCCTGAACACAAATTGAAAAACCTGCGATCACAAAATTGCAAAATTCGAGAGCACAGATTGTACAAATTGTGAGGACAAAATGGCAATACTCGTGAGCACAATTCAACAACTCGAGGGCACAAGTTAGCAACTCAAGTGCACAAATGGCACACTTGTGCGCACCAGTTAGTAACTCTTGTGCACGATTTGTAAAATACTGTTATGTAGCACATAACTACTACATTAAATTTGAGTGAGGAAGATCACCAGTTTTACTGTATTAACTGTCAATTCCGTCACATTCAATCAATTAATTATTTCGTCTAATTCATTTGAAAAAAACTGTAACTGCATAAATCACTAGTTTAACCATAAGAATTAATAATACAACTCTAGTAATATATTGTGTAAATAAAGCAAAACAGAACCACTTGATAAGTCAGAATATATTGGAGAAATTTTGTTGTCTTGTTTTTATTTTGCAATGAAAAATAATATTCTATCGATGCATGCAACTATTACCCTCTTCCTAATCTAACTTTGGATCAACTTTTGACCCTATTAATTATCTTGTTCCAAACTTGATTAAAGTTCCACGTGGAAATTAACAATGTTTGGCTTCAAGCAACAATGATAAACATCTGATGTCTAAATTCACATCTGTTGTCTTTTAGCAGTACACGTACATGTAGACACTTATTTATTGTAATTTTATTTATGAATAAAATATATTTTTTGTATACTAAGCAAGACACATACATGCATTTGATGACGGTTACAATTAGTTATCTGGACGTGAGTGAGAGATTGTGTTTAACGCCAAATTAAGAATTCTTTAGCGATGTCATGGCGAGAACAATTAAATGTGATGAGATGGTAAGAATGTGTGTTTAGGAATAGACCAACACACGAACTCCCGCCAAAACTGGGTTCACCTGAATAATTGTTACTTTCTTCACCCATAAAGAAATTATCTTTCTGCAATGCGAAATCATTGCAACATTGCTACTTTTTGTTTAAAAGCGGATTACAAAATATTCGTATAAATGTACTAAATATATATAAAGCTCAAGAGGAAGTCATAATATGAAAAGCATATAATACCACCAAACAGTTCTATAAATCATTACCCCTAATACACTTATACATGAGCGGTCAGTTTCCTGGTTTGGTACCGACATATCAATAAAAATAATGGCGGGGTTACGCTAGATCTAGCCACGCAATGTAGGAATAATCTTCTTTAAACGTGGTTTATAACGGAACAAATAAACAACTAAAGCCAATACATGTCGTTATACTAGTAGTATCATCGTCTTTATTATCTATTAAAGCTACCAATCCTCTTCTACCTATGTGTTACCTGTAAATAAATCAACTATTGTTGACATCGGCACGTAGTATGTCATAACAAGTTTAATATTGTCTTAGAACTATCACACATAATTTAATTCATATCTTTTTAGATGTTATTTGTATTTATTTAAATATACAGGTGTCCAACACGATTTCCCTATCAGATGACATTCGTGTTGTGTAACAGTAACATGACGGGTGTCACTAGTTCAACAGGAACTGATTATTCTTCCGGAGCACACTTGTTCAACAGGAACTGATTATTCCTCCGGAGCACACAAATTCAACAGGAACTGATTATTCTTCCGGAGCACACTAGTTCAACAGGAACTAATTATTCTTACGGAGCACACTAATTCAACAGGAACTGATTATTCTTCCAGATCACACTAGTTCAACAGGAACTGATTATTCTGCCGGAGCACACTAATTCACGGTTGTTAGTGAGGTTAACCTTGCTCGATCTTAAGTTTTCTGTGTTGTGTTTTGCAGATCATTGTTTATCTTGTGTTTTGCCATTTAATATCTCTTTTGTTTTTCTTCTGGTCATTTAATATCTCTTTTGTTTTTCTTCTGGTCATTTAATATCTCTTTTGTTTTTCTTCTGGTCATTTAATATCTCTTTTGCTTTTCTTCTGGTCATTTAATATCTCTTTTGTTTTTCTTCTGGTCATTTAATATCTCTTTTGTTTTTCTTCTGGTCATTTAATATCTCTTTTGTTTTTCTTCTGGTCATTTGATATCTCTTTTGTTTTTCTTTTGGTCATTTAATATCTCTTTGTTTTTCTTCTGGTCATTTAATATCTCTTTTGTTTTTCTTTTGGTCATTTAATATCTCTTTTGTTTTTCTTCTGGTCATTTAATATCTCTTTGGTTTTCTTCTGGTCATTTAATATCTCTTTTGTTTTTCTTCTGGTCATTTAATATCTCTTTTGTTTTTCTTCTGGTCATTTAATATCTCTTTTGTTTTTCTTCTGGTCATTTAATATCTCTTTTGTTTTTCTTCTGGTCATTTAATATCTTTTGTTTTTCTTCTGGTCATTTAATATCTCTTTTGTTTTTCTTCTGGCCATTTGATATCTCTTTTTGGTATCTTCACACTTTTTCTAATAATGCAGTGAATATATACAAGATAATCGGAAAAGTAATATGATATAGTTTTTAAAGTAAATACTTCCCGGAATACGGTTGCACAACCATTTTAGTGTGCGTTTTACGAAATTCTGTTGGTTCTTTCTGTTTTCTTGTGTCTCCTGTTTGTGTGTGTTGTATATCTTTTTATTTTACTGTTGTTGTTTTTGTATTCGGGTTCGCCCTTTTACTCTGAAAACACTTCACTCTACACTCATCTTATAAAATCCCAAATCATGAAAAATATTAACCGGAGATTTGAAATATATTTGTTTGAATGATTGCTTTTCCTGGTTTTCTTTTGAGTGACATTAGATATCTCTATGAAAATCTCGATCATCGGAAAGCACTATAAATATAATTTATCATTTCACACATAGGTCGAACACTATCAACCCACTTAAAAAACGCACTATTTAATTATATCGAAAAGTTTATGATCGATGGACTGGTTGTCGAAAGACAATCGTAGCAATGGTATTTTACAATAAGTGAAATGATGGCGTAGTGCAAGTATTTTCCACAAACAAAATCTGGGTTAGTCGTAATCTTGAACTTATATATAATATATTTAATCTTAGTGACGCAAGTTGTGATAAAGTAGCCTCATTTGTCAGTGTCTGGTAGAAAGTTGACCATTTGTGTCAAATCTGTAGTAGATCTTAAGAATGGGACAGTGGAAGCTGTTGATTCTTTAAACAAGTTCTTTGGAGTATATTAGCAAAATCCTGGAATGTTAAAAAACATATAATACTTACGAAATGATTTCACTTTCAATAGAAATTCATTGTCTGTACTGAATAAATCGTTAGCAATAATCGGTTCAAAAGTAACTGTCCCACTCCCTGAATACAGAACTCCACTGCTGTGGCTGGTACAACCGAAAATCTTCTGAAATGCATTAATAATCAATTTTTATTTTCATTAATATAACTAGGAGAGATAACTTTCCAGCAATTACTTGATTTTAACTCCTCTATACAAACTACGCTAAAGGAATGGCAATTTAACAGCTAGAACGGGAGGGGGTTGGTATTATACATAGATATCATAGGAATAAAATATATTTAAAAATATTGTATCGTTACTTTTGTTGACTGTATATATGTATAACCGGTAATTTCTGCGGTGTGAAATTTCTGCGGCTTTGGTCTAATAAGAAGACATTTAATTTTTGCGGATTTTTTTTTCTACGGATTGAAAATCTGGGCACCGAAAGAAAATTGTTTATATTACAGGAATCAACCACTGAAGCGATGCTACGATAAACAACTGGTGCAGATTACAGTGATCATTAGAAGTAAAAACATATTTAGTTCTTTAGAAAGTTTTCAAACGTTACAACTTCTGAATACGCATTTGGTTAACTTCAAATTTGTCTTAAGAAACTATTTTTTCACTGTTTTCGCGATCTATTTTGTTGACAGGAAATACGAAGTCAACAGTTGGATCGATATCGGTATAAACTTTGGTATATTTCGGATATATATTTTTAATGTCGAATTTTCATACTTTATCATATAACAATTTTTTTTTTAAAGAATTATGATTATAAGCAATTGTATTCAATTCTTTTAGTATAATGTAGACATAAAAACTCGGGTTATCCGGAATTCTACTACCAGTACATTTCTATTTGTTTGGTTTTTAGATGAATCCTGAGATCACGCAGTTTGATATTATTCAATCGAAGCTACTACAACAATTAAAAAAAAAAAAAAAATACAAACTGATGCTAATTTATGAAATAACAATTTTAAATATTGCTTTAATAAACTTTATTATGATTGTAAACATTTAATCAGGTGATTTTTTCAATAATTGTCGGTGTCAGCTTGGTACAATCATATTTCTTGATCTGGAGTAATGTAATTAACAGGAACAAATCATCATGCCACAGCTAAATAACCTTTAATTGTTGTGTAAACATTTATATAGTACCAGGTTTTGTTTATCTGGATATATTATACTTTACGTTTTTATTTTCCCTATTCGTCTTTGTTAGCGCAGCCGGTCAATATAACGTTATATGGACCGGGACTGGATTGCCTCGTTTTCGATTCGGTTCCGGAACGGTACCTGCATTATTATTTTAGATAAACAGTATAATATAGCAAATAGTTCATGTCACTTCGGGTCATATGGCAGTATATGGACCGGTCCATATACTGCCATATGACCCTCAGTGCCATGAACTATTTGCTATATAGTAATTACGACTAATTAAATATTTGACACTTACGGCAGAATCGGAGTTAGACATTGAAAACGTATTTTGTACGGGACATTAAATATTTATTTTACATAATATTCTGCGATTTTAATTTCTGCGGTCCAGAGTTGACCGCAGAATACCGCAGAAATTAGATTGATGCAGAAATGACCGGTTATACGGTGGTATATACATATCATAGAAAAAATATCTAGACCTGAAAGATGCATTAAATAAATAATCTGACCTACAGATTCTTACAAGTAATTTCTGTAAAATTAATAACAAATGCTGATTTTTCATTTCAAAATATCTGATTTTTGCTTCGTGTGAAAAGATTTCTTGCGCTCGGGAAATCATACTCCATAATAGTTGAATGGCTGATCCCCTATTTAATCAGATTGCATACATTGCAACGAATACAATTTTTGTTCTTTACAGTGGCGAAAATATAATTAAATATAGATACATGTTGGATTTTGTTGGTGATTGGTAACATCTAACAGTATCTCGAATATCGGCATCTCAGGTTAAAATGTCCCTCAACTCTGAAAGTTCAATCACATAGAAGACAGTTTAATATAATCAGTATAGTTAAACGTTAGTGTAGCTCTAACAAGAGATTCTACAAACTGCCATCTGATGTCAATTAGACTGCAATGACGGCAAATTGGACTGAACATGTTAGACAAAACAACAATGTTAAACCCAGGATGACCGCATACGGGATATAGTTAGACGTTAGTTTACCTCTAACATGAAATTCTACAAACTGCCATCTGATGGCAAATTGGACTAAAAATGTTAGACAAAACAAAAATGCATTGGTTTATACTTACAGGCCCTCACTTCACTTATTATTTAAATGACGCGGTCATGCAAGTGTTTTCCACTTTCAACTTAAAGTAAAAAAAATAACAACAATTCGACTGATCAACTTTAAATTTGATATACACCTTTATTATTTACCAGTTTTACCTCTTTGTTTTAAACATATTCTATTATCAAATAATAAACATTTTGATGGGATACAAGTTTTACAACTTAGAAACGTCTTCTCTAATACATACATGAATTAATACAAAATGAATCTATTTCATATTATATATAAATTTTATATTCAATGAAGACAAGAAAAAATAAAGTGTCTTGCATTATGAAAAGTTTGAAGATACCAAAGCGGTAATCAGAACAGTAAATCGAAGAATGACAGACAACAATATGACCAAAGAAATACATTACACATAAAGCTATCGATCAAGAAACGCGAACCCCATTAACAAACGAGTGAGAAATCGGATGCTCCGGGAGGGTAAACAAGTTAGAGTCTTACCAGTTGATGCCCATCTATATTTGCTCCATTGTATATCCCAAGTCTGACACCACAGTCAGCAATACGGACGTTCTCACTTATAATTTCAATAGCATGAGTACCACTATAACCTGTGTTCATAGTCACAACACATCGGTAGTTGGGTGTGCTGGCATGTGATCGAATGGTGAACACTTCGTCATATATATATGTGGTCATTCCACAATTGGATGCGGTGTCCATAGATACTAAAATATAATAATAGTACGTTATAATACGTACGTTGTCGATGTATGTATCAAAGGGTAAATGATATTTGATTTTATGGATGACCAATTGAGATTTAGCTTTCAACAAGAATTGTATTCAGCCATTTGGGGGGAGGGGTATAATCGCTTTGCTTTTCAGCACTTTTTTGCTTATTACTATATATTATTTGTTCTAGAGAAAAAGACACCGACAAACTTTGTCCAGTAGACATGGAAATAAAATAACTATTTAATTAACGTCTTGAACAAATGGAAAAAAAACAGGAGAATCGTGTTTTTGTTGTTTCATAAAATCTCAAAGATTAAAATATATCAATATGTTTTGTTGTAAATTACTGATGGGACATAACCAGTGCCGGGTTTACCTACATACTTGGTAGTCTGAAGATTAAGGCCTCATAATCTCACATCCGGGCAAGGTGTATAATATTTTTGACAAATCAAATTGCTTTAGAAGATCTTTGATCTTCCTCTGGCCGTGGGTGTGTGGGATTGGGGCCTCACAAGTGGAATAGCCTAGATCCTCTCCTCGTCTAAATATGACACTGGACCAAACTTATTCTGATCATCGGGAATTATTAATAAAATATTTCTTGAGGTTAACTGAATCACATCTTTTGTAAATAGGTTGCTATGATTAGATTTGATATTGAAAGATGCTTTGATGATTCATTATATTGTGAAAAACCGTGTTTTTTGTTAGTGTGCTTACAGAGTTGAAGGTCGATTCAAGTCAGAACTGACTATGTTGAACTGAAGTCTGCTACACTGAAGTAGATGCACCCAGGGCCTACTATGTGTTTGTGTTTTATTTTATAAATAATTTATATTCGTTTGCGATGGGCGAATTAGAATATACTAATTATAGATGTTGATATAAAACTTTCTTCTCATTGGCTAATTACTAAATCTAAAATAGTGATTTCAGTAAGGGTTGCCCTTGATTGGCCAGTCACTATAATTGACTCCAAAATCTCCTCAATTTCCTTTTAAACAATTGAACATATTTGTATCCTAGTGATTTGTCCAAACATCTTAACATTATGTGATACAGTTTGTCAGTGTTTACTCTGGATATTCCGGTTTTTCCCACCAATAACACTGACAGTCACGATATAACTGAAATATTATTAAAAGTGGCGCTAAGCACCAAAACCCCCTCCAAGCATCTCAAAACAGTATTAGTTATATAGGCGTTAGACAGGTAATACGGGCTCATATAACCTGTCTGTGTTTTATAATTCCTGAGCCGAAGGCGAGGGAAATATACAACTCAGACAGGTTATATGAGCCCGTATTACCTGTCTAAAGCCTATATAACGAATTTGTCATACTGCAATACCATGGGTCCATATTACCGGTGTAAAGCCTAAATAAAGAACATGACTAATATACATGTATTTAGTGGCGGATTTAGAGGGGGGCGTGCGCCCCCCCCCCTCTAAAATTCGCAAAGTAAATGTTATACAACGTTAATTAAGCAGTTCAATAAATAACTTTTTCATGAATGGTTAACTCGTGACCTGTAGTAAATTATTCTTACACATTGTAAATACACGTTGGATGTGTTCGCTGATGCATATATGTATTCGCCGTCAGTAGTTCAAAGATTATTCCATTCTGATTAGTTCCGAGGTACCAAACATCAACTATTTTCTCACGCTAATTAAACATTATTTCTGCAGTCAATTTTACAGCTACATGTACACGTGCTATTTAGAAATTATAAATTGGACGAAAATTCTAGGCAAAGAAAACAAGCAAGATTGGAAACATTTCTGATTCCTTGACGAGACGAGAAAAGTCAAAGGTAAACTAAAAAGTAAATTCAATCAATACTTCGAATAATTAATTTAGCAATTGATCTCATTTATAAAACATACAACGAAAACCTATAACGAGAGAATCAGATGATGAAACTGAGACAGTGTGTAGAAACTTGAGTGTCCCAAGAAAATGGTCACTCCTCTTTAAATAATAGTTCAAATAGTTCTTGAATTCGAAATTCTGCAATTTCATATATACAAATACCCGAAAATGTTGTCTTTTACTGTTCAAGTAAAGATCAGTAAAAATACGCGTTGGTATATTGTACATTAAAATACAAAAGTAACATATTAATAAAAAAAAAATTAGCGGCAATTTATTTGTAGCAATCTCTGCATCTGCCCGAGGTATCTGCACAAGAAAGTGTAAACAAATCCTTTGTCCGGTACATTTATATTATTTATATCTACAAGTGGATGGCTGTACAATTTTTTTACACATTTTTAACAAAAAATTCCGACTACAATTTATTTGTAATAAATTAATATCTATAACTGCACATGAAAGTGTGAAAATAATCTCGACAAAATGGTTTATGCATATCTCACACATGATTTCCGTAAACATATTTCTCGAGAACTTTGATACATTTTGTTTGTTTGATCTTTTAGTGTAATGAGGTTTTTACGCCCGTTGCTCAAACACCTGATGTCCTTCCGTCCGTCCGTCCGTTCGTCCGTCTGTAAGATGTCTGCAATCCGCAACTCCCCTGACTGTAACCACGCAATTGATTGACGTTAAACTATAAAATATACTTGAAATACATTGTAGTTGTCCACAATGGTTTTTAGATTTTTCATTGAAGGCCGGGTGGAGGGGGTAGGAGGAGGATTCTGCAACCCGCAACTCCTAGATAACCACTCAATGGATTGAAGTGAAACTTAAACTAAAAATTTGACATACAATGTAGTTTGCTCACCACGGTTTTATTTTTAGAAATGGAGGTTAAGGGTAGGAGGGACATTCTGTAATGTTCTTTTTTGGCGTAAAATCGTGAATTTTTACACGAAATACCCCCAAAAAAAATTTAAGTACGCCCCCCCCTAACTTGAAATCCTGGATCCGCCCCTGGTATTGTCTCATGAAAATCTAACCCCAGCTATGACTTTGCTTTAAAGAAGAAATTAATTCTTCAACATATTTAATAAACAACTTAGCAATTTTAACAAAAAAATAACAAATGATTTAGAATTGCCTCAATATCGGCGTCAGAGTGACAAGCGAACCTGGGTGTCGCCATCTTGATTAGGTATGATTTCAAAATGAGTTATCTTTCTTGGCACGTGCTTTCATATTACCGCTAGAGCCGTATAATATGGATTAGTAAAATCGAGCAAATAACCAATCGGATCACTTAGATTTTCTATTCCAGTATGACAATTGTGTATGTTAAATGTAATTTCACAATATCAATATTTACAAGAATAATATTATACATAACTTGTCAGGGCCAGCATATTCTACTACACAGATATATTATTAAGACATATTTGTATTAACTAATTGAACCAATAGATGCTACGCCCAACGACTTTTGCATTATTGAGTTTTTTAATCTGTTGACTATAAGCGTCCATGTTGAAGGTTGCTCTAGAAACGCATCGTGCACACTAAATTATATATCTACGTTTTTATTATCTAATTGATCCAATGTCTATACATGTATCTCGTCTTTAAAATTATGAGAACCAACCATAATTAAAGATATCATATAGTCAACAAAAAATATATTTTAGCGCAGTATGCTTACCATCTCCTGCCAGTACACTATCTACTATGACCACTGTCAGGATCAACAGTTTTAGCAGCATCTTTCTCGTTAAGCGTAAATGGTTCTGTCAAGAAAGATAAAACAGCAATTAGTACCAATTGTAGGAACTAAAGTTAATATAACCACAAAGGTTTAAAAACTAGAATGTTTACTAGAACAATTATCACTATCATGCGTTGTATGAAAAAACTGAGAGGGCCCGGGTTGCTCAATGAGTTAGGTAGTTGGATTACCTAGCAACTCATACAAGCATATCACCAATACGACGTGGGTTCGCACCCGGCTTTATGAATTAAAAAAAGGGTGAACTCGACTCGCAGCCGCAAGTGATAACTTTACCAGTTGCTAGCCCATGGTCGGTGGTTCTCTCCGGATACTCCGGTTTCTTCCACCACTAAAGCTGGTCGCCATGATATAGCTGAAATATTGTTGAAAGTGGCGTTAAGCACCAACATCAAATCAAGTCAAACCAAATATATAACAATCTGGAATAAGTTATCCTTAAGGAGGGCAAAATGGTCCTCTTTCATGCAAAGTTAACGAAAATAACATATATTATTTCCCATAATTTGTTCAAAATGTTAATGTGGTTAAAACTGATTTTTTCTATTTCCTATCAATTTTTCCTGCATTGTTTTTTTACAAACTTCAAATATCTACAAATTATGAGTAAATTGTACTCCAATACGTTGTCTAGTTCGTATAATGAAATAAACAAACAATACCACACCATCGGAGCGATTCGTGGTCAAATATCAAAATGGTAGAAATAGGAAAAATCGATAACATACAACTACATGACCGCTCACTTTCCTGTCATGGAACAGGCACTTCAATAAAATATTCCGGTGTTAACCAGTTTGATGGACCCAAACCTACAATTGCAATGAAATGATGTGATCATACAAGTGCCTTCCACATATGAGTAAAATGCCAACAATCACATAAAACAGCTTTATTATAAAGAACGTTATAATCTTGAACAGTATGCATAATATATTTAATCTTCGTGACACAGACGTTGTCATATGTATAATATTAGTTATTAAAGGCAACCGAAGGCCTCAACCATTATCTTAATATTAGATAATATACAAGACCATAGTAAGACATCCTAGTGAAACAATAGTTAACTGTTAACCTAATGATATTGTCAGTACCATCTTACGTCATCTGTACTTAACTGACAGGATACAAGGTGCTGATATGCTACGAAAATCTGTTTGAAGGATATGACGAAACGATTCTTTAAACATTCCTTGATTTAATAGTTTGGTACTACTAAACATGACGTTGTGAAAACAATGAATGCAGACTGCAAACCCGAGCGTAGCATGTGAGTTGTGAAACATAAACCCCTACGCGGGACCTGTTGGTATATTACTGTAAAGGTGTGAAAAATTTATAATGCAAAATTGAAGTTGTCTCTTTTGTCCAAGTCGGGAATGTGCAAAATATATATTAGTACAACCATACATAAGAACTAAGATACCTACCAGAGCGAATAATACCACACTATTGTTCATACAAAATCTACGATTGTGGACTTCTGGTATTGTCAAATTAGAGCGTAATTACATAGAAGGGATTATGGTGCTTAGCGACATTCTCAACAATAGTTCAGTCATAGCAGGTTTCTCAGTTTTATTGGTGATCGCATGGTAGTTTGATGGACAAATACCTATGCAATCAATGCCCATCACCACAGAAGTAGTGAGTTCGAATCCTGCTCATGTAACATGTACTCGATGCAATATTATATCATAATAGTCTGTGGTTTTCTCCGGCCTCTCCGGTTTCCTCCACCAACAAAATTGACAGCCACGATATAGTTGAAATATTGCTAAAAGTGGCGTTAAACACCATAACCCTAACACATATCAGTACCAATAACATATATTTTCGAACTTCTTCAAATTGGGAGAGGAAGGCAAGGTCTTCTCCTTATGGAAGTGGGATTTATATGTACATATGCTCTCATTGCCATTCACTGCTTAGGTTGTCAGTTCGATTTTCGCACATGGTGAGATGTGCCCGATGCATTTTATATTATGAAACAATCTTAATAACAGTAGTTCTTGAATTGCTCCCCCTTTTCTGGTATGTCGCACATCAGAAAAGAGAGAACAATTTTGAATTCTGATATAATTTTAATTAGATTGATAATGAAGTTAAATAGTGAGTTGCAGCAGGTCGGTTTCCTCATGTAGCACAGTTGCCTTCGTCGCGATGTAAATGACATATTGCTGTAATTCGATTTAAATACCCGAAACCCTAACCGATTAAAATTGAAAAACGGAAATTAATAAATACCTCATCACCAGAAAGTTTCAAAATTATATCGGAACACTTACAGAGACAGTCGAAATCGATAGCCTTAGCATACATACACATGGATAGGATTGCCAACCCTCCAATAATGAAAAGGTTTCTCCTTAACTCAGAAGACGGAGACAATGTAAAAAAGTCTGAATTCAAACTGCAAGCTCGAGCGCAACGTATGATAAACTCCAATCTTTTAAGTGGTCTCCTTTGTCATAGAGTCTGGTAGAAAGACGACCATTGATGTCAATTTCAAGATAAATGTCAAGAAATGGGACATATGAATCTTGTTTCTGTTTCTGTTGTAAATAATACACTATACATGTCATTGCTTTGTACATGCGAGTACTACTGACAGGTTCGTGCGTGTGCATACTGCCAGTAGCTTTTTTTGTTTGTTTGTTTTCGATTTGATATGATTTTGCATTTTTCTTTCTTCTTGTTTTGTTTCTGGTGATTTGTTTGTTTGTTTTTTGTATTAATGTTTTTTTTTCGTTTTCTTTGAGTTGCTAAAACCACATGTTGTCAGCTATCAAATCAATATTCTACCAGTCAAAAAGTATTACTCTACAAGATATGTTTCAAACTATGCAGCTCAGATTTGTACAAATATCATAATAAATACGCTTACCTTCATCAAACACTGTCAGTGGTGTAAACGATATAGTATTTAGATTTCAAAAGTCCGAGTATCATATAAATATAACGAAACCAATTAAGAACCGACCACGTAACTTTAGCTGGTCTGGTCATGTCTTTTCCCTGAGCCATACAATTTGTGTTACACGAAACAAAAATCAGATTATTTTAATTTTTTACATGCAAAATCAATAATTTTTATTTTGATGTCAGCGATGACCGACATTCCTACATTTGTATGATAATATCAATGAACAGCTGGTTACTATACTACTCCGTCCTCCCAGCTAGAAGCGGTATTACACATTACACACACTGAACAAATTAATAGAATGATTGACAATATTTCCTTCGGATATTAAAATCACGCATAATAAATCGGACACGTATACTCTAAAGGTTATATTGCACCAAATTAATAACATGTATTACGTTAAAAAATGAACCAATTTGACTTCAACTTTTTGTGGTAATCTTCCAAATTTCAAATGTATATGTTATATCTTTATTAACTGCGCCGCGTCACAAATTCTTTCTTATACAAAGTAAGATATACAGTCAAGCCTGCATTAAAGGGAACCTCTATCAGTGGCGGAAAAAAAAAGAGAGAAAGAAACTCGGTGCAAGCTAGTTATTTTGAACGTTTTCATTGGTCAATTTTGAATTTTTGGACACTACAGACCGCGGAGCATGCTGTTCCGTGTTCCCTTGCCGTCATGCTCCACGGTCTGTAGTGTCCACAAATTCAAATTTGGCCAATGAAAACGTTCAAAATAACTAGCTTGCACCGAGTTCAAAGTGTCCGCACCTGTTCTTCTTGCTCGCTCCTTAGATTTCTGTGTAATCTTTTGTAGATGATTGTTTCTCATTTTGTCA
Source organism: Bathymodiolus brooksi (assembly GCA_963680875.1). NCBI lineage: Eukaryota > Metazoa > Mollusca > Bivalvia > Mytilida > Modiolidae > Bathymodiolus > Bathymodiolus brooksi. Next base: position 35,061,526 of record OY804580.1, on the reverse strand, counting down.
TTTTTGTTTTGGCCTCTGTATTTTCTATGAATCGATTTACGGCTTCTAATAACCTCTTTGATATCTTCAAGCCGTTCATACACGCTAAGGAACGTGTATGCAATTATATAGATAGGTCTATCAACTTTAAAATGGAATTCGCGAATCAATCGATCTATGTACTTAGGAATCCAACGAAATATAGTGATTTTTGGGCTTAACTTGGAACATTATCAATAAATAACATAATCTTAAACCCCGAATTACAGTTCTTTCATGGTAATGTAACAGACTAGTTAGGGAAATAAACAACAAGTTATATAATACCCCTTAACAAAGGGTTTATGGTGTTTATCGCCACTTTCAACCGTTTCCTGTAATAGAAGCATTTAATATACCAAGATATAACTGAAATAAAATAGTGACAAAGTGATTGTTTGTGTCACTGTACATGTACAGGTAGAGCAATGTTATGTCTCGCGTACAGTACACATTTTCAGTTCCGGGCTATTTGATCTTCACTAAGGCAAACGAAAAACATGGTAATATCCATAAAAAATATGCTCAGTTATAAATAGTTTATTTTATACAATTTATGATAAATCCAATGTTACAAATAAAATAAGTATCCGAATCATGAACCCTTACCAGATATGTGATACAAGGTACAAGCTATTGTACTTACAATATCATGAAACCTTAGAGGATATGTGATGCAAGGTACTAGTTATTTATTTACAATATCCTGAAACCTTACAGGATATGTGATACAAGGTACTATCTATTTTATTTACAATATCGTGAAACTTTACAGGATATGTGATACTATAAACATATTGCCTTTAATTGAGGGTGTTATGGTAGATTACCACACTCAGAAAACCAATATCATCCGACACGAAGTCGAGGGTGATATTGTTGTTTTCTGAGTGTGGTAATCTACCATAACACCGGAAACTAAAAGCAGCATGTTTTATATTATACTGAATGCTCTGGTATTACATTGTCATTGGTGTGTGCTGTTTTAGTACTGATATAAGGTAATTGTCTAAGAACTAAATTACAATATCTAATTTAATAAACTTTTAATTAACAAGGAAACAAAAACAACTGTAACAATGGTGTAAAAGTGTAATAATATAAAAATGTTTGAATCACAGCCATCATTTGAATAAAAATTGAAAAGAACAGTAGTTATAATTGGATACGGCTGGCATCACATTTCGGTTATTAGCCTCCATGAGGCTGTTGAATTGTACTGGCATAGACTGAACACTCTGAACTGGGTTACTTGGAACATTTGCAGAGGGTACATTTTGCAGTTCAAAATCAATGTCAAACAGTGCTTGTCAATCAGTATCGGCAAAAAGAAAATCTACATCTGTGGTATTGATATCGTTTGAATTTTTTTCATTGCTTCCCACATTTGACATATTCTCAGTTATGGATGACAGAGTTGTCTTTGCAAACTTTTGACCACAGGGATTTGTCAGAGTATCATTGAAATAATCTGAAATTTCACGCTTCTTTTTGTCACTTAACCTGGTCTGAATGTCCAAGAGCGTATTGTCGTCTGTTTGTTTATTTATTTGTAAAACTAAATTAAAAACTTTGACGGAATGGTCCGGGGGTGGTATTGCAATAACACCCGTTGCCAACACAGAATACTTATATTTTACATAGTTTGACAAGAGTGGTACTAACAACCTCGCTCGTAATATATGTCTTGAATTATACAAAAATTTCAAAATAAGAAACTTGCAGATTTGTTTGTAAAACTGGAGGTCAGTGGCAACAAACTATTACTCCTAGCCAATATAATTCCAATACCTGGTAGATAAAATTCTGGCTAAAATATTAAAAAGTTTGGTGAAATCTGAACTTTTCAGTAAAATAACAACGAATTTTCACAATTTCGATTTCCGCAAAAAATAAGCTATAAGGTATTCCACAAAATGGAATGTCCTTCTGGAAAAATAAAATAAAAATGTATTTAAACCTTAAATTACATAATAACAGTACAGACTTACTTCAAATATTTCATATTGTTGTGCAGCAAAAAGTCTGCATTTGAGAATAATTGAGAGTGAAGTGACATCAGATTCAGAGTTGTGCCGCCTTTTATGGTTGTGCTAACATTCATGTGCAGTGGACCAAGCATCTGGTGCAGGCTTGCGAATTTAAGCTTAAATCAATAACCAATAAAATCAGTCTATCGAAACATATTGAACCAATCACAAAATATGTACACCACAAATTTGGTGCAGACTTGAGCATTGAAGATAAATTCATTAATCAATCAAATGTGCATATCGAAAAATCTTCAACCAATACGAACATCGATGCAACTTATTATTTAGCAACTACTAAAAATATAATTTAATTGTAACATATATCTGCCATGATCATAAAATAATAAAACAATAACATATGTCTATCTTAAAAAAATGGTACAAATTTACAGAGCAAATTTCATCAATAGCCAATGTAACCTCGGAGGTCAAATGTTAATAATGGCCGACCACGAGACAGTACAAATGTTAGCCAACACAGTGATCGACAAAGTAACACGTATAACTAAATACTTTCGACTACAGAATGTGATTCTAGGAACAAATATGACCTAAAGAAATAAGACATATTGGTAGTTAACATGCCATATTTTAATAAATGACACCTTTTAGGAAACATGGGTCGATCTCTGCATCGCTACATGTAGGGAATATGTCAAAATACAAAATAACAATTATATTGTCAAAACGAAGTCATAATAATTATCACCGATCAACTTTCCTACTTTAGTAATTCTGAAATCGAATGAAATACTACTTTTTGGGCATTATTCAGAAATAAAAATCAGCACTATGCTTTCTTACAAAAGAAAATATACTAATATAATAAATCTATCCCCTCCCCAAATTGGACTCAATTGATAGCAATAGCAGTAATTTAACCTCGTCTGTCTTTCTGAAACAACATGTTAGAAAATTCCCTTGATTATTTGGCTTAATTTGGGAAGCTTAAGTGTATGACAAATTGAGGAAAAAACTAACAAAACCGAAGAATACAACAACCTATGGTTGCATAAGTTCTAGTAAGCATCCGATAAGATAGCATCAATGTTCATGTCAATATTACAAAGAGCTTGAGCTAATTCCCGACATTTAGCTTTTCCAGGATGTTCATTTCTCCATTTGTACAGTATGCTCCTGTTTATGTCTACAATTTTATGACAATCCTCTTTCAGCTCAAGCCAGACCGAAGCCTTGATTCCCAGATGAACACTAAGCAACAAGCTACTTTTTATCACTTGTGTGGCAATTCGGTCTAGATCTCTGTCTGTTGGTGGCTGCTCCAGAATTTCAAACGGTATTTCTACAAGAAGAAACAATTAATAATTCACTAAGAGCGATTCGGGCCCATCAAGTTAGTTTAAACCCGCCACTTGTTTATTGAGGTGCCTATTCTCAGCCAGGAATGTCCGTGGCCATGTATTTGTGTACTAGGGGTATCGATTTGCCTTTTTTTCTACGGCTTCTCTACTATGTTATATTATGACGAGGTCAAGTTATATTTCTATCAGATGACAATGATATCCACTTTGTACTAGACCAACACGTTTAATAGTGGTAGCCCACAACAACAGTTCGTGTGTAGACATGTAGTCCCGCTTGAACACATTATCCTGATTGTGAGCTAACATTTCTTTGCACTTACTCCTTATTACTGTGTACTTAACGGAGAAGCAAATAATACAAAGTTCATAGTCACTGGTTTGGCCCGACCGTGGCTCGAACCAAAGATCTACAGTACTCCAGGAAAGCACGCTAACTATTACACCACCGATGTGGTTTCAATGGCTTGAGGTGAGAGGTAGTTGCTCCTGTAGTTGATAGCGGTGGAATTGTTTATCATCACTGTTCAACTTTGCCTTTGGTAAGCTTTACCACAAATTCGATCAGCAACAGGAGATACATATCTTGCTAACATACCATGTATGTGTTCTTCCTTTAAATATGTGATATATTTATTCATTATGCAAATTATTAATTTATTTCTTACGTCTACTGATACAAAATCAACAACATTCGATATAAGTACTTGAGGGGAGGTTTGGTTACATGACATCAGTATAACTCCACCACTTTTTTGTATTGAAATGTCTGTACCAAGCCAGGAAAATGAGCGGTCATGTAATCGGGTTATCGAGTATATATCTTTCTATTATTTTTCTATTGGAATTTTTATTTATTTTCATACGAAAACAAGATAGAAAAACCTTATCAAACCAGTCAGTCTGATATACTCCCAATCAATATTTCTATATAATTCACCAGTGTTCCTATTTAGCCAACATCTCTCTTATGTATCGATCTTGAATTTCCCAAGGTCAAATTTTACGATGCATGCATATTTTTATTAAACCTAAATAATGAAGCAATTAAAATTTATTCACTCTGTATTACATAATAACTGACGTCATTTAAAATATAAAGCATATATAATAAATATGAAGAAAAAAAACAGGACATTTTTTTATTTTAAATACATGGAGGGAATTTGAGCAATTTTACCAAATGGAATACTAATGTGATCTTTTGATTCCTTAGAATACAAAATTAAATCATCCATCAGATCCGGTAATACTCATGTCAAAAAGGAGATAAGATGAGTTCATGAGAACATATTTATTATCAATCATTCCTAAATATCATGGCATAAAACGATCTGTGATAAATGCCCAGTAGATATCGATAAAATCATCGGCTGCGGAATGGGTAGCGTGCTGAACTCAAATGCGCGGAGTTCGTGGGTTCGAATCATGGTCGATCAAAACAAAGACTATGCAATTGGTATTTGCTGTTTCTCCGCTATATACGCATCTTTAAGGGATGACAAAGAATGGTGAGCTCGGCATCAAGATAAGCTTGGCTTGGGTTATGGTGTTTAGCGACGCTTTGAATAATGCTTCAGATATATCGTGGCGGTCAGCTTTAATTGGTTAAGAAAAGTGGCGCCAACGAGGAAAACCACCGACCTGTCGGAAGTTACTAACAAACTTTATCATATAGAGTTGTATCGAATACACCTCGTCATGAACGGGGTTCGAACATATTGCACATATAGTTGTAAATCCAACTACAATATGATCACAACCATGACCTATCTCCACCTTATGTATCCAGATAGGAAGTGATTGAAATTTTATACTTACTTGTCTCCATGCACTTATCTCTGAAAATCTGAAATATATGTAACATTTATTTAATATAGACACATAGATTTTTGTTTTATTTCAATAACTAATTCGAAAATAAAGTGTCTTACAAATATTTCTGAAATTAAAATAATAATAAACAAATATCATAGTTAAAATACCCCTGATATTAATAAGGGGTCATTGGCACAATCCGGTCCTTTCATTCATGATTTAATAATAGGGTTTGTAACAAGAGTAACACGACAGGTACCACATGTAGAGCAAGCAAGTACTGCTTACCCTTCCGGATTACTGATTACCACTTTGATATCCTCTGACTGTACTTAAATTATGACCTCATTGCAACTTTTACCTCGGATAATAACACTACACAACAGTTGCCAATCAAAAACCAGAGGATGTTTTTTCCGTTCGGAGAACATGGTATTACACCATGTTGTATTAGTTTTGTTTGCTTTTTGTTCTTGTTTTGTTTTTGTTTTTGTTTTTAGTTTTTGTTTTTGTTTCTTGCTTTTTTGTATCTTCCAATCTTTTGTGGTTTCACATCAAATTGAATATGATTGTGTTTTCTGTGTTGTGTTTCGATTTGAGTTTTTGTTTGTTTGTTTGTTGTGTTTCGTTTTGATTTTTCATTTCTTAGTTTGTCTTCGTTCTGTGTCTAGTTTGCCCAATATTGACAATGTGCCTGGATTGTCCATTCTTGTTGGGTCCTTTTACGTTTTTTAACAAATATTTCTTATGTTAAGGAAGGAGACGACATGCTGACATATTTACCTTGCACAATATATGAGTATTTACTGTTGCCTTCGCAAGTGCATTTTTAATATCGTCTAACGTTCCATCCAATTTTTTCTGTCTCCACTCCTGCAGACATAGAAACATAACATTCTGGATGTTCCCTTGATTATCAGTTTCTATTTTGTCAATTTCGGGGTTATCAAAACCTAAGTGAATTAAGACAAACTTTAACTGTGTGAATGTCAACTGTGAAACTATCTTTCCAATTTGCAGCTCACTGGGTTTTTCCATAAGCGATTTCTCAGAAACGCCTGCAATAAAAATCAAATGTAAATTAAACTTTGATCTGTTATCGGTGGTGTAATGGTTAGCGTGTTCGCTTCGAGTGCGATAGGTCATGGATTCGAGCTCCGGTCGGGTCAAATCAAAGGTTATGCAATTGTTTTTCATATTTCTCCGCTAAGCACACATTATTAATGAGTACGAGCAAAGACTGGTTGGTACGGAATCAGAATAATGCGTCCAAGTGGAACGACATGTCTATTCGCCGATTATTGTTTCAGTGAGCTAGCACTATCCAATTCCAGCTAAGAGTGTTGGTCAACTACAATGCAGACATCACTATCATCATGATCAAAATGTAACTTGGTCTCGTCATGATATGGCTGACAAATTGCTCACTTAGAGTAAAACAACAATCACTATTATCGCTTTATCTGTCATTTCCAGGATTTGTTTAATACATGTCTTAATACAAATTATATGTGTTACGATGTTATTGTCTTATGAATTAAGGATTTGTGTGTATCTACTTTTATTGTGCAATTAATCACAGGAAAACAGAATGAAGAAGTCACCATGATTTGGTTGAGCATTATGGAACATATGTGTCCCAACTGATCATCAGTATGTTCCTTTTGTCTTGGTAACAATCCAAATCTTTCATCTCTAGACGTATAGCAGATGACACTAATGGAACAGAAACTGCTTACCCATCCAGCAAACCTGAGTTCACTCCCGTTTTATTTTTTTATTTTTTTTTTGTAGAGTTCGTGCTTTCTAATTTTTTTCTGCTTAGCATGAATTGTAGACCATATGTTGTTCTTTTCTGTCCCTTTTTCTTTTGCTTATGGTATTATCTATTCGTCTTCGACTGATTATCCCTTAAGCATCTTCAAGGTCGCGATTTGTTTTATTGAATGTATTTTTGGAGCAGATTGTACTGTAATGTGTTTATCTACTTTGTAAGTGTACTCAGAAAATAAGGCATAATAAAATGTTTATTGACGCTGTGCATAGTATAACTGAATAAATATCGTGTTTATTTCCTTTACAAGTGTGAATATGAAAATTGAATAATAAAATGTTACGCTGTAAGTGTGCATATGTACATGTATATATGTAAACTAAAATGTGTATTTGTACTGTCAATGTGCATACTAACACGAAATAATAAAGTATTTATTAACGATGAAAGTGTAGATCAATCATACAGTGTTTATTTACACTGAAAATGTGCATAATACAACGGATTAAAAGTCTGTAAACGTGTAATAAGTAAAGTGTTTAGTAAATGTGTTATTTAGTACACGACAATAGTATACATGTGATGGCCTGTATTTTAGTCATTTTATCAATTTTTGTTTTCTATTTATTTACAGTATAAGTAATTGGTAATGATTTAATTAAACTGAATTATTTAATTACTATATATTATTACAGATCAATAACAAAGTGTAATTAACTATTTTGATATTATTTTGAGTAATTGATTTTTTACTGTCGAACATGACATGACATAATCACGGACTGCATATAATTTTGGTTCTGCTATATTTAACCTTAAACATTTTTATATCCACGGTTCGTTGAACCGCACTTTTACTTTATCTTCATTGGTCACTTCTATTTTGGCGGTAAAATTATTTTGTCTATTGTCTTTAATTTTGTATGACATCATATTGTTTTTGATATAAATCTGGAGAACACAAAACTTTACCTGTGATTGAGAAATCTAATCTTTGGATAGTTTATTTCTATTTCTGAGGTCAGTTGATTTCTTTTCTAACAATTATAGCATGATACTAAATATCTGTATTCATAATTTTAATCTGTATAAATGGATTGTATGAAATTGTATGAGTTTGAGTACGAGTTATCAGAATAGTAATTGAAAGTGTAGAATAAATGATAAACTTTACTACAGATTAAACCCTTTTTTGTAAATAATGTTATGTATCAAAGTTGAAAATGAAATTATCATTAACAAACTTGCTAATTAAATGTATTATCTTAACAAGTTTACTGCTAAGAATGGTAGAGGAGTGTGAGCATTTAAGATTTTAAACACATGTAAATTGTAAGCATAAGTTATAAAACAGTAATTTATAAAAACAGTTGCGTGTGGATTTGCTTACTAAAATGGCATGCTTATATTTAAGCAGTCAGAGTTAAAATAACAAGTTTGTTAAACAGATACAAATGAATTGAGTTCACCCATGGAGATATAACTATCTAGAAATCCTCTGCACCTCATGTAAGGTAAGAATCAGTGTATTTTATTTTACTGTTGCTTTGTTTTGTTTTGCTTTGGGTTTTTTTTGCTTTGCTTTATTATTTAATTTAGTTAGTAAATTATTTAGCTTATCGCATTAATTGGTGTATGAAGTTTATGCTAACTTTGCTTATTATGATGTTTATTAGTTTTGTTCTTTTTTAATATGACATTATATTTACATTTTCATATTTATTGTCTATGATATATTCTTGAAAATAAGATGTACAGGTATATATGTGCAAAGAAATATTTGTATTTGATGAGTTCATGACCCTCAGGTCACCCCTGAATAGTGTGTAATCACATTGAGTTACATTGTATTGCATTTTTTTTAAGCTTTTTTTTACCGTAATCATAATACTAGTACATGTTTACAAAATTATATTAGAAAGAGTTGTCTTTCTTTTCATTGACATTGTACTTATATTGTTTATTGTAATTGCAGCGATATATTTTTGTCTAAGGAAACTAGTTATTATTGGCGGAACCAAATAATGCTACATACATATATATGTAGTGTACATTAATCAAATAAATATGTATAGGGAAACATAGTAAATACAGTGTGCATACCTTTACAACTACTTAGACAATCTTCTGTGACCTACGGAAACATTTAAGGATAATCTTTTATTATGTTAATTTGGTAAAATAAAATCAGTCATATTGTTGAATAGAATTTGGTGGAATAATAACACGTAGATATCAAATTTAGTGCGCAAAACGCGTTGCTGGAATACCCTTTATCAGGTACGCTCAAAATCGAATGGTTGGAAAGCCACATAATTTTGAAAGTTTTGCGAGCAAGTGAACCAAGGGGCCTAAATAGGATCGCCAAAATCGGCTAAGGTCACCTATGCCTGAGGGAGGAGAACCTTAGTTTAAAAATACTTTCATTAGTTAGAAACTGTAAATTTCAATAACACATATATCTATTAAACCATGTCAGTGCCTAAGCACCGACTACTGGGCGGATGAAATATGCATTTTTAATCAAATATATTTTCCAACATTTTAAATGCAATTAATAATAATTAATGCAAGCAGGGGTTTTGTGCAAAAATCAGAAATAGACTAAGCATAAAAGTCTAAAGAAAAAAAGAACAGAAAGGATAAACATATCTAAAGCATTCCTTATAATTTTCCATGTAAAATTACATTTGTTCACCGAAATACTTTATTGTGTTTCCATTTCTCTGACGTCACACTATTGTTCAGACAGTTGGTTATTTTTAAGAATCTACAGTTTTGACCTTTTGTTCTTGAGTATTTTACGCTTAGCCTTATACAACTTGTTATTGATATGTTGGTACTTGCGGGTATCCAACACCTGGTGAACTTTTCACGTTTACTTTAAGTTTCAAAAGTGATGCCTTACCACCAGCTTACGATGGTTACACTAGAATTCTACATAATTAATATGACTTTGGACAATGAGCAATATTTTTAAAATATATTTATAAAAACTTTTTTAAATGACTAATTGGTCAATTTTTGCAAAGCTTGATACAAGTATTTCAATTCTGGTATAATTAATGTTCCGTTCCGAATTGCCCACAACTTGATCTTTTAAGCTATGTTGTCTGGCAATACTAATAATAACAAGCGACACAATCGTCTGTAATTACAAATCAAACAGACCATAGAGAAACATCTGTATAAATATAATCGATAAATGAACAGGCTGTATTCCAATAAAACAAATTAGTTTTTTCTTTAATTATGATCTAATTTAGATTTCTAAACATTAAAATGTAAGAATATCAAATTAAGCCAGTTTTAGATGGCAATACATTAAGGAGTACAATGCACTCCAACTTGTAGATTCTTGCAAAATAATAATAATAACTCGACCCTTACGGTTCTCGTTAATTATTTTCAATAATCTACAGTCGGAGTATATTCTCCATGACATAGCTTAAGCCTGTTACATTTGAATGCGGTTTCATATTTTACTTACTTTATCAACAGACCATATAGTGGAACTTTCTAGTAGAGGCTTGTTAGTGTGTCGACAGGTGTTGTTCTCTTCTCCGTCAAAATAACATGGCGATGTCACGTGATTGCAAGTAAATTCTACATGAAATGCCCTATTATTTCCACCACCAGTATTTCCTCCAGATGCTATTTTATAACTATCTGATATTCTATCTAAGGTATCACTTAGACATTCACGAATACTTCCAGCCAAGTCTGGTATAATTTGATGTCGCGAAGCTGAGTGGATTAGGAAAGTATCTATTCTCTGTTCTTTAACGCGTACAAGAAGCATCAATTCTCTGTTGATAATCAAGACGACTAATCCAGAGAAAAGTAATTTCTCCCCATTGATAGTTTTCACCTCCCACATGCCTAGACAACATGCCATAAATCTATAGCCAATTGCAGATGGTAGTATTCTACAATGAAACTTGAAAGAGAGACCGACTGATCTTGATGCTAAATCTTCGTTTTCGAGGAAGGATGGGTAACCTTCCCTTGATACCATACTCGGCACATAATAAAATTGTGATGGTATTGATGAGTGATTCACTGGATTATAAACTCTTGGTTCTGCCAGAATATCTAAGTGACACATTAGGCAAATGATGAAATCCTTATGTTTCAGGAATTCCGTCGATTTCCATATTTTGTTACTATCCAGTTTGTACAGAATTCCATCTTGATTCATTAATTTTAAAGACCTATGGCGCATGCCTCTGCAAAACATCTTGTCTGTGACAATTGATTTAAATGCATCTATGACGTAGGATGGAGATATGACAATGTAGTCACGGAGACCAGGAAGGGGAAAGTATATGATATTTCCCTGAGCATGCTGTACCTGTAGAAATAAAACGATTTCTTCTTTGTTTAATACTTTTACTGGATTACCTTGGTTTATCTCTTCCACCATTTTGAAAGGAATCACTTTAGAACCGTTCTCTACCTTCTTATTAATTACCATTTCTAAATGGATCCATGGCTTTGGCATTTTTCCACCCCATGACGGCTGTTCACATATCATTTCTACTATTGCATTCTGGAGTACCGTTATTTCAGGATCTTTCGGATTTGTTGCATTGATGAAAATGCGGTGTTTGAGAACAAGATGAAACATTTCTTCTGTATTATCAAACATTCTTGTAACCTCATCAAAAATGTATGTTCGCTGTATTTCTATCTGTTTCTAATATAAAAAATAATAGAGCATGATTATGTGTATCTTAGAATAACAAACATAACCAATAAAGTACCACACTATTACAACAATTCCGAAATGTAATATAATCACTTTCTTTGCTTGACACAGGACTATATGAATAATAATAAGTTGCGGTTTTAAACTAGTGCTATGAGCAAAGACATCCCCACTTCGTGAAATGGTGATTAATACGGGTGTTTTCCACATATGAGTAAAATGCCAACCCTCATATATATCTGATTAAGAAGCGTTGTTGCATAGCACGCTGAGTACTTTATTTTGAACTTTATGTATAACATACATTAACTCTTTGGGATAAAGAAGTCGTCATGTTTAGCATAGGTTTTGAAAAAGACATACAATTACCTTAACAATCGTTTAAATATTAGGTAGTGCACAGGAAATTTTTAACAAAAATAGAATACCATTGTTCGCAATATGTTTGCAAGTGACGGAATATTCTTTCGAGCGAGGTGTTGATCTCTTCTGAAAAAGTTTTGAATGAAAAGATTGGACGGTTCGGTAAAAATATGTGACTTAATAACCTAGTTCTCAGAAGACATTGGGGTTTAAAAAAGGTTTCTAAATAGAAACTGCAAGCACAGGTGAAGAGAGAAATATAAACTCCAGAGTCGATACAGCTAACACAATCACATGACCGCTCACGTATCTTGCTTGGCATACACATTTCAATAAAGGGTGGCGGGGTTAAGCTGTTGCTTTTGTCCCAAACGTTAGTATCTGATTAAATTATTTGTACACTTACTTCAGAAACTTGATCCTTGTGTGTACAACAAAGCAGTATTTGGGGAAACGTCTTGGATTGACCCTTTGAATATGTGATGATTGAACTCACCCAAAACATTATATAACCTAAAATGAAAAACACATTATTACATATATGTATGACAAACGGTTCAAAGGTCGTAAGGTCTTTCCTATATTGTTATTGAGTATTTGTCCTTAATTTGGTATAATGAGGGGGGAAAAACAGGCAACGCTGAACTGTTCTTAATTTTATTAGATATATTTATTACTGAAATTTACAGTTCCTAAGTAATGTAATTATTAATAAAAGTCAGGTTCTCCTCCCAGACATAGGTGATCTTAGCCGATTTTGGCTATCCGGTTTAGACCCTTCGGTTTTATTGCTTCCAAATCTTTAAATTATTTGGCTATCCAATCTTTCGATTTTTAGCGTACCTGATCAAGGTTATTCCAAAAACGCGTCGTGCGCATTACATCTGATATCTATGTTTCTATTAATGACGGAATCCGTTGTCAGTCTCCGTATAAAGGTTATGATGACGGTGCCACTAGTGGATCAGGAACTGCCTATCCTTATGGAGCACCTGAGTTCACCTTCGGTTTTTAGTGAGGTTCGTGTTACTCGATCTTTAGTATTATGCGCAATGTTTTGTAGATCGTTGTTTTTCTGTTGCCTTTTTTCTCGCTTGACCATTGTGCTGTCTGTCCATCTACGATTTACGGATTCTGATTACCCCTTTCGGCATCTTCAAACTCTTATATTGGAGTTATACAATAGTTAATATTAACATATCATTTTAAGGAATATTTAGTCTTAATTATAACCTGTATTGTTATACATTGGGTATTCCGTTTACATGGAAATATTCAGATGATTAATCTGATTTGAACAAATAACTTTATACGATGTAAACAATTGGGTATTATCAAAAACCAAACGCTGATTTTAAATTATGGTGTCAGGCAGACTGATATTTCCCCATGATTAATTTTTTTTAAGGAAATTGAATATGGATATCAATATAATAATATACCTCTAGTCGTTGGTTTATCAGGTCGACCAGGGATGAAAGATTCCGAAGGGATTATATCATCAAGATTCAGGCTTCCATTTATGACTAGAACATAAATTCCTTGGTGGGTCAGGAACGACTGATGAGTTGAATAAAATACTTCCTGACCAGCAAAATCTAAAATAATAACTGGTGCTAGATTCAAGTTAATTCCTCTTTTTCTTGCCTTTACTGCACCTTCCATCATCATGTTTGATGTAATTTGAACTGTCATATCACGTTGTATTCCAAGAAAATATTTGAATTTTTGGAGGAATGTAATTTCATTTTCGGGAACATCATCTGATTCCGGTGGAAATCCCTCTTTTTTGTTTTTTACCTTCGTTTCTTCTAAATAATAATCCGAAGGCAAATTTGACAAAAGTAAGACATTGCTTGAATCATCTTGCTCATTTAATTTTGCATTCATTTTCTTTTTGTCCGGTGTGTGTCTCTCTGTTTTAGGCCTGAGAAGATTACCGTACGCTATGTCTTCATATTTAATCTCTAAAATATTGCAACAAAATAATTAGAAAATATATAAGATAAATAATATAAATAAGTAAGGAATATGGGTGTTTAACCGCCACTTTCAACAATATTTTGGCTACAAAGTGGCGGATTTATTGCTGCATTATATGGAGAACACATATTTCACCAATCAATAACAAACTTTATCACATTTGAACTAATAAGCTACCAAAGACCTCAAATAATCTGGCTTTCTAATCTGTTGAGTGCACCTAGTGAAGAAAATATTGAAGATAATCAAAAGTCGTAATATAAAGAAGGACAGATAATACAACGACCGTACTTCAAAGTACAAAATGAATAAGAATGATCCACGAAACTCTACACAGAATCTATAGACTAAGCAACACGAGCCCCACTAAAACCAGAGGTCAACTCATGTGCACCGAAATAGTAAACAGGTCCTGCTCCACATGTGGCACCATTTATTTCAGACACGCGTCTTTTGCACTAAATTATATATCTATATTTTTATTACCTGTTACGACAGGAGTCATAACTTTAATTTTCAGATATGATAGGTATTGATTTTGTATTAAGTAGGTGTAGATCAAATTGTAATGTGATCGTGGCCACTGTACCATTCCCGCTTTAGTAATTGAAAAAAAACTATCATAATGTTCTAGCTGAAATACTGATATTGTTGGCGTTAAGCGCCAATGAACCAATAAATATATATTCTGTTGTCTGTGTGTTATCACTGGAATCAAAGCGGATACATTAATCAACTTCATCAGCTCCTTATCAACTAACAGAAATCTGCAATACTCCAAGACAACGATATTAAAATATACTAATGAAAAACTAAACTGTACATTCTAAAAAGTAATATAACATTTTTTTTTATTACTGGATATTTAAATTTTTAATTAAGCATGAATGGTTGAGATATTGATTGTTATGCTATCGATGATCAGTCGCAGGAAAACTGCACGGATTTTTGCACGCTCTATGAGTACCCCTCGTGCTTTGACCTTCTTTTGTTGTTCATTCGCGTTTAACGATTTGTGACTGTTTATGGTTTACAAAAGGTTTGCTTTAACCCTTGCAAATCAGAAAAGCACTTTTGCTTGAATAACATTGATTTTAATGTTGTGCCATGTCTAACCGAAAATCAGCGTCGTCATGCTATTGGTATGCTCCAAGCTGGATTGACATACTACATTTTCGCTACACATTTTGGTGTTCATCGCAATACGATACAGTCATTGTTGATGCGCTATATACAATCTAACAACACTAAGAACCGTCAACGTTCAAGTCACCCACGTTTGACGTACCGTTAACAAGTTAACCACATAAAGCTGGTGCATCTGCGATATCGGTTCCAGACGTCAATTCCCACTGCAAGATGCATCTCCGGGTTACGATCAATAAGCTCTAGAATAGTCCGCATAGACTTCTCGTGATCGTCACATCAGGATACGACGTCCAGCAATCCGTCCAATGTTGCTGCCTAGGCACCGTGCAGCTAGACTGACGTGGTGTATACGTCATTTGAGATTCAGAAGACAGGATTGAGTCAATATCGTGTTCACAGATGAATCCCGTTTCCACTTAGACAGCAGTGATGACCGATCCCGGGTTTATTGCGCATAGGAGAACGTTGTACAGACACTTGCGTTATGCAACGTCGATCGTTTGGTGGAGGCAATGTTATGGCGTAAGGATGCACAACAGAACGTAGAAGGATACCATTAATTGTTGTCGCCGTAAATCTGACCGGAATACGCTATCGGGATGAAATTGCTCAGCGATGTTATTCTGTTCCTCCAAGCTCAGGGTAGCAACGTCACATTCCAGCAGGACAACGCTGGACCACATGTTGCGCGTGTTTTACTTGACTACTTGACACAGCAGAATGTTGATGTGTTACCGTGGCCACCAGTTTCACCCGATCTGTCACCTATTGAGCACGTCTGGGATGAAATGGAACAACCGTTATGTCTTCTGCAAAACC
Source organism: Bathymodiolus brooksi (assembly GCA_963680875.1). Lineage (NCBI taxonomy): Eukaryota > Metazoa > Mollusca > Bivalvia > Mytilida > Modiolidae > Bathymodiolus > Bathymodiolus brooksi. The sequence goes on along the minus strand of OY804580.1, from coordinate 35,045,536 downwards.
AACCAGTGATGTTAGCGCAAATGAGTCTGCCATTGATCCGTATCTGGAACAATATATCACAAGCAATGTTTAACACATTGATTAGATCAATGCATTGCCGTTACCAAACATGCATCAATGTAAATGGTGGACACACAAGCTACTGACTTTGTTAATGTCCAAAAGATCCTTGTGTTGTTCAAAACATCCACCCAACTGAATTCAAGTACCGCTAAATGTTATTCGTCTAATTATTTGATGGAAAATGCATTATTTTACAATACACTGTACACAATAAATACACTTTGTTTTTATATTGATATATATATTAATTTTTAGTAATGCACATTTTCTTTTTACCATTAGTATATCGATTGTATAAGTTATTCTGCATAATTGATTGATTTTTGTTTAACATCATGCGTACTGCAGGGTTGATATCTTACTCACATGTGGGAAGCACATTCATGACGGCATCATTTAACTTATTTTATTGTCTGTACCAGAGAGGTGAGAGGTCATTCATTGTGTGCTAGGGGTATCGAATTCAGCTATTTCTACGATTTTTATATTGGATTTTGGACAATGAAAACATGAAAACAGTATTATCCATGCTACCAGCAATCTGATTGGATAAAAAGGGTCATATGGATTTATCATATCATTATATATTCATGACATAGGGTCTCTCACATATGACCCATAATAGGGTTTCAGCAGATTTCCAACAACCCTACATATCTGTTAAAGGGGAACGTGAGAGATATAATCTTAATTGGTTCACATGTATCATTCAAAATCTCGTAGCTTGAATGCAGCGCCGTTATCTGACATGCATCAGTAAAAATGATGGACGCACTGAATATTGCTTTTGTGAACTGTGATTCGACACCAATGATGTTGGATGCTGTTATCACAAATTTCTGCGGAACAGAGATTGTCATAGTGTAAATCAAACATTGTTAAACTTGATTATAGATAGAAATATTTTTTTTGCTTTATATGATAATATTTATATACGACATATTATGATGACAAATTGTTCCTTCCACTTATATGTGTTAGCTAATTTTAAAGCACAATTGTAAGTATTTATACATTTCCTCATCAACCTCAATGAGATATTTTACATTTTCTCCTCATCCTCAATGAGAAATTTTTACATTTTCTCCTCAACTTCAATGAGAAATTTTACATTTTCTTCTCCACTTCGAATGGACATTTAGCAATTCATCATCACCCTCAATGGATATTTTCACATTTTCTTATCAACCATAATCTACCCAGTCAAAACATTCTCTGGTATATGTGTTTCGTGACTTACCTTCTGGAATTAATTTATTAGTCTCTCTATTAATGCAAGTTCTGTTCACATGTACTTGAATTCCTTCAGTTGACTCTCTTTTCATCTTAGGATTCTTTCCGATGAGAATTCGAGTTATGCATGTTTTTCCTACATTTGCGTTTCCCAAAATCAATACTTTGCCGGAGAACGAATTGTAGAAACCAGACAGCAATGCTTTTTCAAAAGCGTTACCGAATTTGCTATTTAGTAACTTAACATCCAGTGGTATGCCTAAAATGTATGATTGTATCGGGTATAATGTAACCGTCATGGTGGAAATATTAGCTTTAACAGAAACATTGCATGGGGTTATGACTTATATTGTTTGCACTTCTCCCTGTATGTGGTATTTTTGCAGTGTTCCCTGTAACTGGTATTTTTGCAGTGTTCCCTGTAACTGGTATTGTTTGTAGTGTTCCCTGTAACTGGTATTGTGTGTAGTGTTCCCTGTAACTGGTATTGTTTGTAGTGTTCCCTGTAACTGGTATTTTTGCATTGTTCCCTGCAACTGGTATTGTTTTTAGTGTTCCCTGTAACTGGTATTTTTTGCATTATCACCTGTAACTGGCATTGGTTTGTATTATCCCTTCTAACTGCCATTTTTTGTAATATCCCATGTAACTGGTATTTTTATCAATTTTTCCCTATTGTTGGGTTTTGTTATTGTTTACTAAACCGGCATTTCTGAATTGATCACTCTAACTCGTTCTCTTTTTTGCATAGTTCAACGTTACTGCTATTTGATTGATGTTGTTTCTTGTTTCTGGTATGTTTGTATTTTCTCCTGTAGTTGGTATTTTATTTTATATTGGTCTGCATAGCTTGTATGACTTGTACTGTTCCATGTAGCTGCTGTATTTTTGTATTTTTGCATTGTTCCTGTTTGTTGTATTTTTGTATTGTTCCCTGTAACTAGTATTTTTGTATTGTTCCTATTTGTTGTATTTTTGCATTGTTTCTTGTAGCTGGTATGTTTTGTATAGTGCCCTGTAACTAGTATTTTTGTATTGTTCCTGTTTGTTTTTTTTTTATATTGTTCCCTGATAAGTGTAATTTTGCATTGTTCCTTGTGATTGGTATTTCTTGCATTTTTCCTTGCAGGTTGTTTTTTTTTTTATTATCACTGTAACTTGAATTCTTTGTAATGTTCCCTGTAACTAGTATTTTTGCATTGTACCTGGTAGTTGTATTTTGTATTGTTCCCTGTAACTTGAATTTTTTGTATTGTTCCTGGTAATTGTTATTTCGTCTATTGTTGCCTGTTAGTTGTATTTTTGTAGTGTTCCCTGTAAGTTGTGTTTTTGTATTGTGCCTTGTGATCAGTATTTCTTATATTGTCTCCTGTAACTGGTATTCTTTTTTGTTGTCCATTGTAACTGGTATTTTTGTCATTGTTACACAGAACTGGTATTCTATATTTGTCTTAATATTCATAGAAAAAGTCATAGACAATATTGGGAAACAAAACGGCAAAATATCATATCAACAAAGAAAAACTACAGAAAACAACAAGCGCGCATGAAAAGAGGTTTTTCTAATAACTAGCTTAATGAATATTTTAAAATTTCCTTATGCATGTAAATAGTTAAAAATTAATGCAGTACTTTCGAACGAAGAGATTTTCCAGGTATATTCAATGCAAAACTGACAAGGGAAGAAAGAGTATTTATTATCATTTAAGCGTTTAATTTTCTTTATCTATTTTTGTTTTATGAATCTAGAAACAAAGTAAAATATATGTTCCATACCCACCTTCTGACAAATATGCCTATAAAAGAAAACAAAACATTACAATTTATGAGTACAGACATCAAGTATTATTAATCATTATAGTATGATTATTGTACGAATATTAGTGAATAACATTTTGCTTATCGCCTGGTTTGCAACAAGAGTAACACAACATTTGCCACATATGGATCTGGAACTGTGTATCCTTCCGGAGCACCTGAGTTCACACCCGGTATTTAGTGGAGTTCGTGTTGCTCGATCTTTAGTTTTAATATCTAGTGTTTTGTAGATTATTTATTGTTCTTTTGTCCTTTTTCATTTGGTCATTGTTGTTGTTTGTCTTTTGTCGACATACTAGCTTCGTATCTTCACACTTTCCTTACCTACATGCATGGTATTACTGTTCTAGCTTAGCAGGACATCGGGAAATAACGATTTTTATCAATATTTAAATAATCAAATAAAACATTGTTTATTACCAATTTGTTGCCTGAAATCCTCCATGAATGTGTGTCTTTGTTCAACATTTAAAGTTTCTATGCATTTAGATGATATATTACCTTGTAAACATTAATGACATGTGAATGGCCTTTCTCCTCTGCAAGTTGGTAAGGTGTTTTATTCTGAAAAAAATAAGATTGAAATGGAAACCAATACACACACCTATTATAATTATCTTGCTTTATTGCTGGGTTTAATTTTTAGACGCGCACAAACTTTATATACATACTAAGAGAATTAATATGTCAGTAATCCATATTATATTTTTATTTTTGTGTTTATTTTCACGGATGTCATCTCGTCCATAGAGGTTAAATAAGCATGCTTACTGAATAAATAGTCTCTACAAATAGAAAAAAATACCAGAGATGTGTGTACCTGTGTGTCTTCTATGTCCATATCTGCTCCAACTAAAAGTAAGAATCTAACTGTTTCGTCGTACCCTCTGGATGATGCAGTATGTAAAGGCGTGCAACCCTAAATATGAATATTTAGAATAGAAATATTGATAACATACTACATAGATATACATGTAACATGATTGAACGATTGCTGTTAAACATCATTCTAGCAGTGTTTTTTTATATTCAGATATATCCTTGAAAAACCAGGTTACAAATAATAAATCATCATTTATTATTGACGAATATTTCGATTGGCATGATAACAGCTAATGAAGTCAATAATTGCAGCTGTGCAGCATGACACCAACGATCACTCATATCCATTGTTCAGTCAGTATCTATTATTGTAAGTTTGTTAGCACTCCACTTGCCACTACCGATTACTGTTAACCAGCTGTTACTCAGTAATTCTTCTCTCAAGTTTGTTGGCCTTCAACTTTCCGCTACCGACCACCCCCTTGCCAGCTGTTACTCAGTATGTCTTGTTTCAAGTGTGTTGCTCTTCAAATTGCCATCAACGATCACTCCTAACCAGCTATTACTCAGTATTTCTTGTCTCAAGATTGTTGCTCTTCAACTTGTTATCAACAATCACTATAAACAACTATTACTATATATTCATTGTTTCAAGCTTGTTGCACTTCATCTTGCCATCAACGATCACTGCTAACCAACAGTTACTCACTATCCCTTATATCAAGCTTTTTGCCTTTCAACTTGTTGCTAACTATCACTACTAACCAGCTGTTACTCAGTATTTCTTGTTTCAAGCTTGTTGCACTTCAACTTGCTATCAACAATCACTACTAACCAGTTATTACGCAGTATTCCTTGTTTAAGATTGTTGCACTTCAACTTGCCAGCGGCGATCACTCCTAACCAATTGTTACTTGGTATTCCGTGTGCCAACTTTGCTGCACTTCAACTTGCCATCAACTATCACTCCTAACCAGCTGCTACTCATTATTTCTTGCTTCAAGCGTATTGCACTTCAACTTGCCAGCAGCGATCACTACTAACAAGCTGTTACTCAGTATTCTTTTTTTCAAGTTTGTTGTCCTGTTAGTATGCACTCCAATAGCTGTCTCAATGAATAACGTAGATACTACTGATTAAAAGGATAAAATCTGCAGGTGGTTGCTATGGTAATTCTATGTTTAATGAGATAAATTTCATTGCATATTACGACCGGATGTAATTGGTACTTACATTATTATCTGTGTAATTCGGATCTCTTCCTTTTGCTATTAACAACTCAACCACCTGAGTATTTCCACGATGTGCTGCATAGTGAAGAGGGGTCCATCCCTGTAGATTAAAAATGCATACATATTTGCAAGTATCATGTCGTGACATCTGCTCGGTCATGCAATAAAGTCGGTCACTTGTTTTGATTTACAATTCTGGCGCAGCACGAGACCAATTACGTCATTCTGTATATTCATAGCGTACATAAACACAGAGGGAATTTTTTTCAACGTCAAAATTACAAGATGAGATTAAACCAAAGAAGTTTGAATTGAATAAATTCCATGTAAGTAAAAAAGATCCTTTTAACTAATGTCTTTTTTTCCTGACCATTATACTTGTTAAATATGTTTTCATCGATGGTATTCCCCAAGCATTTTTATCTTTCCGGTTTGTTGACATAATCGTCATCACAGTTCATGACCGTTTCTGGAATGTAGGCCAAGCAAATTGTATTTTAAAACACTCTGAAAATTTGATGATTGATCATTCAGATTCCACCATTTTCTAGAAAATGACCGATTTTATCGGGAAAATACATACAAGTACTCTCCATTAGTCACAAAATGGCAGATTATTTTGCATTTCCACTGCTGCTTTAATAACAAATATACCCCTTACTTCTCGGGGTAATGAAATGAAATTCACAGAGAAGATAGAAAATGAATTAATTTAACAGCAATAATCAAACTGTATAGCATAAATTGAAAAGAGAATTAAATTACACCAGACAGAAAAAATGAGTTTATCTGGGTAAAAAAAACTTTCATTATTACAAATAGCATCAACAAAACTGTATTGTTACCACTCTGTGATAATAAATGTGATTAAAATAAATTGAAATCAGTCATTAATTGTTTTATACAAATATGGCGGGATGTAGTCAGTATAATAGATTGTATTGACAAAAGCAGAAACACCAAATTCACTGGATTAAATGCTTTATTATATGGGTAAGCAAGTTTAATATTTGCATCAAATAATTGATTTGTAATACTTCAATTTCAAACTATTTTAAAAAAACATCTTTTGAAATTTTTCAGACAAAACAATTACACTGAAAAAGCTAAAATACTGTACTTTCTTAATCTGGTTTACTTTTTAAGATTGGTTGGCCTATGACAAAATCATGTGCTTTATTGACCTTTGACCGGCCTTATGTGACGTAATAGAACGCCATTTGGAAAAAGGGTAGGAAACAAATATGGGTCAGTGTGTCATTATTATTGATCTTTTTTCCATGGAACTTTACACATGTGAGCAAGAATAGATGAGGAACATAATTAAAAAGAAAAAAATGTTTACTTTTCAAACATGAAAAAAAATAATCAAACATTATCCAATGACTGACCGACTTATTGTCATACGAGGATATATGCCAATATACTCATTTACCTATATCAAAGGACATATTATAACATATGATAATTTATTACTTCTTTGTTGTTTCTGTTTTATTTATTTTTGCTTATTTCTTGAATAAAAAAATAAGATTGTTATATAGTATAAACATATTGTCCATAATTGCATTTGTTAGAAATATCACATTGATCTGAAAATATATGTATATTATATACTATCAAGTACTAATAGTTATATATGCTACTAACATTAAAGAGGCAGGATTAGGTATCGGCACCTTTTGCATTTCATAAAAAATGTACAGATTTCAATAAAACTTTGCTAAATTGAAAACAAACATTATGGACATTTATTAATTTTATATCTAATTTTGTACGATGTTGTATTTATTTGACGACCTATGATTGGATAAAATCATTTATAAAAATAACGATAGAACTAAGAAGGCAGAGCCATATTTGGAAATCTAAAGAATAAAATTAATGCGCTATGCTGGCCAGTGAAAAATTCCATTCATAAAAATAACATGCAGACGATAGATAAACGTGCAGTTATGAATAAGGGTAATAACAAAATTACCGAACTCCGAACAATCTTACAAAGGGAAAGTCAAAACTCATAATTATATAAACAGACAAAATCAGTCAACAACCGGAAAACTGTGAAAACCGTAATGACCCTGACTTGGTACAGGCATTTCTAAAGAAATGGTGGGTTGAATCAGATTTTAAGGCGCCAAAGCTCCCGCTCTCATTACGGTTCAAAGGTTCCGGCTGTCACTGTAACAGTATTTAAATACAGGAACAAAATAGGTAAAATAGTTGTCAAAGCAGTACCATATTCGGTGACGTAAATGTCAAAAATATTTTTACGTCACACATTGCCAAAAAAAATATCCTTGACATTTTTTGACTTCTTTATCTTTATACATTTCCACTATATGAAAATGCATGCTTATAATTTTTTCTGCAGTCGGAAAATTACATAAGGTCAGTGGGCGGTGCTTAATTTTGTCTAGTGACAATTCCATTCATAAAAATAGCAATGCAGACGATAGATAAACGTGCAGGCGGTGTTTAATTTTGACTAGTGACCATTACGCCTTTAGCCTTAGAACTTCCAAGAAAGTCCGTTAAACATAATTCGTTGAAAAAACTTAGTTACTGTTTCAAGTTATAGATCAGCAACATTGAACAAAAATTTTCTAAGATCCCGTGTCCGACTATGATTATTTGGACGGTCACTAGGGAGCTTAGAACTTATAATATCATTCTAATAAAAGCACCACCATTTTGAATTTATTCTGACGTCATGAAATTTTGCAGATGTAGAGTGTAAAACCTATTTTGGTGGATATGAAATATAATGGATTACGATATGAAGAGATACAATGTATGCAGACTTTAAAGATACCATAGGATGTAATCAGAAGTTATACATTGAATCATCAGTTAGTAATTGTACTCAGTGAGCCATTTATCAGCTATATCACGATTATGTCTTCTTTGTACTAGACTAATACGCTTATTTGGATCGTAAATGGAAAACAAATGATAATTTATTGGTAAATCAAAGAAGAACAGTCAAACAATAGGCAAATATAAAATTCGAAAACAAAAACAATGACCGGTCAACAAAACTACAGATTGAGCAACACGAACTTCACTAAAGCCTGGGACTGAACTGAGATTCATATGTCAAGTGTGTTGCACATCAACTTGCCATCAAAGATGACTACTAACCAGCTGTAACTCAACGTGCTCTTAGAGGTTGTTGCCCTTTAACTTGCCATCAACTATCACTCCTAACCAGCTATTACTCAGCATTTCTTGTTTCAAGTTTGTTGCCCTTCAACTCGCCATCAAAGATCACTACTAGCCAGCTGTTCCTCACAACTTTTTTGATTAGAGGTTGCTGCCATTTAACTTGCCATCAATTATCACTCCTAACCAGCTGTTATTCAGTATTCCTTGTTTCAAACATGTAGATCTTCAACTTGCCATCAACGATCATTCCTAGCCAGCTGTTACTCGGTGTTTTTTCTGTCAAGTTTGTTGCACTTCAGTTTCCATCAATGATCACTACTAACCAGCTGTTACTCGGTGTTTTTTGTGTCAACCTTGTTGCACTTCAGTTTTCCATCAATGATCACTACTAACCAGCTGTTACTCGGGGTGTTTTTTGTGCCAAGTTTGTTGCATTTCAGCTCGCGATCAACGATCACTACTAACCAGCTGTTACACGGTGTTTTAGTGTCAAGCTTGTTGCACTTCAGTTTGCCATCAATGATCACTACTAACAAGCTGTTACTCGGTGATTTTTGTGTCAAGTTTGTTGCACTTCAGCTTGCCATCAACGATCACTACTAACCAGCTGTTACTCTGTGATTTCTGTGTCAAGTGTGTTGCATTTCAGCTTGCAATCAACGATCACTACTAACCAGCTGTTACTCGGTGCTTTTTATGTCAAGTTTGTTGCACTTCAGTTTGCCGTCAACGATCACTACTAACCAGCTGTTATTCAGTATTCCTTGCTTCAAACATGTTGATCTTCAACTTGCAATACACAATCACTCCTAGCCAGTTGTTACTCGGTGTTTTTTGTGTCAAGTTTGTTACATTTCAGCTTGCCATCTTCGATCACTACTAGCCAGCTGTTACTCGGTGTTTTTTGTATCAAGTTTGTTGCATTTCAGCTTGCCATCTTCGATCACTACTAACCAGCTGTTACTCTGTATTCATTGTTTGAAGCTTGTTTTCCTGTTATTATAGATTCCAATAGCTCTCTCAACTTGCCATCAACGATCACTCTCATCTGCTCATACTTAGTATTCCTTTTTTCAAGTTTGTTGCATTTCAACTTGCGATCATTGATCATTATCTCCGGAGGTGGTTGTTATGGCAATTTAATGACTAATTCGGTAAGTTTCACTGTATATTACGACCAGAAGTAATTGATACTTACATAGTCATCTTTATTATTTGGATCTGCTCCTTTTTCAATTAATAATTCAACCACCTGAGTATTTCCTTTTAATGTTGCTATGTGAAGCGGGGTTTTTTCCTGTAGATTAAAAATACATACATATTTACAGGTGTGCTTGTATAAAGTTGTGTCTATATGTATATGTTATCTGGATGTGAATTGATTGATACCAAATATATCAGCCTGCCGTGCCAGAATATGAAGTTTGTTGTCGAGTGAGCTTCATATTCTGTCGACCAGGCTGATATTTTTCAGTATCAATTATATTCACATTCAGATGGCATGTGCATCATCCTTAAATCAAACATAAACACGGATACATCTATAGGCTTCGATATTTGTATTTTCGTGGGAAAAATCGCACGATTCAAAATATTAAAAATACGCTTCCCCAAAACATAATTCATAAGTAGTTTACAAATATACCATTCATTCCTACAGGTTTATATAAATGTTAAGATTGTTGAATTTTCCCCTTTAATGGTGATATTCATTTTTTTTATGACAAACACAGTCGGCAATAGATTTCATCCATTTTCATTAAAGGTTTTGTTTACTAATGATTATGACGTAAAAAAACAGTAGTCCCAGCAGAGGTTATCAAGAATTATATCAAGTACATTTTTGTAGGATGATGTTTGTTGATATTTCTGACACGACAGTTCCTATTTTTATCTATGTTTAAAAAATGAAATGTTACCTAGCTCATGATGCTGATGAATTTTATTTACTTTTGTCATCTTCACAGGAATTATCGTTTAAATGTATGGAGTATTTTTGGTGATAACTCTTTCTGACTGTTGATAAGTCCTGCTCATCTCAAGCGAACTTTGATACGACGTTTGCTTATGGAATCAGTAGGTAGATATAGCGAGAGTGAAGGATGATAAATTCGATTACCTATATTTTAGGACATATGATAACCTGTGAAATAATTTATGATTTCGTTGTTGTTTCTGTTTCATCTATTTCTATATATCTCGTCAGTAAGCAAATATGATTCTTATATATCAACATATTGTGCAAATTTTGACTTATATCTTAACATGTATGTATATTGTATACTAACAAGTACTAATACGTATATATACTTACTAACATTAATGAGGCCGAGATGAGATACCGGTACAGCTTGTATTTTTTTTAAATGTACAGATTTCAATAAAACTTTGTTAAATTGAATAAAAACATTATGCACATTATTAATTCTATATCTAATTATATAATTCTTATGAGACCACCACCATTTTGTATTCTGACGCCATGACATTTTGCAGATGTACAGGGTAAAATGTACTGTGTTGGATATAAAATATAATGGATTGCGATTTGAAAAGAGACAATGTATGAATAGTTTGAAGATACCATAGGAGGCAATCAGAAGTTATAAATTGAATCGTCAGTTAGTGATTGTTCTGAATAAACCAATTTTCATTATATCATGACGAGGACACGTTGCACTTCGGTGCGATTATGATTTTTATTGTTCTTCTTTGTACTAGACCAATATGCTTATCTGGATCGTAAGTTAAAATTGAATGATAATTTATTCGTAAATCAAAGAAGAACAGACAAACAATGGCCAAAAACTAAATGTGAAAACATAAACAATGACGGGCCATAAAAAACACAACAGATTGAGCAACACGAACTCCACTAAAACCTGGAACTGAACTGAGATTCATATATAGCATTTAGTTGTTTTACAATCAAATCTATTATGTTATCATGTTGATTCTTATTTGGCAATACTGACAAAGTCAAGATAGCCAAAATGTAAAATCAGTGATAACAACTAACTGTACAGTAATTGATGTATAAAATGATAACCCTCACGTACTAACTGGTCTTATTATATATGAGTTAGTATGGCAGATGTTTGTTTTTGGTTTTTTTTTTATTATATTTGTGTATATATTTATTATTTACGATAATAACGCACAGAAATATTAAACACATCCTATGTGTCTTAAAAAATTAAACGAAAATAAAAGTTCAGCATTTTATTTGGTATTTATCTCAGTAAAAGGGCGATCCATAATTTACAATCGTTAAGGCAAAATCGAGGTCAAATTAATGTTGTTATCTCTTCTATCACCAACTAGACATTTTACTGAATTTTACTATATAGGTAACACGACGCAGTGTTTTATAAGAAACATGAACTGCTTAGTCCTGGCGTACACGTTACTAATCCTCTGTTTTTTGTGAGTCCGTATTGCTATTTTTCCCTAGGTAAGCTCTGTGTTGTGATTTCTGTTTTCATTGTGTTCGGTATGTGTCTTATGCCCAATGTTGCTAGTGCCTCTGGATTATCCATTCCTGATTGTTCCTTCGGTTTACTTTAACGCTTTGTCTTGCAAATACATGACATACATATAATATCATGCAACTATGTAAACCAGCCACACAAACTAATTATTGAAAGTTGTGATATATTGTAGCTTGAAACCAACCACAGCTATGTTATGCCAGTAAATGTTTTAGTCCAGTCAAAATCGTGTAATTATGGAAACCAAGTCAATTAGTGTAGCTGATTGTCTATATGAATGGAATCTGTGATTGTTTCTTTATTGTTTGTTTTCATAAATGGAATCTGTTGGTGTTTTCTTTATTGTTTTTTTTTATATCAATGGAATCTGTGAATGTTTTCTTTACTGTTGAATTAAAAGAATGGAATCTGTGGATTGATAGATTGATTTTTATGCTTAACGCCTCTTTCAGCAATATTTCAGCTATATCATATCATGGCGACCAGTTTTAGTGGTGGAAGAAGCCGGAGTACCCGGAGAGAACCACCGACCATGGGCATCTGTGGATGTTTTCTTTATGTTTGCTTATATAAATGGAATCTGCGCATGTTTTCTATATTGTTTGCTTTGGAATCTATGATGGTATCTTCATTGTAGCCGCATCGGTGGCGTAATGGTTAGCGTGCTCCCCTCGAGTGCGCAGATCGTGGGTTCGAACCGCGGTCGGGTCAAACCAAGGACCAAGAGAGGCGACATATCTATCCGCGGACTGTTATTTCGGTGAGCTAGCACTATGAACATCCATATCAGCGTGTTGATCTAGTACTAAGCGGACCTCATCATCATCTCGTTGATAATTAACTTGTTCCCGCCATGATATAGCTGAAATATTTTGATTTGGCGTTAAACAACAATCACTCACTCACTATCACCATCGTTTGTTTATACGAATGGAATCTGTGAATGTGCTTTTAATAGTTAATTTATATGAATAGAATAGATGTACATATTCTTCATTGTTTGTTAAAATAAATCAAATTTGTGAATCTTTCCTATGTTTGCTTATATGTGTTTCTATGTTGGTGATATATATTGTTCAAGGGGCGTTGGTAAAGATCGCGCCAAGTTGTGTTTCTTTATTCAAGTACATGACCTATATTTCGACCTGCTTCTGTCATTATCTTTTTTTTTTTTTAATAATTTTTTTTTTCATTCTGTTTTTTTTATTATTTAAGTATCAATTTATTGGTTTGTCAGAACAATGGCATATGCTGCTGTGATTGTTTTTATTATCAACTCAATTTGGTGATTTAGAAAATCAGAAATGTTTCACACTTAATTAACATGCAAATATACTTACAGCGTAATTTTTGGCGTTTACGTTTGCACCATTCAATAATAAAAGTTTGATGGCGTCCATATTCAGGTTCCGGGTGGCGATGTGTAGAGCACTCCAACCTCTGAGCTAAAGATATAAAGCAAAGCACATCAGTGGAATGTCCGATGTGTAATAGAGTGAAATCTAAACCGAACACACCCTAACCTCCGACAACAACTTTTGCTTTCACAATGAACATGTGTTTGATTCATACATACAGGATAAATTAGCAAAAACATTCCTACATTAGGACTTTAGAGACTATACAGGATGCCTGTTTATTCAGGGTTTCACTGTATTTTAGCGTGCTAATTAACAAAATGGGAGGGGACCAAAAACCCTATTAATTTGATAAAAACCTATGATTCTCAAATTCTTTTATACCCGGTATGACCATTAAATTGTACCTAACAGGGTGTAAGATACTGGGTATGACATTAGACAAAGTGATTGTATATGTCCCAATACAATGGAAAGCAATACGCTATGCCACACATATTAAGATTTAATTATTCATCATTTACACTTCACAAAGTAAAAGTCGGAACCAACATGACAAAATTCGAGGAATGTGATATGATTTAAATATATCATTTATTTTCTTAACTGATTCTCAATGTCACAAAATGGATAAAGTCAAAGCAATTAATGTGTCCGGATCCTGAGCTCTTACATAATATGTGGATAAAATGCATCAATATTTCAACAATGAAAATTTCTATGTTTCCAGATACATTGACCAAACAATTTCCAGCAGTAATTACTATTTTATATTTGTATTTATGCAAATAACTTTATGTGAGCAAAGTTTTGTCTTGTGTTTCCAAATTGAAATCGTGTTACTAATTTCTTGTGTATTGTATGTCATCTATTAGTGGATAATTTGATGTGTCACTTTTGGTATGTGTTTAATAATTGAAAACTATGAAGATGTCATTAAATTAGAGTATGACCTTGATTATTAAACAGTTGACTATAACATGTATATTATTGTACTAACTGTTATCACAAGGAATCTATGTATATAAGTAATTTTGCATGACATGTCATAAATAGGTTTGAATTATGATGACTTACAATCTCGTCGGAAACAACTAAAGGGAACATCTCAAAATATACAACAATTTTGAATAACAATAAATATAAGGAATTATTTAATTATATAGTAAACTATTCTCACTTCAGAAATAAAATGTCAACATTATTCAATGAGAATTTCCAAAATAGAAACGACAAATTAAAAAATTAATTCCCAATTTCAAACTTTAATTTCTGAGTATTTCCTACACCTTAAGTTACCAGATTTCACAGTACTATGAAGCAATAAAATAAAAAAAAATACCACACCTTCTGAATAGTTCCTAATTCCAAAAGGAAACATCGGTGAAACAGTTGCAATAGCAATACCTCTTACAGACATGTATATGTCCTCTCACATTGATCATTTCAATCAATAAACAGTGGTGGAATTAAGGACCATTCAGAGCTACGTTTCTGCAGCTTTAGTGGAATTAATAGGTCTATAAAAAAAGCATTCCCTTTTAGTGAAATGATTCCATCAATAAATGCGTTCCATGTGTGTGTAAAATGCTAATAATAACATTTAACTGGGTTAGCATTAAAGACCACAGAGTCCTAATGATAAGCTTGATCAATCATGCATCTATTCTTCGTGATGCAAAAATTATAATGTATAAAATATCATTGACCACGATTGTACACAATGCTCTCGGCAGAGGACATAACAAATAAAAAAGTGTCAACATTGAACCAAGCCTAATTGTAAATACAAATTTCCGCCGTATGTAAATAACGAAAACAGAAGTATTGACTGTTTTAGTTATATATAGTGCGTCACTGTGACCTTGCTTCCTTCATAGAGGACCTAGTATACATGCTGCCTACCAAGTATCGGTTCATTTGGGTGAGAGATTTCAGAAGAGAAGATTTAAAAAAAAAAAAAAGACCCATCAGAAACAAGAATTGCATATGGCGGGCATGTTTGTTAACAGATTGGGACAAAATTAGAAATCTTTATAGAGGACTTCTATGCATGCTGCCTACCAAATGCCTGTACCAAGTCAGGGTCATTACGGTTTTCACAGTTTTCCGGTTGTTGACTGATTTTGTCTGTTTATATAATTATGAGTTTTGACTTTCCCTTTGTAAGATTGTTCGGAGTTCGGTAATTTTGTTATTACCTTTATTCATTTGAGGAAGTGGTTTGAGAAGAGAAGATTTTTCCGGAAATCGACCAATCAGAAAAAAGAATTACCTGTGGTTACCATGTTTGTTAACGGATAGGGATAAAATGAGCATTTTTTTAAGCAGTTTGAGGAGAAGATTTTTAGAAATTGACGAATCAAAAACAAGAATTGCCTGTGGCGGCCATGTTTGTTCATGGATTAAAACTAAATGAGCAATCGTTATAGAAGACCTTGTATGTATGCTGCCTACCAAGTTTTGGTTCATTTTGGGCAAGCAGTTTCAGAGGAGAAGATTGAAATAATGATCCATCAGAAACAATAATTGCTTATGGCGGCCATGTTTTTAGCGGATTGGGACAAAATGAGCAATCTTTATAGAGGACGTTCTATGCATGCTGCCTACCAAACTTCATTTCATTTGGGGAAGCTGTTTTAGGAGATTTGTGTAGAAATCGACCAATCAGAAACAAGAATTGCCTGTGGTGGTCATATTTATAAACGAATCGGGATGAAATGCGATATCTATATCAAGGACTTTCCATAAATGCTTCCTACCAAGTTTCAGTTCATTTGGGGAAGAACTTTCAGAGGAGAAGATTTATAGATTTTTATTTTTTTTTCATTTACAAAATACAAATATATACAACATAATTTCATATAATTAACTACATTAATTAACTGTATTTTCCTGTTTATGCTTTATTTTACGCCTAGGTTTGACTCATTTTTCTTATTTTCTAACAACAATTTTATAAAGTATGAGGAAACTAAGTTTGCCACTTAATTCCATCTTTTTAGATTTTATATCTTTAAGCAAATATCATGTATATTTTTTTAACTTTATTTTTTATAACAAATATTACTGTAGCAAATAGAAAAACTAATTAATTTGAGAACGGAATCAGTAAATCAAACAGACTGCAGCTACCTAATAAATCGAACACACCCTATTGTATTGAGGGTAGTTTTACGACAGCAGCATGGCTATTTATTCTTACATTCATTTTTCTATTTTCATTCTTGGGACCTACAATTATCATCAGATTGCGTTATTCATTCAAATGGAATCATAAGGAAAATGCAGTTGGATTAATAAATAACATATACACTATACGAATCTGCATATTAAAAGACAGCTTTGTAAGTAAGAAATAATCAATAATATATGTGTCAATACAACAATGTACTAAAAAGCGGTGTGTATCTGGTCATTTACAATAACATGACGCAGATAAATTAATTCTTATGGATACATTTAGATACAAAAAATATTTGTAATTTCTGTATAGATAATATTTCCCGTTTTCCTTTTGGCAAGAGCAAATATGAATGACATTTCGCTTTTAATTAAATTGATAATTTTCAATTTAGTATTTTTTTTTTCCTTTTGGTATTTAGCAACATTTCGTTCTTTCCAAATAATCCACTTTGTGGTTGTCAAAATAGTGTTAACTAAATTGCGTTAATTTTGTCGTCTCTGGTTTATTCCTAAGATTATCGTATTTTCTAATTTTGATATACGGATTAGTTTTAATTTCATTTTGTTCATAAAATTCATTTATTTTTTGGAAATTTTCTGTCCACACACTATCCAGCAATTTACAGTTAACAAAAAGATGCACTAATTTTTCGGGGGTCTTTACAGAAATGACAACTACCACGTTTATCAATAGCATTCCATTTATCTAATTCTGAGTGTATTATTTCATGCTTACATTTAACTTGCTCTGCATTAATCAAGTGATTCAAATTCACCATTCCCATCCCCCCTTTATTATGTGGTAAACCGCATACAATTCTAGAGATTTTATTTGTTTTACCATCCCATATAAAATCCCATATGATAGAGTTTATTTCCTTTTCAAATCTTACTGGAATACCCCACATTTCTATTTCATAATGATTTGATAATTAAACATTTTCCAAAATAAGTAAGATCCCTTGATTTCCAAACCTCCATACAACTTGTTATCTTATTTATTTGTTCTAGCCAAATCATGTCTAAGTCAATAGCATATCCATGAAATACCCTAAAGCTTTAACCGGATTTCTTTACCACTTCATATTTTAAATCTCGGGGTTTTTTTACGCCATTTCCCTAAATACATTCCCACTGTTTTTTCCCAATTCATTTTTGTCCCAGAAGCTTTCTTCATATATTCCAAGTGTTTTAAATGTTTCCTCGATGGATTCTTCTGTTTTATTTATCAATTGAGTCATCAGCCAACATGTTTACCTTTGACTCTATATCCGGCCCATTTCCATTTGGTAAATATATGCCTACTATCTTGGGATTGCGTCTAATGGATGCCGCCAATGGATCCGCCTTCAAAATGTATAGCATCGAAGCGATTGGGCATCCTTGACGGAGTGAACGTGAAATGGTGACGAAGCGGGATACACATCCGTTCGTCTGAATACTTGCTTTTGCATATTTGAAAAGCATTTGTACCCAGCCCCTGAAACAGTCCCTAAAGCCAAATTTTTCAAAGCACAAATCTATCCACCTCCACTCAGCTCTATCGAATGCTTTCTGTTGATCTAGGAATGTAATTGCCCCCTCTTCATCATCCATTTCTGTATAGTTTATGATATCCTGTAATAATCTTTTTCCCTGAAAAATATTCTTCCCCCTAAACGAACCCCTTTTGGTCGGTACTAATTATATTTGGTAATACACGCTTTAGTCTCTCGGCTAACATTTTTTACCCAATTTTGTAATCCACGTTTATAAGAGTAATAGGCCTCCAGTTTTTTTTTATATCCTCCCTTTCCCCCACTTTGAACATCAGTGTAATTATTCCCCTATTCTGAGATTCACAAAATAGTTTTTGATAAAAAAAATCTCCCTCACCACAGATCCAAAATCTTCTCCAATAAGATACCAATAATGTTTGTAAAATTCACTAACAATCCCATCCTCCCCTGGTGATTTATCGGGTTTTTGTAATTTTACTACCATTGAAATTTCATCCAAAGTTATTCCTTCATCACAAGT
This sequence comes from Bathymodiolus brooksi, assembly GCA_963680875.1. Lineage (NCBI taxonomy): Eukaryota > Metazoa > Mollusca > Bivalvia > Mytilida > Modiolidae > Bathymodiolus > Bathymodiolus brooksi. Next base: position 35,027,146 of record OY804580.1, on the reverse strand, counting down.
CTCTTTATCCTCTTGGCTTATTTTTTTTCCAGATTATTTAATAAATATGCGGCTGAATCACTATCCCATCCTTCTGAGGTAAATAGTTTTTCGAAAAAGTGTACTTGTTCCTCTATGATAGACACAATATCCTCTTTATATTTGCCATCGTTAGTTTTAACTCTATTCCATAGTTTTTCTTTACCCTTCTGTTTATCTAGGTTAAAGATATAGTTTGTAGATGTTTCACCCTTTTCATATCAACTTACTTTTGATCGAATTCTAGAGGCTTCTGCTTTTTTTCCATAATACCCCTTAATGTTGCCCCTCAACTCAGATATTTCATTTTCATTGCCCGCGTTACTTTCAACAAGTTTCTCTAAAGTAGTTTCCCAGATCTTGAGTTTCGTTTCAGTTATGTTTAAAATTTGTTATACCTCTATAGTTAAGCTTTTTATTTTGATCTTAGTTTGCTCCCACCACTCCAATTTATTTTTGAAGTTATTTTTCTGTATTCCAAAAACTTTCAAATGTGTGCTTAAATAAATCTGATTTAATAACGGTATAATTCATCTTCCATATCCCCGGACCTCGTTCTGGTTCACTCACTTTCAATGTCATGATAACACCATCATGATCACTAAATGAAAAATGAATAATTTTAATCTTTTGTGATGCAAAATTAAGTTCACTGCTAATGAAAATGAAATATATACACGAGTGTGAATTGACACGGCCGAATGTATAACATTTACTGTTTGGATTGCGTGCTCTCCAAACATCGATCAAATCATTTCTTTCTATATATTTTTTCAATTCAGTTGAACCTATGTCATCATGGTTTGGTATTGGCTTCCTATCTAGACTTGTCAATAGTGTACATCTAAAATCTCCCTGAACTATATGTTTGTTCGCCGGATTCGTCGAAATTGGTTGATTAACAAATATTTTCTTATCACTACCCAAATTAGGAAAATAAACATTATATATATTTACGCTATAAGTATCTAATATCTTTACCACACAGGAAAGTTTCCTACCAATATGATCTCGCCCCGTTTCGGTTACTTCGTAATCAAATTTAAAAAAACTACACGTTACTTACTTGAACCATGATTCCACATATTTGTACCCCCCTTCATTTTTCCATTTTAATTCAGTATCAATAGAACAGTGCGTTTTCTTGTAAGCACGCGATATTGATTTTTTTTTCGACACCAACAAAACACCGCATACCATTTTTTGTCGTCTGCTACACCATTATAAGTTATAAGCTCCCTAGTGACCGTCTATCGTTATTTAGACGGTCAGTAAATCGTTGAAGGGTGAGCGCTCCACTGCGAACCATTCAACTATTGACTTACCGTCTAAATAACCATAGTCGGTCACGGGAGTTTATAACATTTTGCTACGATGTTGCTGATCTATAGCTTGAAACAGTAACTACGTTTTTTCCACGAACTATGTTTGACGGACTTTTTTGGAAGTTCTAAGGCTAAAGACGTAATGGTCAATACACAAAATTAAGCACCGCCCACTGTCCTTCTGTCTCCATCGTTTCGTAACTGCACGTTATTTTAGAAGAAAATATAAATCATCATCTTTCTTGCAGTTGTGTTTAATTATGCTAAATCAAAATACACACACATATATATAGAGAGTCTGGTAAAATACCTGCAAGTTTATCTATCGTCTGCATCGTTATTTCTATGAATGGAATTATAAGGCTAAAGCAAAGGCACTCGGGTACACTTTGTGATTTTCGTTATTTTCATTAAAATTAAATATTTTCCCTTTTAGTGCCTCTATTTTAACCTTCTTTACGGAGAATGACCTAATTTTGAAGTATTTTACAAATGTTGATACAACCCATTAATTTCTACTATAATATCAATCACCTAATTTTGAAGTATTTTACAAATTTTGATACAACGCATTTGTTCTACTTATTATAGTAGAAAAAATGGGTTGTATCAAAATTTGTAAAATACTTCAAAATTATGTGATTCTGCGTAGAGAAGGTTAAAATAGAGGCACTAAAAGGGAAAATATTTAATTTTAATGAAAATAACGAAAATCACAAAGTGTACCGGAGTGCCTGTGGGCTAAAGACGTAATGGTCACTACACAAAAATAAGCACCGCCCACTGACCATCTGTAATTTTCCGTCTGCATCATTTCGTTACTGCGCGTTATTTTTATGAATGGAATTTTCTCCTGGCCAGGTAAAGCGTATTAATCTTATTCTCTAGATTTCCATATATGGCTCTCCTTTCTATCGTTATTTCTAGGAATGATTTTATTCAATCATAGGTCGTCAAATAAATGCAACATCGTACAATATAAGTTATAAGATCCCTAGTGACCGTCTATCGTTATTTAGACGGACAGTAAATCGTTGAAGGGTAAGCGCTCCAGCGCGAACCCTTCTACTATTTATTTACCGTCTAAATAACCATAGTCGGTCACGGGAGCTTATAACATTTGTGTACGATGTTGCTGATCTATAGCGTGAAACAGTAACTAAGTTTTTTCCACGAACTATGTTTGACGAATTTTCTTGGAAGTTCTAAGGCTACAGACGTAATGGTCAATACACAAAATTAAGCACCGCCCACTGACATTCTGTAATTTTCCGTCTCTATCGTTTCCTAACTGCACGTTACTTTAGAAGAAAATATAAATCATCATCTTTCTTGCAGTTGTGTTTAATTATGCTAAATCAAAATACACACACATATATATAGAGAGCCTGGTCAAATACCTGCAAGTTTATCTATCGTCTGCATCGTCATTTTTATAAATGGAATTATAAGGCTAAAGACGTAATGGTCACTACACAAAATTAAGCACCGCCCACTGATCTTCTGTAATTTTCCGTCTGCATCATTTCGTTACTGCGTTATTTTTATGAATGGAATTTTCTCCTGGCCAGGTAAAGTGTATTAATCTTATTCTCTAGATTTCCATATATGGTTCTCCTTTCCATCGTTATTTTTAGGAATGATTTTATCCAATCATAGGTCGTCAAATAAATGCAAAATCGTACAATAACATTTAATGTAACAATACAAAGAGACATATTTACAAATTGACAGGAAACGGTCACAATTTGGAACTCACCTCACACATGTGACTACAATTAAACATAGGTATATTTACAACAAGTACGACAACAATATATGTATACAATAAATCACAATCCTAATATTGTTAAAGTAAATATCAGACAAATCAATTGGTATTATATTAGACACAAATAACATAATTGTTATATAAAATAAAACAATTGAAGCAAATTTATATTGGAGAGATCACGATTTGGGACTCCTCGCTTATTGGCGCTAACAATATTTTGGGCAAGCAGCTTCAGAAAAGATTTATAGAAATTGACAAATCAAAAATAATGGATCAAAACTAAATGAGCAATCGCTATAGAGGACCTTGTATATATGCTTCCCACCAATTTCCAGTTTATTTGGGCAAGCAGTTTCAGAGAAGAAGATTTTTAGAAATTGACCAATCAAAAACAAGAATTGCCTGTGGCAGCCATGTTTGTAAACGGATCGGGACGAAATGAGCAATCTTAATAGATGGCATTCCATATATGCTTCCTAGCAAGTTTCGGTTCATTTGAGCAAGAAGTTTCAGAGGAGAAGATTTGTTTTTAAATTGATCAATCAGAAAAAAGAATTGCCTATGGTGGCCATGCTTGCAAACGGATTGGGACAAAATGAGCAATCTTTATAGAGAACCTTCCATTAATGCTAAATGTCCAGTTTCAATTCATTTGGCCATGTGGTTTCAGAAGAGAAGATTTACATGTGAAAAGTTAACGAACGACGGACGACGGTCTTCAAGTGATGGCAAAAGTTCCCTTTGCTTTGTCAAGATGAGCTAGAAAGTGTTTGTCACGCAGCACAGGGATCGACAAATTTATCCTTTTAACAGAAAACAACTGTTTGCAATATATGATTCCAGAAACAAATATGACGTCAGCAATCTATGATATACATAGATTCCTGACGTCATATTTGTTTCTGGAATTTTGCATGGCATGTCATAAATATGCTTCAATTATGATGACTTGCATGTCGATCTCGTCGGAAACAACTAAAGGGAGCATCTCAAAATATACAATAATGCATTGCGATTAATCGCAACACAACAATTTTAAATAACAATACATATAATGAATTATCTAATTATATAGTAAAGTATTCTCACTTCAGAAATAAAATGTCAATATTATTTAATGAGAATTTTTTAAATAGAAACTACAAATTAAAAAATGAATTCCCTATTTCAAACTTTAAATTACGAACATTTTCTATACCTTAAGTTACCAGATTTCACAGAACTATGAAGAAATAAAATGGAAAAAAGATACCACACCTTCTGAACAGTTCCTAATTCCAATAGGAAACATCGTTGAAACAGAGGCAATACCTATACCTCTTACATACAAATACGTTGATCACTTGAGTTAACAGTGGAGGGATTAACACGTTTATAGTACCAAGCCTTCTCTTTTAGTGAATTGATTCTGTTAATAAATGTTTTTATGTGTGTACCAAGGGCGGATCCAAGATTTCAAGTTAGAGGGTCGCACTTAAAAAAAAATGCGCCGAGCGGAGGGAGGCGGGAACATTTTTGGGGTATTTCGTGTGAAAAATCACTATTTTACGCCAAAAAATCATATTTTTTCCAATTGCGGAGGGAAGCGCGAAAATTGTTGGGGTAGTTCGTGTGATAAATCACGATTTTACGCCAAAAAATCATATTTTTTCCAAATGCGGAGGAAGACGCGAAAATTGTTAGGGTATTTCGTGTGAAAAATCATGATTTTACGCCAAAAAATCATATTGTTTCCAATAATAGGGGGCGCACGTCGCCCCCCTCCCCCCCTGGATCCGCCACTGTGTACAATGCCGACAATCACATTTAACTATGTTAGCATTAAAGACCGAAGAGTCCTAATGATAAGTTTGATCAATCATACATCTATTCTTTGTGATGCAAAAGTCATATGTAAAATGGCTTTGACCACGATAGTACAGTATGCTGTCGGTGGAAGACTTACAAAAATACATATTTGTCGACTTTGAACCAACTATAATTGCAAATACAGACGTATTGAATGTTTTTTTTTATATTATATCTATATTACACCTGTGAACAATTTACCTCTGGGTGCCAGGAAACCTCAAAGTTTTACAAATATTTACAATGAACAATATAATTAAATAAATAAATACTGGTACAGTTGTAGTAAGAATACAATACCATAAGCAAATAAATCATATTTTATCTCTCATATTCAATTTATAAACATACATTTTTACACAGTAAACCTTGAAAGGAATTATTAATACAACTAAACTCATAATGTATCCAATAATAGCTGTAATTTCCTAATATTATATAAGTTTCGAACTTCTGGGTTTTTAATCATCATTTGTATATTACTTCTGAGTTCATTTTTGAGATTTGTGATAACTATTGCTTCCCTGTAAATACTTTTATTATATTTTATATAATTTCTTGTTTTCCAAATTACCCATTTTAATATATAAAATACTAAATTTATTAAAAGTATATCTTCAGTTATTTCTCCCTCATACACCCCAATGATTAAGTTTTCCTCAACGAGTACTATATTCTTTTCAAAAATGCTATTAAAAATGTGTTTTAATTCATCTAAGACATATTTAATTTTATGACACCTGTAAAGCAAATGCATAAGGGACTCTATTTGACTGTTTTAGTGATATATAATGTGTCACTGTGACTTTGCTTCCTTTATCTGTAAGTTGGTATTAGTTTTTCGTATTAGACAAGATCGTGTTTTTTTCCTATAAATTAATGTTTTCTTAAATTTCTTCCATAAATAAAATAAACGAATTGCACCAACAATAATTTACTATTACCAGGTTCATATTTCAATAAGTGGTATCCCGTCAATGGTAATGTAGAACGATCGAATTGTCAAGATTTAAAACAAAATGGGAATATAAATCCCAAACTAATCAACAAATGTGATTGCCAAGAAAAGTTTGAAGATATCAAAGGGGTAACCAGAAGCAGTAAATTGAAGGACAGACAACACAATGGCCAAAAGAAAAAAAACCCAAAAAGATCGAGCAACGCGACCCCACTAAAAACCGGGGGTCTAGCTATGCCCGGGAGGATAATAATCTAGACTAATTAAGTCTTCTGTTTTAAATCATTACCTATTTTAATTTAGTTAATGGGTATTGAGGAAAATATAAAATGTGGATGATAAAATCGGTTCAAAACAGTCTTCGTTCTATAAACAAAACTAAAAAAAAACATACAACACTGTCTGAACAATTCACAAGTCGCAGAAAGGGACAAAATCGATAACCTTAACACACAAATACATGACCCTCCACTATTCTTTTATGATCATAAGTGTGTTCTCTAAAGAATAGAAGATCGTAGGCTCGATCGCTAATCCCGTAAATGAATACTTGTAAATAGTGTATGTCAAGCTTCTCCGCTAGGCGGTCAACATTAACGAAGGGAGGTAAAGATGAGTTGGTTAGTATAAACTGAACGTGTGGACTATTCAGTCAGTGCTATAGACATACAGATCTGGTGCAAAGTAGACATCATTATCATCTCATAAAAACTTTATCACGCCATGATATAATTGAAAATTTGCACATTTGCCGGTAAACAGTTATCACTTTTTCGCTCATTTCAACTTTCGTCTCATCCGTATTGGTAATATTCAGTAATACGTATATAATATCGTCATAGTGATAGCGGCAAATAACATTGGTGAACTGGAACCGGAAGAAGCAGTTATGCTGGGTGGTAGAATGTGGTAGTTAACGACACTTTTGCTGACTAGCTGATGTGGGATGAACGAACACCTTTACAATATGAGGTGGACAATCATATTGTGTGCTCCTCGACAATTTGTTTAATTAATGGATCTGAGTAGAATAATGTGTGGGGAGTCGATTACACAAATATGTATCCTTTGGCGAAACTTTGAAATCTTACTAATAAAAAGAGTCAAAACTGATTTTATGGTTATGCCTATTTTCAGATATACCTGCCTAAAATATTAGATTCTGCATTCTGAATGAATTATATTATAAATTAACATTAGAAGAAAACGAGTGGTCAGACGAGAATAGACAATACAGAGACATGACAGTGTGTAATGATCACTACTTTATAATGTATGTGGCTATATATATATATTACTTACATATGTTTCCTTCATGGCATAATTTACATCTGCTTTCAATCTTATGCATTGTTCAGCAAGACCTACATCATTTCCTTCAATAGCATTCCACAGTCGCTGAAACAATATTTTTTTTATTTTTATTATATTAACTGTATGGATTGTTATGACGCACCTGTATTGATGTACAATAAAACATTATGTAATAAAGTTTGTCGGTGACTTGTGACAGGTGGGTGGTTTTCTACGAGTATTACGGTTTCCTCCATCAATTAAGCTGATCGCCAAGATATAAATGAAATATTGTTGAGTGTCATTAAAACACCATAATCTGAAGCCCTTGTATTAATCTCAATATCACAATTATTAATCCTCTTCGAGTAATGGAGGACAGGATCTCCGAAAATGTTGAAAATCTGAAGATCAATGCACAGACATTTAGAAATTAGTACATGGTGCTTTTCTACTCCCCACACCACAATGGTACAGATCCAGGACTGACTATGTACTAGCAATGTAAAAGAAAAATATGTAAAGTTATGACAATATAGGTAAAACAGTATTCTATATTATGATCTAGTTACCATGACTTTATAAGCGATGAAATAAAATGAAAAACAAAAACAATACCACATTGTAGGAACAGTTTAAAAATATAATTCCATAATCATAGAAAGAGGTAACATCGATAATCCTAACATACATATATATTTACATGATAGCTCACTTTCTTGGAATGGCAAAAATAAAAAGTGGCGGAATTAAACTAGTATTATTGGCACAAACTAGTTATTAAGAAATATCAATTAACTAAAATAAAGTCAACTCTGAATACGTGTTATGGTGCAAACGTTTTCAGATTCAATATATTGAGGAGAATCTTTCCGCTCTAATTATTTCAGGTACAGCTGTGATATACTTGGCATCACAATAATATATATCATTATATGCACATAAATATTTATTTTATCTGATAGGCTGAAAGCATGAAATGTGTTCTTGATAGAACTTTATCAATACTATCTAAGCCTTCGATTTTCCCAAAGATTTTATTTTGATTTTTCCAGATGAGCCTTTGGAACGTTACATTAACCTGACGTAATTCTAAAATCGGAAAATCCCTACTTTTAATTTTAGCGTAATGTGAGGTTAATATAACATTCCAAAGTCTCCTTTGGAACGATCTACATTAATCTTTGCAGTATGCATAAATCTTGTTACCAATAAAATTTACATAAAAGCACATGTAGTGCTTAATGCCAATTTATAAAACATGACCCAGAGGACATTAATAACAGTTTCATTTAATAAAACAATTACTGACTTTCTTTTTGATTACTATAAGGATCTATCGTTCCAAGATATGTGATATTTACCTCGGCTTCGGCTTCGGCCTCGGTAAATATCATATATTTTGGAACGATAGATACTTATATTAACCTCAACTAAAGTTAATAATTGTATAGTGTTATCCTGGCTTTATGTCGTGTTATTAGACAATTTTCTACCACAAGGTTTGATCCTAATTACTTCTGCCTTTAGAGAATAAGATTGTTAGATCTTGACTTTTCCTATTATGGCCTTTGTTTCAAAACAAATATCTCATATACATCTACTTGTTATGCAACTTTTGTTTTTTAAGTAAAATGAAAAACAACAACAAAATAAGCACATTGTCGGCAATTGACGAATTGTGACAAGTGTCTTACTAAATTTTAACTGACACGAATAAAAACAAAGTTCTGAAAATGAATATTTAAGATGTTTCATCGCTACCCATTGTCTCAGTGTTTCAATTTCTAATAGAAGAACTTACGTTGTTCAATTTATGCTTTTGTTCTAGCTCATTGTCTGTTGCCATCCCAACATCTAATTCTATAGAAAGAAGAAATAGAAATTGGCCAGATAAAATGATAACATTAATGTTATGCAAATAAGTTTTTAGGAACTAGTACATGGAATACATGACGAATGTAATGTGTACTTTTACTATTCCAGAGCTTGTGGTTCCTATCAAGATTTCTTGACAGATGATTACTTTTAAGCAGGAAACTACTACACCGATGGTTCTTAGTGGTTAAGTTGAAGTCATCGTGGACTTGACATGCCTAACCGTTACGTAACATGACTAACTATATGTTTACTTTGCAGAAATCGCAAACTCGTTCTTTCCTCATCCATGACTTAACACCAGATTATTGACAAGAGTAACAAGTTGGGTGTTACTAGTGGAACAGGGACTGCTTATTCATCCGGAGCACATGCATTAAGCTTTGGTTTTTAGTTGGGGTTGTGTTGCTCATTGTGTGCCGTCCTGTCATTTTTCCTGTGGTCATTGTATTACCTGTCCTGATTATTCATTTTGATATATTCAAGCTTGTATCACATATTAAGTATACCTTCTAAACGCAGGAAGTAATTTTAAACACATGACTTATCACTTTAACAAGAGTAACACGACGGGTTTCACTAGTGGAGAAACAACATGAGTTTATCCCGGGATTGGATTCGTGTTGCTCTTAAGCTTCAATTGTAGTGTTTTGTAGATTATTCTTAGTCCTTTTGGTATTTTGCTCATGGCCTTTACATTGTCAGTCCTTCTTCGATTGACGGCTTCTTATGATTTCATTGGTTTCTTTGAACTTTCCCTAACAACCTAACAACCGTTTGAACATTGTATTGTGATCTTGTAAACTTGGTATTTTAATGTGACGTCAATACAATCAGCCAATCAATCAACTTGTAAATAAGGTTAAGAAGAGAAAGATTAAGCAATGATCGCCAACAATTCTGGCAATATCAACAAATCGAACAATCACATCTCACCTCAACTCATTAAACATAAAGAAGACATTTGACGTTGGAAATCCACGTCCTGGTTTGACACAGGCACACAGATGTGGTGGGATTAAACCGGTTAATGAGATCCCAACCATCTTTTGATAATTTGTGTATTTTTAAGTCATATAGAGACTGTAATTTGCAAATCGATCATATTTATTGAACCGAATACTGGATAGCGTTTTATAGCTGCGGTGTCAACATTTGGAGGTAATATAAATCTTATTTCTTGGTGGATATTAATTTTGGTGGTTTTATGCAAAGAAAAAAAAATTACTGAAAGATATAACTATTTATCGCCTATTTTATACTGTAAAAACCGAATTTAAAAAAAAAACGCTATAGTTGAGTGACTTCTATAAATACTAGTAGATATTAGGTTTCGATATCTCTTAACTTGTGAAATGTTAACGATGTTTATATTTGGCGTTTGTTGGTCAAATTCGCCAATAGCTCTAACATAAAACCAAATATCGCCGCTATGCTGCGTAGCACATGTCGTTTAACACGTTTTCATCTATTTGTTTTGATACAATTTGAGCTTGTTTGAACGAGCTACCTTTTCTCGTGATGGTTATGGGTTTTTTTTTTCATTCTTCTAATTAACAGTCATAATACTATACATTAATAAATGTTATCGTTTTTACGATACACCACCATCAATTTCTGGTGTACGGAGATGCATGGTGATACAATACCATTATAAATTTGTTTGTGTAAAGGCTGAGTATTCACAATTTTGTAACTTTAATCGCATTGCTATAATCAGTGATGGGAACTGGGAGGATGCCATGATAACTTAGGAATAAAAACATGAATGGCATCTTATTTGGTGAAATTTGCTCTCATGAAAATAATCATGTGTAAATGACTGTTCTCTTATGTGTATTAGGTGACACTAATTTAAGATTAAAGGATCAAACACCACTCAATGTAAATTAGTGTTGCACATAATCCAGATTTGTTCAAGTATCATTTTCATAGGGACAAATACTTGATATTAAAGATAGTTTATCCATATTCCTATTTAGATTTAAATAATTGCTGACTAACCATGATCATTGAAGTAACATTCGAATTAATAACTTGTTATTCTCATTCTCATGAGTTTCATGCCGTATTTATTTGTACTTTTGTACTTGATGTCTAGCCATAGAGAGATCAGCTTAAACAGAACATTGCTTCGATATGCTATTTATATATTTGTTTTAGATTGTATGCATTTGACAGTGAAATCTGAAGAGCCAACATAGAACGCCTTCATACATATATTTATATCCATAGTTATGTCCATCCTACTTACATCAATATACCAGTGTGATTGTTATGTTGCTATGGTTACATATTGTACATATGATATATTTTGCTGTATATATTGTAAATAAAACCCTCCATAAATTATGTTGTTTTATACAGAAATATGTCTTATTTCTAAAGATTTTGTTGTTGAAGAAATGAATGTTTTAATTTGTTCACGGTACGATAAGCTGAAAGGCTTTCGTCGGTTATCCTTGGTTGACAATTATCAACATTGAATTAATAGTTGATATTCTAAGTTTTATATTTAGGTGAATTGGACATTTTAAATCATTTAATTGGGTTTTTTAGCTTAAATATATTATACGTTTTACTTTTTACACGATATGGCTGTAATATTGTTAATGTTTGTTTTAAACACCAATCAATCAATCCATGATTATTTACTATTAACAATAAAGTTAACTTACTTTCTTTCTGTTCGCTTTATGCAAATGGCGACGGGTTTCAACACAAAATTGTTTCCACAGGAATATGATTCATTATAACAGGAAATATTTACAAATGTTAAGTGTGCGACAATGTAAATATATATAACTTTTAATGTATTCATATTAGGGATGTCAAATCGATTAAAACCTTATAACCGGTTACTCGGTCAGGTTTCCGATCGAGTACCCGGTTACTCGGTAGACAATTTATTTTGTTCGGTTTTAAAAAAGGTACAGCTGGGTTCAATGACACTTCTGTTTTCTTCCTTTCTTTTCATTATTTCAAAGTTTTATATTTCAACTATAATTGTAAAGATTCAGTTGAATGATAAAAAAATTAAAAATATAAATTTATTATTTACAACACAGTACAAATTATTTACATACCAGGTTATGTCATGTCAAATTCATGATTGTTATTCGGTCATTGTGGTACAGAGTTTTTGCTAAGGAAAATAATTTGGTCGATGCAAGACTGTGACAGTCTGTTGCGAAGCTTCGTAACAATCAAACCTGCTGCCGAGAAGATTCTTTCCGACGGAACAGATGTTGACGGAACAGCTAAATACCGGCGCGCAAGAACCGAGAGTCTTCAATATTTATCGGAATTATCTTTTCACCACGCAAGAGAATCAGTTACTGGCATTTGACAGTTTTCGAATCATTACATCGTTTGAAAAACTTCCAAACTTTAGATGTAGGAGGTGGCATTTTCACAGCCCTATCTCTCGAAATTCAATTCAAACACACTTTTAATAGTTCAATACTTTAAATTTGAATTGTGTTCATACCAGTTTAATCACTTTGTTTGGTTAACATTGTTAAGCCTAAAAGCTAGTGTTTTGCCGGGGGAATAAGCAGATCAGAGATCAATTACCATTTAATTGACCAATAATTGTTATGTAAACAGATGCCAAGCGCTGGTTTATGTGTACGATTTCTATTATATCTAACATTAATTATTTATTGTCCGGAAAATTTTATCATTATTTTCATAAAAAAAAGTTTTCCGAGTAACCGAATACCGATTTTGGTATTCGATTATCGGATGTTCGAGCGAATACCCGGTTAACCGGGTACTCGTTGCCATCCCTAATTCATGTATACGTTGCTTTGTCAAACATGAAAACGAATATTCGGAAAAAAAGTTTTGGTAATATTTTAATTGTACTTTATTCGTGTTGACCAGGAATGAAAATAAATATTCTGGCCAGTGAAGTTCTGAACACTCATTGTACGATACACTCATGGAGTATCTAATGGACAAGTAATGGTTTTTTTCTAATTATTCAGTAATTTCCTCTCTGTTGTGGGTTTGTCAACGAAAGGTTTGAAGATACCAACAAATTAATCAAAAGCCTTCAATCGAAACACAGAAAATACAGAAAGAAAAGCACAAATAAACTACCAATGGGCAACCAAACAAACAATAAAATTTAAGAATGGATCGAGCAACATGAACCAAACTAAACACCGGAGTTGAACTCAGGTGCTCCGGAAGGGTAAACTATTGATGTTCTAGTGTCATATGTCGTGTTACTCACGCTAACACACGTTGATATTCGTATATAAGTGAAAAACAAGGTAGAAGGGCGGGATTTTGTCCATGACAAAAGGAACTTATCCGTGATCATCTGTGATACAGATAATCTATAGCAGTTAATCAATTGATGATGGCGACCATAACACTTTAGAAATGTTTTCTTATCTTCCATCTTGGATTTATCTGATCTATGTATTTTATAAGTGACAGCCTTATATTTATTTAACAGTTCCATGTAATTACATGGTCGGAAAATAAGATCATTACATGGTGGATAACTCCAACAAAGTATTATCTAACATCATTCTTGTCTTCCTTTGATATTACTTTTGATTTGATTTGATTTTTTTTGTGCTTAACGCCACTTTCAGCAATATTTCAGCTATATCAAGGCTACCAGTTGTAGTGGTGGAAGAACCCGGGGCACCCGTAGAGAACCACCGACCATGGGCAGGCAACTGGTAAACTTTATCACTTGCGGCTACGAGTCGAGTGCACCCTTTTTGTAACTTACAAAGCCTGTGGGAACCCACGCCATATTGGTGATAGGCTTATATGAATTGAAATTGCAAATAAGTAGTCCGATACAAGGTCTCCAATACAAGATGTCGTGTCACCATGCCGTGGTGATAAAAGAATGAAAGCACGACGTTGAACGAGATCTTCTCTGTCGAACTACTTTGTCATGACTTCATATTGTTTTAATGCGATGCTGAAAGAGACCGAACAGTAACGACACATTGGTGAATGAGCGGCAACAAATAACGTGACGTCGTGCACAAAATGTAGTCGTCCTCAGAGTATTTGTAAAAAAAAATAATTAGAACATTGTTATTTGTTTTAAAAAAAAATGACATTCTAGGTATCAGATCTTGCCTGGTGCATGAACTAATCGTATCACAACTCGTCGCTATTACGACTCGTAGTGATACTTGTTCACACAACAGGTTCGACCTGATACAAAGTCTTGTACCAACCCATTGTGTATGTAATGAGTATTTTGTAATATTTTTAGAAACATGAAAGACCTAGTGCCTATGAATCTTATACCTGTCAGCATGATTCAAGTTCTGAAAGTGAATACAGCTATAATCAGGACATACAAATTAAAATTCAGATTTAGGGAACATTATCTGAAATTATATCTACAAAAATCATTGGATATACAACAGATGAGGCAGAGCAATTTGCTGGCAACCATGGACATTTGCAGCAAACATATATGTCTGCAAAACTTGGTGAGGCGTAAAGACACCGACAACAATATACTAGATTAACAGAACTGACAGTGCCGAATACCCATCAAATGGTTTCAGTGACACCACCAGCTGTTGTAGCAGCTATTTGTCAGCCGGATCGATTGTCATCATTGGAAAACAAATTGCAATAACTTCCTAAGAAGTTTGTTGACCTTACACTATGTTCAAGGAATAAATCGAATAGAACAAGCAATAATGTTGACATGTTATGCTCTAACTGTGAACAAAAGAGACAAATTATAACAAAATTGCAGGTCAATTTCAAAGTCTGGTGTGCGTTGTCATCTGTGTGATAAAATCGGGCACATTGCCAACAACTGTCGCATAACCCAACAGCAGTGACACTCCAGACGTCCGAGTGATGCAGGTCGCGATCACTTGGGGAGACGGAAATAAAGAAATCAAAAGAACTCCTCCGTCTACTAAATTTACAAGGTTATTAGTTAACAGTATAGCCTGTGTAAATAGTGGGTCTGACAATAACACTTTTTTTCTAAACATTCTGTAAGTAAATGTAGTAGTCATTTTATATACAGTATTTACATATGTACAATTTAATAATAAAGTGTCAGCACTTTTGGACACAGGTAGTACTATTAATGTAATGTCTTATATTTTATATAATTCTTTGTCAAGGAAATATAAAAGTGAATTGTTAACTGTTACAAACAACAAAATAGTTTTAGTAAACAATCACAAAATACAGATTGATGGCATCGGCACAATAATTACAGGTATTATAGAGGGTAATCAGACAAGTTTTCATGTTTAAAATAAGACTTCTTGACCATTAATATTAGGCACGGAGTACCTTAGATCAGATGGTGTAATATCAAAAAAAAAATGTCTCCCCTAATTCAGAGCCTATAGTTTGGGGTAAGGTTCCTCAATATGTTTGTGAGGGATTCCAAGGAGTATATTCAGGCAGTTATATAGTTACAAAGAAAGGATAACTTGTTGATAGATGCTTGTCAACGGTACCTATTAAGGTTATGAACTCCGCAACTGACACAATTGGAGAATTTAATCTGCTAGATGTTCACCTCGAATGAAGGTAATAACTGATTTACTATACCGAAACTACTCTAATATGTTTAAAACCTTGAATGTTTTGTTTTGTAGAAGACAACAAAATAACTGCCGGCATAGTAAATATAATTGTAGATCGAGCAAAACCATGTTGTAGACCGGGCGACAGCCTATTCTAATCAACTACATAGCAAAAATACGCAATTTTAGAATTTGATCATCTTTTTTCATAAAATATAGTGTTTTTTTTAATTGTGTCATATATAACTCGGTAAAAAAAATATATATGCATCAAATTTAGACCCAAAAAACTAGACAGCTAAAATTTTGGAGTTGGGCACTTTTCGGTCGCTTTCGGTAGTTTTTTTTTTTTTTTTCGAAAACAGTAAAGCATAACGGAAATCCGTCAACATACTACTGCATGGTCTCAAAACAATCAACACAAGGAAACAAACAGAACTGAATGACAAATCTAATTTTATTATAGCTTCTAAATATGTGAAATTTCGGAAAACAAAGGTCTTTTTGTATTATTTAAGCAAGTTATCACATTTCAATGTGAATTAAATAGAATAGCCTAAATCAAACCTTTATCTGTTTATCTTATTCAGTCAAAATTATACTTAGTGAAACCTATCTAAGTCAAATCTGAATAAACAGAAATTTCCTTTGGCCATTATGTTGTCTGTTCTTCTTCGATATACGGATGCTGATTACCCCTTTGGTATCTTCAAACTCTTCTTTTAAAAGTACTACGGAAATGAGAGAAATCTTTATCAACTTAACATGCATAAACTGTCAACTGAACACTTGTCTATTTCGAATTCAAGATCTGGTTCCAAGGAGGTTCGTGATCCTTTTTTGTGTTTATTAAGATAAAGTGAGAGGTGATTGTTCGCTTTGTTCATATTAATATAGTTTTATTGTTCTTTACTGTTTAAACTTTCTTTTCATATTTATTAATTGTGCAACCTTGTTTGTTTTTTATTATTAAAAATTTGAAAGATAAATGTAAAATACCAACAGTTAAACTCACAGCCAGAATAGACAAAACCACAACAGTTTAACAAAGACGAAAGTATAATACCCAAGGAATATTACAGCTATGTCTTGGTCAACTGTTACTAAATATTTGTGTCACAAATGAGCACGAACATGTTCTGTTTGTTGTTTTCACATTTCCGTCCTTTCCTCAATGATCACTTATTACAGGATTGTTAACAAGAATAAAACAACACTAGTGAAGCAGGAACTGTTTACCGGAGCACCTGAGCTTAGCCACGTTTTGTTAGTTGAGTCCGTGTTGCGCTATCTTTAATGTTTTGTGTAGTATTTTGTCGACCATTGTATATCTACTTCCTGTTCCGGTTTGTCATTGTATTACGGCTGATGATTGGTATCATCAAACGTTGGCTAGAATAAATGGATCATCCGAATATAATAAAATAAAGAAAAACAACGCTACAAGCATAAAGGTGAAGCAAACAAACAATTAACAAACAAAAGTAACATAAAACGTCATCATTTATAGAGTTGGTACGAATTAAAAATAAAAACGTAAATATTTCATTTGATGCGCACGACGGGCCATGGTTAGCTGAGCGAGATTGATCTTAGTTTTAATCAATTCATTAGCTAAGGAAATGTACATTTAGAACATAAATATATCTAATAAACCATGTTAGTACCGAACCACTAACTAATACATGACTATTAATAAACATTATATAACTACTCTTGAGATTCGAATATAGAAAAAGCAACGAAGGGCTCAACATGATACGACTACAGGGCACGAATAATTATATTAAGAATATATATGATAGATTCAGATCAGTGTCAGGACTCAAATCGGCGTCTACTCCTCAAATCGACATGATGTCAAATCACGATTCGATTTAAAGGTATTCACAAATCGGTGTCCTTTCCAAATTCTCAGATATGTAGCTGATTTATTGGTTAGCATTAGAGTTAGGATTACAATAGGTCATACGTCAGATAAGTCCTTTGAAGTCGATTTGAACAAGTGAGAAACGGCCATAGATTTAACAATGGAAAGCCGAATTGAGTATTTGCAAACAAAGACATAGATATGAGGTACAAATGTCTCTGACGTAGAAATCGGATGTGGATTTGAGGATTGGACGTCGATCTGAGTCTTACATATATATCTACTGAGACACTGAAAGTGTTGAATAATAAAGTGTAGGTAGTTGATCATGCCAACAGTATGTTGCACCAATTGGCATATGTTGGCACACGCTGAAGTAAAACCCGGCTTTGTCCGGTGAAGCATGAAATAGGACACTTCATTATTGAAGCAGCATTAAATTAATTACCAGTTATGTAAGTAGTTATATTAAGTAATGAGAAAGATACACAAGCAATATGAATTTACCATATTATTCATTGCAGTGATTTTATTTTATCAGATCTAGAAAGGGGTAATTTCAGGCTGGTAGCATTTGCCATACCGGAATATGTATGTCGAATTTCCTTAGATTTCTTATAAGGAAATATTTCTTACATTTGTAACATCTCCAAATAAAGCTGTTGTTATGCATATTCCGTCTTACAAGTGGGTAATACCTTTATTTTTTTCCTGTCATTTCTCAGTGCACAAACATGATAGATCCATACTTATGTCATATACATGTTTACAATGATAAATGTTAACAAAATTTGAAGACAAATTACCGAGTTTAATTTTTTTTTATAAATCAATAACAATAACAAGAAAATAAAAAATAATAAAAAAAAGAAATAATCTATTTCTTTCTATGTGACAAAACATTGCTGGGCTCGGGTTGAAAATGTACCCGCCCACCTTACGAGTTAGATGATTAATCCGGGCATACCTGTTAACCCTCCCCCTTTTCGCGGGAGTCTCCCGCGTAAGAGCCTTATCTCCCGCATGGACTGGGTCTCATGCGCGGGAGACATTAATCTCCCGCACACACCTTTTCCTCCCGCACGATCTCCCCCCAACAAAAAAATCAAGTACAATAAAATCTTGACCTACATTTTGCGATCAATATTTCTGGAAATTCCCCATTTGGAACTCCCGCGCTGATGAAAAACGCCGAGAGATACGAATAGTAAAGGTGTTTAAATGATATACGGTTATTGATCTGTTTGACACCTTTACAGGTAAATAGGGTCATGGAGATTAATTAAGGTGTTGATGATTATACAACAATTATCCACTGATTGACAGTTAATTGTTAATAAGGAAGTGGGTTTGTGGCACACGCTTAGATGATTAGAAGTGTGATAGCGGCAATTAAAAATAGTTATAAACGTTGTGCAAACAGGAGTCGGACAACCTTTGATGCCGAGGAAAACTTCTTATTTCGATCAAACGTGCAATGAATTCATCTCGGATTGAGTTGTTATGGCTTGTTTGGGACCAAAGCCGATCAAAGTATTATTTAAGGACTAAGTTCCAGGATGGAATTGATAAACCACAAAAATGTCAAAACGTATCACCCAACGTACCAGCAGCAAGGGGACTTTTTAATTTTAGTGCTCTATGACTTTATTGTTCAGAGCATTCTGTCTTCATTGTTATTGCTTTGTTATAACCTTATGATTATGAATGATTATGAATAAATTATAAATACAGTTTGTATCCTTCATTCATCATATGAAACACTACTAATAAGACAGAAATGTAAACAATATATATTGAAATGGGATGCAGTTGGTTCAATACTGAAACAAACAAAAAGAAAACATCAATTAACATTAAAAACAGGCATCAAATACGTCGATAAAAAATCTCCACTTATGAGACCAAATCTCCAGTTGTAGCATAGCAACTCTATCACATGTATGCAACTACAAGGTACAATTTTGTGCGTTTAAAGGCGACGCACAAAATCTCCCCCTTAGAAGAGTTGGTAGGGGAGATCTCCCCCCTAGCAGTTTCCAGAGGTTAACAGGTATGAATCCCTAATATCAAGATTGCCCTTTTAATCGCATATTACTACTATCACCACTAACGTTGTGACTTCGGATCTCCTTCAGACGAGGTGTACTCGATACAACATTATATGCTAACGTTTGTCAGTTCTTTGCGGAAGGTCGGTGGTTTTCTCCGGGACTCCAGTTTTCTTCACCAATAAAGCAGACCGCCACGATATATCTGAAATGTTGATGAAAGTGGCGTTAAACACCATAACCCTTAAATGAAACCTTAATGGATTATTGGGTAATATTAGCATTGATAGCATATTTATGATGAGGAATATGAAATAAGCCAACAGTATTAAAAGAAAATAACAAAAACGTCATTTTTAACATTTGTTTGTTTAATAAACAAGTATTATAATCATCTCCCATGCGTTCCTATTCATGCCACAATCTATGATTTAGATTTAACCTGTCTTCTGTCTTTTTGTTGTGTGTAGGAAGTAAATGCTGAGGCAGGAGGCGACTCATACTGTTATAGTTGGAATATATTTTTCAAAAAGAACAGGATTATTTGTTAAAATTTGTAAAGATGTACTCTAAAAATATTTATCCGAATTATCAAACATTATACCGATATCGATTCAACTGTTACTATTCCACCTCTTATTTCCTTTATTTAAAATAGAACACGAAAACAGCGAAAAACCAACGTTTCTAAGGAACGTTTGAAGATACTAAATAAGTATTCAGAAGCTGTAGTCTTTGAGAATTTTCTGAATTAATAAATCATTTTTACGACAAAGACCCACTGTATTGTGCATCAGTTTATCATAGCGTAATCAAACTCTCCCGGGTCAGAACCGGATTTTTCCCTTTGAAATTACGGAATTTCGATGGATCAAACACATTTTGACAGTTTCTTCTTGTTGGAGCCACCGAAGTTCTACTGTACTTCAAAATTTGCCATGATGTATACTTCGTTATTCTTGAAAAATACTCCTTGAAAATAGAGCACATTACAAGCATTAGTTGATGTAAGCTTTGAGCAAGCTATCTCTATTAACCAGAAAATTCAAAGGAAAACATTTGCTCTAACATTTCTGTATCAACCATATGAACGTTGACACAGAACGAGGAGGAATAGTTACACTATCATTTATCTCATCACATAAATATGTCATACCGAAAGTTAAAAGCTTTACATGTATAGGGAAGTATTTAATTTTCAATGAAACCTATTGTTCGTCATATCCGACTAGGAAATGTAGAAATATCTATCTTAAAGTGAGATTTGTCGGTATTACAAGTAATAAAGAAGAGGCTCACCTGGTTATTCGTGCATGTTTATGTTCGTGAGGTTTGTGAGAGAAAATTTTTATTAACATTCCCGTAATTAAACCCCGTGTATAGAGCTTATATTGCACAACTCATACGCTACGCCCGAGCTTGCAGCTTGTATTCAGACTTTATTACAACTTCAGCATATTCAAATCGAACTATACTATTAAATCAAGGGTTTTTATATAATCGTCTCATCTTATCTTTCAAAAGGTTTTTCCTGTCATTTCTCAAAGCACAAACATGATAAATCCATACTTATGTCATATACATGTATACAATGATACATTTAGTGGTAAATTAATGTACAAAAAAAAAATAATAAGAAAAAAAAAAAATAATAATCTATTTTTTGCTATGTAACAAAACTTTTCTGGACTAGTAGAGAAAATCTACTTTCCCTCCACAAAAAAGATAAATTATTGATCCCTTATTTCAAGCTTGTCCTTTTAATCGACTTTTACTACAAATGTTTGTACCTGGAATAATACAAACTCTTAGTTCATGGAAAACATTCTTAGAACATCTATGTCAGGGGTCGTGATCGTATGGTAGTTGGATTTATAACTATTTATGCAATCAGTGCATATCATCAGTAACGTTGTGAGTTCGAATCCTACCCAGGCGAGGTGTACCCGATACACCATTATATGATAAAGTTTGTCAGTGACTTGCACCAGATCAATGATCCAATTCCCTCCACCAATTAAACTAACCGTCAGGAAATAACTGAACTATCGTTGAAAATGGAGTTAAACAGCATAACCCCAACAGTAATCCATAAAACATTTCTAGTAATGTTAGCATTGATTGCATAATCATGATCAGGAATATGAAATAAACCAAAAGCATTGAAATGTTTTTTGTTTTGTTTTTTTGGGGGGCTTTTTTTGGCTTTTTTTTTAAATAAGCTAAAACTAAATTACCCGGTAACTCCCATGGTTCATTCTTTGGTAAAGTATATCAAACCAGTCATTCAATAAGAAATCTGGTATATCTCTCATAGACAACAATTCTTCAAAGGTTTGTTCTGCAGATATCAAGGATTTTTCTATGCTCGTTATGTACTGTCGTGTACATTTTTACCTTCTAAACTCACGGATATTCTAACCATAACCTGCACTTGAAAATAAAATATCTATTCATGATGGGACATATTAAAATGCAAAACTTTAAACAGACTTACTTAATTATTTAAAAATGGATGTAACAGTGCTCAAGTGATTTGATGGCGGCTTGAAAAACATAAAATGCCTATGAAAGCTATATTACAATTCGGAATTGATATTAGACATTAAATTCAACTTATATCTAGTATATGTCTGTTTATCTTAACTTGTGCATTACGTAATGAAGCCGTCATTACCGTAACGACATATTTGTGTTGCGATAATGATTTGTTCCGCTAATGACACTGTGTGGATGTTTGATCATATAAGGGGGGTTCACAAGTGTAATAGGCGCCAATCTGTAATCGTTGTTGTACATAAGGTTAAAATAGTTGCATATGGTTTTTTTTCTTTTTTGGTAAACATTCTGATAAGATATAGAGTAGTTTTATTGTATACGGTAATGACTAACAATTAGCATACGCCCATAAATTGTCGAGTTAAAGATCAAATTGAAGAAAACCTACCAAACATTCTTGGTTACATCCGCCATCTTGGATATCACAAAAGCGTCTGCTAAGCTGTCACGTGGTCTATCTTTCTGTTATTATCTCCCTTCAAACATTAGCGCGGAATTCAAATGCCCTTGTGGGAGTGACTGCGTTTTTAACGATGTCGTCATTTTAGGCAATAATGGCATGTTATAAAAACAAAAGCACTCATGAATAAGCACATATTGAAGCATCAATATGTAAACCATCTAATATATCAAAAATTAAGGTTGTTCAATACCATTTAATGTACTTGAACATGATGTAAATAAGCCGAAAAGAAAATTGGGACACGTTGCGGAAATGATATTTTGAACATTAACCTTCGAAAAAAATTATGTATACTTTAAAAATAAAATGAAAAAAAGATCTATATCTAATTTACAATCTTTTTTTCTCTTACATTAAAAAAATCGCAAATGTATCTGGTACGTTGTCTTAAATTCCTTGGACACTAAATATACTTAAAATTAAATATTCATCCCATGCGTTCCTATCCATGCCACAATCTATGATTTAGAATATATCCGTCTTCTTGTGTGTAGGAAGTTAATGCTGAAACAGTAGGGAACTCATGATGTTATAGTCAGAATACCTTTTTTTTTTTAAGAAAACGATCATTTGCTAATATTTTGAAAACTGTACTTTAAACATATTTAACCGAATTATCAAACATTATACTGATATCAAACCAACTGTTACTACCCGATCTTGTGTTTTCTGTATATCAGATAGATTGCCGAAACAGCGAAAAACAAACGTTTCTAAGGAACGTTTCAAGATACTAAATAGGTATTCAGAAGCTGTAGTCTTTGAGAATTTTCTAAATTATTAAATATGTTTTACGAAAAAGGCTCACTGTACTATGCATCAGTTTATCATAGTGTTGACATGTTCATTATTAATATTTTTAACAAATTAATAATGATTAAATAATAATTTCCATTTTGTTATATATGTATTAAAGTTAGTAATTAACTTGATGTTTACATGTCCAGTTCTAATTTTATTATATGGTTGATTGACTTTAACTTTCCAATGTGAATACTCTGATTTCTACTCACTTTTGTCCATTGGTCATACTGCTTTGTGAATAGTATTTTTGTCTAGTTCTGACCAGTTTTAACTTGATATCTGGCTATATAATCTTTGTAACTTTATTATATTGTCAATGCGGAACAAGCTGAGATTTACATATAAGCCGTCGCCAGCCAATTATAAGGTATTTGTACATTTATTTATTTCATTCTCTAAAGTTAAAAACATTTTCATTATAATGTTAACAAGTAAATTAAATGTATTGATACTTAAATTGATAATTAAACTGTCCTGGGTCGGAACCGTATTTTTTCCCTCTGAAATTACGGAAATTCGGTTGGTCGAACTTCCGATAACTCGAACACATGTTGACAGTTCCTTTGAGTTCGAGCTACCGAAGATTGTTTCTGTACTTCATAACTAGCCATGATGTTATTCTTAAAAAATACTCGAAAATACAGTATATTACAAGCATTGAGAAAGCTATCTCTATTAACCAGAAAATTCAAAGGAAAACACTTGCTATATAATTTCTGTATCAATATTATACACGTTGACACAGAACGTGGAGGAAGAGTTACACTATCATTTATCTCTTCATAAAATATGTTATACCGAAAGTTAAAAGCTTTACATGTATAGGGAAGTATTTAATTTTCAATGACACCTTTTGTTCGACATATCCGACTAGGAAATGTGGAAATCTTGTTTTAAGGGTGTAGGCCTGGGGTATGGGAGATAACTCTATTTTCAGTGTCTTCTCAAATATATGATCATCTGTGCGTTTGAAAATCTCCCCTCAATTCCAAGCTTCTTGGTGACAAAGATTGTTTACATTGGATATGGCCAGTTTTAAAAAAAATGACTCATTTTACCTTTTCATAGCTGTGCTCCTTGTATTTGTATATCTTATTGCCGTTTATGCCAGTGTCAGGCAGTGTGTTATTATTATATGCCGGCGACCACAAAATTCCATTGAAATATCTCTTTCCCGAAAAAATGTTCTTCGAAATATGTTGTCAGAAATGTAACACAATTTGTATGACAACCTTTTTCTATTGAATTTCATGGGTTTGTCAAAAATAATTAAATATATACACCAGAATCTTAGATATTATGAAACTATAGAGCAAATAAATTTTATGGTAGTAAAAAAAATAGAATGCTATGTTTGAGAAAAAAATTGTAATATCTGAATATCTGAATCTCTCTCCTAATCCCGCCCCCCCCCCCCCCCTCCTCCCCTCATTCTCCTAAGACAACTGCAGAATAACCAGAATCAAATGAATACAACTGGAGCACAGAATTTGAAGGAATTTAACAATACAACTGGGTGGGTGTCTGGGGGGTTTTTTTTTTTGGGGGGGGGGGGGGTTGTAATGAATTAATCAAGTAGAGTCACCGTCAAACCACCTCTCCCCCTCCCCAGCCGAGCTGAAAATAAATAAAGACAAATGCAGTCATTTGGTAATCTGGACATCCAACATGTCAATTATAAGAATTCAACAGCTTTTTGTTATTGGTAAATATTTTTTGTTTATCTCACAAACAAAGAAACTAGCAAAGGATGAGGTGTGTGATAACTTTTCTCGACAATTTCTTTTTTTTTTCTGGGTGCCATCCATGAAAAACATAATTTTAAATATTTAAACAATCTGACGGTAAAAGTTTGTAAAATTTGGTGCAATGATGTCTATATGTCTATTCTTTAGTGTGACATTTTTTGGTGGAAATTAATTAACAGGAATTTTTTTAATCCGATTTTAATACCAAGGTGGTCCTCAGGGCATCCCCCCTTTGTTTGCAGTTCCCACTGTTTTACACGTGAATATCTCCAAACAGGATATTCATATATGCTAGATATTTCATATTTATTCAACAACAACACTCAAGTGTATTAAAGCCAAAATATTCCCTTTCAATCAGAAGTAAATGTGTATATCTATTAGAATCTTCCTCCGAAACTAAAAAAAAAATCGGTATTATCAATTCACGAAAAAGAATGTCAAAACAGTGATAGTCAACAACTCCACCAATATTAACAAAACGAACAATCACCTGTCACCTCAAATCTTACAGCATAAAAAGACTACGACATATGACTGGAAATCCAAGTGCCTGGATTGGGACAGGCCAAAAAAAGAGGCGGGATTAAACTGGTGAATAGGATTCCAACCCTCAAAAGTTTTGTTTGCACGATAATGTATACAAGAGTTACTGTATGCTCCTGGTCTTAATTAATTACTGCTTTTCATTTTATTTACAAATAAATCTGCAAGGATTTTGGGAAAGAGTATATCTATGTATGTACATGTTAACAATTTAATTATTTATCAATTTCATTACAACCGCATCGGTTTTGTAATGGTTACCGTGCTGACCTCGAGTGCTGTAGATCGTGGGTTCCAGCCCCGGGCGGGTCAAACCAAAGACTATGAAATTGGTATGTGTTGCTTCTCCGCTAAGCATGCAGCATCAAGGAGAAAAAGCAAAGACTGGTTGGTTCGGAATCAGAATAATGTGTCCGAGTGGAGCGACATGTCTATCCGCGGACTGTCGTTTCAGTGAGCTACCACTATAAAAATCCAACTATGCGTGTTGGTCTAGTACAAAGCGGACCTCATCGTCATCTCATTGAAAGTTAACTTGTTCTCGCCATGATATAGCTGAAAAATTGCTAAATAAAGTTGAAAGTCCGGTAATCAATACATGGTGCAGAATAAAAGATAAATTTTGTTTTTTTATCTTATGAACGGTTTTTTGGTGGAGGAATCCAGAGTACCCAGATAAAACTACCGACCAGCCTCTAAGCAGAAACCAAGTGCATCCTACCATTAAAACAAATATTTGATTGCAAGAAATTAATTGGCATGTTTCACACTTGCCCTATAAGCAGAGTACATGTATTTCACTATGTTGCACTTATTTTGATATTTAATACTTTCAATGCAAAAAATATATTTCCATGTCCTGAGTAGTCGACTATCAGTATACATACAGCGAATAGTTACCACGTGACCACACAACACAACCACATACCATTTAAACAACGCTAGGTAATTATTAACTAAAATATCCCATTTTTAGCTAAATTGCACACATATTCACACGTCAACATGCATTATCAGGCCCGTAACCAGACTTTTTGGAGGGGGTGGTAATCTTGTTTGGCGAGGGGTTTGGGGGCCGCATAGGCCCCCAATCGGCCCCAGGGCGAAGCCCGGTGATGGGTCCAGGGGGGCCAAGCCCCCCCCCCCCCCCCCCCCCCCCCCCCCCCCCCGGAAGCAGAAGAGAAATAGGAAAAATGAGGGTTAAAATACAATCTCTTAGATTACATTTTCCAGTTTCTTTCCTTTGAAAAATTGTTCGAAATTTACTAAAATAATACACAAAAGTTGTACTTTAAAGCAACATGATTGATCTTATTTTCATTCTTTTTACTTATTTGTAGTATATTTACCTATATGAACTCAGTTTGTGTAATGGACAATTTGTGTGCGTGTGGTTTTTTTCTGTTGACAAAATGGACAAAGGACACTAAATTTGCTTATAAAAAGTTATTTCGTCTTCTTACATTCGTTCGAACATTCTCTATCCAGAGTTGTCGTACCCGCTACGCTCCGTAGAAGGAACGACAACTCTGGATAGAGAATGTCGTTCGAATTGCAAAGATCTGTCAAATATGTTTTTGTCTGTCGATGAATCTATGTAAAACATACCACTGATCATGACATGTAAGATAAACTAAACATAAAACGAACGCGGGATTCATTGACTTTTCCGTGATGACGAGCGAAGTTTTAACATCAATATACAAATTTATTAGTAAATGTTTCAGATAAAATTCGAGTTAAATAGTGCTTGATCAAAAGCTATAACAAATTTCAACTTTATTAGTAAATGTTTCAGATAAAATCCGACTTAAATAGTGCTTGACGGATTTCACAGGGGGTGCGAACGTA
Source organism: Bathymodiolus brooksi (assembly GCA_963680875.1). Taxonomy (NCBI): domain Eukaryota; kingdom Metazoa; phylum Mollusca; class Bivalvia; order Mytilida; family Modiolidae; genus Bathymodiolus; species Bathymodiolus brooksi. Next base: position 34,999,609 of record OY804580.1, on the reverse strand, counting down.
CCCCTCGCACCCCCCCCCCCCTCCCCCTCCCCCCATGTGTACAGACCTATCTATATGCACAATTTGTTCGTCGTGACCACGTGATGACAGCTATTACAATCATGCAGACATTTTGTAGTATTATTGCCTGAATTAGTCACGGTCAGCAGTGTGATAACCGGGAATTCTTTCGTCCCTCCACTAAATGTGTAGACCATTTGTGTATCCTCCAAATTGAACACAATTTTATATGTGTAAGGGTATTTTAAACAACATTGCGGTTTGTATATTTAAAGTGCTTTATGACTGAATAAACACATGAAAATAGCTATACAATGAATATATTATATTAATTAATGAAATGTTTAAACAGTGATGTCAATAATTCAACCAATGTCAATAAAGCAAAAACAAAACAAAAAGTCTCTACTTAACTCACTGAACACAAATAATACCAAGACATTATAGATGCTGGAAATTCAGTCTTAGCTTGGGACAGACACAAAAATGTGGCGGCAGGATTAAACCGGTTAATGGGCTATCCAATCCTTCTCTCTTCCTACTAGATCTCCAACCAAAAAGTTTGGTTTTATAGTATTTAGCGCTACTTTCAACAATATTTCAGTTATATCGTGGCGGTCAGCTTTCTTGGTGGAGGAAACCGGAATGCCCGGAGAAAACCACCGACCTGTTGCATGTCACTGATAACCTTTATCACATAATGGACATCGTTTATTCTGCACTAAGCATTAATAAGCTTGATGTTTATGAATGTATTATCAACGTCATTGTACCTAAATGTAACATTTTTTTTATCTATTTTATTAATGTTTGTTTTACTCTAGAAAGCCACCAAGTTCATTGAAATGATTGGGATGCATAACATAGCATTACCAAGTAAAACAGTAGTTATTAAACACAGGCACTTGTTTCTATTACTTTCTATGCTATCCATATCCACCCAGAGACACACCTATCACCACTAAGGCGAGGTATACTCGATACCATATTACTAAGTAAGTGATAAAGTTTGTCAGTGAATTGTGGCAGGTCGGTGGTTTTCTCCGGGTACTCCGATTTCCTCCACCAATAAAACTGACCATCATACAAGATGCAGCTGAAATAGTGTTGACAGTGGCGCTAAGCACCATAACCTTAAACCTAACCAAAAGACAAAACTATCCATAAAGATCACAGTGTTTTCCACGATTTAGATGAAAATAAATGTCGTCGAAGTGTAATTGTTTTTTAAGAATTGTTCATATATATTTTTAATGCAAAATCAAGATTAATTTTCTATTTTAATTATTTTGTTTTGCTTCCTAGATCAAAGTTGTATTAAGTCTATGAACTATTTGTTTTTATTAAGTTAAGTTAATATTACAAATATATTTGAAATGAAATGATTTTCTTCAAGAGACCCATATCAAAGTCTTTAAGAAATACATACATTTAACTGATGGTGGTTCTCATGGCTCAAATCCTCACTCTCAGCACGTCCCTGGGTGGTAGATAGTGTAGTTAGCTCTCTCGAAATGGTTGTAAGGTTATAATATAGAAAACCTAATCGTGGACCATAGTGTGTAACGTGTTTTGACCCTGAACAATAAAGACCTCTTTTGTAGATTTCGGAAAAGATTAGGCTCATTGTAACTGTTATATAAAATTATATGTGTTCGTCCCTAACCAACTCCTCATACTTTTACAGTGGAAGTCAAAAGTCGTTGGCCCGGTTAGCTCATCACTTCCCCCCCCCCCTTTCTGTATATAGTTTCTACATATTACTGAACTTGTTCTCGTCCTAATAGCAAATGTATTGCTCGCTGGAAGTTAAACAATAATCAATCATTGTCAATCATGTCTTATTTCAATACATATTGCCATTTTAATTCATTTAACAGAAACAATGGCGTCTGAAACTGATTGGCAACTTTTAAAATCGTTACCAGAGAGGATGTTGTATATGCGGGACCACCATCTTATGTGTGACGTCACACTACTCGTAGGACCTGACCAGGAAGTGCTTAAAGCCCACAAATTCATGCTATGTAGTGCCAGTCCAGTGTTTTATAGTATGTGTGAAGGTCAGATAGCAGAAAGAGATGAGGTAGTTATTCCAGATGTAGACAGTAATATATTCCTCGATATTTTAAGGTAATATTAAACTATAGTCCCATATAAATGTGTCCACGGAGGCCCCTACTTACTTTAGAACAAATACCAATAAAACTCACACATTGCTAGTATAGGTACATGTATATCATGTATCATAGATTGTCAAGAAAAAGAAAAATGTTCATCAAAGCTTTTGCTTAGGGTTCGATACCGCTCCGGATAAAATACTAATGTCCTACCAACCCATGTTAAAAATCACCACAACACATTATAAATTCCATGAATTAATTCTTAAATTTATAGAGACAATAAAAATAGTTCTAACAAAAACCCACTAGAATACGGTCATAACACAAGGGACTGGGTTAGAATATTTATGATGCATATATCCATGTCCAGAAACTGACCAATGAAAAGTTAAATTTTGAACCTCGTCTTTAGTTCATTATTTGTTTAAAAATTGTGTCGAGTCGTTTTTTTTTTTTATTTTAGTTTTTTTTTTTTTTACAGATATATATACAGTGATAAAATTACCTTAACGGTGGGCAACGTAAAAGGTATATTATATGCTGCCGAAAAATACCTGATTCAAAAAGTAAAGGAAATGTGTGAAGATTTTCTTAAAACTTTTATTGACATTGAAAACGCCATCAGCCTCTTGGATACCTCTCACATGTTTAATATGTCTGGTCTGAAATCGTCATCAACCAAGTTCATTAGTGAAAATACCTTGAAATGTCTTAAAATTGAAAAATCAGAAATGGTATCAGCGGATTGTTTAAAATCAATTTTGGAAATTGATAAAACTGATGTGTCGGAGGACATACTATTTGAATTTGCGATTCGATGGGCGGAAAATGTTTGCCGAACTAACAACATGTGTGTTTACGATGGTAATATACGACAAGTACTTGGAGATCTGATATTTTTATTACACTTCCCCGCTATGAATGCCGAATATTTTTCTAAAAATGTTTCAACGAGAAATAGTTTAACAAAAGAAGAAATTATTGCAGTTTTCCAAACGTATCACAATTCGAAGACGTACATTTTCCCCTTACAAAAACGACTTCCGGTGCTTATAAGATTGATGAGATGTGTCCCGGATGTTGAAGAAGTTAGAGGTTGGATGGAAGAAAATGTGGATGAGGCTATTGACGTCACTTTCGACAAGGACGTGATCCTAAAAGGAATGATTACGTTCGGTTCGAAATGGTCTGATGACACATACTCTGTTTATTTGACAATTAAAAGAGGACCTACCATGTTATTCTCTTCAAAGGGAATCGAAATGCAAACCTTAGAGAATCTCCTTTAAATTATATCTGGTTTGAAAAGTGTGTCAAACTTAACCGAAGCAATGCATACACTATCAGAATCAGGATGAAAGGCCCACCAGCTCATAGGGGGAAACATTACAACCCAACCTTTACACAAGATGGTATTACAGTGACGTTCACTGCTGTACAAGAACCACATAACCATACGTCACCTACTGTTGGACAAATACCAGGACTTGTTGTCAAACGTCAGTAACTGATGAGTATCATTCGATATCCTCAGTATATCCATATATGATATCGGAGGATGTTCATTAGCATTACCATATACATGTACTCATTGCTATGAATTCCATTTGTCAATTAATACTTATACAAAGGATCTGTAACAATAATAATATGATATTGTAATCTTGAATGTTTACCAAAATAAAGTCATAGATTTAAAACAGACAACTAAAAACAAGGTCAAGTTGTGATCATTATGAATACTAGGGTGAGGGGGGTTCGTGGAGGGGAGCCTTGAATTATGGGGTTTAACGCCACTTTCAACAATGCATCGTGGCACTGTATTGGTGGAAGAAACCGAAGTATCCAGAAAAAACCGCCGACCCGTCCCAAGTCACTGACAAACGTCATCACATAATTTTTATCGAGTAAACCTCGCTATAATCGGGATTCTAACTCACAACTTTAGTGGTGATATGCACTGATTGCACAGGTAGTTGTTAATCCAACTACCATGCGATCACGACCACGACAGCCCTGTAATAATAATATGATCTTGTGATAATATGATAATGTAATCTTGAATTTTATTTATTTTTAATATTTTGTGATCATTAATAATAATAGTTGTGTAGTTCATACAAGGTTAAACTGCTCCTTTGGTCTTTCCCTTCATATCCGATGGACCGATATCCAACAGTCAAGGTGGTCATATTGAAATTCATTGCTGCCAATGGTCTGGCTAATAAGGTTTAACACATTACATTTGATATTGTTATCACTGACTATATGTGGTACATTATGGACGTCTTCCTACTTTTAGTTCATCTATCCCATGATAAACATTGATGCAGATAAGTAAGCCCCGACCCATGTGAATCTCTGTAATGATTATAATAAAATCTTAGATATCACATTTAGTGTGTAGGACGCGTTTCTGGAATAACCTTTATCAGGTACGCTCAAAATCAAAATGTTGGAAAGCAAAACAATTTACAGTTTTGGGATCAATAAAACCAAAGGTCCTAAACAGGATCACCAAAATCGGCTCAGGTCACCTCTGCCTGAGGATGGATAACCTTAGTTAAACTCGTCCATTCAATATTAACAGTGTGTGTTGTACACCTGTTATCTATTTATACAAACCTTACGTTTCGTGGTTACCATGGTATTGATTATTGATTGAGGTTTATCCCAACTTTTGACGTTGTGAGTTCGAATACCACTCAGGCCAGATGTACTCGACACAACATTATGTGACAAAGTTTGTTAATAACTTGTGGCAGGTCGGTGACTTTCTCCGGTTTCCTCCACCAATAAAACTGACCGACAAGATATAACTGAAATATTGTTGAAAGTGGCATTAAACACCATAACCCCCCATAGCCCACTTTTAACCTCGCCACAGTTTGTTCCTGTCCCAAACCAAGATATGAATTTCCAACGTCCTTTGTCATGGTATGTTTTAAGTTCAATGATTTGAGGTGAGACGTGATTGTATGTATATTGTTGTTTAAGTTATGTCATCGGCCAGTTACATTGGATGATGTATGTGGTGAATAAGGGTAATAACAAAATTACCGAACTCCGAACAATCTTACAAAGGGAAAGTCAATACTCATAATTATATAAACAGACAAAACACAGAGAAGACAACAAACCTCCTTTAAGTAGCTGGAAAGTTCTATATAACGGGCTAGCTTTGTCGAGTACACCTCACAATGGGCAGGAATCGCCATACTCATTAATTCTAGCGATTTAATATAGGTAAATAAGTTTCACCTGGCAAAGGATAAAGTGAAGAATTACATTCCTTTGTTTTTATTTTACTTTTCTCATTTCTATGATATCATATGATCTGTTTGAATTTCAACTGTGCTTTGCTAAAATATAATTGTAGTAAATTATTTTTTTTATATTGCTTGAAATCTAGGTATCAAGAAAGCAAGTTCGGTATCATGTTTACCGGTTAAATATCGCCACACATTATAACTCTCTGTTTGTCTCGCGAGAATTCTGTCGGCTACTTTGTGATTTGCGAGTCTGCGATGGAGTAGACATGTTGATGTTCTGGTTGCCCTAGGTAAAAGACTTGGATATTGTCGCCAACGAACACTCGGGACCGGCTTTGATTATTAGCATCTGCTATATTTGATTAAGTTGTTGCCTTTTCATCACTCCATACACAAGATGTTCTACGTTTATCGAGGATTGCTATTATGTCATGTCTAGAACACCACAATATAATTTTAGCTTTTTGTGTTGTCCTATTATGTGTCTTCACGTTGTGGTGTCCGTTACGTATTCCGCATAAAAACGCTTTTCTGTCTCCAGTTTTAATAGGGCTCATGTCTTATTTATGTTATTTGTGTTTGTTTGCTATAGTGGTGTCCAACACGTATTGTGTTGCATTTTTGTTTGGTTTGTCTTCGTTTTGTGTACCTATGTTGCCAGTTTCTCTGGATTATCCATTTTCGATTGCCCCTTCGGTATTCTCTAACGTTTATGTATGTTTCAATTGCATATGGAAGCATTTGTATACCACGACAACACTTTTGCGGTCATATGATGGTATGGATCTGTCGTAGTAGTAACATTTTTTGTTTATCTGTTTTGATGAGATTTTCTTAATGGATTCCATAGGAAAACTTATTTCTGGAAAATGCATAGCGTAATTGTGTAGCTATTACCGTTTTTGACATGAAAGGGACCAAATTAACTTTATTTTTTTAATTTTTCGTTCAATTTTAATGTACGAGTTATTGATCATTGCATTCAATCCTTCTATTAGAGAATGTGATTTAAAATGTTTGGACCGTTTTAATTGACTTTAATTATAAGAACAATTGGTTGCAATGTTTTCACCAAGTTTTGTAGCTGTCTTGTGAGTAAGTGTAAAAATCTTTAAAACAAACCCAATGAAAAACCGGGGGAAATTCATGCTTCACTTTTTCATGACAAAGCTTATTCATAATGAACAAATTAGGACTATATTTAATTTTATAATTCCTTATAATGCATATAGTGGCATGTTTTCAATGGCGTTTAATGATTAAAACGGGTTATACACAATACCTACATATTGGCATGTTGACAATAGAGTTTATTCATTAAAACGGGTTATACACAATAATACCTGCATATACCATTGAAAAACTAAGGGGATTTTAAAATTTCTTTTGATTTGCAATTAACGTATACATTTTTATCTCGTTGATCTGCATATATAACCCTAGTAGTTGAAAATCAGTGGTGGTATATAAACTGGAACGAGGTTTGTGTATTTTATATTTTAAATTTCACAATCATCAAAAATAAAGTAGTGGAATTAAATTCTGAATAAAACAAATAAAAATCGGTAAGTAATGTTTGAGTGATTGGGGGATTGTTGTTTAACGTTAAATGAACATTTTTTTTCAGTCGTATCATGGCGAGAACAAGTTAAATTCGATGAAATGATGATGTGTTGATGTCCGCGTTGCACTAGACCAACGAATTAGTACCAGATTGCCGAATCCCAGATTGCCGAATACCATATTGCCGATTCCATTTTGCCGAATCCCATATTGCCGACTTTTGTTAAAAATGACAAAATTTCATCATATTATTTTTTATTTAAAAAAAAATATTGATGATGTGTACATATTTTTATTGAAAGCAGTAATTTTTCGCGCAATTTTAATTAGAAAAAACATAATCAAATGCATACTGATTGTTGAATAGGAGATGCCGATGCTCATTACTCAAACAATTGAAGAACAATGGAAAAAAACTACAAATAAGTAAATGGTTTTGTTTAGAGTTTTACTAAGTAAGAAAGAAAAAAAATGTCGAAACTTGTCGTTAAATAGCAAATTATTTAGAACTGATTGATGATTTCGGTAATCTAAAAATGAACTAGTACTATACCCACAATATCCAAGCCAGGTGATTATGGTAGATTTTAATAAATGATCGGCAATTAATTAACTACAAACAAATTTGGGGCGTATTTACAAAACAAAAAATGTCGGACCATTTCAAAAGAATTATTTATTTAATTATTTACAATTTTCCTTCATAAATTAGAAGCATTATTCTACTTGCAATAACAATATTTTTCATATGTCGGCAATTTGGGAATCGGCCAATTGGACTCCGCAATTTGGGATTCGGCAAACGCTGGGAATCGGCAATTTGGGATGCTACGAGACCAACACACTAAGTTTGATTTGCATAGTGCTTGCTCATCGATACAACAGTCCGTAGATAAACATGTATTCTTCCGTAAATGGCCGTTTTCGGGTGAAGACGACCGAGGTAAGACTAGTCCACGTGCACTCGTCTTTACTCGTTGTGACATCCAATCAGAACGCCTCTAACAAGAAAAAAAATCGTTTAAATATATACCCTAAGCCGGGAATGTCACATTATATACCCTGTCTGATAGCTGAATAACAGATATATTACGGATTTAGCCATTGGTTTTTTTTCAAATACAGACTCCAACCGTATTAAATATATTTGTGTCTTTTATTTTCATTTTTTCGTATTTCTAGATGTCCATTACCGTACCTTTGACGTCATTCTTCAATGACGTAAAATATGTGTCACGTCATATTTCATGTATGGGGTGTCTCATGAAGGAAATTATTGTACTTCCAATAAAATATTAGTGAGAAAAGCTCAAATATCAGTAGAAAGCTACTTAGTTTATTAGTCGGTGTCACAAAAGTCAATTTTATGTGATGTGTATTTCATAACGCTCAATGATATTGATCTGATAATTTATGCAAATTAGTTACTGATCAATGACGGGCGTCTCTAGGAGTTCGCGATAGTGAAAGTTGTTGGTTTACGGAAGAAGTATGTACTTACATGCGTTGTTGGGAAAGACCGGGTGATCTTCCTCTCGTGATAGAAATTGTTGTGTCTTTTCGCTCGTTTCGCTGCGCTCCACTCGCGAAAAGACATAAAATTTACATCACTCGTGGAAGATCACCCGGTCTTTCCCAAGAACGTATGTAAGAACCTATTATTCTTCCGTAAATGGCCGTTTTCGGGTGAAGACGACCCAGGTAAGACGAGTCCACGTGCACTCGTCTTTACTCGTTGTGACATCCAATCAGACCGCCTCTAACAAGAAAACAAATTGCTTAAATATATACCCTAAGCCGGGAATGTCACATTATATACCCTGTCTGATAGCTGAATAACAGATATATTACGGATTTAACCATTGGTTTTTTTCCAAAACAGACTCCAACCGTATTAAATATATTTGTGTCTTTTATTTTCATTTTTTCGTATTTCTAGATGTCCTTTTCCGTACCTTTGACGTCATTCTTCAATGACGTCAAAATATGTGTCACGTCATATTTCATGTATGGGGTGTCTCATGAAGGAAAATACTGTACTTTCAATAAAATATTAGTGAGAAAAGCTCAAATATCAGTAGAAAGCTACTTAGTTTATCAATCGGTGTCACAAAAGTCAATTTTATGTGATGTATATTTCATAACGCTCAATTTTATGATATTGATCTGATAATTTATGCAAATTAGTTACTGATCAATGGCGGGGGTCTCTAGGAGTTCGCGATAGTGAAAGTTGTTGGTTTACGGAAGAAATAGGTACTTACATGCGTTGTTGGGAAAGCCCGGGTGATCTTCCACTCGTGATAGAAATTTTTGTTTCTTTTCGCTCGTTTCGCTACGCTCCACTCGCGAAAAGATATACAATTTCTATCACTCGCGGAAGATCACCCGGTCTTTCCCAAGAACGTATGTAAGAACATATTAGACTCCACTCGGACATATTTTTTTCTGATTCCGAGCCAACCATCTTTGCTTTTTCTATTTCTCGTTCCATATAATTAACTGCGCACTTTTTCCACGTTATTTCAAAAGACAGCGAGTTTTCTATAGAACGAAAACTTCAGTATAGGTTTGATGGTTTGTTGGTTTATGGTGTTTAACGCCACTTTCAACAATATTTCAGTGGTGGGCAATTTTATTGATGGAGTGGAGAAAACCACCGACCTATCACAAGAGATTGACAAACTTTATCTCTTAATATTGTATCGAGTACACCTCGCCATGAACGGGATTCGAAATCACAACTTTACTGGTGAATGGCACTGATTGCACAGGTAGCTTAAATCTAACTACCATACTATCACGACAACGACTGTCCCCTCCGTTCATTAAAGCTAGCCACTTCAGTTAGTCGTGCCCCCTCGCGTCTCCAGAAAAGAAAAACAATGTCTTATTCATCATTCCTAAATCTTTAATCAGTCGGGAAGCCAGTGACGCAGGAGAGTTCCATCTAAAAACAAAGTCACGTGACTTTCGCGTTTTTGATGAAAAATGACGTTCAACCCTTCGGTTAAAATACGTCGGTTTACAATAAATACGTACGCTTGAAATCAATTAAAATATACGGAATATGTCTATGGATAAATAGAAATTTATTGCATCACTTCTGTTTTTATTTATATAGTGCACAAACATCGAATGTTGCTACTTGAAGTGGACTCAATTTCAAAACAAATGTCGAGGTGGTTCTATTTAAGACAGAAAATTTAATTAAAACAATATGATGGCTTTCTGTAACATCCATTGTCTGAGGAAATCATCTAGGATCATTGTCATACCGACAACTAGTGTCAATGTCTTGTGGGATGCAATTGTGTCACTTAGTTCTACACCCACCTTGATCGATCGACCATTTGCCAAACATCGAAATTCATTGTCTTTCGGAACACATCGGTGGTGTTTCTTAACATCAACAATAAACGACACCCAAGCGTACATCCGAAAGAGGCTATTTCATTTGGGAAAGGGGTGTCTATTTTTATGTCTTTTTTTTTATTTTCTTGTATTAATACCGTATTTTTCAGTTTATTTTTATTGCAATATTGTTTTAGACATTGTGCATTTTGTAATTTAGACTGAGGAATTACTATTTATCATCACTTTAAATAAAAACAAATCATCTATGATACTAGATTTGCACAGGGAATGTACAACAATTAATAATTTCAATTTAATTTAATTTCAATACAACAGGTACAAGAGAAATAGAAAGAAACAAATGTGTGGAAAAAATAAAAGCATGTAAACAAATATTAAGTGAATTGAAAAAATATGAAAATATTATAAAAAAAAACATGCCAGTAAAACAATTAATAAATTTTTAAAAATCTAAAAAAAATGAAACCTTGAGACAAAAAGGGGCATACAAAATTGTATTCAGATATCTTAACCCTTCATATTATATCAAGGCAAATTAAAAAAAAAAAATCAGTGTAAGCAAATATTTTTTCTTGAAATTAGGAAATTTTATTATCTGAATGAAAGCTACCAAGTTTCATGTTTATCTGACAATGTAAATATCAATGTATTTGGAATATTCATGTGTTTGACACAACTACAAACTAGCTTCTATAACATATAGGGGTGGTTAATTTGTAATAATTCTTTCCCCTTGACATTCACAAAATGACCAGCATTTACAAATATGGGTACTTAGGTTGCAATAATTATTTCCCCATGACTTCACAAGATGAAATGACCAGCATTTACAAATATGACTGAGTACATAGGTTGCAATAATTCTTTCTCCAGGATATTCACAAAATGACCAGCATTTACAAATATGGATACTTAGTTTGCAATAATTCTTTCTCCAGGACATTCACCAAATTACCAGCATTTACAAATATAGGTACTTATAGGTTGCAATATTTTTTCCCCATGACATTCACATAAAAGACACACACAAACTGACTAGCATTCACATAAAAGATACACACAAACTGACTAGCATTCACATAAAAGATACACACAAACTGACTAGCATTCACATAAAAGATACACACAAACTGACTAGCATTCACATAAAAGATACACACAAACTGACTAGCATTCACATAAAAGATACACACAAACTGACTAGCATTCACATAAAAGACACACACAAACTGACTAGCATTCACATAAAAGATACACACAAACTGACTAGCATTCACATAAAAGACACAAATTGAATGACTACCATTCACATAATTTTAAGACACATACAGAAGGACTTGCATTCACATGAAATGACAAACCAGATTTCCAAATTCCACTAAGTAAATAAAATGACTAGAATGAATATGTTTTCTGTTGGCAAAATAAGCAAGTATTGGTAAATATTGTTTAAAATTGAAGTTAAAAAACTATTTTATTTGATCCAATGACTGGAAAAAGTTAATAAAAGGGCAAATTTTGAAAAATTCTTTTCTGTAAAATAAAATTTATAAAATTCAGCATTAAAATTCATAGATAATAAAAGATAATTATATTTCTCATAAACAACAGGCAACAGAAGTACCTTTTCATCTAAAACAAGCATGAATAACAAATTCAACAACATGTTGGAGTGAATACAGGTCTAAATGTCTAAATGTCTGTAGAAACTTGTTCAACAACTTGGTTCTGGTTCAAAATATCTAAAAGAAATTGAAAAGTTTGAGATCTTGTTTCAGCTCCACTTTCTGACCTAGAAAATGTGTTACAACTGTTATAACAATATGTACCACAATATAATTTATCTTCTGAGCCAAATTCTTTACAGAAATTTAATTCATTCTTGAAATATTTAAGAACAACTTTAACAAGTCCTGGTTTTCAATTGAAATTGAAATAAACCTTTTGACTTTCAGATGAAGTTTCACAAATTACACAATCAAAAAGTTCTTTTCTGAATGACTAAATATATTATAATGTTTATGACACAAGGTGTCTTGAAAAATCTGATCCTTGTCTAAATATTTGTCATTTATCCAAACATTTATACTTTATATGTTGTACTTAGTTTTATTATTGAATTTTGTGCAGTTTTAGTTTTAGTTATGCTTAGCTTTCATGTAAGCTTATTATTTTTAATTCTGTTCAGCTATAATATCTGCTTTTAAATTGCTTTTAATTTCATGTTTTAGTTATTTCAGATTTCTTACCAACTTACATGTCTGTGCTTTTCTTGTAGTGCTAGCTTTGTTTTTCTTTGTTTTTAATTTATTTTTGCATGCCTTAATTATTGTTATTTATGTTGTATGTCGGTCAAAGGCTCATTGGAGCTTATATTTGTATGCTTGTTGTTTTTAACCATGCCGACTTTAGATAAAACTTATTTATTTATTTATTTATTCAGCGTCTTCTTTATCAAAAATGGCGGCTGACAGCGTCCTAAGTTACAAACCTCGTTTTGCAAATTAAAGGCGGAATGATGGCTATTTGTATATTTCGTTACACATTTGAATGATGGGTAAACCTATTTTTGACCATAGTTTTTACTGACAACCAATGGGATGCGTTTGTGTCAGTTATTCTTAGCCTCGAGAATTTCCCGCCATATATTCTTATAAGCTACAACAACAAAAACAAATACCTCAGGAAATACCTAGTTTTATACCGATATTATGTCTAATAAACACTTTCTTGGGGTTTTTTCTGCAACTTATATATTTAACCAAGATAATTCACGTTTGTTAGGAATGTATTTATTTATATTTATCTCTCATATAAGGTTTATTCTGTAATCGTCATGGTAAACAAACCTCAATACCTATTACGATTATGGGCGACACCTGGTGGGTTATTATTATCTGCCCTTGCGTAAATGTTTTTAGCCTTATGGGAGGAGTTACGGAAGCTGACGTTGCCTTCTCGACTGTAATATTTCAAATTGAACAAAGAAGAACCTCACTGATCTAGTTGTTGCCTATAATCACCAATAATAAAATCAATCAATCAACAATAACCAATGGATCAATCATACAATCGATTTCAATCTTCGGTTTAATTCGTGGTTTGTTCGAATACCGATTTATTGTATTTTTGTGAAATTTTAATACCGACATATTTATAAATTGACTATTTCAGAATTAAACCTTTTACCAGTTTGAACTGACAGATCTGAACCGTGATGCCGCCACCTAAAAAACGTGCTTCCACGAGGCCTAATCCTACACCTACAGCACCTAAGGGAGGGAAACCGAAGAAAGCCGAAGCAGCGCCACCTGCACCCGTAGTAGGTATGACACTATAATATGAGACAGGCAACCTGTTTGAAGGACGAAATCCTAAAATTTCAATAATACGATGATCCGTACACGTTAGCCTCACCGCCACCGGACGCAATTACGAACAATTTCGATGATATTGACCGTGGCATTTGATAATAATTTATAAATTTGACCAAATTGATGAAGCTGATTGCATGTTCATATTTCAGATTAAACACCAATATTCCTTTTGAATCATAGCCCATATATTATTCAATGCATTGTTACGGGTTTTAACTTGGTCTTGGAATAGATTTTCATGACCCCGTTCTAGTCACTCTGTGACCTAGATCCGGACACAATTTCGAACGACATCATAATAACCTTTCTAGTGTAAATTATTTAATGACAACTGTTAAAATTGAATGAGCATTCATTCATTTACATTCACATATCTATTTGTATATAATACACATGACATAAAAACCTTTCCTTTATTCATACCATAAATGTGTGCCAGTTTGCATTCGGAATTCCTTGGACTCTTCAATGAATAAGGTACATCACGGATTTTGACATTTTGGGATAGATCAAGGTAAGGAAAATGTATTATATTGACTGTTTTGTTTTAATTTCAATGTGTTCTACATATACATAGAACCAGGAGATCATATTCTTTCCAATTTCAGGCATAAGATAACAAAATATGCGAACCTCAATGAATTTTAGCGATAGATTCCAAGTGCAATTGTCGATCGTTTTCTGTTTACAAATATGAAAACCCGTCGTCTGCAACATTCAACAACTGCTCATGAATAATTTTCTCCCAAAACACGAGTAATTTAGCGGGGTATCTATTTATAAAAGCATTTTTTTAATTCATGTTTTGAAGGAACAATTAGGGAACATACTTTTTATTTCGTTCGTAATTGCGTCCGGTGAGGCTATTATCTTTTATGTTGAATGAATTGTGTAGCCGATTTGTTATGGCGTTCATTTTACCTACGCCGCTCTTCCATCGGTAAACTGACGAGTTATGTCCCCTGGCTCGTACCTCGGCTAGATTGAGACAGATTGAGTCAGTCTATTCCATCGGGAGTTTCGTAGAAAGAGATTTTTTTATTAGAATTTTATTAAAAGTTTATTTCGATTTTGCATAGAGTAAATAATCAAAGAATTGGGAATTTTTCATTGAAATAGATTTCTTTTGCTTTTCTAAATTATCAATTGATCTATTTTTTAAACTTCCGGTGAGCAGATTTTTAGCCATCAATATAGAAGGAAAAATCGGACAGCTTACCGTTAGAAGGACTTCGTCCTTTATTAGTTTATGTACACATAGTAAAACCTATATTATAAGACGCTCATTCTTTGAAATCGTTACTGTTTTAAATATGTGCAACTTTCTTGATGCTGAACGTAAAAGTATATCCGGTTTAGAAGGTTTGAAATATTTTTCTGATATATTTTATGAAGATTTTTTTTAAATATATTAGATCACGTGCACGTTTATAACTGTTACAGATTGACCTTAATCCATCGAACAAACCTCGTTTATTTGCTGACTTATTTTGTTTAGGGTTAATACGATTTGAATAAAAATGAAATAACTTAATTATTTTCAGTCCGGTGTTCCTTATACATATTTTTTTAATTTGTATATTGTGTTTAAATGATCACAATTTATATTATGTTGTGTATCAAAAGAAAATATATATACAGTTAAACTGCATCGGTGATGTAATGGTTAACGTGCAAGCCTCAAGTGCTGTAGATCGTGGGTTCGAGTCCAGGTCAGGTCAAACCAAAGACTATAATATTTGTATTTATTGCTTCTCCGTTAAGCACTCAACACTGAGTAAAAGCAAAGACTGGTTGGCTCGGAATCAGAACATGCAGCTGGAGACCTTTGACTCCTCCTCTACAAAATGTAATTCACCTTCCCCCTTCCCCCTTCAAACATAAAGTCCTTCATCTGCTCCTGTTTGTTTTGTAGTATCTTGTTTTCTTCTTTTTAAATATTTTAGTAATTTATTGTGATTTATTTTTTACAGTTACAGCAGCCAATGAAACGATGACACTCAAACAGGTTACTTCTATGTTGAACCCGAATCCGGAAGCAGCATGGTGCAAGTCGGGAAAGTAAGTTTGAATGAGGAAACAGCGGGTCTTGAAACAGGCCATAGTTTCTCTGCTGTGGTTTATAAACATCCCGACAGTGGTGTCGACTTGCGGGGGGTGAATCAAATACGCAATGTTTTAAAACGTACTTGGGGAATGACATGCTGCTTTCTCGTGACAATAAATGATGTGTAATTTGCTTATTTGCATATTTAAGATGACGACGACGGGACGTCTGCAATATTTCATATCTATATAGACGATATCATTCTTAATTGCATGTGTGTCATTTTTTTAACTTGAAAATGATATATTGAATCAAGCTGAATTAAATGAAATAAACATTAATGAAAATAATTAAATATTCGGTGTTCCTGGACTAAATGAAAATCCGAGACGGCGACTAATCCTTATTTCTCCTGAAGAGTCTGCAAAAATGTCTGAAATATATGAAACTGGTGGTGTGTGAAACAAAATTTAACAATAAATGACATTTGGCCACATGTGATATTTTCTGAAATTAATTTAGATTCCTCAATGATAGATTTAATTATATTGACTAACCTTATATTTCTCGCTTCTAAACTCGGGGTTCCCACATTAGATATAATATGATCATTTTTGCATGATCGCGATATCAAAGACACGTCTAAAATCGTTACAAAACAAAAAGATTTGAATTTTGACAGAAGAAAAACTTTGCAGAAATAAACAATAACTTTTAATTTTCGAATCATTGACGGACACATTGAATTTCCGTACTGTAGGCTATTATTTGACAAATCTAATAAACGATCCATCAAGCTTGAAACTGCAGTCACGTGATCAAAATCTAATTTAAATATGCTGAATCTATATGAGGAAAGTACCATCAATTTCTGGATATGCTTAAGCAGCACGTTTGTTTGGTAGGCCTAATCTTTCAACCCATCCCCCACTTTTTCTTCCTTGTCACAATCACCAAAGCATCCATCCATATGCCCATCCTTGTGTCATCTGTTGCCTGTATTTGTTATTGTTTGTAAGCTTACTCTTGTCATGAATATAGCTGGAATATTGTTCTTCTGAGCTTCATTACTTGTGCCCAATCCATTTCAGGTTTTGGTCAATAAAATAAGGTTAAACTGTTCGCTAAATACGGTATGCAGCAATCATGGGGTTAGGGGGTTATGGTGATTAACGCCACTTTCAACAATATTTCAGTAATATCGTTGCGGTCAGTTTTATTGCTGGAGGAAACCGGAGCAACTGCCGCAAGTCACTGACAAACTGCATCACATAATGTTGTATCGAGTAAACCTCCCCATGTGCGGGATTCGAACTCGCAACGTTAAGGATGATAGGCACCGATCGCATATGTAGTTGTAAATCCAACTACCATGCGATCGCGACCACGACGGCCCCTACAGAAATCAATCATTCAATGAACTAAAGTAATCATATTAGTTGAAAAGCCTTATTTCGAATAATTTTGAAATATTTTCATCGATTTTATAATTTTGAGGAAGTATTTTTCAAGAGTTTTCTAGTACCATTTTGACAATGATAACACTGACATGAATAGGCCTATGTTATAGGAGTTTGGCTTTGTAAAGTAGTGATTGATTGGTGTTTTACGCCAACTTTGAAAAGTATAATGAAATATCTCTGTATTGTACTTTCAGATGGCCATGTCTTCTAGACCCAAATACAACTGCAGGTACATTCCTTAAATACAGGAATGTAAATTATTTAGAAGCAGCTTCCCCTACAGAAATGACGGAAGAGAGAATCCGACTGGCCTTATTAGGAGGTTTAAGGTAATATAAACAATTTAGTCTCTGATACTTGTGTTTTGAACAGAAAATAAACAAAAATAAAATAAAACAAATAAACAAATAAAAACAAAAAGAAAGAAAGAAAAACAAATTTCATTGTATCAATGATGCTTCATCTTGAACGACATATATACAGCTTTCGGAAAAAGCAGAAGTTTGTTAACGTCATTACAATACTCTTAACAGGAGGTCGGAAGTTGGCGGTCATAGTTTGAAATATATCCTTTTTTGGAACAATATCCACAGTGTTACACTTAATTTTAGAAGTTCCAATAGCAGTATTGATAAAATTGTATAAATATGTCATGGATAGAAATCAACTAAACAACATTCATTATTAAATGTGGTTCAAACACTGCAATTTACGATACATAGGAATGTATGTGAAACTATTTTTTTTTTTTTAGATTTGGGAAGCCTTTAGTCATTGACATGGGTAGCATCGATATGTTCCACGTTATAACAACTCAAGTTAACAATCTACAGGTTGGGTTGATGGACAAAATATTAGACAAAAGTATCCTTCTAGAAGAAAAGTAAGTATGCAGCTGATTGTACGTATCCTTCTAGAAGAAAAGTAAGTATGCAGCTGATTGTCATATTTTAAACTAAAGGTCAAAATTAATGAACGAAGCAATACGGTATTTTGTTTTCCTCCTTTTTATTTAAAAAAAAATATTTTGGTTTCTTTTTAAATATTTTAGTAGGTTTTGTAGTATGTAGACTTAACACTGTAATATGTTGTTCACCATAAAGAAACTATCACATAGTTATAGTTCAACTTTCAATCTGTTCTACATAAGAAATTATCTAATGTTCTTGTGGCAAGTAGAATTTTGATTGGCTAAATATTTACTTCTATCATTTCAAGGAAGCCGTGCTGTGTATTTCATACGGTACAGAAAATCAATATTCGTTCTCACCTATTGCCTGTGCTGTGTATTCCATTTACATTGTAGCAGACGACACACATACGCACAGAAAATAAATAATCGTTCTCTGACTTTTTTCTAAATATACACGTATTTATGTTTTTCCTATAATGGGGACATACTTTTTAATGTTAGAACATTCAGATAAAAGTGTTATCAATCACGTATAATGTAAGGAATGTATAAAACTACCTCCATAGACTCTACTCAAGTCTTCTAGCAATTTATTTAAAATTAAATCTCCACACTTGCTCCCTATTTTCTATCGTAGTTTTAGATCTCCACACTTTCTTCCTATTTTCTATCGTAGTTTTAGATCTCCACACTTGCTCCCTATTTTCTATCGTAGTTTTAGATCTCCACACTTGCTCCCTATTTTCTATTGTAGTTTTAGATCTCCACACTTGCTCCCTATTTTCTATCGTAGTTTTAGATCTCCACCCTTGCTCCATATTTTCTATCGTAGTTTTAGATCTCCACACTTGCTCCCTATTTTCTATTGTAGTTTTAGATCTCCACACTTGCTCCCTATTTTCTATCGTAGTTTTAGATCTCCCCACTTGCTCCTTATTTTCGATCGTAGTTTTAGATCTCCACACTCTTTACCCATTTTCTATCGTAGTTTTAGATCTCCACACTTGCTCCCTGTTTTCTATCGGTGTTTTAGATCTCCACATTTGCTCCCTATTTTCTATCGTAGTTTTAGATCTCCACACTTGCTCCCTATTTTCTATCGGTGTTTTAGATCTCCACACTTGCTCGCTATTTTCTATCGGTGTTTTATATCTCCACCCTTGCTCCCTATTTTCTATCGTAGTTTGTAGTTTTAGATCTCCACACTTGCTCCCTATTTGCTATCGCTGTTTTAGATCTCAACCCTTGCTCCCTATTTTCTATCGTAGTTTGTAGTTTTAGATCTCCACACTTGCTCCCTATTTGCTATCGCTGTTTTAGATCTCAACCCTTGCTCCCTATTTACTATCGGTGTTTTAGATCTCCACCCTTGCTCCCTATTTTCTATCGGTGTTTTAGATCTCCACACTTGCTCCCTATTTTCTATCGATGTTTTAGATCTCCACACTTGCTCCCTATTTTCTATCGTAGTTTTAGATCTCCACACTTGCTCCCTATTTTCTATTGTAGTTTTAGATCTCCACATTTTCTCCCTATTTTCTATCGTAGTTTTAAATCTCCACATTTGCTCCCTATTTTCTATTGTAGTTTTAGATATCCACACTTGCTCCCTATTTTCTATCGGTGTTTTAGAACTCCACACTTGCTCCCTATTTTCTATCGGTGTTTTAGATCTCCACACTTGCTCCCTATTTTCTATCGTAGATTTAGATCTCCACACTTGCTCCCTATTTTCTATCGGTGTTTTAGATCTCCACACTTGCTCCCTGTTTTCTATTGTAGTTTTAGATCTCCACACTTTCTCCCTATTTTCTATTGTAGTTTTAGATCTCCACACTTGCTCCCTATTTTCTATCGTAGTTTTAGATCTCCACACTTGCTCCCTATTTTCTATCGGTGTTTTAGATCTCCACCATTGCTCCCTATTTTCTATCGATGTTTTAGATCTCCACCCTTGCTCCCTATTTTCTATCGTAGTTTGTAGTTTTAGATCTCCACACTTGCTCCCTATTTTCTATCGCTGTTTTAGATCTCAACCCTTGCTCCCTATTTTCTATCGGTGTTTTAGATCTCCACCCTTGCTCCCTATTTTCTATCGTAGTTTGTAGCTTTAGATCTCCACACTTGCTCCCTATTTTCTATTGGTGTTTTAGATCTCCACCCTTGCTCCCTATTTTCTATTGGTGTTTTAGATCTCCACACTTGCTCCCTATTTTCTATTGGTGTTTTAGATCTCCACACTTTCTCCTTATTTTCTATCGGTGTTTTAGATCTCCACACTTGCTCCCTATTTTCTATCGCTGTTTTAGATCTCCACCCTTGCTCCCTATTTTCTATCGTAGTTTGTAGTTTTAGATCTCCACACTTGCTCCCTATTTTCTATCGGTGTTTTAGATCTCCGCACTTGCTCCCTATTTTCTATCGTAGTTTTAGATCTCCACACTTGCTCCCTATTTTCTATCTGTGTTTTAGATCTCCACATGTTCTCCCTATTTTCTATCGGTGTTTTAGATCTCCGCACTTGCTCCCTATTTTCTATCGTAGTTTTAGATCTCCACACTTGCTCCCTATTTTGTATCGTAGTTTTAGATCTCCACACTTGCTCCCTATTTTCTATCGTAGTTTTAGATCTCCACACTTGCTCCCTATTTTCTATCTGTGTTTTAGATCTCCACATTTTCTCCCTATTTTCTATAGGTGTTTTAGATCTCCACACTTGCTCCCTATTTTCTATCGTAGTTTTTTATCTCCGCACTTGCTCCCTATTTTCTATCGTAGTTTCAGATCTCCACACTTGCTCCCTATTTTCTATCGGTGTTTTAGATCTTCACACTTTCTCCTTATTTTCTATTGGTGTTTTAGATCTTCGCACTTGCTCCCTATTTGCTATCGTAGTTTGTAGTTTTAGATCTCCACACTTGCTCCCTATTTTCTATCGTAGTTTCAGATCTCCACACTTGCTCCCTATTTTCTATCGGTGTTTTAGATCTTCGCACTTTCTCCCTATTTTCTATCGTAGTTTTAGATCTCCACATTTGCTCCCTATTTTCTATCGTGTTTTAGATCTCCACACTTGTTCCCTATTTTCTATCGGTGTTTTAGATCTCCGCACTTTCTCCTTATTTTCTATCGTAGTTTTAGATCTCCACCCTTGCTCCCTATTTGCTATCGGTGTTTTAGATCTCCACACTTGCTCCCTATTTTCTATCGTAGTTTTAGAACTCCACACTTGCTCCCTGTTTTCTATCGTAGTTTTAGATCTCCACATTTGCTCCCTATTTTCTATCGGTGTTTTAGATCTCCACACTTGCTCCCTATTTTCTATCGTAGTTTTAGATCTCCACACTTGCTCCCTATTTTCTATCGGTGTTTTAGATCTCCACACTTGCTCCCTATTTTCTATCGTAGTTTTAGATCTCCACACTTACTCCCTATTTTCTATCGTAGTTTTAGATCTCCCCACTTGCTCCATATTTTCTATCGTAGTTTTAGATCTCCATACTTGCTCCCTATTTTCTATCGTAGTTTTAGATCTCCGCACATGCTCCCTATTTTCTATCGGTTGTTTTGAACGCCGCGACTACAAAACACCGATAGAAAATAGGGAACAAGTGCGCCGAGATCTAATTTTAATTAGATTGGTCTTCTAGAAAAGTATTGAAATAATCTATGCTCAAAATAAAACACACCGTCATAAAACATAATATTATTTGTGTACAGAAATGCTGTGGAAAGCTTAAATACTCTGTTAAATACTATGAAATTTAAGAGAAGAGATCAAATGTTAAATACAAGTATAATCCGTTTTACATGTAGGGGAATACAGTTAGGTTTATGGTGTTTAAGCCACTTTCAACAATATTTCAGCTATATTGTGGCGGTCTGTTTTATTGGTGGAGGAAACCGGAGTACCT
The DNA here is from genome assembly GCA_963680875.1 of Bathymodiolus brooksi. Classification (NCBI taxonomy): domain Eukaryota; kingdom Metazoa; phylum Mollusca; class Bivalvia; order Mytilida; family Modiolidae; genus Bathymodiolus; species Bathymodiolus brooksi. The sequence goes on along the minus strand of OY804580.1, from coordinate 34,977,559 downwards.
GGGGAAAACCACCAACCTGCTTCAAGTCACTGACAAACTGTATCATATAATATTGTATCGAGTACACTTAGCATGAGCGGGATTCGAAGTCACAACGTTAGTGGTGATAGGCACTGATTACATAGGTAGTTATAAATCCAACTACCATACGATCACAACCACGATGGTCCCTTGTAAGGGAATACCATACAGCACCAACATATACTGGGATTAAATTCTTGTTTTGGGTTTATTTAAACAAAAAGTGAAAAGCCTGGACAATGGCAAATGTAACGAAGTTGTTTCGATCAGTTTAACATAACGCCAGGAAATAACGATGAAAGCCAATAATGTCCGAAAATATGATCACGTTCCCCTATAAAGGGAAATAGTGGATGCCCAACTTTATGATCCCCAAAAATTAATTTTCTTCACATAATTTTTGTATGTATTTTTGTATTATAACACCCCCCCTCCCCTTTCACAGAGTCGAATAAAAAAAAAGAATTCGCCACCGTATGCCATCAAATATTTGGTGCGTTGTGTTCTGTTTTTTCCTCTAAATTGGCTCTAATTATTTCTTTCATTCATTTCAGCTTTAAGACGTTAGTGAAATCTTCAGATGAGGATGATTATAGACCAGATAAATTCACAGGGGGTATGGCGGACCAGTTTGTGTTCATCCTGTTGTCGTCACGAGATGTTCCTCCACCAAACGCTTCAGATAAATTCTACTATATTCTACTTGAATAAAACATTGCTCAAATATGATTGAGATAGTGTGCCGCTTCCATGTTAAAAATTCAGATTTTTCTAAATTTCTGCCAACAAAAAGAGGGGAGGGTGTTGGGAAAAAACATAGTTTTGCTCACTCACTATTCAAAGTGGCGTGAGCCCTCAGCTCTTACACCCTTACATGTCGTTATATTAACAATACATTAGAGTCTTACTATGGATTCTTGATTATGTCCTTTCAAGTGACTATCTGATTATGACTTTCAGTGATTACTTGATTCTCCTTTCATTTCCTATACGTGGATTATCTGATTATCATGTCTTCTTCAGTGATTACTTGATTACCATTGAATTTCATATGTACGGATTATGTGTTTATCATGTCTTTTTCAGTGATTACTGGATTATCGCTTAATTTCATATGTACGGATTATGTGATGATCATGTCTTTTTCAGTGATTACTTGATTACCACTTAATTTCATATGTACGGATTATGTGATGATCATGTATTTTTCAGTGATTACTTGATTACCACTTAATTTCAAATTCATGGATTATCTGATGATCATGTCTCCTTCAGTGATTACTTGATTACCGCTTAGTTGCATATTCATGGTTATCTAAATATGTCCGTCAAGAAACTATAGGATTCGATATTACTGCTTCAGCTATGGTTAGATATATTTGTGATGAGTAAATAATAAATTATTAAATTTTAAAACAAACAATAATTCTAGAAAATTATTACCTCTAATTGACATGAAATCCTTGTTGTGTTCATTTTCTCTGTAAAGTATTTATTTCAATTTTACATTTTATTTGCTATATCATGTCGAGAACACGTTAATTTTCAAGGAGATGATGATGAGGTCCACTTTGTTCTAGACCAACACGCTGAGTCGGATTTTAATAGTGCTAGCTCACTGACACAACAATCTGCGGGTAGACATGTCGGTCCACTCGGACACATTATCCTAATTCCGAGCCAACTAGTCTTTGCTCTTACTCCTTAATGATGCGTGCTTAGCGGAGAAGCATCAAATACAAATTTCAAACTCTTTGGTTTGACCCGACCGCGGGGCTCGAACATACGATCTACCGCACTCAAGGCGAGCACGCTAACCATTACACCACCGACGCGGTTACCTTTTGTATTACTAAGTTAAAGTATTGTGTTAATACTATTAAAAAAACAATAGTTTATGTCCATTGTATATTGTTTCATTTGCTTGATATGTCGCGAAGGGTGGCAATCTACTCGATTGTTTCATTTGCTTGATATTTCGTGAAGGGTGGCAATCTACTCGATTGTTTCATTTGTTTGATATGTCGCGAAGGGTGGCAATCTACTCGATTGTTTCATTTGCTTGATATGTCGTGAAGGGTGGCAATCTACTCGATTGTTTTATTTGCTTGATATGTCGCGAAGGGTGGCAATCTACTCGATTGTTTCATTTGTTTGATATGTCACGAAGAGTGGCAATCTACTCGATTGTTTCATTTGTTTGATATGTCGCCAAGGGTGGCAATCTACTCGATTGTTTCATTTGTTTGATATGTCACGAAGGGTGGCAATCTACTCGATTGTTTCATTTGTTTGATATGTCGCCAAGGGTGGCAATCTACTCGATTGTTTCATTTGCTTGATATGTCGCGAAGGGTGGCAATCTACTCGATTGTTTCATTTGTTTGATATGTCACGAAGGGTGGCAATCTACTCGATTATTTAATTTGCTTGATATGTCGCGAAGGGTGGCAATCTACTCGATTGTTTTATTTGCTTGATATGTCACGAAGGGTGGCAATCTACTCGATTGTTTTATTTGTTTGATATGTCACGAAGGGTGGCAATCTACTCGATTGTTTCATTTGTTTGATATGTCACGAAGGGTGACAATCTACTCAATTGTTTCATTTGCTTGATATGTCGCGAAGGGTGGCAATCTACTCGATTGTTTCATTTGTTTGATATGTCACGAAGGGTGGCAATCTACTCGATTGTTTTATTTGTTTGATATGTCGCGAAGGGTGGCAATCTACTCGATTGTTTCATTTGTTTGATATGTCGCGAAGGGTGGCAATCTACTCGATTGTTTCATTTGTTTGATATGTCGCAAAGGGTGACAATCTACTCGATTGTTTCATTTGCTTGATATGTCGAGAAGGGGGGCAATCTACTCGATTGTTTCATTTGTTTGATATGTCACGAAGGGTGGCAATCTACTCGATTGTTTCATTTGTTTGATATATCACGAAGTGTGGCAATCTACTCGATTGTTTAATTTGCTTGATATGTCGCGAAGGGTGGCAATCTACTCGATTGTTTCATTTGTTTGATATGTCACGAAGGGTGGCAATCTACTCGATTGTTTCATTTGCTTGATATGTCGCGAAGGGTGGCAATCTACTCGATTGTTTAATTTGCTTGATATGTCGAGAAGGGTGGCAATCTACTCGATTGTTTAATTTGCTTGAAATGTTGCGAATGGTGGCAATCTACTCGATTGTTTCATTTGTTTGATTTGTCACGAAGGGTGACAATTTACTCGATTGTTTCATTTGCTTGATATGTCGCGAAGGGTGGCAATCTACTTGATTGTTTCATTTGCTTGATATGTCGCGAAGGGTGGCAATCTACTCGATTGTTTCATTTGTTTGATATGTCATGAAGGGTGGCAATCTACTCGATTGTTTCATTTGTTTGATATGTCACGAAGGGTGGCAATCTACTCGATTGTTTCATTTGTTTGATATGTCACGAAGGGTGGCAATCTACTCGATTGTTTCATTTGCTTGATATGTCGTGAAGGGTGGCAATCTACTCGATTGTTTCATTTGTTTGATATGTCACGAAGGGTGGCAATCTACTCAATTGTTTAATTTTCTTGATATGTCGCGAAGGGTGGCAATCTACTCGATTGTTTAATTTGCTTGATATGTCGCGAAGGGTGGCAATCTACTCGATTGTTTAATTTGCTTGATATGTCGCGAAGGGTGGCAATCTACTCGATTGTTTTATTTGTTTGATATGTCACGAAGGGTGGCAATCTACTCGATTGTTTCATTTGTTTGATATGTCACGAAGGGTGACAATCTACTCGATTGTTTCATTTGCTTGATATGTCGCGAAGGGTGGCAATCTACTCGATTGTTTTATTTGTTTGATATGTCACGAAGGGTGGCAATCTACTCGATTTTTTTATTTGTTTGATATGTCGCGAAGGGTGGCAATCTACTCGATTGTTTCATTTGTTTGATATGTCGCGAAGGGTGGCAATCTACTCGATTGTTTCATTTGTTTGATATGTCGCGAAGGGTGACAATCTACTCGATTGTTTCATTTGCTTGATATGTCGAGAAGGGGGCAATCTACTCGATTGTTTCATTTGTTTGATATGTCACAAAGGGTGGCAATCTACTCGATTGTTTCATTTGTTTGATATGTCACGAAGGGTGGCAATCTACTCGATTGTTTCATTTGCTTGATATGTCGCGAAGGGTGGCAATCTACTCGATTGTTTCATTTATTTGATATGTCACGAAGGGTGGCAATCTACTCGATTGTTTCATTTGCTTGATATGTCGTGAAGATTGGCAATCTACTCGATTGTTTAATTTGCTTGATATGTCGCAAAGGGTGGCAATCTACTCGATTGTTTAATTTGTTTGATATGTCACGAAGGGTGGCAATCTACTCGATTGTTTCATTTGTTTGATATGTCACGAAGGGTGGCAATCTACTCGATTGTTTCATTTGTTTGATATGTCACGAAGGGTGGCAATCTACTCGATTGTTTCATTTGCTTGATATGTCATGAAGGGTGGCAATCTACTCGATTGTTTCATTTGTTTGATATGTCACGAAGGGTGGCAATCTACTCGATTGTTTCATTTGTTTGATATGTCACGAAGGGTGGCAATCTACTCGATTGTTTCATTTGCTTGATATGTCGCGAAGGGTGGCAATCTACTCGATTTTTTCATTTGTTTGATATGTCACGAAGGGTGGCAATCTACTCGATTGTTTAATTTGCTTGATATGTCGCGAAGGGTGGCAATCTACTCGATTGTTTAATTTGTTTGATATGTCACGAAGGGTGGCAATCTACTCGATTGTTTCATTTGTTTGATATGTCACGAAGGGTGGCAATCTACTCGATTGTTTCATTTGCTTGATATGTCGCGAAGGGTGGCAATCTACTCGATTGTTTCATTTGTTTGATATGTCACGAAGGGTGGCAATCTACTCGATTGTTTCATTTGCTTGATATGTCGCAAAGGGTGGCAATCTACTCGATTGTTTCATTTGTTTGATATGTCACGAAGGGTGGCAACCTACTCGATTGTTTCATTTGCTTGATATGTCGCGAAGGGTGGCAATCTACTCGATTGTTTCATTTGTTTGATATGTCACGAAGGGTGGCAATCTACTCGATTGTTTCATTTGCTTGATATGTCGCGAAGGGTGGCAATCTACTCGATTGTTTAATTTGCTTGATATGTCGCGAAGGGTGGCAATCTACTCGATTGTTTAATTTGCTTGATATGTTGCGAAGGGTGGCAATCTACTCGATTGTTTTATTTGTTTGATTTGTCACGAAGGATGACAATCTACTCGATTGTTTCATTTGCTTGATATGTCGTGAAGGGTGGCAATCTACTCCATTGTTTCATTTGCTTGATATGTCGCGAAGGGTGGCAATCTACTCGATTGTTTCATTTGTTTGATATGTCATGAAGGGTGGCAATCTACTCGATTGTTTCATTTGTTTGATATATCACGAAGGGTGGCAATCTACTCGATTGTTTCATTTGTTTGATATGTCACGAAGGGTGGCAATCTACTCGATTGTTTCATTTGCTTGATATGTCGCAAAGGGTGGCAATCTACTCGATTGTTTCATTTGTTTGATATGTCACGAAGGGTGGCAATCTACTCGATTGTTTAATTTTCTTGATATGTCGCGAAGGGTGGCAATCTACTCGATTGTTTCATTTGCTTGATATGTCGCGAAGGGTGGCAATCTACTCGATTGTTTAATTTGCTTGATATGTCGCGAAGGGTGGCAATCTACTCGATTGTTTAATTTGCTTGATATGTCGCGAAGGGTGGCAATCTACTCGATTGTTTTATTTGCTTGATATGTCACGAAGGGTGGCAATTTACTCGATTGTTTTATTTGTTTGATATGTCACGAAGGGTGGCAATCTACTCGATTGTTTCATTTGTTTGATATGTCACGAAGGGTGACCATCTACTCGATTGTTTCATTTGCTTGATATGTCGCGAAGGGTGGCAATCTACTCAATTGTTTCATTTGTTTGATATGTCACGAAGGGTGGCAATCTACTCGATTGTTTTATTTGTTTGATATGTCGCGAAGGGTGGCAATCTACTCGATTGTTTCATTTGTTTGATATGTCGCGAAGGGTGGCAATCTACTCGATTGTTTCATTTGTTTGATATGTCGCGAAGGGTGACAATCTACTCGATTGTTTCATTTGCTTGATATGTCGAGAAGGGGGGCAATCTACTCGATTGTTTCATTTGTTTGATATGTCACGAAGGGTGGCAATCTACTCGATTGTTTCATTTGTTTGATATGTCACGAAGGGTGGCAATCTACTTGATTGTTTCATTTGCTTGATATGTCGCGAAGGGTGGCAATCTACTCGATTGTTTCATTTGTTTGATATGTCATGAAGGGTGGCAATCTACTCGATTGTTTCATTTGCTTGATATGTCGCGAAGGGTGGCAATCTACTCGATTGTTTAATTTGCTTGATATGTCGCGAAGGGTGGCAATCTACTCGATTGTTTAATTTGCTTGATATGTTGCGAAGGGTGGCAATCTACTCGATTGTTTCATTTGTTTGATTTGTCACGAAGGGTGACAATCTACTCGATTGTTTCATTTGCTTGATATGTCGCGAAGGGTGGCAATCTACTCGATTGTTTCATTTGTTTGATATGTCACGAAGGGTGGCAATCTACTCGATTGTTTCATTTGCTTGATATGTCGCAAAGGGTGGCAATCTACTCGATTGTTTCATTTTCTTGATATGTCACGAAGGGTGGCAATCTACTCGATTGTTTCATTTGCTTGATATGTCGCGAAGGGTGGCAATCTACTCGATTGTTTAATTTGCTTGATATGTCGCGAAGGGTGGCAATCTACTCGATTGTTTAATTTGCTTGATATGTTGCGAAGGGTGGCAATCTACTCGATTGTTTTATTCGTTTGATTTGTCACGAAGGGTGACAATCTACTCGATTGTTTCATTTGCTTGATATGTCGTGAAGGGTGGCAATCTACTCCATTGTTTCATTTGCTTGATATGTCGCGAAGGGTGGCAATCTACTCGATTGTTTCATTTGTTTGATATGTCATGAAGGGTGGCAATCTACTCGATTGTTTCATTTGTTTGATATATCACGAAGGGTGGCAATCTACTCGATTGTTTCATTTGTTTGATATGTCACGAAGGGTGGCAATCTACTCGATTGTTTCATTTGCTTGATATGTCGCAAAGGGTGGCAATCTACTCGATTGTTTCATTTGTTTGATATGTCACGAAGGGTGGCAATCTACTCGATTGTTTAATTTTCTTGATATGTCGCGAAGGTTGGCAATCTACTCGATTGTTTAATTTGCTTGATATGTCGCGAAGGGTGGCAATCTACTCGATTGTTTAATTTGCTTGATATGTCACGAAGGGTGGCAATCTACTCGATTGTTTAATTTGCTTGATATGTCGCGAAGGGTGGCAATCTACTCGATTGTTTTATTTGCTTGATATGTCACGAAGGGTGGCAATTTACTCGATTGTTTTATTTGTTTGATATGTCACGAAGGGTGGCAATCTACTCGATTGTTTCATTTGTTTGATATGTCACGAAGGGTGACCATCTACTCGATTGTTTCATTTGCTTGATATGTCGCGAAGGGTGGCAATCTACTCGATTGTTTCATTTGTTTGATATGTCACGAAGGGTGGCAATCTACTCGATTGTTTTATTTGTTTGATATGTCGCGAAGGGTGGCAATCTACTCGATTGTTTCATTTGTTTGATATGTCGCGAAGGGTGGCAATCTACTCGATTGTTTCATTTGTTTGATATGTCGCGAAGGGTGACAATCTACTCGATTGTTTCATTTGCTTGATATGTCGAGAAGGGGGGCAATCTACTCGATTGTTTCATTTGTTTGATATGTCACGAAGGGTGGCAATCTACTCGATTGTTTCATTTGTTTGATATGTCACGAAGGGTGGCAATCTACTTGATTGTTTCATTTGCTTGATATGTCGCGAAGGGTGGCAATCTACTCGATTGTTTCATTTGTTTGATATGTCACGAAGGGTGGCAATCTACTCGATTGTTTCATTTGCTTGATATGTCGCGAAGGGTGGCAATCTACTCGATTGTTTAATTTGCTTGATATGTCGCGAAGGGTGGCAATCTACTCGATTGTTTAATTTGCTTGATATGTTGCGAAGGGTGGCAATCTACTCGATTGTTTCATTTGTTTGATTTGTCACGAAGGGTGACAATCTACTCGATTGTTTCATTTGCTTGATATGTCGCGAAGGGTGGCAATCTACTCGATTGTTTCATTTGCTTGATAAGTCACGAAGGGTGGCAATCTACTCGATTGTTTCATTTGTTTGATATGTCATGAAGGGTGGCAATCTACTCGATTGTTTCATTTGTTTGATATGTCACGAAGGGTGGCAATCTACTCGATTGTTTCATTTGTTTGATATGTCACGAAGGGTGGCAATCTACTCGATTGTTTCATTTGCTTGATATGTCGTGAAGGGTGGCAATCTACTCGATTGTTTCATTTGTTTGATATGTCACGAAGGGTGGCAATCTACTCGATTGTTTAATTTTCTTGATATGTCGCGAAGGGTGGCAATCTACTCGATTGTTTAATTTGCTTGATATGTCGCGAAGGGTGGCAATCTACTCGATTGTTTAATTTGCTTGATATGTCGCGAAGGGTGGCAATCTACTCGATTGTTTTATTTGCTTGATATGTCACAAAGGGTGACAATCTACTCGATTGTTTCATTTGTTTGATATGTCACGAAGGGTGGCAATCTACTCGATTGTTTCATTTGTTTGATATGTCGCGAAGGGTGGCAATCTACTCGATTGTTTCATTTGTTTGATATGTCACGAAGGGTGACAATCTACTCGATTGTTTCATTTGCTTGATATGTCACGAAGGGTGGCAATCTACTCGGTTGTTTCATTTGTTTGATATGTCACGAAGGGTGGCAATCTACTCGATTGTTTCATTTGCTTGATATGTCGCGAAGGGTGGCAATCTACTCGATTGTTTAATTTGCTTGATATGTCACGAAGGGTGGCAATCTACTCGATTGTTTCATTTGTTTGATATGTCATGAAGGGTGGCAATCTACTCGATTGTTTCATTTGTTTGATATGTCACGAAGGGTGACAATCTACTCGATTGTTTAATTTGCTTGATATGTCGCGAAGGGTGGCAATCTACTCGATTGTTTTATTTGCTTGATATGTCACGAAGGGTGACAATCTACTCGATTGTTTCATTTGTTTGATATGTCACGAAGGATGGCAATCTACTCGATTGTTTCATTTGTTTGATATATCAAGAAGGGTGGCAATCTACTCGATTGTTTCATTTGCTTGATATGTCGTGAAGGGTGGCAATCTACTCGATTGTTTCATTTGTTTGATATGTCTCGAAGGGTGGCAATCTACTCGATTGCTTCATTTGTTTGATGTCACGAAGGGTGGCAATCTACTCGATTGTTTTATTTGCTTGATATGTCACGAAGGGTGGCAATCTACTCGATTGTTTCATTTGTTTGATATGTCACGAAAGGTGGCAATCTACTCGATTGTTTCATTTGTTTGATATGTCACGAAGGGTGGCAATCTACTCGATTGTTTCATTTGCTTGATATGTCATGAAGGGTGGCAATCTACTTGATTGTTTCATTTGTTTGATATGTCACGAAGGGTGGCAATCTACTCGATTGCTTCATTTGTTTGATTTCACGAAGGGTGGCAATCTACTCGATTGTTTCATTTGTTTGATATGTCACGAAGGGTGGCAATCTACTCGATTGTTTCATTTGTTTGATATGTCGCGAAGGGTGGCATTTTACTCACATGTGAAAAAAAATACTTTCATGACCACATTATTTCACTAACAGGATAGGTTTCGTTCATAAAACTAGCTTAACCCCGCCACTTTTTATTAAAGTGTTTGCACCAATCCAGGTAAGTGAGCGATCATGTACAGTGGTATCAATTTTGCCTCTGATTTTGGAACTGTTTGGACAGATTTATTTTCATTGTAATGTCTATTGATATACATTCTGTAGATTATCTTAAAGGATAGTTTATGGTGATTCCTTTGGTTATATTGACTTTTATCCTGCAATGACAGCATTTACCGACCAATATAGCCTGCCTAATATTTTTTTTGATATTGGTCAGTTATAAATAGAACATTTTTTGATATTGGTCAGTTATAAATAGAACATACAAATGTAAAACGGGGCACATCGGGGGATATTGTTTTCAAATACATACACAAAATTATTTCAAATACTTTTATCATCGTCCAGTAAACGTTTATTTACGATTTAAAATTGCAGGATAAATACAATACATGTGCACTGTCGAAGCATATAGGTAAATATGTGTATTCGGCGCGAAACGCGGGAAAAGGCTCGGCGTAGCCTCGCCTTTTCCCGCGTTTCTAAGCCTCATACACATATTACCCATATGCTTCGACAGTGCACATGTATTGTATATTTCTACTTCTTTTTTTTTTTATTTCTTTTAATTCTTCATCTTCATCTTGACCAGTACAATTTTCAGATTTCTGCCGTCTTCTGTACATCTTTGCTTTTTGGAAGCAAAATAAGATAAAAACTGTTTTAATACAATTAAACCTTGTGATATGGAAATAATGGGGGGAAAAAACTTGCGTGTGTGGTCGGTAGCTAAAGGGCAAACCGTATTGTTGGAGGTAATGGCTTGCGTGCTTGCCGAGAGCGAGTAGATCGTGGTTTCGAGCCCCGGTCGAATCTGAGCAAAGGCTATGCAATCGGTATTTGCTGTTTCTCTGATAACCACACAACATTCAGAAGTAAGAGCAAAGATCCAATTAAGTGTGTTGATCAAGTTCAAAGCGGAAAACATCATCATCTCATTGAAATATAACATGTTCTCGCTATGATATAGCTGAAAAATTACTTATTTTGGCGTTAAACTCGCCCACTTACCCCAAAAGGGGAATTGTAGACTTACACCAATGACAATATCCTTATTAGCAGAATTTTATACTTTACAAACACAAGATTATAGAAAAACAGATATACACTTGTACGTAATATACGACATGACCCATATTCACATTCTAAATACAACTGAATTATGGTATATACAATGTACATATTATGTCTGGAAAAACCGCCAAGCACTACTGTTTCAAATTCCCGTACATCAGAAACTGTTTTTATGTTATGGTGATGTATCCCCAACATGTTTATGGGTTCCGGGTCCGTTCACCCTAATTCACGTTCGCCCTATTACCTGTTCGCCCTAATACACGTTCGCCCTGGGTCCGTCCTTCCGAGTGGCTCAATGAGTTAGGTAGTTGGATTACCTAACAACTCATACAAGCCTATCACCAAAACGGCGTGAGTTCGCGCCCGGCTTTGTAAATTACAAAAAGTGTGCACTCGACTCGCAGCCGCAAGTGATCAAGTTTACCAGTTACTTGCCCATGGTCGGTGGTTCTCTCCGGGTACTCCGACTTCTTCCACCACTAAAACTGGTCACCATGATATAGCTGAAATATTGCTGAAAGGGGCGTTAAACACCAAATTTGTTTTCCTAAAAGTGTGTCTGTTCGCCCTGATAATCAACAAAGTGTTTATATATATATATAAATAAATGAAGTATGATTGATATTTAATGATATATAGAAAATAAACTGAGAAATGTTAAATATGGTGCATGCTAAAAAGTGTATATTCGAAATAGTGAGTAAAGTTTGTCAAAACGCACAAGAGATCAAAGGACAAAAGTTGCGAAGTAAATGATTATTTTATGTTTGCAATTTGTTTTACTAAAACCAAGCTTACATCAATTAATTGTGATGATGAAATCAACACTCATTAATTTCAATTAACAATTTCAAACAAGATGTACCTAATAATTGATTGAAAAGAACTTAATTAATTTCCAAAAAAACTCGTATTTTTTAATTAATGCTTTTCTATATCATTACTTTTTTAGTTTAAATCAAAATTGACATTATCTTCATTAAAATACTTTTTAATTATCAGGGCGAACCACTTTTAGGGCGAACGAACCTTGGGTGAAAGGACCCAGGGCGAATGTGTAATTAGGGCGAACGGACCATGTTTATGTAAGTTCAAAGCGTAATGTGGCTCATAAGTAATTAAGTTTTGTAAAATATATTGAACAGATATATCATGTTTGGGAGGCCGGGTATTTGCGAAAAATACCAATCATTTAGTCTCTTTCCTGTAAAGAAAGTGACGTCATAATTGTCCACTATTTGCAAAATATCAGAAAATTTACTATTTGATGGTAAATTGTTTTAAAAAATCGTTGGAGTATCGGATCGTCCACAGCCCATAGAATAATGGCATGCACAACGATCATACTAATGCATATTCATACATAAGCCCAAATAAAGAAACTAAATAAAGTGTTCCCTGTGCACAAGATATTCTGTTTCATATAAAAAAAAAATATTAGCGACATCTATCGTAAATCTAGTTACTATGTTCGTATTGCCAGAGGACTGCACAAATCAATATTAGGGACAACTCAGATTCAAATTATACAGAAAGCGAGATAACTAAAATTATTCCAAAGGTAAATTTCCCTTTAATTAACATGAAGCAACATCACATCAGACCCAGCTTATGGTGTATACATATCACAGCTGATACGGTGTTACATACTCATTTTCCCCCCATACTCAGTTTTCTCCCCGGAAAAATGAGTATATACTCAGTTTTCCCCCCGGAAAAATGAGTATATACTGAGATTTCCCCCCGGAAAAATGAGTATATACTGAATTTTCCCCCCGGAAATCCAAGTATGTGTTAACACATACTCATTTTTCCCCTCATACTAGTTTTTCCCCTCTCCTATTTTAATAGGGTTTTTCTTGTGTACACTTATATTCATGTATATGGTGGAAGACATAATAGTTAAATGTGGACGAAAGAGGGTATCAACAATGATGATAATAATAACTAAGGCAAGCATGAACATGGAGTGAGAACGGATAAGGAGGTAGGAGGAAAGGATGGGAAAAACACTTTAGTGATAAAGCGATCTTCCTTAGTGCAAGTGAGAAAAACTCAAGTTTGCTAAGTGCTGGAAGGCACAGCTGACAGGTATGAGGAAGAGGGCAGGAAGGAAGGAATATAAAGAGAAGGATAGAGAGGACGGAGGGAGAATGGCAAAAACACGATGGAGAGGAAGGAGAGATACTAGAGGTATAAATAAGGAGGATGACGGGGAGGAATTAGGGAGGGAGTCAATATGGAAAAGGATGGAGATAGTGAGGAGGATAATGATGAGGAAGTAGTGAAACAGGTAGTGAAGAGGAGATTTGAAGGAAGAGGATAGAAAGGACGAAGTAAATGAGGAGGAGAGAAATAGTGAAGAGGAGGTAATAAGGAGGATGATGATGACGACGGAGCAGAAAAGAATACGGAGAAGGTAATTAGGAAGAGTTAAATAAGGAGGATGGAGACGGAAGAAAGACAGAGGTAATGAGGTGGATGATAATATTACAGGAAAGAGAAGAGAGGTAATGAGGTGGCGAATTGAAAGGAATGAAGGATGGAGAGGTGGTGAGGATGACTGGGAGGAAGGAGGGAGAGAGGTAGTGAGGATGACTGAGAGGAAGGAGGGAGAGAGGTAGTGAGGATGACTGAGAGGAAGGAGGGAGAGAGGTAGTGAGAAGAGGAGAGCAAGGAGGGAGATAAGTAGAGAAGAGGAAGGAGGGAGGGAGGTAGTGAGGAGGAGGATGGAGAAGAAGGAGAGAGAGAGGCAGTGAGGAAGAGGATGGAGAGGAAGGGTGAGAAAGGTAGTGAGGAGGACGACTACTTTAATAAATTTCCCCCGACAATGCCTTCAGTGGTTCTTGAAAATCGATTAATCAGAATGTTCAAAGTCTCCTATCGATCTGCACCAAAGAAACAACACTTGTGTAGTACCTCATAGTGAACACCCTCAAAGTTAAATTGGTTAAATTATGTTCAGTGGTTCTCAATGAGATTACGAAAATGTAATTCATAGGTTTTCAAAGCAATTTTGACCTTCGCTGTCGACCATTTTGAATTTCCGATCGGCATAAAAACCATTATCACCTGTAAAGGACTCTGAAATTTCAAGACAATGTTTACAACCATAATATGCAGGTCAGGTTCAATTGCAGCCAGATCCCATATACGGCTTGGAAGTTAGGCCCACTTAGCTGAAAGCGGAGAACTCCGTGTCCTCAGACACATTCTTCTTTTATTCATCTTTTAACGAATCGGCATGAAAAGTAACAACACTTGCGAAGGACATAATAGTGAACACCTCTGCCAAGTGTGGTTAAATTCTGTTCAGTGTTTTCCAAGTAGACCATGAAAATGTTGCTTTACATATGGTTTCAAAGCAAACTTTGACCTCCGCTGGCAACGATTTTGAATTTCCGATGGGCTCAAAAAGTAACAAGACCTGTCAAGGACCTTAAAATGAACATACAAATCACGTTTCCATACCATCGCTTCAGTGTTTCTTGAAAAAAGATTATTGAAAAACTAACAATGTTTCCAAGGTCTCCTGATGACCATTTGTTGACGAATCGGAAAAAATCCCTCATCCGATCTAAACAAACACTAGATCCCTCAGTACAATTTCTAGTCAATATGCAAACCACAGATAAATTCAATGCAGACGAACAATTACGCATTGGTTGACCATATGCGAACGCTAATTGATTTCAAATCCGATACGACAATTATAACGGATTTAAATTCGATTTAATGATTCAGTTTCAATCCGGAATACGTGTGAATATGGTATTATAGTGCTACCACTTTCGGTAGATCAATCAAAAAAGATGGAGACAAACGCATTTATCAAGATGGCTCAATTTTATAATAATTTGATCATGAAACGAAGCAAAAAATAGTTGTGCTGATATAGTAGAGGGGGTTAGGAGGGGGTCTGACCCCGAAACCCCGAACTAAAAAACTTGAAATCCCCTTAGTCCCGAACTAAAAAACTTGAAATCCAGAAGTCCCAAATATAATAAAATTTCAATCCCGAATCCCGAAACGGTCAATCCCGAATTCTCGAGCTTAAAAAAACACCATCCCGGAGTCCTGAAAAGGGTCCTTCCCCCCTCATAGTAGTAGTTTAATTTAGAGAATACTGTTACCGTTTAGTTCATTATTTGAAATGAACATAATATGATAAATTGGTATAATTATGTTCGGTAAAACAAATCCACACTCTTGACAGCAGAACTAATAATTGTATAGTTCATAGTTATGCGTCATTGATGGACACTGCCATTCTATAGTTACTGATCTTTATTTAAAATGATCGATCACAAACAAACAAGCTACCACAAAATAGTTTGTTTAGTTTAAAGCTAATTATGTTGTGTCTCGGTGTACTGTAAACAGTTGAAATTCTTAAGAATAAATTAACATACAACCACTGGCGAATCCAGGGGGGTTCCGGTGGTCGGTATATACCTTCAGTATATACTCAGATTTCCCCCCTAAAAATCAGGGGGGAAGATGAGTATATACTGATCTTTCCGGGGGGGAAAATGAGTATATACTGATCTTTCCGGGGGAAAAACTAGTATATACTCATTTTTCCGGGGGGAAGAATGAGTAGGGGGAAAAATGAGTATGTAACAACGGTACTCTAAAGAGTCCGTTTTTTTCCTATCTATTTCTAGAAAGAGAACTAAAAAGCTACTCAAACAGGGATTTCTGATTGTGATGCTGAAGTTCTTTCTCCAAAATTATAGTCGCCATCACGAATTGGTTGAACGATACGGAGTATCTATCTATTAGATAACCGGAGATATTTTCCCTTTGCCATTGAATTATTTCATTTCGTATGATTCTGCTATTAATATACATGCGTTTATGCTTGGTAATTAAGATGAATTGCATGTATACATGATGGGTAGATTGCTCTATGTCTTATGTAAATTGTTTTCTAATTGTTCCATCTTGTTGTTGGAGAGGATTTGTATAGGCATAGCCTGTTATCCAATCCTATTGATTTATCAATAAAATATTTGAAATGAAAAAAACAGAAATGAAAAGAATTATTTCAACTCTCTTACTCGATTAGGACCATTTACTAGATTGTCACTCTGCACCACCGCGGCTGACACTAGTGAAGCAAAAACTGTTTACCCTATTATGAGAACCTGGGTTCATCCCCGACTGTTGATTGGCGCTAGTGTTGCTTTTGTCTGTGTTTATATGTTTGAAAATTGTTTCTCTCTCTCTCTCTCTCTCTCTCTCTCTCTCTCTCTCTCTCTCTTGTTACTATGGATTTTTCGCCGGTTTTCTATTGACCTGTGGCTTTTGACGGTGAGTCAGCTTAGCTGGAAAATCTCTTTAAATAAAATATACAAATAAATCAAGTAGATAAGCAAGTAAACATGTTCACGAACGATGTCTAACATGCCGCTCTTAAGGGCGAGTTGTGCATTTGATACGTCATGCGTAACCAGAGATCGTCGAAATCGTTCACAAACAATGTCTAGCATGCCGCATTTAAGGGCGAGTTGTGCATTTGATACGTCATGCGTAACCAGTGATTGTCGAAATCGTTCATGAACAATGTTTAGCATGCCGCTCTTAAGGGCGAGTTGTGTATTTGATACGTCATGCGTAACCAGAGATCGTCGCAATCGTTCATGAACAATGTCTAGCATGCCGCTCTTAAGGGCGAGTTGTGCATTTGATACGTCATGCGTAACCAGAGATCGTCGAAATCGTTCACAAACAATGTCTAACATGCCGCTCTTAAGGGCGAGTTGTGCATTTGATACGTCATGCGTAACCAGTGATCGTCCCAATCGAACGGATGGTTGCATTTCCGAAAATCTATGTCTTATCTTTACACCCCGGAGTCCATTGAAAACTTCCAAGCAACTTCTTCATCACACCAATATATCTATATATTATTCTTGTACATTTGTACCTTCATGTATACATTTAGGAAATGAATAAATTGGACTTTTTTAATCTTTCCATTCTGCCAAATAATGATTTAGCTAATGAATTCTGAGTGTTCCATCCATCACGAGTGGGGGGGGGGGGGGGGGTCACGTTACTTTGGAATTATACCATATATTGGGGGGAGGGGGTTTGTTTATGTTTTTGTTTTCTTTATTCTTTTTATGTTTTTGTTTGTTTTTGTTTGTTTGTTTTTTTTCTTTCTTTTAATAATTCCCTATGATGAACTGGTCGTACATTTGTACCTAAATCTGAATTCAGGAAACTTTAATCATATTTGAGTTCTAACAATTAAAACAGAAAACAACATTCTTGATAATCTGCACATTTTGGTGAAAAAAAAGAGTCGAGGACATTTTAAAAGTACTACATCGCCACGATATAACTGAAATATTGTTGAAAGTGGCGCTAAACACCATAAACCAAACCTAAAAGTTCTACATTTACAATGTCAATATATAGGTGTATTTCATTTTATAACACTAGGTTGATTTCCAATTAAAAATGTAAACACACATATATAAACATTATATGTACTTATATTATGATAGGGACAATGATAACTGTCTGTAAGCCTGTACCTTCTCAGTCAAATTGAAAGAAAAAATACAGTGTTATTTATATATGTTTCCCTTGAAATATACATGTACATACATATAATTATTATTAAGGTTTGTTAATTTGTATTGTGTTCGATGACAATCCAGATTTTGGATTTTAAATCAATAAAATCTTTGACTGTGACTTTGACTTGATGAGGTCACATATGTTTGAGGTTTTTACCTGTATTTCTGTGACCATTCATACTTTACTGTAAGAATGGGATAACAAAAAATCGATTGTGAAATATTCAATTAATTTCTTAAAAACAAATTAGTAAACATTGTTATATTAATACTCCACTATAGTAAACAAAGATAAACTTAGCACGTATTAAAGATTTACGTCAATCATACAGAGTATATTTAAATTCTAGAATAAAAGGGGGTTTTATCTATTCTTACATATTTATAAGCCACGAATTTCCAATACGTTGGTGTTAAATGCCCTCTATCTATATAAAGTGATCGATAAAAACTTCGGAAATAGACAGGTTTTGTCGATTGAGAAAGGTCGTGGTTTAATTTTCAGTTCAAAAACCAGGACTTGTAGTCAATAATTCATAACAGAAAAATCAAAGCAGAAAGCTATTCACATTCCAAGGTATACACCAAGTCAGGCTAAGAGATCGTTCATCATATATTCATGTAAGTTTATAACTTTATTTTAATGTTGAATTATATTCATAATGTATTAATCTTTAGATTTGGTGAAACCTAATCTAAAGGTAATTTTTAGTTATTTATTTTCTATTTTTATTTTTGCAAACTTTGTCGTCCTTGAACGAAATTGGTAAATGGCGAGCGATAACATGAAGTTCTAATTATATATGTGCTATATTTTAATGTTCTATGTGTGTGTTTTCTGGACCCCCACCCCCTTTTTTTTCCAAATAAAAAAATCTGATAATTACCTGCATAATAATTCAAAATCTTTCTTTATACAATTACACCCTATGTTTACAGTAATAGACTTCGTACTACATTTTCAATAGTTTTACGTGTTAAAACAAAAAAATATTGCAGGAAGGACTGATGAGTTCCCCAAAAATTATAAAAAGGCGAACTAAAACAATAATAAAAAAAACGTTAAAAGTAAACATTTGGAAATGTTCGAGTCTTAAACGTGTATTATAGGATTAAATTACACCCTACTGTAATATTTTTAAATGGGGTGATACATAATCACAATTGCAAAATTTAACAACGCCACGATATAGCTGAAATACTGCTAAAGTTGATGTTACGAACCAATCAATCAATACTTTAAAATTTGAAATGTCCGTATTTTGTTTTTTCAGTAAAAAAAAAGTATATATTTGTTTTCGGTTTGCTAACCCTTCTATGTACATGATGTACGTGATCGCTGTTGTTCTACTAAAAAATCATCATAGATTTTATTAACATTATACTAGTTAAGAGAAGTAATAACTTAATGTAATTAACAATAACACGAAACATGGACATGAGATATTAATTGATTAAATTAACTTAATGGTGCATATCTTTGTTGTAAATTACTTGTAGTAATCCTGCGTTGTTCTATAAGTAAAACTCTACAAAGACATTTTTTTACTTGCACTTTTGTGCAATTTGAAATCCCATTGTAGTGAAACTGTATAAGTATGTTGATCTTGCATATACACGTATCGTGTTACTCACTGGTACGGTTAGGTTAAAGTTTGTCAGTGACTTGCGACAGGTCGGTGGTTTTCTTCTGGTCCTCTGGTTTCCTCCACCAATAAAACTGACCGCCACGATATAGCTGAAATATTGTTGAAAGTGGTGTTAAACACCATCAAACAAACAAACAAACAAACATAGAAAAAAACATGTAAACACTACGGTGTGAATAAGCTGGCTTTTCATATATATTCATTTTTATTTCAGAATTTGAAATTTGTTACGCAAACATACAACAATGCCACCAAAGAAACCAGTAACAAAAACAACAACAAAGCCAGCAGCCAAAACAACTACAACCAAGTCAACGGCGACAAAAACAACAGGAAAACCTGCAAACAAAGCAGGAAGTAAAACACCGGCAGCTACGAACAAGGCAACAGCAACTAAAGAACCAGAGAAAAAAGAGGAACCTGCGGCCCCAGCAGCTCCCGTCGGTAAGGAAATTTATACGATAAGTTTAAGAAATGGATTTGAGTGAAATCGCATACATGTGTGATGATTCTAAATGACGTCTTACAGTTCATTGTAACACTTATCAAGGGTTTGTTCGACTTGTAATCCCATCATCATCTCATTGAAAATTAACTTGTTCTCGCCATGATATAACTGAAAAATTGCTGAATTGGCGTTAAGCAACAATCACTCACTCAATCACTCGACTTGTAATCTGATAAAGGACTTTTTATATCTTAAATGAATAAAAGAACGACATTCACACAATTTGACCTAGCAGATGGTCAAATCAAGTGGAAATGCATGCAATGCACTGTATATATCTAAACGACGTATATTTATTGCAAAGTAAAGTTTCAAAAATTATGGATGGGTTTTAAACGTTATTATCCACAATTTTGAAGTCATATCACTGTGACCAGTGAGAAAGAAGAAAAGCCAGATAAACTCGCCAACCTAAGTCACTGACAAATTTAACATTACAATTAAGGTTGGTGCAGTGCCGGATTTGCCTATAGGCTTGATAGGCTGGTGCCTAGGCCCTCAAATTCTAGGGGCCTCCATCCAAAGTGTATAATATATTTGACACTGCCATAGGCCTTTCTTACATACATGCATGATGTCATTACGCACTGTACATAGTCTCTAAGCAAATTTTCCTTAAATTTCCTTTCACAGAACTACTTTACACTCCATTTCAGAATTGCATGATTTTAAGCACTTGTCATCACACTGGGCTTTCTTTAATTATATATGTGAATCATATTACAACCTGTATACGATCTCCACGACCGATTTAAATATGAAATTACCACTTAAAAAGAAAATTGATTACATACATTTTTAAAGTATTTTATATCTGTAATACAAACATGTTTTATATTTTCATCGTAATTATTACTTCTATTTATGGTCAAGGATATGTTTGATCTACAGAACTGAAACGTGTACCATCTCGGTATTTGATAACACGATTAAAGCTGTTTTTAGAAATCTAAATAGTCTCCATTTCACGTAGATAATTACCTTCTCGTTACCAAACGATTTGTGATTTGTAAATATTGACGAATGTGGTCACCAGCAATTCATATACGACAGACATTTTCCTACACATTTTTTTGCAGAAAGTTATTCCAATGAAATACAGATATTAAAAACTTTTAGCGGCGACGTGTTTCATTATAGCATGTACCAGCATCCTTTGAAAATGCACAAAAATGATAATAACTAAGCGCGTTTCTTTGATCAATTATTTTGGACAGATTCAATTTGATGCAACTCAAATCCTGTGAAGAAATATCTCCTGGGTTGACAAAGAGCAGCTAATCGAGGATATCCTTATGACGAATTTCACTTGTTTCGTTCGTCAAGTACACGAGGGGAGTCGCTCTTGTTTAAAAATTAGCTAGTTCATTGTCAAGTGCACTTTTTATTGTTCATGTCGATAAAAATTACAAAAATGTACATGTAGCGACATTAAGATAAAGTACAGCAGTCAAAAAAACTTATATGGCGCTAATAATCTTATTTCTGGTATTATTTAGTTTAATTTCTTCTCTTTGCAGTAAATGAAAATATGCCCATCAAGCAGTTAGGGGGAGTATTAGTCCCTGATCCTGGACTCAACTGGTGTAAGTCGGGAAAGTAAGTATTGTCCTTCTACAGACTATTTAAAATTGTATTTGTGATTTGATTTGATTTTTTGTGGTTAACACCACTTTCAACAATATTTCAGCTATATCATGGCGACCAGTTTTAGTGGTGGAAGAAGCATACCAGGAGAGAACCACCGACCATGGGATATAAACTTGTAAACTTTATCACTTGCGCCTGCGAGTCGAGTGCACACTTTTTTTTTGTAATTCATAAAGCTGGGCACGAACCCAGGCCGTATTGGTGATAGGCTTGTATGAGTTGTTAGGTAATCCAACTACCTAACTCATTGAGCCACCCGGGCCCTAAATTGCATTTGTAAACATCAGCTTTAATCTAAAATCTTTTTAGTACGAGTGATACCCTATGCTAATATACATTCTTGATTTTTCTAACATGTTACAAGGAATAGACGATTTTGTACGCAATTTTTGCTTTTCTGTAGGAAAATTATCGCGTGTCATCTAGAACAGACACAAGGCGAAAATTTTGACAATGCCATCGATTATCTCCCCTTTTCTTGGTAGCAAATCAAAATATACACAGGTAGACTCTGCCACATTACCATCTTCTTAACATTAGTGTTCGCTAACTTACATTTTGTTGAAATACTGTTCACTTGACGTTACACATCAACGAGGAACCAATTGAACCCGATATATACCAAAGGGAGATAATCACCAAGTCTGCTTTATTCTATTGTGAGTTACTATCCCACTTTTTTAGGGACCACCGCATCGGTGGTGTATTGGTTAGCATCGAGTGCGGTAGATCGTTTGGTTCGAGTCCCCGGTCGAGTCAAACAAAAGACTATAACATTGTTATTTGTTGTTTCTCCGCTCAGCACACAACATTGTGTGGCTCGGAATGAGAATAATGTGTGTGAGTTGATCGACATGTCTACCCGAAGACTGTTGCTTCAGTGTGCTAGCACTATACAATCCAACTAGGCATGCTGGTTTAGTAGAAAGTGGATATCATCATCATATCATCGAATGTAATCTTTTCTCATTATGATATATCTTAACAATTGCCCATTTGGCGTTAAACAACATTTTAGAGTCGTTGCAGCACCTTGTGTGTTGATATACTTGGATATTACTATAACTGATAGTGGCAGTTTGAACATGTCAAAGTTAGAACCTCGAGACGCTTGTGTTAACCTTAGTTTTTGCATTTATTTTTAGGCCCTCGAAAACACAGTTAATTACAGCTTTGATGGGTTTTTTTTATGGGTTTATGGTGTTTAGCGCCACTTTCAACAATATTTCAGTTATATCATTGCGGTCAGTTTTATTTGTGGAGGAAACCGGAGTACCCGGAGAAACCCACCGACCTGCCTTCAAGTCACTGACAAACTTTATACGTAATGTTGTACACCTCGCCCTGAGCGGGATTCGAACCAACAACATAGTGGTGACAGACACCGATTGCATATAGGTAGTTGTAAATTCAACCACCATGCAATCAACCCTTTATAATCCACTGAAGCTAATTACAATTGCGTATTGTATCGTTGCCTTATATTAGGAAAGCTTTTCCTTTTTATTTTTTTTCTGAATAAGATATTATTTAAATGAACATTTATTTTTATTTTTTTCAGATGGCCTTGTCTTCTAGACCCCACCACGACAGCAAGTACATTCCTACGATACCGGGATACAAATTATCTTCAGGCAGTTTCCCCGAATGATATGGATTCGGAACGCATTCGCTTAGCATTATTAGGTGGTCTAAGGTATGTATGTAATTCAGACTTTTTACTAAACTATTAAACCAAAGAGTTTTCATTTAAGCAAATTTTCGACTGTCAGTTTAACAGAAATAGCATTTTCAGACAGTGTGTTTATTAGCTGTTAGGTATATGACTGGAAAGGATCCTACTTATCGGGACGCGAATTCGCGTCAGTAGCGTTAGGCTCGTGGTTAGATACAAACGACATTAGCCGCTCGGATACTCAGGCTCCTTAGTACTTATTTATTGCGCAAAAGTAATATGAAGTAAAAGTGTTACTAAAAGAAATAGTCAACAATTTTGGCAAAACAATGTACTGTAAAGGTATTATTTTTCACTGATTGTAATTTTAGGGGCTGTCGTGACTGATCGCATGATAGTTTGATTTACAACTACCTATGCAATCAGAGCCTTTAACCACTAACGTTATGAGTTCGAAGACAGCCCGGGCGAGGTGTCCTCGATACTACATTATGTGATAGAGTTTGTCAGGGTAGAAAAAAAATAGTTTCGCTATTTTCGATATCAGTAAGAAACTTCGAAAAGCAATAACAAAAAAACTGTCCACAAATAACTATAATCAAACTTGTATTAAGAGGTCACATCTGGGACAAAGAAAAAGTGGCCTTATAAGACAGGTGACCTCTTAAAAGAGGTTCAATTCATATAACATTGTCTATGTCAGGACAAGAAAATGTTACCTTGAAATACATGGCTGCTTAATAGAGGTGACTGCATGGGCAGTTTTGTCTGTATTTCAAATTGATATTGTTTTTGTAGGTACGGAAAACCAATGGTAATTGACTTAGGAGAAATTGACAGATTTGATATGGTCACAACACAAGTAAATAAAGTACAGGACGGTTTAATGGATAAAATTCTAGACAAAAGTGTCCTAACTGAAGAAGTGTAAGTTACTATGTACTTAGGAACCGATTTTTTAACGTTTAGGGGTATTTTTTTCTCCGGCCCAGAACATTTGGTATTCAAACCAAAGAGAAATCTGAAGGGCCGTCCTGGTCGTGATAGTATGGTAGTTGAATTTACAACTACATTGGCAATCAGTGTCTATCACCACTACAAATGTGAGTTTGAATCCCGCTCATGACGAGGTGCACTCGATACAATTTTATGTGATAAAGTTTGTCAGTGACTTGTGACTGGTCGCAGGTTTTCTCCGTGTTTCCTCCACCAATAATACAGACTGTAATGATATAACTGAAATATTGTTGAAAGTGGCGTTAAACACCATAACCCTATAACCCAAAACTCGGATTTCTCTGAACATGAAACATTGGGTATTTTTCTTCAAATTTAGCCATTTCTTATTGAAAGTGCAGGGTTAGATTATATATTTTTTGCATCTTTCGGATCAAGATATTTTATATAAAATTTAGTGACAGAAAGGTAAAATGATCGTTTCAAAAAATCCCTTGTTTTTTAAAGTCTAGATTGATTTCTGTGTATGGTCAAACGAAAAATGAATCTAGTTAATAATATAAACATGTTCTGTTTGATAAAATTAGTAAAAATATAGCTAAACTTTTGTTAGCTTGATTTATTAAATTTGAAAGAAATAAACGTTCTCTTCAGTTTATAGTCACATTTTACACTAATCAAAGTATTAGAAGTTCTTTACATCTTTTCTTCTATATGATCTACTAATATCTAATGACAATCGGAAGAAAAGTAGAGAGCTTCCGAGTATAAAGGTGAATTTACCTAGCGCGACCTAATCCGAATAATCCAGTCGTTATATTACGCTCCCGCTGGTCGCTACATCATCCAGCGATAGTGCCGATAGAGGGCGCAGTATTATTCGAGTTAAGCGTGACCCGATATCGATTGTGCTCATTATCGTCTAATACACAATTTAACAACATCCTGCATGGGGTTATGGCACGTAACATTTCGATGAGTGTCCAATCGTATACAAGACAGTTTAATATATCAACCAATCAGGCAATAGCTCTGAACATGTGTTCGTTTTTTTTTTAATACTTCAAGAATTGACAGGCTCGTTGTTTATTGGTTGGTTAAAAATCTAACCCCTGGCATGACCCTATGGGATGTCTACGATGTTAGTATAGATATCAAAAGATCCAACAAGTATTAAATTTGAATAATATTGACAAATTTAAAAGTTCAAACCAATATCTAATTTTTAATTGAGTTGAGTTTCTTCATGAAAAAAACAAAGAATTTCATTATTACTTATCACGTGTGTTTCCTATTCATTTTACAGATTTAAAACTTTAGTACGAGATTCAGATGGTGATGAATACAAACCGGACAAGTTCACAGGAGGAATGGCGGACAAATTCGTCTTTATCGTCATAATGACTGCTGAAGTGCCGCCACCGGATGCAGGAACAAACATGTTTTTTATTCTTGTTCAGTAGCAATTCTATGATCTGAAATGTAGAACGTTTTTAACCTTTACTATATTTTTGTTTTAAGTTAATTTTGTCAATTGTCCTTTTTATAATTGTTTTATATCATTTAGCAATACAATGTTTTATTTCTTTTACTAGTGTTTTGTATATTCACTGCATAAAGGGGGGGGGGGGGGGGGGGGGGGGTGGCTCAATGAGTTAGGTAGTTGGATTACCTAGCAACTCATACAAACCTATCACCAGTACGGTGTGAGTTCGCGTCCGACATTATAAATTACATAAAAGGGTGCACTCGACTCGCAGCCGCAAGTGATAAAGCTTACCAGTTGCCCATGGTCGGTGGTTCTCTCCGGGTACTCTGGCTTCTTGAACCACTAAAGCTGGTCACCACGATATAGCTGAAATATTGCTGAAAATGGCACTAACACACCAAAAATCAAAAATCAAGTAAAAAGGGGGGTATGGTGTTTAATGCCACTAACAACAATATTTAAGTTATATCGTTGCGGTCAGTTTTATTGTTGGAGGTCATCGGAGTATTCGGAAAGAAAACCACCGACATGTTACAAGTCACTGACAAAGTTTATCACAAAATGTGGTATAGAGTATACCCCACCTGCGTCGGATTCGAATTCCCATCTGTAGTGGTGCTAGGTACTGATTGCTAGTTGTAAATCTAGCTACTATACGATCACGACCACGACGACCATCTAAGAATGGGTGACGGGGTTAAAACTAATACCGGTTAAGTGAAAAAAACTACACTAAGTTTCATTAGTGAGAAAATTACGAAAATAATAACTTTCAGCAAATTTCATCTATATTGTGGTTACCAGAGTTGATGGAGGGAGGCGTTGCACAATTATGACGAACTAACATGTAAAATTCCCGGTCCTGTGTAGGTGTCGGGGGAACTTCACTTGAGGAGGGTATCGGGGAGTGAGACCAACGTTAGCCTTATGGTCACAAGTTAATGACATATACCACTCAGCCTCCCAGTCCCCCTAGAATTTTGCAAATTAAGGTATTTATTATTCGTGATTATTATACTTCTTGTCGTCGTTAATTCGCGGCTTATTACGTTCCGATGCTTTCCACAGTCGAGTGGAGAACATCTGAGCGTAATCCGTCGTGGGATATGGAAAGTGGAGAGTCAGTTAAAATAGTAATTATATGGTTTATATTGACTTTTATGTAGTTATAAGCCCTTATAAATGCACGTTATTGTATAAATATGTGAATATAATTCTTTTATTCTAGGCAATACCGAGTTTGTTCGTAAAATAATAATTATTAAAATATTTTACGGCGAGTTTCCAAACTAGATTTAAAATGATTGGAAAATTCGATTTTTTTAATACTAAGCTGCCATCGCGTGTCTGCATTAATAGCTTTAACCATTTCATCTACAAGTAATTATTGTGACAAATCGTTAACAAGGAACGACAACTCTACTTCCGTTGTACTATTCAAACTTAATCGTATCTAACTACTAGTAATGAACGGTTTTAGTTTAAACATATTTTTATTTGCTAAATATAACAAATAGGGATCGGACACAAGTTTTTCCAACTTATGAAGTCTTCTCCCGATGAAGTCTTCTCCCGAACGGTAATAGCTTCCCCTAAAGTCTAACAGTTTCTTTAACGCAACACTTCACCTTACTGCACGCGATATCAAATATTGATTAAGTTCTATATGTATTCAATGTGTTTATGGAATATATTTCAAAAAAGTTTTCCTAATGAAACTAATTTCCAACTGTATTCGTTGCTCCATATTCTTGGCCTTTCCCTGTAATTTTAGAAACACGAATTCGATTTATTACAAAAATTTGCAATTTAATATTTTCTGTACAACACAACATCAAAAGCAAGAGAACATTGTTTACGTTTGTGTTTGCAGTGGTCAGGTGAAAACTTCGAAATCTTTTTCTCATTAGAGTTTTAATGTGTGTGGACTATTGTCCAGTGGGATAGTATCATAAAATATAGGTTGACGTGTTGGTCTAGTTCAAAGCAGACACCATCATCTTACGAAAAAGTTGGGTTTTTTTGCCATTACATACATGTATTTGCAAATATTTCATGCTTTGTGTTAAGCAACCACCACTCACTTACTCATAAAATACATGTATGTTGGTTACTAGTCCAAACTACCTCTGAGTTTATTAGGGAGTCTTGGATACAGCTTGGAAATAGAAACTTATATATTTGACAACGGACATTGGGACTATGACAACAGAGCTTGGTCTCAACAATACGAACTTATAGCAAACTTTGGACATATACTTGTGAAGTTACGTAATAAACGCCTGTTCATGAACCCGAGTCTTGTCGATCATGGGTTTTATCGAGTACGTAACAAGGTAACACCAGAGCAAAGTTCTACTCGAGTACTGTGTTTGACCCAGATCTCCCAATCATTAAAACCGCATCGGTGATGTAATGGTTAGCGTGATACCATCGAGTGTGGTAGGTCATGAGTTCCAGTCCCGATCGGGTCAAACCTGGTATGTGTTGCTTCACCGGTAAGTACGCAGCATTAATGAAAGGTTGGTATGCTGGGTATCAGGATTATGTGTCCTGGTGAAACAACAAGTCTAACATAAATCTATAACCGTGGACTGTTTATTCAATGAACTAACAATATAAAGATCCAAATAAGCGTCTTGATATACAGTCAAACCTGTCCATGCAGTCACCTGTCTTAAAAGGTCACCTTTTTCTTGTCCTGTCATAGAAAATATCATAAGAATCAAACCTCTTTTAACAGGTCACCTTTCTGATCAGGCCACATTTTCTTTGTCCCATAGATGACCTCTTAATACAGGTTTGACTGTACATATATTACAAAATGGACATCACTATCATCTCATAAAATGTAACTTGTTCTCGCCAAGATATAGCTGAAAAATGAAACAATCACTCACTCGCTCATTCACTCACTACAAATAATCTATAGTCAAACCTGCCTTAAAGGACACCTCTATAATCAATGTATTTAAAAGGCAATCTCACTTTTCCAATTTAATGAATAGTGCATATACTTTTAACCTGTATATAAAGAACAACTACTCACAAATGACCACTTATTCAAGTTACTTTCAGTGGCCTTTATATACAGGTTGGACTGTATTTAACATGTTCAACCATATGGTTTCATTCACAACTAGCCTAAACCAGGTTGCCATTAAATAGCTGACATGTTCTGTTTTGAAATTAAACCAGATACATTATTTGTAGATCGAAGTCCGTATCGCCATCATTATTTGTGCTAATTTCTTTAACCAGCGAACAATCATTTTGATAATAGACTTGTGATCGGCCGATTGTTTTGAAAGAAGTATTGATCTTGGTCATTTCCTTAGTAAATCAATAGTTTGATCTGAGGTTGTAGTAAGATAATATCTTTTAATTATTCTTTTTCTGTTACAAGTACGGATTGTTGTTCATATAATGTATACTTCATTAAGATCAATGGAAGGA
Organism: Bathymodiolus brooksi; assembly: GCA_963680875.1. Taxonomy (NCBI): domain Eukaryota; kingdom Metazoa; phylum Mollusca; class Bivalvia; order Mytilida; family Modiolidae; genus Bathymodiolus; species Bathymodiolus brooksi. The sequence continues at coordinate 34,948,507 of OY804580.1, read as the reverse complement.
ACATTTAAGTGTTGTAATTAGAAAATACACTAAAAATACGTCACGACAAGAAGAAATGGATTGTATCCATGTTTCTTATAATGGGCAAATATGTTTTCGTTGCAAAGAAACAAAAAGTGAAATTTGATCCGGAGGAATGTGCAGATGTGTGTGTAGAGTTAAAGTTTAGTTATGGTGTTTAGCGCCACTTTCAACATTGTATTTCAGTTATATCGTGGCGGTCAGGGGTGGAGGAAACTGTTGTACTCGGAGAAAACCACCAACCAGTCGCAAGTCACTGACAAACTTTATCACACATTGTTGTATGAAGTACACCTCACCATGAGTGGGATTCGAACTAAAAAATGTAGTGGTGATACCCACTGATTGCATAAATAGCTGTCAATCCAACTACAAAACGATGACGACCACGCCGGCCCCTGCTGTAGGTGTAGGAAAGAGACATAACAATAGATTTGCATGTTGAGGGTCAGGCCAGCATTAGTAACTGATTTCCAGAAAACCCACTGATCAGCTATAAAACAAACAATTGTTTATCTACTGACGAAAAAAGATACTTACTACATAAATTATGCGGAGTGGCTGTTCGTCCGGCCATTGCATTGTCAATATGGTACAAAAATGAGGCATCAGCCATCAACTATAAAACTAACATTCTAAATGCCTATACTTTGTTCAAGATTTTGATGACGTTTTTTAACCTCTGGAGTCTCAGGACGACCATTAATTTCTTTTAATGTTAAACTTAATTAAATCTAATAACAGTATGAATTGTGACTTTTGTTTCCTTTAAGGTGGTACCATACACTTCAGGTAAAAATTGATCTGCTCGTTTAATTTTCTTATTTTTTTGGCAGTGTGTTTGAATATATCCACTGTAACAAATATCAAAATTTTAACAAATTCCAACCAACAGACTCAGAGCTATAAATTCACTAGCCACATAGCAGCTTTTCTCTCTGTGGTTTTGATCACCGAGATGCTTGAAATCTGCATACAAACATCATATGATCAAAACGTTCAACTGATTTTAAAGAGTTATCTCCCTGTAGTGTATGGTACCACCTTAAGCTAAATTAATTATGTACAACAACAGACTATGTATTGTTTGATGGTACTCAGATAACAACAAATACTCATCCTCCCAAACAAATGTACACACACAAATAAAAGAACAAATAAAAGAACGGAAAAAAGAAAAAAACAATTCTCGAAAATGAAATTTACACACAAAAAAAAAGATTGCCATAATTGAAAATGAACACAAAAAGAAAATTAAGAATACAATGAAAGATGTCTATTGGTTGCCAATGTTCAGGGATTTCAATATTTATAGAGAATAACAGTACTTCAAGTTCACTATTTACAAGGGGTACTTTTGATTAAATTTGAACATTTTTCATGAATATCTTATGCAACAGATAAGGAGGTATCAATTACCATTTTAAATGGGTAAAAGTACCTGGTACTGCCCAATACTGAAAGACCTGAATGCTTATAAGGTCGCATGTGAAAGATTTTCTTTTTAGTTGAATACATTTTGCATGTGCAGTTATATATGTTTTATCCTTTGTTCATAATTAATTTGTCCTCTGAAAATATAGATACTAGTATCAATAGGGGTTGGGTACTACTATCCCGGTTTACTCCGCCACATATTCTTCCTGTTCCAAACCAGAACCTATATTTCTTGGTCGTTCTGTTGTTGTCATTTCTGTGCTTAGGAAGTTTAGTTCGTGCGTTTGTGGTTTGTTATTGCCTAACTTTTTATTTGCGGGGCGGTCGTGGTTCTGATCGTGTGTTAGTTGGTCCATGGATTTACAACTACATGTGCAATCAGTGCCGATCACCACTAAAGTTGCTAGTTCAAACCCCGCCCGGGCGAGGTTTACTCAATAGAATATTACGTGGTAAAGTTTGTCAGTGACGTACGACAGGTCGGTGGTTTTATGTTTTCTCCAGGTACTACGGTTTCCTCCGCCAATAAAACTGACCGCCATGATATAGCTAGAATATTGTGGAAAGTGGTGTTAAACACCATAACCCTAACCCTTTATTTGCAATCGACTAATTTTTAAATCACGTAGATTATTTATTTGTAAATGTTAACTTCAAAATATACAAGTCTGTTTCTGGCATACATGTAACCAACAAGTTCTATAAAACAATAACAATTAAATTATGAACATGATTATTTTGAATGTGGATCCGTTAACAAATACTGAGTATACCTATATACATGCATAATAAAGTAAGTGCTTCAGATCATTTCAGATGTATTTGGTCAACAAAACGACTCAATATTGATGATAGAGTTGTCTCTCTTTAAGCAAGAAATGCGTAATATTTCTAATATCTTGTTAATCCGAACTTGTAAAAAGCCTTTCGAAAAACTCGCTGAATTTTTTTTTTTTTTTTTTCGAAACTACAAAAATGTTTTCACAAAAAAATGACAAAATACAGATTTTTCAAATATGAAATCTAAATATCCTTACAATCATTTGTATATATGACACAAAATGCATTTTTCTTTAAGGAAAATAACCCAGTGACGATTCAAAATTAGTTCCAGCCGTATGTAACTGATTATTCGATTCGTCCTTTATATTAACTTTTGAAAACATGTTTGCGTAGTCATGTTCCATCTTAACGCCATGTTTGTCAACAACCATTTTACCACCAGATTTTTGTGGTTCATACTCGTATAATGACGAAGGCCTTGTTAATTCCACTTGCTCTTTTTCTTTGAATTTTTCTAATTGTTCACCGTATGTCCATGGTTTTCCGTAGTCTGCGGGCGGTGCACTATTTCGTTTTGATAGTTGTTCACTTTGATATCTCGGACTTTCTGTTTCCGGTCTAACGTTCCACCTATCTTCAGCCTGAATTTCCTTTTTTTCCCGGAAATTACGTCCTTTTTCTTCGAACTGAAGGACATCTGGCGGCGGATTATTACCAAATTGTCTTTCCGGTTCACGATAATATCGATCATTTTGTCCATCATACCCATCAGAATGTATGTTTCTTCTCGCGGCGTAGTCCTCCTTTCTTAGCATTGCATTATCGTAAGGATCTTCATCGTCATTTGTGTAATAATTTTCTAAGTTCCCTATGATATCTCTTCGTGGGCTTTTGGGAGACTCTAATTTTGGCACAAAACCAGTAGGTAATACTTTAATACCAGCTACCAAATGAGGTGGTACTTTCGCAACAGGCTTTTTGTTTTGTTGTTCTTGTCTGCTTTCTAAATTTGAAACAGATGATACTGGTCCTGACGGAAAAACACGTGGTTGTAAAGGAAGTTCTCGCGCAGGAAATTCACGTGATGCACGTAGAGAAAGTGGACTATCGGGTGATCGATGGTTTAGTCTAGGGGACCTTGGTTCCGGTGATAAGGCTCGAATGGGTTTTGGTGCTGTTGCTGGTGGGTCGCGTGGTTGATTGCGAACAGGCGACATTGACCTTGGAATTCTTATGAGACCTTCTTCTCTGTTTTGTAATCGTCCGCGTTCCTGTTGATACGGTCCGTCGTATCTTTCATTTCTGACAGCGCCGACATCTAGTTCCCCTGATTGCTGGCGGAAGTGAGTGTTTGCTTGAATGTCGCGTCTATCGTTACCGCCGCCGTATCCACCTTCTCCTGACCGCTGTCGTTCGTGGTGAACTTCACTAGAATGTCTATTAATTTGAGCATATATCAGTTGAGGACCTCCATATCCTTCATTGTAATCTCTCCTTTCACTTCGGTTTTCAGAACTGTGTCCTGAATTTGATTTTCTTTCCTCCTCATCATTCACGATATTTCCTAAGTACTGATCAATTACTTCACCCGGGTCCTCGTTATAGCGTCTGTCTGAATGTCGTAAAAAATTATTTGGTTTACCTCCTTTATAAATACCGTATGGTCCATGTTCCGTTTGAATCAGATCAGGTTTTTGTCCTTGAGATGGAGGTCTATATTGATAACGAGATCCATGATCTTCCGGGACCTCTGAACCCATCCGTTTGTAGTCAATAGGAACAGTGAAATAAGCGGACATTATTTTGTAAGCGTCACTGTCATTTTCAGTCACAAAACCATGGCAATCTAGAGATCTTATTCCAACTTGTCTACGCATGACGCACGTAATTATGACAGGATGTTCCATTTTTGCTAAATTATTATGTTTCTTTTCCATTGGAGAAAACAGTTTGTCATATCCTTGGTTTAATGTCCTTGTCTCGTCAATAGGCAAAAATGCACAATGATATTTTTTATCATTCCCTTTGTTAGCTGTAAAGCGAACTGCCTCGAAAAAGTTAATGGAACTCCTTTCGTAAAAATAATTTTGGGTATGGCCCGGTTGGTCAGTCGGAAAAATAACCAATATTCCTTCTGGGTTAACTTTCAACCAAACTGGTTGCGACTTTTTACCTTTCCCGGATTTCCGGTATTGAATATATTTTTCATAAAGAGGTTTTTGTATTGATCCCAAACCGGATGTTGTTGTTTTTGAAAGAATATTACTTCCAAGACACTCCACACTAATTTGTGCTTCAACCATGTTCGAGTACAATAGGGGACACAATCGAGGCAAAGGCGTCAAAGTCACATCAGGTCCTGAAAATAGAAATACAAAGTTATAGTTTTTATATAGGTTGTCAAGAGTGTTTCTGTTGTTATCAAGAGTGTTTCTCTTGTATGCTTTGTTTTTTGTCGTGATGGTCGTGATCGTATGGTAGTTGGATTTACAACTATCTATGCAATCAGTGCCTATCACCACAATTAAAGATGTGAGTTCGAATCACGCTCATGGCGAGATGTACTCGATACAGCTTTATGTGATCAAGTTTGTCAGTGACATACGACAGGTCGGTGGTTTTCTCCGGGTACTCCGACGTCCTCCACCAATACAACTGACCTCCACGATATAACTAAAATATTGTTGAAAGTGGTGTTAAGCAACATAACCCTATACCTAACTCTTGATTTGTGTTGTGAATGTCCGAAATGTGAACATTGAAAATACGCAACGTTTTGGTATTGTAATTCACGCGGAAAAACTGATCAAATGTTCATAAAAAAACATTTTGTAACCCACAGCGAAAAAAACACTGGCATATTTATATATCCCGTGATTCTCTCGGAGATCAAATGTAAGTAATGGTAATGAAGATTATCCCAACAGAAAAATGTAAAACGCATGAGCGGAACCAAGAGCCGCATTCCTGAAAATACTAACGTTTTGAAATTCATTTGGAATATTACATTATCTTAAGTAAAAGGAAAACATATCCATTCGGAATAATCATTAACTGAGGTAGTTCTCACTGGTCGGACTTCGGCTGATTCCGTACCTGATTCGATCTTGATTAAGGTCACGGAATCATACGAGGTTTGGCGATTGAGATAGTCCAAGAACTTTTAGAAAGTCAGAATCAAATACAATTTCACTTATATTCCACTGACACACACGACCAAAGAACAAAAGAACTAAAAAAAAAATTCAGCGTTTGTTGTTTTTATCATTAGAATGATATACGTGTGTAGACAATATCCACACAATGTGGTGTATAAACTGAGTTGACGTTTAAGAATTTAAACACACTAACACATGTTTAACCTAACAGCTACACACACTTCATGTGCATATATTTATTTAATAGACGTTCCTACGGTCTTTTCAAAAGGTATTTAAATAACCAGATGACACAAAGTCATTCTAAAGTTCTTAAAAAAAAGTAATATATTATTTCAATTCGAGACCATACTATTGTCCTCCAAAAATTGTTTGCGTCAATTCAAGACTGAATTTCACATAAAATATATTTCACTGTGTAAATAACACATTTGTATAGCACCTAACAATCTTCTCGAGTAGTGTTTTAAAAGAGATTAAGATTGATCAAGAACAAGACACATGATAGACGAGAGATAACATTAGATCTATAGTGTTCGTTTTAAATGGAGTAAGTATCGTGGTGGCTATCTCAATATCGTATTTAGAGACCAGCTGTTTTCTTTGTTAACGGAAGGTTTGGTTTATGATGTTTAAAGCCACTTTCAACAATATTTCAGCTATATCGTGGCGGTCAGTTTTATTGGTGGATGAAACCGGAGGACCCGGAGAAAAAAACCGAAAGTCACTGTCAAGCTATCACATAATGTGGTATCGATTACACCTCGCCATGAACGGGGTTCGAACTCACAACTTTAGTGGTGATATGACTGATTGCACAGGTAGGTGTAAATCCAACTACCATTCCATCATGACCACGACGGCCCCTCTAACAGAAGGTGGCTGGAATTTCTTTTATTTCATCGTCAATTTCTTTTACTGTATCGTCGACGCGTATTCTTTTTTTCAAAAGATTAATAATTAACCATCACGATATAACTAACATATTATTGAAAGTTGCGTTAAACACCAAAAACTCTAAACCTTAACCCTCAAAATAATAAAAGGGCTTGTACATAGGGAAAGGATTGATATTATTTTAAAGCAGTAGACAATTTTATTTTGCCAGACAGAAGAAAACAAATTTTGTTCTCAAAAACATCCCAGTCGCACCTCCCATAACAAACTGGCTGGTACATTATGCATTCCATATTTTGTAAGAGAAGAAAATGCGGTTTACATGTCTTTTAAAATCAGGACTATGGTGCTTAATTTAAATTAGAGCCCAGATCCAACCAAAAAATAATCTATTTCCGTCCCAATATACGTATTTTGACAACTGTGTCATTTCTATCTTTTTGAAGTACAATCGAGGTTGTATATATCATAAGGGATTTTCTTATTTGACGGTTGGAATGTGTGAAATTTCGAGTCGATTTTTTTTCTCTCAAGATTATCAAAAGAAATATAGAGACAAAAAGGGTGGATATTGAAACAGTAGAACATGTATTGACCAGAGAGTAGACAAAATATTTTTTCCAAAAAATCTCAAATCTCCACACTGTACTTTCTTCTCCTCCTCAGACTGGGACAATGATTTGATGGGTTGGTTAGGTTTTATGGTGTTTAACGCCACTTTCAACAATATTTCAGTTATATCGTGGCAGGACAATGATTTGACAACTCATAGTAGCAATGAAGTTCGCAAAACTAAATCATATAACCATTTTTTTTTCTTTTAGTATTTTAGAAACAATTTCACGCCATACTGAAGAAAGATAAAACAAGCAGTCAGTCGGGTGTAAATAAACTTTTCAAAAATGTTATATAACTACCTCATTTGTCACTCTACAATTTACCTATTACTAAATCTACATTATATATGCTCCATCATGCATTTCAATTGTGTTTACTTAAAACATGCATAATTTTACATAATTATGTCAAACGACCGTATAGTATTTTTGTTTGCCGGGTTTTAACACGTTTTGATGGCGATATCATTTTCCTTAATACTGTATACATGTATGTATGTATGTATGTATGTATGTATAATGAACATGTAAACAACATATTTATAAGTTATTTAAAACATGTGAAAATGATTTGAGATTTTTAAAAGAAAATACGAATTATTTGAAACATGTGAAAATGATTTGACATTTCTGGAAAAAAACAAACGAATTATTTAAAAAAAAAAAAAAAAAAAAATTAATGGGAGATTTTTTAAAGGAAATACGAGAACTAATTTGAAAAATATGATAATATTTTGGCATTTATATACAGTTATGTGTGGCTGATGTTACAAAGACGACACATGACGTTTTGCTTTGAGCGACCAACTGTATAAAGCGTCATTAATAGAATGTTGTTTTTGGTGCTAGTTCGTCTACGCAATACAAACTGCGTGTGCAATCAGTAAATCTCATGTAGCTTTGCTTTAAACTGAGATTTGATTGAATGAATGATTGTTGTTTAACGTTAAATGACCAGTATTTTAGCCATATTATAACGAGAACAAATATTCAATAAAAACCGGCATACAGTTAAACATAAAAAGGGAGTAGTATGGGTAGGAGTATTAGCAATTTAAGTCTGCATTGCCACGAGAAAAAAATGATATAATGCCACTGTAAAGTGTATGAAATTTTTCCCTGGCAACAAGCTACCAGCGATCACACCTAACAAGGTGTGGCTCATTTGGATTAGGTTTACGGTGTTCATGGTGTTTATCGACACTTTCAACAACATTTCAGTTATATCGCAGCGGTAAGTTTTATTGGTGGAGGTAACCGGAGAAAACCACCGACGTGCCGAAAGTCACTGAAAGTCACTGACAAACTTTATCACATAATGTTGTATCGAGTACATCTCACCTGAACGGGATTCGAACTCACAGCGTTAGTTTTGATAGGTACTAATTGCATAGGTAGTTGTAAATCCAACTACCATAAGACGACGACCACGACGGCCCTTGATTCACTAGAAACTGCTGCCAGTAGTCTTTTATGTAGAAGGAGACAGTTTTCTCCCGTCCCGTCCTAAGAATGAGTTGTTTATTTGAGTCGTTCAGATCCATTCGGATGGGTATTACCACCACAGCGGAGAAACCATGTCCTATTCCTTCATCCCGGAGATCCCTCAGGGGGGTCAAGGTTTAAAGATTGTTGTTCACTCACTCAGTATTGTAGTAATGAGATTTACATTAAGCAAGCTTCATGTTGATATAAAGTTTGAGATATTTAATTTGAAGGTTAAAAATCATCTGTTCTCGCTACCTGTTCTTCTTTAAACTACAATGTATTAGATTTCATGTCAGAAATTCAACCATATCGAGTTGTCCTAAGATCATTCAGCGTTCTTATTGGAGTGACAACATAATAATGGATATGTTAATCTGCTTACCTTCAAAAACTACAACACAAATACTTTATTTCTGTATGAAAAATAGCATTTGTGCTTTTCTATTAATCTAAAATTGAAATAAAAAATACAACCACGTGTTTTATGTAATCCATTTATAGGGTTATTTTAATATGAGAGCTAAAAGCCAATTTCAACTATATTTCAGTGATATCGGCGTAATGCGCTCAGTTTTAGTGATGGACTTAACTGGCCATCTTCATTTAAATTTGCTTCGAGTGCACCTTGCTATTAGCGGGATTCGAACTGAAAACTTTAATGGCGATAGACTCTGGTTGTACAGATAGATGTGATTTCAACTACTATATGATCACGACCACGGCGCCCTCTATTTCATTTTATATTTAACATAACACTCGGGTTTAATGAAAAACGACACAATCGCCCAGATATCCACTATTATAAAGAGTGACTTAGTCAACTTTGAGTAGTGAAAGTTCATAAAATACATGAAAACAAACACACCCAAAAGGTTCCTATTATTATGTTTATTTATGGTTATTTATACCCAAAACAATGACAAACAACTTGTTCTCACAGTTTGTATCTACAATACACACAAAGGGTGCCGTAAACTTATTTCACGGTCGAAAATAAGACATCCTTAACGTATAATTTCATCCGTTCACAAACTAATCAAATGGCTATTAGATGATAAAGTACCTGGATTTATTAGATGATAATGAAAGGAATGTGTATGTATATATCTAAAGATGGAGACAAACTGGGTGGTGAGAAGTCATGAGTCTGACGGTCACATATAAAAATTGCTTTAAGCAACACCTTTTCAGTCTGTCGAGGGTATATTTTGTTAGTAACTGGGAAATCAAGGTTTACTGTGTTTTAAAATAAATCTTGAAATAATAATGTAATGTACATTTGGTAGGAAATTATATATAAAAAGACATTTCACAAAAAATATAAACCCTCGAGTGTAATAGCGGAAATTATATCTTAATTTGATTTTTTTCTATTAAAAAAACCCATCAGATTTCCTTTTGAATGTGATAATTTATACGGCAGCTGGTAAGGACCATGTCAGTATTATATTTCACAATATCTTAATTTCTTAAACGAATAACAAATATCTAATTCGAGATGGCCTCATCACAGGAGGTCTTATTTTTATCATAGGAGATAGGGTCTATTGGAAAATGAATAAAAGCTTTCATTATCAGAAGATTATGTTCGGTCACATACAAAGGCATTATGACCTAGTATTTTACTTGTTCACAATAAGGTTTAGGTTTATATTGTTTAACGCCACTTTCAACAATATTTCAGTTATATCTTAGCGGTCAGTTTTATTGGTGGAGAAAACCAGAGTATCCGTAGTAAACCACTGACCTGTCGCAAGTCACTGACAAACTTTATCACATAATGCTGTATCGAGTACACCTCGCCATGAACGAGGTTCGAACTCACAACTTCAGTGATGATAGGCACTGATTGCATAGGTAGTTGTAAATCGAACTATCATACGATCACGACCACGACAGCACATCTGTTGTTGGAACCTCTTCTGTAAGTAAAAGCTTGCAATACATATAATTGTATAATATGGTTATAAATATGTCAATTAAACAAATCCGAGAGAAAGGTATCTTTCGGGGAAAGGGTCCTGAGTTCACAAAAGGGCCATGTGTCCCTAGTTTTAACAATTATTGGTCGATATGAAAGCTCATTTAAAAAAACTTAACTGACCAATAATATTGTAAATTACAACTGATTGGTTTTGTTCGTAATGTGATAGCTAAATGTTCTGGTCACTCTCAGGCTGTGTACAATTCTTATTGTTCCACACAAACGTCTATCATTAGTAATTCACGTATTTTCTTGTAATGTTCAGCTTTATATATTTTATGGTTTAGTTTGGTTGAGGGTTTATAGTTTTTAACGTCAATTTCAACAATATTTCAGTCATATCGTGGCGGTTAGCTTTATTGGTGGAGAAAACCGGACTACCCGTAGAAAACCACCAACCTGTCGCAAGTCATTGACAAACTTGATCACATAATGTTGTATCGAGTACACCTCGCCATGAACGGGATACATTTTATGAAAATGTAAACCTACGACACAATTCGAAAATAAAATCATATTGTGGAAATACAACTTTTACCATAAACATGTACTGGATGAAATATAAAAACATGAGAAAATTCAGAGTTTTTTAGGAAGAAAATAATTTATCCTTATTTAAATGTGTTATTTATGTAAACTTTGAGGATGTATATGTTATTAGTACAATACATCTCAGTACAACGTTATGAGTAGAACGTTTACCGTCACGATATAACTGAAATATTGTTGAAAGTGACGTTAAACACCATAAAACTATTGGCCTCAGTATAACGTTTAGTATAGACGCCAACCAGCAAAAAACACCCTAGAAAGCCAAAAAAAAGTGTGACTAATTTGTTTACAGTAAAAGAAATAGAAACCTACCTTGACGTATAGCTGGTAGAAATAGAACACCAGTACTTCCTGTTTTTATAAAATTTATCAGGAATTCCTTGACCTTATATACATGATTTTTGGCCGTCAGCTGTTTATTTATTATCATATAAATATAAACATTTCTGCGTCCCAAACTAGGTATATTCAGTACGATAGATAAGAATGTCATTTATATGTAAATTTGTAATTAAAATCCTTCAACAAATAAATTAACAACGATAAAAATTATAATATTTCTTAATTTATTTGTTGATAACGAAATGGTATCTGAAATTGATTTCTTAAAATAGGGAAAATAGGGAGTTCTAATGGTAATTTTGTAGATTGGTCTAATAAGGTCTCTGTATCATTTTCACAAATACTGGTAATTTGTTAAGGGTTATGGTCATTCATTGAACAATTCTGTCTCCCAACATTCTCATATTTTAGGTAGCTTTTTCACAAATTTTTAGTTATTTTTCTTTCTGGTTTTGGATCTAAAAATTGTAATACACCAAACAATCCCATTTATCCAAGAAAGTTTTCTTGTTTTTGTGAAGTATAATATAAATTTTGGTTTGGGATAGGGTTATCGTTTTTAACGTCACTTTCAACAATATTTCAGTTATATCGTGGCGGTCAGTTTTGTTGGTGGAGGAAACTGGAGTATCCGGAGAAAACCACGAATCTGTTAATTTTGTACATTGGCGTAATAAGGACTCTGTGTATTATTCCCACCAATACTTGTAAATTGTTAAAGCTTACATCCGAAAAGAATGCGTAAAAATTAAGTCCAATGCACAACAACGTAACACTTTTCGGTCATAGGTTAATCCTCTAAAAAGAATGGTGTGAAGTTAAACAGTTGGTTTCTTACTTTAAATTCTTCTAATCGTGTCACATGGAGTCACACAACTCTTTAACGGGAAGTCATTAAATTTAATTGGCACAATAAAGGAATATATATCGGATTTTCGATAGATTAATGTGTGTCTTAAATCCCATTCCCAGACACACAAAAACAATGCAATATCCGGTGGCCGATCTTTTATCTGATGTTCGCGTAGGCACCGATATCTTTTTACTTGAAAAATAAATGGGCATAGTGTAAAAAATGGTGCATTAAGTAATTAAATACCACGGTTTCCCGATTTAAACGGTTAAACAATCGAAGGCGACGCGTTCAATTGTTTAACTGTTTAACTCGGAAAACCGTGGTATAAATGATTTTTAACATGAAGCCAAACAATATCATGTTTAGGTCGTTGATTATTGCACGGCTCTCTGAGAGTAATAAAACTATTGCCTAGATTTAAAGTGTGCAATATTACGTATCTGCGTGAATTATTTCATACTTCTTAGCTGTTGCTTACATTCTGGTATATAAACCATAAAAAAGATCAAAGGAAAGAATGCATTCATGTTACAATTGATTGCTGTTTAACGTAATCATAATTACAGCCAAATTTATGACGGCATAAGCTTACAAAATATAAATCGACATGCAGGCATTGATACAGACACTTTTGATTTACACAATGAAAAGGGGGTGCGAATTTAAATAAGCTCAAAATAGTTCGTCTTGCAATGGGGTATCGACAATCTACTCCAAAGGAACTGTTCCTCGTTGTATTCTGCTGTACGTTTTCTTTTACATGCCAGAAGTCATCGTCCATTACATTCATTCATTATATGTGAATACAAGGAACGATAACTCTGTGTAAGCGTTTGTCACTACGGAGATGTACGCTGTGGCAGAGGAATTAGACCATATTTCTGTATTCAAGGGGTTCCTACGGGTCAACAACAATTAGAATTAAAACAGTTTTATTGAGAAATATTATTAAATGGGTTAAATACATTTTCATTTATTTGAAATTATTTATGCCCCCTTTAAACAAACATTTTCGCTTTTAAAGCATGAACTTAATCAAAATTATATTTAAGTTCTTGACTAAATATAGTAGAAAATAAAAAAAATAAAAAACGATAAAAAAACATTGTTGTCTATCAAATAATGATTCAGGTTATCAACGTAAAGTTATGGATTGAAAATTTCACAAAATATTAGACTTTGCATCATACCTTGTAATTCTATGAATACCTGCCTTCTTTGGTTACAAACAAATCTGTTGTAGATGAAAACAACTATGAACTAAATTCGTGACAGTAATTTTTTAAACTGGTTATGAAAAACGTCCTACAATGTATTTTGATATTGCAAAAGATCTCTTCGCGATATTTGCATTTTAAAATAACCAAGGCCGTGTATATAATAAATTTCATAAACAAACAACTCCAGATGGAAAATGTTTCAAGACTCAACTGGTTGAATAGTAATCTGTGGGAAAAAATATAATGCAGTCTACATACTTTTTTTTTACATTAAAACTATGTTTTTGAAAATAAAATTTAAACAGTGGTCAACAATTCCACATAGCCAGAAATGATAGGTGATTTGCTCATTTGCATATTCAAAATGGCGGCTCAAAGAGAATTTGGATTTTAACATATAGTTGAACGGGAAACTTTTTGTTAGCTTGGGCCGGACAATTTGCCGGGATAAAAAATCAAATTGTGCACCGGTTTGAACAATATCTCAAAATATTACAGCTGTACCATGAAAACTCAAGGTTCCCACCCAGTTTCAAATTTTGAAGCGTAAGCGCCATTCAAAAGCATTGAGAAGAAGTGAAAAAATGCATCCTGCACGGTTTTCAAGACCTAAAAGCACTTTTCTTACAATTCCCAATCTAGCTGCCGGGACAAATTCGGTCAGTTCAGGTAACATTGTTGAGGAATCTTTCTTCGATAAATATTTTGCTGAAAAATTAACGGTTCCCACGATAATTTAAAAGAGGGCTTCACAAGTTCTTTCTACCTTTCTAGTAGAGATTCAATAAGGGGATCACGCAAAAAAATCTACTATTTCGTAAAACTGCTTCAGCTAGACATAGCATTATTTGAGTAAGCACCGCATTCCATTGGAAATGTAAATAAACAATTAAAAAAAGGCTCCACAAGGGTATTTTTTTATTTCGACAAAACAACAGAACAGGTAACTATAATACAATTGGTAACAATTCAACTGATATATAAAGTTCAAAAAATTTAACAATATACATCCTATACTAAACAATTTCAATGACATACTAATACTTGTGTGGGGCAGAAATTGAGAAAAAAAATGCACAATATATTTTTTATCTACATATTTTTATTTCGTGGAAAAAGGGGGGGGGGCAGTGCATTAAACATATTTTCGATCTTTTACACACATCATCGGATTCCTAATAAACATATGATGACAATTAATTTTGATACGATCACAAATAATTATGAAGTTATTTATGTGATCAAAACTGTGATGAAATATTATTTAAAAAAAATAGATACGAGTTTTCATCAGCGTCTTCCAAATATGGTTCAACGTTTATTTGCTGACGTCATACCTGACGCGATTTGGTTTATGAATATTCTTGAGCAAAATCACCCATGATTTCTGGCTATGTGACTAATATCATGAACAGAACGAACCATCCCAGTTAGTATTGTACATAGACGTAAATTATTATGTCCTTTCAGTTCATGTTTGACGTAACAAAATTCTTCACATTCTTTTGCATTTAAAAAGATTTTATTTTTTTTACCTATTGATAGGTTTTATTAGTGAATGTTTGTTTGAAGCCACTCCTAAACTGGTTATCATATATCTACTAACACTGTGGTGTAATAACAACACAAGCCGACATTAATACCCGGCAAATATCAGGTAAATCCACTCTTTGTGAATGTATACAATCGTAACTTGACATCGATTTAAAATAGTCTATTTGCACATGTCAGACTTTAATTCTAGAATTATACATTCAACATGTTATATTTCACATTAGGGCGGACAGAAGGGTCCCAATTCATTAAACGTTCAATGAAAATAACATTTATCATACCATCATAATATGTTTTAATTGTTAATGCTGTAACAACTTGTAAGGGAAATAACTCGTATAACAAAGGATATAAGAATAAGAATTTTATATTGTCCAATAGAGGGCCCACAAGGGGCAAAGTCATTACAGTCATTCATTAATAAATAAAAATATAAATATTGTACGTTACAATGAACAAATCTGCCCATAAAATATAATAAATACTCATACTAATGATAATTATAATAATAATTAAGTGCCGTCGACTATGACATTGTTGGCCACATCAGACATCAATGGTTAACTCACATGTAGTGTAGTGGTCAAGTCCTCCCCGTGTCCTAAGCGCATAATCCTAAAATCAAATCGTGAATGTGCACAAAGTATATTAATTT
The DNA here is from genome assembly GCA_963680875.1 of Bathymodiolus brooksi. NCBI lineage: Eukaryota > Metazoa > Mollusca > Bivalvia > Mytilida > Modiolidae > Bathymodiolus > Bathymodiolus brooksi. The sequence continues at coordinate 34,932,943 of OY804580.1, read as the reverse complement.
CGAAGTTTGGAGAATACCAAATGCGATCTAGGCCTCTGTTCCTAGTTTGGTAGACGTTATATTCGAAAAAGGTTCTGGTCGTCTGTTGTCAAGAACTGGTCACTGAAAATGGTTCCATCTTAAATATCAGTAAAATATTTACATTTTCAGAAGTTTTTTGTTGAAAGTGTACAACTATATCAAGATATCAATTTCACAGTGAAAATGTACTCAGAATTCCACTTTTCCGAAAAAATGTCGGCTATTTATTATTTTTTCAAAGTACATGTCAGAAAATGAAGATAACGACATAAAAGTGTTATTTTATTGATGGTTATGGTGTTTAACCTCACTTTCAAAAATATCGTGGCGATCAGTTTTATTGGTGGAGAGAAAACCGGAGTACCCGGAGAAAACCACTGACCTGTCGCAAATCACTGACAAACTTTATCACATAATGTTGTATCGAGTACACCTCTCCATGAGTGAGATTCGAAGTGGCAACGTTAGTGGTGATAGGCACTGATTGCACAGGTAGTTGTAAATCCAACTACCATACGATCACGAACACGACCGCCTCCTATTTTGTTGAAAGTACATTGAAGACACTTGGCTTATTACGATACTCTTTATATAACAAAAAAGACTTGTACATTTCAGACCGGTGACGGATATTCATGAATTCGTCAAATCAGGATTAAATATAATAACATTTTGACATTTCGTTGTATTATAAAGATACCTCAGGTACTAAAATACTGTACTGAGAAAATATATTAGTGTCTTCAAAGTGGAGCTCCCTAAATGTGGTATAGCTTTAAGATACGAGTTTAACATCATAGAGTTCTTATGCAAAAATGAGATAACCCAGACATCTAGATTTACTTTTTGACCAGGGGCAGATAATCATTTTAAATGTTTGACATAAAAACCTACATTCTTTATATTCTATTTCAATTTCTTTTATGATTCGTATCTGTTACAATCAAGAGATTATGTAATAAAGAATAGGTGTATACAACAACAAAAAATGTTAATTACAAATAACAACATCTTCAATATTATGTAATATTTATACCATGGTTTATGGTTTTCCGAGTTAAACGGTTAAGTAATCTCACGCAAACTCGGAAACCCGTGGTTTTAAATGATGTGTAACATGAAGCCATTAAGCACTATCACATCTAGGTCGTTGATTATTGCACGGCTCTCTGATAGAAATAACGGGTTTCCGGGTTAAATGGTTAAACAACCTCACGCGAACGCGAAACGTGAGATTATTTAACCGTTTAACTCGGAAACTCGTAGTACAAATGATGTGTTACATGAAGCCATGCAATACAACATCGTCACAACGTCGTTGATTATTGCACGGCTCTCTGAGAGTAATAAAACTACAGCACAGATTTAAAGTGTGCAATATCTTGCACCTGAGTGTATTATTTCATAGTTCTTAGCTTTTGCTTACATTCTTGTATTAACCATAAAAAGATCAAAGGAAAAGAATACACCAGTGGAGAGTAACCGGATGAGCAATGGTGATAATATCCTTATTAAAAAGTTCTAAGCAGTGTGCATTTCTTTCGATGAGCTCAAAATGCTTCATGAGTTTTCAAAAACAGCATCCATTTCGAACTTAAGTGATATATTTTTCAAGTAAAGCCTTCTGTCATCATTGCTTATCATATGTTAGGGTTATGGTGTTTAACGCCACTTTCAACAATATTTCAGTTACAATGTATATCGTTATATCACTTGTCAGCCTTACACTTGTATTTCATATTTGCATTATAGTGATGGGGTACTTGATTTTATTCAATGGTTTAATTATTTCAAGTTATTATTAGGAAAGAAGCCTTTGTCACTCTATATATAATCGATTACAAATAACTATTGGGTATAGTCAGATCTTTGTTGCTCTATATTTATCACTAGGGAGTGGGCATATACTATTATTTTGTTAATTTATTCTAATTTCGTATTGTAGGAAGGAAAACCTGTGTAAATTGATACTATTAAGGAGGGAATCTTTCTTACACTTGTTGAAAATTCATTTCAAGTTTCTATCAAGGGAGATAATTTATTTTAAGCAATTATCTTTCTAACTCTTGCTAACCCGAATAATCCAGTCGTTATATTACGCTCCCGCTGGTCGCTACATTAGCGATAGTGCCGATAGAGGGCGCAGTATTATTCGAGTTAAACTCTTGTTGGTAATTCATTTCAAGTTCTATCAAGGGAGATAATTTATTTTAAGTTCTTATCTTTCTAACTCTTGTTGGTAATTCATTTCAAGTTCTATCAAGGGAGTAACTCGAATAATACTGCGCTCTCTATCGGCATTATCGCTGGATGTTAATATAGCAAAGCGTAATATAACGACTGGATTATTCGGGTTATCAAGGGAGATGATTTCTTTTAAGTTCTTATCTTTCTAACTCTTGTTGGTAATTCATTTCAAGTTCTATCAAGGTAATTTATTTTAAGTTCTTATTAAGGAGATGACCGTTGTTACTCTATTAATAATCCATATCAAGTTGCTGTTCAGGAAGGAATCTTTCTTACTTTTACTCTATTGGTATTTTTTTCACGTTTCTATAAGAAAGAGCGCATTACAAATGTCCTATTATTTTCATAATTTATTTCAAGTTATACTATTAGTGAAGCAGACATTTGTTATGCTATTGCTAATGCCACTTTCAACAATATTTCAGTTATATCGTGCGGTCAGTTTTATTGGTGGAGGAAACCGAATAGACACTGATTGCATAGGTAGTTGTAAATCCAGCTACCATACGATTACGACCACGACGGGTCCTTATTTGTTTCATGTTGTCTGGTTGATATAAAGACCTTTGTTATAGTTACATTATAATTGGTGCAATATAGTTTAATTCAAATTACTTGTTAGGAAGCCATTTTTAATTCTCTATTTGGTATGTATTCAAAATTGCTTGTTAATGAAAGGGACACCTATTGATGCAGGCAATGTTCATTTTTTAAGATGATAAAACAATTTTATTCACCAATCATGGGCACACAATCGTACAAACATGAATGACACTTGTGATTTACATATGAATGCACATGAAACAGTTAAATACCATTACATATACACCAAGTATAGAAATGACATTATTGTTAACAGGTTTGAATTTTAACTGCGTATAACAGGTTTGAATTTTAACTGCGTGACGACAGGTGAGGGTGCCTAAGGTCGTTAATATCATATAACTTCTACATGTAACTAATGCAGAAAAACAAGCTAATGAAAGGTAATAAATTGAGGGGACACCAGGCACACCTCACGGATGTTGCTGCAAGCTTCAAGAGAGACCAGACAGTGTGGGACAAGCTTTCAAAACTGACAAGCAAAAAATGTCATTTGACTTCAATCAGACCCTTATATATCTAGTTTAACTTAACCTTTAATGCTTCCGTGCTATAAAAATTCAACTTTTTTAATAAAAAATAAAAATTGCCAATAAAGTGGGAGAACCCCCCCCCCCCCCCCTCCCCAACACACACACACTGTATGCACCGCCTTAAAGGAGACCCCACACCCTTGACTAAATGATATTATACATGCATGTTTACATGGTCAGCTGTATTTAACTTACTATTATGGGTAGAATACGGGTTAATAACTGCATGCACTGCAGATGGCACCGAGCGAATTTGCAAACAGACATGTTAGATCACCCAAATCGATCAGTAATAGAATTGATTGACAGCACTGGACTTTGTGTCATGCATATAACAGTCGATCACCCAAATTAAGATTTTTGTGAGTAATATATTACAGATAAGTTTCAATAGATAGTTGAAAAGCTGCATCATGGTAACTGAGGTGTCAAGGGATACAAACAGACAAGCTTGACTGAACAGGCCACAGTCAGCTTGCCGTCCTTGTGCCCCAGTCAGTCAAGTTGTTAGCCGAAATATCTAAATAATCCATCAATGCACTATGATAATTATTTTTTCATTGCATTAGCTAGTAGGATACAGAGTTGAAGACCGTAGCTGGTGTGTTCCTGTTGTCATAGAAGTATTTATAAAATTGCGTACACAACTTGTGTATTAAAATTGTAAAATTCTGGATTTCGTCGGTCAGTTTGGACATATTTTATTATGTTACCATTTGTCATCAACTAATTGTAGCTGAGTGGTTAGTGCTGTTGGCTACAAACCTCAAGATTTCGGGTTCGAGTCTCACTGTGACATCTGGCGTTTTTCAAGGTAAGTTTGGTAGGTACATAAGAAAATAGAAGTCTAAAAGTTGTAAGAAACTAAATGAGTGAGAAATAAGGTAATGGGATGATGAAAGAAATGAGGATGCCAAACTAGGTTGGGGGTACCAAAAAAGAATGGAGGTGTCAAAAGATATAAAGTAAAAAAATTTGAGCTAATTTTTTTTACCTTTATTAATATTATCCCCCAAAAAGCCACGCCCCAATTTTTCTAATAGGCCCCTTAAATTAAACCCTTTTCAGAATCTTTTTTATCCGGGGTTTAATTTTTTTTTAAGTGGGGGTGCCATATGGAACTCTTTCCGTTTCATGTTGTCTGGTAGATATATAGACCTTTGTTATAGTTACATTATAATTGGTGCAATGTAGTTTAATTCAAATTACTTGTTAGGAAGCCATTTTTAATTCTCTATTTGGTATGTATTCAAAATTGCTTGTTAATGAAAGGGACACCTATTGATGCAGGCAATGTTCATTTTTTAAGATGATAAAACAATTTTATTCACCAATCATGGGCACACAATCGTACAAACATGAATGACACTTGTGATTTACATATGAATGCACATGAAACAGTTAAATACCATTACATATACACCAAGTATAGAAATGACATTATTGTTAACAGGTTTGAATTTTAACTGCGTATAACAGGTTTGAATTTTAACTGCGTGACGACAGGTGAGGGTGCCTAAGGTCGTTAATATCATATAACTTCTACATGTAACTAATGCAGAAAAACAAGCTAATGAAAGGTAATAAATTGAGGGGACACCAGGCACACCTCACGGATGTTGCTGCAAGCTTCAAGAGAGACCAGACAGTGTGGGACAAGCTTTCAAAACTGACAAGCAAAAAATGTCATTTGACTTCAATCAGACCCTTATATATCTAGTTTAACTTAACATTTTATGCTTCCGTGCAATAAAAATTCAGCTTTTTTAATAAAATAAAAATTGCCAATAAAGTGGGAGAACCCCTCCACCCCCCCCCCCCCCCCTCCCCAACACACACACACTGTATGCACCACCTTAAAAGAGAACCCACACCCTTGACTAAATGATATTATACATGCATGTTTACATGGTCAGCTGTATTTAACTTACTATTATGGGTTGAATACGGGTTAATAACTGCATGCACTGCAGATGGCACCGAGCGAAATTGCAAACAGACATGTTAGATCATCCAAATCGATCAGTAATAGAATTGATTGACAACACTGGACTTTGTGTCATGCATATAACAGTCGATCACCAAAATTAAGATTCTTGTGAGTAATATACTATAGATAAGTTTCAATAGATAGTTGAAAAACTGCATCATGGTAACTGAGGTGTCAAGGGATACAAACAGACAAGCTTGACTGAACAGGCCACAGTCAGCTTGCCGTCCTTGTGCCCCAGTCAGTCAAGTTTTTAGCCGAAATATCTAAATAATCCATCAATGCACTATGATGATTATTTTTTCATTTCATTAACTAGTAGGTTACAGAGTTGAAGACCGTAGCTGGTGTGTTCCTGTTGTCATATAATTATTTATAAAATTGGGTACACAACTTGTGTATTAAAATTGTAAAATTCTGGATTTCGTCGGTCAGTTTGGACATATTTTATCATGTTACCTAAACCAATATTTAAACAAAATGACCAAGTTAAAACTCAAGTGTACAGCGTTGTATTAAGACACCAAAGATCTGCTTACAAACTAGATATCCTCCAGGGTTAATGTGTTAATTTACAACGTTTTAACAGGTATTATACCCTTACAAGGATTTTAACATGTTTGTAAACATCAAAATCAATAAAATCTAAATTCCAATCTTGTCCTTAGGCCGGTTTTTTTAATAAGGTTAAATACATGTTATGAATGCTACCGTTAGTATGTCGATTTAACTGTTTAACAATTGTGCAAGTCATATTTCAAAACAAATTATTGATTTCGTATTTATGAATATATTATATCTATTGATATTTCAGTTTAATATTACATTTTCATAAATATTGAAGATACATGTGTACTTAAATGGATATTCTTCTATGGAAATTTATTTACAGAAATAAAATGGGAGTCTAGGCTCGGGTTCATAGATCTACATTTGAAAGACACTATTTTTCTTTTCTTAAACATTTGTGTAAAATTGATGTTATGTCGATATAAATTAAAAGCACATATATATATGCAAAACACATGATTTAGTATTAAATTGACTTTTAAATACAAAAACAGATGATTTTGCATTAAATTGACTTTTAAAAACAAAAACACATGATTTTGTGTTAAATTGGTGTAATGTCTAAAAATTAAAAGCACATTTACAAAACACATGATTTTGCGTTAAATTGATGCAATGTCTATTTAAAATTTAAAATCACATGTACACAGTTGTACAAATCGCCTGATCGATAGACAATTAAACCGAAGCAATAGCTGCATGTAGGATCAGACAGGACACATGCTGTGCTCCATTGTTACGGAGAAAAGAAATTCTTGTCACATTTAAAGAAACCAACCCGTATTCAAATCATTAGCAATAGATCAATTTTTAAGCAATTCTCAAAATTCGTCTTATTTCATAAGATACTAAAAATAAATATTGTAAAGTATCAATATATCAAAGTAATATTACACCAGTTTTGGGTGAAGAAAATTTTTCCCTGAAAATTCAATTTGGAATACGGCGGTACCTTTACTAAACTATTCATGCATGTTTCAAGTCGAAATATGCTCCCAACAACTAGAAATCTGCAAATCCGTGTGCATGTTTATCGTCCTCGTCATTATTGTGGAGACTGATTAACTTCGGTTGTTTTGTTCCGATGATTGCCGATCATAACCTCGTGAAGAAAAGTTTTGGTCCGATGATTGCCGATCATGACCTCGTGAAGAAAAGATAAACAATCATGGATGCTGAGGTAAGCACGCACACATTCCTGACAATGATTATTGAGGAATCTGTCTGTTTCATGTCGTGTGAACCAATTTATTTTTTGCAATTATTCGTATGTGATACACACGGAATATATATATTTTGTTTTCATCAACTGAACATTGCGCATGAGCGATAATCTCCCCGAAAGAGTTCAAATCTTGTGTCACTCGCATATCATTTGCATTACTGTACTGGAAAACAGAATTATCTGCTGTCAAATATTTTGCGATTTGCTCTTAAAATCTGCTTATGAGCGATTTTTAATGTTATGCAGTTGATTTTAGTTAAAATTGAGTGACATATTAAGTGAAAATATTTAATCAAAAAATTCCACGATATTGGCCTTTCATATTACTTTAAGTACAATATTTATCTTAGACAACACCTTTACGTGATTGATTGATTGATTCATTCATTCATTCATTCATTCATTGATTGGTAGTGGCTTAGCGTATAGGGTGTAAATATTCCATGCATATTCTGGACGAGAACAAGTTAAACAACTATACAACAATGAGGGAGGATGGGACAACAGAACCAACGACTTTTGACTGCCACTGAGTACGTATTACGAGTTGGACAGGGACGAAAATGTAACATTTTGTAGCTGGTACAATGCACTTACTCTTTTCCCAAATACAACACCTTTATAGAGTACGTAATACCTGTACTTTATATGATTGAAAGTAACGTTTAGACAATCTTCTCTAGCCGGTAACGACCCCCTCCCAATCCCCTTTCTCCAGGGAGGTGGAGCATTACACTTGTCTGGCGATGATACGCTTACACAACTCTCAGAATTGTATTTCTGCTGTTCCGTGATGAGCAGGGTAACATATAGAGGACGTCGGAGTTCCTGGAGAAAACTGTCAAACGTCATTGACCAACTACTTGGTGAAGTTTATTAATAGAACAAATTAAGAACACTCCACGTCAGGCTGGATCAGAACATTAACATTATTAGTTTAGTTGGAGGACTGCGGTTATGTTCAAACGATTGATCACCTTGATGTCTCAAGTCCATTCCCCTTTTCACCTGATGAAGTTTATAATATGAGTTTTCTATGCACCATATTGCGAAAATTATATTTCAATGCTATAACGAATACAAACAAGTACCGTGTTTACACTTCTTTAACTAAACAGAAACGTTGGATTTTGTCGATGATATCAATAATTTCATGGGAATTTATTTAAAAAATAGTTTTCCTATTCATATCCCCCCCTGGATATTGAAAAGGGATATTGTTTTACGCTGCTATGTACCATCACTCGGAAAGGGGAGTAATTACGCTGTGGTGTGTACCCTCCCATCGAAAAGGGTGTCCACCAGATGTAAGGGACGAATCAAATACACAACTCGCCCCACGGACGGGGCACACATGATGGGGAGAATGACATCCCTACGACAGGTAAAAACAGCTTGCAAGTAGCCCTTGTTGAATGTGGTAGTTGGTAGTCCATGCCAAAGGACCATTCATGACTCTATCCATTATATCCTCGTATATTACCACCCTACAAATCCAAGTGTCGTCTGTTTACCTGGATAACTTGCTGGTAAACTTTATCTCGTAATGAATATAACTGAAATGCAGCTCACTTGAACGTTAAACAACAACCAATCAATCAATCAATCAATCAATCACCAATCACAATCAATATACAACTGCACCAATAAAATATTTGTTTATACTGGAGAAATAATCAAAGAGAATAACTTGCTAGCCTAACCGTGCTCAGTAGGTCGGTAGTGTGTGGAAGGTGGTGAAGTGGTGAATTTGTGTGGGTGGTTTGTGTCGGTGGGCGTTAGGAGGGATAGATATGGTGGAGGTACTCCCAATGCACACATTCCTAGCAGTTGGGGGGGGGGGGGGGGGGGGTGTGAGTGGAAAGATCTGGAGGAGGAACTCCCAATGTACATATTGGAAGGTTTTCCCTGCATTTAGTGTATAATCATGTTTCAACACATATTCCTAGATGGAAATCCATTTGACACATCCGGGTTATATGAATTATCCAACATTAAAAAACTAAGGTATCGTATCCTGTACCATTATGAAAAAAAAAGAAAAAAAACATGTCAAAATATAAAGTAGTATTTAGTTCAGGTCAAGTTTGACCGATAAGTGTACACACTCTTACGACTCTTTCCTCAAATTCATTCGTGAAACCCTGGCAAACAAAATATTGCTGAATCACCCACCTGTTTCACACCCATTTAAAACGATTATTTGTTTCATCCAGTTTTCAACTCTTCCGCCTTAAATTTCCAATATTTTGTTAAACACCATGAAATTAATCAATTAATATAAGATTAATTTGTTCTAATTGTAATGAAGCTAGAACTTACCTTGTTTTCATAAACCGTAAATCTGGCATGAACTCCTGACACGGAAGAAATAAACGTGTATTTTTTAGGCTTGAGTAATTTTTACATTTATTTTTTTAATTCAAATCCTAAACCAGCGTGTTTATAACCAATTGTTGACGCCTATCGTACATGAAAATCAACTCGAATTGAACAAATAATTCTTAAATGTAATAATATTAATATTACTTTGACGAAAACATAGATAAATGCCTGTACAGGTGTGACTTCAGGTGACCAATCAATATGCTAATTCCAGAAGATATTGTTAGCTTACCTGAATCACCGCAAAATCTACATCTGCTTCCGGATTTGTATTTCACTCGCCCATTTCGCTATTCATTGAAATTAACATTCCTTTAATTCAGATCTTGATAATATGGGTGTTGTTGACTTCGATGCAGTTGACAGAATATTGTGTATTTAAAAGGTTAAAAATACCGGTGTAACGCTACACCTGCCTATACACAGAAAAGTCGATGAATGACTTGTATGTACATATTTTACTACTTCGCAATCAATGGCATGGATAATCTCAAGTACTCCATACAAACATGTATAATGATAGTCGATTTTTAATTCAGTCCAATTTAGTCTCCCGTGAGGTCCCCAGGGGAGTGACATGAACTATCTGATTATAAATCTCTTGATTGAGTTTTAAATAAAATAAAGAAATTAATTGGTTGCAATTTTCTCTAGTTTATATATTCACAGTTGAGTTTCAATAATCAAAATGTATTATAGGAAAAAAAGTTATTTTATATATATAAACAATCGAAAAATGTTGTCACATTTAGATACAACAAACCACATTTGACAATAAACAACTTCAATGTTTTAAGACATGAAAATGAATTAACAATTAATTTGTAAGCCTTTGACATTGATATTTTAAAAATCTGAATAAATATTGTCACTTTGTTCTATTTATAGATTTTATGCATGATTGTACAATCTCATTCATCTATTGAGACCTATATTTTGATACCTAAAATCAACAACAGCAGACTGTCAAAGGGGAGAGGAACTGGAAACTGCAAACAATGTCACACTGAAAAGGAAGTACATGTATATTGTTATGTCGTAGCACTGCCGACATTTATAAGGAGTATATGTGGCGTTATGGTGTTTTACGCCACTGTCAACAAAAATAAATTTCAGTTTAATCGTGGTGGTCAGTTTTATTGGTGGCGAAAACAGGAGTACTCGGAGAATACCACCGACTTGCCTTAATTACAGACAAACTTTATAACATAATTTTGCATCGAGTGCAACTCGTCTGAGCGAGAGTCGAACTCACAACATTAGAGGTGATAGGTGCTGATTGCAGGTAGTTGTGAATCAAACTACCATACGATCATGACCCTTTAAAAAGGAGGTACATGTATATTGCTATGTCGTAGCACTGCCGACTTTTATGAGTAGGAATGATGTGTGTTTCTATTACAATATGTACAGTACATACTACTTTCATTTTGGTACACAAGGGGATAGTTATGCTCACCTTGGCCAATTATGATCCTCCATCCATCCTCGAATATACATGTATCACCTAATTCGATGCAGAACTACTTTATTCACAGTATCTGGATTAGCAAAATGTTTACACTCATGGATCATGACGTGAGTGATTGCTGTTTAACGGCAAGTGATTAATTTTGCAGAATAATCATGGTGAGAACAAGTAACATTCTGATGATGATGATGATGATGATGATGATGATGATGATGATGATGATGATGACGATGATGATGATGATGATGATGATGATGATGATGTCCGCTTTATACTAGAGTAGCACTCTTTGTTGGAATTGCATAGTGTTGGCTCACTGAAACAACAATCCACAGGCATATATGTCATTTTACTGGGATATATTTTCCTCATTCCGAGCCATTCAGTCTTTGCTTTTAATCCTTAATGCTGGGTGTTTAGCGGAGGAGCATCAAATACCAGTTTAATAGTCTTTGGTTTGAACCGAAGGACGCCTCAACCCACGCTCTATCATATTCCAGGCAAGTACGAAAACCACCAATGCGGAGGATAAAACTGTCCGCCATGATATAACTATAAATCAAACCAAACCTAATCCATCTCTCGGAACGGAATAATATCCTGAAAATGCTAAGTCTCTCGGAACGGAATAATATCCTGAAAATGCTAAGTCTCTCGGAACGGAATAATATCCTGAAAATGCTAAGTCTCTCGGAACGGAATAATATCCTGAAAATGCTAAGTCTCTCGGAACGGAATAATATCCTGAAAATGCTAAGTCTCTCGGAACGGAATAATATCCTGAAAATGCTAAGTCTCTCGGAACGGAATAATATCCTGAAAATGCTAAGTCTCTCGGAACGGAATAATATCCTGAAAATGCTAAGTCTCTCGGAACGGAATAATATCCTGAAAATGCTAAGTCTCTCGGAACGGAATAATATCCTGAAAATGCTAAGTCTCTCGGAACGGAATAATATCCTGAAAATGCTAAGTCTCTCGGAACGGAATAATATCCTGAAAATGCTAAGTCTCTCGGAACGGAATAATATCCTGAAAATGCTAAGTCTCTCGGAACGGAATAATATCCTGAAAATGCTAAGTCTCTCGGAACGGAATAATATCCTGAAAATGCTAAGTCTCTCGGAACGGAATAATATCCTGAAAATGCTAAGTCTCTCGGAACGGAATAATATCCTGAAAATGCTAAGTCTCTCGGAACGGAATAATATCCTGAAAATGCTAAGTCTCTCGGAACGGAATAATATCCTGAAAATGCTAAGTCTCTCGGAACGGAATAATATCCTGAAAATGCTAAGTCTCTCGGAACGGAATAATATCCTGAAAATGCTAAGTCTCTCGGAACGGAATAATATCCTGAAAATGCTAAGTCTCTCGGAACGGAATAATATCCTGAAAATGCTAAGTCTCTCGGAACGGAATAATATCCTGAAAATGCTAAGTCTCTCGGAACGGAATAATATCCTGAAAATGCTAAGTCTCTCGGAACGGAATAATATCCTGAAAATGCTAAATCTCTCGGAACGGAATAATATCCTGAAAATGCTAAGTCTCTCGGAACGGAATAATATCCTGAAAATGCTAAGTCTCTCGGAACGGAATAATATCCTGAAAATGCTAAATCTCTCGGAACGGAATAATATCCTGAAAATGCTAAGTCTCTCGGAACGGAATAATATCCTGAAAATGCTAAATCTCTCGGAACGGAATAATATCCTGAAAATGCTAAGTCTCTCGGAACGGAATAATATCCTGAAAATGCTAAGTCTCTCGGAACGGAATAATATCCTGAAAATGCTAAGTCTCTCGGAACGGAATAATATCCTGAAAATGCTAAGTCTCTCGGAACGGAATAATATCCTGAAAATGCTAAATCTCTCGGAACGGAATAATATCCTGAAAATGCTAAGTCTCTCGGAACGGAATAATATCCTGAAAATGCTAAGTCTCTCGGAACGGAATAATATCCTGAAAATGCTAAATCTCTCGGAACGGAATAATATCCTGAAAATGCTAAGTCTCTCGGAACGGAATAATATCCTGAAAATGCTAAATCTCTCGGAACGGAATAATATCCTGAAAATGCTAAGTCTCTCGGAACGGAATAATATCCTGAAAATGCTAAGTTCATATACGTTTCGCTTAGTTCTGTTTTTATTGTCACGGATATTCTTGCACGAAAAGTTGTACTGTTCGAGACTTTGACCGATAAATCGTATAAAAGATTGTAAACGAGGGGGCAGCCGTTTTCTTTTTTTATTTTTTTTTTTTACCTTTATGCATCGTCTGAATATTTTGAAGTAAACAGATGTCCGCCGAATTACAATGTCACTGTATCATAATCACATATCCAATTGTCTCATAGAGCGGAGTTTAGATGAAGGTAACGGAATTACACGAAGTTTGCCGATTGACATTAAGACGCAATGCATCCAAATTTTTTCCAGATTTAAGCATTTTTTCGACCATCTCGTATTGAGATATATGAGTACATTGTGATAGATTTTTTCTCCTTTTAAAACCAGAAGATTTTAATTCCTTATTTTACTTCATGAAATTCACAAATTCGTGATTGTTTTCCTGAGTATATTTTTGTGACAGCTTTTCAGCTTTGTTATTTCTCTTCGGTCAGCTTAAATTAGAAGACTTTCTCATTACTACCAGATGAATAAAAATCACGATTAAAAACTCTCAGTTATGATAAAATAAAAACGTAATTACCAAAATTAGTCATAAAACTCCCAAATAAATTTTTGGTCTTCGTTAGAGACCAGAAAAGCAAATTGTAACACCAAAAAGTAGGTATTAAATTTACCCTCCTCCAAAAAAGATAAAGAAAAAAATGAGTAAAAAGTACGCCTGTATTATTGAAAGAAAATATCTGCAATGTAGACTTACTATATTACAATAGCTCACCATATTATATTGCTAGCAAAGAAAACGTGTCTCAAATGCTCACACACGGGCGATTGCTGGTTTAATTTTCACAAAAGATACCTTTTTCCATCCATTTTGTTTTAATACTTTTCGAAAGATTTTATTTTATCCCGAAAATGACCAATATACAAAACTTTAACGCCAAGAAATGATTTAAAAATGTAGCGGTTGTCGATTTCTACCAAAATATAAAAATTAAACCAGGAACGACCATTCTGTATTTTTCCCCAGAAGAGATAGTTGTGGACATTGTTAGTACTTGAGTATATAGGCATTTATGAAACAATGATTGAGTTGTTGTTTAATTTTTCAGCTATATCATGGCGAGATCACGTTAATTGTCAATGAAATGATGATGATGTCCGCTTTGTATTAGATTGAGAACCAATCAGTCAGTGGTTTTCTCCTTAATGCTGCATACTTAGCGGAGAAGCAACCAATACCAATTTTACAGTCTTTGATTTGGCCCGATTGTGGCTATCTAGAACCCACAATCTACCGCACTCGGGGCGAGCACACTAACCATTACACCACCGATGCGCTTCTTACATAAAATAAATTCCGTCTCGCCCTTGTGTTTAAAGATTGACAACATCTTAAATCCTAAATATGTCATAATATTCATCTTAAATTTGCAACTTAATCATTGGTCTGATTTTTTTATATGACAGTTGAGAAATAGACAAAACAAATGGGATTAAATGAAATTCAATTATATTCCAAACTTTGAAAATGTAATAATATATATTTGATAGACAATCGCCTTTGAATCAATTATGGAAACCGTAAACTTATTTTACTTTTACCCCGAAGATACTCCGAAAGTTCCAAATCCATAAATCGTCATCATGCCATGTTTTTTATTTTTTGTTTATGCTACGAAAAGACCAAGAGTACTTATATTCAATTTGTTTATGTAATATTCGTACTGATTGTAACTTCATTATATTTAACCCAATATGATCATCAACAGAATCTGATCTTTTCTTGATTGTCTGAGGATCAATTGATGCCATACTATTATTGATCAGTCAAGACCGTAACATTCAATTTTATATCAAGATATTATTATCACCGTTGCATGCTATAGTGTTTCTATAGACATAAATAGTCTGTCGAAGCAACAAGTGGTCCGGGTGGCTCAATGAGTTGGGTAGTTGGAATACATAACAACTGATACAAGCCTATCACCAATGCGGCGTGGGTTCGCGCCCGGCTTTGTAAATTACAAACATTTGCACTCGTCTCGCAGCCGCAAATGATAAAGTTTACCAGTTGCTTGCCCATGGTCGGTGGTTTTCTCCGGGTACTCCGGCTTCCTACAACACTAAAACTGGTCGCCATGAAATAGCTGAAATATTGCTGAAAGTGGCGTTAAACACAATAAATCTTAAATCATCAAATCGAAGCAACATGATATCTATCGTTTCGTCCTGACAGATTTGTAAAATTATTGCATTATCAAAAATTTAATATGCAACACATTATGTTTGTTTGTTTGATGGTATTTAACGCCACTTTCAACAATATTTTAGTTATATCGTGGCGGTCAGTTTTATTGGTGGAGGAAACCGGAGGACCCGGAGTAAACCACCGACCTGTCACAAGTCACTGACAAACTTTATAGCATAATGTTGTATCGAGTAGATCTCGCCATGAGAGGGATTCAAACTCACAACATCAGTGGTGATAGGCACTGATTGGTTAGGTGGTTGTAAATCAAATTACCATACGATCACAACCACGACGGCCTATATCAGTTCGTCCTGACAGATTTGTAGCATTATTAAAAATTTCAAGTTATGCTCTGTGTCTTAGTTCTCCCGACTATAGTTAAAAGATTGCTTAAATTAGTTGATACAGAACAGTGCTGACAAAATATCAAACTGATGTAACACATTAGGGAACAGGTCAACCATTTAACTTACATGAAACGGGGCATGGGGGGGGGGGGGGGGGGGGGATGGGGCTATGTCTTTTTTTATTTCTGTCTTGACCTGTAGGATGTAAAAATATATATCCCGACTCTGCAGGTCACAATAACATTTTGGCATTTATCGCTTTAAATCTAAAATCAAATCTTATTTTTCAATTCTCTGAAAAAAATATTTTCTGGCTCGGGGGGGGGGGGGGGGGGGGGGGGGATATAGCTCCCGTATTTTGAATGAAGAGTCGTTAGAAGGGGTCCTATGTGACCGTTCGCATCACAAGCAATTTCAAGTCTATCAACCAACTCCCGTTATCATGGTGGAAATAGTCAGACGCCCGTAGAAAAGAAAGCATCGTAATTTGCATCCGAACTCTTCACCTGTAATACTAGCATGGTCGGTGTAATACATGTATGTTATATAATACATTTGTACAAATATATACATGTATGTAATCGATTTTTTTACGTGATTATTTTAGTTACTATTTTTTAACTATAAAATATGTCGTGACATTATATAATTTGATCTTGTATATTTGATCGCTTCTATTATTCAGGTATTTTTCTTTTGTGAACTGGGTATTGGTGAAGGTTGTCTGAGCGCAAAGCTCACAGAGCTACTGAACGCGTCCCCAGGTGGCGGATAAGGGTGACCCCTCTCGTTCGGGGAGGGGTGTCAGGTTATAATACGGAAAGCCTGGCCATGGACCATAGTGAGTAACGTATTTGAAGAGTGTCACGCTCCCTGCACTTTAAAGACCTCTTCGTAGAAACAAAAGACTACATTTTCCGTCACTACCTAATTTCAAGTGGTAGTCAAAAGCCGTTGCCCTCTTTTCTATCTGGATTTTATATATTATTCAATTTGTTTTCGTTCTGAATATACTACTCGCTGAACGTTAAACAAAAATCAATCAATCATATATATATATGTTGGTTTATTTTTTCCTTTGATGGTGTTTAACGCCACTTTCAACAATATTTCAGTTATATCGTGGTGGTCAGTTGTATTGGTGGAAGAAGCCGGAGTACCCGGAGAAATTCACCAACCTGTCGCAAGTCACTGACAAACTTTATCACATAATGTTGTATCGAGTACACCTCGCCATGAACGGGGTTCGAACTCACAACGTTAGTGGTTATATGCACTGATTGCACATGTAGTTGTAAATCCAACTACCATACGATGACGACCACGACGGACCCCTAATATTTACTGTTCCGAAATAATGTACTTATTATTAAACCTAAGGTTAATCTCTATCAGGAATACGTCATCTTAACTTGAAAGGGGGGGGGGGGGGGGGGGGGTTATGTTTTTTTTCTAAAAAAATATTCTGATTCCCAATGTTGCTGAAAAAAATATTCTGATTTTGGTGGAGGAAAAAAAAATAATCTGATTCAGAGTTTTTGTCATATAACCTAATGTTAAAATCTGAACTCTCGTGTTGTCCGAAAAAAAATTTCTGAACGAAACAAAAAACCATAACCCCCACCCGTGGTCGTGATCGTAGGGTAGTTGGATTTACTGCCTATGCAATCAGTGCCTATCACAACTACAGTTGTGAGTTGGAATCCCACTATTGCCTGCCGGGGTGTACTCGATACAACAGCATGCTATAAAGTTTGTCAGTGACTTGCTACAGGTCGGTGATTTTCTCCGGGTACTCTCGTTTCCTCGATTAATAAAACTGTCCACCACGATATAATTGAAAAATTGTTGAAAGTGGCGTTAAACACTATAACCTTAGCCTAACCCTATTAAGTAAACAATGAATTAAAATTATGTTTGAATAAGAATAAGCACCATTTTCGACATTATTGCAGCTTTAGTTGTAATTTTGGAGGAAAGCAGACTCCACAGAGAGAGAGAGAGAGAGAGAGAGAGAGAGAGAGAGAGAGAGAGAGAGGACCACCGAGCTGTCACAAATAACTGATAAACTTTATCACCTAAAATTGTATCGAGAACACCTCGACAAGGGTCGGAATCAAGCAAATCAACATAGTATTAATGGGTAAACTGTATGTATAATTAAATTTATTTCATGGATATAAATAAAACACCAATGCGGTAAAGGCCACCGAGACCCCTGTACTGGTAACAGTTTCAACAACAAAATTACAACTTAGAATATGTTATTATATTTGTTATTAAACTATACAGTTTGTGGTAATAAGGAGTATTAAAGCTGTTGAAAAAGTACATTCGTTTTCCGGTTCAATTTGAATTATCTCCCTTTTCCCAAGAAAAAAAGTAAGATGACAAATTAAAAAAAAAATGTGCAATATAAACAAATGGAAGACTAAAAATCGATTTCATTTGTTCATTTAAATATTCAAAATCCAAGCTAATAAATTATATAATAGATAAAGGTCGAGTATCATCTGATGATATTCCGTCTTGGTTACTGAAAAATGGCTTCATCTACATTGTATATTATAAAAGATGAAGACAGTTTGCTATTTGTTTTGTATGAAGAACCATTTAGAAATGATCGAATTATGGGGATGGCATTGTTTACGTAAAAGACAAAATAAATTGAATTCGTGCAAGTGAACGACGTCCATTATTTTTTTCACTATGATAGAGGACATGTTATCCATTTTGGACGGAAATTACAAAACCTAGACTGTGGTCCACTTTTCTTCAGTGATAACCCACAGGCGCATGGGGCATAGATTTCGTTTCCTCCTTCCCCTTTTTCTCTACTACCCTCCTTTTTCAAAATTTTCATAATCATTCCTTTTTCAAAATTGTCATAATCATTCGATTTTCTTCATTTGACAATATCAGTAGACGTCATACATCATGAATAATACGTGTATTCTGTGTCCACAGTTTTTCGACTGATACAGTAAAAAAAACTGTGGACACAGAATACACGTATTATTCATGATGTATGTATTCTGTGTCCACAGTTTTTCGACTGATACAGTAGAAAAACTGTGGACACAGAATACACGTATTATTCATGATGTATGACGTCTACTGATATTGTTAAATGAAGAAAAAGGAATGATTATGAAAAGTTTGAAAAAAGAAATGATTATGAAAATTTTGAAAAAAGGGGGTAGTAGAGAAAAGGGGGGAGGAGGAAACGAAATCCATGCCCCTTGGGCCTGTGTGATAACCATGAAATAATAACACAATCGATGGAAGAAAAAAATATATATTTATAAGCTGCGAATGAAACCATTCCAAATAAGTTAGTAGCTATCACAAAGTAACAAAGAGGGGTGGAGGGGGTAGTTATAATTGGGAGAAATAAATAAATAATAATAATAATAAATACAAATGTACGTCATGTCAGAGATACATAGTACAGCATGTGGCCAGAGGTATTGCCACATTTAAAAAAATCCCTATATAATCAACCAGAACCATATTGTTTTAAAAAAATTATTGTGAAGTCATTTCTGATAGATTTTAACAAATTTCACACCAAAACATTCAGAATTGTCTATATGAGTGGTTTTTATTTGTACAATATTTTGGTTGATTATATAGGGATTTTTTTTACATGTGGCAATACTTTTGGCCACATACTTGTATACCAAACTATCCGTCTCCGGGACATTACGTAGAGAAAAAATGGCGCAGGAGAGACATTTCAGAGAGCAACAAAATGATGATGGACATACCAAAACAAAGCAAAAATAAAAATCATCCACCTCCCTATGTTAGAAAATGCCAACCTTATTATGGAAGCTGAGAAGGGCCACCCCAATGTTGGGTGTTTTTTTCTTATTTGTTATAGCAATATTATTAAGTCTAATCTGTTGTAAAAGATCAAAATTTGGTTCCTCAAATGCACTAATTCCAGATATTACACTGTCACTTAAATGACAGACAGACAAGTTGAAGACAGTCTAATAAGTATGGTGATTGGACATGATATCATTTATCCCAGACTTCTGATAGAGCAATATCTTTTTAATACCTAAATCAATGAGAAATTGACTAAATATATCATTCTATGAGGTCCATTCGATAATGTCCATCAGACGGTGGAAAAAAAACTTACGCTACATACCAGAAATTAGAAACGTCAAAGTAAATGGGTTAAAAAGTATATCCACATTTTCCTGATCAGTTTGAATCATGAAATACTAGTAATATAAATATGCGTTTAATCCCGCCATAATCATGTGCCTGTCCCAAACCAGGACCTTGAATTACAACATCATTATATACCTCTGTCTTTTTTGTGTTCGTTCTTGTTGATATTGGTGGAAT
Organism: Bathymodiolus brooksi; assembly: GCA_963680875.1. NCBI lineage: Eukaryota > Metazoa > Mollusca > Bivalvia > Mytilida > Modiolidae > Bathymodiolus > Bathymodiolus brooksi. The sequence continues at coordinate 34,912,794 of OY804580.1, read as the reverse complement.
TGATAACCATCACTTTTAAATTTTCTTTTCATTCTTGTACATAATTTCTTACTTGACAATAATAGTATCTCCCCATTTCAGTCTGGATTCACACAAGTGACTCTGCCTTATATCAACTTCAGGACCAGACTTGGGGTCAATTACTTTCAAATGTAATCGATTACATTACAATTACTTTGCAATTTTCATGATTACATTACATTACGATTACATCAATTTTCAAATGTAATCGATTAAATTACAATCACTTTGTAAATGTAATCGATTACATTACTGATTACATTTAATGTCATGACAACCAATGCATTAGTGTTTTATGTTATTTTGTCTCGTGTGCATCTGTTCAATATCTCTTCTTTTTTTTTAATGTATTTCTTAATCAGAACTATGAATTACAATTCAGTTGTAATGTGATCATTACATGCAATAACAAACAGTACATTGTAAATTATAAACAGCAATTCTCATTTTCCTATTTTTCATAAAATATGTCTTCTCTTATTACTATATATGACCAATATTGATTCCATCTTATACTATTAGTAAATATTATAACATACAATTGCACATTTTAATAATATATATCAAATAATTTCAAACATCCTGTGAAAGTCTATTGGGGATAATAAACTAGCAGTTAATTACCTGATACAATTTGTAATTAAGGTATTATTTATGACACCAAATTACGTAACAATCACCATTACTAAATTTCACACCATTTGAATGTTTGTCCTTGATATAATTCAGAAGATTAAAAAACAAAAATCATTTTGATTCTAAAAACTTGCTTAAAAATGTACATAATTTCTCAGTCTAAATATGAAAACTAAATCCTTAAGTTATGTAAATAGGTTTAATAAAATATCCATTACAAGTTGCATAGTAACCCACAAGTAATGAACAAATTATCATATAATCCAATATTAAAAGGAAAATCAGCACCAAAATAAAAAGCAGAAATATCACATATATCTGAATATCAAATACAAGCCCCATTAGAATATTCTTTAAAAAAAAAAATTCAAAATTTTACAAATATTACAACTTGCTATTTATCAGTTAATTTGTAATATACATGTATGTACGAGCATCATAAATAAATGTTTCTGAAATTATAATTTACATTTTGCTTTTAATATAATATCTTCATTGAAATTTAAATATCTTTTTAAGCTTGTATACGAAATCTTCATGTCTTGGTTTATATAAAATATTTCTTTATCTTATGCGAATCATGAGGACATGGTGATAGTCTTTCATAGAAGCAATTTCATATATGAAATCTTGAAAGTTGTGTCAGATAATTTAAAATTTTAGAGCTTGTTGTGTTTTACACAAACCGACAAACTGTTTTCACTGAATTTTTGAAACCCTTAAGAAATTGAAATTGAGATATTATTTATTTGGATATCAAGTCTTTGAAGTCATATCAAGACTTAATATTTTTTGTAGCTGTGATAGTTTTGATTGCAATTAAGCATATAATAATATCTACATTATTTGTTTAATAAATTTCATGATGAAAATTCATTTACATAAATCATACATTAAATATCTAAGGAGATATATGTTTCAGTTAAGACAAATAAGTCAAAATGATGAAAAGTAATCTAAATGTAATCAGAAAGTAACCATGATTACAGGGTCAAAATTGATTATCGATTACATTACGATTACATGTAATCTAAAAAATGTCCGATTACAGATGACATTCGATTACATGAAAAATGTAATCGATTACAACCGATTACGATTACAAATTAAACAACAATTTTTCCATAGGTCTTTTTGGGGGGGGGGGGGGGGGGGGAGGAATAAGAAATAAGGGTGGTACTTTGTAATATTTATAAAGCCTTAAATCAAGTTCGCACTTGATAATGTTACTTAACAATTAGAAAAATAAGGCTTTATCAATATTACAAAGTACCACGCTTATTTCTAATTTTCCAGGGGGCCGTCGGGGTCGTTATCGTATGGTAGTTGGATTTACAACTGTATGTGCAATCAGTGCCTCTCACCAGTTGTGAGTTCGAATACCACTCAGGCCAGGTGTACTCGATACAACATTATATGGTAAAGTTTGTCAGTGACTTGCGGCAGGTCGGTGGTTTTCCCCGGTTTCCTCTAATAAAACTGACCGTCATGGTATAGCTGAAATATTGTTGAAAGTGGCATTAAACCCTAACCTCTAACCCATATTAAATACATGTACATGTAATCACATTTTTCTGTTATATATATTTTACCTTCGTCGATTCTTATATCTCTGTTCCTACAAATATGTAAGACATTCGATCTGTTACTTCCAGACATAATCTTCCTGCCACCATATCGCCTCTCTTTAGACTTACTGATCGCTTGTCCCATACTTATATTATTACGAATATAAGCTCGAAAATAGTGAAAATGTCTTGCAGTTATATATTTGAAACCTCCATAGCAACTTGACACTGACAAATACACATAATACAAACAATCCTACGTCCACTAACAACGATAAGGTCCCATGTGTCTTATTTTTTCCTCTATTATGTGGTGTTATTATATTCCGTTCTGTTTTCTACAACTGAAGAAGTACAGTCTTAAAATATGCATTATCTTTATGCACACTGGGATAATATTACCAATAATAATGTCAATGATATTTATTTAATCAGCGGACGGTGTTTTCGATCGATATAAGGAATCTGTCTTGGAACAAATTAATATAGATAATAAGATGGAGACAAGGGCAGGGAAGCTTGGGGACAGGGGGTTTCAGAGGGATGAGACAAGGAAAGGAGAAGCTGGGAGGACAGGTGGTTTCAGGGGGATGAGACAATGAGATGGGAAGCTGGGGGGACAGGGCGTTTCAGAGGGATGAGACAAGGAGAAAGGAAGCTGGAGTGCAGGTTCATATGGATACCACAGTGTATGCAACTCCCTACATCATTGTCACGTTTTGGTGTATTTTAAGTATACATCCTTTCAATATGTGCAAAGAATTTTTAAAAATGTTTTCCAACGGTCAGAAGCTCCCACCAGATTAATATTTATAGATACAAATATATAGCTATATATATAAGATTGCTCGGTTACTTATTATATTATCGTGAAGTATATGTTTACACGGTTCACTTTGTATAATAGTAATTTGATAATTTACTATTGCAATTCTATTAGTTTTTTTAATTGAGTTTTTTCTAAGAATTTTAGTGAGTGAGTGAGTGATTGTTGTTTAACGCCAATTCAGCAAGTTTTCAGCTATATTGCTTAAACATTTAAAAAAAACATGCCGTACAAAACGTACATATATTAGCATGGGGTCCCTATGCTTGTGGGGACCCCCGGGTAACTGCCCAACATGTCAATGTGCTAAGATGGCACTGGATACAGGCGTACCATGTGATCACCATTGGTTTGATCTACAGACACAAACAGACAGTGGACATAAGTATTTACCCGCTTACACTTTTCACTATATATTTCATTTAAAACTATGCATGTTTTCAAATATTATCTTCAAGTCAATTCAAGTCCGATTTTTATAGTTTTTTTATAAATGAAAACAGAAACGTATGTAGTTTATAGAAGTATTTTTCAAATAATTATTCAGCTTATTCTTTACACATGGTCATGATTTAATTTAGTCTATAAAAACATATTGAAATTATAAGATAAAACTGCATTTAATGTTTTTTTCTGTTAATAAAAGATATGAAAATACGTACTTCAATTGACTTCAAAATATTGTTTTTGAAAAATTGTATATAATTTAATTTGATTTGAATATTTCAATCTGATTGGCTAATCCGCCTGGAGAAAATTTTGGCTATACCCGATAACCCATTCTCTATCCAGAGTTGTCGTTCCTGCTACGCTAGACTCTTATCTCTGTCAACGCCCATTTTACAAGAATCTTGTAAAAGTTAGAAACAGTAAAAAAAAATGTACTTAAAATTGTTTTATTTATTGTAAATATCAATAAAGATGAAAATAAATCGCTCATTTCAAATCAATTCTCTCTTAAAAATGATTCTATCTCTGTCAACGCCCATTTTACAAGAATCTTGTAAAAGTTAGAAACAGTAAAAAAAAATGTACTTAAAATTGTTTTAATTATTGTAAATATAAATAAAGATGAAAATAAATCACTCATTTCAAGTCAATTCTCTCTTAAAAATGATTTTTTTTTACTGTTTCTAACTTTTACAAGAATCTTGTAAAATGTGCGTTGACAGATAGAGTCTAGCGTAACAGGAACGACAACTCTGGAAAGAGAATGCCGATAACCTGGGTTGGCATTATGACGTCACCAACGTGTTCATCCGCCATCGACAAATTCAAATAGTCACATGAAATAATCGTAACTAAAATCGAGGAATCATTAAATTTTGTTGTAAAAATTAAATTTTTAGGAATATTTGAAATTGTTGAACAGGTTATACTTGCATAACCTGATTTGGGTCAGCATACGCTTTTCATAAATCGCTTCGCGGTTTACTAAGCGTAAACTGTCCCAAACCAGGTTATATCGTATCCTAATATGACGTCCTTCAAACGCTTTGAGTCCAAACCCGTCCTATGATCGATTAAATTGATGACGTCATCGACCATTTATAACGATATTTTACCAATTTTTACATATTAGAATCGAAATAATTCATGGAAGCCATATGTATATATTGTTTTTATCACGGGTAGGCCTTTATGTCAGCTTGTTACCCTTCGCTAACGCTCAGGGTAAAACTTCGTGACATAAAGCCCTACCCGTGGTAAAAACAATATATACATATGGCTTCCATGAATTATTTCTTAATTTACAGTTCAACAATTTCAAATATTCCTTAAATAGGAAATATTTAGGGAAAATTGGAAACATGCGAATACATTTGTTCATTGTCTGTACTTAACCAGTTAAACAGACAAATTAGCTATGCTATTTTTAGTGTGGTTGGGTTAGGGATATGGTGTTCAGTAATAGTTCAGTTATATAGAGGTGATCGGCTTTATTGGAGGATGAAACCGGAGTACCCAAAGAGAACCACTGACCTGACGCAAATCACTGACACATTTTATCACATAATGTTACATCGAGTACACCTTACAAAATTAAGAACAATCAGTATACTAATAAGCCTGTACATTGTATTTAAGATTATCTTTAGTAGCCATGGTGTACAATTTATTTATTCATTTATTTATTGGTGCTTAACGCCAACATTATCAGTATTTCAGCTATATCGTGGCATGAACAAATTTTTATAAAATAATTTTCTCGACATATTCAGTACAACAGTACTATATTAACCCACACTTTGATATATAAATGATAATATCTTTATAAATAGTATCTTTCACCAGAGTTAAACGTTATAATATTAAAGTGCACCAGTTAAAAAAATGGGTTGCTAGCAGCAATGTGATTCACAAAGGAAAATATTATATACTTGTCAATATGAATTTCTTGACTCCCGGGCTTTTCACACTCTATAAAAATGACTCGTCATGTTTTAGTTTTAAACTGCAGATGAATAGGATTGAGCAACACGATATGTCTATACTAGCTCTCTTCTTACATATTGTTGTGTTTTAACAAACAAAACGAACGGTTCGTGACAACCCCCGCCCCCACTTTTCCTCTCTCCGGAAACACATTTGCATATTGCAGGGCATATTCCATTTATAACAGTTGCAGCATACTGATTCTCAAATAAGAAATATTAAAAAATTGACAAAGTTACAATAGATATTTGCTGTATATTTTGTAATGGGAGATGGATAATAGATGAATGGATGTTTGTGATCACGATGGTACAATAAATATATATTTTACAGAACTTGTTTATATACCATGTAATAGTACTTAAATAGTTTAAATAGTGATTATCAGTTTGTTAGTGACTTGAGGCAGGTCGGTGGTTTTATCCGGGTCCTCCGGTTTCCTCCACCAATAAAACTGACCGCTATGACATAACTGAAATATTGTTGAAAGTGGCGTTAAACGCTGTAACCCTAGACAAGCCTAACCTGTCAACAATTCCACAAATATCAACAAAACGAACGACAGTCTCACCTCAAATCACTGAACACAAACGAGGCTACGACATTTACGGATGGAAATTAAGGTCCTGGTTTGGGACAGACACCATAAGTGGCGGGGTTTATTCGGTTGATGGGATCACAACCCTCCTCCTTTTGATACTTGGTTAGGGAACGACCATTTAACTTGAAGGGGGGGTTATGGTTTTTTTCTAAATAAATATTCTGATTCCCAATGTTGCTGAAAAAAATATTCTGATTTTGGTGGAGGAAAAATAAAATAATCTGATTCAGAGTTTTTGTCATATAACCTAATGTTAAATTCTGGAAAAAAAATTCGCGTTTTGCGCGACAAAAAAAAATATTCTAACTCTCGTGTTGTCCGAAAAAAAATTTCTGAACGAAACAAAAAACCATAACCCCCCCCCCTTCAAGTTAAATGGTCGGTCCCTTATAATTTTCTTTTCGTTTTTAATTATCAAAACACGACAATCAGATACGAGACAGAAGTTTATGTGTAATTCTTCCTGGGATAGACTCTGCTACAAATCTCTTTCTTAATAATAATATATTAACAAATGCTGCTATGAAAGTTCACATATTGAGTGACCACTTGTATTTACTAACTACATTTCTTTACTGATTACATGTGGAGAAAGCCTTAAAATAGCACCGATCGGTAGCCTTTCTCAACATGTAGATAGTACATACAAGTGGTCGATCAAGATTTCAACTTCCATAGCAACAATTTATCTATAAGGGTTATTAATAAGAGAGGAACTTATAGTAAATCTATTCCTGGGAATAATGCAATACATGTATATTGAAAGTAAAAAAAAAATATCTACTTACCGGCGAAAATAGTTCCCATCCTATAGCCAAGGACTCCGGAAATATATTTTAACACAATCTGTGCACAAAACATACATTTACACGTCTTTAAAAATCCGTTAAAAACATCATTTTTTTATTAAGTAAATGTATTATATGTACATGTCGTAAAAACATGAAATACAGGGGTGTTGTAAAAACATGTATATTATCATAATAACAACACGGGGCCCGAGGGTCAGTTTTGTAGCGGAAATACGTACAATAAACCCTGCGGTCAATGTTAAGTCACAGCAATTGCGGTCACTATGTCAAATTATTCTAATATCATTTTATTTAATCAATAGCATAATATATTTATGTATATAATTAAAAAAAAGTGATATAATATTTATTACTTAAGAAAATTGATGGACAATAGATATACATGTAGTATATACATGTTATAGGTATTTTATTGGTCTTTTGGGATATTATGGCAAATGTTAAATACTTTGATCTTAAGGGAGGATTATGAGTGAGTGAATGAGTGATTGTTGTTCAACGCCAACTCAGCAATTTTACAGCTATATCATGGCGAGAACAAGTTAATTTTCAATGAGATGATGATGAGGTCCGCTTTGTACTTGACCAACACACTGAGTTGGATGGTAATAGTGCAAGCTCACTAAAACAACAGTACGCCGGCAGGGCCGGATTAAAGCCAATGAATGTCCTGTTTTCTGTATGTTGTAATATTTATATATGTGTTTTGTACAATAAATATAAAGTTTTTATTAAAAAAATAATAATAATAATAATAAAAAAAAAAAAAAAAAAAAAAATGTATGCCCTAAGCACAGGTCAACCTATAGTGTCCCTGCACCTTCCACTGGCATAATGTAAAAACTGTAGCACGTCATCTTGATGCCAAGACTCAACATAATTGTCAAATGCCTAATATTAAATTCAGAATTCAATTTTTAGTCAGGCCAAACCTTTTATATTAAAATCATTTAAATATCTGTTTTTCATATTTTTTTTAACAGCTTTCCAGTCTTGGCTGTAATAGATAAAGCATTTTGTTCTTTATGTTTGGTTGACTTTCTTTTTTTGTGTGCACCACTTAGCTGAACACGTTTCATCTTGGGGTCTGCCTTGACAAGCACAGAAGTAAAGATTCTTTTTTTTTTTTAAATCAAGACAATGATCATAATAATACTGGCTAAAGTTGTTGTTGAAATGCATATAGGATACCTAACCTACAAATTGATAAGAATTTCATAAAAAACGTTACTTTGGTAAATTTACCTTAACAAAACGTTTTAACTTTGCATCGAACGTTTTATATGACTGACGATTCCGAATAGCCGTTCTGTTTTATTTTCACTTTTAGACCTATGTAAGGGACCGACCATTTAACTTGAAGGGGAGGGGGGGTTATGGTTTTTTGTTTCGTTTAGAATTTGTTTTTCGAACAACACGAAAGTTAGAATATTTTTTTTTTTGTCGCGCAAAACGCGAATTTTTTTTCCATTAAACAACATTAGGTTATATGACAAAAACTCTGAATCAGATTACTTTTTTTTCCTCCGCCAAAATCAGAATATTTTTTTCAGCAACATTGGGAATCAGAATATTTTTTTTAGAAAAAAACCATAACCCCCCCTTCAAGTTAAATGGTCGTTCCCTAAATAAAATCGTTTTTTTCATAGCATTTTAAACTTGTAATATATTTTTTGTATTGTATGCAATATTTTAGCAATAATGTACATAGTTTTTAGCTGTTCAATAACCTTTTCCTAGTGACGTCATCATCTGACAGCCATTTCATACACAAGTGATTTTATGATGTAACTTTTTGATGTAAATACATTGTAAATATAATTTTAAATCATTTAAATTAATTGTTTATATTTCTTTTAACATGTTTAAATAAAGCCTATAACATTTATTAGTGCTTTATTTCATTTTTCCTACATTTTTGGGATTTTTGGTGTGTTTTTGAGCCTAATATCTGGCTGATAAAATAAATTGCCTTGTGACCGGAATTTTGTGGTGTCTCCCTTGCCCCTTGATGCCCTAAGCACGTGCTTGTTTTGGCTATGGGTTAATCCAGCACTGAGTACGCGGATAGACATGTCGCCCCACTCGGACACATTATTTTGATTCCGAGCCAATCAGTCTTTGCTCTTACTCCTTAATGCTGCGTGCTTAGCAGAGAAACAACAAATACCAATTTCATAGTCTTTGGTTTGACCCGGCCGGGGTTCGAACCCACGATCTACCACACTCGAGGCGAGCACGCTAACCTATACGCCACCGATGCGGTTGGGGGGATTATGATAATGCATTATTACTTGAGTAGCTAAAACTAAGATTTCTGGAACACATTGCATGGTTCAGCCACATTCGATCGCTTGAAACACACTGAATGGATTGAACATCTCAGATGGCTAGAAGAAAACATTGCATGGCGCAAACACCTTTGATCGCCCGAATACATTGGATGGATCGAATAACTCAGATAGCTAGAAGTAGAACACATAGAAGAAAACATTGGATGGTGTAAACACTTTTGATCGCTCGAACAACTCAGATGACTAGTACACATTGGATGGTGTAAACACTTTTGATCGCTCGAACAACTCAGATGACTAGAACACATTGGATGGCGCAAACACTTTTGATCGCTCGAACAACTCAGATGACTAGTACACATTGGATGGTGTAAACACTTTTGATCGCTCGAACAACTCAGATGGCTAGAACACATTGGGTGGTGCAAACACTTTTGATTGCTCGAACACATTGAATGGATCGAACAACTCAGATACTAGAACACATTGAATGGCACAAACACTTTTGATCGCTCGAACACATTGAAAGGGTCGAATAACTCAGATGGCTAGAACACATTGGATTTATTACAAAAACATAACATTAATTCGTTCATAATTATTTGCGAAATATGGTATACTAATGCAAGAGACATTGTTTGTTATGCTAAGTCGGACGGATTAGGAATGTATACATTAGACAAATCATTAAGTGTACATTATGTTTCTGTGAACAGCTGCGAAAAGAGAGCAGTTAACATCATATGCAAAACCTGAATTTCCAATAAAGCAAGGTGTTGGATGCTAATGGATCTTTAAAAAACAATCAAACAACCCCCCCCCCCCCCCCTCAAAACAACAAAGCAAAACAAAAAACAAAGCAAAAATGAAAAACAAACAAACAAAAAGAGAAAGAAAAAAAACCAAACGACAACTAAACTGACCTCACAAACACATTGTGATTTTGGGTTTGTACTTATAGAGTTAGGGTTATGGTGTTTAACGCAGCCACTTTCAACAATAGTTCAGCTATATCGTGACGGTTGCACTAATAATATTGATATATTTTTTGTATTGTATGCAATATTTTAGCAATAATGTACATAGTTTTTAGCTGTTCAATAACCTTTTCCTAGTGACGTCATCATCTGACAGCCATTTCATACACAAGTGATTTTATGATGTAACTTTTTGATGTAAATACATTGTAAATATAATTTTAAATCATTTAAATTAATTGTTTATATTTCTTTTAACATGTTTAAATAAAGCCTATAACATTTATTAGTGCTTTATTTCATTTTTCCTACATTTTTGGGATTTTTGGTGTGTTTTTGAGCCTAATATCTGGCTGATAAAATAAATTGCCTTGTGACCGGAATTTTGTGGTGTCTCCCTTGCCCCTTGATGCCCTAAGCACGTGCTTGTTTTGGCTATGGGTTAATCCAGCACTGAGTACGCGGATAGACATGTCGCCCCACTCGGACACATTATTTTGATTCCGAGCCAACCAGTCTTTGCTCTTACTCCTTAATGCTGCGTGCTTAGCAGAGAAACAACAAATACCAATTTCATAGTCTTTGGTTTGACCCGGCCGGGGTTCGAACCCACGATCTACCACACTCGAGGCGAGCACGCTAACCTATACGCCACCGATGCGGTTGGGGGGATTATGATAATGCATTATTACTTGAGTAGCTAAAACTAAGATTTCTGGAACACATTGCATGGTTCAACCACATTCGATCGCTTGAACACACTGAATGGATTGAACATCTCAGATGGCTAGAAGAAAACATTGCATGGCGCAAACACCTTTGATCGCCCGAATACATTGGATGGATCGAATAACTCAGATAGCTAGAAGTAGAACACATAGAAGAAAACATTGGATGGTGTAAACACTTTTGATCGCTCGAACAACTCAGATGACTAGAACACATTGGGTGGCGCAAACCCTTTTGATTGCTCGAACACATTGAATGGATCGAACAACTCAGATGCTAGAACACATTGAATGGCACAAACACTTTTGATCGCTCGAACACATTGAAAGGGTCGAATAACTCAGATGGCTAGAACACATTGGATTTATTACAAAACATAACATTATTTCGTTCATATTTATTTGCGAAATATGGTATACTAATGCAAGAGACATTGTTTTTTATGGTAAGTCGGAAGGATTAGGAATGTATAAACATTAGACAAACCATTAAGTGTATATTACGTATATGTGAACAGCTGCGAAAAGTGAGCAGTTGACATCATATGCAAAATCTGAATTTCCAATATAGCATGGTGTTGGATGCTAATGGATCTTTAAAAAACAACCAAGAGTTAGGGTTATGGTGTTTAACGCAGCCACTTTCAACAATAGTTCAGCTATATCGTGACGGTTGTACTAATAATATTGAAACTTACACTGTAAATTTCAAACAGTTATTTTACTTGTTTTCTTCTTTTTATTTTCAATTGGGGGAAATATATACATCATTTTTATAATGTAGAATAATGGCTTCTTGAAAGCTTAAAAATGTGTTATTTCTATCACATTAGAATGACTTACAACATAAGCAGAATTACACGTAAACTTAAACAATAAAAGTCGTTTAAATCGTTTTCTCAAGTTTCTACTTATTCCAATGTAAATAACAAAATTTGAAATACAACCAATCACAGTGAAGTATTTCAATATTTCCGAAAATATTTTAAAATCAAAATATGTCATTAATTTAAAATGATCAGAAATGGCCTCCATAACCAAGTACATGAAAGCACTGGAATAAAATGGAAGTGACTTGCCTATAAGATTAGTCATGCGTCCTATGGCTGACAAATAAGAAAAGACCAACCAGGGCATCACGATCCGTGGAGCTTCAGATATCAAAAACACAATAAGAACGACAAGGATAAGAATTATGGAACGTCATTCTGGCATTTGTCTGTTTGTGCATCTTCCATCAAACCTGTTGTTAGCTAGTCTGTATACTATGTAAAGCGTCGACAATAACATAATTATGCACACTAATTTCAACAAGCACGTTATTATATAACATCGGATACACAATAACAGCATACGCTAATACAATTATATTATGAGACGTGACTTTGCAGACGGGATACATTGCTTGAGGTTCACGGTAAACATATGTTGAAAGCATTCTTGGAATGTGAATACACAACGATATTACGAAACACAAAATACAACAAATAAGCGATTTGCGTTTGGTCTACGCAAAGTCCAAATAGGAAAATGTATGGCCAACACTTTCTGAAATCCAAGACTTACTGTAAGAAGTGCTGACACAAAATAAAAACAGTCAGCAAGCTGAACGGATATATAAGAAATAGTACAATATGGTGAAAAAAGTGACGCATGCTCCCACACAGTCGTATAGTAGTAATCCCACCAACGCCAGTCTACGTAGTTACGAAGAAACAATAGCTCTGCACCGTACAGACAAAGGGGCGTAACTCCGTCAGAAATAGCTAACCTTTGCATTAAAACCGTAGACGGTGACATTATCCTTTTTGAAAACAGTATAATAAATAATATGAAATCGGCACGGCCATGAATGCTCGCTCATCTGAAAATTATCTGACAATTTCATCAAAAAGTGTCGATATTTTTTGGGCCGAGATATATTAGGGACGACTTTTTTTAGGGCCGAATCTAGTCTCATTCAATCGAGCTGTCGTTCCTTTATTCGAGTTATCGTTCCTTACGAAATCTCAAAAGTTAACTTCCGCGTAGAAACAAAATTTTTGTCAGTATGTCAGAAGAGATTTAATAAATTAAAAAATATCAATATAAGTAAAACAAGCTGGAAAAATGACTTTTATTACACACGGGTTCCAGGTTTCAGTGGTATCGGACGTACGAGAGAGGGTACGAGACTTCAGGATCACATTTACGCTTTATGTTAAGAAGATCTTCATTAGTTGAGTGTGTTAGTGTGTTACCCGGAAACCGGTGTTTACAAAACGTAGAATTTTTTTTTCTTCGACAATATGTTCAACCATGTTTGTTAAAAAATCCTAAGTACACATTCTATACCATAAAGAGCTCGCTTAAGCTCGCATATAAAAATATTGAAAATAAATGCAATGCACGAAATAATGGAACCAGCTAAAAAAAACTTTGAACATGTTTTTGTTTCTCAGATATAAGTAGTACATCCCGACCTCTTCAGAATATTCGTAGTTGTAGAATGGGTTGTCAGTTCCATATTTAAATTCATAGTTTGCACTTCCGGTTGTTATTTCGTTATTTTCGAAAGTGGTATTACTGTCCTCCATAATAGATGCACTTTTCACTTGTAAAACTTTCAACAGTCGGATATGTATAATTTTATGCACTATGTAAATATGTATAAAGTTACTGTCTATATAATTTTGCTTTCTATTTACTGTATAAAATATACAGTTTTCTCAATTAAAAAAATACAAATGAATTGTCAATTCCATATGGAATAATAATATTAATCGAAACTGTTGGGTTTTTGCAATAGTTTTTAACGTTTCACAAGAGTTAATTTAGCTTCAAGAAAACACTATTTTAATACATATAAAAAAAAGTTAATAAAACACGATGAGCATTATTATTTAATGAAAACGATTACGTTTTATTTTAATTTCGTTGGTTTTTTAAGCAGTACATTTCAATATATGCATTGTTTTTAATGGTAAAGATACCAGATATATTAAAAAAATCAATTCAGTCGTGACCAAGAAAAAATCAGCTACACTCTGATATTAAAATCAAATATTTAACAACTCATGTATCAACATTCTCCATCCCTTTTTAGTATTGAAATCTGCATATTAGAAATAGTCATAGTATTATAATATATATTCTACAAGACAATATGATCCCAACATATAACGGGTTTTTTAATGTCCATAAAAGGCTTTTGGTTTTCAAGCTGATCTTTTTTCAATAAAGGGCCGCGGTAAATAGGGAGTAGATTAATGCACGATTTGTTTTTTGTTTGAATTCGTTACCTCCTCCGAAGTTTACCAATTGTCCTATCATTTGTACTTGTTTCGGATGAAGATATTAAAATTAGGTATTCCAAGTTGAAAGGTTAACAATGAGGACATCAAATGCTCGGTCTTGGTGGAATACATTCGGGAACACAATACTGCACTTCCCTTGTTTGGTATGAATTTTACACTACTAGTATAATAACTAGTAACTACAAACAAGTTGTTTAAAGGCATACAGGCTGCCAGAATTGAATTTTTTGTTTATATTAAAAGTTGCCAATATTCGATGTTTTACACTAATAAAATGTTCTGAACAAAAAGCCAGGTTTAATAAATCTGTTATAATGTCGTAATTAGTGAACAGAATTCGAATGCTTAGCATCGTCTGTTGGTGGAATCGCCATTAACACATGATTAATTATGAATCGGCTGCAGTTCCGAAGCTTGCCGAGCAGCGTGTGATAACTGCTATAAATAACTGAGGATGGATGATGAGGTAAGCATGTTGCTTGTAAATTCATTAGAATTAATATAATTTATGAAATATAGAATCCGTCAATGCTTTTGTTCTTCCACGATTCGATTTTTGCACATCCGACATTTTCTTCATCAACAAACAACTTCGCACATGCACAAACGTTTTCCCGAATGAGTTCACTGTCAGGTCGTATGAATATTGGGCGGGTCAACATTGAATTCATTCCTGGATGGAAGAAAATCAAACAGCGACGTATTTCCTTCGTTCTAGGCTATTGTTACGTATGAAATTATGAAAAATTTCAACTGCACTATATCTTTATGGTTTTTTAAATCAATGTTTTGGTCTTATATTGGGAAACCTTTTTTTTTATTAGAATAACGGCCTGTATGCCTTTAAGTTAAAATCTGTTTCATATAAGTGAGCCGAGTGTGCAGAAGATTTCATATTCCACCTGTTTTATCACGAAAGCACGATTTAAGAGCTTTCAGATGGATTTGAAGCCGGATCAATTTTGACAAATGTTTTCTGTTTAATACTGAAAAAAATCGATAATTAAACGGCCCTTCACTCATCGGCTTCCTTTTGGAACAGTTTATTATTTGCGGTGCAACTCCGGCTTTCCGGATGGCTTCAATTTTGAACAGTTTATTATGTGTGGTGAAACTCCGGCTTTCCGGATGGCTTCATTTTGTAACAGTTTAGTATGTGCGGTGCAACTCCGGCTTTCCGGATGGCTTCATTTTGGAACAGTTTATTATGTGTGGTTAAACTCCGGCTTTCCCGGATCTTTCCGTGAAACCACCGATTATGAAGTAATACAGTGTACTTCATTGATTGATTGATTGATTGATTGAATGATGTTTCACGCCAAGCGAGTAACATTACAATATATCCATAGCTAGAACAAACAATAAACCATCCAGGTAAAGAAAAAAGATGGTGCATGATGGGATTATTGGTAGTTCTGTATAGAGACAAAACCCTAACATTTCATGTTCATTTTCAACGTTTTTATTCGTATTTTTATTTGACGTTTTTATTGATTGTATTTGTGTATATACTTCTATAGAAATGCGAGGATTGTCAATAACAGCCATTTTCTTTAAACAACATCAACAAAAACAAAGCAAAAAAAAAACCTTGGCGCGAATTTGTGATCCGTGGACATGGAATAATCATTATTACATGTAAAAGAGTACTTACTTTGCTTATGAATATACTTAATTCTAACATGACCTCCTTCTTTCGCTTTGTTAACAAACGAGCGAGTTATCCATTCGGTATAATCTCATTAGCACATGCACCGGTGAATGTGACCGACTTTTCCATTGGCAGCATAAATTGTAACCCGAATAATGCCGATAGAGGGCGCAGTGTTATTCGAGTTACATAAATTGTGTGCGACATTTTCCACAAGCGTAAATATAAATTACCGTCTTCCAATCAAAGTATACTACCGTGCAAGTACCTGTTTCTTCCGTTTCAGCTTAAAAACAAAGCATGTCGATTTCTTTCATTCGCATGTCAATGTCTAGTCCGAGATTCCTCTGCCGTCTAACGGCTTTAATGGATTTTCTGTAGCCGTTGGACGTCAGAGCGCTATGCATACGGAAAACAGCGGATTTGCTTCTCCAACTCTGGGTCAGCACATTTCCACGTTTCGTGGCTATCGGATTTTATTTTCTATCAGAAATCCTTATATAAATCGCTTCATCAATCATTTTTCTATTCATTCATAACCATCTTACCCTCAGAAAGTGGTGCTACACTCCATTACAGCACGATTTTGCCTTAGATCCTATGATTCCGCCATTTGTCTTCCATTTTTCAAACATTTGTCACGTGACTACGAGAAAACCACGATTACCGCAATGTATCATGGGAGATGATTTGCATATAAACAAACAAACAAATATTTGTATTGCCAATCATACACGCCTGTTAAGGCAGAACAATTAACATAAAATTGAATACAGTTGATTATATTGATTGGTAATGATTTTAACAGCAATAGTGAATTACAGATGACCATAAGAAAAAAAAATGATGTAGTACCTTGTCCAAAAAGGGGGGACGTAACACATGCTCTTTCCGAAGCCCGTTGGTAACACTCTGCCATTGAATCTTTTCTTTCCAACACATTCTGTATTATTTCCTTCTGCTCTGCTTTGATCTGTAGATGGACTGTTTGTCCTGCAGAATACGCTTAAATGTATCGTCTTCCATGTGATTTGAATGTTGTGTACGTATGCAAATAATGCTCAAATAATTTGGTGCGCTGAATTAAGTAGCTCCCATCATGCAATGCGTTACTGTTATCATTCAGTTAGTATCGCGAGATCACGTTTGTAGATTCGAAAATGGAAGTCAAATGGCGGAATAATAGGATCTAAGGCAAAATCGTGCTGTAATCAGACATGGGGTAATCGTAATTTGTAATCGTAATAGGTTGTAATCGATTACATTTTTCATGTAATCGAATGTAATCTGTAATCGGACATTTTTTTAGATTACGTGTAATCGTCATGTAATCGATTACATTCATTTTGACCCTGTAATCATGATTACTTTCTGATTACATTTAGATTACTTTTCATCATTTTGACTTATTTTGTCTTACCTGAAGCATATATCATATCTCCTTAGATAGTTAATGTATGATTTATGTAAATGAATTTTCTTCATGAAATTTATTAAACGAATAATGTAGATATTATTATATGCTTAATTGCAATCAAAACTATCACAGCTACAAAAAATATTAAGTATAAATTATGATTTCAAAGACTTGATATTCAAACAAATAATATCTCAATTTCAATTTCTTTAGGGTTTCAAAAATTCAGTGAAAACAGTTTGTCGGTTTGTGTAAAACACAACAAGCTCTAAAATTTTAAATTATCTGACACAACTTTCAAGATTTCATATATGAAATTGCTTCTATGAAAGACTATCACCATGTCCTCATGATTCGCATAAGACCAAGAAATATTTTATATAAACCAAAACAGGTATCACATGAAGATTTCTTATACAAGTTTAAAAAGAGATTTAAATTTAAATAAATATATTATATAAAAAGCAAAATGTAAATTATAATTTTCAGAAACATTTATTTATGATGCTCGTACATACATGTATATTACAAATCAAGTTGTATTATATTTGTAAAATTTTTTAAAGAATATTCTAATGGGGCTTGTATCTGATATTCAGATATATGTGATATTTCTGCATTTTATTTTGGTGCTGATTTTCCTTTTAATATTGGATTATATGATAATTTTTTTCATTACTTGTGGGTTACTATGCAACTTGTAATGGATATTTTATTAAACCTATTTACATAAATTAAGGATTTAGTTTTCATATTTAGACTGAGAAATTATGTACATTTTTAAGCAAGTTTTTAGAATCAGAATGATTTTTGTTTTTTTATCTTCTGAATTATATATCAAGGACAAACATTCAAATTTTATCAGGTAATTAACTGCTAGTTTATTATCCCCAATAGACTTTCACAGGATGTTTGAAATTATTTGGTATATATTATTAAAATGTGCAAATGTATGTTATAATATTTACTAATAGTATAAGATGGAATCAATATTGGTCATATATAGTAATAAGAGAAGATATATTTTATGAAAAATAGGAAAATGAGAATTGCTGTTTATAATTTACAATGTACTGTTTGTTATTGCATGTAATGATCACATTACAACTGAATTGTAATTCATAGTTCTGATTAAGAAATACATTAAAAAAAGAGATATTGGACAGATGCACACGAGACAAAATAACATAAAACACTAATATATTGGTTGTCATGACATTAAATGTAATCAGTAATGTAATCGATTACATTTACAAAGTGATTGTAATTTAATCGATTACATTTGAAAATTGATGTAATCGTAATGTAATGTAATCATGAAAATTGCAAAGTAATTGTAATGTAATCGATTACATTTGAAAGTAATTGACCCCAACATTCACTTAGTGCTAGTAGTCATGAATAAATTAAACACAAGATGTCAATTAAACTGTGGACATATCCTTAAAATCGGTAAAGCGCTTTACATCTTGTAACCACTACTAACAGAGATCTTTTTTATTTACAAGTGTGTACACATAACACACTACATAATAGAAAAACAAACCACAAATTAATATTATTCTCAACTGTATGATATTTAATTTAGAGTGTATCATTTGTATTTGAAATTATAAAGATATGATCCACATTAAGTTTAATTATTCTTGATTATAAAATTATCTTACAGTGAGTGCATTTTCAATTTTTACCAATGTAAGGGAAGTTAATCTTGTGTATCCAATACACAATGGAAGTTGTCACAAACAACAAATGATCAATAATGACAAGTTAAATCATGGGAAACCGCAGTTACAATTATGAATTGATTCCTTAAATGAAATGTTTCTTTCTAGGTGGACAGCCCATGAACAATGAAATATTACTTTTATACTTTTAAAAACCCGATGGGAAGAAGGGCATCATTTCGTGAATTCATTACCAGACAGACATGCACAATTTGTGATTATACAGTGGATTACATGTGTCGTACCAAAACTAGCAAATCTCCTCATGCATTCGCAATGTGCTCTATCAGAACCGATCTCCTCAAGCAGGAAAACGAGAAAATTGACAGTTTGTAGATTTATCTAGACTTCAATTTACTTCTGACGAATTGGAATTTATCCCCGATTACATTTAGACTCCCATGATGAAAAAATATTGAAAATTTAACTTGCATCTTTGTCAAGAACAACTTATAAATATAAGAGTTTCACAATTTTCGTCATGTTTTTCGTGGGACGATTGATTTTGCGAGATTTACACTTCATATACAAGAATAAACTATACATGTTTCTAATCGTGTAAGCATTCGCCACAGCATAGCATTCTCTGATTTTGCAATATTCGAGCAGTAAAAAAGAAAATTTCAATTTTTGACATGTACATACCTTGCGAAGCGTCTTCGTGAACTCTCCTCCACCAAAGTAGACCACAAATAAAATCTCTGGTACGAATACCAATAAATAAAAACAAACAAAAATACAATGGGGAAAACATCGACGGGAAAACATAAACGCGAGGTTTTCTGTGGTATGGAAGTAAGATTATGGGCGGATATTTTGATTGCCGCAAGTGAAAGGGAATATAGTGAAGAGATTCTGTAATTTTGACTTCAACGATGACTTCTAACTAGCTGTTGCTCATTAGCATTATGAATTGAAATAGATCTTATTTTTATACGCCGGGGTTCGCAAAAGGATTAAATTCATGTTGTAGCTATGACACCAAATGTCAATTAGTCCAAACAGAATATTGAAACATGATAAGGAATTGATAATCAAGTTAATTTATAGATCTGTTATGTTTTGGGCAATGCATTTTAGAGGTGTTAAAAATTAATACGCCAAACAGTCTATGATGGAACTTCCGCCCATAGATGGCTATATAACGATCAAACAATATTTTAATTGGAATGGAAAATATCTTTCTTATGATGGAAGAAATATAGTTGACCACGTACTGCACAAGGAAATGTAATAAAAATAATCTTGATTTAAGAAAAGTTTGAAAATACCTAATATAAGGTATCCTTTAATTTCACATTTTAGGGTTAAGAGTTAGGATAATGGCGTTTAACGCCACTTTCAACAATATTTCAGTTATATGGTGACGGTCAATTTTATTCGTGGAGGAAATCGGAGTACCAGGAAAAAATCAAGTTTTGTGATTATATTAATCGCATCTATCCAATTGAACTTGAAATAAATGATATAACAGATACAGCTAGGTCTGCTTCATATGTTGACCTTCACCTAGAAATTGACAGAGAAAGCCTGTTAAGAACGAAATTTTACGACAAAAGAGATGACGTCATTATTCCCATTGTGAACTTTCCATTTATATGTAATAATCTAGCAGCACCAACACATGGACTATATATCTCAGTGTCCGAACGCTTGTGATTCCTGTCATGATTTCCTTGATATATGGTTGCTGTTATAAAGGAAGCCGATTAACCACGAGTTGCTAGAGGTTAAGTTGAAGACATCACTTCGAATGTTTTACTTTCACCACTATGACTTGGTTAACCGTTACGGAATATCTCTATCACAAATGACCACGGATATATTCCGTTTGTCATGATTATAACTCATGTCATCATCGGGCTTGTAACAAGAGTAACACGATAGGTGCCATAAGTGGCACTGGAACAACTAACCCTTCCGGAGCAACTGACTTCATCCCTGTCTATCTTGTTGCACAATATTTCGTTTTCTCAGTAGCATTTTGTCGACTAATGATCATCTTTTTGCCCTTTTCGTTCGGTAATTGTTTTGCATGTCCCTTTTCGAATTACGGTTTCTGATAACCGTAGGTATCTATAATGGAGAGAGAGAGAGAGAGAGAGAGAGAGAGAGAGAGAGATAAAGAGAGAGAGAGAGAGAGAGAGAGAGAGAGAGAGAGAGAGAGAGAGAGAGAGAGAGCGAGCGAGCGAGCGAGCGAGAGAGAGAGAGAGAGAGAGAGAGAGAGAGAGAGAGAGAGAGAGAGAGAGATCCGACTGCGAGACGAAGTGGCAGAATGCTGTAAATACAATCCATAGCAGTTCAGTACGTTCAGAATCACTGATCATTACTAGGCTTTTTATTTGTGTGCAGGAGATAAGTGCAATCAACGACACCATTCTCTTGTTCCAAGTATCAATTTTACAACATGGGTTGGACTTGTCATGTTGATAGATTGGTTACTGTAAACTCATTGTCATTTGTTAAAAAAACAAATACCATGGTGATTAAAAATTCATATAATTGTTATTAAGTTTTAAATAAAATATGAATAAACTTGAATATCGTCTGGTATAGCAACAATAGTTCCGGAGTTTTCCAGGAAAAAGATACTAAATATTTTTTTTAAAGCTCGCGGTTGATAAAATAATCAATTACAATTTACTATATAGTACATGTGTTTAACTGTAGAATTCATTAATTACAGTCACTAGGATTGTTAATCGTGGTATATTTACTACCATATAATATTAAATTCAATTTCAAATCAATATTTTATTGTCATATAACCATTATGTGACATAACATCTACAGTCATAAAACGCACACGACACGTGTTAGATGCATTGATTGATTGACTTGTTGTGTTTAACGCCACTTTCAGCAATATTTCAGCTATATCATAGCGACCAGTTTTAGTGATGGAAGAAGCCGGAGTACCCGGAGAGAACTACCGACCATGGGCAAGCAACTGGTAAGCTTTATCACTTGCGGCTGCGAGTCGAGTGCACCTTTTTGTAATTTCAAAGTCTGGCGCGAACCCACGCCGTATTGCTGATAGGCTTGTATGAGTTGTTAGGTAATCCAATAGGTAAATACCCTCCTGTGTTTGATACACTTTAATACAACTATTTCAAGGTAAATTATGGCTTATGGTGTTTAACGCCACTTTTAACAATATTTCAGTTGTATCGTGGCGGTCAGTTTTATTGGTGGATGAAACCGGAATACCCGGTGAAAACCACCAACCTGTCGCAAGTCACTGACAAACTTTATCATATAAAGTTGTATCGAGTACACCTCGCCATCAACGGGATTTAAACTCACAACTTTAAATAGTGGTGATAGACACTGATTGCATTGGTAGTTGTAAATCCAACTGCTATGCGATCACAACAGCCCATACAAGATAAATTAAAAACCACCTCTAGTTCTAATGATTGCAATGTAAAGCTATGCTGGTCCCCGTCTTCTGTTCTAATGATTGTGATACAAGGTACTGTTAATTAAAAATATACTGGTCCTCCGTCCTCTGTTCTAGGAAACAGTTGTAACGTCCTCAGTCCTGTCTTGTATTTGATGCTTTAAAGTAAACGTTGCTGGTCTCGAGTCTGTGGTTCTAATGACTGTCTTAAACAAAGAAATGTAAATTAAAACCTTAATATCCCCCTTCCTCTATCCTCTATTCTAATGGCAGTTATAAATGAAATTGCTAAATGAAATCTTACTTATCCAGGGGGTGAATGTACGTCATAATTGGAGGCCATTTTGTGCCGCTTGAATGTAAGTTTTTACTTATAGCATTAGTTATTGTAAATATAACATTAAATGTGATAGTGCGTTAAATGCCCCTGAAAGATGACGTTTTAGATCTTAAACTGTGAATACGATTCGTTTTAGATTTTAGGATGTGACAATTACTTTTTAAACCTCGAACCAAACCGTAACAAATAGATTTTAGATTTTAACCATACGAACAGAGACTTTTAGATTTTAAACAGTGATGCGTCTTCTTAAATTTTTCCAATACATGCAACATGCATATTTTATACGTAATGTAGGGACAATCGTTGTGGATTGTTTTAACTTGATTTGATAAACTTTTATATCCCGTGTGAATAAGCCTGATTTTTAGTGTACATACATTTTATTCATGGATACGGAGGTGATGGGATTTTCACTCACACAGCACTGTACAGCGCACCGCCACCCAACACACGCTTAACATACGACACAGTATGGTTCTCCTTTGAAGGGGGTAAAGATGCAGAGGTAAGGTAAGGTAAACTGGCGTTCCATAGATTTCTTTTTCGTCCGCATCTACCTATTATTGAAATCCGCGAATTTAAGTGCTAATTCGATCAAACACTTGAAATAAATATCTCTGTCTAATATATAATAACACATTTTTACACAAAATTTAGCAGAAAGTAATTTAAAAAGGCTTTATAAAGCTCTTTTTGGGTTGAGAATGGTGCATTATGGGAATTACGTCTGCTCAATTTGAATGTCATAGATATTGACCTGTTTGTTCACTTTTCATGGGTGTTTTGGTAAAATTGAACATACTTGTTGTAGTGACTTCATAGAAATATATTGTATTATTATTACGCTTACCTAGATAGGGTTGATAATTCCTATTTTCATTGCTTTCCGTCTGATTCGGCTATGGAGGATCCGTAGTGACAAAACGATAGAAGTAAAAAGTACTAATTTTTTATCTTAATTTCTGTCTTTAATACATAAAATTTTCATGGCGATTTTTTATTGGTTACTCTATGGGTTAAAGTGAAAATGCTGACGTATTTATAATTTCTGTTGCAATTTGTTTTGGGTCTACGGGTCTATTGACTGGACTAAATGTCCACTAAACAACGGTGTGTCCATCGTTCAAAAACTTGTTATCAAACTCTCAAACACTTCGACTATGTTATTTCCACCTGTTGCTAAAACATTGTCGAAATGTTTGAGAGTTTGACAAGTTTTTGAACGATGGACACACCGTTGTTTTGCGGACATCTAGGGGCATTTGATACAATAACTAATGCTATAAGTAAAAACTTACCTTCAAGCGGCAGAAAATGGCTTCAGATTATGACATGCATTCACCCCCTGTTATCCCTTGTTCTCAGTTCTAATGACTTGTATACGGCGAAACTGAACGCGTATTACCTTACAGGTCCCCATCTTTAAAACTAACATAAAACGATTTCGTAAGGTCTGATCATCTTAATGATTTGGTTTTCCAACTCAATTAAGTGTTGTAGTCACGATAAAGCTGAAACAAAATTCTAGAAAACAGAAAACAACATATCCAGAAATTGATTGTACTTTCCTCATAAATATTCATCATATTTAAATTATATTTTGATCACGTGACTGCAGTTTCAAGCTTGCTGGATCGTTTATTAGATTTGTCAAAAATAGCATACAGTACGGAAATTCAATGTGTCCGTCAATGATTCGAAAATTAAAAGTTATTGTTTATTTCCGCAAAGTTTTTCTTCTGTCAAAATTCAAATATTTTTGTTTTGTAACGATTTTAGACATGTCTTTGATATCGCGATCATGCAAAAATGATCATATTATATTTAATGTGGGAACCCCGAGTTTAGAAGCGAGAAATATAAGGTTAGTCAATATAATTACATATATTATTGAGGAATCTAAATTAATTTCAGAAAATATGTCGCCAAATGTCATTCATTGCTAAATTTTGTGTCACACGCCACCAGTTTCATGTATTTCAGACATTTTTGCATAGACTCTTAAGGCCAAATAAGGGTTCGTCGCCTCGGATTTTCATTTAGTCCAGGAACCTCGAATATTTAATTGTTTTCATTAATTTTTATTTCATTTAATTCAGCTTGATTCAATGTATCATTTTCAAGTTCAGAAAATGACACACATGTAAATTATGAATGATATCGTCTATATAGATCATTGAGGGCTGTTAAACCTAGGGCGTCAAAATTTAGGGGGCCTCTGACCAAGGTGTATACTATTTTTAACACTGTTATTGGACTTTCACACTTATGCTGTTATCACGTACTGTACTTTCTAAGCAACCCTTCAGTAATTTTCCTTATACACTTTATTTCACAGGCGCATGGGGCATGGATTTCGTTTCCTCCTCCCCCCTTTTCTCTACTACCCCCACTTTTTTCAAAATTTTCATATAGTATCTGTATTCTGTATTCTTCGTGTCATAGACATATAGATCATTCCTTTTTCAAAATTTTCATAATCATTCGTTTTTTCTTCATTTGACAATATCAGTAGACGTCATACATCATGAATAATACGTGTATTCTGTGTCCACAGTTTTTCGACTGATACAGTATAAAAGAGAAGGTACAGTCGGAAAGCAAACCCATGATTTGACCGTTACAGCTAGTGATTCTAAAACCACGCAGTCAGGGGGCGATAACCGCAAAATATTCCCGCTAGGTGCCGCTCTACAAGTCCCGCAAAATTTTTCATTCGCACCGTTGAAGGATAAACGTGAAATAAAGTATTAAATAGACAAAATTGTGATAGAAACGTGATTTCTATAAAATATATATATATTTTTTGCAATGACTGGCTATATCAGACAAGCGACCGAGGTTTATATTAGTCAAAAACGTGTTTCGAATCGTGCATTCTAGAATGTGTAAAAACACGAGATTCGGTTTGTTTACATTTTTCGGCCAATGAAAAAGCTGACACAATTCTATATTAGGACATGAAATTGATGATACAGGAGTGATATAGCATCATCAACCAATAGTAAATGCTCTCTCAACTGGAAATTCCGTCACCCTGAATGGAAATCATTCCTGAAAGCAAATTCGACGAGGCATATTTTTTTTAATTTTCGCCTTGTTTTAGTGTAAAATTTGCCCATTTTGGTGAACATTTCTCCCCCAAAACACCCATGTAGTCTGTATATGTCTGCCTTTTATTAGATTTATTAATATATTTATATTTTAACCGAAAGTTTACAAGAAAACTGCATTGTTTACATCAGATTATGCCCTCCCCCCCCTTTTCCCCCGTCTCGTCAATACACTTTGTTTAGACTCCTTTCCCGTTTGCTGTCAGTTAATCTTGTACATATCTAATGTGGCGATTATTTCAAAGGCAATTAGTTTATCAAATATATTTACATTTAGGAATGCTGACTTAAAGTTTTACCTGATTTTCTTCTGCAAATGAATTATGAATTTATGTGTAACAGGTATACAATGTCAATGATTGAATGAATAGAAAGTAGGCTAAATTTGTTATCTGTATGTAACAGCATATATGATATTTAATTGATTAAACAACTGTATTTTGCAAGACTGTGATTTTACCATAGTTGACTAGTAGTAGTAATGCCCCAAAAAAAATTAACTGTTCATTGTCTGCAGGCAAAGCCATTTTATGCCTTACATTTTATAAAAATTTTAACAAATTTGTGAGGTCTGATGACTCTCTAAATGAACTTTCAAAAACTGATGACTACCAGTTAACTAAATGTTTTCACAGTTTGATCAGGTGGAATATTGCAATGTAGACTCTGACAATCTTGACCGTTACTGTTTTATCCTGTTTTAGAATTTGTAGTCAGTGACTTTTTATCCAACAAAGCTTTATTGTTGCCAGATTTGTACAAAAAAATTGAAGATTTAGTTGACAAAACAGCTTTAATTAAATCACTGAAAGAACCAGAAGACAAAATTGGTGAACCCTCTCCCATTAGAGGCAATAAATTCTCCCATTTAAGTTTGGAAGATTTCAAGGAAACGGGTGATGAAACCTTTGCATGGGAAAGTTTCGAGAAGAAATTGTCAGCTAACAGTTTTCTGAAATATTTGGTACAGGAAAATGATATACATGTAGATCTCTAAGGTCTTAACATTTTTCTTTCATTTTCTGAAACTGACACTGAAAAATCTGAGTTTTGTTCATATGAAGTTTTAGATGAGACAGCAGATTCAAAAGCCACAGTTTTGAAAACTTTGAATATTCTTCACAAAAAGTTTCAGATTGGGATAAAGCTTCAGTATCAAGTTGTTGTTGGGGACAGGAAATCTTATGACCATTTAATAAAATTAAAATCAGAATATGGAGGTTCATTAAGCTGGGTTTTGTCATGTCATGGAGACTGGCACATACTTTTTTTTAATCTCATTTTCTATTAAATTAATAATTCATTGTACTGAGGATTTGTTCAACTTTCATAAAAATTTATGGACTTTTTACTCTGTTAATAGTTTATGGAAAAGAAATACACTTGAAAACTAATATGTACAGTCATCTGTCAAAAGTATTGGGAAATGTAAAAAATATCCCTATATAATCAACCAAAACCATATTTTTTTCAAAAAAATATTGTGAAATCATTTCTGGATAGATTGTAACAAATTTTACACCAAAACATTCGGAATTGTCTATATTTTGTTTGTTTTATTTGCTCAAAACTTTATACGAGTGGTTTTTATTTGTACATAATTTTTCCATGATTGTTAATTTTTAGGATTTATTTTTAGTTGAAATGTATAGGAAAATTTTTATTTGTTGTGTTTAAAATATGTACAAATAAAAATAACTCATAACAACATAATGAGTAAATAAACAATCAAAACATTGACAATTCTGAATGTTTTGGTGTAAAATTTGTTAAAATCTATCCAGAAATTACTTCACAATATTTTTTGGAAAAAATATGGTTTTGGTTGATTATATAGGGATTTTTTTTACATTTCCCAATACTTTTTGACAGATGACTATATAATTTTCTTTAAATATTTATACATTTTTTTTTTTATCTTTATATTGAATTTTATTTTCATGCCTAGAAAAAAATTACACGAGTTCTGTTCATGATTCATCAAAAGGATATAGAAATGTTTTTTCTTGAATTGCTAGAATAAAACCGGTGGACCTGTAAATTTTAGTCGCCTATCCTTTCTTTTGGGGATAGGAGACCATATATAAATGTTTGTATATTCCAAAATTTGTTGTTAATTATATGCATATGCTATTAAAATAGCAGCTTGCATCGGCATTAACATTTGTGCACAGCGTGTTTTTAAGTCATTAGGTTAATTCTAAATTTATTTTTAGAAATACGGAAATTCATACGGAGTTATCTTTCTTGACTGACAATTTTTCTGAATCTGAATAATTTTCGGCACTAAAAGCTGACAGAAACTCTTATTAATGAATAAAAAGGTGTACCAGAGAAACATTTCGTTAAATAAATATATAACCTAGCGCAGTGTGAAGTTTGGGAATGTCACTATACTGCAAACTTAATATATTTGCATTTTATTCCAATGCGATGGCAACATTCCATCGAGGGGGTCACCCTCTAAATCATCAAAATTTTAATAATAATCTCCCGTTTTAACTCAAATCTAATAAACAAATCGTGGAAGTAATTATTGCTGAAAAGAAAACAATATAAGACGTTTCGATATTTTCTACGGTATAAATAAACGAGGTCTTTGTTCTACAATTTTCCATGATTTTCATGACCGACGAAAATGTCAACATTTTCAAATGAGAATCACGTGACCCGTGGTTTTACCAGCGACGCCATTAATGAGTTTGCTTTCCGACTGGGTATGCAACTCCATTTTCATATTTCGCGCCATATCGCTCACCTCGGTTGGGAAACCCCCGTGTTTTTTACACTTTTTACCATGTCTACATATGGCACTGTCGTATCAAACTGTTTCTAAGACACTTACCTAATTGCCCATGTTCGAATTTCAGTCTGTACGTCGATCTTTTCCAAGAAATCTCACCGAGAATAGCGAGGCAGCTTCGTTTCTAGGTCAAACTACATCATATGAGACGGGAACCCTGGGATTTTTACGAATGGATTACCTGCAATGAAAAACCCAGATGCGCTCCGAATATTTTTCCCATAATGTTTTGGCGGGAAATATAAACCGCTGAAAAAACATAACAGCAGACGGATTATTTCGTAAAAATGGCACAACGACCATCTGAATATGGAAACATTGAAATAATTTGATGGTAAATAACTGTTCAAAAAGAAATTCAAACTGAGAATTAGATAATTGAATGGTCAGAACTGAAGTCAAAATTTCAATGAAAAAGAAATATTCAGCTTGCCTCTACTTCAAATTATTAAAATCATACCCAAACAAATGCATATACAACTAAAAAAAAATAAATAAAAAATAAATAAAAAAAAAACAAAGGAAGAAGAAGCTGAGAACAGCTATTGAATGGGACTATGGCATTTTACCCTCTTCCTCAATAAAAGGGCTCCCAACTGATAAAAATGTGCAAGGGAGCCGGAGGGACCATTTAACTAAGGGGGCTATTTCTTTTTCAGGGGTAAAAAATAAATAACTTGTTTAACTATTTGAACGTGAAATAATTATTCGTGAACTTTTTTCGCGCATTTAACATCCTCGCGAAGAAAGCGAAAATTAAATACCCACTAAAATAACCACTTATACGGTAAAATAGGATTTTTTTTTCTGGATTTCAACACTGATTTCTGTCACTGCTGAAAAGTGGAGTTACACAAGTTATTTATTTTTTACCCCTGTAAGACAGATTATTGTTTTATAAAATCAGTGACATGAAATGAAAAAGAAATAGCCCCCTTAGTTAAATGGTCTCTCCGGCTCCCTTACACATTTTTATCAGTTGGGAGCCCTTTTATTGAGGAAGAGGGTAAAATGCCATAGTCCCATTCAATAATAGCTGTTCTCAGCTTCTTCTTCCTTTGTTTTTTTTTTATTTTATTTTATTTTATTTTTTTAGTTGTATATGTATTTGTTTGGGTATGATTTTAATAATTTGAAGTAGAGGCAAGCTGAATATTTCTTTTTCATTGAAATTTTGACTTCAGTTCTGACCATTCAATTATCTATTTCTCAGTTTGAATTTCTTTTTGAACAGTTATTTACCATCAAATTATTTCAATGTTTCCATATGCAGATGGTCGTTGTGCCATTTTTACGAAATAATCCGTCTGCTGTTATGTTTTTTCAGCGGTTTATATTTCCCGCCAAAACATTATGGAAAAAATATTCGGAGCCCATCTGGGTTTTTCATTGCAGGTAATCCATTCGTAAAAATCCCAGGGTTCCCGTTCTTGCACTTCCGTCTCATATGATGTAGTTTGACCTAGAAACGAAGCTGCCTCGCTATTCTCGGTGAGATTTCTTGGAAAAGATCGACGTACAGACTGAAATTCGAACATGGGCAATTAGGTAAGTGTCTTAGAAACAGTTTGATACGACAGTGCCATATGTAGACAAGGTAAAAAGTGTAAAAAACACGGGGGTTTCCCAACCGAGGTGAGCGATATGGCGCGAAATATGAAAATGGAGTTGCATACCTTCTCTCTTATACTGTATCAGTCGAAAAACTGTGGACACAGAATACACGTATTATTCATGATGTATGACGTCTACTGATATTGTCAAATGAAGAAAAAACGAATGATTATGAACATTTTGAAAAAGGAATGATCTATATGAAAATTTTGAAAAAAGGGGGGGTAGTAGAGAAAAGGGGGGAGGAGGAAACGAAATCCATGCCCCATGCGCCTGTGCTTTATTTCAGAATATTGCAGAATTTTAAAAACCCCTAATCATCTTCGCCTTTATTGAAATTGACTAAACACACCTTCATCTTCCTCCAATCATGAAGGTGGGAAATTGGGAGGGGCCTCCCAAGTGGAATAACCCAGGGACTCTCTCTATCTAAATCCGGCACCGTAGTAATACCTCCCACTAAATGAAAATTTGGGTCGTGGGTTATTGCTGAGCATGCACGTGAGTGAGTGAGTGAGTGAGTGAGTGAGTGAGTGAGTGAGTGAGTGAGTGAGTGAGTGAGTGAGTGAGTGAGTGAGTGAGTGAGTGAGTGAGTGAGTGAGTGAGTGAGTGAGTGAGTGAGTGAGTGAGTGAGTGAGTGAGTGAGTGAGTGAGTGAGTGAGTGAGTGAGTGAGTGAGTGAGTGAGTGAGTGAGTGAGTGAGTGAGTGAGTGAGTGAGTGAGTGAGTGAGTGAGTGAGTGAGTGAGTGAGTGAGTGAGTGAGTGAGTGAGTGAGTGAGTGAGTGAGTGAGTGAGTGAGTGAGTGAGTGAGTGAGTGAGTGAGTGAGTGAGTGAGTGAGTGAGTGAGTGAGTGAGTGAGTGAGTGAGTGAGTGAGTGAGTGAGTGAGTGAGTGAGTGAGTGAGTGAGTGAGTGAGTGAGTGAGTGAGTGAGTGAGTGAGTGAGTGAGTGAGTGAGTGAGTGAGTGAGTGAGTGAGTGAGTGAGTGAGTGAGTGAGTGAGTGAGTGAGTGAGTGAGTGAGTGAGTGAGTGAGTGAGTGAGTGAGTGAGTGAGTGAGTGAGTGAGTGAGTGAGTGAGTGAGTGAGTGAGTGAGTGAGTGAGTGAGTGAGTGAGTGAGTGAGTGAGTGAGTGAGTGAGTGAGTGAGTGAGTGAGTGAGTGAGTGAGTGAGTGAGTGAGTGAGTGAGTGAGTGAGTGAGTGAGTGAGTGAGTGAGTGAGTGAGTGAGTGAGTGAGTGAGTGAGTGAGTGAGTGAGTGAGTGAGTGAGTGAGTGAGTGAGTGAGTGAGTGAGTGAGTGAGTGAGTGAGTGAGTGAGTGAGTGAGTGAGTGAGTGAGTGAGTGAGTGAGTGAGTGAGTGAGTGAGTGAGTGAGTGAGTGAGTGAGTGAGTGAGTGAGTGAGTGAGTGAGTGAGTGAGTGAGTGAGTGAGTGAGTGAGTGAGTGAGTGAGTGAGTGAGTGAGTGAGTGAGTGAGTGAGTGAGTGAGTGAGTGAGTGAGTGAGTGAGTGAGTGAGTGAGTGAGTGAGTGAGTGAGTGAGTGAGTGAGTGAGTGAGTGAGTGAGTGAGTGAGTGAGTGAGTGAGTGAGTGAGTGAGTGAGTGAGTGAGTGAGTGAGTGAGTGAGTGAGTGAGTGAGTGAGTGAGTGAGTGAGTGAGTGAGTGAGTGAGTGAGTGAGTGAGTGAGTGAGTGAGTGAGTGAGTGAGTGAGTGAGTGAGTGAGTGAGTGAGTGAGTGAGTGAGTGAGTGAGTGAGTGAGTGAGTGAGTGAGTGAGTGAGTGAGTGAGTGAGTGAGTGAGTGAGTGAGTGAGTGAGTGAGTGAGTGAGTGAGTGAGTGAGTGAGTGAGTGAGTGAGTGAGTGAGTGAGTGAGTGAGTGAGTGAGTGAGTGAGTGAGTGAGTGAGTGAGTGAGTGAGTGAGTGAGTGAGTGAGTGAGTGAGTGAGTGAGTGAGTGAGTGAGTGAGTGAGTGAGTGAGTGAGTGAGTGAGTGAGTGAGTGAGTGAGTGAGTGAGTGAGTGAGTGAGTGAGTGAGTGAGTGAGTGAGTGAGTGAGTGAGTGAGTGAGTGAGTGAGTGAGTGAGTGAGTGAGTGAGTGAGTGAGTGAGTGAGTGAGTGAGTGAGTGAGTGAGTGAGTGAGTGAGTGAGTGAGTGAGTGAGTGAGTGAGTGAGTGAGTGAGTGAGTGAGTGAGTGAGTGAGTGAGTGAGTGAGTGAGTGAGTGAGTGAGTGAGTGAGTGAGTGAGTGAGTGAGTGAGTGAGTGAGTGAGTGAGTGAGTGAGTGAGTGAGTGAGTGAGTGAGTGAGTGAGTGAGTGAGTGAGTGAGTGAGTGAGTGAGTGAGTGAGTGAGTGAGTGAGTGAGTGAGTGAGTGAGTGAGTGAGTGAGTGAGTGAGTGAGTGAGTGAGTGAGTGAGTGAGTGAGTGAGTGAGTGAGTGAGTGAGTGAGTGAGTGAGTGAGTGAGTGAGTGAGTGAGTGAGTGAGTGAGTGAGTGAGTGAGTGAGTGAGTGAGTGAGTGAGTGAGTGAGTGAGTGAGTGAGTGAGTGAGTGAGTGAGTGAGTGAGTGAGTGAGTGAGTGAGTGAGTGAGTGAGTGAGTGAGTGAGTGAGTGAGTGAGTGAGTGAGTGAGTGAGTGAGTGAGTGAGTGAGTGAGTGAGTGAGTGAGTGAGTGAGTGAGTGAGTGAGTGAGTGAGTGAGTGAGTGAGTGAGTGAGTGAGTGAGTGAGTGAGTGAGTGAGTGAGTGAGTGAGTGAGTGAGTGAGTGAGTGAGTGAGTGAGTGAGTGAGTGAGTGAGTGAGTGAGTGAGTGAGTGAGTGAGTGAGTGAGTGAGTGAGTGAGTGAGTGAGTGAGTGAGTGAGTGAGTGAGTGAGTGAGTGAGTGAGTGAGTGAGTGAGTGAGTGAGTGAGTGAGTGAGTGAGTGAGTGAGTGAGTGAGTGAGTGAGTGAGTGAGTGAGTGAGTGAGTGAGTGAGTGAGTGAGTGAGTGAGTGAGTGAGTGAGTGAGTGAGTGAGTGAGTGAGTGAGTGAGTGAGTGAGTGAGTGAGTGAGTGAGTGAGTGAGTGAGTGAGTGAGTGAGTGAGTGAGTGAGTGAGTGAGTGAGTGAGTGAGTGAGTGAGTGAGTGAGTGAGTGAGTGAGTGAGTGAGTGAGTGAGTGAGTGAGTGAGTGAGTGAGTGAGTGAGTGAGTGAGTGAGTGAGTGAGTGAGTGAGTGAGTGAGTGAGTGAGTGAGTGAGTGAGTGAGTGAGTGAGTGAGTGAGTGAGTGAGTGAGTGAGTGAGTGAGTGAGTGAGTGAGTGAGTGAGTGAGTGAGTGAGTGAGTGAGTGAGTGAGTGAGTGAGTGAGTGAGTGAGTGAGTGAGTGAGTGAGTGAGTGAGTGAGTGAGTGAGTGAGTGAGTGAGTGAGTGAGTGAGTGAGTGAGTGAGTGAGTGAGTGAGTGAGTGAGTGAGTGAGTGAGTGAGTGAGTGAGTGAGTGAGTGAGTGAGTGAGTGAGTGAGTGAGTGAGTGAGTGAGTGAGTGAGTGAGTGAGTGAGTGAGTGAGTGAGTGAGTGAGTGAGTGAGTGAGTGAGTGAGTGAGTGAGTGAGTGAGTGAGTGAGTGAGTGAGTGAGTGAGTGAGTGAGTGAGTGAGTGAGTGAGTGAGTGAGTGAGTGAGTGAGTGAGTGAGTGAGTGAGTGAGTGAGTGAGTGAGTGAGTGAGTGAGTGAGTGAGTGAGTGAGTGAGTGAGTGAGTGAGTGAGTGAGTGAGTGAGTGAGTGAGTGAGTGAGTGAGTGAGTGAGTGAGTGAGTGAGTGAGTGAGTGAGTGAGTGAGTGAGTGAGTGAGTGAGTGAGTGAGTGAGTGAGTGAGTGAGTGAGTGAGTGAGTGAGTGAGTGAGTGAGTGAGTGAGTGAGTGAGTGAGTGAGTGAGTGAGTGAGTGAGTGAGTGAGTGAGTGAGTGAGTGAG
Organism: Bathymodiolus brooksi; assembly: GCA_963680875.1. Taxonomy (NCBI): domain Eukaryota; kingdom Metazoa; phylum Mollusca; class Bivalvia; order Mytilida; family Modiolidae; genus Bathymodiolus; species Bathymodiolus brooksi. Next base: position 34,878,618 of record OY804580.1, on the reverse strand, counting down.
TGAGTGAGTGAGTGAGTGAGTGAGTGAGTGAGTGAGTGAGTGAGTGAGTGAGTGAGTGAGTGAGTGAGTGAGTGAGTGAGTGAGTGAGTGAGTGAGTGAGTGAGTGAGTGAGTGAGTGAGTGAGTGAGTGAGTGAGTGAGTGAGTGAGTGAGTGAGTGAGTGAGTGAGTGAGTGAGTGAGTGAGTGAGTGAGTGAGTGAGTGAGTGAGTGAGTGAGTGAGTGAGTGAGTGAGTGAGTGAGTGAGTGAGTGAGTGAGTGAGTGAGTGAGTGAGTGAGTGAGTGAGTGAGTGAGTGAGTGAGTGAGTGAGTGAGTGAGTGAGTGAGTGAGTGAGTGAGTGAGTGAGTGAGTGAGTGAGTGAGTGAGTGAGTGAGTGAGTGAGTGAGTGAGTGAGTGAGTGAGTGAGTGAGTGAGTGAGTGAGTGAGTGAGTGAGTGAGTGAGTGAGTGAGTGAGTGAGTGAGTGAGTGAGTGAGTGAGTGAGTGAGTGAGTGAGTGAGTGAGGTTTTATACTAGACCAACACATTTTGTTGGATTATTATAGTACTTGCTCACTAAAACAACAGGCCACAAATATAATAGGATCCACTCAGACACATAATACTGACTATGCATCACAAACCAACCTCAATCTGTGTTATTACTTTATGATGCTGCATGCTTCGTTATGAAGCAACAAAACCAGATTTATAGTCTCCGATTTGAACCCTCAGGGGATCGTACCGAGCGACGGCCTACCACCACACACGAGGTGCACTCTCTAACCATTACATCACCGAGGTGGTTTCTGACAGTGTGTGGTGTGATGGATAACCCGTCATATATTTCAATTTTAATCATTCTGTCTTAGGACAAAAACGGTTTTGAGGTAGGACGTCATGTTTTTGTCAGTTGTTATGCTCATTTTTCATGACATTTTGTATTATTGCTCCTACGACATGTTTGTAACTATTCATTTTATTTACCAATGTATCAATCATCTCAAATACGATTCGTGTAGAGCAAGCATACAGTAAAGGGTTATGATTCGGGATTAAGGTATCATCAATTTTATCAGTTGTGTTTTTATGCATGTTTAGAATTTAAGAATAGAAAGTATAATATATATCATGTTCTTAAAATGTCTTCTGTTCAATGAGGCATACTACCTCTATTAGTAGTATAGATATCTTAGTTATTTTGAGGTCAAACACCTTTAAAACACCCTCTTTCGGGTCAATGATTTTTTGTATAAGATTGATCAAATTTAAAGTGAAATCTATAGGATAAAATATGCTATAGTTATTTATATAATTACCTTACATTTAGTATGCCTGTGTCTGTGATGAAGTTTGTCAGCGACTTGCGGCAGGTCGGTGGTTTTCTCCGGGTACTCCGGTTTCCCCAACCAATAAAACTGATCGCCACTATATAACTGAAATATTGTTGAAAGTGGCGTTAAACACCATAACCTCCATAACTCTAAGATTAAACAGAAAATTGTTCGAGTGAAAATTTAAGACTTTTCCTGCATGGTAGCAGAATGCAACAGCGCAATGTGTACATTGGATGCAAGTTCTTATTAGAAGCCAACCCTCATTGGAAAAGACAAAATTTCAGCAGAAAAAAATATATGATTAAGCGTTTATTTCAATAATTCGCTTTAAAACAGATCATTTCGAATATATATATATATATATATATATATATTTAAATTCCAGTTAAGAGTTCACGAGTTCAATTGCCTTCGGGTGAAACAGAGACTATAACATTGGGTGACCACTCGATATTTGGAAGGACCAGTCGTCCGAAAGTTCAATGGCCCGAAGTATCGTTATTCCGAATGTTCAATTGTATCGATAGTGCAAAGGCAAAATGAAAATAAAATACATGTAGTAGTACCATGCCGATCGACTTGCGGTCATTGATAATTTTGTCTTTCGACACTGTTGACTTCTTTTCACTACCGGGGTGTCTGCATACCGTGAAATATAAATAATTACACACGAAAAACTTGACATTGTTAACGACACTGTCGAGAATAAAAACAACATGCTAAAAGCATACGTGGCCGTCGTGGTCATGATCGTATGGTAGTTGGATTTACAACTACTTATACAATCAGTGCCTATCACCACTAACGTCATGAGTTCGAATCCTGCTGAAGGCGAGGTGTACTCGAAACAACATTATGTGATAAAAAAATTCAGAGACTCCGGTTTCCTCCACCAATAAGTAAAAGAAGGATAATTAATTGGTACCGGTATATTACTATCTCAGTGCATTTGAAATCTAGCCTCATAGGATAGGTGGCCTCTCTTGAGGGGGATAATTCATTAGTATTTTACGATCACAGTGCATTTGAAATCTAGCCTCATAGGATAAATGGCCTCTCTTGAGGGGATAATTCATTAGTATTTTACGATCACAGTGCATTTGAAATCTAGCCTCATAGGATAAATGGCCTCTCTTGAGGCAGATAATTCATTAGTATTTTACTATCTCAGTGCATTTGAAATCTGACCTTATAAGATGGGTGGCCTCTCTTTTGAGGGGGATAATCAATTAGTATTAATAATAATATATTGAGGGAACAAGATAATATGTTGTGGGAACAAAATATCTTTCTTGTGGGAACAAAATAATAAGTTGTGGGAACAAGATATTATATTGAGGGAACATTGCCTTAATCAGTCACCGTCTTCAATACCCACAGTCTTAATCCTAATAAGCATAATGTACAGCCAGCCCACTGTGGATACGTCATCCTCTAGGAAACAATATTATGACTGACAATCGATCAGTTCTTTCTCTTTAAAATTGAAGCTATTTATCAGATGTATAAAAAGTACCAATTTAACATGTCGGATCAATGTAGTTTTTATGCCTTGATGCAGTCACGGGAAACCCAACTGCCAAATATCTTAAAATGTCACGGGAAACCCAACTGTCAAATATCGAAAAATGTCACGGAAACCCAAACTGTCAAATATCGAAAAATGTCACGGGAAACCCAAACTGTCAAATATCTTAAGATGTCACGGGAAACCCAAGCTGTCAAATATATTAAAATGTCATGGGAAACCCAAACTGTCATATATCTTAAAATGTCACGGGAAACAAAACTGTAAAATATCGTAAAATGTCATGGCAAACACAACTGTCAAATATCTTAAAATGTCACGGGAAACCTAACTGTCAAATATCTTAAAATGTCACGGGAAACCAAACTGTCAAATATCTTAAAATGTCACGGGAATCCCAAACTGTCAAATATCTTAAAATGTCATGGGAATCCCAAACTGTCAAATATCTTAAGATGTCATGGGAAACCCAAACTGTCAAATATCTTAAAATGTCACGGGAAACCAAACTGTCAAATATCTTAAAATGTCACGGGAATCCCAAACTGTCAAATATCTTAAAATGTCATGGGAATCCCAAACTGTCAAATATCTTAAGATGTCATGGGAAACCCAAACTGTCAAATATCTTAAAATGTCATGGGAAACCCAAACTGTCAAATATCTTAAAATGTCATGGGAATCCCAAAGTGTCATTAAAATGTCACGGGAAACCCAAACTGTCAAATATCTTAAAATGTCACGAGAAAACCAAACTGTCTTTAATAATAAATATCTTTATTAAAGAATTTACAACTATCTGTGCAATCAGTGCCCATCACCACTAATGTTGTTAGTTCGAATTCCGTTCAGGAGAGGTGTACTCGATACAACATTATGTGATAAAGTTTGTCAGTGACTTATGGCAGGTCTGTGGTTATCTCCGGTTTCCTCCGCCAATAAAAATGACCGTCGTGATATAACTTAAATATTGTTGAAAGTGGGGTTAGCCCCACTCCTTTCAAAATTGTATTTATTTCGCTAAAACTGCTAGGGTACAGTTATTGAGCTGAAATGCGTCGCCCGTTTGACGAAATAAATCACATACAAATGTACATCACATCTGTTTGACACAGAAGATCACTTATGTCGCCTCTGTTTGACACAGAAGATCACTTATGTCGCCTCTGTTTGACACAACACATTGCTGATCTCACCTGACAAAATAAATCGCTTATGTCATCGCTCTGTCCATTTATTTTTATTTTACATATTTGACACAAGACCAAATATGTTGTCGAGAATAACTAAGTCGACATAATACATAGGTATTTTATGATCTTTGGTATGACCTGAACGTGGTGAAATAAAGACGATCTACCTGACTTGAGGCGAGTATGCTAACCATTGCACTACCGAAGAGGTCTACAATACCTTGTCTAAAGTTGTGAGTTCGAACCCCGTTCATGGTGAGGTGTACTCGATACAGCATTATGTGATAAGTTTGTCAGTGACTTGCGACAGATCGGTGGCTTTCTCCGCTTACTCCGGTTTCCTCTCACTTATAAAACTGACCGCCATGATATAACTGAAATATTGTTGAACGTGGCATTAAACAGGTAGTGGTAAATCCAACTACCATACGATCAGGACCATGACGGCCCCTGTTCAAAGTATAAAAGAAGACACTCCTCCAATTGTCCGCAATTGTTTTCATCAACTACAGAGAAATAATGTTATTTTTTTATTTAAGCTTCCGGACTATGACGGTTATCTGTCTATTTCATTATTCATAGAGTGAGTGATTGTTGTTTAGCGCCAAATGATCAGTTTTCCAACTATATCATGGCGAGAATAAGTGACATTCAATAAAATGAGGATGTCCGCTTAGTACTAGACCAATACCAATTGGATTGTATAGTGCTACATGTAGCTCACTAAAACAACAGTCCGTGGGTGGACATGTCGCTCCACTCGGACACATTATCCTGGTTCCAAGCCAACCTGTCTTTGCTCTTACTCCTGAAAGCTGCGTGCTGACAGGTGAAGCAACACATACCAATTTATTAATCTTTGATTTGACTCGACAGGAGCTCGAACACACGATCGACCGCATCCGAGGCGAGCACTCTAAACCATTACACCACCGATAAGGTTGATTACTCATAGAAATATAACGCTGTGTAAATATATATGTATTAATAGAATATTTAACATATTTTTGAAAGATAATGACAATAAACAACAGTATCAAACATAACGTTGACACTTATATACACTAATTTGCGTCTAATGATTGAATATTTGTAATATATAAATACATGTATATAGATGGATATCATTTAATAGGTAATTCCCACTATCTAAAACGATTTTTCGTGCACACACACACAAAAGACAAAAAAAGACAAATTCGTCATAATATTTGCTTATGCCAAGTTGGTACCCAAGTTGGATTAATAAAATATTGAAATCTATACAAACAATATTCTTCCATAGTGCATATCGGTGACAAAACTATCAGTTACCAAGGAAATAATTCTTTAAAATGCAAAAGTATATTTTGTTTTATCCACTTCAGAAGGAAACACTATAACTACTGGTGTGCTAATAATGTTTAAAATCCACCTGTGATGTAAATCTATTGTCAAAAGTCTCCATTATTTTTAAGGAATGGAGAGTTATTGTTCTCTTTGTACTTTTAAGGTCCCAAAAGGGGCAAACAATTTAATACTTTGTACTTTAAATACTATACACAGACTTTCTTTTTGTTACAAGATTAATAATTAATAAAATTAATAAAGTACAATGGGTGGATTTTAAGTTGGAGAATGTCCTCGTATCTCTCCATTCCTTAAAAACAATGGGCCTCGGCTCCATTATTTTTAAGGAATGGAGAGTTACTTGGACATTCTCCTATACATAATCTCTTAGTCAAAATAATATATTTCATTCATTATCTAAAAATAGTAAACTCTGATGTTTTTTAATTGAAGGACTTTTTATTTTTAAAGGAGTTTTGTCACTAAGCTCCTTGCCCAAGAGTGTAAGATTGTAAGTATTGCTAAAATTGTTTGCTGATAATAGTCTATGAAAAGTACTACATATAAAAGATAGAAATACAAATCAATGATTTCTCCCTTGTTTGATTGATTTATTGTGTTTAATGCCACTTTCAGGAATATCATGGCGACCTGTTTTAGTGGTGGAAGAAGGAGTACCCGGAGAGAACCATCGACCATGGGCAAGCAACTGGTAAACTTTGTCACTTGCGGCCGCAAGTCGAGTTCACCCTTGTTTGTATATCAATGATTTCTCCCTCGTTTGTAGATCAATAATTTCTCCCTTGTTTGTAAATAAAATATGTGGTTTTAGATAGCAAGAACAACCTGTTTATAATAGAGTTAAAGTTATGTAATGACATCTTAGATGTATGAATAATATACAATATACACTTGTATACATGTACATGTAGCTAGCAAGTCTGGAAACACCTGCATGTTGTTAGTTTGTTTTTTTTTTTTTTTTTTTTTTTTTTTTTTGGTATCAATAATATTTATAAATATGATTAGCACTTGCAGATAAAATCTGACAACATTTAAATTATATTACAATCATTTTAACTGACAATTAACTTATAATACAAAGTTTGTTTTAAAAACTACCACATAAAATTATACATTTTTTGTATGTACTCTTGATCATATGAACTGGTGCAATCTAGCACAAGTGGTATCTCCCATACACAAATCTATATAATATATATACACACAGATTTGTAGATACATTGGCCATCAATGCAATTAAAAATAGAGGATTGTTGTTTCTTATTTTATTCTCTTTTTTGGGGGGGGGGGGGGGGGAGGGGGAGGATTAGTGTATCACATTTTTTTTTAGATTATGTACAACAAACATCTAATTTCAATTAAATTAATGGGACATCACTTTTTATAAATGTCAAAAAATACAATAAATGATACAGATCATAATAAAAAAAAAAAAAAGGTTCACATGCCAGCTTTTCTTCAAATATACAACATGGCATAAATTGTTTGACATTTGTATTGTAAGACAAAAATAATGTTTCAATTATATTCCTGGTAATATATATACATATCTATTGAATTATGAAACATGTACTAATATAATGTTTTCTGGTGAAAATGGTAAAATATTTTGATTTGTTTATTTCAGATCCATCCACATTGTTATAATAGGATTATTGTCCCTTAGTACGTGTACATTTTTTGTTAACTAATTTCCCTGCATTTTATTATTTAAAATGGTTAACATTGATTGCCGAACTGATAACTTGGCGTCATATTTCTACAGACTAGTCATGTTATAAAATTTCTGAACGTTGGATAGGTGTCCGCTTACATTTTTCCCCGTTGATTTAAACATATTCTATTGTCAAATATATACAATGGGCTTTCCGTTAAAGGGGGCAAACATGTATTTTTGACAAAATAACCTAAAAACGTATTTTTGCTAATAAAAAGGGGCGTGCGCAATAATTCCCACTGTGATCGTTTATCCCCACAAAAAATACATGCAAATTTCAAATTAAAAGTTTTAAATAATGTACTAAACTCCATAGTAATGATAAAAAAATTACATGGAAAATAACTGTGTGTAAATGCCCTTTAGGTAACTTTCAGCGACATTTAAACAGACACATTAGTCTTTTAGATAAAATCTAGCATTTTGTAACCTCATATTTACAGGGATTTACACAAAAAAATACATAATATCAGAAAAAAAAGAAAGATTTTAAATACAACGTTTTAATTCTAACTTATATTGTGTACACATTCTTGTTGTAAGTAAACAACATACAATTTTGAACATATTTTAAAAATTCTGTCTGTAAACCTTCATACAAACACAATATATCATATTTCATGCACATATTTTGACCTTAATTACCGAAAAAACCGCACCTTAAATGTCATATTAAAGTATTTTCTTTGAAACTTTTTCTACACACTATCCATCTTGGTGACAAAACACTCATCTTATTCAAATTACTTATATGTAATTGCATATTGGAGACCTTCATTTATTCCCCAAAAAAATCCTTCTTTTATTGTGATAAGTTACTTCACTATAAAATGTACCAAACTCCAAGAGTTGAGAAATAAATTTTATCAGAAAATTTCAGATATTTTACCCTCTTTCTATAATCTTTCAGACACTGAAAAATTCCATCTCATATTTGTAGTAATGATTATGATGTCAGTAAATGTTGCATAAAATGTATCAGTGAGATGTACAAATTTAGATGTTCATTAATCTAATTTATTCCACTATATATATCATTAAAATATATATTCATACATATTAAGATTATATATTTTATTAAACATTATATACTTATATTATGATAGGGACAATGATAACTGTCTGTAAGCCTCCTCAGTCAAATTGAAAGAAAAAATACAGTGTTATTTATATATGTTTGCCTTGAAATATGCATGTACATACATAGATAGATAGATATAATTTTGCATTGTGTTTGATGACAATTCAGATTTTGGATTTTAAATCAATAAAATCTTTGACTTTGACTTTTGACTTTCAAAAAAGAATTTGGCACACAACATTGCGTCAATATTTCAATCGGTATTTAAATCATGTTTACTGTCAGAAGATAAGTACAACCATGTTGACAAAAAATATATATATATATAAAATGACGAAAATTAACTAGAATGCCTTGAAGAAGTTCTTTCCAACTGAAAGTGGTTGAAAATCTTAATATTTTATTAAGGAAAAGACCATTAACTTTTAGTGGGTGAGAGGTATTTAGAAAGTCCATATCAATTAGCACATAACATACATACATGTACATGTATGCATGGTGCAAGGCGGATACAGACCTCCAATGTGATATATCACATGTTAGAGGGGTCTGGTCCCCTGAGAACGTTACCTTTGCAGAGATGTACTTTGTGCATGGCATAAGAGAAACGAGGGGAAATTGTTAGGAAAAAGATGACAACCAAGAAGAGGTTGATATCTCTCTTAGTTTTCCATGTCAAAGTTATTTCAAACCTGGCTGCGAAAATGTAGATTTTAAGGTCACAAATAAAACCATAAGTGCTACGGTTCAGTAGATATTGCAAATCCTGCTTAAAAATGGATTTACCATCAAATTTCAAGGCATTATTTTTGTCAATATTTTTAGTCAGAGAAAATATAGATAAAATACATTTTCAAGGTGTCGCTTTTTAGTGAAGGCCTAAAACAAATCGTGTCCATCTATTCTCAAACGTTCTCTATATATCTACAGACGTAAACAATGTTACAGCGACATCTGATCTATAGGGTGAAATCAATAACGATGATCAACAGCTGTTGAAAAATTGATACCCGACCCAACATAGTTAAAAACAGATCAATTAGGATACCAGACTTTCAGTAGGTATATGGAATCAATTGGATTGAATGAAATCGATTTCGTCAGGAAATGTCAATTTCACACAATATTTACCATCTTTATTTAGAAAACTCGGCAGCACCTTATGGAATTAAATCAAAGAATTATAGTCTAAGTCAGAAGTACTAATGGGTATTTTATTCAGTAGGTCTAGAAGGATAATGTGGATGAAATATTCCTCGAACTTTATGTCAGTTCGACTAAAGCAATAAGCATAGTCAAATCGGAACAAAGTTTAAAACAGCCTAAAGGTCACAAACTTATTTTAAACTAATTTCTTCATGATCAAATGGATATTTCAGAGTAAATACATATAAATAATGTATGCTACTCTACTGTCCGAAAAAAGGCACAAAATGTATTTAGATTATCTGAAATAAAATGATGGATTATGTAATCCAACCTCCATCCCTAGTCCTGACATCATAAACATGGCCGAAATGACACAGGGAGCTGTTTTTGTTTATCACCAGAAATATATAATTAAGTGCTGGTTTTTGACCCACACACCATTCTGTAGACTTGATAACATGTGTCAGTCTATTAGGGGTGCGTTATGGTAGTTATATTCAGCTATATAACTACCAGATTGAATGGCTAAATCCCAGACAGTTATCCCTGGTCGTCGTTGTCTAGAAAACATAGTACTGGGTGTTTGTATGTGGACTAGAATTCACATCAGTGGTGTGAGGCTTGTAATCAGAAATCAACCTTATCCATGCCCTCTGCCGTTCATGCCCCCGGTAAGGAGTATTTATAACAAGTAGGACATTTAAATATGTTGCTTGACCAACATTACATGTATTATTAAATCTTCGGTGGTTATACATTGGTGGCTTCGAAAATGTCTTCATTTTGGTTTTACTCATAACAAAATTATATCTTCAATTCTCATAATACATCTTAACATTTTCATTCATGATCTTAAGACAAAGTACAAATGTACCTATTCACGACAAAATACACACAAACATTATTAATAATTGAAAATATTACAATGCTTATTTTAAAATAGTATTATGTTGAATTTAACAGTGTGCAATGTTGAAATCAACATAAAAAAATACGGAAATAAACCTTATGCAATGTTGAATTTAATAAAATGCAGTTGAATTTAACACAGTACAGTGTTGAATTCAGTATAAGGTCAACATAATACAGTCTGAGTGATGGATTTAACATGATTGCAATGTTGAATCTAACAAAGGGAACTTTACATTTGATTAATTCAACATAAGGCAGTGTTAAATTTAACATAATGGGATATTTGATTTAATGTACATGTAGTACAGTTTTGTTACAGTATTATAGTTATCATTTGGATGTACAATTGTACACTGTACATGTGTACTGTACAGATGTGGAGGTGTATGACACAATTTAGAGATTAGTACTTCAAACCCTCTCTTGATTGAATGGACATATATGAAACACTTAAAGTTAAAAATGTAAATAATCCTGATCTACCTTTGAATTGTAAATTAAAGTGGAGCACAATTGATAATCTTAAAATTAAATGAATTAAAATTCAAATTTAATTCCCCTTGGAGAATTTTTTTTCACTTCACATTTCAAAACCTTGAATCAATGCAAACAGTCTAATATTTCATAATAACGTTATGCAAAACTTGACAAAAATAAATCACAATTTTAATGCATACTAAACCCATATTCTAATACTCAGACACAACCTTGAACATTGCTTAATCATATTATTTACACACTTTATTTTCTTTGATAAATATGTTCAATTCAGATTTTTTTTTTATCAATTTTAATATATAATATGTGAATGTCTTTAACAGTAATTTAATAGAAAAACTCTAAATCCATTTTTCAAACGTTCGGCCCTTTTTCAGCGTTCTTCAGTAGAAGATTTCAAGATACTAGTACATAGAAAATGTCATTATTTATGTATCTCTGACTGAAGAATTTTTGGAAAAATGATTTCTATATTTTTTTCCTTTTTGGGTAATAAGATATATTTAAGCAATACATAAACATATGCCTCACTCATCCAGTAAAATCAGTCTGACCCCCAAAAAAAAAAAAAAAAAAAAAAAATCATAGAGTAATGAGATTTTACAAAAATATAACTAAATTATATAATATCATCATAAGTAATAATCTAACAAAATCACATTTTATCACTTTGTGTACAGGTGTTTTTGTATACATGTAACCGCTATTATATAACACGAAACTCTTCGGTTTCAAATCACACCATGTCAATTTCTATTGGCTACACTCTCTTATCAGATTTCAAGCGACATTTTCATATGAATTCAAAATCACTGATCCGAAGACTTGGAATTGCATACAATCTGCCATTTCACTTAAATTTAAAAATAGATCGAATCGGGATTCTTTCCTGGTAGAGGTTTTATTGAAAAAACTCACAATTGTTGACATATTGGTTTTTTTTTTATTTGAAACATTCCTAATTTCTTTGGTTGGACGAAACATACTTTTTGTATATTTATGATAACACGGATTAAATGTATGACAACACTGATTACATTAATGATAACACTGATTAATCATGATTTGATAGGAATTTATATATGTAATCAGTACATTGTAAAATCTGGTTCGTTTATTCGTTCATCAGCCTGAGCATCGTTGAGTTCGTAAGCAGTGGGATAATAGTCCTCATGTTTACCCTTAGACTTTCGCTGTTCCTCTTGCAAGCGTCTTGAAAATGATTTTTCTCCCAAAAATTGGTTCCTCTCCTTTCTGAAGTCACGTGGTGGTCTTGGTGGATGATAATAATATCCATCGACGGGATAAGCTCCTTGTGGGATTTCCGAAGTATAGCCACCCCTAGCACTAACACTTTCCATTGACATATCTTCATGTCCGTATGGATAATTTGGGCCGCCATCCCTATGCTTGTCTTTCCCTTTGTTCTTATATTTCTTCTGCTTCTTCTTTTCAGCCTTTCTTTCTTTTGAAGTATATCTGAGATGCGGTGGGACTGAACTCGAACGAGGAGGATATCGAGGGTCCGGTTGCATATATGGACCGAAAGATTGTGGTTGATACATATAGTATGGACGATAACCACTATACATCATTTTTGGAGGACTATTATCAGTTTTGTCGCTTTTACGCCGATTGCGTCGCATTTCATATTCATCTTTACGGCTTAAACGTTCCTTACGGGGAACTCCTTCGTTATTTCCATAATCGTAGTCACGAGGTGGAGTTCTAGGTCTAAACATAACGTCACTAACACTGTCAATATCTTCATTCGGAACCCTCTTTTTGTCAGTTTCGTCGTTATCTCTCTGTGATTTAGGACTCGAATGTCTACTGTCTGAAGATTTCGATAGTGGCGATTCCGATTCCCGTCGTTTTGGACGCCGATGTCTAGCGAATTGTGGATACATTGGATTAGGATACGGATATGGATATGGTCCTCTCATCATCGGAGGTGGAGAGAAAAACCTTGGTCTAACCATCGGTGGCGGTGGTGGAGGATAATACATTGGCCTCATGTAATTCGGCGGTGGTGGGTAATATTGCGGACCCATAGGCTGAGGAACATGCATTCGAAATCTAGGCATTGGTGGAGGTATGCCAATTGGTGGTGGTTGCATACGTGGAGATGGTGGGATTTCCGTCGTAGGAATCTCGATAGGTGGAACCTTTGGAGGCATATGAGGGGGGAATTGTGGAACAACCGGTGGAATTGGTGCCGGTTCTGCTGGGGGTGGTGGTGGTGGAACAATATTTGGTTCAGCTGTGTGTACAAATGAACTTGAAACCCTAGAACGGGCCGACATTGGTGGTTCTTTTTTCTTGATATCAAAGGTTTTAGCTTGCACATTACTTGGACGATAGAAGTATCCTTGGGGTGGTGGGGAATCATAAAATTCCTGTGGAACATCATCTACTACTGACTGAACGGTCTCACCGGCTGAAAGTCTAACATTTTGTCCCATTGAAACCGGTCTGTCAACAATAACACGCCGTATAGACCCATTAACCATTGCTGTTGTCTCGACCGGTACCGTACCATTTACAACTCTGTATGATCCCGGTTTACCCGGAATCGGACCGGTGCCGTTCACTACTCTGTATGAACCTGGTCCATTTTTGACGTTGCCATTTTGACGTTTTGTTTTGTCCGCAAATGAGGTTGCTTTCACAATTTCCAAAGCATCTTGATCAGAAGCACAAACAAATCCATGACATTCAAGCACCTTTCGACCTTTTTCACGGCGAGTTATTGCAGTGAAAAGTGCAGGACTTTTAGCATTTTGTGCTGCTAAATCAGAATTTAACGAAACGAATTTAGCCATAACCTCTCCAGTGGCAGCATTAACAGCATCAACGGGTCTAACGGCAGCACACAATGTTAATGATGAGATTGGGAAAAACACAATTGTGTCCGGGTCGTCAATGTATTGAATTTGTAAACCAGTATTTAGAACAGTAAGTGTCGAATCTATACCTTGTAACTGAGCCTGTTCTCCTACTGGATAACGATCCCTTAGGGGCTGTTGAACAGCTTCAAGTCCCTCCGTCGTTTCTAAGGGTACTGAGCTCCCTATGTACAACACCCGGCGCTTCGCCAACACACGGGCTGGCTCTTCTCTTTGAATTACCATTTTGATTTTCTACAAAATAAACAAAAATACTATTTTAACACAACTGTTTGGAATAATTGTTGAAACTGTGTGATTGTTGACTAGTGATGTCGGTTAAACATAAAGAAATAAATTCGCAAATAAAAAGAGAAATATGATATTTATAATGTTACCTTTTAATGTTAAAGTCCAGTCCACAACATGTAAACAAATTCCATTATATTGAATCTCACAAGGTTTTAATCCATTTCGTTTTTAGTCCATTCCTTCAAAATCACTTAAAATAATCCCCACTGCTAAAATGTCATTAATTTTTCAGTCCACAATTATCCAGATAAACAAAATGGTAGAATTTTTTTGTCGAAATCGGTGAACCTATAAGTTCGTTTTGCATTCATATGCAAACACCTATTTCAGTCACTACTCGGGACGATAAGTTTAAATTGTCTTTTCAAAACCGGTTTTGTGTACTACTAAATAATTACCAAACAGAAATAACCCGTCACTGGAGCGAATCATTTGAATAAACACATCCACCACGTATATATACAGTATATATATATTTCAGTAATTTAAACAACAAATTAATATTTACCTTTGTTATAAGGTAAATTAAGGGGGGAAATTAACAAAATGTTGCTGAAAATGTCGAATTCCTAGCGTAATTAACGTGTGTAGCCGACATCAATAACTTCCTCTGTTATTTGTTGTAATGAATCGATAATTTGAATGTCTATTTCATTAACTTGATTGACGGCTTAAAGACAAAAGGATGCCTCAGGTGATTTCACAGGTAGACAAACAATTTACACCTGGTATGTGTAAAAGGACACAAATACACGTGTTTTTTCTTGTTTTGCATTACATAAGTATTACAAGTTCGTGGGTACATTCATTTAATTTAATGGGCGTTATTACCGGGTTGTATTTCAATCTTTTGTTTATTCGCTTTGAAAATGATAGGTGTAGCCTTTTTACACCTACCAACTGCACGAAAATACAGAAATTATTCATGTTATTGCATTGTAATACAAACTGCAAAAATATTATAAAAATAAAAATAAACACCTAGGGGAGCGACTATTTCAATTTTTTAGGAGAGGAGGGAGTTGGATGACGATAGAAAAGAAAAACATGAATTTATCCAAAAAGAAACAAAAGATAAATGTTCTGCGGATTTTTCGTGAAATAATGATAATCTGATATTTGCTTCCCGTTAAAGAAAATTGACTGGGGGATAACATACCCCCCCCCCCCCCCCCCCCCCCAAGATAACTTACAGGGTAGTGGAGGGAGAAATGCAGTTTTTCATTGTTTCAATATTTTCCAAAATAAAACATTTTGGGTTGAGAGCATGTTCATATTTCCTTGTGTTAATTAATGGACAAACACAATATCAGAAATGTTCTAAAATCCTCCATTAATCTATGCTTTTACTTTCTCGTACACATTTAATTTTTTGGAATCGATGTAAAGTTATTCATAAAAATATGTTTATAATTGGACCATTAACAGACACATTAAAAATTGAAAGTTGTTAATAGATGTGTTTAAGAAGAAATTGCAATTTGGTCTAGTGAATACATAAATTTATTTATGAATATTGATTGCACAGAATGTTTCAAAATTGGTGAATGCTTCCCGCATACTACATAAACGTTAGAGAGAACCGAAGGGGCAATCGAGAATGGACAAACCAGAGACACTGGCACACAGGTCGAAACAACAACAACAAATAACATCACAACACAGAAAACCAAAAACATGAGAAACACGGACCCCATCATAAAACACACAAAAAAAAGAAACTAGTGGTAAACCCAAGTGTTCTCGAAAGGTAAACAGGTTCCTGTTTCTTATAAGATACCCGTCATGCTACTCGTATAGTAAAATCTGGTAAAGGTCCGGTAACAGTATTGTTGGCGACAGAAGAAAGAAACATGTGAAAGATTGATTTTGATTCTTGGTGTTTTAACGCCACTTTTACCAATATTTCAGCTATATCATGGCGACCAGCTTAGTGGTGGAAGAAGCCGGAGTACCCGGAGAGAACCGCCGACCATGGCCAAGTAACTGGAAAACTTTATCACTTTCGGCTGCAAGTTGAGCGCGCCCTTTTTTGCAATTTACAAAGCCGGGCGCGAAGCCACGCCGTATTGGTGATAGACTTGTACGAGTTGTTAGATAATCCAACTACCTAACTCATTGAGCCACCCGGACCCTTCATGTGAAAGGGAAAAGACCCATGCATTGCCATCTGTTAAATCGATATTTCGCAACACTTCACCAGTAAAACCTGAAATGGGAGTTATTTCTAAACACACAGAAATGAACGAATGTGCATAAATGTTCCAATTATGAGGTGGAGGGTGATGATAAGCATTTAGTATCAAAAAGAATATGATAAACTGTCTAGAAAGTACCGAATTTTCATTTTTTTAGCGATACGTTTAAAACAATCCAACAAATATCTTATTTCAATTAGATACACATTATAATTAGTTCAGATTAGTTGTATTCAAACCAAAGACTAAATAACATTGGTATTTACTGCTCCTTAAAGTAAAACACACAATTTAAAACAAAACAGCAAAGAAAGGCTGGCTCGGTGTACGGACACTTTGCCCGCCTTTGGACTGAGCGATTTTTCTACCTGCAGACAATTGCAGGTGACTAACTATAAATGTAGCTATAAATCCAACTATAAGTGTGCTGGTCTAGTACAAAACAGACATCTTTATCATATCATAACAAACAGCTTGTCCTCTTTTTACCTCTTTATGACATTGAAATACACGTTCACATTGCAGTATAATCACTCACTCGTTCACATTGCAGTATAATCACTCACACGTTCACATTGCAGTATAATCACTCACTCGTTCACATTGCGGTATAATCACTCACTCGTTCACATTGCAGTATAATCACTCACACGTTCACATTGCAGTATAATCACTCACTCGTTCACATTGCAGTATAATCACTCACTCGTTCACATTGCAGTATAATCACTCACACGTCCACATTGCAGTATAATCACTCACACGTTCACATTGCAGTATAATCACTCACACGTTCACATTGCAGTATAATCACTCACACGTTCACATTGCAGTATAATCACTCACACGTTCACATTGCAGTATAATCACTCACACGTTCACATTGCAGTATAATCACTCACACGTTCACATTGCAGTATAATCACTCGCACGTTCACATTGCAGTATAATCACTCACACGTTCACATTATGGTATAATCACTCACTCGTTCACATTGCGGTATAATCACTCACTCGTTCACATTGCGGTATAATCACTCACTCGTTCACATTGCGGTATAATCACTCACTCGTTCACATTGCAGTATAATCACTCACTCGTTCACATTGCGGTATAATCACTCACTCGTTCACATTGCAGTATAATCACTCACACGTTCACATTGCAGTATAATCACTCACTCGTTCACATTGCAGTATAATCACTCACTCGTTCACATTGCAGTATAATCACTCACACGTCCACATTGCAGTATAATCACTCACACGTTCACATTGCAGTATAATCACTCACACGTTCACATTGCAGTATAATCACTCACACGTTCACATTGCAGTATAATCACTCACACGTTCACATTGCAGTATAATCACTCACACGTTCACATTGCAGTATAATCACTCACACGTTCACATTGCAGTATAATCACTCACACGTTCACATTGCAGTATAATCACTCACACGTTCACATTATGGTATAATCACTCACTCGTTCACATTGCGGTATAATCACTCACTCGTTCACATTGCGGTATAATCACTCACTCGTTCACATTGCGGTATAATCACTCACTCGTTCACATTACAGTATAATCACTCAGTCGTTCACATTGCGGTATAATCACTCACTCGTTCACATTGCAGTATAATCACTCACTCGTTCACATTGCAGTATAATCACTCACTCGTTCACATTGCAGTATAATCACTCACTCGTTCACATTGCGGTATAATCACTCACACGTTCACATTGCGGTATAATCACTCACTCGTTCACATTGCGGTATAATCACTCACTCGTTCACATTGCAGTATAATCACTCACTCGTTCACATTACGGTATAATCACTCACACGTTCACATTACAGTATAATCACTCACTCGTTCACATTGCGGTATAATCACTCACTCGTTCACATTGCGGTATAATCACTCACTCGTTCACATTACAGTATAATCACTCACTCGTTCACATTATGGTATAATCACTCACACGTTCACATTGCAGTATAATCACTCACTCGTTCACATTGCAGTATAATCACTCACTCGTTCACATTGCAGTATAATCACTCACTCGTTCACATTGCAGTATACAGTGCGTATAATCACTCACTCGTTTCACATTGCGGTATAATCACTCACTCGTTCACGATACACGTATAATCACTTCACTCGTTCACATTATGTATAATCACTCACACGTTCACATTGCAGTATAATCACTCACTCGTTCACATTGCAGTATAATCACTCACTCGTTCACATTGCAGTATAATCACTCACTCGTTCACATTGCAGTATAATCACTCATTCGTTACATTGCACCTTACGGTATAATCACTCACACGTTCACATTACAGTATAATCACTCACTCGTTCACATTGCAGTATAATCACTCACTCGTTCACATTGCAGTATAAACATTCACTCGTCACATTATGGTATAATCACTCAACGTTCACATTGCAGTATAATCACTCACTCGTTCACAATTGCAGTATAATCACTCACTCGTTCACATTGCAGTATAATCACTCACACGTTCACATTACGGTATAATCACTCACACGTTCACATTACAGTATAATCACTCACTCGTTCACATTGCAGTATAATCACTCACTTCACTCACTCGTTCACATTGCAGTATAATCACTCATTCGTTCACATTGCAGTATAATCACTCACTCGTTCACATTATGGTATAATCACTCACACGTTCACATTGCAGTATAATCACTCACTCGTTCACATTGCAGTATAATCACTCACTCGTTCACATTGCAGTATAATCACTCATTCGTTCACATTGCAGTATAATCACTCACTCGTTCACATTATGGTATAATCACTCACACGTTCACATTGCAGTATAATCACTCACACGTTCACATTGCAGTATAATCAATCACACGTTCACATTGCAGTATAATCACTCACACGTTCACATTGCAGTATAATCACTCACACGTTCACATTTATGGTATAATCACTCACTCGTTCACATTGCGGTATAATCACTCACTCGTTCACATTGCGGTATAATCACTCACTCGTTCACATTGCGGTATAATCACTCACTCGTTCACATTACAGTATAATCACTCAGTCGTTCACATTGCAGTATAATCACTCACTCGTTCACATTGCAGTATAATCACTCACTCGTTCACATTGCAGTATAATCACTCACTCGTTCACATTGCAGTATAATCACTCACTCGTTCACATTGCGGTATAATCACTCACACGTTCACATTGCGGTATAATCACTCACTCGTTCACATTGCGGTATAATCACTCACTCGTTCACATTGCAGTATAATCACTCACTCGTTCACATTACGGTATAATCACTCACACGTTCACATTACAGTATAATCACTCACTCGTTCACATTGCGGTATAATCACTCACTCGTTCACATTGCGGTATAATCACTCACTCGTTCACATTACAGTATAATCACTCACTCGTTCACATTATGGTATAATCACTCACACGTTCACATTGCAGTATAATCACTCACTCGTTCACATTGCAGTATAATCACTCACTCGTTCACATTGCAGTATAATCACTCACTCGTTCACATTGCAGTATAATCACTCATTCGTTAACATTGCAGTATAATCACTCACTCGTTCACATTATGGTATAATCACTCACACGTTCACATTGCAGTATAATCACTCACTCGTTCACATTGCAGTATAATCACTCACTCGTTCACATTGCAGTATAATCACTCACACGTTCACATTACGGTATAATCACTCACACGTTCACATTACAGTATAATCACTCACTCGTTCACATTGCAGTATAATCACTCACTCGTTCACATTGCAGTATAATCACTCACTCGTTCACATTGCAGTATAATCACTCATTCGTTCACATTGCGGTATAATCACTCACTCGTTCACATTATGGTATAATCACTCACACGTTCACATTGCAGTATAATCACTCACTCGTTCACATTGCAGTATAATCACTCACTCGTTCACATTGCAGTATAATCACTCATTCGTTCACATTGCAGTATAATCACTCACTCGTTCACATTATGGTATAATCACTCACACGTTCACATTGCAGTATAATCACTCACTCGTTCACATTGCAGTATAATCACTCACTCGTTCACATTGCAGTATAATCACTCACACGTTCACATTACGGTATAATCACTCACACGTTCACATTACAGTATAATCACTCACTCGTTCACATTGCGGTATAATCACTCACTCGTTCACATTGCGGTATAATCACTCACTCGTTCACATTACAGTATAATCACTCACTCGTTCACATTATGGTATAATCACTCACACGTTCACATTGCAGTATAATCACTCACTCGTTCACATTGCAGTATAATCACTCACTCGTTCACATTGCAGTATAATCACTCACTCGTTCACATTGCAGTATAATCACTCACTCGTTCACATTGCAGTATAATCACTCATTCGTTCACATTGCAGTATAATCACTCACTCGTTCACATTATGGTATAATCACTCACACGTTCACATTGCAGTATAATCACTCACTCGTTCACATTGCAGTATAATCACTCACTCGTTCACATTGCAGTATAATCACTCACACGTTCACATTACGGTATAATCACTCACACGTTCACATTACAGTATAATCACTCACTCGTTCACATTGCGGTATAATCACTCACTCGTTCACATTGCGGTATAATCACTCACTCGTTCACATTACAGTATAATCACTCACTCGTTCACATTGCAGTATAATCACTCACACGTTCACATTGCAGTATAATCACTCACACGTTCACATTACAGTATAATCACTCATTCGTTCACATTGCGGTATAATCACTCACTCGTTCACATTGCAGTATAATCACTCATTCGTTCACATTGCGGTATAATCACTCACTCGTTCACATTGCGGTATAATCACTCACTCGTTCACATTGCGGTATAATCACTCACTCGTTCACATTGCGGTATAATCACTCACTCGTTCACATTACAGTATAATCACTCACTCGTTCACATTATGGTATAATCACTCACACGTTCACATTGCAGTATAATCACTCACTCGTTTACATTGCAGTATAATCACTCACTCGTTCACATTGCAGTATAATCACTCACTCGTTCACATTGCAGTATAATCACTCACTCGTTCACATTGCGGTATAATCACTCACTCGTTCACATTGCAGTATAATCACTCACTCGTTCACATTGCGGTATAATCACTCACTCGTTCACATTGCGGTATAATCACTCACTCGTTCACATTACAGTATAATCACTCAGTCGTTCACATTGCGGTATAATCACTCACTCGTTCACATTGCAGTATAATCACTCACTCGTTCACATTGCAGTATAATCACTCACTCGTTCACATTGCAGTATAATCACTCACACGTTCACATTGCAGTATAATCACTCACACGTTCACATTGCAGTATAATCACTCACACGTTCACATTGCAGTATAATCACTCACACGTTCACATTATGGTATAATCACTCACTCGTTCACATTGCGGTATAATCACTCACTCGTTCACATTGCGGTATAATCACTCACTCGTTCACATTGCGGTATAATCACTCACTCGTTCACATTACAGTATAATCACTCAGTCGTTCACATTGCAGTATAATCACTCACTCGTTCACATTGCAGTATAATCACTCACTCGTTCACATTGCAGTATAATCACTCACTCGTTCACATTGCAGTATAATCACTCACTCGTTCACATTGCGGTATAATCACTCACACGTTCACATTGCGGTATAATCACTCACTCGTTCACATTGCGGTATAATCACTCACTCGTTCACATTGCAGTATAATCACTCACTCGTTCACATTACGGTATAATCACTCACACGTTCACATTACAGTATAATCACTCACTCGTTCACATTGCGGTATAATCACTCACTCGTTCACATTGCGGTATAATCACTCACTCGTTCACATTATGGTATAATCACTCACACGTTCACATTGCAGTATAATCACTCACTCGTTCACATTGCAGTATAATCACTCACTCGTTCACATTGCAGTATAATCACTCACTCGTTCACATTGCAGTATAATCACTCATTCGTTAACATTGCAGTATAATCACTCACTCGTTAACATTATGGTATAATCACTCACACGTTCACATTGCAGTATAATCACTCACTCGTTCACATTGCAGTATAATCACTCACTCGTTCACATTGCAGTATAATCACTCACACGTTCACATTACGGTATAATCACTCACTCGTTCACATTACAGTATAATCACTCACTCGTTCACATTGCAGTATAATCACTCACTCGTTCACATTGCAGTATAATCACTCACTCGTTCACATTGCAGTATAATCACTCATTCGTTCACATTGCGGTATAATCACTCACTCGTTCACATTATGGTATAATCACTCACACGTTCACATTGCAGTATAATCACTCACTCGTTCACATTGCAGTATAATCACTCACTCGTTCACATTGCAGTATAATCACTCATTCGTTCACATTGCAGTATAATCACTCACTCGTTCACATTATGGTATAATCACTCACACGTTCACATTGCAGTATAATCACTCACTCGTTCACATTGCAGTATAATCACTCACTCGTTCACATTGCAGTATAATCACTCACACGTTCACATTACGGTATAATCACTCACACGTTCACATTACAGTATAATCACTCACTCGTTCACATTGCGGTATAATCACTCACTCGTTCACATTGCGGTATAATCACTCACTCGTTCACATTACAGTATAATCACTCACTCGTTCACATTATGGTATAATCACTCACACGTTCACATTGCAGTATAATCACTCACTCGTTCACATTGCAGTATAATCACTCACTCGTTCACATTGCAGTATAATCACTCACTCGTTCACATTGCAGTATAATCACTCACTCGTTCACATTGCAGTATAATCACTCATTCGTTCACATTGCAGTATAATCACTCACTCGTTCACATTATGGTATAATCACTCACACGTTCACATTGCAGTATAATCACTCACTCGTTCACATTGCAGTATAATCACTCACTCGTTCACATTGCAGTATAATCACTCACACGTTCACATTACAGTATAATCACTCACTCGTTCACATTGCGGTATAATCACTCACTCGTTCACATTGCGGTATAATCACTCACTCGTTCACATTACAGTATAATCACTCACTCGTTCACATTGCAGTATAATCACTCACACGTTCACATTGCAGTATAATCACTCACACGTTCACATTACAGTATAATCACTCATTCGTTCACATTGCGGTATAATCACTCACTCGTTCACATTGCAGTATAATCACTCATTCGTTCACATTGCGGTATAATCACTCACTCGTTCACATTGCGGTATAATCACTCACTCGTTCACATTGCGGTATAATCACTCACTCGTTCACATTGCGGTATAATCACTCACTCGTTCACATTGCAGTATAATCACTCACTCGTTCACATTATGGTATAATCACTCACACGTTCACATTGCAGTATAATCACTCACTCGTTTACATTGCAGTATAATCACTCACTCGTTCACATTGCAGTATAATCACTCACTCGTTCACATTGCAGTATAATCACTCACTCGTTCACATTGCGGTATAATCACTCACTCGTTCACATTGCAGTATAATCACTCACTCGTTCACATTGCGGTATAATCACTCACTCGTTCACATTGCGGTATAATCACTCACTCGTTCACATTGCAGTATAATCACTCACTCGTTCAACGTTCAACTTTGTTTCTTCACTTTTTGTGTCGAACAACTTAATTGAATGCTATCATGACGTTTATCAACATTATTCATACTGCAATAGAAAATCTAAGTGATCAGATCACAAGGGCTTGTTACGATCCCCCCCCCCCCCCTAGTACTCTAAAAACCACAAGGGAGGAATCTAAAATGTCAAATTTTCATACAACACTTTTTCAAAATAGTTTTGTATTGGTGTCTTGACCTCATTCGCCATAATATTGGTACTAAATTGAAGCTTAATAAATATATTTTTGATATTTCGATTCCTTTTTGTCATCATCTTTACCTATCTGTAACTTTAAAGCAATACTTCACAGAATTTGCAGTGACCTAATCCATTCTCAATCATGTTTACATGTCAATACGGGCTGAATTCATACGTGCGATTTGATTGTCATACTGCAATATCATGGGTCAATATTACCTGTGTAGAGCCTAAATAAAGAACATGATTACATGTAATTAAATCTTAGCTTCCTTGTTTTGTGTTATTTTCACGTTGTCCTTGTGAACCACTCATTAACAAAACTAAATTAGCTAATTGGTCGTTTTGAAAATATAAGTGAGATATTGGTCATACTATACAACGGTAAAATTGAAGATTTACATCTGTCCTTTTGCAAATTTGTTCCTGGCATTAGACAAAAAGCTTCAAATTTAGCAGTCAGATTAGAACTTCAAGTGGAAGATTGCCAGTAGAGAACTCTATTAAATCTCAAACTTTGTTATATTTTGCAAGACTATATATACAACAAAATTAAACCCACTTTTAAAAGAATCCTTTTTACTTTGCCAAAATTTAGATTCTCAAGGCATCTACATATGGTTTTCATATGCAAAGAGTATTATAGATGAGACAGGTCTTGATATCTTACAGCTCCAAAATACTACTTAAGTAATCATTTTTGGATTAGAAAACGGAAAATTTGAGTTTTCTCGAAAACAATACATTTTTTTAAAACACAGTAAACGAGAGTTTTGTGCAGAATTTTACTACCATTTTTAAAATATGCATTTCATCTAACAATAACCTTTCATTATTGCTGCACTCATCTGAAATTCGACATTTTCCCCGATTTTTACCGCCAAAATAGAGGTGGGAATAAACTAACTAGAGGTAGAAGCCAGGTAAATATTACCTTGATAGAGACAGAGACACGTGTACAGGCATATTTTGACACTCCAATTTTAAACTTTAAAATCTTTCTAAAAGTTCACATAAAATTTCTTCATAAACCTATTTTTTGACATCTTAACATATATATAAACATCGCAAGAATGGGTAAAACAAAGGACTTGTCAAAAGATTGTAAAAACATTGTGTTAAATCTATTCAAGTTTTTTCAGCTTGAGAAGGCCAGGGGAAGACCATTTTATTCCCCAGATAATTTGATTAAAAGAACATGCAAGGCTGCTGGCATATCTTACAGTTCTGTGTATAGAGTTGTAAACGGTAAAAGTCCTCCTGAATCCAACAGACCGAAAGAAAGAAAGAAAACTCTTGATGATTTTGACCGTTGCGTTATTAAACGGACCGTTCATAGCATGCAAAACAAGAAAATTGCCCCAACGGTCTCAAAAATTAAGAAAGAAATTGAAGATACAATTAAAATCTCGAAATCAACGCTTACTTTAACTTTATTAGATCTTGGTTATAAGTACAAAAAATCCGGCGATAATAGGAGGCTTTTATATGATCAGAGGTCAGTAATAAATGATCGGTGTAATTACCTCCGAAAAATCAGGAAGTTTCGAGAGGATGGGTATGAAATTGTATATTTGGATGAGACCTGGGTTAATCAGAATCATGCCACTGACTACATGTGGTTACCAGTTGATGGTTCTGATGCCCCAAAGATCCCTTCAGGAAAAGGTAAAAGGTTGATAGTTTTGCACGCTGGTAATCGTGAGGAGGGTTTGATTGATAGGTGTGATTTGGTTTTTCTTGCCAAAGCTAAAGATGGGGATTATCACCAAGAAATGAACGGGCCCATCTTTCTAAACTGGTTCGAAAATCAGCTTATGCCAGCATTCAAAAGCCCAAGTGTTATCGTTTTAGATAATGCCAGTTATCACATCAAGACTGAAGAAACTGTTGTGCCAAACTTTAATCAGAGAAAAGCTGTCTTACAAGATTATCTTTCAAAACACAACATTCCTTTTCAGCTCCTTGAAACTAAAAAACAACTTTATGAAAAAATCAAATTTAAGAAACTCCTTTCCGTTTTTAAAACTGATAAAATTACCAAACTACACGGTCACGAAATTCTAAGACCCCTGTTCGCCATTGCGAATTGAACCCCATATAACTTATTTGGGCACAGGTTAAAGGGTTTGTTGCAGAAAACAATACAACTTTTCGTTTGAAGGATGTGTAAGAACTTGTTTATGGGGGGTTTGGCAGAATTACAAAGGAAGTTTGGGCGAAGGCAGAAGACCATGTATTAAAAATAGAAAAGGAGTATGGGAAAGAGAATTGCATTGATAGGAGTGAGATTCCCCCAATAATAATTGATTTTGATGACGACGAGTCCAGCGACGAGGAAAGCTGAATCCAGTCCAACATGATTACATATTGAACGGGTATACCGGTTGTAAATGACAGATTGTACATAACGTTTTTACCCATAAAATTTTATTCATATCCAATAATTGTGTACTCTATGTCTAACTTCAGTGAATTTATTAGCAGAAAAGACCGTTCTTTTTCGAATTATTTCAGAAAGATTGAAATAGTTTGGTCAAATTAAAAATCAGTAATTATGGAAATTTATGATTTCAAGTTTTTTTTTCAAAATTTTCCATGTAAATCTCAGGTAAGCATGTGTATAAATGTCACGTAGTCAAATGCATTAACCATGAAGGGAACAATAGCCTTCTCCGGCACTTCGACGAGAGTACAATAGACCAGCTGCGGGACGACCGTCGTTCATATTGTTATATGGGATTGCGTCCACGGTGAGTTGGCTGTCACATTTAACGAGCAAACTTGGCCTATTTTGAAGAACTTAGCCTGAAATAAAGACCAAAATAACGCCAAAAATTGGTAATTTTTCAGATGAGCAGGGCCTTCAGAATAATTTCAACCGTAAATATTTATACAATTCCAAAATGGTAGTAAAATTCCTGACAAAACTCTCGTTGGATGCGTTAAAAAAAAATCTACGCTTTACGAAATATTTAGATTTTCCGTTTTCTAATCAAAAAATTATTACTTTAGTTCAAATCAAGTAAAACTACCCAAGAAATATGTAAAATCAACACTAAAACTTTACTATGAAAATTTAAGAAATAATAAGCTCTCAAAATTAGACCAAAAAAGTAAACTATATTTATTCTCAAATTTAAAAATAATATGAATACAGAAAGCTAATAACAAAACTTAGAATTAGTGAACACAACCTATTAATAGAAAAGGGGAGACATTTAAATATTCCGAGAGAGCAACGCTTATGCTCACACTGTATAGATGACGAGAAACATTTTCTTTTGCATTGCAAGATAAATTCTGAATTGAGGTCTTCTTTTTTAAACATTTTGAACAACGAAAATCAAATTTTTAATAACTTATGAGAATCAAAAAAACTTTCATATATTTTAAACCCATCAACACCATCTCAAGTAAATAAACTGGGTTCCTTTATAAAAAAAAGTCATTAGAACTGAGGACAGGGGACTCCTAACATATTTACTTGAAAATGACGATTTTATGTGCTCTTTGTTACATGTTTATTGTATAATTGTCACAAACTGTATTGTTTAATGACAATAAAAAACAATTTTGAATTTGGTAAAAGGGGAATAACCCAAATTCTGATCGGGACCGTCTCGGTCCAGATCGTATGGTAGTTGGATTTACAACTACCTGTGCAATGAGTGCCCATCGCCACTAAAGTTGTGAGTTCGAACCCCGTTCATGGCGAGGTTTACTCGATACAACATTATGTGATAAAGTTGGTCAGTGACTTGCGACAGGTCGGTTGTTCCTTCACCAATAAAACTGACCGCCATGATATAACTGATATTGTTGCAAGTGGCGCTAAAACACCATAGACCTAAACCATATTAACAATTAGTTAATTAATGCGAGGTATTCGTCCTGCTATGCAACGGTAAAAGGGGAATAACTCAAACTGTCAATATGATAAAAATGGACAAATATATTTTTAAACTTCATTAAATCTTTAAAAAAACAACTACATGTACCAAAAAACCAAAAAAAATGACTAAACCTAAAATAGATAGGGAGAAGCAAAAATAGTATTCCTTTATTCACAATTGAAATGGGTTTTTTTTCCCGATATTAAAATGTATATAATATAGTCTTTTTCCCCACAATCGCACTATGTTAATCAGTAATCCTTGGGGCATGCTACGTTTTTTTCTTGAAATATTTTGCTCAGTCGACATAAAACTAATTAAGAGTTGGGGTGAATTTTTATTATAAGACATATTAATATTTTTATATGTGGTCTTTTTGTTTATCATAGACTGTACTTGAATAAAGTATGTTGTAGAAAGTTTATTAATTGAATAAATACAGTTTGTATGTTTAAATTAAATTCATCTAGAACAGCAATAAAAGCGCTGTTCGTTTTACTTTAATTGTTATCTAAGTGTAAAGTTTGATATTCTTTCGTGTTCATTTACAACCATATCCGTTCTTACTAATCAAATATGCAAAGAGCTTCACGAACCTTGTGAAGAATCTTTAATATGACACAAAGATAATAATAATACACAAATTGCTAAATTTAACATTCTTTGTTATCTCGGAAGAATATGAAAAGAAAGTTTAAAACGTGATGGTCAACAATTCCACCAATATCAACAAAACGAACAATCACCCCTCAAATCACTGACGACAAAAAATACCACGACATATGACGTTAGAAATCCAGATCCTGGCTTGGGAAAGGCACAAAAAATGTGGCTGTATTAAACCGGTTAATATTTGAATTTGAATCATATTGTGTTAATCTCTATATGTAATTGGGTTGCAACACAATCTTGAAAGCAAATCACTAACCTTGGATAAAGCTGGTTCATAAAATCTATATTTCATATTAATTTAACTCTAATAACAGTTTTCCGTGCTGAAAATACCTTGTAATTTTGCGAAATTACAACTTAGATATACCAGCTGTTGAAATGTTGTACCCCAGACCTCCTTAACGTGACGGTTGTTTCGAATCATTTCCATTCCGTCAAAATTTTGTTATTTTCGTCCGCCAGATCACGTGATTTCGATGGAACTCCTGGCACTGAACTTCCGGTGTCAATGTACACAACAAAAACTCCAATCGATATGTGCCGTTTTAACGTTCGATCCTCAACTTAAAAAAATCTTAACATTTTCTATAAAAGACAGATATCAATTAAATTATTTTATTTGTATCAAAGACTTCAATGCCGAGACAAATACTTCTTTAACATTTTTGTTTTCTTTCTTTATTTGCGGCTGTCAGCATCATCAAAGGAAAACGATCTGCCTTTATGTATATATTTCTGATATCAGACAGATAGTGGGGTACCGAACACCAGTATTTATTCAGCGGTTTCCTTGGCGTCTCCATATTACAATTACTTATAATCTACCGCATATACGACTATGATATGCTGACGTTGTCACAGTAAACACCGGAAGTCGTCTGCCGATTTGTTCAGACGTCAAGACACGAAAAAGACGGAGCATGGTCGGAATTGACATGATTCGAAACAACCGTATTAGCTGACATGCGTATTTATGACGAGAACAAGTCCTACAATATCTGGAACCATACCATGATACAGTCACGTGAGAGGGAAGGAAGAACTGGGAAATCGATATGGTACCTCCCACTGAAAATGAAAGCATGCATAGTTGGGTAGAGACGAAACACTTAGGTATTTGTAGCAGTTACGTTGCGCATATTCATTTTGCGAAATCTACAAATGAGTATTTTATCGTGCATGGAGTGCGACATTCTCCAAACATGTTACCCAATATTGTCCACGACCAGGACTTTTCATATTATAACCTGACAGTCCGAAACACAGGGCACCTCCATCCACCATCTGTGGACGCGGTGGGAAGCTCTGTGTTGTGAACCCAGTGAACCGCTACTCTTGAGTACCTACTGGAACATTTCTACAAAATTTCACCTCTTAAGAGAAAATCGGATATAATGATCTCATTAGATTGTTAATCCTTGGCATTTTTTTTTAATAATACACATATACATCTGTGATAATACAATGAGTTAGGGTTATGGTGTTTAACGCCACTTTCCACAACACTTCAATTATATCGTGGCGGTCTGTTTTATTGGTGGAGGAAACCGGAGAAAACCACCGATTTGTCTCAAGTCACTGACAAACATTATCACATACTATTGTATCGAGTACACCTCGCCTGAGCGGGATAATACAATGTACATGACTAGAAGTAGATATAGTTTATACAACATCAAGAACTTTTCATACGTCAGCACACTGTTTGACTGATTGATTGATACGTCAGCACACTGTTTGACTGATTGATTGATACGTCAGCACACTGTTTGACTGATTGATTGATACGTCAGCACACTGTTTGACAGATTGATTGATACGTCAGCACACTGTTTGACAGATTGATTGATACGTCAGCACACTGTTTGACGCATTGATTGATACGTAAGCACACTGTTTGAACTTTTCATACGTCAGCACACTGTTTGACGGATTGATTGATACGTCAGCACACTGTTTGACTGATTGATTGATACGTCAGCACACTGTTTGACTGATTGATTGATACGTCAGCACACTGTTTGACTGATTGATTGATACGTCAGCACACTGTTTGACTGATTGATTGATACGTCAGCACACTGTTTGACTGATTGATTGATACGTCAGCACACTGTTTGACAGATTGATTGATACGTCAGCACACTGTTTGACGCATTGATTGATACGTAAGCACACTGTGAACTTTTCATACGTCAGCACACTGTTTGACGGATTGATTGATACGTCAGCACACTGTTTGACGGATTGATTGATACGTCAGCACACTGTTTGACAGATTGATTGATACGTCAGCACACTGTTTGACGGATTGATTGATACGTCAGCACACTGTTTGACTGATTGATTGATACGTCAGCACACTGTTTGACTGATTGATTGATACGTCAGCACACTGTTTGACTGATTGATTGATACGTCAGCACACTGTTTGACGCATTGATTGATACGTAAGCACACTGTTTGAACTTTTCATACGTCAGCACACTGTTTGACGGATTGATTGATACGTCAGCACACTGTTTGACTGATTGATTGATACGTCAGCACACTGTTTGACGGATTGATTGATACGTCAGCACACTGTTTGACAGATTGATTGATACGTCAGCACACTGTTTGACGGATTGATTGATACGTCAGCACACTGTTTGACTGATTGATTGATACGTCAGCACACTGTTTGACTGATTGATTGATACGTCAGCACACTGTTTGACTGATTGATTGATACGTCAGCACACTGTTTGACTGATTGATTGATACGTCAGCACACTGTTTGACTGATTGATTGATACGTCAGCACACTGTTTGACTGATTGATTGATACGTCAGCACACTGTTTGACAGATTGATTGATACGTCAGCACACTGTTTGACGCATTGATTGATACGTAAGCACACTGTTTGAACTTTTCATACGTCAGCACACTGTTTGACGGATTGATTGATACGTCAGCACACTGTTTGACGGATTGATTGATACATCAGCACACTGTTTGACGGATTGATTGATACGTCAGCACACTGTTTGACAGATTGATTGATACGTCAGCACACTGTTTGACGGATTGATTGATACGTCAGCACACTGTTTGACAGATTGATTGATACGTCAGCACACTGTTTGACTGATTGATTGATACGTAAGCACACTGTTTGACTGATTGATTGATACGTCAGCACACTGTTTGACTGATTGATTGATACGTAAGCACACTGTTTGACTGATTGATTGATACGTCAACACACTGTTTGACAGATTGATTGATACGTCAGCACACTGTTTGACAGATTGATTGATACGTCAGCACACTGTTTGACGCATTGATTGATACGTAAGCACACTGTTTGAACTTTTCATACGTCAGCACACTGTTTGACGGATTGATTGATACGTCAGCACACTGTTTGACGGATTGATTGATACGTCAGCACACTGTTTGACGGATTGATTGATACGTCAGCACACTGTTTGACTGATTGATTGATACGTCAGCACACTGTTTGACTGATTGATTGATACGTCAGCACACTGTTTGACTGATTGATTGATACGTCAGCACACTGTTTGACAGATTGATTGTTACGTCAGCACACTGTTTGACAGATTGATTGATACGTCAGCACACTGTTTGACGCATTGATTGATACGTAAGCACACTGTTTGAACTTTTCATACGTCAGCACACTGTTTGACAGATTGATTGATACTTCAGCACATTGTTTGACGGATTGATTGATACGTCAGCACACTGTTTGACGGATTGATTGATTGTTATTTAACGTCAAGTGAACTACATTTGTATATTTTTAATTTATTCATGACAAAAACACAATTACAAACAACGAATAGTTCAGATAAGAAATATTACAATGTAATGGACCTCCAAACTTCAGCGGTGATAGGCACTGATTGCATAGGTAGTTGTAAATCCAACAATCATATGATCATGACCACGAAGGCCCTGATTCAAATCGGAATTATTGACTGCCCAGCAATACACAAAATAAACACATATATATGTCACAGCTACTTTATCCCTTTGTAAGATTGTTCGGAGTTCGGTAATTTTGTTATTACCCTTATTTATTGTACTAAACCGCAAAACTTAATGTGATGTTAAGCGTTGTTTTATTGCCTGGAATAACCCTTCGTGTAATTTCTTGTCCCATTAAGCTTACCTCGTTGTCATTAATTTCATTAATAAATTAAAATGAAGAAAAAAATCATTACTAACCTTAGCGTGATGCTAAGGAAATTATATGTCTGATATGGCATACCATGTAGTGATGCTAATGAGATTATATGTCTGATATGGCATACCATGTAGTGATGCTAAGGAGATTATATGTCTGATATGGCATACCATGTAATGGTGCTAAGGAGATTATATGTCTGATATGTCATACCATGTAGAAATGTTGCTCAGATAGTAAACAGAATAATTACACTATTTAGTGAGTGAGTAATTGTTGTTTAAAGCTAACTCAGCAATTTTTCAGTTATATCGTGGCGAGAACAAGTTAATTTTCAATGAGATGATGATGAGGTCCGCTTTGTACTAGACCAAAACACTGAAACAACAGTCCATGGGATAGACATGTCGCCCCACACGGACACATTATCCTAATTCCGAGACTACCAGTCTTTTCTCTTTCTCCTTAATGATGCGTGATTAGCGGAGAAACACAAAAAATACCAATTTTAAAATCTTTGGTTTGACTCGATCGGGACTCGAACCCACGATCTACCACACTCGTGGCGAGCATGCTACTCCATTTTAAAATCTAAACATGTTTACTTTCACAACATTTTTATCTAACGTATTAACATTATAAGAACGTTTCCGTTTAAAATTCAAATGTTGGTGCACTGGTAAGCGTGTTCGCCTCGAGTCTGGTAGATCGTGGGTTCGAGTCCTCGTCGAGTCAAACCAAAAACTATCACATTGTTGCTTCTCTGTTAACCACACAGTATTAAGGAGTAAGACTTTTTTGCATTGCTCTAATTATTGACCTTTACTACGTATTGGTTAAATAATAATGTGATAAGAAGAAATTATATTGAACTGCTTATATCTTTATTTTTAATTTTATTGTAAACCAGTGGTTCTATAATAGTGTTCTAAAATAAATCCATCGCACCACAGTATGTCTCAAGCTCCGTTGATATATCTGTGAACTTGTGATTGATACCAGGGGTTAGTCCACATAGCTGCCTGCCACGTTTCAACAGGCGACGGCGAGCAGGAGATCTGTGATATTCAGGACGTGAATAAGTTCAGTAATACATTTGTTTGTATTTACAACTATATTGAAATGAGGGAAGGAATGGGTAAACCGGCTGCCACTGTACATGTATGAATAGTTTGATAGGGACGATTTAGACGAATCTACAGAAAAGGTTTTTAGTGCGAAGGGAGCGTGCTCTCTCCAAACACACTACCCACTATTGTCCACGGTCAAACTTACCGTATTATAACCTGACAATTCCTCATCCAGAGGGCTCATTCCATCCGACACCCGGGGTCGCAACTGATCAGCTCTGTGGATCTTAGCTCTGGAAACTTCCACCAGTACCCAGCTATAGGGCTATGAGTATGGCAGTACAATGTATCTGTAGAACATCCATGGTTCTACTGCTATGAGTATGGCAGTACAATGAATCTAGAGAACATCCATGGTTCTACGACAATGAGTATGGCAGTACAATGAATCTAGAGAACATCCATGGTTCTACGGCTATGAGTATGGCAGTACAAAGAATCTAGAGAACATCCATGGTTCTACGACAATGAGTATGGCAGTACAATGAATCTAGAGAACATCCATGGTTCTACGGCTATGAGTATGGCAGTACAATGTATCTATAGAACATCCATGGTTCTACGGCTATGAGTATGGCAGTACAATGTATCTATAGAACATCCATGGTTCTACGGCTATGAGTATGGCAGTACAATGTATCTATAGAACATCCATGGTTCTACGGCTATGAGTATGGCAGTACAATGTATCTATAGAACATCCATGGTTTTACGGCTATGAGTATGGCAGTACAATGTATCTATAGAACATCCATAGTTCTACGGCTATGAGTATGGCAATGCAATGTATCTATAGAACATCCATGGTTCTACGGCTATGAGTATGGCAGTACAATGTATATATAGAACATCCATGGTTCTACGGCTGTGAGTATGGCAGTACAATTTATCTATAGAACATCCATGGTTCTACGGCTATGATTATGGCAGTACAATGTATCTATATATATATAACATCCATGGTTCTACGCTTGGAGCGAACCTATATTTCATTGCTAAAACGTACCGCCATTGACGAAGGGAGTGCATGGTTATTATACGCATAGCTTGACGGTGGACCATAATGGAAGCAGTGTTTGATGAGTGCCAATTTCCTTTCAAGTTAAAGACCTCCATTCGTAGATATCGAAAATGAGAACGCGCATTGTAGCGTAATTTGAGTGGCATTGAAATTGATGGAAATCAGTATGGTATGAAGTATAGATACAAATTAAAAAATACGAATAAACGGTATTCAATGATGCTCCTCGTGTCACACAATTACTGCTTCAAAGTACATGCGAGGCGACTTTCAAACGTACATTACACATACATACTTTTATTTTCTAAGCGATGGTTTATGGTTTATGGTTAACGGTGTTTAATGCTACTTTCCACAACATTTCAGTTATATCGTGGCGGTCAGTTTTATTGACCACCTCGCCGTGAACGGAGTTCGAACTCACAACTTTAGATAGGCACTGATTGTACAGGTTGTTGTAAATCTAATTACCATACAATTACAACCACGACGGCCCCAACTTCCTATCGATACAAAAGATCAATCTCTCTGCTGAATACTGTTTCGGTACATGTTGCAATAATTAGTGTTCTCATCTCGATCAAGTGCGGGTCAATCAAGATTATGAAATTGATGCTTTTCCACCAAGAACTCAAAATTTAGGAGTTATTTCCCCTTTACCGTGTTTCCGAAGAGTATTTGTAATTGTATGGTAATTAGATTTGCTCCGAGTAAGGATAACGTGTTCTAGTAGAAAGACAAATATATTTTTTGACTGTTGTTTTTGTGAGCTAATATTCAACTCAGCATACTGGTCTAGTAGACACCAGATATATTAATTTTCTCATTAAAAAGTTGTTCTCGCCATGATTAGACCACATCGATGGTGTAATTGTTAAACTAGCGTGCTCGCTTCCAGTGTCAAAGATCATGGATTAGAGCCCCGGTCGTGTCAAACAAAAGACTATCAAATTGGTACTAGTATTTGTTGTATCTTCGCTAACCACACATCATTTAGGAGTATTGGCTCGGAATGAGTGGAGCGACAAACTACCTGCGGACAGTTGTTTCATTGGACTAGTACTATACAAATCCAACTAAGCGTGTTGCTCTAGTATATTCGGGTATCATTATCATCTCATCGAATGTAACTTGTTCTCGCCATTATATAGCTGAAAATTAGAGTTAAACTTACTCATTCACCACAACTATATCAGCAAAAATACTCACTTGGCGTTGCACAATAGTTTCTCATCATCTCGTTACATGTCTTCTTTAACAGATCTTGTGCCATCAGAAAGATGTTTAAATCAGTGTGTACGAGTTCACTGATACAGAAAAAAAAACACATACAGTACTCTCTGCAAGATATTATATATACAGTAGTTCAAAATGAACTTAGCTTGGCTTAGTTTCAACAATATTTCAGCTATATCGTGGCGGTCAGTGAGTGTTATTGTTGGAGGAAACCGCGGAATACCCAGAGAAAACCATATTGTATCGAGTTCACCTCTCCATGAACGGGATTCGAACTCACTGACTTCTCAGGTAGTTGTAAATCCAACTACCATATGACCGCGACCAGGACGAGCCCCTCACAATGACATCGAAAAACAGCTAAAAAGGGGAATATCGTGAATTATGCGGTATGTACTTTTTTATTTCTTTGTATGAAAAAAGTAGACAAGTAGTCGATCAATTTGTTGCATAAACTAATAGAATAATCATTTAGGTCTAAATTACAGACATTGATGATGGCATGTTTCTGAACAATGTCAAAATGTTAAATAAGGTCTTTTTGAGTGGAAGCGACTATGTGCAGGGTTTTTATTTATATAATAGTTACTTATGTATATGGCATTATCGTGATTTATTGACTGTCCCAAGGGACAGTAGTATTGACTGAAACATTGATAATGCCAGAGCCGCAGCAGAGGGCATTATCAATATTGAAGTCAATGCTACTGTCCCAAAGGCAATCTATCTATCAAGATAATGCCCTATTCATAAGTAACTATTATTTTTATTTCATTCAAGGAAATAAGACTTTCTAAATAATTTTGCTGATTTTTGTACGATCTGCGTTGCGTTTTATAAAAGGGACGCGACTCTAAAACCTCGAGCGGTCATTAACATGACTGGTTGGTTTCTTTAACGCAGATTAATGCATGACACATGACCATGTCTACACCAATGAAAAATTCGAATTTACAACTGATATGAAATAATGTTTGATTATGTAAATGTGTTGTCGTCATATATCCAATTATCAAGAGGGGAGGACTGGGATCTCATTAACCGGTTTAACATCGCCGCATTTTTTATGCCTGTACCAAGCCAGAACTGGATTTCCAACGTAATATGCCGTGGTCTATTTCTGTCTTCAATGGTTTGAGCTTATGAGGTGGTTGTTCGTTTTGTTGATATTGGTGAAATTGTTGACCATCGCCGTTTAAACTTTCTTTTTATAATACATGAACATGTATTTTCAGGGGCCGTCGTGGCCGTGATCATATGGTAGTTGGATTTACAACTACCTATGCAATCAGTTCCTATCACCGCTGATGTTGTGACTTCGAATCTTGATCAGGGCGAGGTGTACAACGTTTGTCAGTGACTTGCGACAGGTCAGTGGTTTTCTGCGGGTCCTCTGGTTTCCTCCACCAATAAAACTGTTGAAAGTGGCGTTAAGCAACATCAAACAAACAAACAAACAAACATGTATTTTTATTATCAAAGCGGTTTGAGGCACCTACTGTACTATCTGCGTTCTATTATACAAGTCTATAAACCATCCGGGTCTTAATGCTGAATAAGAATTTGGTAAATGGCATTACTAATACTATTTCAGATACATCGTGGCGATAGGTTTTATCAAGTGGTGTACCGCCAGGATATAGCTGAAGAATTGCTGAATTGGCGTTAAACAACAATCACTCACTCAAGTAGTGTATGATATCAAGAAAAAAATCTGTAGCATTTTGTTTATTTGGCGATCAGAGTTATCTCCCTTTCATCAGTAAATTTATTGATTTAATACCAACTAAGTCATGAACATCCAGAGAAATTGATGGTTTTCGTCAGCCATCAACAATCTACCAATACTGACCATTACAAAGTAGCCAGAGAGTAACAGACAACTAAAATATACATCCCGAGCTTCCTGTCCTCGGCTTTAGCGACTAATAAAACATGAATTTGTTCACTTGTAAAAAGAATAGGGATTTAGAAAATCTACTTCTGTTTCAGTATTTTTGTTTTTAAAATCAAGATGGACTAACTTTTCATGATGTTTCTGCAAAAAAAACATGTTTATTATTTTCACAGTGTAGTAGAAAGTGTTCTTTGTGTTCGGCAAGTTTATACAAAAGAAACATTATGGTAAGTTTTAGTGTATCAACCCTTTTCAATTTGCAAATCATGATCACTTACTCTAAAAATTGTATTATTAGATCATGCCTTGTT
Source organism: Bathymodiolus brooksi (assembly GCA_963680875.1). Lineage (NCBI taxonomy): Eukaryota > Metazoa > Mollusca > Bivalvia > Mytilida > Modiolidae > Bathymodiolus > Bathymodiolus brooksi. The sequence continues at coordinate 34,840,057 of OY804580.1, read as the reverse complement.
GTACAGCTTGAATAAGCATTCGATAAATATCTAGACCTACATAAAATGCATGGTATCGATCAGTTCCAACCTAACATTCAGTTAACTGAAACCAGAGAAATATTTGGTCATATTGTAGACCACTTGACCAGAATTAAAGTTTGAAAAATTCCGTTCCTGTTATTCGATTGCTTTTTTTAAATCAAATCAAGAGTATACCTTTAAAGTAATATGAAGGCAATATCGTGGAATTTGTGGATTAAATAGATTCACTTAATATGCCACTTAATATTAACTAAATTCAACTGCATAACATCAAAAATCCGCTCAAAAGCAGATTTAAAGAGCAAATCGCAAAATATTTGACAGTAGATAATTCTGTCTACCCGGACAGTAATGCAAATGATATGCGCGTGACCCAAGATTTGAACTCTTTCGGGGAGATTATCGCTCATGCACACTGTTCATTTGATGAAAATTGATATACAAATATATTCCGTGTGTACCACATAAGAATAATTGCAAAACAAAATTGCTTCACACGACATGAAACAGACAGATTCCTCAATAATCATTGTCAGGAATGTGTGCGTGCTTACCTCGGCATCCATGATTGTTTATCTTTTCTTCACGAGGTAATGATCGACAATCATCGGAACAAAACAATCGAAAGTTAATCAGTCTCCTCAACTCAATGGCGAGGATGATAAACATGCACACGGATTTGCAGATTTCTAGTTGTTGGGAACATATTTGACTTGAAACATGCATGAATAGCTTAGTAAAGATACCGCCGTATTCCAAATTGTATTTTCAGGGGGAAATTGTCTTCACCCAAAACTGGTGTAATATTAATCCGAAATTTTCTAAGAACAAAAATATAGCTTGTCATATAGTAAAAGCAGATGATTTCTTTAGAACAAAAGAAGATATTTTTCTTAGAACAAAAGAAGATATTTTCTTAGAACAAAAGAAGATATTTTTCTTAGAACAAAAGAAGATATTTTTCTTAGAACAAAAGAAGATATTTTTCTTAAAACAAAAGAAGATATTTTTCTTAGAACAAAAGAAGATATTTTTCTTAGAACAAAAGAAGATATTTTTCTTAGAACAAAAAGAAGATATTTTTCTTAGAACAAAAGAAGATATTTTTCTTAGAACAAAAGAAGATATTTTTCTTAGAACAAAAGAAGATATTTTTCTTAGAACAAAAGAAGATATTTTTCTTAGAACAAAAGAAGATATTTTTCTTAGAACAAAAAGAAGATATTTTTCTTAGAACAAAAGAAGATATTTTTCTTAGAACAAAAGAAGATATTTTTCTTAGAACAAAAGAAGATATTTTTCTTAGAACAAAAGAAGATATTTTTCTTAGAACAAAAGAAGATATTTTTCTTAGAACAAAAGAAGATATTTTTCTTAGAACAAAAGAAGATATTTTTCTTAGAACAAAAGAAGATATTTTTCTTAGAACAAAAGAAGATATTTTTCTTAGAACAAAAGAAGATATTTTTCTCAGAACAAAAAGAAGATATTTTTCTTAGAACAAAAGAAGATATTTTTCTTAGAACAAAAGAAGATATTTTTCTTAGAACAAAAGAAGATATTTTTCTTAGAACAAAAGAAGATATTTTTCTTAGAACAAAAGAAGATATTTTTCTTAGAACAAAAGAAGATATTTTTCTTAGAACAAAAAGAAGATATTTTTCTTAGAACAAAAGAAGATATTTTTCTTAGAACAAAAGAAGATATTTTTCTTAGAACAAAGGAAGATATTTTTCTTAGAACAAAAGAAGATATTTTTCTTAGAACAAAAGAAGATATTTTCTTAGAATAAAAGCAGAAATTACATTAGAACAAAAGCAGTAATTATTTAGAACAATAGTCGTTGTGTTCTCACGAAATTTCTGTACACGGTCCAAGGAAAACGTTTTACGAAAATCTAAGGATGTTCACATTAACGTGGAGCTGTTCGCCAGGATAGGAAAACAAGAGAGATAACTCTGTTTCAAAGTTAACTTAACCAGACAACATTTCTGCTTTTTACGCTAACCTTAAAGTTGGGTTGAAACAGATCTGTACTATAGTGGGTTTTTTTTTAACTCTTTTATATGTATGGTTTATTACAATTATTTAAGCCATTAACTTATTATTTTTATTTCGGTCAATATCAACATTATTAATTGACAATTTGTTCCAAGGTTTCCGATTTAAACTTATTTCAATTTTATTATGTGTGAATTTATCGTTGATTTTTTTTTTTTTTTTATGAAAGGTAGCCACAAATGGGTGGTACATTGAGTCTCCAGGTATTCATGATTCCTTTCATAATAAATTAAGTTTTTTTTCTGTATTTAATCCTCACAAATATAAAATCGTTTCAGTTTTCAGTTTAATTGCCTATTGACATCCCGCACGGTTCACCACGGACACCTACATTTTAGTTTAGAGGAATCAGTTTCTGTATACTTTAAGATAAACTTTTAAATTATTACTTCATTGTTTACCAAATAAAATGTAGTCAAATTTACATTTTTTTACAACGAAAATTATGTTTTACGTCAGTAAGAAGCAAGGTCAATTATATTGTTTTCTAATTACATGTACATCCGTCGTAAAATATAAAATAGTCAATTGAAATCAACAATTACAAAAATCTCAAGTTTATTTGTTTTCTTTAGGGACCGACCATTTAACTTGAAGGGGGGATTATGGTTTTTTGTCTAAAAAAATATTCTGATTCCCCAATGTTGCTGAAAAAAATATTTTGATTTTGGTGGAGGAAAAAAAAATGATCTGAGAGTTTTTGTCATATAACCTAATGTTAAATTCTGGAGAAAAAAAATTAGCGCTTTGCCCGACAAAAAAAAATAAATATTCTAACTCTCGTGTTATCCGAAAAATATTTTCTGAACGAAACAACAAAAAACCATAACCCCCTCCTGAAAGTTAAATGGTCGGTCCCTTATAGGTACCGCATCGATGGAGTAATGGTTACCGTGCTCGTCTTGAGTGTGGTAGTTCATGGGTTCAACCTTAGATCGGGTCAAACCAAAGACTATGAAATTTATGTGTTGCCTCTCCGCTAAGCATGCATCATTAAGGAGTAACTTAAGAGCAAAGACTGGTTGGCTCTGGATCAGGATAATGTGTCTGAGTGGGGCGACATATCTATCCACAGACTGTTGTTTCAATGAACTAGCACTATAAAAAAACACACTTAGAGTACAAAGTGGACCTCATCATCATCTCATTGAAAATTAACTTGTTCTCGTCATGATATAGCTAAAACAATTGCAGAGTTGGAGTTAATCAACAACCACCCTCGCCCTTTTTTGGTTGTGAGAAAGACTACTTAAACTGGTGAAGGTTAACCCACAGAGCTTTCCAGGACGTCTCTGGGTGGCGGATAGAGGCTACCCTCTCGATAGATGTTGCTAGATTATAATACAGAGAGCCTAACTGTGGACTATGCTGTGTAGCGTGTTTGGAGAGTGTGACCTCTTTTGTATAGATTTCGGAAACAAATAGTCGGCGCGTTGTAGCTACTTCAAAAGGCGAAATTTCTTGACTCTATTTAATTTTCCATACTTTTTCAGTGACAATCAAAAGGCGTTGCCATAGTTATCCCATCAGTTCGTAATGTCTATATGTTGCCTAGATAAGGCGTTGTCATAGTTATCCCATCATTTCGTAATGTCTGTATGTTGCCTAGATATTGTAGAACTTCTCGTCCTGAATATACAAGAAAAAAATTACCTCTACATATTTACAAGCAACCAACAATTAATCATATAATGCACTACAAAGCATATAAAAGTTTTCAGAATAAGTACAACGTTGGAACGTAGCTATTTTAAAATATATGCTAGAGTTAGAGTGGTGTTTAACGCCACTTTCAACAATATTTCAGTTATTTCGTGGCGGTCAGTTTTATTGGTGGCGGAAACCAGAGTATATTCAGAGTGAGTGCGCATGCATATGTAACAATGTTCCATAACATACGGACTCTACCACTATATCGAGTTCTCCGTGGAGTTGTTATGTCATCATCAGGAATTAAGAATCACTGCATGGAGTGTCATAGCATCAATTGAAAATGAATTGTTGAACGTAACTGTATTGAACTGATGACTGTTTTCAGAACCGTTTCACACTCATTTTAGAGTATGTGTTCTGCTCATCATTGTAGACATTGCCATGACTATGTTAGAGTATGTGTTCTGCTCATCATTGTAGACATTGCCATGACTATGTTAGAGTATGTGTTCTGCTCATCATTGTAGACATTGCCATGACTATGTTAGAGTATGTGTTCTGCTCATCATTGTAGACGTTGCCATGACTATGTTAGAGTATGTGTTCTGCTCATCATTGTAGACGTTGCCATGACTATGTTAGAGTATGTGTTCTGCTCATCATTGTAGACGTTGCCATGACTATGTTAGAGTATGTGTTCTGCTCATCATTGTAGACGTTGCCATGACTATGTTAGAGTATGTGTTCTGCTCATCATTGTAGACATTGCCATGACTATGTTAGAGTATGTGTTCTGCTCATCATTGTAGACATTGCCATGACTATGTTAGAGTATGTGTTCTGCTCATCATTGTAGACATTGCCATGACTATGTTAGAGTATGTGTTCTGCTCATCATTGTAGACATTGCCATGACTATGTTAGAGTATGTGTTCTGCTCATCATTGTAGACGTTGCCATGACTATGAAATACACAATGGCTATACATGCGCTGTTTCTTAGCTTTAATTTGTTTCTAAGTGTATAATTTGATTGATTAATGAATTATTGGTGTTTAACGCCAACTTTAGCAATATTTCAGTTATATTGTGGCGTTAAATATTGGATATTCTCTCAAACTTATGCTAATCAAGATATACCGGTATATAGACCCTGACATATTCAATAGGGCGTAAGCTATTTCCATTTTAACAGGATGGAAAGTTACAGTATATTTTGTCTAGTCATGTAGATTGATAATGCAGATATATAAGTCTGGGGCTAACTAATAATTTGTAACTACTCATACAAAATAAATTTACAGTCGCTGCATATAAGCTTCACATCGTTATTTGCATCGGAAAATTCTCATCAACTGATGAAATACGGTTTCATGTTTAAAATCACAGAAATCGGTCAGTGGAACTTCAAAAATATTTTGCGTATTAATTTCGACATAAGAGCTAAATGTACCATTTATTCCAGATTAAAACATTATGGGATCTCTTATATTTCACACGATATCTTAAAATTATGAATAACTATCTCGAAATTATGAATAACTATCTTGGAATTACGACATAGATATCTTGTAATTACGACACAACTTCCCGAAATTACGATATAACGATACCAAATTACTAATTTTTGATTTCGACACTTATTTTGAATAATGGCATATCTATCGCGGAATGTCAACACATCTATCGCGGAATGTCAACACATCTATCGCGGAATGTCAACACATCTATCACGGAATGTCAACACATCTATCGCGGAATGTCAACACATCAAGAGCTTTATTCTTGCAACAAATGACAATCTCATTTAGATGCACAAAAATGTGTCTTATTTTCGAACTTTATAAACATATTACCCATAATATTTGCTCCGAACATCCACGAATTGTATAATGCATGGACAAATTTCATTTGGTAACATATGGAATTTATTTTTCAAATACTATTTCACTGCATATTTGTTTCAGAGGAATCTGTTTCACAGAAATACATTTTGATTCACACATGTAAAAAGATGTATAAAAATACCATAGCTTAAAAAATATTACATTAAGGTTTAATGTCCTATATATTAAAACATATTGCATCTAGGTCAAGAATAATTAGATTTATGATGCTTAACGCCACTTTCAACATTATTTCAGTCATATCGTTACGGTCAGTTTTATTGGTGGAGGAAACCGGAGAAAACCACCGACCTGCCTGAAGTCACTGAAAAACTTGATCACATAATGTTGTATCGTGTACACCTCATCATACGCGGGATTCGAACTTACTTTAGTGGTGATAGTATAGGCTAAGAAGGTAGGACTTACTCATGCAGCCTTTTATCCTTGTCGTGGTTATTATTTTCACATTAGGAACCGCAACATAGCTGTTGGTACACATTGATTACTCTATAGCTCACGAAGAGTAAACCTCATTATGTCGCTCTTTTAATTTAAATCTATTTTTTTTAAATCATTTCAATACTTGTTTAGAATTTTAAAATTTTTTTAATACCAACAAATTATCATTGTTTATCTGCCGTAGGATCTCAGTTATTTTATAATAGGATTCGAACTTAGTTCACTTCGGTGAAAAAATCAAAAATCAAACATTGGTTGGTTTGTGTGTATTTCTTTCTCTTTTTTTTTTCATTGACATTTTAAAATTGACAACTTTATGAACAGTAAATATTGGACCTTCTAATTTTCTTTGACGCGTCCTGCATTCATCGAATACACCTCTCACTTTATTAATCAAGCATAGGTCTACAATAGACAATTTAAAAAGGTTTATATAGCGACATATCCACCGATTCTCTTCAAATATTTATTCAAAATGTAAAACTTTGAGAATTGAAACATCCCTTTTAAAAAACCAAATTACTACATTTGTCGTAATAAAACATTGTTTACTTAGCAAAATTAAAGAAAAATGTTTGTCTTGGTTTTCAATTCTATGAAATAAAGATGTTCGAGTATTTGTGTGCTGTCCAATTATCGTACTTAATCTTATAGTTCAGCATATGAAGGATCATAAATTTGATATCTTATGCTGGGTTCACACGGAAACCTTTTTCGATGCGGTTCAGCTGAAACGTACGTTTCAGAAACTAAAATGGGTTAAGGTTATGGTGTTTAACACCACTTTTAACAATATTTCAGTTATATCGCGGCAGTCAGTTTTGTTGGTGGAAAACACAGGGGAAAACCACCGACCTGCCGCACTTTATCACAAAATGATGTATCGAGTACACTTCGTCATGGTCGGGATTCGAACACACAATTTTAGTGGTGCTATGCACTGATTGCACTTGTAGTTGTAAATCCAACCACCACACGATCACGACCACGAAGTCCTCAAAACTAAAATATGTTCAGATGTCTAAAACAAAAACGTTTTGAGAAACGTTTCGAAAAAAAACTATTGCGTTCACACGAGGCTGTAATCCTTTTTGAATGCATTGCGTTTTCGCAACGCTTTGTGTATTGCCATAAAAAAAATAGCTTTGTGTATTGCCATAAAACAACGACAAGATAATCGTGTTATTTAAGCAAAGATGGTTTTGATATATAATTCTGTGGTTCGCAGTTTTCACATCCGAAATTCAAGGTGTGTATTGAGTTTGCACCAATGGGGCTGTAAATACATCTCTAAATCCAGTAAAAATTTAATACATTTTTTATTCCAACGAATTAATGTAGTCGAGAATATTTCCCTCAAGAAGAAAAAAATACAATGTATAACAATTATTTTGTGTACGTGTAGGAGTTTATACAATCACTGACTTTGAAGAAAAAATATTTAGTTCATAAGGTGTTTGATATTTTTTATTATTTAATTACAGCGTGATATTACATTATACAACAGGAAATATCACGGTAGATATACCAAATTAAAAAGAAGAAAATATTTCTTGGTTGACATAGTAAAGATACAACGTCATAATACCAGAATAAGATACACAGTATACGTGACTCTCTGTTTGATTTAACTAACTGATTTAATTGCGAATTGAAAAACTGGAGTACACGGAGAAAACCACCGACCTGCCGCAAGTCACTGACAAACTTTATCACATAATGTTGTATCGAGTACACATAGCCAAGAGCGGGATTCGAACTAACAACTTTAGTGGTGACAGGCATTGATTGCACAGGTGGTTGTAAATCCAACTACCATACGATTACGACCACGACGGTCCGTTAGGAAAATTTGGTTTTGGCTCAGTGATGTCAAACTTAACACTGTGAAATTATTACTTGTTGCTTTGAGCAAGTGCTATTGAGGGGGTGGATCATGTATTAAGCAAATTTAACTTTGGTGAAAAATTGAGGGAGTGGGTTCAAATGTTATTCAAATATACACAAACTTGTATCAAGACCAATAGTTTTGTGTCTAAATATTTCAATATTTCAAGGTCCTGTAAACAAGGGTGTCCATTAGCGCCTCTTGTTTGCATACTACAGGCCGAACCTGTAGCCTGTGCTATAAGGGGGGGGGGGGGGGGGGGGGGTAGTGAAATACAAGGGTCAAATTACCTGGGGGGAAAGCTGGGGAATATATCGAGACTAAGCTCTGCATGTTTGCAGATGACACTCAGCTATTTAATAAAAATGATGAATCTTTTGATATTTTAACTATATATGAAAAAGCCTCTGGTTCAAAAGTCAATTATGAAAAGACAAAAGGTATGTATATTGGATCGGCTAAAAATAACAGACCCAAGTTTACAAAAATAGTTTGGACAAAGGATAATGTTAAAACTCTTGGCATTCATCATGGTTATGATATATACAAAATGATGAGATATGGAAATCAATAATAGATAAAATGAAAAATGGTGTCCATGTTTGGAAAAGTAGAAACTTGACATATACAGGTAAAACTTTAATAGTGAAAAATCTCTTGATCTCTCTTTGTGGTTACGAAATTGAAATGCGGGGAATACCAGAAAAATACGTAAAAGAAATAACAACTTTGGTATGGGGATTTATCTGGGGAGGGGGTATTAATCAAATAGATAGGAAAGTTTGCTGCTTGGGAGTAGAAAATGGGGGCATGTGTATGATTATCATACAATAATTTATTGACAGCAAAAGATTTAAGCTTCTATACCGAATTTTACATGAACCATTAGAAAGTTGGAATGCAATTGGTAAGTATTGGCTCCGTAAGTTAGACATCAAGCTTAATGAAAAATATTTTGTATGTAAGTGCTCTAATGTATCAACTCTAAATTTAAATATATTACCAATCTTTTACAAAATATGTATCCAATCATGGTCAAAATTACAGGAACTCATTCAATTGTGTAATAATGACATTGATTCCATAGTATAAACCAAAATATTTTGTAACTCTTCAATAACTTTTAAAAACAAACCATTAGTGTTTACGTCGTTTCTGCAAAGTAACTTACGAACTATGAACGATAGTTGGGATTCAAATAATACAAATTTTAAAAGTTGTCATGATATATACAATTTATTAATAGATAGGAGGAACTGTATTTCAGAGTTTTCTAAGATAAAAAAAAGCAAAAAGTTCTTAAAAGACTTAAAAGGTGAAACTACAATATTACCAGAACGTAGAGTTACCTTAAATATCAACGATAAGCTACAATTTTTAAATGAGTCAAATACAACTATATCACCTGATAAATAGAAAATAAAAGTAATTCAGGGAATCTTTAAACAAAATATAAAACCAAAATGTCAGATTAAGTGGGAAGAACAGTACGGGGGTAATATTGATTGGACACAAATTTGGACAAAATTAAAGAAAATCAAAGTTACTAATAAGGTCAAAGAATTCCAGTGGAAATGTCTCCATAATATAAATTATACAGAACATAGATTGAAAAAAATGAATTTGTCAAACGGAAGATGCCATCTCTGCCAAATAAGAGACAACGATGAAACGATGCAGCATCTATTTTTAAATGTCCTTCTGTGAACAAAATTATAAAAGAAATAGAAGCAATATTTAACAAATCTGGATTAACAGCTAATATAGAAATCAAGGAATTAAATATAATGTTAGGGCTATATGGGGGTGAGGATTTAGACGTCATTTTTAATACCGTAATATTTATCTCAAAGTGGGAAATATGGAAAATACGTAATAAGGTGAAATATAACCAATCCCGAATTGGAGATCAAACATTTTTCAACACTTGGAAAAATTATTTTAAAAAACATTTACAATGCACATTACAAACTTCGCATATTAATGAAATTGATAAAAACAAATTAGAACTTTTTCGGAATAACATATGAGTATTTATTATTTATGAACATAAAGCTAATGCATGGTAATAATTGTATCGTCTAATGAAATGTAAAAACAAATGAATATGAAATATGTTTAAGTGGATTTTTATTTTTATTTTCACTTGCTACCCCTGGACAAGTGAGATTTATGTAAAACAGGGACCCTCAATGTTCACTCCTGGGCCATTAAGGTTATTGTAAACAGGAGATTTTGAATAAACTATATAATGATGTATAAAAAAAAAGAAAAAAAAAAGAGGGGAAGTTTTGAGGACTGGGAATTCGTATATGGTGTTGTGCTTACAACGAAGCTGGGTATCGCGTCCTTGAACTTGTACGATGGGAAAGGGGTTATGGTTATGGTGTTTAGCGCCACTTTCAACAATATTTCATTTATATCATGGGGCTCAGTTTAATTGGTGGAGGAAACCAGAGTACCCGGAGAAAACCACCGACCTGTCACAAGTAACTAACAAACTTTATCACATAATGTTGTATCGAGTATACCTCGCCATTTGCAAGATTTGAACTCACGACGTTTGACGATTAGAAGAGACACACCTGCGTTATTCATACCACAATATAATTTGTTTTCATCGTATTATAGCTAAACAAAAATCCCATTTTGTGGTCAGCAATCTCCACTCAAGCACTCCGTATCTAACAAAAGAAAGGAGTATGTTTTGTATTCATTTATATAATAGTCCAGAATTTCACTAGTTTATCAAAACAAAATGTATTACTTTTCTGAAAAGTTTTAACATTTAAACATAGAAATATATCTGGTTTTTTTTTTAATAATCAACAATAATTATATGTCTGACAAGTTTCTATTTTAAACATTTAAATAACTGATCAGACACATTAATGCATTAAAATAATTCGCATGAATTATTCATCTATAATTATCAAATAAATGTTGTCTATAAAATTCTGAGATCTGCAGTTTTTTCTCCATTTAAGATGAGTTTGTTGACTTTACCACATTTGTGTTGTAATTATATTTCATTGTACAGTGAAGCCTGTCTGTCTTAAAGGGCACCTGTATAACAAATCACTGTCTATTTACTGTATATTATAATAAGCATTTCGACGAATAATTTGTTTTCGAAAATTTTAAATTATTTTCTTGGAAGCAATTATTTTGTTGCTATTTATAGCTCTCTACATAAACATGTACACAATTTTCATGATTACAACAAAGAAAGTGAATTTATTAAAAAAAAAAAATGACATATTTGCAATCATTCAACTGAGTATTTACATTTCAAGACTTAACTTTCCGCGGAAATTATCAAACCTTTAAAGATTTTTTTCTTGTTTACATAGTAAATAAATAGAGAATGTGTCAGTGGTAGGAGACATCTTACATTACTGTTTGATTTTACTAAATTATTTAATAGAGAATGAAATGGGGTTTTTTTCTCGAGTGTTTTGTACTTTTGTTTGGGATGTGAAAAAGAGGGACGATCTTCATTCTAAAAATAGATATAATTTCACAATAAGTGTGTTGATTGTCTCTTACTAATAGTGGTGTTTATCGTCAATGAAAATAACAACATAGTGTCCAAGAGGGGGGTGGGGTGCTGGGGTTAGCCACATCAAAACGACGGATACCATCCCTTGTCACCAGAAAATGTTTGACATATCTTTGGACAGTTCCAGGGCCTGATAATGACCTTTATTGACCATAAGTATCATTTTTGTCAGTTTTTGTTTTATATAAATTAAAAATGAAATGAATCAGACTAAATACTTCTTTTCAGGTAATTGATTCTTCGTTATCGTATGCCCTAGGCACAGTGCCTATTGTGCCTAATGGATAATCCGGCAGTGGATAATTCAAATGGTCGAATTTGATTTTTTTATGATATCGCATTATTGCTGAAAGAACATTATAATGTCCTTTTATTTGACTCGTTAACATCTTATTAAACACCATAGAATTTTTCGATTTCAAGGTATAACCCCAAGCAATATCCCTTATAAAAAATCAGTTAATCTAAAATCCCTCCCTTTTTAAAATTAATCCCGTATATCTATAATTGCGGGTTGGCGAATTGTGGGACAATAGTTTCGGCGTGTAGAATTTCGGGCTAGCTTTACACTATCATATTACATTTTTTACAACCAAAATCTATAGCTAAAAACAGACATTGGAAGATTTCAAAAGTATAAACTCCTTGGTGGAACCTGATGCACCTGTGCAACTTCTTCATTCATATATATATAATGCGGCTGGTCACGTTTTAACTGGTGACCGTAACATTATCAACAACACTTGTGGCCGAAATATCGTGAGTCTACGACAATAAATTCGATATAATTATAACTTTAAAATGTTGCCATCCAACAGACAAAGCATCACATGAAGACATACTAAATTTAGTATATCTTTCCAAATGTGCTAAGGATGCGAGGTCGTTGAAATAAGGCCCTAAATGTTGAAAAACGCATGTCTTGCCGCAATTAAAAGTATGTTGTTATTCCTGCAGACAAACCCTCTAACAATACAGTTTTTGTATGCAAATTACGTGCCATAGACCACATGATAAAGGAATTATTTTGGTAACCCTACATGTATCAGTACGACATTAACAAACAGAAAATATTGGACAATCATAATTTTGTTTTATGTTCCTTTGGTATTTTAAACCAAACATAAATAACTGGATATTCCGTCACTCTCTGCATATACCTAAATTCAATGAATGTCACTCCAAACAATATTATATTGCTGGGTCTGCTAAATGCTCTACGAAACCTCTATTAACAGCTAGTTTATCCACAATCGAGGCCGGGCTTGATGCAGAGCTGCTGGTACACTAGCTACACCAGGGGTTGTGTGAATCAGAAATTGATTCTGACAAATTCTAAAGATCTGTTAGAGCATACATACACTCAAGGTCACTACTCAGGGGTCGTCGTTGACGTGATCGTGTGGTAGTTGCATTTATAATTACCTATATAATTAATGCCTATCACCACTGATGTTGTGAGTTCGAACCCCGCTCATGGTGAGGTGTACTTGATACAACATTATCAGATAAAGTTTGTCAGTGACTAGTGACAGGTCGGTGGTTTTCACCGGGTACTCCGGTTTCATCCACCAATAAAACTGACCGCCACGATATAACTGAAATGTTGTTTAAATTGGCGTTAAGCTCTATCAAAACAATCTCGTGCAATATCATTAAAACATCTGACTTCTTTACCCATTGCTCAACTATTTCCGTCTCTAAATTAAAAGCCATATTATAAGAATTAGTTCGACTTGATTGGCAAAGTAGATACAAATATCTTGTTTTAGGAAATTCAAATCTTCTTTTGTAGAAAACAAAAAAAATGCATTCTACCATACAGTTCTCCGAAAGTGATATCGTCTAAATGTTCGAGGCTTTGATTGACAACATATTTGTCATATTTGTTGGACGTGTTTGGCAACAGACAGACAATATGCCTATGGGTAACAACTGTGCTCCTTTTCTTACCGACTTGTTCCTTTATTTGTATGAGGCAGACTTCATACAGAAGTCAGTGTCTTCTGACAGGTCGATGGTTTTCTCCGGGTCCTCCGGTTTCATCCACCAATAAAATGACCGCCACGATATAACTGAAATATTGTTGAAAGTGGCGTTAAACACCATCAATCATACAAACAAAGAGCTTAAATTGCGGTTTTCATACGTTCGCTTCTAAATAATTTTACAAGTCAATAATTTCACCCTGCAGTTTATATGTCATCTTGGTCATTTACGTGATATTTACGCTCCATTTAATTCGATGAAATTGTGTTTCGTGATCAGAGTAAATTACAGTTTGTACTAATGACAAATTTTGCCACGAGCAAAGCAAACTGTCTAATAGGTTTTTAATTAGATAATTGAGAGGCTAATGCCATTTTATTGATGCACAAGACAGTAATTCTAAGGCTTCATAGCGTAAAGAAACTGTCCATTGCAATCTATGTTATTTTCAAAATGCAAAAAGATATATGTAGCAACCTGTTTGATGCAAAACTCGCAAACAAATCCTTAGAATATTCCCAATTACTATGGTAGAAAGAATTACAATCAAACCTGCATTAAAGGGCACCTTTATAAAACAAATCACTGTCTATAAAGAGCAGTCTCATTTATTTCCATCAATGAATAGTTCATATAATTTTAACCTGTATATAAAGGACAACTGCTCATAAAGACACTGCATTTCCAGGTTCCCTTGAATGGCCTTTATATACAGGGTTGACTGTACAAGACATCGTTTGAGCTGTTAAGGCCCTAGTATACGGTAACGCAAGTTGTATAAACCTTGTTTCATAGACCAAACAATACACTGTATGCTGTGCTATTAATCTGGATCATGGAACTTTCAAAAGTTACATGATACACACTTTGGAATGGAACATGTTCTATTCTGTACAGCAAGTTTCATGCAAGCTTTTATCTCTGACCAATGAGAGATCATGGTTTGAGGTCATGAAGTTCACAACAACATCAACAAACACAAGCACATGGTGTATAAAACATGGCTGAAAACAAAGGAAAAAGGGAGTAGTGATGTTGTTTGGATTAAGGAACAGATTGAAAACTTTGTTCATATTTATTAACAGGAGACCGATTTGTGGGATATATATATGAATCTCTTCTTGTTATAGATGTTACCATTTAAAGCAGTTCAAAAAGGTAGCCATATCCATTCTTAAAAACGTTTTCACGACCTTTTTGATCTTTAGCTGCTAATTCTTGATCTAAGGTGTGGTATATGCACTATGTTGGGTTCTCCTGGCTATGCATGGTCTAACCTATAATCTTTCAAAACGGTTCTGTCTGTATTGCTGAATTCAAGCAACAAATAGCAAAATACATGCATTGTCAACGACTAAATTTAGTCACTGTTCTTATTTTAAAATATTACGTTTCTAGAGAATTGGAAGAAATCGGAAGAAAAATGATCTATCTTGAAGATATAATAAAGTTGTCATTTTAATTTCTGATTTTATATTCCACTAAAGACTATCGCAATCAACGTTCTTATTTAAAAATAGATTGCAAAATTAGGATTATACCTTGATTTACTTTTGCTTTACATATCCACAGCCATGCATTTTAGATTTCCATGCAACAGGCACTTATATACGTCACGTCCCAAGGAAGAATTCACGTGTTTATTTGAATCGTACTCTATAACTTTCGGAGGTATTGTATCGGATAGAAGAAAAAACTAGGTCCTATGTCTTGACCTCCGAGTTCCCGCTGGGTTTAAGAGTTGGGCATTATTTATGTAGTTAATTAACTTGAAAATGAATGATCAGGTTTTCAACCAAATTAATACACTGGAAAGTGTAAAAATAGTTATTTTCTATAAATAGTGCAATTATTACCACAGGGAAACAAAATGGGATACTTAATACCTGGATACTTTGTATTGGGTACGCTTTGTTGGCTGGGAATATTATGAAAATAACAATTGCAAATATAAAACTAGTCCATCTAATTAAGAAAAGGTTGAGTTGTCTAACATACTGATATAATGTACAATTCAACATAACCTAGATCACAACAGCTCATATTCTCGTTTTCATTCACTTTCTTCAGTTGACCGTAAAATTCGAAAACTTTATTTATGTCATAGAAAATTAAATGGACTATTAATACGCTACTGTTGAAGAGGGTAAGAGCTATGCCAGTATTTTTTTAATATGCTATAACAGAGTACTAATCCAAGATGGCCACCACCACAGGGTTTATTATATACGATCATATTGGAAAATTATAAAAAGCTTTTTATTAAAAAAAACTGAGCCCTTAATAAAAGTGACAATACGTCTTGTCTGGAATGTTCTTTGAATGCATCTGTAGAAATGTGCGATCAGAAATCCACGGTGGCATAAAACAATTTTTTTTTATTAAAACAAAATAGCTACCACGACAGAAAAATGTTTCAGAGAAACATTGGAGAAATGTTAAAATATCTTCTCATAACCCACATGTAGAAACTCTTTATCAGCTACAGTTTGTTGGGAATTGTTCACGTGTCGTCGGTAGTCTTTTTGCAAGGTAAATCAGTCTTAATCAATCAATTACCTCCCTTTTCCTTGTAGGAACAAAATTTAGAGCCACCCTTCTGAAGCATCCTGGTGTCACTTTCAACCTATTGTAAACTATCTGAACATCTCTGAAATACAGACCATCCGACCATTAATGTACAACATTAATCAATCAATCAATCTAACAGCTCGCATCTACGTGTAAGAGCCGCACAGATGTTTAATTTATTTGTACAAATTCAATATACAAATATACCGCTCATTTTGAAGTATAAATTATATTCATGTTTTTGATGAGTTCAACTATAAAAAACTATAAAATATTCACACTTAACCGAATTTCAGATAAAACATATTTCTACGTTCATTAACATCACAATTACATGTTTCTGTAATGTATATCCAAGTTCATCAATGCTATAAATGTTTAATATGGAGGGCCATGGAATGACATAAATCTTTCTTCATGAAATCTATGATGTATATACAACACTGCATACATTTGGCGGTCTATAGAATTTATGCAAATCTGAATTTGAAATAGTTTTTAATAGAGTTATGCTATGTGATCATGTTTTACTTGAAATGGTACGAAAATACAATAAATAACATTTGTTACGAGTCCACTATTATATTGGAAAATATGAAAAATGCCCGTAAATTAGCATGAAAGGATTTCTAATTTGATCTTTGTGGAAATGTGCTCTTTCCAGTCGATTGTAAGCCCCGTATATCCACAAAAATGTAAATTCAAAAAGACAGTTTTGCTCATCATTTTCACTTGTATCGTACAGGAGAATTTCAAATGTCCATTTTGACTGTATGTATGTATAGTATAGACATTCTCATTTCGTCTTATTATCATTCGAACCATTGTAGAGATAGAGAGCCCCCGGTGGATACCACCGATCTTCCGAATGTTTCACATGCACGTTTGTATCGAATATATACATTGTATCTCGCCACAGTATTACTAAATATATGTCGCCCATAAGATCCCTCATTTACTTACCAAAATATAGATCAATATTAATGTTAATGACCGCTCGAGGTTTTAGAGTTGAGTCCCTTTTTTAAAACGCAACGGAGATCGTGCAGTTGTCAATGTAAACAATATGGTGGCGGGTACTTAGAAAGTCTTATTTCCTTCAATGAAATAAAAATAATAGTTACTTAATTACAGGGCATTATCGTGATATATAGACTGCCCTTGGGACAGTAGATTTGACTTCAACACTGATAATGCCTACGCCTGCTACTCTGGTATTATCAATGTTTCAGTCAATACTATAGTATTATTACGTGATGCTTTTCATATTGGCCTAGTTATAAGTCCGAGGCCTGCTTTGCCTCAGGCCAATACATCAGACCAAGGACCTATAACTAGGCCAAAATGAAAAACATCACGTAATGATACCTTTATTAATTAACCAGTCCAATAACTCTCGGGACTTTTCTTTGCGATTGTCGAAACGTCTAGCGGATTCCGATCTAGCTGTTATTGGACTGACTGGAATCGGGCCAATACGAAAAATATCCGTATTGGACTGGTTTTTGCCGTATTGGCCCAATGAAAGTTTTTATATTGTATTGACAGATTTGATCATATAAAGGCTAATAAATCAAAGTTAATTAATAATACTGTCCCTTGGCCAGTCTATAAATCACGACAATGATTATACATAAGTAACTATTATATAAATGTTGTATTGAGTACACCTCGCCATGAACGGGATTCGACCTCACAACGTTGATAGGCACTGAAATAGCATGTCATAAGCCATAATCGAAAAATGTAATATGCAGTAGATACTGCCGGGTTATTTCTATGTATTAGTGTTATGGTTTATTACCTATCTTACTCTCTTCTTTAAGGTGTTACAATATTCATTTGCGTCCTTGTTCCCTTCCGTAATTAGAAATAAAATATTTGTACTTCGATTTGTTATTCGATATTGTAGTCATTAAATCTTGCCATTTCTATGCCAGTCAGTAGTGGTACATGTACCGGGTTGTCCCATGTGTTTCACAAATACAAATATATCTGTTAAATTGCCTAAAGTTAGTTATATATATATTCACACTTAGTCTCCCAAATCGATTTAGACGACCTAGGTCAAATTTTAGTTGGGGTATGTCATTTGAACAATTAATGGCCCGCAATTCATCAACGGGATAAAAGACTAAATTCTGTGATATCTTTTTTTTTTATATTAATAATCAGATTTCAAACAGTTTCAAATACCCGGAAAATTGTTAAAACTGTCAGTCATATTGGACGAAAATAACACTATGAAAAACGTTTGAAAAAATACTAGAACTAAACTGGTCAGTCCAAAGAAAATTAATTATTTCAAAATTTAATAAAATGTGCTTATATAACAATATTAAAAATCTAAGTCAAGATTCGTATCGAATCTATTCATATTTTGAATAAAATGACGAGTCTTTACTCAATTTAAAATAACTGAAAATATTTTGAAAATAGAAAAGCCAATGAATAGTCATTCGTGGTATTGGTACACTTATAGTCAAATATGCTAAAAATATACATGTACGAGTATATATTTGAAAGAACTAAAACTGTATCGCCTACACGTATAATATTGATATAAAGGCATATATAAGTGTAGCAACATATATGATAATAACTAAATATGTATCCAATTAAATGAGTGGGCACATCAGGTAGCAGAATATGGTTAAAAAAGAAATTTTAAGTCAAATCCGGAAAATTACGTTTATTCCCAGGACGTCAAACTTGCCTTTCACATATTAATGAAATATTATCCTTTTTTTTCGGAGCTGACTGTAAGCGTACGAAATTACATTTCAGACATTGTCCAGTTTTTATAAGATCTTTTTGTATTTCATTAAGAAGAAAAATGAATAGCAGTTGTTTATTAATGAAATGTTGAGAGGTACGGATCCGAATTTTCTCTGAAGGTCAAACACTTATTGATATGCATTTAAAATACTAACGTCTTCACTTGAAACTATGCGAAAATCCGAGTAAATCACTTCATACCTGACTCCCCGAGGGAATCCGGGTTGAAAAAATAGGACCTATATTTTATGTGCTATGTAGTACAACCTCCTTGAAAGAGATGGCGCGCCCGCTCGTGGTACGGGAATAATCATATAAACAATTCGCCCTGTCGAAAGGACGTGAATAAGTGTCACATATATGAAGAAAGCCTTACTCCTGTCACGTAAAAGACATCTGATAACACCTCCTAATTAGGAGTGGCTGGTACCCTTTTGCAAGGCAAAATTTGCCGATCATAGCTTTAGAAAGATACATTCATTAATATTTTCATTGTTTCTGATATTCAAGTTGTGTAAATTTAATTTCTACACCCTCAACATAAATATCGTATTGTAAAACTCGTTAAAAAATTCCGTCGTCAGTCTCTCCCAACCAATTTTTAAAGTTTCAATTTGAAATATATATACTTTTTTAAAGTATTAATCAAATTCATTCAACGGATGACATTTAAATTATTGAAAACGACTTTCCCATATACCAAAAATGAATGCACTTTTTCTCATTTAATTAATGATTTCTTCTCACGACCTATAATTTTCAATTATAACATAATTTGGAGAGAGAAAATAATATGTATTATTTTTTTTTCACGTAGAAGTTAGATAATTCTTTGTTTTGCTTGTGGAACATTCAGCCGTTTTATATCAATGTTACACACGGCCATTGTCTTTTAATATCAGTTGTAAATGTTGTATTGACCTTCGTCGAAGTCGCCACGAATATTAGAACGTAGACACTGATTAAGAAGGTAAATCTGCTTTAAATACCTTCCGTAATGCTATTAAATCGTGTATTAAGCCAATCGACTGCATATAAATTCAATTGCTTATCTCTGTTCTTCTTCGATTACGGATTCTGATTACCCCTTTTGGTATCTTCAAACTATTCTTATCATCCCAATCCGACAGACTTATTAAAATGATAAACAAAAGTACCATACTGTCAGAACAGTTCCAAAATCCAATCGAAAAATAGTATTAAACAGAGTCAAAATATATGACAAACAGGAATAGTCCCTACTAACGTGCCGATACTGTCAGTAAACGGCCTCTTCTGCAGGTCAACTACAAGGTTGATGTTTCTAATCACGTGGACGAATGTTTTGATTGTCATAATGAAAAAGTGGGATATCATATGGTGAATATGGCTGGAAATATTTACCTTGCAACTAGCCACCAACAATCGCCCCTAACGTGCAGTGAAGCGGAGCATTATCCAGACACATGTCCTCTTTTACGACGTATCCTTAGAGAACAAGTTTTCTTGATGTGAATAGTTTTGAAAATATACTTATTTAACCTCTCTCCATACTGAGTAGGAGTTGTCATGGATACGTCTTAATCGCGTCGCCACAAGAATATTTTTTTCCAAATCTTGTTTTACTTAACTGAGCAGTTTTCCAGTAGAAGACTAAAATAAAAAAAACAACAACTGATGGACGGACTCCAAGTCATTCCAAGATCTCAAATGATCTGGGAACAAGTGGGAACTAAAATTGCCTACAATATCCGGGATCATGATTTTGGAGTTAAAGGACGCAAATTGTTCATCTTTTTTTTTGATTTGTATGAGGTTTTATCTATTAAATATACGTACATTATATATATTATATCTATCATTCTGGGACATCAAAAATAACTCCCATTTTTTTACGATGCGCACTATTTTCTCTTCTGTCAATCTGTGCGGAATATAGACTTCAGTGGTATCTTGTATTATTTTTAGATTTATAGTGTTTTTCAACGTATTTCCTTATAAAATACCGGGTTAGTATTAACCATAAAAAATGAATATATTCATGCGAATCAACAATTTCTATAAACATCGGTAATGTAAATGCCTCAATTACAAGTACAAGCGTTTAAGTAGATGTACCCAAAGAAAAGATTGAAGCTTTACAGACATATAACGGTGCATGGCTTTTATAGACGTTTTTGTTTGTGTGAAAAGGTTTTATAAAGTTTTTCTTGTCCTTCTCATTGCGAGGTATATTTGATACAGCACTATGTTATAAAGTTTGTCACTGACTTGTGACAGGTCGTTGGTTTTCTCCGGGTACTCCAGTTTCTTCCATCAATAAAACTGACCACCATGATATAACTGAAATATTGTTGAAAGTGGCGTTAAGCATGATAGCCCATAACCTGGTATATCAAACGCAACCATCTGTTAGATAATATTTTGAGCACTGAATCCACATAAAACTGCGAAAGTCTGTCATGATAACGATATTAGAATGTTGCTTATATCTTATTGAAAAAAAGATATTGAAACTGTAGTTTAAGAGGTCTTTTACTTTTCCTGTAAAATTACAAGATGACATGTTGTAGGGGTGATTGGGTGATTGTTGCTTAGCGCAATCTCAGCAATGTTTCAGCTATATCATGGCGAGAACAAGTTTATTGTGAATGAGATGATGATGATGAGGTCCGATTTGCAATAAATAGACCAATACGCTTAGTTGGATTTTTGTAGTGATGATGTTTTAGTGTGTCAGCACTTTAAAAATTCCACTAAGCGTGTTGTTCTAGTACAAAGTGGACATCATATATAGTTTCATCAAGATATATCTTATTCTCCACATGAAGGTAGCTGAAAAAAATTGATGAGTTAGCGCTAAACAACAATCAATTACTCATAGAAGCAAACATGTCGGATCCCACAGTACCAATGGAAAATAGTCTTCTTCTAATGATCTTGTTAACTTCATTCTTGATTTTGTTTTTAGTTTACCAGCCGTCGTGGTGGTGATCGTTTGGTTGTTGGATTTACAACTACCTGTGCAATCAGACCTTATTACCACTAACGTTGTTAGTTCGAACCCCGTTCATGGCGAGGTGTTATCGATACAACACTATGTGATAAAGTTTGCCAATGACTTGCGGTAGGTCTGTAGTTTTCTACGGGCACTCCGATTTCCTCCATCAATAAAACTGACCGTCACGATATAACTGAAATATTGTTGAAAGTGGCGTTAAACACCATAACTCTAACCCTAACCCTATACATATTTGATGTAGATTAGGTTGAATTCTTCATGACCATTCTAGAGTACAAATAAATTAAAATATTCGGTTTTATTGTCAAATTTAAATACTTCTGCGAAATGTTAAAAATCGGACCTTGACTAATCGTATAGATAATCAATATCACAGCATGTGCTTTTAGAGAACCAGTCGTCGTGTTCCTGGTCAAATTCTTGCATTATTTAAATCTAATCTCTAGAAAGGTCATAAATATTGTGAATCATTTAATGATTCTTGAGCTATACAAGTCTAGAAGTGTGAATACATTGTACGAATGTGAACCACAAAATCTGACCTTGTAAAAATCGCAATATTTACATGAATTTCACATGTGATTGTTTGGCAACAATTGACGTCCATCGTCTGTTGTCCCATTTTATTAACATATTTCCATCTCCTCACCTGAAACACCTGGACTATTTGATCATATTTTCTAATGGAATATGTACATATATAAGAAAGTAGGAGTAGCTATAATCCGACGCCCCGATAGTCTGACGTCCCAATAGTCCGACAGTCTGTTAGTCCGAAAGTGCAACGGTTCGTTGATCCGAATAATCCGATTGTCCAACAAAAATCACTCTCTTCACACAGTTTTGCTGAAGAAAAGGTGATAATAGCGATTGTGATAGGTGTCTTGTTATATATATATTGGAGTTCCGAGCCAATCGTACCGAGCATGGAGTGCAACGAACTCTACAACCTAGATCCCGTGTCATGGCTAAGATAGTTCAGTTTAAGTACCAAAGCACTGAAAGCTGCCAAATGTACAATGCATTGTACATGTATAGGAATAAGCACACAAATTTATTTCAAGATTTTAAAAGATACTTAGTATGCGATTTCATATTTGTATTCCTCAAATTGAAAATACAGAATTCAGGAACAATCGTTTTATTTTATTTACATATATATATATATAATGTATCTGCAAATACAATCTGATTTTATTTTCATTTTTCTCTCCATTGACTCTGTAAGATACATTCATATATGAGTCAATGGATTCATAGTCAGTGGTTTCACAGTATAGGCTTGAAAAAGTTCTAGACGGACACCAAATAATGGCAAAAGCTCACACGACCCTTCCAGATCAGGTATTCTAAACATGTTGTGTATTTTAGTTGTGTGTGTGTTTGCTTGTTTGTTTGTTTGTTTTTTTGTGTGTTTGTTTGTTTGTTTGTTTGTTTTTTTTTTTTTTGAATAATCTCAACATTTATACGTCTTTCCCGAATGTACCCTCAAATTAAGCATGATATAGTTTAATTAATTTTTCATATTATCGGATTAACTTAACGAATGAACAAACGAGGTAATTTAAACATGGAACCAATTGCTTAAGATTTATTAAGGACGAGGAAATGATAAATAAATATTCCGCTTTAGAATTTGTCTTTCTTTTCAATTACTTACTAAAAAGGAATTCACATTTTCAATTTTATTCACCTATAAATAGATTTTATTTGAATAAGTTTAGTAATCATAAAAGGGAACAAAACATACCTAATATCTTCTACTTCTGTGTACTTGAATCACCCCTATCATACATGTATGTGCTGTTTCCAATAAAATAATTTGAATTTGAATGTAGTGATTTTCCATTCTTTTCCTGTGGAAAAGGAAAACTTCATTTTCTTTTAATATAGTACCTACAATATACATTTTGTACTTGTTTACAATAGAAGTTTAAACTTAACGAAAATTTTCTATTAAAAAATGTGAAAGTGCACATGTTTAACCTTTTTTTCATCTGTATGTACTATTATTACATTTATTCCAAATGCTTCATACTATGATTCAAATAAAACATATCACTTTTAAGCCACCTTCAATCTCGAATAAAGAAAAAAAAAAGACTGGTTGACTCGGAATCAAGATAATGTGTTCGAATATTTACCCGCGGACCGTTGTTTCAGTGAGCCAGCACTATAAAGATAATATTGAGCGTGTTGGTCAAGTAGAAAGTGTCATTCGTGGAGCAGGAACTGCCTACCTTTCCGGAATACCTGAGTTCACTCCTGGTTTTTAGTGGAGTTCTTGATACTGGATCTTTAGTTTTCTGTGCAATGTTTTGTATATCATTATTTGTTCTGTTGTCCTTTTTTCTTTTGGCTATTATGTTGCATGTCCCTCTTTGATTTACAATTTCTGATTACCGCTTTGTTTACAATTTCTGATTACTGCTTTGTTTACAATTTCTGATTACTGCTTTGTTTATAATTTCTGATTACCGGTTTGTTTACAATTTCTGATTACCGCTTTGTTTATAATTTCTGATTACCGCTTTGTTTATAATTTCTGATTACCGCTTTGTTTACAATTTCTGATAACCGCTTTGTTTAAAATTTCTGATTACCGCTTTGTTTATAATTTCTGATTACCGGTTTGTTTATAATTTCTGATTACCGCTTTGTTTACAATTTCTAATTACCGCTTTGTTTACAATTTCTGATTACCGCTTTGTTTACAATTTCTAATTACCGCTTTGGTATCTTCAAACTTTTCTTATTTCAGCTTGGTATATATTTTGTGTTAAGGATATGGTTTTTACAAAATGTTAGTTTTCTTTTATGACCAGTCAAGGAGTTACAAGATCGAGTTGATCTTTTTACACAGTAACTCAATCATTACAATACATTTGTATATCGATCTGCAGGAGAAATGTGACAGAAGACAAATGTTGCGCTTGTTACAATATCTTGCAACTCTCTCAGAAGATATCTTTTTACCCCAAACACCTTGCTTTATTAACAGTATGCTACTCTTATTTCATGTGTTTGTTTTTCTATAATGTCTAACCTTTTTCACCCCTTCGTTTGTTAATGTGTGAGTGGGGGGAAGGGGGGGGGGGGGGTGCCGTCCGTTAAAAAAATTTAAATACATATACATGTAGGTGGGTCGTAATCCGTGGTTGGCGAAGATGACTTTACAGATCTATGTTTATGTGTTGTGTGTATTGTTTCAATGTAACCATTAACAATAAATTTCGGTTTAACGAGTTTTAAAAAAAATTGTTAAAAACATTTGCAAATATACAAATAACTAAGGGACCGACCATTTAACTTGAAGGGGGGAAGGGGGGTTATAGTTTTTTGTTTCGTTCAGAAATTTTTTTTCGGACAACACAAGAGTTAGAATATTTTTTTTTGTTGCGCAAAGCGCGAAATTTTTTTTCCAGAATTTAACATTAGGTTATATGACAAAAACTCTGAATCAAATTAGTTTTTTTTTTCCTCCACCAAAATCAGAATATTTTTTTCAGTAACATTGGGAATCAGAATATTTTTTTAGAAAAAAAACATAACCCCCCCCCCCCCCCCCCCCCCCCTTCAAGTTAAATGGTCGTTCCCTAATACTCAAGATAGTGTGTCGAAATTTGTGAATGTGCATCGAACCTGGCAGTTTTAAAATAAATATGGTCTCAATTGATAGGACTCACCACGCATAAAGTTTATAGTTTATAATCATTCAACGCCTGATGCATTCCAGTTATTTCCTAATGCAAATCGAGAACCATAGAAACGTGGGTGCGCGTGTATTTAGAAAATATCTTCAATGAAAAACCCCCTACTGAATACTGTATAAAACAGTTAAAACTGAGGCGAAACAGAATTCCAAACCCGAGAATGTTCCTGTTAGGATTTTAGGGTTATGGTGTTTAACGCCACTTTTAACAATATTTCAGTTAAATCGTGGCGGTCATTTTTATTAGTGGAGGAAACCCGAGTACCCGGTGAAAACCAAACGACCTGTCGTACGTCACTGACAAACTTTATCACATAATGTTGTATCGAGTACACATCACCATGAGCGGAATTTGAACTCACAACGTTAGTGGTGATGGGCACTGATTGCACAGGTAGTTGTAAATCCAATTGCATTGTACCATACGATCACGACCACGACAGCCCCCCGACGAGAAGGGATACAAGTACAAATGAGCTGTTTTTCTTGTACATTTTTTTCATTGTGTATTGTATGTACTGTATGTTTGAATTTTCATGTTCTAATTAAGAAATAAATCATGGAAGCCAGAATGTGTTGGGAGTTTTATCGTGGATTGGCGGATATTAGTATTTTATCCCGAGCCAGAAGCGAGGGATACAATTTACTAATATCCGTCAATCCATGTAAAAACTCAAAACACATTCTGGTTTCCATGATTTATTTCGATTCTGATATGTCTAAGAGTACAAATATGGTAGTATACTTTGATTGGAAGACGTTTGCGGAAAATATCGCACACAATTTATGCTACCAATGGAAAAGTCAGTCACATTCACCGGCGCATGTCCGAATGAGATTATACCATCGATAAATCGTTCGTTTGTCTACAAAGTGAAAGAGGGAGGTGATGTTAGAATTTGAGATTGTTTTGCATTGATAAAGTTATTTTAAGTGTAATGATATCCTTCGTCTTTGCACCACGTCATGAGACAAGTTCTGGCGGAGTTATTGGTGAATTACGTCGTTTTAACAGTCACCTTGATCTCCATCTTAACAATTTAAGAGGGGGGATTGTGATGTTTAACGCCACTTTTAACAACATTTCAGCTATATCATGGCGGTCAGTTTTATAGGTGAATGATACCGAATTAAGTGCCCGGAAAAAACCAGAGACCTGTCGCAAGTCACTGACAAGCTTTATCACATAATGTTGTATCGAGTACACATCGCCTGAGCGAGATTCGAACTCACAATTTTAGAGATGATAGGCACTGATTGCATAGGTAGTTGTAAATCCAACTACCATACGATCACGACCATAACTAAAGAAAATTTAGAAAACTGTGACATGATTATATTATGGAAGGCCACTTAGGTCACAAATTTCTAACTCTATTTGTAATTAATAATTATTTATTCTAAATTCCTCAATGTATTTCTAAAGTATTAATCCTTATTCTTTTTTGTTTAATTGTTATTTCTTTGTCATTTTCTTTACTAATTATGAATTTTTGATTCCTCCTTCAGTTAAGTCCCGCCGCTTTTTTGTTGAAGTTGCTATTGACAGGAGAGTGAGCTGTATTGGAGTATCGATTTTGCATATGCTATGTTTCTACGATTTATTTTTCGGGTGGGATTTTGGAACTGTTTTGACGGTGTTGTCCCCCATTTAATTCCTCATCCAATATGATTAATTCTTACTGCTTTATAATAAAATCTTCCGGGTGAAATATTAATTCTTAATATTTACTTTCTACATTAACTAATTTTTAATAACACATAAAAAATTACAAAACAAAAACTACAAATATAGGATTGCAAATTTACAGGGAATATTTTTGTTTAGTCATTTAACTGATTTTAGCTATTTTCCTCTGAAAATTGTTTTCCGAACGTTGCTGGACACGGTCAGAACAGGTCAAAAATGTCTATTTTGAAAGGGGTTTATATGGTTTCGGCTATTTTTAATTGATTTCAGTTATTTTATTTTCTAACCAGCATTATCCCTGAATTTAGAAAAAATATGATTGCGAATACATGTTTTATATTTAATAAGGAATAAAGAAAAGGAACATTTTTGTTCACTCGAGTATATGTTCACCTGAGTGTTTTATCACTAAGACACGTTGCTAATTTTTTGAGAATCAGGAATTACAAAAACAGATTTTAGAATTATGAATTAAGCACTTAAAATTTTGACCGAATTGGCTTACCATATTATAAAAAGAAATGTTGAGTTTTTATTTTAAAGAAAGTATGTAGTGTAGTTTGAACTTTGCAGGACGTCTAGTGAACAATGTATTGGTCGAGTGGAGTTTAGATGTAGGATAAAGCCTAGAGGATTTTAGCTATAATTGACCTAGTTTTCTTAGTACTAAGATTGTCAATTTAAATAGCATCTGTAGAGAAATCTATAGTTTTTATCATCATGTAAATGGTCTTATATTATCTTCTAATGTTTGTAGTGTGTTGATGTAGGATAATGAAAAATAGGTAATAGGATTATAAAATGGGACATGATAATTATGTAGAACGAAGATACACATACAGTCAAACCTGCCTTAAATGGTGGGTTTATGGTGTTTAGCGCCACTTTCAACAATATGTCAGTCATATCGTGGCGGTCAGTTTTATTGGTAGAGGAAACCGGAGTACTCTGAGAAAACCACCGACCTGTCGCAAGTCACTGACAAACTGTATCACATAATGTTGTATCGAGAACACCTTGTCATGGAGAGGGGGAATTAGAACCAACAACTTTAGTAGTTATAGGTACTGTTTGCAGGGGTAGTTGTAAATCCAACTACCATGCAACCAGAACCACGACGGTCCCTTGTCTTAAAGGATACCTCTATATAGCAAAGCACTGTCTATAAAGGGCAGTCTCATATTTCCCATTAATGAATAGTGCATATAATATACCTGTATATAGTGTTTGTTTG
Organism: Bathymodiolus brooksi; assembly: GCA_963680875.1. Lineage (NCBI taxonomy): Eukaryota > Metazoa > Mollusca > Bivalvia > Mytilida > Modiolidae > Bathymodiolus > Bathymodiolus brooksi. Next base: position 34,811,547 of record OY804580.1, on the reverse strand, counting down.
AAGGTGTTTAACGCCACGTTCAACAATATTTCACTTAAATCGTGGCGGTCAGTTTTATTGGTGGAGGAAACCGGAGGACCCGGAGATAACCATCGACCTGTCGCAAGTCACTGACAAACTTTATCACATAATGTTGTACACCTCGCTCTGATCGAGATTCGAACTCACAACATCAGTGGTGATAGGCACTGATTACATAGGTAGTTGTAAATCCAACTACCATACGCTCACGGCCACGACGATCCCTGTATATAAAGTGCAACTGCTCATAAAGGCCATATCTTCAGGTTCCCTTGAGTGGCCTTTATATACATGTTGACTGCATGTACATACACTATTTGATAAAATCATATCAGCATAGATTTCACCAATATTGGATTAAAGTTAAACACAGAGAGAGGTTAAAAATATGCTATAGAAAGGAACATTTCTTTACACGTGAATTAAGAGCCTTGAATTGTACGTTGTTTATGAGTTGCCATAAATCCCATTGTAATGTAGAATTTCAGCACCCTATTGTACTGTACCTTCTTTTCCTGTCACAACGGTAACATGCATCCAAGTGCCAGGGACAGTCGTGGGTGGTTAGTATCATGTTTGTTGGATTTATACCTACCTATATCTTTCAATGTTATTCTCCACCAGGGGCCGTCGTGGTCGTGACCGTATGGTAGTTTGATTTACAACTACCTGTGCAATCAGTACATATCATCACTAACGTTTTGAGTCCGAATCCCGCTCATGACGATGTGTACTCAATACAACTTTATGTGATAAAGTTTATCAGTAACTTGCAGAAGCTTGATGGTTTTCTCCGGGTACTCTGGTTTCCATCACCAATAAAACTGACCGCCATGAGATAGCTTAAATATTGTTGAAAGTGGCGTTAAATACAATAACCCTGACCCTAATCATTATCCGTTAAAGTTGTGAGTTTTATGCGGTTTCTTCAACTACATTATAATTGAAATATTGTAGGAAGTGGTGTTAAACATCCGTCACCATTTACCCTAATTATATTCCAGTGCCACGTTTTACATGATATAGCTAAAATGTTGTACACTTGACATTGGCTAAAATATATCATCACCACAAAATGGAAGTTACGTAGAAATTATTAGAGATACACCTATATAAATTTTGATCATGAAAACCATATACGATCAATATTAAGCGAAAATTGCGAAAATGCGAATTATTTCTGAAGTTATCAATCAGTCTCAATCCATTCATATTATCACATATTTTATTGAAATAACGCCGAATTTACATGTGTAATAAAAGCATAATTTGCGGCGTGTTATTTGCCTCCGGGGCAATAACATTTTACTAGGGCAATAACATGTTATCTGCCCTCTTGTGAAGGGCAATACTATGTTATCTGCCCTGGCAAATTATGTGATAAATAGATTAATACATAGCCTTTTTCATATTGCCCTTTCCATCAGCCCTCGACTGATATCGTCCCTCGGGGGCCGATATCAGGGTCTCAAGCTGATAACAAGGGCAATATGAAAAAGGCCATGTATTAATCTATAACTAATATTTTATTATCACTGAAATAACGTATACAATGTTCTTATTTGTGTGATATAACTCTTAACTGTCCAAACTAACCTTGGGTATCCAAAAATGTGTCGAAAAGGGGCATTACAGTCATATAAGACATTATACAACTATCGGTGTTATGGTGCCATTCCCCAACTAGTACCCCCCGGAAAATGTCAATATAACACCGGAAAATAAGAGTTCTAATCGCATCAGGGTTGGCCCGTTTTATTGGTGGAAGAAACCGGAGTACCCAGAGAAAACCACCGACCTGTCGCAAGTCAGTGACAAACTTTATCACATAATGCTATATCGAGTACACCTCGCTATGAGCGAGAATCGAACTCACAACTTTAGTGGCGATTACACAGGTACTATACGATCATGACCACGACGGCCTCCTTTAATTGCATCAGAGAGAAGAGAATTATCGCTTTCGAACAATTCAAAGCCCGAATCTGACAATAGTGATATAAACAGTTTAAATATACACGGGAGAAAATATCATTTTACACACTAGATTCACATCCACGGTTATTCATCCCACCATAGGGTATTTACCAATTAATCAAGGTCTGGTAGAATTCAGGGGTGGACATTCACATTTTATTATTAATTATCGGATTTTTTTTGTTAGTTTAGACATAAATATTCTAGTTTAATAATTGTATATTTGTATACCTGTATAAAATACAAAAACATAATAAAATGGAATGATATACACTTTTACATGGTTAGATATAATCGTTACATAACAACACTTCAGCGCCATTAATCTCTGAATTTCATGATAATCTCTAAACAAAGAATATAATCTGGTGCGATAATCTTTTATACACAATTCCTTCTGGATAAATGTCAAGATATAAGATTATCCGACATGTTTTTAGAACTTTCAGTCGGGCACTGTTTGTTGCAGGTTATTTCACTCCAATACCTATTTTGTCAATATAGGATTTCATTATATAACAAAAGCTTTTTATTTGCCGTGTAGGGTAAAAGATCGGCCATTAAGAACCACTCATTGTGTTCAAAATATAAACACAAATGAATTGGGATTTATTCCAATAATTGTCCGTGTTTCGATTATTATCAGATTTTTCTCACAATAATAGCATGTCTGCTCAGCGTCCAGTTAATTAAAGCGACGATCGATGAGTTTCATTTGAAATTGTGTTCATATTTTCAAATCGTGAGAAGCAAAATCTATTCATTAATTAATGTAAAAATCCTTCTTTACAAGATATACAAGAACCACTGAATAAAATGCATACAATTTTGTTTTCTTTTGATTCGTTTCTTAAGAAAATCATGTTTTTATAACGACCGTGTTGTCTTTTTCACCTTGTTTTTGTTGTAATACACTACCGGACTTGCGGTGTCCATTTATTTCCATTTTATTATGATTTGGATCAACATAAACTCTTTTTGTTTGTGCTGTTGGAATTGCATATATTGTCCCCCTTTGACTACTGGTTGTTGGTCTATAAACAATCGAGCCATGTACAGATCTAGGTCTCGGATACACTTTTTCGATCGGTCTTTCGATCGTAGAAGACATGTTAGAAGATCTTCTCATAGGTACACGGAGCGAGTGATGAGGCATTGTATGATGTGTCCTAGCTGTAGTGGCGTAGATAATATGTGGATTACGATCCCGTAGACTACCCTGCAGGCTGGAACCAGTGCTCGATGTGCTAAGATAAGCCGATCTCGGACGAGGAGCTCTGGGAGAAACATTTCTTCTTAAAATTACATCGTCTTTCCACGCATCAAACGATGTTGTACCTCGAGGAGATTTTGGTTCGCCATTTCCATTATATGTGACTGTTGTTGATGTGTGATTTTCTTTCGGAACATACCTGCGAACATATTTTGGTGCCGTTTGAGTTCCGGAACTTCTATAATCAGGAACGACAACTCTTACCTCGCTATCATCTGAATTAACAGATTCCTTGCCTTTTGATTCGTTCAGTTCATTTTCGATAGGCTTACTATCCTTTTCGGCATCGTCATTGTCATTGTCACTAGAATCAACACCGACAACAACGGCCGATATTGGGCTCTTAGGTTCTTTCACTTCAGCTACTATTTCTTCTTCCGGTTTGCTCACATTAACTAATTCTACTTCCTTTTTGTCCTTATCATGATACACATCAGCACCAATTCCTGTAGAAGTTTCAAGCATAAATTTAATTTCTCTTACCTCGTGGGATAAATTATCTAGTTCGTCCTTAAATTCGTTTTCAGACACTGAATTTGAAACGGGTTCTCCGTTTTCTTCAATTACCTCTGCTTGGATTCCCACTGTTTTGGAGTCTTTTTGATCAGCTTGTACAGCATTCTTTTCATTGTTTTGCTTCACAGTATTATTATTATCGCTTGGAGTGGGTTCTACAGAAATGTTTGCATGAGAATTTATGTCTGTGCGTTTATTTTTTATTACACCATTTTGTTTTAAATGAATGTTCATCTTTTCCCCGTTCATTTCGACAATAGTATTCAACTGCCGTTTATCAGTAGCCGAGTGTTTTGCTCGAAGTGTCCAATTTCCACTCTCAATTTGTCTCAATTCTAAGTTATTTCCAACACCATTCGATTTCACTGCTCTTCGTAAATCCTTAAAACACGATACAAAAAGTCCAGCATCTGCGCTCGAAGCACAACGAATTGCAACGATGCGATATTTTCGTCTTTCGTCCTTCGTGATAAATAAGAGACACTGCGGATTATATTGATTAACAGTGGCAAAATAAATATTGGCAAGTGTTTCCCGGTCCTTCAAGTTTTTTCCGGACATAATAGAATTCGTCGTAGCTTTCATACCTTGGTTTGAAAGCATTAATTTGACTTTGGTCCCTTTGCCACCTCGGACCATATCAGCCACTTGTCTTATAATGTTATCCGCCACTGTATCGTCCTTCCACATTCCAATATAGTGGCACTTTCTCTCTAAATAAACACCTTCCATATTTACTGATGGTCGGGGACCAACTTTTTTACTTGTTGGTTTCACTCAATGTAAATTCCTAAATCTTTTTTTTTCTCACCGATGAACACAAGATTTATTACACACAATTTACAATAACATCGGAATATTTTTCTTTTAGAGTCCACAAAATTAATTCCTTCCGTACCCTTCACCTGTAACGAAAATAACAAACTTCTGAAAGATTTTTTGATTACATATACCTGAGTGAATTCACATTTAAATGGGACAGTTGAGTGAACATATAGATTTCAGGGTAGACATTAAATGTCGACTAAAGAAAATAATGAGGCTCGCCATGCGGGGGACGAAATAATCACAAAAAATTTGAATATCTAATTCAAGTTTTCAAAAAACCGAATGGAACATAAATGAAAAAGAAAGCAATTTATGCTATTATAAAATTATCATTTTGACAAAAAATTAAATAGATATACAATGTACATGTATATACAATTTTATCGATGTTCCTCATGGCTGGTCATAGATTTAGACAACAACATGATGTTCTGTTGACGTGTTGAAATGATTTTTATTTGTATTAGATGATATCTGTAATTAAAGATGACCGAAAGCAGATTAAAACTTTATTTTAAGAAATACATTAAAAGGCCAAAGTAAACAGAACCGAATTCCAGAATAGGGTAATTAAAGTACAGGTCAGGCAAGTGGTGAAATATTGGGGGTGAACATTTAAGTTTTTTTTTTTTAATATTTTTTATTGTGCATCTATATTTAGAATATGGAAGTTATCTTTAACGTGAGAAAACTAAAAAAAGATAACCAATAAATAGGTAGGAGGATTGAGTGATTGTTGTTTAATGCCATGTGAGCAATGAGCTATGTCATGGCGAAAACAAGTTACATTCGTCCGCTTTATACTAGACCAACACGCTTAATTGGATCATTAGAGTGCCAACTCATTGAAATCACAGTCTGCAGGTAGAGAGGTCGCTCTAATAGGACACATTATACTAACTCAAAGGCAACCAGTCTTTGCTGACACTCCTTAGTGCTGTGTACTTAGCGGAGAAGCAGAAGATACCCATTTTATAGTCTTTGATATGAACTCTCCGGGGCTCGACCCAAAGATCTACCACACTCGAGGCGAGCACGCTTATCGTTACACCAGCAAATAGCTAGAAGGTAGCTTTTTAAACCGGGACCATGGGCATAAATAGCTGTGGACGGAGCAAACATTCAGATTGTTTATTATTTTGACCACGATTATCTCGAGGAGGAAAAATCAATATAGTTTCAGTTACTTTTGGAGTAAAAAAAAAATCTACAAAAATCACTTCAAAAATTCAAATTTCTGAGGTATGTGACCTTTAGGTCACGTTGGTCATGTGACATACAGTTTCATAAATATATCAACGGGGATTTTTTATGATAAGCTACCCCACACATTTTGTCGATAGGCACTACCGCAAATGTCCCGGTTTAAACAGTACTTTTTGTAATATTAATTATTGACTGTAGCTCATTACACCAGCGGGGTCTGAGTGTCCGAGTGGTCTTTGACTTATGACAAGTCTAACATCACTAACATGTGTTCTCACCACGGTACCAACTTGTAACAAGTGATAATTGATTCGTTATGCAAGGGCCAGTAGCAATTATTCTGATTTCCTGAAACGTCATCTTCATATGAGAAACAGGCTACTGGACCAGGGCTATACAAAGATTCGCCTTATTAGATCTCTTAAAAAGTTTATATTCCGATACCAAGATCTTGTCGAAATATATTCCGTCTCTGGAGAGACGATAATAAACGATGCATTTTCATATAGTGAAAATGTATAAAGATAAGGAAGTCAACAAAAATGTCAAAAATATTTTTTTATCAATGTGTGACGTAAAATTGTTTTTGACATTTACTTCACTGAATTTGGTACTGCTTTGACACCTATGTTACCTATTTTTTTTCCAGTATTGTTATAAATACTGTTATAGTGACAGCCGGAAACTTTGAGCCGTAATGCAAGCGGGAGGTTTGGCACTTTAAAATCTGATTCAACCCACCATTTCTTTAGAAATGCCTGTACCAAGTCAGGGTCATTACGGTTTTCACAGTTTTCCGGTTGTTGGCTGATTTTGTCTGTTTATATACTTATGAGTTTTGACTTTCCCTTTGTAAGATTGTTCGGAGTTCGGTAATTTTGTTATTACCCTTATTCAAGAAATCAACCCATGACCGGGAGCTTAACGGATTAGATTGTTATAATTTCCCCCACCCTTTTTTCAACATTAAGATTGGTAGTCACTATATAGCTGAAATATGCTGAAAGATATCCCAACCCTATTACACCAGATTTCAATGATTTTGTAAAAGAAATACACTATAAAATACATACTAGTAACATGCAGACAGATTTATGAGGAGTGGTGTTTGCACCAAGAGTTCACTCATATAACCAAACATTCTTTATTTTATATAGCTTGTGAAATGAGAGATACATGCATACCTTATATTAGTATTCTACTTGATTTTGATAGAGGGTTGTAAGAATAAACACCCACAGTACTTTCAAGACTTAATAGAAACAACACTTCCACGTTTTATGATTTAAAAAATGATGCCATTTAACAGATAACCGAATTTTATATACAGTCTGTCTGAAAAATAAAATGCAGCATGAACCAATTAAAAACTACTATTTTTGAAATATAAAAAAATATATGCGTAATGATCCATTAAATTTTGAACAAGATGACATTTATTGGACATGTGACCTGTTTCTCAAATTGTATCCTCAGTTTAATTACAGTGTTTATTTAGATAATACACAATACATACCCCTACCGTGCGGACAATTTTGTACCCCGTTTTATAACAATGTATAAGAATCAACGTCAATGTAGACGATATACACCCTACATACCCCTTCCGAGTGGACATTTGTGTACCTCGTTCTATTACAATGCATAATAAGAATCAACGCCAATTTTGACGATTCGTCCTACATGCCACTTCCGAGCGGACAATTGTGTACCTCGTTCTATTATAATGCATAATAAGAATCAACGCTAATTTAGACGATACGTCCTACATGCCCCTTCCGAGCGGACAATTGTGTACCTCGTTCTATTACAATGCATAATAAGAATCAACGCCAATTTAGACGATTCGTCCTACATGCCCCTTCCGAGCGGACAATTGTGTACCTCGTTCTATTATAATGCATAATAAGAATCAACGCCAATTTAGACGATACGTCCTACATGCCCCTTCCGAGCGGACAATTGTGTACCTCGTTCTATTATAATGCATAATAAGAATCAACGCCAATTTAGACGATACGTCCTACATGCCCCTTCCGAGCGGACAATTGTGTACCTCGTTCTATTATAATGCATAATAAGAATCAACGCCAATTTAGACGGAACGTCCTACATGGCCCTTCCGAGTGGACAATTGTGTACCTCGTTCTATTACAATGCATAATAAGAATCAACGCCAATTTAGACGATACGTCCTACATGCCCCTTCCGAACGAACAATTGTGTACCTCGTTCTATTATAATGCATAATAAGAATCAACGCCAATTTAGACGATACGTCCTACATGCCCCTTCCGAGCGGACAATTGTGTACCTCGTTCTATTATAATGCATAATAAGAATCAACGCCAATTTAGACGATACGTCCTACATGCCCCTTCCGAGCGGACAATTGTGTACCTCGTTCTATTATAATGCATAATAAGAATCAACGCCAATTTAGACGATACGTCCTACATGGCCCTTCCGAGTGGACAATTGTGTACCTCGTTCTATTACAATGCATAATAAGAATCAACGCCAATTTAGACGATACGTCCTACATGCCCCTTCCGAACGAACAATTGTGTACCTCGTTCTATTATAATGCATAATAAGAATCAACGCCAATTTAGACGATACGTCCTACATGCCCCTTCCGAGCGGACAATTGTGTACCTCGTTCTATTATAATGCATAATAAGAATCAACGCCAATTTAGACGATACGTCCTATATGCCCCTTCCGAGCGGACAATTGTGTACCTCGTTCTATTACAATGCATAATAAGAATCAACGCCAATTTAGACGATTCGTCCTACATGCCCCTTCCGAGCGGACAATTGTGTACCTCGTTCTATTATAATGCATAATAAGAATCAACGCCAATTTAGACGATACGCCCTGCATACCCCTACCGAGCGAACAATTTTGTACCCCGTTCTACAACACCGTATAAGAATCAACGCCAATTTAGACGATACGCACTACATGCCCCCGTTCCGTACTACCGATATTATTACCTTTATATATGTAAATGCAATCACGATTTATCTTTTAATTTATTCAAACAGAACAAATGTTTTTATGAATATTGAATTTTCTATTGTAATGTGTTTTGAGCTATTCTGAACTGATCTGGTATGCCATTTTTGTTGTTAGTTTATTCCTAGAATCCGTATTTAAAAATTACCCACAGACTATAGAAAGTAATGAATGATTAGCAAGTCGCCATACAGTATGCAACGGTATGCTTCATTTAATGCATAGAAACATATCTAAACCAAAGCCTTAACGAACCGAAACCATGCACGTGTACATCAAGTATCAAATAAAGTCCAAATGTGTGATAATTAACATATTTAATACAAGCATCGATCTATCCTGATCTAAAATGTGTTCCAAGGGGATGTGGTTGCTTGGTTTAGACGACTTTCACTATGCAAGTATTTAAAGCATCATATCAACATTTCAAACTATGAGCATCCATTAACTATTGAAAAAAAAAACATTTTTGAAAAAAAAAAAAAAGTAAACAACATGTAAAATTGTATATCAACAAATTAAATATAAAACTGTGTTGGTTTTATTGTTTTTATGTCTCTTCTTCAACTGTCATGTAACCGAGGATTATGGCTACTCACTATTATCAATACTGGGAGGTATATTTGCTATGCTGTCCGTGGCCATTTGAGCGTGTACTTATATATTTCACCACTGGATTATATTTCACATATGATTTCAAATAAATGCGGATACAGTTTTTATGTGCTTTTCTACAAAGGGATGTAAAATTACAAGCATTGTAAAAATAACTTCAAAAAGCAGTTGACGCGGACCTCTACGAGAGCACCATGAGTTCATCAGGAGTAACACTCGCAATGGAATTTACTTTATCTTATTTGGAATCAAATACGCGGCAGTATAAGCTCTAAATCAAAAGAATTTGTAGGTCATTGTTTGCAGATCAAGTATTTAAAATTGAAATAAGCTCAGTTTTAGAAAGATAGGCATCATAAATATTCCTAATAAACTTTAATTTATTGTTACGATATAATCTTTAGCAAACGCAAACTTCCTAATCTACCCAGGGGACTCGGTGGTCGAGTGGTTGTTGATTTCTGACCGTAGGCTTATCACGACTAACGCACCAATAACCACCTCGAGTGTTAAGGTTTTAAAACACCTACCAATAACAGGGGTATCACAGGACAGGTTATTACAACTGTTTATGGTTTCCTTGGTAGTTACAACATAGCCGAAATACCCCCGAGTGAGGATACCGTATACACCACTAGCCCAAACAAACATTTAATCTACTAGGTCAATGCCTTTTCTGTTCTTTATACTAATAAATTGCTGTTTGTATTTCTTTTTGTAAATAATATAAACAAACAAGAAGTAAATCTTTCAATTGACTTGACTTAAAAGATTTTCAATATGGTGTAACGCACAAGTGATTCTAACCATAAATATGTTGATCATATAATAAATATGTAGATATATAATTTAGTGCGCATGACGCGTTTTTATTAACCTCCATCAGGTATGCTCACAATCAAAAGATTGGAAAGCTAAAAATAAATGTGGAGTCTTTCAGTGCGAGTAAACCAAAGGTTCTGAACAGGTTATGTTAGGGTTATGGTGTTTAATGCCACTTTCAACAATATTTCAGTTATATCGTGGCGGTTAGTTTTAGTGGTGGCAGAAACCGGAGTACCCGGAGAAAACCACCGACCTGTCACAAGTCACTGAAAAATTTGATCACATCATGTTGTATCGAACATGGTTCGAACTCAAAACGTTAGTGGCGATAGGCACTGGTTGCACAGGTTGTTGAAAATCCAGCTCCCATGCAATCACGCTCACGACAGCCCCTTAGATATGTTGTCCATTTAATAAAAACGTAGATATCTAATTTAGTGCGCATAGCGCGTTTTTATTAACGTCCATCAGGTAGGCTCACACTCAAAAGATTGGGAAGTTAAAAATATGGAGCCTTTTAGTGCAAATAAACCAAAGGGTCTGAACAGAATAGCGAAAATATACTAATGCTTGTAATTTTACATCCCTAACTATGGTTAGGAGATATTGACCTTAGATTTAATTAAGTATATTATTTAGGAAATGTAAACAAACATAAATATATTTAATAAACTACAGATTAAGTACACAATATAAAAATATTGTTATCCTGTCGTGATAATCCATACAAATTAAATTAAGAAAAAAAATTATTTTAGTTTGAAAATTACAACACGGAAATAACGCGAAAAAAATTGGAAAACTAAATAAACATCACAGTGTCATTTTTAACATAAATTGATTTTTTTCTGTTTAAAATGACACCATGACAACAGGATAGTTAAATATCGACCTTGGGAAACACCATAATCTCATGAGTGATCGCACCCAAGCTGCTGTTAGCACATGTTAAAAATGTGAACATGTTAATATATAATAATGTAAAGGTGATGTCGTCTCGTCCATTAGAAAACAAAACACAAATGTTTTTCTTTCCAAGAAATAAATTTCAAAAAAATTCGTCTTGTGTCGTTTTTATCCTTGGCTTGTTTATAGTTTGGTCTGGTATTGCAGGCTAAGGTGATGTGGTACACATGTATTAGGCTATGGGTTAGTTCTGGTGACCAGTATTCACATACAAACTCAGATGCTTCTAATGTGTGTGTATTTCACTGATCTATTCCGTTTGTTCTAGCGTAAGTAACAACAGCTGAATTATCAGCCGTTTCCCACTATTTCGTCACGCATGATATATTATGATACGATTTCAGATATTACATTTTTGATCGATCCACCCGTATTAATCTTTTTATTTCTAATTTTCACACATGCTTAATCATTTGTATGTATGCATGATAAGCAACTTCAATAGAAGTGTAAGAACATTTGTGTCAGATAAAACATAATTATTATTATCTCGGATTCCAATATTTTGATTTTCTGCTCGATTTAACTTATATGTTTACAGTATATACATGTAATTTTCGCACCTGTCATACAAAATAACGCAAAAAGTGACACCATTCTAAAAAAGAACTGGTAATACAGAATGATTCGGTTTATACATTCAACCATTCTAATACTCATGATTGTATCCTTGCATTCCCAACAGAACTAAATTCGTATTTCACAACTTTGTTCAACGACCATTTAACTTTAAAGCAAAGGGCGAGGGTAGTTTTTTTTCTGAAAAATACTTTTGTCGCCAATTATTATATATATTAACCTTAAATGCAAAAAAATGATAAACTGTTTACAACGAGAAACTTCGATAATATTTTGTGAAAAAAATACCGCTTTTTCAAACAGAGTAATAATCTGATTTTTGCTTTGTGTGAAAAGGAAATTCATACGCACGCAAAAAACATAGCTCTTTTCGAATAAGTTATTAAATGGTTGGTCCCTAACAGAATGATCCTCTTATCCATATAAGCCGCCACATCCGCTTGTAGAAATTTAATTAAAACTTCTTAAGAAATTGAATTATTTAATTGAATCGCAATAATACGAAGATACGAAATATTGTATTATTGTCCATATGCAATAGTTATATGCCCCTTAGCATTTGTAAAGAAAACAATTGCATGTGGAATTTTCTTTCTATAATGAACCTTCGGAAATTAAAAAAACCCAGTCTTATCTGACATGTATGTGATTACTATATACCTTATCAGCTAGTCTAATCTTTGTGTGGTTGAAATATGTAAAACATATATTGTGTAATTGTGGTTTTAATTATATTTGGGAGTCACAAACTTTTATTAATGAATTGTGGTTGAAACACTCAATTAAACAAAATCTCACTGATCAATATCTCCAAACGTGGCTTTCTTCAGTAAACGATTCTCCGAAGGCACTGAATTACAGAATATACAAAGATAATTTGGTTTTCGAAAACTACTTAAATATTTTAAATGATAAGGATAATTTGACAGTAGGTAAATTTAGAACAACAAACCATAAGTTACCAGTCGAAAATGGTAGATGGAAAAACATAGCCAGAGAGAATAGAATATGTCCCTTATGTAATAATGGAGAAATTGGAGATGAATTTCATTATCTATTTAAATGTCAGTATTTCGGCAATCAAAGAAAAATGTATATAAAGAAAAACATTCGTATAAATCCAAACATAATAAAGTTCAAACTATTAATGACATCAACTTCAAAAATTATGTCGTTTTGTCAGAATTATTAATAAAGGTGTGTCGACTCCCGGTTAACCTCTTGTTATGACCTGTCTGTATATATTGTAAATAGTATATATATTTTCATATCTCTATACCTGTATGTATTATGGTTTAAGAGAAATAAAGAATCTTAGAATCTTGTTGTATTGTTGTTGCATGTAACAGCAAAAATAATTAAAAACACGAATTGGATGTCTGGATTTAGAAGGTGGGTCGAGATGCGAGTAAATATGTTTAACAATCATGTACGTCCAAAAGGTGTCTGGCAACAGCGCAACAATTAAAAGAAAAAAGGCACAACAAAAATACACTTCAAAACATTCCCCGACAGATAAACAATTTTATATATAATGATGTCAGTTTCATATATATATTATGTATGGTAATACATGTACTGATTTTTCCGTATTCATTTTATTTATTTGAAAATGAAATGAAATCAAATATTCAAATCTAAATTAAAATTTGATTAAAATCTAAAGCACACTTTAAAGAGAGGTATCAAAGTGGGTGAAATCTGATAATAGGACGAAAACCGTCGAATGTCGGTAAGTAACATGTGTGTTTTGTACGCTTGAAAATTTCAACATGGAAGGAGAACCAGCAACATAGATTTAAACACGTGCATAAATCATTACAAAGTAGCACCAGTTGATCGTGCATATTGTTATATATACTGGTGTCGATTTTGTTTTTACACGTGTACTAGAGTTGACGAATCTATGATAGCAATGATAATAAGTGCATCAATAGGGAAATGTTGGGATCCAATTAACCAGTTTAACCCCGCCACATTTGTATTCCTGTCCCAGGCCAGACATGGATTTTCCAACGTCACATGAGTTAAGGTGAGAGGTGATTGCTCGTTTTGTTGATATTGTACTAGCATGGCTTGTTGTTTTCGAGAGGTTTCAACAATATTTCAGTTATGTCGTGGTGGTCAGTTTTATTGGTGGAGAAAACCACTGACCTGCTGCAAGTCACTGACAAACTTTATCACATAATGTTGTATAGAGAAAACCACTGACCTGCTGCAAGTCACTGACAAACTTTATCACATAATGTTGTATAGAGAAAACCACTGACCTGCTGCAAGTCACTGACAAACTTTATCACATAATGTTGTATAGAGAAAACCACTGACCTGCTGCAAGTCACTGACAAACTTTATCACATAATGTTGTATAGAGAAAACCACTGACCTGCTGCAAGTCACTGACAAACTTTATCACATAATGTTGTATAGAGAAAACCACTGACCTGCTGCAAGTCACTGACAAACTTTATCACATAATGTTGTATAGAGAAAACCACTGACCTGCTGCAAGTCACTGACAAACTTTATCACATAATGTTGTATAGAGAAAACCACTGACCTGCTGCAAGTCACTGACAAACTTTATCACATAATGTTGTATAGAGAAAACCACTGACCTGCTGCAAGTCACTGACAAACTTTATCACATAATGTTGTATAGAGAAAACCACTGACCTGCTGCAAGTCACTGACAAACTTTATCACATAATGTTGTATAGAGAAAACCACTGACCTGCTGCAAGTCACTGACAAACTTTATCACATAATGTTGTATAGAGAAAACCACTGACCTGCTGCAAGTCACTGACAAACTTTATCACATAATGTTGTATAGAGAAAACCACTGACCTGCTGCAAGTCACTGACAAACTTTATCACATAATGTTGTATAGAGAAAACCACTGACCTGCTGCAAGTCACTGACAAACTTTATCACATAATGTTGTATAGAGAAAACCACTGACCTGCTGCAAGTCACTGACAAACTTTATCACATAATGTTGTATAGAGAAAACCACTGACCTGCTGCAAGTCACTGACAAACTTTATCACATAATGTTGTATAGAGAAAACCACTGACCTGCTGCAAGTCACTGACAAACTTTATCACATAATGTTGTATAGAGAAAACCACTGACCTGCTGCAAGTCACTGACAAACTTTATCACATAATGTTGTATAGAGAAAACCACTGACCTGCTGCAAGTCACTGACAAACTTTATCACATAATGTTGTATAGAGAAAACCACTGACCTGCTGCAAGTCACTGACAAACTTTATCACATAATGTTGTATAGAGAAAACCACTGACCTGCTGCAAGTCACTGACAAACTTTATCACATAATGTTGTATCGAGTTCACCTCGCCATGAACGGGGTTCGAACTCAAACTTTAGTGGTGTTACACACTGATTGTACAGGTAGTTGTAAATCCAACTACTATAAGATCACGACAACGAAGGCCCCTTGTTGTTTTCGGAAACAGATTCGCTATAAAATACGTTCAAGACACAAAATGGAAGGTTATGCATTTATTGCGCCATTGATAATAATGTGTTAATCATGCACATACATTTCAGTACTGTTATATATATGCTAGCAAGCGAGTAGGATTTTTGGGGTCACTGTGAGACTTCTACAGTTTAACCTACTAAATGATATTTATATTAAATTTCACAGCATTCTTTACATAGCACCTGTATTAAATATTATAAATGAAATAAGTAATTTTAACACGGTATAAAATAATTTGATCTAGTTTCTAAAGAATCTTTAATGAACTTTTTCAATCCGAATAAATACCATATTCATACGTAAAGCGAGATTTTGTTTGCTTTCTTTCAAAGTGTTTCGTCACCATTTTCGCTCCCTTGGGCGAACATAAAACTGAATATACAGTCTTGAAACTGACATTCTTATTATAATCTTTATTATGTATATATTATTGGTGTCAATTTTGTTTACACAAATACTGTTTTACATGCATTTTAATTTAAGGAGTGTGTACTCTAACTCGTTTGGACAAAAGCCTAATTCATGTCGACGGAAGCATATTAATCCTTTAGACAAATGTGTCCTTATTGCAGCCTGAAATATTTATTTACGTAAATTTACCATGTTAAGAACTCTAAGTAAATTGGACCTGTTTAAGTCCACACAGAAATTTGTATTTTGGAAATGTATGTTATAATAACAACACGAAATTAATAAGGTCAGTGGATAACGGATCACACTGCAGGGAGGAGGGGTGGGGTGGGGATGGTGGTGGTGGTGGTGGTGGGTGGTGCTCCCATACGCGGCAAACCTATTGATGATATAGATATAAACATAAAACAAACAAAAACAAACAAGCAAAGAAACAAAACAAAAACAATAAACAAACAAAACAAAAACAACAATAAACAAACGAGTTAAGATTTTCTGTTGTAGGTTGACAGTCTGTTTTGAAAAGTAGATAAAATAAAACAACTCTTCAAGAGGTTAGTATTTTTGGGGTGTTTTATCATAGTAAAATAATAATGAAAGAATCGAAAGGTGACGTCGATGGTGTTTGGTGTAAAAGTTCAAGAATAGACAATAATTATAAGTTTTTATCTTGCATTCCTCTCAGTACATGACGTCAGTACTATCTCTACATATTATACACATGACGTAGTTAGGAATAAAACTCAGGGGTCCGTTGTTGAACTTGTGATTCTGCTAATCATATGATTAGCCCTAATTACATGATTCATTCCTAATCACATAACTAGCTAATTCAATGATTAAATATGATTAGTTAATACATTGATTAAAAAAGAGTTCAGCAAGAAAATTTAATGATTGCATTAGCTAAGTATGGGATTAGTAATTACTTATGTAATTAGGGCTAATCATATGATTAGTTTTATCACAAGTTCAACAACGGACCCCAGGTCGGAATCTGAGTACACACTCTTTCAGCTTTTCAATTCGAAATGGCTAAAATGGATAAACAATAAAGGACCACTGAAGGTTTTACCAATTACAAAACCCATAAACTTCAAGTATGTGTGTATTGCGGTGTATCGCATCTTTTTTGACGTTACGCGCGATGTTGGTGATACTTTGACTAAATAGAACATAAAATAAGTAAAACGAATGTAGAATTTGTTTTTATTGATGGATTTTGATTTCCGATACATGCTGCTATAGGGAATTATACGAATAATTGTTTTATTAAATTAGATATGGATTATTTTTGCTTTTGAAAACGAATTTGTCGGAATAAAACGCCGTTAATGCACATTTTTCTCATGTAACGCGTTACAAAATGTCCGTATGTTTTTTTTTACATTTTCTCAGTAAAAACATAAACAAAACATTTATTGGTCCAATTTTTGTTGGACTGGAAGCAGAGTCAGCGTACTTTATGACGTCATTAACGGTTTCTGCTTAAAGGAAAGTTGAAGGAAAAAAATCGGTAAGTTCACGGAAAGAAAAGAATGTAACGCTGAAGGAAAAACATCTGCATGCCAAAACACAAGCTTTATTTCAGCTACGTTTTACAAACTTTTCACAAAAAAAGTATACATATCAAATGTTATCTTAAAAAACGAAAAAATCTTTTCAAGAATGTTTTTTTTAAAGAAAGTTAAACAATATTTCTAAAGGAGTAAGGTCAACAAAATGTCCAGTTGCAACTTGACGTCAAAAAATCACGAAGTATAAAACTTTACACATTCAAAACTATATTTTTCGCTCATAATTTTCGTGCCAAATCCAAATAACATAAATGTTCATTTTCAGTGGCAGAGAATGAACTTAATAAACTTGATTTCGGATAAAAATTACGATTTCTACGTAAAATTGTAGAACGTTACCCAATTTGTCCAGTGAACGTTTTTTCTTATCGACGACAAAATAACGTCGCGCAACATAAAATCTTGCTATATTTTTCAAAGGGAAGTTTTCTATTAAAATGAAAACAAATAAATAAATAAACAACAATAAAAAAAAGCGAAACATAAAACAAACAATCGATATCAAAACTGAAAAACAACAAACAAAAAAGTTAAAACAAAATACAAAAAATATGTGTTTCCGCTTACCCGAGCGACCCTAATTAAACTGACTTCATGACCTTAATTTTGTTGGTATCATTTTTGAACAAGCATTGCAAAAAAGAAGATATGCATTGTAGAAACTATAATAATATAATAGTAAAAAAAATCGCACAATATAATTTTCTACCTAAAATGTACCAGCTGTCGACTAAATTTATTTAAACACTTTAGCGGAAGCACATAAACCTTTTTGCATATGAAAAGAATGAATGAATTTTTGTGTTTAACGCTATTTTCAGCAATATTTCAGCTATATTTTGGCGAAAAGTTTTAGTGGTGGTGGAAGCCGGAGTACCCGGAGAGAACCACCGACCCTGGGCAAGCAATAGGTAAACTTTATCACTTGCGGCTGCGAGTCGAGTGCACCCTTTTTTGTAATTTACAAAGCTGGGCGCGAACCCACGCTGTATTGGAGATAGGCTTGTACGAGTTGTTAGATACAACGACATAACTCATTGAGCAACCCAGGGCCCCCATATGAGAAGAGTGTAGGTCTAATCTTAAAGGGTGTTGTTTACATATGTCGAAATGCAATTTACATCTATTCAATGAACAAAGAATAATTTTAAATACATGTATGTACATTTCATTCACATGGCTTTCAGTGATCATGGCACCGGAAATTTTAAAACGGAAAATCAAAGATGGATGGGGCGTTACACACGAAAGGGGAACACAAGTTGTCAAGGGATATTACTTTGAAAAGATTAACAATAATATTTTAAATTACAGACTGGTGAAAAATCTTATTGCATACATATGTCCCATTTTTATCGGTTAAACATATTCTTCTAGTTGATATATATACTGATTTACTTCAATTGACTGAGAATAATCACCTTGATATTTTGTCTGCAATTGATTTACATGAAAATTAAAAATGTGAACTGAATTATTTTAATTATAATTTCACTGGATTATGCATACGATATTACGATACATTTTCAAAAATACAACGTATACAATCAATCAATAAACAAACAGAATATGATAATCTCATTTTAGAGCGACACTATACTTTCAAAGAAAAATTGATACAGTACAGTCACATAACATAAACAATAAATACATACAAAAAAGGAATAAAAACGAAATAAAACAACAAAACAAATAAGTAAACAAACAAACATTGAAACAAACACCGTAAAGGAAAAACACTTAACAACACATATATAGACAAGGAAGCGAAAATAAAATAAAAATCAATAAAAACAAAAAGTAAAATTCCGAAATGAAGAACAATACATCAAAACACCCCCACACCACCTCCATCCTAACCAATCCCACGGTATGCAAACACAAATAAGGAAGAAAAAAATGAAAAAAAGACCCGAAACGTTCTTTTCAACGTTAATTATGTGTAACGTAAAGTGTCACCAACATCGCGCGTAACGTCTTTTCTCTTCATTGTGTGGTTTGTGTGGGTGTACCGGTAATTTGTCTGTGGTATACGCCTAACTCTACCAATTTAAATAAAAGATGATGATTTGCGAATCAACTAAAAACCTTGAAATTCTAACTTATATACTAGTATATAATTACCGTTAATGTAATACATACAAAAGCTACCCTCCTACACAGTCTCTGAAAGTAAATTGTGAAATCTACAATATTTTTAAGTGTGAGTTTTAATGAAATACAAATTTTAGGGACGATGGGCCGTCGTGGTCGTGATCGTATGGTAGTTGGAATTAGAACTACCTATGCAATCAGTGCCTATCACCACTAAAGTTGTGAGTTCGAACCCCATGTGCACCCGATACAAAATTAATATGTGATAAAGTTTGTCAGTGATCTACGACAAGTCGGTGGTTTTCTCGGGTCCAGTTTCCTCCACCAATAAAACTGACCAACATTATATAACTGAAATATTGTTGAAAGTGGCGTTAAACACCATAAACCCAGACCTATTTTAAGATTGTGCAAATCTCTGTTTGTATAACATGTAGATATACACATCCAGTGTTAAATGTAGTGTATATTTAAAAGTATCAATGAAACGAACTCAATGTCGTATGTGAAAATTTACGAGAGAGTATGTGTCTTGTTAGCCTTGATCATACTAACAAATAACAAAATCTCCCCAATTAACATTTACACTGGTTTGGATCGATCTCTGGACAGAAGCTACAGCCATATATAACTTCGATAATTCAATATTTTTCATCTGGCTTTTTCAGTGGAAAAAAATTCACAAATTGTTCACCTATGGGTGTCATTGGTGGAACAGAAACTGCATGCTCTTCTGGTGCAGCAAAGTTCTCCCCCCTGTTTTTAGTGGAGTTGGCATCGTTCAATATTAATTTTATGTGTAGTGTCTTGTTAACCCTTTGTTGTTTGGTCATTGCATCGTCAATACTTCGGTTTATGGCTTCCAATTATCACTTTTGTATCTTCATTTTTCTTTCCTACGGCCTGAAACTTTCGAGTTCGATATTTGCACATGTAATCCAAAATCATCCAATCAGAAGACATATGTATTGGATACAACGTTCTGATTGGTCCATTTTAGAGTTTTATTACCGTAAGTCGTATTGATGAAATGTCGTAAAGTAAATGTTCAACCAATTAATCTCATGAACATCTCAAGGTTGTATTTTTGTCTTTCTTTCTTTTTTGGGGGCATAAAATAAAGATTGTTTACCTATATATCTACTTTAAGATTAAACACAACCCTCCGACCTGAAATTAATGTGCAATCTACATTCTATTGCACCACAAGATATATATTTTTTTGATAAACTTGACAAGCATTTGAAAAGCTTCATAGATGACACAACAGTTGTTAAGCACTGTATTCTATAACGCTATTTATGGGGGCTCTCTTACGAAGAGATTCTCCATTCATGAATTATCAAACGCATTTCACAAAAATTACTGATCCTTGCATGAATTATGAGGTGATTTATCTTTTAATAAACTCAGCAGATATATCAAAATTGTATATTTATTTATTTATTTTTAAATTCTATTGCAGTGTCCTATATTTTTCATAGTTTGTGGTATACGTTGTTGTTTTGTAAACACCAGTGAAAACATATGTGACGTAAACGTCAATTTTTTCGCCATTCTTACATCCAAAAATTATTAACATGATATATATTGATAAAAAATAAATTAACAGAAATTTTCGCCATTTTTTCATCCATAAATTATTAACATGATATATATTAATACAGAAATAAATGAACAGAAACATATACATGCTATACGCAAATTAAGAAAACAATGCTACTTTGGGACTAACATATGGCACTACTTAAAATAATTTCATTTTGATATACATGTACCTAATCAAAGACCATATTTTAAAAACTTCACAACAGTTTTTAACAACAGCTTTTTTTTTTAAACATAAACATTTTTCACTGTTTTTTTCTATGATTTTTTTTATTTATTCCCCCCCCCCCCCCCCCCCCCCCCCCTGCATTTTTATATACAGAAACTAGTTATTTTTATTATTATACATTACTATAGAAACCAAGCAAGAAATAATTAAGATATTTTAAAGTTTTATTCCATGAAATTGGCGCGCTTTTGCACGTCGAACCAATAACTAGTTATTTCCATCAGCATCGGAATCAATAACTAGTTATTTCCCTCATATTAGTTCTGTATAATAATACAGTTAAGTCCTTCATGAGAAATTAATATCCATAATTATTAAATCTCGAAAGGGTTATTTTCCCTCGCTCCTTCGGACCTCGGGAAAATAACCCTTTCTCAATTTAATAATTATGGATATTAACTTCTCATGAAGGGTATAAATGTATATTATTACGTTACAACCTCTCTAGTTATTCACTGTTCCTGGTTGATTAAGCAATACCTTTCAATTATGGGGGGGTTGCCGCATACAATAAACCCTGCCTCGGAATTTAAATAATTATACATGTAGGAATATAATACGAACATGCAAAATGGAAGATAAAACAAATATTGTCTTATTGTCTTCCATCTGTTGTTTGTTTGTTTGGTTTTCTTTTTATGATGGAGGAAATTATGTCTTCTGTCATTGTACAACATCTACATTTCACTTTTAAATGAGTCAATTCATCTTGTAGATTGTGATCGGTATATTTAAAATTATGTTAAAAGCTTTTCAAAGTTTTTCGCATATTTGTACATGCTGTACCGTGTCACCACTAACAGACCGCAAGCTGCTCGTGGGAAGGTGAACTCGATATCACTTTATTATATAATTTCAGTTGCATTCGGAAATTCGGTGGTTTTCTATGGTTATTGTGGTTTCCGGTAAGCAACAGCACAAAACAAAACAAAACGTATCAGACGTTCCCGCGGAAAGCAGAGTGTTGATTGGCTAACAACCGCCTTTTAACCGCCAATGAATAGGGAAAGGTATAACTAAAATGGAAATGTATCTAAGGTTGGGGAATAATGACATAATGAGGTGATTTTTCAGCTATTTATTTTTTAGTTAAAACAGTACATGTATATCACTGGATCATATAAACATTTTCATCAGTCCTGTATTCCAAATTTCTGATTAATTGTACAATGATGAAAAGGGTTTTTCCATCGTCTATTGTATTTAAGAACTTTTGTAGATTCTTTGTTATCTATGAATATTTTAATAATGGGTCAATTTTTGATTAAATATTCATATCTCTTGTATATTAAAGTAATGTGTTAAAATGTACATTATGTATTAGGCTAATGGGAGTTTATATGATATCCCGCTCATGGCGAGGTGAACTCGATATGACCTTTTCCTCTAATGACATTATTTGTATAAGTTGGCAGGGGGGGACCAGAGAAATCGCAGAAATGTACAGACAATATAAATAACTGTCAACATAATTATTTATTTCTTTATCACGGCCAGGAAGAACTATATCCTTTAAAATAAGGACATACTTTATAATCAGTTCGAGTAAAACAGTCTTAGTTTTACTTATTAATGTGTTCTAACGGAGAAGCAACACATACACTTTTTATAGTCTATAAATGATTATATAAACGTACCACAAACCTTTGTGTAATTAATACATATATTTATTATCATTATATAGCTGAACAATTGCTGAGTTGGCGTTAAACAACAATCACTCACTCACTCAAATTTTCCTTAAATGTGTTGCTATTATATACCAGTATTGCAGGGATATATTGTCCACACTTGCTATTATCAGAGGGGCTATACCAAAATATTTGCACCAAGATTTTTCTCCTGACAAGTAAGCCTACTGAATTGTTACTTTTCATCACAATTTTATCAGTCCATTTTTTTCCTTGCTCATTTAACATTGATAATTTACATGTTTTATTGTTAATTCATAAATATATAATTTTCTAAATGAAATTTTTTTTTTTATAATTAATAAATGTAAATAAATATGCATTATTTTTACATATGATTGCTTTTAACATTGCATTTGACAGACAAAAAAAACATGCCATGCACTGAGATGTTTACCAATTCAACATAACAGCTCTATGTTCTTGTTCAAAAAGGCATTCAAATCAATTTAGCCTTTTAACAACAAAAAATAATAATAGAAACAATAAAAATAAAATATTACACGCGTAAAATGTTAAGTAATCAGATTTTCGTATTTTTCTAAAACTCATTTAAAACTCGTAAATTTTAAATCAACTATTTAGTTTTTTTTCTGACGTGTTGAAATGGGAGGAAGATTAAAATCTTCTTTGTAGTGTTGACAGATCATTAATTAAGAATAAAATCCCATTTTCTTAAAAATCGTGGTCTTCCATTTTAATACGTAGGTCAAAGTTTAGCCTTAATATGGGACAAAGAATTAGATCTATGTGTAATTCTAGTAGTATGATTTATTCTCAAAAGTACATAAATAATATATACGGATAATTAAATCTAAAAAAGAATATAAGAAGATTTTGTTTTCATTTAATTAAAATAGAACAAAATAAACGAACAAAAAAAGGACATATTTCTGGGAGCCGGCGGTTAATGTTTTATTATAAGATTATTACAGTTTTTACGATCATTCCAATTATATTGACCCGATTTATTGGCGATTTTTAAAAGCATGTTTTATATATAGATTCAAACGGCAAAACGGTCACAATGGCTATCATATATTATTTTGAGACACAAGTCGGCCAGGAGATTTTTTCCCACGGTAAAATATGTAGATTGATGTTGCTAATTACAGGGGCTTGGTACGATTGGTTAATGAATAACGAGTCAAGTAAGACTGGAATGATTTAATTTGATTTGATTTATTGTGCTTAACGCCACTTTCAGCAATATTTCAACTATATCATGGCGACCAGTTTTAGTGGTGGAAGAAGCCGGAGTACCCGGAGAGAACCACCGACCATGGGCAAGCAACTGGTAAACTTTATCACTTGCGGCTGCGAGTCGAGTACACCCTTTTTTGTAACTTACAAAGACGGACGCAAACCCACGCCGTTTTGGTGATAGGGTTGTATGAGTTGTTAGGTAATCCGACTACCTAACTCATTGAACCATCCGGGCCCGATACTGGAATGAACCCGATCTATATTTCTAATACAGATCGGGGTATTGCCATTTATGACGGTGTCGAAACTTCCCGCGTACGACTTTCAAACTCACACTAAAAAATTGTCCAATCAGAACAAAGTATTTACTTGATACAGTGCTCTATTTGGACGTTTTTTCGAATACCAATACAAACTCATGATCTAAGTATTATGACCGTAAGGTCTGTTCTGTGTGTCATTTTTTTCGGACCATTTGTACCGAGCCCCTTATGTCTAATAGAACTTATTGTATCTGATATATTAGTTACATAAACCGTTGAACGCCTTATTTTACTGTTCATAATTTGTCAACCTCTCCCCCCCCCCCCCCCCCCCCCCCCCCACCCCCACCACAGACACACCCCAGCAAAACTAGAAAAGAGAGCTAATGTTATCTTTATTCGCGGATCTTCAATCCAACTTCTTTTAACCTTAAGATTCTACTTAAAATCTCACATTTGACTTTCAACTTTTTTATGCGTCAAAAGTTTAAATGGTGAAACTTGATATAGGCCTACCGTCATTTGATATATTATGTCTTGAATTGTCTAATTTATTGTTATTTAACCCTATATCTGAAGGCCAAACCACTGTATTGTCGTGGGCGTTGAATTAAGAAAAATATATGATTTTTGCAAAATATAAAGAACTCTGGTATCTGCAAAAATAAAATGTCTGTTGTTTGATTTTTTTTTTTTTTTTTTTAAAGATAACTAGTCTCGTACATTGTATAAGGAGGACGTAAAATGTTTTACTTACAGAATGAATAAGACGAGTTTTCTAAGCGAGATTGAGATGTTTCATTTGGAGCTGAATCAATATTTATGCATCATGAACTTGAAGAAATGTGCTTTTAACAGACCAGGGAATTATGATTAATCGATCGCAGTATCTTAATGGTCTGTAAAACAAAATTAACAAAAGACAACCATTTTCTGGTAATTTCAATATTATGTAACTTTGACATGCATTGTAAATTGAATATCCATTATAACGTTGATTTAAAGCGATCAGTGTGATTCTACATACACCCGAGTTAACATTCCATGAAAATCGAAACTTTGTTTACACAATTTCTGCAGTCACCCAGAAGTTGTTTGTTTATTTATCTGCAATTTTTTTTTAAAATAAAATTCCATTAGCTGGAATTCAAACTTATGAAAAAGTGCAATTGTCGAAAAATAAATATTTTTTTCAAAATAAATCTTTCTAGTAACAATTTTCCTTGAAGATGTGACTTAAAATGTTCAACAGCGCGTTAAATAGGAAAATATATATCTACGGTAAAGTCTTTACAAAAATATATCAAAATAAATTGTATATACATAATTGTCTGTCTACCTGCCATCACTCGAAACGGATCATGAATTCTAATTAAAGTTTGTATAATAAATCATATTTTGAAACATTTTTACAAACACATTTTTCAAAATATTTTGATGACATCACGTCGATTTAACATACCCCTGTGACTTCATTATAAAACTCAACCATGTTTTTAAATTTATAATCAGATGCATATATTTGTAAAATTTAACACGGTATCCGCCCTCCGCCTACCCCTTTTGACAGCCACATGAATTTGATGAAAAGAAATAATGAACAGCTAAAAATTATAAATCATTTAACGCCATATTATACGTAACTATGATGTCTTCATTTCCATAAATAACAACAAGCAAGGGATGTTATGCTCGCGCACATCCAAGAGCGTTAAATGTGTTGCTAGATCAATTGGCGCGAGACCTGCTGCCACATTACATAAATACAGTACCTGGATTTCCAATGTCACGTGTCGTAGTATTTTTTTTATACCGGTATGTTCAATCGATTGAAGTCAGACCTGATTTTTCGTTTTGTTGATATTGGTGGTTTTTGTTGACCATCACTGTTTAATGTTAATTTATATAAAGTCAATATCCTGCAATCGTTCTGATGTACTTGAACAGTCAAATTCCATTAACTGTATAAATTGTTGATAGTAATGTCTAGTCATAGACTGTAAGATGAGATATTTTTTTCCAATCAAGGTCCCACGAGTTTCAGTATCATTACAATAGGAGGGGTCGTCGTGGCCGTGATCGTATGGTAGTTGGATTTACAACTACCTATGCAATCAGTGCCACTGATGTTGTGAGTTCGAATCTCGATCAGGGCGAGGTGTACAACATTATGTGATAAAATTTGTCAGTGACTTGCGACAGGTCGGTGGTTTTCTCTGGGTCCTCCGGTTTCTTCCATCAATAAAACTGACCGCCACGATATAACTGAAATATTGTTGAAAATGTAGTTAAACACCATAAAACAAAACCTTTTTCTCTTGGCCTTTGTGTTGTCTGTCCTTCAAATTACGGATTTTTGATTAACCCTTTGATATCTTCAAACTCTTAACTCGTTTGCCATTGCAGGATACATAGATCTACCTTGTCTCTGACAATTAAAAAAATATTTGTACTTGGTACGGAGCAGGTCAGTAATGATCGACAAGCTTCGCACATTTTTGCGTATTTTTAAACCACATACAGTACTAATAATTCTTATAATCGGAAACCATTTATATTCTAGATTTATAAATGCTCTATAACGACTATCGGTCACTTGACATGTGGACACTTTTGCTTTTGTCATTTTTACCCGGTTTAAAAATGTTTCGTTTTCTGAAACTTATTCTTAAATACCGGTATTAATAACTTGAAATAGATATCGAAAATTTCACCACCTCCGGGCACATTCCATTTTTCACTTCTTCCCACAAGAACTGCAAATATCAGAGAATAGACCATCTTGGCAGACATTAAATTCACGCCTGTTATATATCAAAACACCAAGTGATCTTCAAACAGTGTTTGGTTATTGTATGAAAAATATTTTCTTCATTTGTACTCATTTTCATTGAATACCACAGTAACATAAAGCTATGTTTCTTAATATAATGATTTCAACTTCAGAAATGTATTTTATATTGAGTGAGTGATTGTTGTTTAACGCCAATTCAGCAATTGTTCAGCTATATCATGGCGAGAACAAGTTAATTTTCAATGAGATGATGAGGTCCGCTTTGTTCTAGACCAACACGCTGAGTTGGATTTTTATAGTGCTAGCTCACTGAAACAACAGTCCGCGGGTAGACATGTCGCTCCACTCGGACACATTATTCTGATTCCGAGCCGGCCATTATTTGATCTTTCTCCTTATGGTGCATGTTTAGCGGAGAAGCAACAAATACCAATTTCATAGTATTTTGGTTTGACTCGGGGGTTGAACCCACGATCTACAACACTCGAGGCGAGCTCACGCTAACCAATACATATAAAAAGAACATCAAATGTGTACGAATGTTTTATTTGGATGGAAAAAACATGTCGATGAAATTATATAACCACGATAAAAAAAATTGGGGGGGGGGGGAGGGTACTTCTACTTATTATTGATCATCTTCGACATGTTGAAATATAGGGGATATCACTGATTCTGATACTTAATCAGAACTTTATCACCGAAGTGAATGCAATGACCCTCAATGAGGATGATAACCTACCATACAATCCCTAGTATTATATTATATTAAAACAAATTCAGTGCATTTGATCTTATCCCCAAAAAATAATTACTATGTCTATAAATAATAAAAGCATAAATGTCAAGGATATTATATACATGTATATCACACAGGTTGGTTGTTTTATCTGGGTACTCAGGTTTCCTCCGCCAATAAAACTGACCACCTCGATATAACTGAAATATTGTTGAAAATGGTGTTCAACCTAACCCCCTAGAATACATGATTTTGTACCATTTACCCTCGAGCTTCTTGGGACCATATATCCGACCGAAAAGACACATTAATCTGAGATCTGTGCCAAGTCTCTTTGTAACTTTGTCTATGTCAATCTTAATGGGGCCATGCTAGTATAATAGCTAGTAGACCTAATGTCTAGTAGACTACAATGCTTTAATTTTCAGTTTCGCACACTGTATATATCAATCTACAAACTGGTATAATTATATAAGTGTAAAATGCAAATGTCTGTAATTCTGTGCTCTCACGGGCTTCTTGATTGATTTAATAATAAAACTATTCTATTCTATAATAGACCAGATTGTGTAAGAAATATAGATGTCAATTTAGCGTGAAAAAAATCCAATTACAGATTGTAGGGGAATACTGTAAAAAATAAAATAGATAATACTTTGATACAAATCTTTGTGCATTTTAAAATTATATTTTTGTTGAAAAATGAGTAAATAAATACACATTTTAAATCTTTCAAGTAAATCAGATTTGTATCAAAGGATCCCGAGGATAAAAGACCACACAAGATACTTATATTATCTACAGAATAAGTCTAGTTGCATATGAAAAAAAGATTTGTCGAGTTATTCACACTTTAAAGACCTGTCAAAATGAACATGGCACTTCACCAAATTTGGGGTTCTTCACCTTGTACAATACGTTTTGTGCAGACAGGTGGAAGCTAACAAACGGTACAGTTCGCCATTCAAAATGTAAAAATAAAAATCGAGAAACGTGCTAATTATGTTGGTAAATGAATTGGGTTAGGTGGGATTAGTAAATCATGAATTGGTTTAGGTAGGCTTATAAGGGTTTCATGCTACTTTCAACAATAAGCCACGTTACAGTGACAAACACCAGACCATTTAGAGATTAATAGAATATATATCACCGGTAAAAGTACGAGGTTGTCGATAACGAGGCTCGAACATGGTAGCAAATCCAGAGAACATGGTAGCAAATCCAGAGAACAAGGTAGTAAAACCAGAGAACAAGGTAGCAAGTCCAGGACACAAGGTAACAATTCCAGAGAACAAGGTAGCAAGTCCAGGACACAAGGTAACAATTCCAGAGAACATGGTAGCAAGTCCAAAGAACAAAGTAGCAAGACCAGAGAACAAGATAGCAAGTTCAATGAACAAGGTAACAAGTCCAATGAACAAGGTGACAAGTCCAATGAACAAGGTGGCAAATCCAGAGAACAAGGTACCAAATCCAAAGAACAAGGTATTAAATCCAAAGAACAAGGTAGCAAGTCCAGAGAACAAGGTAGCAAGTTGAATGAACAAGGTAGCAAATCCAGTGAACAAGGTAGCAAATCCGCAGAGCTACGTAGCAAGATCAAAGAACAAGGTAGCAAGTCCAAAGAACAAGGTAGCAAATCTAGAGAACAAGTTAACAAGTCCAAAGAACAAGGTAGCAAATCTAGAGAACAAATTAACAAGACCAAAGAACAAGGTAGCAAATCCAAAGAACAAGGTAGCAAGTCCAAAGAACAAGGTAGCAAATCTAGAGAACAAGTTAACAAGACCAAAGAACAAGGTAGCAAATCTAGAGAACAAGTTAACAAGACCAAAGAACAAGGTAGCAAATCTAGAGAACAAGTTAACAAGACCAAAGAACAAGGTAGCAAATCTAGAGAACAAGTTAACAAGACCAAAGAACAAGGTAGCAAATCTAGAGAACAAGTTAACAAGACCAAAGAACAAGGTAGCAAATCTAGAGAACAAGTTAACAAGACCAAAGAACAAGGTAGCAAATCTAGAGAACAAGTTAACAAGACCAAAGAACAAGGTAGCAAATCTAGAGAACAAGTTAACAAGACCAAAGAACAAGGTAGCAAATCTAGAGAACAAGTTAACAAGACCAAAGAACAAGGTAGCAAATCTAGAGAACAAGTTAACAAGACCAAAGAACAAGGTAGCAAATCTAGAGAACAAGTAAACAAGACCAAAGAACAAGGTAGCAAATCTAGAGAACAAGTTAACAAGACCAAAGAACAAGGTAGCAAATCTAGAGAACAAGTTAACAAGACCAAAGAACAAGGTAGCAAATCTAGAGAACAAGTTAACAAGACCAAAGAACAAGGTAGCAAATCTAAAGAACAAGTAAACAAGACCAAAGAACAAGGTAGCAACTCTAGAGAACAAGTTAACAAGACCAAAGAACAAGGTAGCAAATCTAGAGAACAAGTTAACAAGACCAAAGAACAAGGTAGCAAATCTAGAGAACAAGTTAACAAGACCAAAGAACAAGGTAGCAAATCTAGAGAACAAGTTAACAAGACCAAAGAACAAGGTAGCAAATCTAGAGAACAAGTAAACAAGACCAAAGAACAAGGTAGCAAATCTAGAGAACAAGTTAACAAGACCAAAGAACAAGATAGCAAGTTCAGAGAACTATGTAGCAAGTCCAATGAACAAGGTAACAAGTCCAATGAACAAGGTAACAAGTCCAATGAACAAGGTAGCAAGACCAATGAACAAAGTAGCAAGACAAAAAAAAACAAGGTAGCAAGTCCACAACTCTATGTAGAAAGAACAAGGAAGCAAGTCCAGAAAACAAGATAGAAAGTCCAGATAATAAAGATAGCAAGTCAAAAGATGAAGATGATAAGTCCTGAGAACATGGCAACAAATTCATTTATTTAACTATTTATGAATAAAATATTACTAATAAAAATCATTTTGTAATACTATTGCTGACACAAAAAGCCATGGCAGAGTGTGTTGAAAGAATTATAATTCAAGATTCAGTTCATATACAGTGGAACTTGTGTAGTACGACACCTGGGGTTTCTGACATCCTGTGACATCCCACACAAATTCATGGTCCCAAAGTCTTTCTGTTTACTAAAATAAATTCCTAAGTATTCCGACATCCTGTACAATCCGACACAAGTCATTTCCTTTGTCCCTTGGTGCGTCAGGTGAGTCAGGTTTCCCTGTATATCATATTTTCAACTTTAATTCATTCCTTTAAATTAAAATAGAGGAGTGTCTAGACAATTTTTGTTCG
Organism: Bathymodiolus brooksi; assembly: GCA_963680875.1. NCBI lineage: Eukaryota > Metazoa > Mollusca > Bivalvia > Mytilida > Modiolidae > Bathymodiolus > Bathymodiolus brooksi. The sequence continues at coordinate 34,780,312 of OY804580.1, read as the reverse complement.
AGACTTACTGCGTATATATAACATAATGTCAACTCTTAATTCATTTCGTTGTGTTAAAAAGGTCAACAAAAAAGGATTGGTTTTAAATATTCAATATTCAACTTCAAATGAAAATCAAAGGGTATTTCACATAATTTATTTATTTCTCTTAATTCTCACTTCTTTCATAAAAAATGAAACTATATTTTCTCATTCATGACACTTTGATCTATGATTCGTGTCTTTGAAAATTAATGTTTAATTTTACAGTAAGTAACAAAATGTATATAAAAAGTACAAATACATAAATATCTAATTTTTTTCTGTATTAAATGCTTGGTTTCAAACGATCAAGATTTAATTGAAAATTATGTGACATAATACGCTTGTCAATCTACCTAAAGGTTACTTGTTTACTTCTGAAGTTCAACGTACGGTGGAAGATCACATATCTTATTTATATGTGGGGATACTTTACTGACAAAATAGTTAAGACTTTTTATATACGAGCTTAAAAGTACATTGTCGAGAAAATATATAATTTATTTGTACGAGCCTTAGAAACAGGTAGAAAAGCGAGTCTTTGGCGAGTTTTTCTGCCCTGTTTCGCAGCGAATGGAAATTAATTATATATTTTTGCTAACAGGGTACGTATATTGTGTTTATTCTGCAATGTTAAAAAGCCCAAGACAACAGCACAATTGTCTAAAATGAGCAGAAACAAGCGTCGTTCAAATCGTTTTGATGGTGTCCTCTAAAACGTCCGCGCTTATTACTGTTATCGTTTCTTACCATCGCTCAACATGAATCAGGTACCAGAAAAACTATATCCTGGTCAGTGACCGTATATAACAAAAAATATCCAGTTAATGCAATTTGGCTGCTCAAATAGAATCAGTGCAGGATAGAAAAATATAGTTTCTACACTTATTTTTCCGAAGCATAAATGAAACATAAGTCACGTTCCAATACCTCCTTTTTTCTATGGCATATTCTGTTATTAATTGTGTAATATACAATCGAACTCGGATCGGTCGAACACAGTGGATGGTTTCGAACTGATTTGAAAGTCCCGTCAATATTTCAAAGTAAAATTAACCTTTCGCTCGAACAAAATTTAGACATGAGAGTATATTTGCGAGTAATACAATTACAATAAAATATTCTACAAATTGTGTTCACTTCAAAGACTGGAAATTTGAGAAATTATATGAAACCAAAAAAATTTGGAAGTTATTGTTCAATTTTATTTGAGGAATATTGTGGATTACTGTCTATGTTATGAACACAGTTACTATCACAGATGTGGTATTAAGAGACAGTCAATAATGCTAATTGTCCACTCTATAAACCATCTTTAAATATTTCTCAGACACTAAGAATCAGGAGTTTCTCGTGATCAAGACACCCAATAACAATCATGACTTCAGACAACACTAAGAATCAGGAGTTTCTCGTGATTAAGACACCCAATAACAATCATGACTTCAGACCACACTAAGAATCAGGAGTTTCTCGTGATCAAGACACCCAATAACAATCATGACTTCAGACAATACTAAGAATCAGGAGTTTCTCGTGATCAAGACACCCAATAACAATCATGACTTCAGACAACACTAAGAATCAGGAGTTTCTCGCGATCAAGACACCCAATAACAATCATGACTTCAGACAACACTGATAATCAGGAGTTTCTCGTGATCAAGAAACCCAATAACAATCATGACTTCAGATAACACTAAGAATCAGGAGTTTCTCGTGATCAAGACACCCAATAACAATCATGACTTCAGACCACACTAAGAATCAGGAGTTTCTCGTGATCAAGACATCCAATAACAATCATGACTTCAGACAACACTAAGAATCAGGAGTTTCTCGTGATCAAGACATCCAATAACAATCATGACTTCAGACCACACTAAGAATCAGGAGTTTCTTGTGATCAAGACACCCAATAACAATCATGACTTCAGACCACACTAAGAATCAGGAGTTTCTCGTGATCAAGACACCCAATAGCAATTATGACTTCAGATAACACTAAGAATCAGGAGTTTCTCGTGATCAAGACACCCAATAACAATCATGACTTCAGACCACACTAAGAATCAGGAGTTTCTCGTGATCAAGACACCCAATAACAATCATGACTTCAGACAACACTAAGAATCAGGAGTTTCTCGTGATCAAGACACCCAATAACAATCATGACTTCAGACAACACTAAGAATCAGGAGTTTCTCGTGATCAAGACACCCAATAACAATCATGACTTCAGACCACACTAAGAATCAGGAGTTTCTCGTGATCAAGACACCCAATAACAATCATGACTTCAGACAACACTAAGAATCAGGAGTTTCTCGTGATCAAGACACCCAATAACAATCATGATTTCAGACAACACTAAGAATCAGGAGTTTCTCGCGATCATGACACCCAATAACAATCATGAATTCAGACCACACTAAGAATCAGGAGTTTCTCGTGATCAAGACACCCAATAACAATCATGACTTCAGACCACACTAAGAATCAGGAGTTTCTCGTGATCAAGACACCCAATAACAATCATGATTTCAGACAACACTAAGAATCAGGAGTTTCTCGTGATCAAGACACCCAATAACAATCATGACTTCAGACCACACTAAGAATCAGGAGTTTCTCGCGATCATGACTCCCAATAACAATCATGACTTCAGACCACACTAAGAATCAGGAGTTTCTCGCGATCATGACACCCAATAACAATCATGACTTCAGACCACACTAAGAATCAGGAGTTTCTCGCGATCATGACACCCAATAACAATCATGACTTCAGACCACACTAAGAATCAGGAGTTTCTCGCGATCATGACACCCAATAACAATCATGACTTCAGACCACAATAAGAATCAGGAGTTTCTCGCGATCATGACTCCCAATAACAATCATGACTTCAGACCACACTAAGAATCAGGAGTTTCTCGTGATCAAGACACCCAATAACAATCATGACTTCAGACAAATTATCCACTTATTTCATCATTTCATATCAATATCATTATTATGATATAAAGATATATGACGATTCATTTGACTGGTTCCTTTAAATTTGAGAGGAGGCATGATTTATGGAATCCAGTTTTTGAAAAAAATTAATAATCACGGGATTCAGGATGAAACAGCAGAGGACATCTAATTAAGTGCGGTCCACGATTCAATGAGCCCTATGGACCTCATTTATATAGTAGTGTTCTAAACTGCAAGTGAGAGGTGGTATGATATAATCGTTGAATTGTCTTTGCTTTCTATGTGCAGTGGTGGTGTTTGGCGTAGCCATGAAGAACGGATACATCAATCTTTATGTAACAAATCAGACCAAAGACACCAGACAATCATACTACATTTTGTATATCAATATCGCCAATTACATAGGATCATGTCATGAAAATAATGTCAATTGGAAGGAAACAGAGAAGGCTTCAAATGTATAAAAAATCTGCAAAAATGTAAACAAATCATTTTTGACGTAACCGGTTTTCATTTTAAAATTGTGATCATTCGTGGCCACAATGATTTCAGGCAACTATCACAAACCACTCATGCTGCTGACGAAGTATTGATTTCACGAGAAAAATAAACCGATTTCTCATCTTAACATTTTTGCCGATGTTTTTCATAAGATGCCTTGTCTTTCTTACCACATTCTTCCCATTGATCTTAAGGAGTTAACTTTGATATAGTGTTTAACACTTGAGATGTGGCCTTGTTTAATCAAGTGGAACAAATCAAGAGTATCTAAGACTACATGTAATTCCTTAATATATAATGATGAAACCTGCTGATGCGGAACGAACTTTAAAATATGTACATGTTTATAAATTCTTTAAATTGTTTTGAATGATGATGTCGAGGATCGTTGTATATGAAACATTGTTTAATATATACAATTTAAAGCATTTTATCCCAGAGAAAATTTAAGTTATAATATAATTAAGCGTTTTCTCAAAAAAACAATATTCTGTTTTTCTTAAATGTTAAAAAAAAATGTTTGAATTTCACACAATTCTATTTCAATTGACACCAGCGAAAACATATTTATAAACTTACCTCTCGAAAGCAGTTCAAAAGTTTATCCCGAATCTGATAGGTATTTTTGCTATTATACTACCTTGTTGATCAGATTACAGTGAGGGCATTTAAAATGGGAACAAACCTTGAAATTAATGTTTATTTTCACATTATGTGTTATTTATTGAAACCTAATTTGATCACACCGTCTTCTTATATAGTAAACAATGATTATTAAATACAATTGGTCTTTTTTTTCTATTTTAATAACAGACACAATTCAAGCACAAACATTTCTAAGGACATACTTTGAGCAATCAAGTAAAAAATAAGAGAAAAATAAAAGAAGAACAAAGAAGAAAAAGAAAGGAAAACAGAAAAAAGAAAGCTACATTTTTGTTGGATAAAAATATTATATATGTTATGTTGTTTTCGTCTAGAAGTGTAAAATATGCAAATTTCCTTAATAGAGATTTTTTTTTTAGTTTTATAGATTTGCAAATATGCATGGATGGAGTCATCAAAAACTATTTAACAATATGCAATTGAATTACCTTTTAATACTTTGTACTTTAAACTCCACATTACACATTTTTGTGTCTGTCACAAGACAGGACCTGGATGTCTGGATTTCCAACGCATATTTCATGGTGTTCTTTTGTGTACTATTATTTGATGTGAGAAATATGACAGATATTTTATGTGTATCTGTTCAGTGCCGTATTAACGCATAGAGGCATGCTGGGCAGTTGCCCGGGGGGCCCATGAGCATAGGGATCGCATTCTAATCTATGTATGTTCGGTGTACAAAATGTTTTTTTTTAATGTTTAAACACTGATTTTGTTGAAAGTACCAATACAATAAACATATGTTTAATTTTATCCACATTTACAGTGTTATTCCTGTAAGTAGTTGTATAGGTATGGGGCCCCAGTGCACTGCTTTTCCCGGGGGCCTATAATGCTGTTCAGACGGTCCTGTATCTGTTTGTTTATTGTCAATTTGTAATTATTATATCTGATTTCCTATATAAATTAAGACAGTTTAATGTTTAATTCTCCAGTAGACCATTGATTAGGGACCGACCATTTAACATGAAAAGGGGGGGGGGGGTATGTTTTTTTGTTTCGTTCAGAATTTTTTTTTCGGACAACACAAGAGTTAGAATATTTATTTTTTTCCAAAATATAACATTAGGTTATATGACAAAAACTCTGAATCAGATTATTTTTTGTTTCCTCCACCAAAATCAGAAAAAAACCATAACCCCCCTCCCCCCCCTTCAAGTTAAATGTTCGTTCCCTTAGATAATACAATAAGCTTAATATCTCTTTGACATAAGTATGGGGTTGTGGCCCTCAACGTAACAATGGTGCAAATAAGCGACATTGGTCATGTGGCGATAAACCTAGACATTTTGATTTAAAGGTATCACTAATGACCAATTAAAAACATAATACTGAAAAGGATTGAAATGGGGGTGGATGAAATCGAGGCTGAAGGGAAGTTGTAACAATGCAATGACCGATTAGTGGGTGGTCCAGAATTTAAAATGAGGTGGGTAGAATCATCTTAAGATGCAAATTTCACAAATATTCACGTACTGGATTCAATAAAGCTCTTAACATTTTAATCAGATATCTTCCTCCATAAAACGGAAATGAAGAATAAAAACCGTTATCAAATTACAGTTAAAAATTAAGAAATGGGGTAGTATGGTGACAAGCACTTTGAGGTATTGGTCAGTACTTTAGAACTATATTGTTCATTTATACATGAATTGTATCAATATGCACAAAGGACAAGTTTGTGTCTATCACTTGAAAAGGTCTGTTCGCCTAGACATTAACCTCATAAAAATAAGTAGTACTAGTAGTTGGTGTTTCGGCACTGCCATCATTTATAAGATATAAAACAAAACTTAATCATCCTGAGGCATAGAGAACAATTATTTTACAAATATATAAATTTTACAAGTATTATTTAAAGTAAACTTCATACCCCCCCCCCCCCCCCCCCCCCCCGGGTATATGGGAACTTAGCCGATATTTTTACTTCCCGGTTGTACCCTTTGGTTTGTATACTTCCATTTAAAAAAATACATATTTGGAATTCCAATCTTTTGACCTTGAGCGTATCTGTAGAAGATTATTCCAAAAAGGTGTCGTGTGTACTAAGACAGATATCTAAATGTTTTCAGCTATTTAGAGACATATACGATGAACATTGATATCATGTTAATACAATTCTTTGTTGAACTCCAAGTGGGTTCAAATTATTAATTAACATTGGACTGAACATCGTCGGTAACTCAAGGCTGATCATGCTCCAAAACTTTCATCTCATCACCGTCGGTCAATTCATATGAAAAACCGTCCTTTCGTGTTTGTTTCATAAACGATCTGTATTTAGTAGTTTCCATAGCAACATAACACCATTTTAATTTTCACATTAGATGGATTTAACACATTATGAAAGAGATACATCTGACTGGCTGATATATCATTTATCACCAATAATCCACACGCTAATTCATCTATCCTATTATCATTTTATTTTGCATGGAATTCATGTTCGTTTTAAATACTGGGATTTGATTGGCTGTAAATCAGTTAGTCGGAGCTAATCAAAATGTTTCAAAATGACCCATGAATTATTCGTGACTACGACGATTTATATGCAAGTTGAAAACCGCATCGGTGGTGTAATGGTTAGCGTTCTCTTCTCGACTGCGGTAGATCGTGGGTTCGATCCCAGGTCGCGTTAAACAAAGACTTTAAAATTTATTTTTGCTGTTTCTCCTCTAAGCTCGCAGCTTTAAGGAGTAAAAGCAAAGTCTGGTTGGCTCGGAATCGGAATAATGCGTCTCAGTGGAATGACATGTCTACCTGCAGACTGTTGTTTCAGTGAGCTAGCACTATAAGAATCCAACTAAGCTAATTGATCTAGTACAAAGCGGACATCATTATCATTTCATTGAATGTAACTTGTTCTCGCCATGAAATAACAGGAGCAATTGCTCATTTGGCTTTAAACAACAACCACACCCTCTGTTGATGCTCGGGTAAAGAGTAGAGAGTATCGAAATGTGATCATCTGTTGATGCACGGGTAAAGAGTAGAGAGTATCGAAATGTGATCATCTGTTGATGCACGGGTAAAGAGTAGAGAGTATCGAAATGTGATCATCTGTTGATGCACGGGTAAAGAGTAGAAAGTATTGAAATGTGATCATCTGTTGATGCACGGGTAAAGAGTAGAGAGTATCGAAATGTGATCATCTGTTGATGCACGGGTAAAGAGTAGAAAGTATTGAAATGTGATCATCTGTTGATGCACGGGTAAAGAGTAGAGAGTATCGAAATGTGATCATCTGTTGATGCACGGGTAATGAGTAGAGAGTAACCGAATGTGATCATCTGTTGGTTACCTGCACGGGTAATGAGTGGAGAGTATCGGAATGTGATCATCTGTTGGTTACCTGCACGGGTAATGAGTGGAGAGTATCGGAATGTGATCATCTATTGGCTACCTGCACGGGTAATGAGTGGAGAGTATCGGAATGTGATCATATGTTGGCTACCTGCACGGGTAATGAGTGGAGAGTATCGGAATGTGATCATCTTTTGGTTACCTGCACGGGTAATGAGTGGAGAGTAACGGAATGTGATCATCTGTTGGTTACCTGCACGGGTAATGAGTGGAGAGTATCACAATGTGATCATCTGTTGGTTACCTGCACGGGTAATGAGTAGAGAGTATCGGAATGTGGTCATCTGTTGGTTACCGACGATGGGGACCGACTAAAAGCCAATTTAATGAAAGCAGGAGGGAGTCTTAGTCATTTGCCTTCCTCTTTCCAGCAGTTTCGTACAAACTGCCCATTCGTTTCCCATTAGATACGTTATTAAGGACAGGGTGCACATATTGAGCAAACATGTAACCATTTTAAATAATTCACATTTAAAAGTATTTAAGTTAATTTATTATAGCATACCTGAAAATCTGTTTTCTCGTCTTGCCCCTTGTAAAATCACCAAACGGAATTTCACCTGTAAATAAATCGACACTTTACAACATTTAATGTTGTAAAACTTTAACTGTTACCCTACAAGTCACCAAATTGACACTTTACGATGAAAAACAGGTCGGTGAAATATTTAAAATGTCACTGTGACATGTCGTTAAAGCTTTAAACAAGTACAATTTCCTTCGTTTTTTGCAAGAACGAACACACGAATGTAATATATTATTAAAAAGTTGTTTAGAAACTTTTTCAATTACAAAGCAACTCCGTCCATCCAAATCGAAAAGATAAGAATGTCTTATGTATAGGAATGTAGTCGATCAAATGAAACAATCAATAAATTCCCGAATTAATTGAAAATGTAATGATTTTCATTAGTGATAAGATTCAAGGCATATATATGGAAAGATTCAATTTATGCAAATTATTTTTGGTCGTAATTGGAAATATAGCAATAAAATTGTATAATTACATTGTACCTGTATTTTATAAATAATAAATTTACCTGTAATTATAAATAATATATTGAAATTGTGTATTGCGCGGTTTTACTTGTTTTCATCAATACAGTACAGAAGTTTATGCAACAAAACAAAAACGTGTTTCAAATGTTAATCACAATAATAAACTTTATGAATCTAAATAATGAGGGAATTAAAATGGAAGTAAAATGGCATAAGCTCGTCAAAATAGAATAAAAATGAAAATTGAATGAAATGCACGATTTTATGCAGGTTGTTGACATTTTAACATGTACCAAGAATAAAAGGAATACAATAACACGAAACGGCTGGTCGATTTTTAGGATGAGTGTTTCATTGGTGCTGACATGAAAGTGTTGCATACTGGAAAATATTGACCAACATGTATTAATAGATTGGCATTATCAATCCATATTTACGTTGCGTGATCTATCTTTGCAATCCGATTTCGTCTTTGATATCGACATATTTCCAATAAAAATGAAGGGTAATGGTCTAAAACCAACTTATCTTACATTCTTAGCCGCTTCGTTAACCTTGTTTACGAATTGTCTATATTTATGATTGGTTTGTTGACTCTGTGAACGTTGGTTTTTATTGTTTGGCCGCTGGAGGTATCAAGAGGGACATGTTTGGATCCTATATAGCTGGTTTAATCCCGATATACTTTTGTATCTGTCCTAACTTAGCAAAAGCCTTGATTTCCACCGACTCTTATTGTGACATATTTGTGCATATTGTATTGTTGTTTGGTTTAAACAATATTTTTATTGTTGTTTGGTTTAAGCAATATTTTATTTCGCATAAATGATGTGCATTGTATACATCTAAAAATTCCATTAAACAAAAATGTCAGGTTTCTTATACATGCTATCAGGGGTTTATGGTGTTTAACGCCACTTTCAAAAATATTTAAGTTATATCGTGGCGGTCAGTTTTATTAGCGAAGGAAACCGGCATTTGGGGTTAGGCAGACGGACGGGTGTTCTAACTGCCACAAGTAAAATTGGAGATAATGGGTAAGGTGGTTATTTTTGCCTTACAACAGACCTACAACGACCAATCCTATTAAACATTGCGCATTAGGGTTAGCAGTTAAAGTTGTGGTGTTGAACGCCACTTTCAACAATATTTCAGTTATATCATGGCGGTCAGTTTTATCGGTGGAGGAAACAGTCCTGCCGCAAGTCACTGATAAACTTTATCACATAATGTTTTATCGAGTACACCTAGCCTGGTTGGGATCCGAACTCTTAGGAGCTACTGAAAATTGTCCTACAGGAAGCATGACACTCTCCATAGACTTGTACGAGGAACTTAATTACGTACCGTCATACGGGAATAGTGGATTTGATTTGTTCCCTCCCCCCCCCCCCCCCCCCTCCCCCAAGCAGTGGACGGTTCTTACGGAAGAGTCTACCCGAAGTGAACAAACTAGGTTCTATTTCCATACCACCGGCTTATAATACATGTAATTGTATTTAGGTGTATCATTCGGAATGAGCGTTATAACTATTTATACACTCTTTAATCGTGAATATCAAAGCTGAAGAAGACCGGCAACTATTTAAGACACCAGAATTTTTTTTTTTTTTCGGTATAAAATCGACATCTTCAGATAATTTTATATATATTTATTTCAAATTTCAAAATTCCTCGGGGGCCGTCATGGTGGTGATTGTATGGTAGTTGGATTTACAACTACATGTGCAATCAGTTCCTATCACCACTAAAGTTGCGAGTTCGAATTCTGTTCATTCGAGGAGTACTTTATACAACATTATGTGATAAAGTTTGTCAGTGACTTGCAGCAGGTCGATGGTTTTCTCTGGAAACTCCAGTTTCGTCCACAAATAAAACTGACCGCCACGGTATGGCTGACATATTGTTGAAAGTGACGTTAAACACCATAACCCATAACCATAACCAACTTTCTTCACATGTTCAATCCATGATCAGAGAAAAAAGAGGTGTCTTAGTTACTCCATTATCCACTCATACATACCCCTACCATCCCCTGTCTTACTGTATGTTTCTTCTACTGTAAACAACTGACAAATGTAATGTATCCAATTGGGGTCAGAATTAAATTTCCAGACCACCGATTTTCTGCATCAACAAGTGTTTAGTTAATATATAGTTACTTTAAATAGGAAAATTATCTACTTGTTACCATCAAAAGAAATTAAATTTCAAATTAGATAAAATCCTCCCTGTTACATAATTTTTCCGTGTGAACGTACCTGATGAATGCCATTCCAGAAACACGTGGTGTGTACTAAATGTAATATCTACGTGTTTATTACTATCACTGGGTCATCATTCGCCCAGTAGTCAGTGCTTCAACACCGATATTGTTTATTAGATATATTCATTGTCGAAATGTGCAATTCCTAAATGATGTAATTATTATTAAAACTACGGTTCTCTCCCTTAGCCATAAGTGACCTTAGCCTGTTTTGGCTATGTTGTGTAGGTTTTCTTACACCCAAAAACTTTTAAATCAGGGGCGGATTTTTTGGCGTAAAATCGTGATTTTTCACACGAAATACCCCAAAAAGTTTCGCGCCTCCTTCTGCTCGGCGCAATTTTTTTAAGTGCGCCCCCCCCCCCCTAACTTTAAATCCTGGATCCGCCCCTGTAAATTATTTGTCTTTCTAATCTTTTGATATTGAGCATACTTGATGAAGGTTATTCCAGAAACACGTCGTGAACACTACATTTGATATCTACGTTTTTATTATTATTGAACCTATTATTTTATACTTACTATCTTATATTGGTAGGTACAATTTTACATTTCGTCACCTACTCAGGTGTTTTCCATGTAGGTGGTCATTGGACGTATCAATCCAGGTGTAGAGTTAATTAAGTTTGACCAATAATAAACATCTGTGTGTACCTGAATCTGAATCAGGTATGTTTAAAGAGAACATTTAATTAATAAAATAAATCGTAAAAGCATCTGTAGCCCTTTTCGCAAAACAAAAATCTTAAGAGTAAAATGTATCGTCATTCTCAATCCGACTGATGATTTTAATAATGGTTTAGGTTGGTTTATGGTGTTTAACGCCACTTTCAACAATATTTCAGTTATATCGTGGTGGTCAGTTTTATTAGTGGAGGAAACCGGAGATAACCACCGACCTGTCGCAAGTCACTGACAAACTTTATCGCATAATGTTGTATCGAGTACACCTCGCCATGAAGATGAATTTAACGATTATGATTTTTTTTACATAAAGGGCTACAGAGATCCACAAACCGGGCTATGCTTAGCCTATGTTATTTTTTTAACTAAGTAAGATAAATTTAACTCGTACGATTTTTTTGTGTGAAATGGGCTACAAAGATGAACAAGCTAAAACATCTTGTATAAAATTTATAGCGTAATATTAAGCTTCTCACGCTCGACTTAGATAGTCTTGATATATAGCTCTGTATGAGTTTTGCTTGAATGTGCTGTGGAACTATTTTGCTTGTTTGCTAACAAGAACATTTCCCGACATTTTCTAATATGTTCAATGGCATAACTCTTGAAATGATGGTTATCGAAATCCGTCGAGATATTGTCCATATATCACTTGTGAATAAATATTGCTTAAAACTGTTGAGGACATCAAGGTGTACGACTTTCAATGACTTTTCTTGTTGCTTCGGTGATCATGAGATAGCACTATACAAATCCAACTAAGCGTGTTGGTCTAGTACAAAGCGGGCCTCATCATCATTTCATTGAAAATTAACTTGTTCTCTCCATGATATCGCTGTAAAATTGGCGTTAAGCAACAATCACTCGCTCGCTCGCTCGCTCGCTCACTCACTCACTCACTCACTCACTCACTCACTCACTCACTCACTCACTCACTCACTCACTCACTCACTCACTCACTCACTCACTCACTCACTCACTCACTCACTCACTCACTCACTCACTCACTCACTCACTCACTCACTCACTCACTCACTCACTCACTCACTCACTCACTCACTCACTCACTCACTCACTCACTCACTCACTCACTCACTCACTCACTCACTCACTCACTCACTCACTCTCACTCACTCACTCACTGCAAAATTGCAACTTGTTAAGTTTACTTCAATGCGAAGGGAATTCCGCTATATAGGTATAGGACCTAGCTTCTCCATCATGGCTTGTTGGAACAACCATATGGAAAGGGAATCATCAGCATTTTGTACATGCCAAGTCAATACGCAATTAATGTCCGTCGAAGTCTGTATACACAACCAAGTCAATTGTTGAGAACGAAGTCGGCTTGAAACTCACTAAGAGATAACAGAAATATATTTACTAAATAAAATAAAAAACAAAATAATACCACCCCCGTCAAAACAGTTCCAAAACCAATAAAAATTAATCATAGAAACAGATGTAAAATTGAAACCTCTAAATACACATACAGTCAAACATGCCATGCAGTCACCTGTATTAAAAGGTCATCCTTTTCTTGCCTTATCATAGAAAGTTTCATATGAATTGAACATATTTTAAGAGGGCACCTGTCTTATAAGTCCACATTTTCTTTGTCCCATAGGTGACCTCTTAATACAGGTTTGACTGTATACATAACCTTTTACTGTCCTGGTTTGGCATGGTTGATTTATGGTGTTTAACGCCACATTCAACAATATTTTTAAGTTATATCGTGGCGGTCAGTTATATTGGTGGAGGAAACCGGAGTACCCGGAGAAAACCAACGACCTGTCGCAAGTGACTAACAAACTTTTATAACACAATGTTATATCGCATTAGTGGGATTCGAAGTCACAACGTTTGTGGTGATAGGTACTGATTGCACAGGTAGTTGTAAATCCAACTACCATGCGGTCACGACCATGACGGCTCCTCTCCTGGCTTGAAAACATGCACTTGGATATAAAGTGTCGTGGGAAGGCAGCTGAAAACTCATAGCAAAACTAGCATAATTATAGTGTTCGACCAAGTAACGTTACAATAATATAAGGACTTGATAACATTTTACCATCTACGAGACATATGATATTTAAGTCTTTTTTATTTCTATTTCTAACGCTTTCAAAAATGTAAATATATTTTTATGTCATTGTTTGTATAGACGTGATCTCTAATAAAAAATCTTCTCTCTTTTTGTATGAAAAGGAATCTTAAAATGCATCAAATATTGTAATTCCTACTAATTCCTCCGTTTATCTTGTTCGTTTGATGATATATACATCACAGTCTATCAAGATTATATCTACAATAATTTGAATAATAAAAAAACAAACTTTGAAGTATTATTACATTACAATTCATAATATCTTCTAAAAATGATATTAAGATATGTTTTATGATTTTAGTAAACATATCTATATAATACACAAATTTGTTCAAGCATAATTGCTTTGAGATTTTTTTCAGCATTGTAATTTATCTATAACAGATAAGGGGGTTGAATTGAATTCTACAAACATAATTAATCTAGACTTTATCCTTTTGAAGTATATATTTAAATGAAAAAAAAGAAAATTTCCATCAAATTAGCATATAAGCAAAAAAATAAGTTATGTTAAGTATTGATGTACCCGTATGAAGTATTTCATTAAACAGTACTATCAAAACCTACTATCATACCTCGTCATCGAGAACCAATAAAGTTGTGAGTTCGAACCCCGTACATGGCGATGTGTACTCGATACAAAAGTATGTGATAAAGTTTGACAATGACTTGCTGACCGCCACGATATAACTGAAATATTGGGTTTTAGCTTAATTCAACTCAGTTAAACCGAACAATCAGATAGGGCCTGCCTTTTATTCTAAAACATTAACCTGTCTAAAATATTTTTGTGGTTAAATGTTTTTTTTTTTTAATTTGCGGTTATAAACAAGTGATTAATGATTTAAGGAATTTATCATCATGGGGTCTGTTTTTTTATCCTCAAATATTAACCTGGTTAAAAATATTGTTGAGTGACTTTGGCGAATGTCAATTATGTACCAACTGTTTTATATTTCTTTTGACTTTGGCGAATGTCAATTATGTACCAACTGTTTTATATTTCTTTTGACTTTGGCGAATGTCAATTCTGTACAAACTGTTTTATATTTCTTTTGACTTTGGCGAATGTCAATTCTGTACAAACTGTTTTATATTTCTTTTGACTTTGGCGAATGTCAATGCTGTGCAAACTGTTTTATATTTCTTTTGACTTTGGCGAATGTCAATTCTGTACAAACTGTTTTATATTTCTTTTGACTTTGGCGAATGTCAATTCTGTACACACTGTTTTATATTTCTTTTGACTTTGGCGAATGTCAATTCTGTGCAAACTGTTTTATATTTCTTTCTTTTAATGTTATACAAATTATCCCATGTCACATATTTTGACTATGTGCTGTTGTTTTCTTACTTTTTCTTATTCATTTAAGACAATTTTTTGTTTATACTTTCATCAAGTCGAACACACCCTTAACAAGTGTAAAAATGAACCTTAACCACTCGGCCACCCAGACCCCGAGACCATGGTGGTAGCCAGCACATATTGTTGTGGTAGATGTGAATCTAACTATACCGTAGCCATCTTGTGGATTCAAACAATGTCATCGTCTGTCAACAAAGTGCCCGGATGGCTCAATGAGTTAGGTAGTTGGATTACCTAACAACTCATACAAGCCTATCACCAATACGGCGTGGGTTCGCGCCCGTCTTTGTAAATTACAAAAAGGGTGCACTCGACTCACAGCCGCAAGTGGTAAAGTTTATCAGTTACATACCCATGGTCGGTGGTTCTCTCTGGGTACTCCGGCTTCTTCCACCACTAAAACTGGTCGCCATGATATAACTGAAATATTACTGAAAGTGGCGTTACAACACTAAAAATAAAAAATCAATCAATCGTCTGTCAACAAGTAAAATACACTTCAGTGTACCATACCATCTTCCGGAACCGATGGGGAGGATCTGAATATAGTTCGAGTTTTTAATATAATTTTCAACAACAAGAGACATCATCGGTGGTGTAGTGATCAGCGTGCTTGTCTCGAGACCGGGGGATCGTGGGTTCGAACCCCAGTCGGGTCAAACCAAAGACTCAACAATTGACATGTGCTGCTTCTTCGAAACTCCAACAGCATTAAGGAGTAAGAGCAAAAACTGCTAACTTGCATACCGGGTATGTCGAACATATATACGTTTATTATAGGTTCGACATATGAAAGTTGTTGTTATCATAATATTGTATGGATATATGGACATGAACACTATAAATAAAGGAAAACGAGATGAAATAATAAAGACATTTTTATTGAAAATAAATATGTAAACAGAAAGCTAAAAAAGGGGGATGGTAATTCTGTGTCACGAGCGCCTGTGATTCGCCACCATTATTTTGAATAGATCGTATCGTTTTTACTATTTGTAGCTTTAAGGTTACAGAAACGATGAAAACAATCGTGTTAAGATGAACTACTTTTATAGGCTATGGTTTATTTTATATTCAGACAATAAATCAAGGTAAAAATCTACAAAAACAGGAAACTTAATTGACAGGGGTACAAATTGAACATTTAAAATGAGTGACTAAGATGTTATCACAGAACACATGGTATAGCTACAGTTAAACTTTGGCTGGTTCAGCCATGTCCCATTTCAAATATTAGGATGTTAGTTTCATCCAAATGGAGTGTATGTTTCTGCCCTTTGGCATATATTTTAAAATATTTTAGATAAAAAAATGATTATGACAAGTGTCTATCTATTTTTCGGTGAACGAGGTAGGTGACTCTTGTCTCAAATTTGTGGGTTTCCTCCACCCCAGAGATTTTGTTTAATGTTCCATAATTATGGACTTCAACCCAGTGATACAATATACAAAATTAAGATAAATCTCAAAAAAGTCTGAGGTTTTGTTTACAAACTCTAAAAAATTGCAATACATGTATATACCCTTGGACGGTGAAGGTAGATCACCCTTTCAACTACGCCCTTTTTATATTCCCATGACAGCCATATTTGACGTTGAATAGGGTGGGGGGGGGGGGGGGGGGGTAGCTATAATCCGACAGCCCGTTAGTCCGAGAGTCCGATAGTCCGACAGTTCGATAGTTCGACAGAGATGTGTTCAGAGATGTGTTTGTTTTTCACTTTCATCGTTCAAGTAAGAACGGCAACAAAGTAAAAATTCGCGGGAATACATAAGAAAGATATAAAGCTTTAGTTTAACCAATTTTCTTGAATATTTGTTTAAATTTGTACTTGTATGACGGTATTTGCATTCACTTAGATAAAGACATATTCAATGATAATCAGGTACGTCAGAATCTGAAATAATTTGATACTCTCATCAATCATAACTGCAAAGTAACAATTAACCAGTGACGGGAGGGTATAAATGGATTACTTCCCTTGGTTTTCATCTTCTACAATACATTGGCACTGTTCAGATCTATCAAGGAAATCTTTTTTGGAAAGTTCACGAAACGTTGCATAGTTTTTTTTCTGCAGGAAATGACATTTCTTGCATGCACTACTTATTTAATTTGTCCTTTTTTTCCTCGTGTACCTACTTGTTCTCGCTATGATATAGCTGAACAATTGTTGAATTGGCGTTAAGCAACAATCACAATCACTCACTCCTTGTGTACCTTCTTAGTAACTCATGTAGTTATCTCTTTAAAAGGTTTAACCTATCACAAAGTTGAGACAATTTTCGTATTTGAAAATAATTCCATTTTTATATCTTTTATGATAGAAGAATTTGACACAAACAAAGAAACATGACCTTCATCTTTGACATGACATTTGTTTTTCACGGTTGAGGGGTCGTTGTGGTCGTGATCGTATTGTAGTTGGATTTACAACTCCCTATGCAATCAGTTTCTGTCACCACTAACGTTGTGCGTTCTATTCCCGCTCATGGCTAGGTGTACTCGATACAACATTATGTGATAAAGTTTTCAGTGGCTTGCGACAGGTCGGTAGTTTTCTCCGGACACTGAGGTTTCCTCCACCAATAAAACTGACAGCCACGATATAACTGAAATATTATTGAAAGTGGCGTAAAACACCATAAACCAAAACAAACCGAACTACGGCAAGTCGGTGGCTTTCTCCGGGTACTCTGGTTTCCTCAAAACTGACCGCCACAATATAATTGAAATAGCGTTTGCAGCTTAGATACTATATTGGTTTAATTTTTTTATTATTATTACATTAGGGCGTCCCTTTAATTTTTTGTTATCTCCATTTCGACAATCTAAGCTCGGTCATTCGAGCTACCGTTAGCGTCAATATGAAAGAAAGTTATTTTGATCAAAAATTTAACGTGAATCGTTCTTTCTATGATCACCCTTTTTCTTTCAGATTTGCATGGCTGTCAACATACTCAATCCAACATTCTTGATTTTTACGTAGAATTATCAAGCAGTACAAGGGTGAGTTTGCGTGACAACAAATTGCATTAAACATTGCTTACTGATCGCGAAATTAAATATTTGGTCCAGACCAATCTCTAAGAGTTTGCACGGTAAAATAAATCTGGTATGGGCCGCTTGAAATTGTTATTTTTATTTTAACGTTTTATGTTCAAAGGGGCATAACTGGAAGATAAATTATTTGAAAAATATGTCAATTCCCACGATTTAAACAAAATATATTTACATAATAATACAAAGATTGTCATTATATATATCATTGTAAGTTTTTGAAAAGCGGACAATTAAAAAAACGAAAGTACAAGATATATTCACACTGACTAAATATAACTTAAAAACGATATTAGTCTTGTGTCAATTATATGCATTGGTTTTGTCAATGATCTTTTATTAAAACATTCCTAAGCTTTCAAAGCAAAATGTTTATTTGGATCTGTGCCAGATAATATACTTTATGCATAATTATTTGCAGTAATTTCGGACAATATCCTAACGACGAAACAAAAATGAAATATAATTCAACACGAGTTATTTTGGCACGCTTCTGTAAAATATTTTAAGATGATTAAAAAATTTCTGGACCAACGTTTACACGCGGATTATGATAAGCAATTTAAAGTCAAATACAATTTATTGGCATAAAAGGAACTGCTTTAACTTCTGTTGAAAAGAACATAGAATCCCAGATTAGTAAATTAGACTAATTCTCATGTGGTTAACCTAAATTGATTTTAGTGACACGTGATTTTTCTTACTCGTTGTTATACAATCGTGTCCAATCTTTTGTTTTCATATTGTGATGAAACAACTAATTAATAGGTCAGATCTGGGACCAACCATTTTCTTACCTTAGTATGGGGTCAGGGGAACATATTGTTTTTTTTACTTCGGACAGGGGTTAAGGTTATGGTTATGACGTTTTAATGTCACTTTCAACAATATTTCAGTTATATCGTGGCGGTCAGTTTTATTGGTGGAGGAAACAGGAGAAAGCCACCGACCTGCCATAGTCACTAATAAATTTCATCACATAATGTTGCATTCAGTACATCTCACCTGAGCGGGATTCGAACTCACAACGTTAGCGGTGAAATGCATTGATTGCATAGGTAGCTGTAAATCCAACTATCTTACGATAATACGACGGCCGGCCCCTACTTTGGACAGAAATTTTCTTTCGTCTGTGAACATTTACACGTGTTATAACAAGATAAAATTGTGCCATTTTTAAGGTCAAACAGGAGACAAAATACTGTGGTTTTATTTATTTTTGTGGTATCAATCTTTTTTTCTTCTTCAATATATTATACTACAGCATCGTAATATTCAGTTAAGTAACAAGAATATAATCACAATGAAGTAATCATTATTTGTTGAAGCCATCAGTAAAAGTTGAAATAATTGACACAGGTCACTCTAGGTAAATAGGAAAGTACATCCTTGAAACCATTTATGATTTATTTATAATGATAACGAATACATACATGATGTATATCGCAAAATGATCTCAAATTTCCCATCAAAAAAGAAAATCCTTGTGTGCAAATAAAAACATTATTGAAAAAAATGCGATATTTGATAAGACCTTGAACGTAATATATAATAATTTAAACCTTCATTTTGAACCCTTAAGAATTAAAACAAATATTCATTTATTTTCTAAATATAGGCAAATATTTTAAAGAAATAATATTTATACACATTCCAATATATTAAATGCATTTTACATATATCAGATGGTCGTTAACGTTGAATGGCTTCATGAAAGTCGGACTAAAGTCTGGACATGCAATAGTAGAAATCCCTGTGATTTTAATCGCATTAAAAGATAAAACTGAGGACACTTACCTTAAATATTAAAGAGAGTTTAATTCTTTCGAATACAAACTATTTGAGATAATATTGACAACTGTAAACAACAATTGAAAGGGGGTGGATTTTATCAATAGTCGTTACACAGGTGTATTGAAAACCTTGCATAATCCTTCTTTTATTCGATGTATTAATTGTTAATACCAAAAAATTCCTTTTTTGTTGTAAAATCTTAAATGTGATGTGAAAGGTCGATTAAAAACTCCGGAATTTCATTTTTTTCCCAGTTAATGAAAACATGTGCTTTTTGCGGAGTGACATATACCTGTCTTATACTATTGTACTAGCGTCAAACTATATTTTTCATGAATGACATAATATTTTTTATATTATATTCGTCTGAAGTATTTGCTTAAATAATACGTTTACCGGTATATTCAACCTAAATTTCAATTTTCCTTTTTGACACATATTAGACTGCTAAGAAATTACGCGAAATTTACAAAGTTTACGGTCTTAAGAAAGATAACTCTTAGTATTATTATTGTATCTAGCTGACATTCTTTCAGAAGTTAAGAATTTATGTCAAAAATCGTTTAAAAAGGGTGGGCAGAGATAAGTAAAAATAAATCAATTACATTTGATATTCGTGTACGTAGTTTAGGTAAAACGGGCAAAAGATCAATTTTTGGCGTAAAATCGTGATTTTTCACACGAAATACCCCAAAAATTTTCCCGCCTCCCTCTGCTCGGCGCAAATTTTTTAAGTGCAACCCCCCTAACTTGAAATCCTGGATCCGCCCCTGGAAATTAAACCTCACTAGATAAAATAATAAGTACAATGTTAATTGAGATTAGATGTATTTAACGCCACTTTCAACAATAATTCAATTTTATAATGATTGTCAATTTTATTGACAAAAAGAACTGGAGAATTCAGAGATCACATCTGACCTTCCCTAATTCACTTTGAATGTTCTATTGAGTACATTTCGCTACTGACATGATGGGGTAAGGTTATGGTGTTTAACGCCACTTTCAACAATATTTTAGTTATATCGTGGCGGTCAGTTTTATTGGTTGAGGAGCCACTGACAGGAATCGATCCCATAATTCTTAGTGGTGATAAATTCTGACTGTATATGTAATATGAATTGAACCACATATGCTTGCGACAAAGTTGACTTTAGTAACTACATGTAATTTGATTAATTTGAAGGAAAAAAACTTTTTTTCTATGCTCTATTTGTGGGATTATAAACAAAACATACCTGAATCATTTTAATTTAATTCAAATTCACGCAAATTGGAGATCACCAACTGGTTAATCAGAACTAAATGTGACTAGAGTCTCTAATTCACCGATGTTAAAATATAGAATGATATATCATTTCTTGAAGTCTTTAGGAATATTCCTACCTCTAACAATATTACTGCCATTTTAACAAATAAAATAATGATTTACAACGCTTTTCGTTTATCTAACCCTTCACATGTTTTACACTAAGGTTTTCACAAAAGGTTCATTGTCAATTTGACATAATAATTGATCTGGAGAATTTGATGAAAAGAAAACCGGGTCTAGAAATCATTTGACGCATTGTTAATTGATTGATTGGTTGTTGTTTAACTTCAAGTGAACATTATTTCAGTCACATTCAAGACGGGAACAATCGACACACTGAAAAAGGAATAACAATTTCATTTGTTGAGGAAACCGGAGTACCCGAAGAAAAAATTCCCACCGAACTGCCGCAAGTCACTGACAAACTTCATCACATAATATTGTATCTAGTACAACTCGCCATGAGCGGGAATCGAACTCACACGGTCTTAGTGGTGATAGGTACTGATTGCATATGTACATGTAGTTGTAAATCCAACTACCATACGATCACGACGGCCCCCTCGGTCTTTGGATCTCAAATTAGACTTGAGGGGAGAACTATGTAAGTGTAACCACAAATTCATATTCAGGACGCTATCACTGTGCAAATAGTTTTTAAAAGTTAAATTTTGAGATCTAAAAAGTTGAAATTTCTAGTTATAAAAAGTCGAAATTTCAAGATATTAAAAAGTCGTAATTTTGAGTTTTAAATTTGAGATTTAAACACCCAAAATCTGACATTGACTTTTTTATTTGAATGTCCCTAATACGCTTCAGTCAGGAACAGGTTCATTTAAAGACAAGAATTAAGTAAAACTAATTAAACACCAATTACTGTTGAGACCGTCTTAAACCTTCTTGATGAATTTGGTCTCCGGATTTGGAAGGAGATATAAGATCTTGAAGGGACAACAGTAATATATGAGTGACTACATACTAAACATGCCATCCCTGTCATCGTTTAAATAAAGAGGTTTAAAAAGTTGAAAATTTGCGTTTTAAAAAGTCGAAATTTCGAGATTTTCAAAATTCGTAATTTTTTATTTTAAAAGTAGAAATTTATAGAAGTCGAAATTCTGACTTTGATTTTTTGCCTTAAATGTCCGTAATACTTTTCAGTAAGGAACATATTCCTTAAAAGGCAAGAATTAAGTAAGAATAATTAAACATCAATTTATTTTGAGATCTTCTTAAACCTTCTTGATGAAATTTGGAATCATGCCAAGTAATCGAAAAGAATTTAGGTTAATTTTGATAACAATTTTAGCCTCCTTTTGATGTTTTAAGTGTCTATTCAATTTTAACCTGAAATAGAACAAAAACACAATAAACGGTAACACAATTTGAAGATTGTATTTAACAAATATATCGAATATCTCAGAAGATTTACTTTTATCAAGATTGTGGGTGTTCTTTTTGTAATTTTGGTCGCAATATTGTTCATGGTAAACATAGGTTCCCTTATTAAAGTGTTTAATCAAACATTTTTCAATGCATGTTCGTCAGCATATTTTGATAAGTTTTTAAAATTGATCTTGTCAAATGGTATTAATTTAAAAATTTTCAGTTTAAAAATAATGTAACGAAATATGGTTTGTTGAGAAAAGTTCCAGATGTTTGTATGTATGCAATATATTTTATTCATAAAACAAAGAGTAAATGAGCCATGAATCTTTGCCCTTTTCTTGCTTTTATATTTTAAGTTAAAAAATCAATAAAATTCAGACCGCAAATTTAACCATAACAATATATCATATAAAAAAAAAATAATGAAAAAATAAACAGAAACAAACTGCCAAAAAGTTGAGAATTATAACGTAAGTTTCTACCGGCGTTTTTGTATTGACCATGTGTATGTTATCGTCAATTTTCTGTTTTTTAATTAGAAGCAAATATGGACATGTTTTTCTAGAGGTCTAGATATCAAAAGGGGTTGGGATGCCATAGAGAGGTCTAACCCTGCCACAGTTTTGTACCTGTTTTTCTGGTGCTATTAACTTTGATTAGCAGTTGTACAATGTATCTGTTATTGTTATTGATGGCTGTTATATTGTCGACCTTTTTATCTAACACTTAGCAGGGGCGGATCCAGGGGGAGGGGCGCGCCCCTCCTAAAATTGGAAAAAATATGATTTTTTGGCGTAAAATCGTGATTTTTCACACGAAATACCCCAAATATTTTCGCGCCTCCCTCCGCTCGGCGCAATTTTTTTTAAGTGCGCCCCCCTAACTTGAAATCCTGGATCCGCCCCTGCTTAGGTTGTTCCATGCGCTGTTCACGTTGCTCGAGCGATATTATACCAACATTTCGTTCAAGATACCACCACACCCTACTTTTAAATTAGTAACAAACAGTCCAGGTGCGATCATGATAACGGAGAGGATATATATTTCGTTGGAAACAAATAATAAATATTTTCAAACCACGTAAATAAGAATAGACATGAGGCGACTTATATAATAATATAACTAATTTCTTCTCCTTGAAATTTAAACGACCACAAATTACGACAATTTAGCCATTAAATACAGATAATCGGATAATTACGGGTAGAGGTACGACCGTAGTATATCCACACATTGAGGAAATTTTATGAATGAATTCGTGTTGGTATTTGTTGGGATTAATTACAGGATAAACCTCTTGTCTCTGTTGGACACGAAAACTATAGAAAAACCCGCCAGTACCATGGCACGTCTCTCTCGTTTGTCTAGGTCAACTGAAAGCTTTAATCGCACCTATATTTTTACTATCGAACAATGCTTTAATTAACCCAGTTCTATCAAACACCAAGAGGGCCTATTTAACTGAATTGGAACCTGTTATAGATGAATGGTTATATTGGTTAGTAATCTATTCTATAATATTTTTCTCCATAAATATTTTATAATATTCTGTCACATATACGAATATTAAAAATAACTAATATATGTGAATGAATATGTACAGTCAAACCTGCCCATGCAGTCACCTCTATTAAACACTCACCTGTATTAAAGGGTCACATTTTTCTTGTCCTGTCATAGAACATTTCATATAAATTGAACCTCATTTAAGATGTTACGTGTCTTATAAGGCCATTTTTTCTTTGTCCCAAAGGTGACCTCTTAATGCAGGTTTGATTGTACATACATTAGAACTAACTAATGTGAATGATATATACATACAGTAGAACCGTATTTTGATGACTCAAGTTCTGCTATGACAACAGTAGGCCTACTAATGCCCCCGGGAAGATTATGGATCCAACATGTTTTAAATAAAGGTTTGAAAACAGAAAACCAAAAAGTAATCCACATAATTATGTTTCTGCCTAATAAAGCTATGAATGAACCATAAAACTAGACAATCACCATGATTTAAACACCAAGACTGAAGGTACAATTGTTGAGGTTACATGTACTTTTAATAATAAAATGTCTAGCTACCATCTGACCCAAAACTAAGAAATATCGGGATTCAAGATCCTTTCAAAGGTACCTATATCTATATTATTTTGGACGCTGTGTCTATGCGTTTCTCTAAATGCTAAACTTCATTCTCAGTAACTCAATTTGATTTTGCTAGGTATATATATTTTCTAAAGAGTCTCCAGCCTAATGGGAATCATTCACCGCTTCTCCCGTTTGGTGACGCTACTGTTCCATAAGTGGTTAATTGTGCGTTTGAATCACAAAGACGTTTGTATCTTAACGTTAACCTAATGACAGCACTGAATTATAAAACTTGGATGGTGCAAACATTGAAGCTTAACTAGTACAGCGCGGGTGATATTACCTGTTAGAAGTATAGATTTAGTTGACGAGTATATGTAAAATAAAAGTATTATCTTTAAGTCGCAAGAAAAGAGTTTTATTATGACCATATCAAGAAATAAAACGGACGTTTACAAGCCATATCGGCATGTACCTTGGTGTAGCCTATGCATTTACATAAAAGGCGTACATGATGTTTGGTTACTCACACTGCAATACTGATGAACTTCATTCCAACATTTTAAAGTATACCTGAATTTCGGGAAATACTACCTCCATGTGAACAAAATAGAATAATAAAGTCACTGTCTCCACATACAAAATTTTGAATTAATATATCTAGGTCTCTCTATATTTAGGCAATCTTCAAATCTAAATCACACTCTTTAAAATTATTTGGTACAAAATTATACAGATAATATATTCCTTCTTCGTGTAGTGTTATTAACTGTTAAAGATTCGACAACAAGCGGGTTAATCATAGCATTTATTTTAGAAAAATTTTGAACAGATGTATTATGAATGGCATAATAGATATTTAAATAAAGAAATTTCGTTGTTTCTTACTATTTTAAATTATTTTCGACAGATTTTGGTAGCATTCAAATATTTTGTACAATCAGACTGGCGGATCATCGTAAAAAACCTGGAACTGCCATACAATGTAAAACTAAAGACTCAAGTTGTCACCGACAGAGTTCTGTCAGGGCTTAAAGTGGAATTCGTGCTGCTCAATCTTCAGTTTTCTGTGTAGTTTTTTGTAGACCACTGTTTATCATTTTGTCCTTTTTCGCTTGGACATTGCATTGCCTGATCTTCCTCGATTTATGACTTCCGATAACCCTGTTGGCATCTACACACTTTCCTTATCTGTTGACCTAAACACGCACCGCTATGCTATCCCAATTATCAAATTTATTTCATTGTAATATATATGTAAAAATATATTGAAGATTACAATTATTTGGCATAATGAACTTTTTAATGGTAAAGGACTAAAGGCAAAGCACATGATTTTTGTAGGTTTATTCCATTCTAATGCAGGTAAAAACGTTATTGATAACATTAGTTAGCTACCTGTTATTGAAATGAACAGTCAAACGATTTAAATTACAATTTCAGTAATGCTACGAAAAAAATCGGGAATTTGCATAAAACCCAGCGTTCTATACAATAAAAAAAAACAACATTAAGAAATGTAAACGTACACGATTGGAAACGTACGGACTACTAGGTTTGGTGTCTAACACCACTTTCAACAAATTTCAGTGGGGGGCAGTTTTATTGGTTGAGTAAAAAGGAGAGCACAGAGAAAACCACGGACCTTCCACAAGTCACTGGCAAACTTTATCACATAATTTTGTATCACCTGGGCGAGATTCGAACTCGTAACGTTAGTGGTGATAGGTACTGATTGCATAGGTAGTTGTAAATCCAGCTACCAAACGATCACCACGAAGGCCCCTTACGGACTACTGAAATAAATATTGTAGAACTAGATACATATGGTAACTATCGTGATAGAACATTATATAATCAAAAAAATATATACTTTATTTGGTATACTGATACCCTAATGACGAATTTGTTAAATTTTGAAAATGAAATGATTGAAAATAGAAAATCGTGAATTTAATGATAAAAAGTGGGAAGGGAGGGGATGAGAATTTAAAAAGGTTTTTTTTGGTGTGGCTTAAACTAAAAATTGAAACAAAAATGAGAAAAGGAAAATATGTTTCAAAAATAAAAACTGTGATCATCTAGGCAAGGATTTGTATAGTAGAACTACTATATAAATCCTTGATCTAGGTAGGGAAGGTCAAATAAGTTTTTCATTTCCGTAAACTGGATATATCATACAGATGAAGAATATTTTTTGTCGAAATTTTTTTTTTGAAAATAATCATAAATGTGTTCCCTCTGAATTGTTAATTACAAACATAAATTTATTATTGCTATTATTTTTTTTTTTATTATTGGCCGTTTTTAGATTTATTTTGAATAAGCTCCTCTTTAAATGATATAAAGTACCAACTATGCTACTTGAAAAGGTGTCTATACACACAAAAATTCTATTTGTTCATTGTTACAAGTTTTTTTTATTATTACTTGTTCTTTTTCTGTGCTTGTTGAAAATTGTATATTACTACCTAAAGGTATAGATGAATTTGTTGTGTTCCTGTGTATTGTACATGTATGGTTTTGATTTTTTACCCTTTTACCCAGATTTTTATTATTAGTCATAAAGAGACAATTTTTTCAAAGAACAAAAATTATGTTTCAGAGTGCATTTTTTTTTCAGGTACAAAAATGTAGCATCGAAATACTATTTAAAAAAAAGAAGCGGCCCGTATTGAATATCCCGCAATACGGGTAGTTTCTTTTGTTTCATAGTAGTTTATCTAACTTGTACAATAATGTTATAATTTATAAAATAAAAAAAAGTCGTGAGAACAGTTTTGTTTGTGAACGAAATGTACAGAATTTTCCTATTCATGTTAATATAAGGGCATTATATATTGACGTGTCCTCGTACCTAACGTTAACAATTCAAGCGTCATCGAGATTAAAACGTTCGCTAACCACTTATGGAACAACAGCGATGTCTGTAGAAAGAAATTTGGTGAACGATCCCCATTGGAAGAATTTTTTGTAGAATAATACGGGTTGGTTTGGTTTACGGTGTTGAACGCCACTTTCAACAATATTTCAGGTATATCGTGGCGGTCAGTTTTATTGATGGAGGAAACCGGAGTACCCAGAGTAAACCACCGACCCGTTGCAAGTCACTGACAAACTTTATCACATGTTAGAACTTGTTGACAATGGAAGAAAATGTTTCCGGATGTCAAATACCCCTAATTTGGCAATGCCTTTCCGGATGTTATGATGTACTTATACATCTCGCTTTGTACTCAATGGAGCGCACTGATTGACATCTTGTCGAATTAGTGCATTTATGAATGTATAACAAATGCAATTAACGAACGAACAAGTCGTATCGTGAATAACATGGAACATTGTAAGCGTCGGATTTTGGTCCCTAAACGTAGCTCTCGGAGGTCTGAACCAGTTATTATCTTTTTTTGTTAATTTTGGTACAGGAGTGGTCTGTCTTGAGGAAAACAATTTAGTAGTATATTACTATATCAATGAATCTGAAATCTGGCCTGATAAGAGGGGTGGTATTTGGTGGGAGTGGTCTTTTAATATGGGACAACTGTATTGAGAAATCAGTAAACTCTTAACCAAAATAGACACTCCATTCACAATTCAGACTTTCCAAATGATTTGATATGTCTGTATTGCTAATTGGCACGAACGAATAAAATTACAAAAACAAACAAAACCTTTTTTTGGTATATAAAATAATAATGATATGTGACAAAATATATAATAGTAATATATACTATACTAGTTGAAGAAAAACAAAGAATCAAGATTAATACATTTTAAACAAATTCAAAAAAATTACATAAAACACATTACATTACAAAATACCATTATTTTTACAGTACATCTTGTACAGTCAAACATGTATTAAGAGGTCACATTTGGGATAAGAAAACGTGGCATTATAGTACAGGTGACCTTTTAAAAGAGATTCAATACATATGAAATGTTCTATAACAGGACAAGGAAAAGGTGGCCATTTAATACAGGTGACTGCTTAATAGGGATGACCGCATGGGCATGTTTGACTGTATACATACACAATGCATACTGTGACTTAATTCCATATACCCCATACTAACCTCTTTTGTCAATGAAAAATACATTTGAAATGTCAACTATTTATGCAATGTAGTTTTTATGTAATTTTATTCGTCAGTGCTGCAAATTTGAAATTTATAAAGTTCAAATTGAAGAATCGAACCCATTTAAAATTCATTAACACTTGCTGAACAATATAGACAGTAGCAAAATGTCATTTGAAAATCATACAATTTAAAATTAATGAATTTTGGTACGTAGAGGTGAACATTTATAGATTAATGTATTAAATCAATTGTCTATTAAATTGTGTACCGTACATTTTGAGATATGATTAACATTAACGAGAAAATATGAACAGTATAAAATAAACATCAATATAGTCAATAAGGAAAACAAATATCAAGTAAGATCCACCTGTCTTAGGGATCCATCATTTAACGGGGAAGGAGATTACGCCCCTCCCTCCCCCTCGGATTATTTCTTTTTGGACTTAATAAAAAAATCGGTAATTGTTCTTCAAGTTTTACCAAAATTTCTCACTGAAAACTGCAGGGGTCATTCATCTCATTTTTTCAATAAAATTTGTCGACAAGAAAAACATACTTCCTTCAAAGTGAAATGTCTGTCCCCTTAGTCATAATGAGGGTTTTTATGTATGACCAAAGTGACTGTAAGACGTCATATGGGCTATATTTATTTCCATATTAAGCTTGGAATAATGCATAGAAGCATATCTATCATTTACCAAACTTTTTTTTCTGAAGTTCTATCGTGGAAGTAAGTGACAATCCTATTTCAATTAAGCAAAAAACGTTCACCAGTATAAACAACCACAACAACCACAAAAACGAGAGCCACTCCCCTGAGACAGACACAACAAGGTTGAGGGATTAAACCGGTTAGTGGAATACTTACCAACTCTTGATGTATCCAGCTGCTAGAAGAGATATAATAGCAATTAAGAAAACATTGTACAGATTCGCTGTAACTTGAATATATAACATTTTTGTGCAGAAAAAATAATAAAACATTATTTTTCGTAGAAAATACAATACAATATAAACATGGACTGTACACATGTTATGTCAGAGAATGCTCGTATGTAGTAAACACTTAAGAAACATTGCACAGATTCGTTTCAACTCGAAGTACCCTTTATGACTACTAGTTTAGCATTGCGTCAATGAAAACACAAAAGGTTGTAAAAGTAAGGCTGAATTATACGAGGTTTGATTGTATATTGTGTTTGTGTATATTATAGCAAGCTTCTCTTTGAGAGTCCATTCCCGTTCATGATAACACTTCGTAGAGCACATCGTTGTTCTGAAGTAACCATAGCAACACAATACAATGCAAACGGTGTATAATACAATGACATATATGGTTTAACATGCCACTATATCACTTAAATACTGCTAACTTTGGCGTTAAATACCTATCAATCAATCTATGGTTTAATAATAGTTAGAGTACGCAAATGTGATATGGTTTGTTTGTCTTTATGAGCACAGAATTTGGATAAACAACGTTCTAGTGGACCCTAGGTGATGTCATAAAGACGCACTAACAATTGTCTCAAGTGGATACTAAAACGGTACATTTATTTCTAAAACTGGATTTCATTTTTTCCCTTAACCTCCAGCCCTATGAGTGATGAGCGGTTTCAAAAAATGACTGAAACAAAACCAAATGTGAGTTGAGATATAATGTTTACCATGAGAAATAGCGTTGATATTGTATATATCTCTATTGATCAACAAGGGAGAAAATAATAACCAATATTATTACATAATGATTTTATTTAAACAATTTTATTGGCTATCATGCTGTCGCCTGACATTCCGTAAAATTTGATATTGTTTGATTAAAACTCGTATTGACTTGGTTTCACTTTCGTTTTCCATTGTATTATGTATGACGTTATAATGAAGTGATTAATTTCATATTGACTTGGTTTCACTTTCACTTTTCATTTTAATGTAATAAAACAATTACAGTCTTTTGTATCGGTTAATACGAGTTTTTATGTACCTTAGAAATCAATATTCACCTCAGCCTAAAGGCTTCAGTGAATATCGTTTTTAAGGTCCATAAAAACTCGCATTGACCTCAACAAAAGACTATAATTGTATAAAATTTCAAACGAAAAAATGTGTGGAATGGAACGAAATTTGTTCTCAATTCTTATCATGTAGTCATGGTTAATTAAAGAAGTACTTATTTCACTCATGGTTCTAATTATTTAACTATAACTATAGAACTGAATGCATTTAATGTTACGTATTTTATTTAATTGATGACTTCCTCATAGCAATATCTATATAAGGTAAGAAATGTTGAATTAAATCGATGATAATGATTACATTAATCCACTGGAACAATTTTTTGCGCAAAATACAGGAAATTTTCGTCTATTACGGTAGTCATATGTTTCTAGAATACCTAGCCTATAGAATCAAGACATTAATCTATGTTACAGATCTGAGTACATTTCATCTACACATAGTAGACCATCGCTGAGTACCCAGTATCTTCTACAGACTTTAAGCCATCTCTGAGTACTTATCATCTAGAGAATCCAGACCATCTCTGAGTACTTATCGTCAATAGATTCTAGACCATCACTGAGTACTTATCGTCAATAGATTCTAGACCATCACTGAGTACTTATCGTCAATAGATTCTAGACCATCACTGAGTACTCATCATCTGCAGATTCTAGACCATCACTGAGTACTTATCGTCAATAGATTCTAGACCATCACTGAGTACTTATCGTTAATAGATTCTAGACCATCAATGAGTACTCATCGTCTGCAGATTCTAGACCATCACTGAGTACCCTTCATCGTCTGCAGATTATAGACCATTTCTGAGTACTCATCATCAATAGATTCTAGACCATCACTGAGTACTCATCGTCAATAGATTCTAGACCATCACTAAGTACCCTTCATTGTCTGCAGATTCTAGAGCATCTCACGAAGACTTTAGAGTTACTGTAAGTATATAAATTACAATACTATTGTTCATAACTTTTAAACCGCCTCTGTAATGTAATGGTCAGCGTGCTCTCATCTAATGTGGTATATCATGGGTTCGATCATCAGTTGGGTCAAACTAAATACTATTAAATTGGCATTTCTTGTTTCTCCATAAAGAAAGCACCTAAGAGCTGTTGGCTTTGAGTCATGGTAATTTTTGTGAGTGGAACGCCAGGTTTACCTGTGGACTCTTGTTCTAGTGAGCAGAACTACTAAAAGTGAACTCAGCATAATGGTTGTACAAAACAGACATCATAAGGGTAATAACAAAATTACCGAACTCCGAACAATCTTACAAAGGGAAAGTCAAAACTCATAATTATATAAACAGACAAAATCAGTCAACAACCAGAAAACTGTGAAAACCGTAATGACCCTGACTTGGTACAGGCATTTCTAAAGAAATGGTGGGTTGAATCAGATTTTAAAGCGCCAAACCTCCCGCTCTCATTACGGTTCAAAGGTTCCGGCTGTCACTATAACAGTATTTGAATACAGGAACAAAATAGGTAAAATAGTTGTCATAGCAGTACCATATTCGGTGACGTAAATGTCAAAAATATATTTACGTCACACATTGATAAAAAAAATATCCTTGACATTTTTCTTGACTTCTTTATCTTTATACATTTTCACTATATGAAAATGCATCGCTTATAATCTTTTCTGCAGAGACGGAATATATTTCGACAAGATCTTGTTATCGGAATATAAACTTTTTAAGAGATCGAATAAGGCGAATCTTTTAATAGCCCTGGTCCAGTAGCCTGTTTCTCAGATGAAGATGACGTTTCAGGAAATCAGAATAATTGCTACTGGCCCTTGCATAGCGAATCAATTGCGCGATGTAAACACCATATACAGGAGAAGTTGGTATATTGCTGCACATGTTTGGAAAATTTATGATTTTAAAATTGAAGTCGTCCCGTTTATTATAAATTTTAGTACTGAGTTGACCACTGTCGTCAAATTCGAGGTATAAGTCCAAAAATGATGCGGACGAAGCTGTATCTGTGGTCTCTTTAACTTCCAGCTCTGGAGGATATATCAATGGAAGAAATTCTGCAAATCTAGAATTATTGATAGATAAAACGTCATCAATATACCTGTATGTGAAATTAAAGGCTCTGGCCTCATGAATCTTCTTATCTTTTACAAGCTTTTGAAGAAACTCCGACTCATATGAGTATAAAAATAAATCGGCTAGAAGAGGGGCACAATTCGTACCCATTGGTATGCCGACGACCTGCTGAAACAGTGTCCCTCCAAAGGAGACAAATATGTTATCGATGAGGAACTCCAGCATACTGATCACTTGTTCATCGGAGTAGCATGTTTTACCTTTTTGAATTTTGTTTGAAAAATATGTGGAATTGTAGCCTAACACAACAAATTTTGAGCCATAGTTTCTATGACTAAAAGCTTTATGAATTGTTTCTTTTAAGCGGGTTTTTAATTTGTCATGCGGTAGGGTGGTATATAGAGTTGAAAAATCAAAAGTTTTGATGGAGGATACCTGAGAGAAAGATCTTGATTTCAGGTTATCCAAAAGATCTTTAGAGTTTTTCAAAATCCACATGTGATTTATGCCACTACGCGAGTAAACGGTTTCACAATATTTCTGTTGTCCCTCTTTTACTGCAGACAGAATCTTTGTCAGGTGAATAGACAATTCTTTCGTCGAACAAGTTGATGATCCCGCTATGTACCTTTCTTTGTATGGTGTCTTATGGAGTTTAGGTATCCAATATAAATAGGGTAAATCCTCAGACTCTTTACCATATTATCATTAAAATTTTCACCAAATGTAACTTGTTGTCGCCATGATAGGGCTGAAACATTGCTTATTTGGCGTTAAGCAACAATCAACCATTCAAATAGCTATTGATTTTTACCTAAGTATCAGATTGGTTTTCGTTCATTGCTTTCAAATAATTCCTTTGAAAAAAATTTGCAAATATTCCAAACGTAAATCACATATCCTTCACTGTCCTTCATTTATTACTATAATTACCGTAAGAATATACTAGTATACTAGTAAACAGGATCTTTATGGTAAAAAACTATATAAATGAACATGTTTATCCCAACATTGAATGATTATATAGCTGTTTAAGCGGAAACACCAAGCAAATCAATTTTCCGTTTTTTAGTGACTTTCAAATTTGATTGGATAATATAAAAGTACACTCCACTCACTCTAAATTACTCATACTAATCTTCGTAGTAATTTATTTTCTGTATTACCCTGTGAATTGAAAGTTCATT
This sequence comes from Bathymodiolus brooksi, assembly GCA_963680875.1. Taxonomy (NCBI): domain Eukaryota; kingdom Metazoa; phylum Mollusca; class Bivalvia; order Mytilida; family Modiolidae; genus Bathymodiolus; species Bathymodiolus brooksi. The sequence continues at coordinate 34,746,356 of OY804580.1, read as the reverse complement.
TTCTAGAATTGAAATAAAATTACGTAAGTATATAAAACACAGTTTAATATGGCAATGTTTAATTTGATTAAAAAAAACCAAGACATTATCTTTGTTTATCCGATTATATTTCATAAACAGAATCACATCTCTTTTATCTCAAACTCGGAAAAGTGGTTTCCGTGACTAATTCTATGTAATCATTTATTATTTTCTACACACGTTATATCTTTAATCAAATGTATCCCGGATAGCTCGAACACTCGGTTATTTTGAAGTAAATCCACTGTCTTTTGACTTTGATAGAAACACTATTCAACTGTACTTCACATTGCGCTATAAATACATTTTCATATCGGTACCCATTATAAATGTACTGACATTCCAGTGCATGTTAACAGCTATTAGCTGCTAAATGAACACACACCATTGATCATAAGGACCTCATATTGTCAAGCGGCATCTTGAAGACAAACGTGTCTTGCATTGTAAGGCTGATAAGACATCTTAAAGAATAACAATATTTACTGGTGCGCTGAAAAAAAATATCATTTGTTTGGAAAGCAATGATGCTTATATAGTAGGTCTGAATATTCTTTGTCTCGAAGATATGATGCTTATATACTAAGTCTGAATATTTTTTGTCCCGAAGATGTACTCATTTAGCTTCGTTTTTTTTACCTCAAAAGAAGTATTTGGTTGTGAATTTGAGTTTTCACAAACTGTAAAGATTTGTCAATTGAACTGAGATTCTTTTCCATGGAAAACATTCTCCATTTTTTTTGTCTGAGTATCTTTGGCTTTCAGACAGATATCAACTGCTACAATGTACTACCTCAGCCACACTGTGGTGTGTAAGCATATCTGTATGTGGCTATTTCCTGTACTATCTAATGATTTTTTCAATATTCTACTTGGCATCTTCTAATTGTGTGTTTGTGGTGTAAATTATTTGTGCTATGCTTTCTTGGATGGATTCATTTTCACTGCAATCAAATGTTCCCTTATTTCGGCGGAAGTAGTAAATTATAGGTTGATCTGTGCGTCTGTCTACTATTTTGTTACCTCCCACATTAGATGTTCTAGCTGACTGTTGTAGTGCGTCTATGTCACTAATGGTAATAAATTGTGTTAGTGCAAACCTGACACATATGTTATCTTGTGTTTTTGTTACATCAGTATTCATTGATCTTTCTCGTTGTATATATATACCGTGCGGAGCTAGTTTCTCCTAGTTTAACCCTACACCAGTCACCAATGTTGTGGTTTTGATTTTGGCGAATTATATAGCACTCATGGAGATATTTGCATTATATAATCACACAAGCACATGACTTCGTTGGACTTCTTATCAAGCTCGTCGCCGAGGTACGTCAGCCCTCTTTGATGTTTGGGTTCGCAGTGAAGTAATTCTCCCGTATTCCAATATGAAGAGGTTGCACATGTATACTGGAAAATTAACACTGATGAACAATTGAAAAATTAACACAGATGAACAAACATTTATATAAGATACTTACCGGAAAGCTGCAAAATTAATGTTATATGAAGATGTTTAACGGTTACTGCACAATTGACATTGTTGATGAACAAATAAACGTTAGAAAATATCGAAAGGGCAATCAGGATTGGACAATCTAGAGACATTACTGGCAACAGTGGGCACACAGGACACAGGAAAAACAACAATTGAAAGATATACTCTAGGTTTTAGGGGGTATATATGATGATAAACCCAACATTTTTTAGTTTTTTCTGTTGTCCTATTATGTGTCTTTACTTCTGCGTTCCGTGTTGTGATGTCCGTTACGATAAAAACGATGTTCGGTTCATCTTTACCTCCAGTTGTGAGCTCCTGTCTTATTTACGTTATTTGTGTTTGTTTGCGTATAGTGGTGTCCAACACATATTGTGTTGTGTTTTTGCTTTGTTTGTCGTAGTCTTGTGTACCTTATGTTGCTAGGTTCTCTGGAATGTCCATTTTGATTGTCCCTTTCTCTAACGTTTACTTGAAGCCATCAACACATAGAGGGAGTCGGAAATGAGGTATAATACTCTTCCATGTTGTTGTAAATATTTAATTACAATACATTTGTGTATATAGATTTAATTCATCGAAAATTTATAATAATTTTTAAATATGCCGATTCGACTTAATATAATGGACTGGGTTTAATAAGAAGCCAGTATATATTCAAAGTTTGTCTACTCCCATGAACCGCATATGATAATACATGTATATACGTGTATAGCTTGTGAATGCTTCTACACTTAAAGTATCTTTTATCTTCACAAATAATAAACACAATTATTTGTTGTTTGAACATCAGACCGAAACATATAAAATTTTAATTGACAAACATTTGTAAAAAAAAAAAAAAAAAAAAAAAAGGAGTTATTGAACATCTGTGTAACGACATCCATTTTATATGTGTCGAAATATTGTGTATATTCTTCCTACATTAAAAAGAAAAATTATAAATATTTGGAATTTTCTCCCACCTATTAATTACGTCGTTGTTTTCTGCTTGGCAAAGATCCAAAAATATCAACAAATATGAGGAAATACTGACATCATCTTTCTTCGTGTGTGATCTATCGGTATCAATTATAGTAAAAAAACGACAAACATTTGGGATTTTATTACAAGGTTAAATAATAGATAAGAAGAGTTTGAAGATACCCAAGTGGTAATCAGAATCCGTATATCGAAGAACAACTAACAACACAATGGTCAAAAGAAAAAGTACAAAAAGATAAACAACGATCTACAAAGCATACATATAAAACTGAAGATCGAGTAACACGAACCCCACTAAATACCGGGTATGAACTCAGGTGCCCCGGAAGGGTGGGCAGTTTCTGCTCCTCTAGTGACGTCCGTGGTGTTAATCTAGTTACACACCTACGATTAGTGACGTCCGTGGTGTTAATCTAGTTACACACCTACGATTAGTCATTACAAAGTATCGCTGATGAGAACCTGCTGCAATTCGTCTTTTACGTGGCAAAGCATGACATTCTCTACATCTACATCTACATCTACTAGGTACAGAACTCTGTCTTTGCAGACCGTTACCTTCCGGAAAAACTATTGCGCTGCGTTGACGGAAAAGAGTTAAAGAATGAACTGTGAAGAGAATATATAATCCAATCAACGGCAAGAAAAAAGATTGAAAAGAAATAAAGAATCAAAAGATCCCAAATTGATTTCTGTTCTTCTGATTAGACCAATCTGGCTACCGTAACGACCCCTGGGCATACACCCAACCGGCACAGCTCTAATCTTCATTAGAACTTCTAACAATTTGGGCCTTGTGAGATTTAGAACTGAAGAGAAGCCAACCCTCGCTTGAAGGATACCAAGTCGGGGGCCTCAGCAACTGTTACTGGTAGCATATTCCAGGTAGGTATAGTTCTGGGGAAGAAACTGAACTTCAGAGTGTCTGTCCTAGTGTGGTATTGTAACATCTTCTTTGAGTGTGTTGTTCTAGTCCTGGTCTTAGATGGTGTAAGATAGTGATCAGCTGGAATATCCATCAAGTTATTGACAATTTTGTAGAACATAGTTAGTTGAATCTTGGTTCTTCTAGATTCTAGAGTTTCCCACTTTAGTTGTTGCAACATCTCATTGACACTACTGGTTGTGGTATAACTGTTTGTGGTGTATCTTGCAGCTCTTCGTTGTGTCATTTCTAATTTCTGTATAGATTGCTTGTGGTGGGGGTTCCATATTGATGCACAGTATTCAAGGTTTGGGCGTACCAGACTGAAGTATGAGACACTCGTTGATGTCCAGTCATCATGGTAAGCCGTCTACTTAAAACGTCCCACACAACAAGTGGAAGCATGCTCTCTCTTTTGTACCTCACAGTGGAGAAACTGTATCGTATTTAACAAAAAACACGAGGTAGCTTAGGGGAATTCAAATGTAAACAACTAATGAATATATTTTGATATTACTTAAGTAGATCATGTGATCTTTACTGCAGGGTTATTACAAGGGACAAAAACATGTCACATTTTATTATTATGGTAGACCTAAATGACCTTCACCTAGGCCTAATTAAAAACTTGTGTCGAAGCCAACGTCTGATAGCTGTGAGATATATATCTACGTCGTTACAAAAAGGTTACTGTTGAAATTTAAATCGATACATTGTGTCAAGGTGAGAAATAGTACCGGGTGTCTAGTCATCGAAGACGTTGAATGGGTGTTATCCCAGAGGTGTTACCTGCTAACATTATCAATGATCTTAGCGACAATAGAGTTGTCATTGTGACATTTTAACTGATCGCAAGCGACCACAGATACCTCAAACGTCACCGCTATGAAGATTCACGTCTTGATAAAATCACAATCATTTCAAATGACCTCCATTGCAGGGTGGTGGGGGGGTCAGTGCACATAAGGAAACATTCCTGCATCCGAAATGCATATTCATAGGAAGGTGGCATTCAACAATTATCCCCGCATGCCGTGGGAAAAAAATATTGGTATATTATTAGAATGCTGTTGCTAAACTTGGATATGTACTTTTGGCAATATTGTCTATATTTTATACTGTAAATATAAATACCGACATTAAAGTACGTATGGATGTTATAAAAATAAAATGTCCAATTTAAATAGTGTAAAGGAAACACACTGACAGAAGCAATTCAAATTGGACATGTCATACTCTTTATTGTTGGAAAATTAAACATACAAAATAATAATACGTTGTTTACCTATTAATGCTGTATATGTTTTGTTTACATAATTCATTTGTTGTTGTGTATAAAACCTAAATTTTGAGTTATACATCCGGAACTAAACAGACCATATTTTCCTTCTATTGTGAAAAAATAAATAAATAGTATGGGCAGATTTATTTTATTTATTAGTAGCGAAAATTCTGAATGGATTTTTAGAAAATCTAAATAAATATTGTTTGATTGAAGAGATGGGAATCTTTATTAAGCAGTCAATAGAACTGAACACAAATTACATTTGATCATATAAAACTTAATAGGCAAAATATAGTTATTTAAGTCCTTCCACTATCAGGGATAACTCGGTTTTTGACGAAGCGTTTCACTTGGAAAACCTTCCAATTATTATTGAACAATTTAGTTTTGAATGTATCAACATATTCATTTTGTGTTAGTTATTGTAGATCAGGTAGTGCTTATAATTTTCTACAAAAGAAAAGTAATAGTGTTGTCATTTTTAATCTGTTCAAGGTGACGACAGTGTCTTAAATAATTAATGGAGCCATCGTCGTCGTGATAGTATGACAGTTAACTACTTATGCAATCAGTGCCTATCACAACTAACGTTGTGAGTTCGAATTCCGCTCATGGCGGTGTATACTCAATACAACATTTTGTGATAAAATTTTGTCAGTGACTTGCGGCAGGTCGATGGTTTTCTACGGATACTCCAGTTTCCTTTACCAGTAAAACTGACCGCCATGATGTAATTGTTGTAAGTGGTGCTAAGTATCATAACCCTAACCATAAAACTTAAATTATTTCTCGTCAAAGAACTCATTAGTGATTACGTGACAATTATCCCATACCAGTTTGCTGGAACATTGTTGTAAAAATTGTATATAAAGACACAATGATGGTAAAGAAAATGACACAACCTTCATCTGAGTCCTGTGTAAAAAGAAGTCTAGGAACAAATGGTCTTCTACTGAAGTTTTCATCTTGCAGCTATCATAAGATCTGCAATGATGACCATCTTAAGTTCGGGTAAACCTGTTATTCTTGTCTATGTACATTGACACTTTGTTATTCTTGTCTATGTACATTGACTCTTTGTTATTCTTGTCTATGTACATTGACTCTTTGTTATTCTTGTCTATGTACAGAGACTCTTTGTTATTCTTGTCTATGTACAGAGACACTTTGTTATTCTTGTCTATGTACATTGACTCTTTGTTATTCTTGTCTATGTACAGAGACTCTTTGTTATTCTTGTCTATGTACATTGACTCTTTGTTATTCTTGTCTATGTACAGAGACACTTTGTTATTCTTGTCTATGTACATTGACTCTTTGTTATTCTTGTCTATGTACATTGATACTTTGTTATTCTTGTCCATGTACATTGACTCTTTGTTATTCTTGTCTATGTACAGAGACTCTTTGTTATTCTTGTCCATGTACATTGACTCTTTGTTATTCTTGTCTATGTACATTGACTCTTTGTTATTCTTGTCTATGTACATTGACTCTTTGTTATTCTTGTCTATGTACATTGACACTTTGTTATTCTTGTCTATGTACATTGACTCTTTGTTATTCTTGTCTATGTACATTGACTCTTTGTTATTCTTGTCTATGTACAGAGACTCTTTGTTATTCTTGTCTATGTACAGAGACACTTTGTTATTCTTGTCTATGTACATTGACTCTTTGTTATTCTTGTCTATGTACATTGACACTTTGTTATTCTTGTCCATGTACATTGACTCTTTGTTATTCTTGTCTATGTACAGAGACTCTTTGTTATTCTTGTCCATGTACATTGACTCTTTGTTATTCTTGTCTATGTACATTGACTCTTTGTTATTCTTGTCTATGTACATTGACTCTTTGTTATTCTTGTCTATGTACATTGACACTTTGTTATTCTTGTCCATGTACATTGACTCTTTGTTATTCTTGTCTATGTACAGGGACTCGTCGTTAATCTTGTTTATTTAAACTCTGATGTGAATTGACTTTCTTGTACTAACGTTGTATATGCCACATTTGAATGTTTAAATGACAGTAAAGTTATGAAATTCCAACTTTGTTTTATTTGAGAAGATAACACCACATGTGCCTAGTGATCTGATTATTATTTTATTTAAATTTCATAACATGTTTGAATATTATATACAATTAATATACTTTATTGTAGAAACCAAGCAAGAAATAATTAAGATATTTTAAAGTTTTATTCCATGGAACAAGAAATAACTCATTATTCTCGCGGCAAGCTGCACGTAGGTCAAATAACTGTGAGGTAATCTGCGCGTAGCACAAAATAACTGTTTGAAATTGGCACGTCGAACCAATAACTAATTATTTCCCTCAGCACGTCGAACCAATAACTAGTTATTTCCCTCATACTAGTTCAGTATAATAATACAGTTATGTCCTTCATGAGAAGTTAATATCCATAATTATTAAATCTCGAAAGGGTTATTTTCAATCGGTCCTTCGGACCTCGGGAAAATAACCCTTTCTCAATTTAATAATTATGGATATCAACCCCACTAGGGTTATTTCCCAGAGGGCTTGATTTTTCTTGCTTGGTTTCTATAGTAAAGTATAATAATACATGTTATTATGTAAAAAAAAACTATTTAAGAAGTGGATAATATATATATGCAGTTATTTACAATTTGATAATAGCATGCATGTTTAAAGTTTATATTATTTTAAAGTATATATACAAGTAACCTTGATCTAAATATAACGTATCTGCAATAAATTAATGTAGAAAATGTTTGCATCAAATATGTGTTATTGATAAGTAATAATTTATCAATAAAAACTTGCCCTTTTTCATACATTATGTATGGGAAGAAAACAAATCAAGATGTTAATATTGTACTTTTGAATTAATATATGAATGTATTAAAAACTGAACAGATGTTTTGAGGAATTTAAATAAGATGTAATTTACATTTTTTTTATAAAGAGGGTCAATTCAAACCAAGGGGATCTTTCTATATTTCGTTGAACTTAGAAGTGTGAAATTTATACATTGATGCACCAAACTGTATAGAGAACACGTGTTTTGTGTTTTTTCTTTAATTTGCATACAATTTGAGCTCTCAAGCTGATTTTTCAGAATTTTCTATTTTAAGAAATAAATTAGCATATATAATGTGCACAAATAAATGTCTTTCTTCATGTGGCTTAACTATTAGAGTGTGAATTTAGAAAATTGAAATATTTGGCCATCAAAAGAAATTGAAATTCACATATCTTTTTGTAATAGGAATCCTTTTCAACAAAATTTTTGATGGATAATATTTCATTCAATAAATTTGTGATATACATAAATAGTTAAAATTATACAAAGACATCCTTCGGAGAATATAGACTTTTAACTTGTCAATTTACGTTAGAGATTTTATCTGATTATATACTAAAATCAACATACATATATATATAACCTATATAGTACTACTCTAACCAATTAAAAAGTGGTCCCGGGTTTCGTTTATGAATGAAAAACTAACCACAGCTTGACGTAGATCAACCGTAAGAATATATACAAACACACAAACATAAAAAGAACATTTAGAAATTGATAAGCAATTAGAATGCTTATAGGAGATTATAATTTTATAACATAGGTTAAATTTAATGTCCTTGAAAGTAAACATAAGTTATTAGCTGTAAAAATAAAAAGGGTATTATGATAAAGGACATACATTTACAGGATCTGTCCGAAAATTGTTACATGAATAGACAACATATTTTGAAATGCTCGTGTAACATTTCAAAAATTAGAATTTAAAATCAATAGGGCTTTGGTTTTTGGTATTCATTGTAACACCCCCTCATGTCTTGCACGGAAGCGTAGTGGGGACATTCATGCAATAAGAATTAATGTCAAAATTTCGACTTTTGAAAACTCAAAATTTGACACTTACCGGTAAGAGTCAAAATTTTGACATTAATTTTTTCTATGAATATCCATAATGTGCTTACGTAATTTAGCTATATAGGGACTACCAATTTGTTGCGGAGGGGAGCCCGAACATTGAAATGAAAACCTCTAACTTAGAAACCTAAACAATTGGGTGGGTATCGGGTTCGACTTTGTATAAAAATGTATATTATGGAAAGAAAGTTTAAACAGTGATTGTCACTCATTCCATCAATATCAACAGAACAACAATCACCTCTAAACAGTGATGGTCGCTCATTCCACCAATATCAACAGAACAAACAATCACCTCTAAACAGTGATGGTCGCTCATTCCACCAATATCAACAGAACAAACAATCACCTCTAAACAGTGATGGTCACTCATTCCACCAATATCAACAAAACAAACAATCACCTCTAAACAGTGATGGTCGCTCATTCCACCAATATCAACAGAACAATCAATCACCTCTAAACAGTGATGGTCACTCATTCCACCAATATCAACAGAACAAACCATCACCTCTAAACAGTGATGGTCACTCATTCCACCAATATCAACAAAACAAACAATCACCTCTAAACAGTGATGGTCGCTCATTCCACCAATATCAACTAGTGAGTGGCGGATTCAAGGGGGGGCTTTGGGGGCTTCAGCCCCCCCCCCCCCCCCCGTCGAATAAATCAAGCACAAATATTAACATACGCTTTTCAAGGCTAGTTAACGACACGATATGGCATTTAATCGAATGGTTTCCATCTGTGTGATGAAAGTAAAAGAAAATACAAATTAATTTCTTTGTATTGAATTAATCTTCAAAGAGGTAATTATAAGTAATTATACTAAATCAAATTTTCAAGTTTATTTGAAGTTTTTATGAATGTATTGTCAAAATACCAATTAATCAGGTATTGTCTTAAACCGTTATATAAACATGTCTAGTGTCACAATTTCATATAGGTATAACCACCAACACCTGTAAATTGAGGCTCTTTCAAGGATTTTTTTTTTAAATATCATTTATTTTAACAACAAAAAATAAAGGCAAATGTTGCTGTATTACAAAAAAAATAAAAAATACACGAGTTTCCGTTTTGAATATATGTATACAGCATATTTTAAACTCTAAATGAAAATATAAATACATATAAAATAATTGAAATTAATTAGAAATAAAACATACTTAAATTAGATTTTTTCCCTGCTATTGCTCAAACCTTTGAGCACTTTACAAAACTGCCAAAACACACATACACCAGACCAGAAGAAGCTGATGTAACTTCTTTGTTGAATTCCATTTGCAACTTTGATTTTGTCGTAACCATTGTTATTGTTCAAATGTGCCTGGCTTTTAAGAAAGGGCTCAGCAGATCACTAGATTTAGATTAAACTTATTTTATTGTTAACTATATAACATTTGGATCGGAAACAAGTTATTCCAACTTACAAAGGTCCTCTACAAGGTCACTACAAGAGAGATCACTTGACATAAGCAGAGCCTTAAAAAGCGTAAATTTAATTCAGAGCTCACTAGACTGCAGAGCAAATGTTGAACAATTCAACCACCAGTGTTTTGAGAGAGTGCTAAAATATGTGAACCGCTAGACATAGAGGTTAAAAAAACCTAGAATATGCGGGAGACAAATAATGAGAGATAATGTTGAAGCAGAGAGTCCGGAAGACTACTTTAGGAAGTCAATAACTGTACCTCTTCTCTACTGTACGCTAAATGAAATGAAAACAAGGTCTACCGACCTACACGCCAGAACCGCTTTGGGACTACAGTTGGTTCCATCAATTATTGAAAATATTGCTCCATAACTGAGCCCCCCCCCCCCCCCCCCCCCCCCGTCAACAGAGTCTCTGGATCCGCCCCTGATCAACAGAACAAACAATCACCTCTAAACAGTGATGGTCGCTCATTCCACCAATATGAACAAAACGAACAATCACCTCTAAACAGTGATGGTCGCTCATTCCACCAATATGAACAAAACGAACAATCACCTCTAACCTCAAATAATTGAACACAAAAAGCACTAAATATGCCGATACAAATTCAGATCATTGCTTGGAAAAGGCGCAAAAATATATGTTTGTTACAAAATAACAAAATAATACAAATTAATATTCATGTTTAAAGGAGTAATGACACGGAAATTTTGAGTACTTCACTCGAACTGTTCTTTTTAACGTCATTTACTCTTGTACCGTTCTAGTTATGTTGGATCTGTCAGCTGCTTTCGACGTAATAGACCACACAATTCTCTTTCAACGTTTAGAATATTCCTATGGCATTAGTGGACCGGCTTTAGCATGGATTAGATCGTATTTGACAATAGAACTCGGCGTATTGCGATTGGATATGTTTTTTCTAATGATATGCACCTAAAATACGGTGTGCCACAAGGACCCATTTTGGGCCCCAGACTTTATTGTCTGTTTTCGAAACCGATCGGTGAAATATGTTGACAGCATGATATAGATTACCACTGCTATGCAGATGACACCCAAGTGTATCTTGTAATTGAACCTCTAGACAGGTGGACTGATATATCAAGTCGCATTGAAGCGTGTGTGGCTGATATCAGTGACTGGATGAGATCTGATCTGTTAAAACAGAATCAAGATAAGACCGAGTTGATTGTTTTTGCACCCAAACCTCGGGTAAAGGACTTTTCTGATTGTCGTCTTTCTTTCGATGGAACCGTTGTAAGTGATGTTTCATGTGTCAGAAATCTGGGTGTATTTTTCGATAAAAAAAAACTCAGTATAGAGAAACAGGTCAGTGCCACCTCAAAATCGTGCTTTTATCAAATTAGAAATATTGGACACATTCGAACCTACATTACTGACGATGCTTGTAAGACCTTGGTTAATTCGTTGGTCACTTCTCGGTTAGACCACGGAAATGCGATGTTGTATGGATTACCCGCTAATATAACGAACAAGTTACAACGTGTTCAGAATACCACAGCACGGTTGATATCAAGAACTAAGAAGCACCAACATATAACTCTAATTCCCGTTTCTCTCCATTGGATTCCTGTGCACTATCGCTGTCAATATAAACTTTTGATGTACGTTTTTAAATCGCTACACGGCAGTGCACCCATCTATTTACATCAATTAGTTAGCGTCTATCAACCAACATGTTCATTGCGATCAGAGAACTGTGCATTAATTAAACCGCCTCGTATACGAACCAAGACTTATGGCGAGAGACGCTTTGACAAAGCAGCTTCTACACTCTGGAATATCCTACCTGGTCAAATGAGGAATGAACAATCACTTTCTTGTTTTAAGAAAAATGTCAAAACACATTTTTTTAGACTTGCATATCCAGATTCTTAACTGTTTAAACCACATCTGATTTTTACTGATTATTGTGCATTTTTATGTATTTTTGTTTCTATTTTTAATAGAACTGAATTTGTATCCTTTATTAGTCAATGCGAAACCCTTCTTTTAGTTAACACATTTTTTTTCTTTATGTGTATGATTTATTTTCTAATCAAGCTCCTAGTAATTTTTTAATAATTTGTATCTTTTTAATTCACTTCTACTGCTTTAAGCGTGTATTTTTCATGGCTGTGTTAAACCCCTCTTTTATTAGATACCATTTTCTGAATTTTTACTTTTAGTTATAGCTTTTCCTTTTGCCAAATTCGTATGTAGCGTTTCACATTTATTTGTGAATAGTTTTATTCTATATATTGCTTTTTGTTTTTTTGTAAGTTGAGTTTTAATGTAAAGCGCTTTGAGTAATTTTAATATTAGATAATGCGCTATATAAAAACTATGTAATAATAATAATAATATTTACCAGTGATTTAATTTTGTTAGTATTTTACGATTTACACATTTTTCCGACACTTTTCATTTCAGTGTAGATAATTTGTCATATTCAAATGATTTTAAATGAACAACATGTTGGTTTTCATCTGAAATGAACAGTCTTGTTTAAATGTTGTCACATGTAGCAATTTCTTAACCAGTCGATAGAGGAGACACATAAATGTGTGTAACTATTTATACCTGGTCTTATCATGTTTTGTTTTGCACAAGCAGGTGTCTTTGCTTTCTCTGTCCGGAAATGAAATTTTGTATTGTTCTGTATAATTGAAGGGCCGTCGTGGTCGTGATCGTATGGTAGTTGGATATACAACTACCTATGCAATTAGTGCCTATCATCACTAATTTAATGAGTCAGAATCCGACTCATGTCGAGGTATACTCGATACAACATCATATGATACAGTTTGTCAGTGACTTGCGACAGATCGATGGTTTTTTCCGGGTACTCTGGTTTCCTCAACCAAAAAAATTGACCGCCACGATATAGCTGAAATATTGTTGAAAATGGCGTTAAAACACAAAAATAACCCTTACCCTAACCTTCTATAATTGGTACTTTACTTTTATCTGTTTGGATTGTGATATTTTGCACTGTTCCGTCAAATATGTATTGTACCTATTTAATAAATAATAGCTACCAAAAATGTATCTAAAGTGATTGTGTGTCTGGGTTGCTGAAAAGAACAAGTGAAATGAATAAAAATATAACTAGTATTTGGAAATGGTGAAATTTGAACAGTCGATGGAAAACCAAAATTAAAAACGGTTTGTTTTCTGTGTCTAAGGCGTCCATAAGACCTAGTTTTAAAAATATCGTCCAAATTATCTTTGTGTGCGTCATTACACAAATTACAAATTTCATTCATAAACATTTTTGAATAGTTTATAAATACTATAACTTTTACATATTGTAAGATGTATATTGTCACGTTTGAAATCAAATTTAAATCACCCATTCAGGTAAAGGATTTGTTGTACCTCACACTTAAGATGTAATAATAGAATGTCAATAACTTGATAGCTGCCCCTTGTTCCCGGTTTATGATTACAACATTCCTTAGTTTGACGTAAATATATAGGCAATATGATCCTCCGCAAATATAAGTAGGTCAGTTAGATTCTAAAATAGTCTCACAACACACACTTGATTTAGAACAAATAAAATTGAAATATCTCAATATATATTAATATTATAGAATACTATATTTATGATTTTTTTTCTCATTTTTAATCAGAAATCATATCTGCTTTAATTTAATCGATATAACAAAAATCTCAATAAGTACGAATATAGTGGTTTAGGTTTATGGTGATTAACGCCACTTTCAACAATATTTCCCTTATATCGTGTTGGTCAGTTTTATTTGTGGGTAAAACCGGAGTACTCGGAGAAAACCACCAACCTGTCGCAAATCATTGACAAACTTTAGATAATAGCTTGCTACATGTCACATCATGTCGGTGGTTTTTTTCTGGGTACTCCGGTTTCGTCCACCAATGAAACTGACCGCCATAATATAGCTGAAATATCATTGAAAGTGGCATTAAACATAATAGCCATAGCCCTAGTATGATAGTAAATTTACGAGAACATTCAGTTTTATGACGACTTACTAAGAATTAAACAACCGTGAATGTGAAATTATTTTTTAACTCGGCTGATTTCTGTGTGGTTGAAAGAGATTAAATCTGAAGGAATGTTGAGACTTGCACAGTTTCTCCTTCTATGTAGATAAATCATGCACAGCACTAACTAATCAACATTTTAATGAAGACATACCGAGTATTGTAAATGCGAAATATTTCGTCCATAGCTGAGTGGAGTGCAGTAGAACTAGACTAAGTGTAGAAGACGCAACATTATATCAAGCAGGATATCCCAATCTTATAAACAAGATGGAATAAAAAAAAAAAATTATTCCGTAAGCTACATGTAACATTTTAATTATCAAACTTTTTTTGTGGAAACATTATTTTTTGCTAAATATAAGTCTACTACATGTATTTATCATGACTGAACTGCATCGGTGGCGTAATGGTTAGCGTGCTCGCCACGAGTGCGGTAGATCGTATCGTGGGTTCGAGCCCCGGTCGGGTCATGCCAAATACTATAAAATTGGTATGTGTTGCTTCTCCGCGAAGCACGGAACATTAAGGAGAAAGAGCAAAGACTGGTTGGCTCAAAATCAGAATAATGTGTCCGAGTGGAGCAACATGTCTACTCGCGGACTGTTGTTTCAGTGAGCTAGGACTCTACGTGTTGGTCTAGGACAAAGCGGACCTCATCATCATCTCATTGAAAATTAACTTGTTCTCGCCATGATATAGCTGACCAATTGCTGAATTGGCGCTAAACAACAATCACTCATTCACTCATTGTATTTATCATTATCATGAATTCTGTGTGGAATCATTTCGTTTCTTATTTACATTCCATCTCGCACTTTATCTATGGCGAGACATGGAGATGCTTGTCTCAGACGGGTAACAGGGCATTTTCAGACGAAGAAAATGTCATGCAGTTAGAAACTCTTGAAGATATATATAAAAATCATATCTTTTTCAAGAAAAAGCAAAATCTTTTAAATCAAATATAATCATATCAATAGCTGTCTTTCACGCTGCCTGTTATACCAAGTATATACACAAACTAGGCAGCTACTGATTGAAAAAGGCTGGACAAGAACGTTGAAAATAAGTAGTCACATGAGAAAGGCTAAAGTATTTATCTATCTTTTTGACCGCAAAAGCAATATTACGATATGGTGTATCTATGTTTTTACTAATGGACAAAATGAGATGAACACTTTTGAGTAGATAACCGTGTTTCTATCTGCATATTGTTTTTCTTGCTTAAATGTCTCGTGATGTCTTTAATTCAGACTTGTACACGATACCTAAATTAGATGTTCTTTGGATTTTTCTTTTAAATGCACTAACTTTCGTGAATTTTCGAAGAAAAATCCAAAGAACATCTAAAGTCTCCCCCCCCCCCCCCCCCATCCCCCCTCAAGAAAATAAAAAGACCCAATCAACATGTAATTAGTGTGTCCAGCATATCGTTGTTGCAGATTGATTGCAACCGATGTTTTTTCGTATGCTATATGGAAAAGTACTGGACAAAGACTCTTGCACTTTGGCAGCTTATTAGTTTTGTTTTGGCACCGACTGTGGTCTTGGCACCGACTTTGGTCTTGGCCCAATTCCGTTTAATTAAACACCCAAACGTATCGTACATTCCTTTAGAATTAAGGAATGTTCTGAAAATCTTAATCTGGCACAATCCTAAGGCCGTGAAACAAAATAATTGTAAAAGTGGGATGGATCGATTTCAGATAACAAAAATAAGAGCTAATCGTTTGTTTTTGATTACATGACAAACCTGCTAATGATCTGAAATCCGAGATAAGTCAAGCGTCCGTTCCTAATACGTTTTTCTTCTTATCTTTTCAACAACAAAAAAGATTATCAATGATCCGGATACATTTTGACATTCACAAGGTCGTTATTTTCAAACGATTTAATTTTATGAATGAACTAAGTTTTGGCCAGTGTATATAAGTTATCTTTTTCTCATTGATCATTGATTTTACGCCTGATTACACAGTTCTTGTTGACTGGTTCACCATAGTTTGAATAATTTATTAGAGTACGTTGTGGTGTAGTACTTTTTTGTGGTAGCCAGCAGAATTATGTAAGAGGTTAACTTTATCAGTCCTCGGAAAAGAACATCATCGGATGTGACGAACGTATGCTCCCTCTCTATCTCTCTTTATTTGCTGTTGCATATATTCCGCAACTGGGGTTCGGCTGATGTCATGTCAATATGTCCTTTGCTATGAGACTTTATTATGTTTTAAAAATGTTAATATGGAACAGCAAAATTGTAATCGCTTTTAATTTTATGATGATTTTGAAGAATTTAAGAAATAATCAATACAATATCAAGACATAAAATTGTCAACATGGCAGATATGAGGATGGCGTGTCTTCTGAAAAATCCGGAGGGAAGATCGAGAACAATGTTTTATTCCGTTATTTTATAAGACGTTGTAAAATATTACATTTTCTACGGTTTCTCGTCGGAGATTTTCAAGCTTTGCAAAATTCTTTAGTAAATGTTTAAAGAGAATCGTTAATGTTAAACAAAAATATTCTTGACTTTTTTTTTTGTTGCTATTTTAGGGCTTCATGTTTTTGTTGCTATTTTAGGGCTTCACGTTTTTGTTGCTATTTTAGGGCTTCACGTTTTTGTTTTTGCTTTGTTTTGATTGGTTGTTTGTTTGTTTTATGTTTTTTTTTTTTTTTTTTTTTTTGCATCAATGCAAATATGTCATCCGTGGATTTTTGAATCGCACCGTCGATTGTCTCCCCTATTTGGTTGGTTGTTCAATGCTATTTAACGTCAAAAGAGCAGATTTATTGTTATATTTATGAAAATAACAAGTTTACAGACAATACATTAAAAGATCGCACTAGTTTGAAGTTCTAGGGTAAGATATTTTGCCTGGCAACAGACTGTTTTCAATTATAGGTTGTTGCAAACTGTTTGAACTTGCAGCTAGCGTGGCATTCTCGTATACGAAACTGTTTCTGTACACGCGATACTCCCATCCTAAGGCGAATGGAGTATTCGACTCGTCTTCACTCAACATGTGGAGTTCTATTTCTAAAAGTTGAACCTCATATCGTAGAAACAATGTACTATTTCTTTACAATGGAGTTCGTTTAGGGTTTTTTTTATTATGCAAGATGATTAGATAAAATGAGAAAAAAATAAAATGTAATCGATCTTCTCGATTATGTCTAGCTTCCTTACATTTGTTGTTGCTTGAAAATCTATTGTTTTGTACATATAAACACCATAAAGACTACTCGAGTCAGCTCTGGATTTAGATTTGAGGTGTCGATATAAGATAGGATGTATAACCATAACTAATTCTAAGATAAATTTGTGATTCTATACAAGAATCAAAACATTTTATAATAGGAAATTTGTCCAAATCCTGGATTCGTGTCCCTTTAACAGACTGCCTCTTTGGACCATTCCATAATACAGTACATTTTTTGTGAATCGTTGTCACGCAAACGTTCAAGATGAAATATTAACTTCTGTCCATTAAAGGGTTCAACGGACTAGATAATTATGTGAAATTTTAAAAAGGTATGCTACTTGAAAGGAAAATGATGAATGGTCATAAAATAAAATCTGTATGGCATTTTTCAAATAATGTCTAAACATAAAAAGATCGTATGTTAAAGTAAAAGAATATAAAAAAAGTAATTTTTCAAGTCGAGTTCACCATTAATATAGTCCAATTTCCCATAACCACAGACAAGTACAGGGTTCAATGTAAAGTTCATCGTACGATAAAAATATGTTAGTTACTGGCATCTCAAGTGAGATCTTTTGTCGCGGAATAATGTTCACATTAACTGTTGAAACATATCTTTGGTGCCGCCCCTAGATTTTCCTATTCTTTGCGTCCTAAATTTTTTTTTTAATGATTGATAATCGAATTTCAGTTTTTCTGATTTATAATATAATTGTATTTAAGACATTTGACTAATCATAGTCAGATATGAAAAGAAAGTTTAAACAGTGATGGTCATCAATTCTACCAATATCAATAAAACGAACAATCACCTCTCACCTAAAGAAAGTTTAAACAGTGATGTTCATCAGTTCCACCAATATCAATAAAACGAACAATCACCTCTCATCTTAACTGAACTCACTGAACACAAAAAATACCATGACATATGACATTGGAAATCCAGGTCCTGGAATTCATTACTTAATGAAAATATAGATATTTAGCCTAGTGCGCAGGACGCGTTTCTGGAACAACCTTTATCGGTACGCTCAAAGTCGAACGATTGGAAAGTAAATAATTAAAAAAATCTTTGGGAACAGGAAAACCAAAGGACCTAAACATGATAGCCATAAATCGTCTGAGGGAGGAGAACTAAGGTCACCGATGTCTGAGGGAGGAGAACTAAGGTCACCGATGTCTGAGGAGAGGAACTAAGGTCACCGATGTCTGAGGGAGGAGAACTAAGGTCACCGATGTCTGAGGGAGGAGAACTAAGGTCACCGATGTCTGAGGGAGGAGAACCTTAGTTTTAATAATGATTACATTATTTAAGAATTGTAAATTTCACGTCAGTTCCGAAATACAGACTAATGTGCGGATGATATAGTCCACCAGCAGAAGTATCGGCCCAGTAATAGTAATGAATTATTGAATAGAGATCTAATTTAGTGCGCACAACGCGTTTCTGGAGTAATAAAACGTAGATATCTAATTTAGTGCGCACAACACGTTTCTGGAGTAATAAAACGTAGATATCTAATTTAGTGCGCACAACGCGTTTCTGGAGTAATAAAACGTAGATATCTAATCTAGTGCACACAACGCGTTTCTGGAGTAATAAAGCGTAGATATCTAATTTAGTGCGCACAACGCGTTTCTGGAGTAATAAAACGTAGATATCTAATTTAGTGCGCACAATGCGTTTCTGGAGTAATAAAACGTAGATATCTAATTTAGTGCGCACAACGCGTTTCTGGAATAACCTTTATCATGTACGCTCATAGTCAAAAGAGTGGAAAGCCAACTATTTTAAAAGTCTTTGGGATAATGTTAACCAAAGGGCCTAACCAGGACACTCACAAATGTCAAATGTGTAGCAGTTTGTCGTTCTATCGAAATTAAGGAAAGATTATCATGTGCCTATAACATATCGCCTGAGGACATTCTCATCGTAATTTCTATAATCTTAAATTCGTTTGCACCAGAAATCGAAAATTCGTAAACACGGTAATTTTCTCACATTATTTTCTATTGATTTGTTTATCTATTGTTAATCTTTTAACTTCCTACTTGAAAATATTTATTAAAAAAATCTTATCAAGTTTTTCATCAAATTAAACTGAATTTAATTCTTCAGATGACATTGTTTGGTAGATTGTATAGGTATACATGTACTTAAACCCATTGAAGAATCAAGATCGAACTTCTAGATTTTTTTTTTCTTTTCGTGGAAATGATTGATTTCAAGAAATTATGAAAGTATATTGTACTAAAATACCATAAAATTAAAACCGAATTGTTCGGGAAATGTTTTGATTGTCCTATATTTCTTATAATACGTGACATATCTACTGATAATAATGAAAGTCTGTAAGTCCTTGAACTTGGGAACATATAATATTTTACGATGAAGGATAGAGGGTTGGGTTTGGGCGTATTTTGCCATTATAAAAAATATGACAGGAACAATCCATACATGCTTTGTTTATCCTTAAAGTAATGGTCTCTACACCCAGCACATTGTATCAGTCAGTTCACTATATGATCGTTCGATGACCCTGTTTTTGTATTGCAGATGTCCGTTGTTTATGTTGTAGTGAGTTTTTAATAGTATGTTATTTAATTATGAATTGAAGTGACTTGCTTGACTGCTGAAATTCCAATTGTCAACAGGGAAGTGTATTAACAGATTTAACCCCGGCACACGTATGTGTGTTTATCTATAAACCAGACATAGATTTCAACGAACTTCTTTAGAAACATTTACTTTGTCTGATTTATGTAAGAAAAATGAAAACGTAGATATCTAACTTAGTGGGAAGGGTGAGTTTCTGGAATAACCTTCAAGGTTAGCTCAGCGACAGAAGATTGGGAAGTCTAATAATCTAAAAAAAAAAAAAAAAAAAAAAAAAAAAAAAAAAAAAATATGGGGGCAAGATAACTTAAGGTCCAAAAACAAGATAGCCATTATCAGCAAATATCTGAGGGATGAGGACCTTGGTCTTAATAATTACATTGCATAGAAACTGTAAACTGAAACACGCGTGTTTTACAGTGCAGCCAATCAAATATGGATTCCTGACATATTGAAGAACTGTACACCGTGTGTGTAGACCAAACATATAGACCCGTCTTGAGTGGTTATTTCTTCGAGACACACTTAATTACAAAAACACTTAACGTAGTAAATGTATTGCTCAAATTGGAGTAATGGTCCAGTGACATGTGCACTATATGAGCAAAAATGTTAAATATTGTTTGCCCAGGCCGTTCATGGCGAGGTGTGCTCGATACAACATTATGTGATAAAGTTTGTCAGTGACTTGCGACAGGTCGGTGGTTTTCTCCGAGTACTACGGTTTCCTCTACCAATAAAACTGACCGCCACCATTTATAACTGAAATATTGCTGAAAGTAGCGTTAAACACCATAAACCAAATCAGCCCTAACAAGTGTGGCTACTGTTAGACAGATAGAGGTTTGGGGTCTATGGTATTTAACGCCACTTTCAGATAGACCTCCTCACAATAAACTTGACATTAATTTACTATGTGAAGTCCAGGAGCTTGTAAAATCAGAAATAGTCTGTGAGATGTATGCGAGATGTGGAATATTAAAGGCAATTAAACATTAAATATCATATATATGTATGATACAATCAATTGTTGAGGAACAGAGCCAAAAAAAACCAGAAAAAACCCATAGCATTGATCATGTACAGCTACTGAACCTCAAACAATGCTGTATAAAGTTATATGGAGCATGTAAAATTAGAAACTGCCGATGACATTATTGATGCGAGATGTGGAATTTATTATACAATTAAATATTTAATATAGAGCCAAATGGGAAAAAATTCACTTGACACTTAGAAAGTCGGTGAATCTTGACATATTACACATATTGATATTTGATCAATTCATCTTACAAAATCAGCAGAGGTGGTCACGGTATCGCGTTGCATAGCATATAGTTTTATTTTCTATACCCAGATATTTAATAATAATACAAATTATCAATGAATATGCTGGAAATTGGACAAATTACACAATTTTACATAAAATAAACATTGAGCAAGTCTCATAGTTACATAGAAAGAACATAAAAATGAGTAAAAATCTACTGACAGAAAGGTGGTGGTTTATGGTTTATGATGCTTAACGCCACTTTCAACAATATTTCAGTTATATCGTGGCGGTCTCACATTATTTTCTATTGATTTGTTTATCTATTGTTAATCTTTTAAAGTCCTACTTGAAAACATTTATTAAAAAAAATCTTATCAAGTTTTTCATCAAATTAAACTGAATTTAATTCTTCAGATGACATTGTTTGGTAGATTGTATAGGTATACATGTACTTAAACCCATTGAAGAATCAAGATCGAATTTCTAGATATATCTTTTTTCTTTTCGTGGAAATGATTGATTTCAAGAAATTATGAAAGTATATTGTACTAAAATACCATAAAATTAAAACCGAATTGTTCGGGAAATGTTATGATTGTCCTATATTTCTTATAATACGTGACATATCTACTGATAATAATGAAAGTCTGTAAGTCCTTGAACTTGGGAACATATAATATTTTACGATGAAGGGTAGAGGGTTGGGTTTGGGCGTGTTTTGCCATTATAAAAAAATATGACAGGAACAATCCATACATGCTTTGTTTATCCTTAAAGTAATGGTCTCTACACCCAGCACATTGTATCAGTCAATTCACTATATGATCGTTCGATGACCCTGTTTTTGTATTGCAGATGTCCGTTGTTTATGTTGTAGTGAGTTTTTGTACTCTATATGAGAAAAAATGATAAATATTGCTTGCCCAAGCCGTTCATGGCGAGGTGTGCTCGATACAACATTATGTGATAAAGTTTGTCAGTGACTTGCGACAGGTCGGTGGTTTTCTCCGAGTACTACGGTTTCCTCTACCAATAAAACTGACCGCCACCATTTATAACTGAAATATTGCTGAAAGTAGCGTTAAACACCATAAACCAAATCAGCCCTAACAAGTGTGGCTACTGTTAGACAGATAGAGGTTTGGGGTCTATGGTGTTTAACGCCACTTTCAGATAGACCTCATCACAATAAACTTGACATTAATTTACTATGCGAAGTCCAGGAGCTTGTAAAATCAGAAATAGTCTGTGAGATGTATGCGAGATGTGGAATATTAAAGGCAATTAAACATTAAATATCATATATATGTATGATACAATCAATTGTTGAGGAACAGAGCCAAAAAAAACCAGAAAAAACCCATAGCATTGATCATGTACAGCTACTGAACCTCAAACAATGCTGTATAAAGTTATATGGAGCATGTAAAATTAGAAACTGCCGATGACATTATTGATGCGAGATGTGGAATTTAATATACAATTAAATATTTAATATAGTCAAATAGGAAAAAATTCACTTGACACTTAGAAAGTCGGTGAATCTTGACATATTACACATATTGATATTTGATCAATTCATCTTACAAAATCAGCAGGGGTGGTCACGAATATGCTGGAAATTGGACAAATTACACAATTTCACATAAAATAAACATTGAGCAAGTCTCATAGTTACATAGAAAGAACATAACAATGAGTAAAAATCTACTGACAGAAGGGTGGTTTATCGTGATTAAATTTTGATAAGCATATATCAGAAATTTGTAAAAAATCTGCTCGTCAACTTAATGTTTTGAAAAGAATTGGTAGATATTTAAATAAGCTGGGTCGACTAACTATTTACTATTCATTTATATTATCCAACTTCAATTATTGTCCTGTAACATGGCATTTTTGCAGTGAGAAAAATACTAAGAAAATGGAAAAAATTCAAGAAAGGGCACTCAGGTTTATTTATAATGACTATGTTTTAAATTATGAAGAATTACTGGAAAAATCAAAAATGCCATCACTTAAAGTTAGAAGATTAAGAAGTATAGCAATTGAAACGTTTAAAATTATACATAAAGAAAGCCCTATTTATTTACATGATTTAGTAAATATTAAAAAACATAATTATTCCTTTAGATACGAAAACACAGCTGATGTACCATCTGTAAAAACAACAAGGTATGGTCTGAAATCATTCCGTTATTTTTCAACCAAACTATGGAATGAGCTACCAAACCATATTAGATTAGAACAAAACTTAAATCAATTTTCAAAATTATTGAATACCTGGAATGGTGGCTCATGCCATTGTAGTGCTTGCGTGTAAACAGTTTGTCTTGTTATGCTTTGTGTACTTAGTGCTATATAGTTTTAATAGTTTTAATATTACCCTATCCTGATCTGCTATTATGCTCTTAGATTCAGTTCTGATTAATTTTATATGAAACTGTATTTATGTATGAATGAGTTTGCTTTTATGTATGTCTATGTATGCATGAGCGTAGGTGTTATGCTTTTAGATTCAGTTCTGATAAATTTTATATGTAACTATTTATGTATGCATGAGTTTGCTTTTATGTATGTCTATGTATATGTGAGCTTATGCTTTTATGCTTTTAGATTCAGTTCTGATAAATTTTATATGTAACTATTTATGTACAAGTATGCATGAGTTTGCTTTTATGTATGTCTATGTATACATGAGCTTATGCTTTTATGCTTTTAGATTCAGTTCTGATTAATTTTATATGTAACTGTGTTTTATGTATGCATAAGTTTGCTTTTATGTATGACTATGTATACATGAGCTTATGTTTTATACTAATGTCTATGCATGCATGTTTTTTTAGTTGTTTTGCTTTGTGATGTCATGTAATATGTGCTTGTAAAGTTATTTTATACTTGTATGTGCTTTTTATGTAATAGTCGATTCAAAAGCTCACTAGAGCTTATGTTATGTGTTATAGATATTTCGACTTTAAATAAAACTTATTTGATTTGATTTGTGGCGGTCAGTTTTATTGGTGGAGGAAGTTCCAGGAGAAAACCACTGACTACTGACAAAAAGTTGGTTTATGGTTTATGATGCTTAACGCCTCTTTCAACAATATTTCAGTTTTAGTGGTGGAGGAAACGAGAGGACCCGGAGAAAACCACCGACTACTGACAGAGAGTTGCGAGGTGCACACTTAGCTACAAGTAAGTGGGCTATCGTGGTCGCGATCCTATATTCGCTGGATTTATGTCCACATATACAATCAATGCATACCAGCAGTAAAGTTGTGAATTATCTTCCTACCGATCATTTGGTATGTGAACATCTGACATTTTGGGGTTTCTTTCCTCCTATTATTACGGTTCCCCACCAAGAAAACTTATTTCCACGATATAACTTATAAATTGTTGAAAGTGGGGAAAACGTCCATTACTCTACCCTAGTTTAGTTTAATAATATGTTATTGTACATAAACAATAGGATTGGACAGCAAGTTATACCAACTTATATGAAGTCCTCTCCTTACAAATTATACACATGAATTAATGACAGCAAAACAAAACACAGACAATAGACATTTGAAATTTTGACACTGGAAGAAAGTAAGAAGTACAAGTGAAAAAGTGAAAAAGTGAAAAATGGCTGACATTATCCCTAAAATCTTTTTGATTGATTTATAAAAGTTCGAACTTTTCCAAATATTTTGGAGTTGACGTCATAACTATACTTATCGTTCCCAAAGAGCAAAGTTTCAATATTGATATTGATATCGTCGCAATTACTCAGAAGTGTTCTTCTTTCGTTCAGGTATAAAGGACATTCTAGAAAATAATGTATAGCATCTTCAAAAGAAGCACCGCAATTACATTTAAAATTATTTATTATATGTATTTTTGACAGATCGGCATTGAGTGAGCTGCATTGGTGTCTATACCATAGCAAACATGTTACCACCAAATAGGGTGAACCTAGTACAAAGAGGTAGGTGAAAAACTATTTTAAACACAAACAAATTTGACGCTGTCGTCGCCGGAAGAGCAACACCTATACCACGCCTTCTCCAGACAACAGAATCTGCAATCGTATCTACTCGGCCATTCTCGCTACCCTGCAAATAACCTCGTACGTACATAGTAGAAATTCTTCTTAAATTGTTTGCCGGAAGTTAAGTTAAGTTAAGCCGCACAAAAATATAGTCCACGAAAATCCAATCTGGAAGACATACTAAGTAAAATCTAATCATGCAAAACTAATTAAAACTTTAATGAAATATAGAAAATTGCTTAAAATATAACTTTATCAAACTTTCATGTAACTGACATGTGAAAAGTAGTGCGATTTATACGCCTAATGCATACGAGGTTATTTGCAGGGTAGCGAGAATGGCCAAGTAGTTACGATTGCAGAATATGGCAACTTATTCACACTTGGTTAAATGTCACATGTAACTTCTACTTGTTGACGTGGGTCAGTAGAGTTAGTCGAAAGAACGATTATGAATTTAATGACCCATGTTACACGTAATTAATGTTATTTCAGTATACACGCACTCCTGGAATATAATTTCGGGTATTTACGTTCGGAAAGGACCAATCCCCAAAATTGGTTAACCTGGGCTGTACATGGTCCATTCATGTTTATATTTAAACGTCGTCAGTAAATGGTCAATTTGAAATGAAAACAACCACTTGCCATATCGTATTACTCGGGTGTAAGTACGTAAATAACAGAAAACAATAATAAATAATATACCATAGACACGCCATTGATATTAAATCCTCATTTCTATTGTACTTGTTTATCGTAACTTCTCCGAATATCACGAGAAAAAAAATCATTTCAAATTATTTATTTTGAGATTTAAATCTATTTTTAAAAAAGCTCAAAATTTTGAAATACATTGACGTTATTAAAAACCACAAAAGATTAATTTTCGGTGAAATCTTTATAATCTTAACGATATTAATAACTTTTGAGAATGGACATAATTTCACAGCATAAACAACAAACAATTGTTGATCAACATGTTTAAATACATATCTTTGTCCGATTATGGAATAACACCATGTTCGGTCAAACAGATTTTCTGGCAGTGTAAATAAAGCGAATAGTTAAATTGGTCATTAATATTATTAATAAACCAATATATAGAATATTTGTTGGCTTCTTTTAAACTTTATTAGAAGGATATACTAGTATATATAATATAGGAAACTGGAAGAAAGTTACAAGCAGTAATTCACAGAGCTGTAACCGTCGCTACAAGCAGTAATTCACAGAGCTGTAACCGTCGCTACAAGCAGTAATTCACAGAGCTGTAACCGTCGCTACAAGCAGTAATTCACAGAGCTGTAACCGTCGCTACAAGCAGTAATTCACAGAGCTGTAACCGTCGCTACAAGCAGTAATTCACAGAGCTGTAACCGTCGCTACAAGCAGTAATTCACAGAGCTGTAACCGTCGCTACAAGCAGTAATTCACAGAGCTGTAACCGTCGCTACAAGTAGTATTTCACATTTCACATTTGAAACTGAGACGAGACGAATTTTAAAAAAATCAGCGTCATGTATACTAAATATTTCGTGCATTTCTGTAAATATTGCAATTTTGACGTTATACATATGAATTTTTAGCTTGGTATCTAATTCATAGAATAGTCTGTATCTCTTCTGAAGTAATCGACTTAGTATAAATAATCCAACTTATATGCTGAAATGAAGCAATTGAGAAACTGTTCAATAGACAGTTTGTAATGATATTCTCCCACACGTCATATTTGTAAGAAGAGTTTGGAGATAACAAAGGGGTAATCAGAAATCGGAATCCGTATATCGAAGAAGGACAGACAACACAATGGCCAAAAGAAAAAGGGCAAAAGGACAAACAACGATCTACATAACATACACATAAAACCAAAGATCGAGTAACACGAACCCCAAACCGAGGGTGAACTCAGGTGCTCCGGAAGGGTAAGCAGTTAAACAGTCTTCTTATAATCAGATGATCAGTATGAATCACTACAGTGGAAAACCTTAAACGAAACTTGACACTTAACACAATAAAGTGAAAAATTCATTATCGTTTTGATATTTAACATATATATGAAGGTTTGTGTTTAAAATAGAAGGTGCATACATATAGAACGGCTTGTATTTGATAGTTGGAATTGAACGCCACTGTGAACAGCAGTGTACTTTGCATCCAGGATTTTGCAAAAAGATGTCAGCTGCCCCCTTGCAATGGGAAACGGACATTTCGTTCAGGATTTTTCGGAATTTCCAGTACATGTGCACAATTAAAATTGTATGTGCTCAATGCACCCTTCTTGTGTTATATAATGGGGTGGATTTTCAAATTAAAGGGGCATTTTCACAGTGTCATGTCATAGATGTCAAACAGGAACAATATTGCTTGGTACGCGAAACTCGGTACGTACACGGAGAACACCAACGATTGTCTGCAAGTCACTGATTAATTTTTATAACAATACAACAGGGAGTCCATCTCTACAGGAGGGCCGTGCGAGCTCAGTCTTGATAAGTACTGAATATAGGAAATTTAGCCACCATTCGATGACCGCCACATAGATCACTTTATTTAAATTGGTCTTAGAAGCGCGTTGACATCGCAGTTAAGAAGAGTTTGAAGATACCAAAGGGGTAATCAGAATCCAAAATAGGACAAAAAAACGATCTGCAAAACAATACACATAAACCTAAAGATCGAGTAACAAGAACCCCACTGAAAACCTGGGATGAACTCAGGTGCTCAGGAAGGGTAAACAGTTTCTGCTACACTGGTGGCACCCGTCGTGCTACTCTAGTTACAAACCCGGTGATAAGATATGGGTAGCAAAACGTACTGGACCACGAATATTGGGAACTGATGCCACATAGACATAATATTTAACAATCAGAAAATCATGTTTACAAATACAAAGTACTTGTTTGGTCAAGTAGACGGAATGACTGTCTGTTTTACATTGATAACGTTGAGTTCAGTGACAAGTATATCTGTAAGATATTTTAACCTGAAGATCAACGATTGTTTGTTTATTTACTCCTGTTCTAGGAGGCGATAAACTAGGATATATTTAACGTGATACGATGATGATTTAATAGTTAGATATTGTCTACAATTCAATGATTTTTAAAAAACAAATGTGTACATTTTGACCGCCAAAAACAGAAGTGTACATTTTATACTGCCAAAAACAAAAGTGTACATTTTATAATGCCAAAAACAAATGTGTTCATTTTATACTGCCAAAAACAAATGTGCTCATTTTATACTGCCAGAAAAACAGATGTGTTAATGTTGTACTACCAAAAACAAATGTGTACATTTTATACTGCCAAATACAAATGTGTACATTTTGTACTGCCAAAAACAAATGTGTAAATTGTGTACTGCAAAAAGCAAATGTTCATTTTTTTCGGCCAAAAACAAATGTGTACATGTTGTACTGCCTAAAACAAATGTGTTCATGTTATACTGCCAGAAAAACAAATGTGTACATTTTGTACTGCCAAAAACAAATGTGTTCATTTTGTTATGCCAAAAACAAATGTGTTCATTTTGTGTTGCCAAATACAAATGTGTTCATTTTGTACTGCCAAAAACAAATGTGTTCATTCTGTTCTGCCAAAAACAAATGTGTTCATTTTGTTCTACCAAAAACAAATGTGTTCATTTTGTTCTGCAAAAAACAATTGTGTTCATTTTGTACTGCCAAAAACAAATGTGTTCATTTTGTTCTGCCAAAAACAAATGTGTTCATTTTGTTCTGCCAAATACAAATGTGTTCATTTTGTACTGCCAAAAACAAATGTGTTCATTTTGTTCTGCCAAAAACAAATGTGTAAATTTTGTACTGCCAAAAACAAATGTGCTAATTTTGTTCTACCAAAAAGAAATGTGTACATTTTGTACTACCAAAAAGAAATGTGTTAATTTTGTACTGCCGAAAACAAAATGTGTTAATTTTGTACTGCCAAAAACAAAATGTGTTAATTTTGTGCTACCAATAAACAAATGTGTTAATTTTGTTTTACCAAAAACAAATGTGTTAATTTTGTACAACAAAAAACAAATGTGTACATTTTGGTCTGCCAAAAACAAATGTGTTATTTTTGTACTATCAAAAACGAATGCATGCATTTTGTACTGCCATAAAACACATGTATATTTTGCATTTCCCAAAATAAATGTATAATTGTTGTACTACGCAAAAATTTAATTAAAAGTTATATCGCTGTTCATGCATTTCTTGTATATAATTTTATGCATTTAAGTTGAACTGTTTACTTATAAACATTTTTTATAATACAAAGAATAGTTGACCACGTTTCTTGTAAAAATACTTCACAGGACCAAATAACCGAACTGACAATGTAAACACACCAAGAACACCAATAACAAATGTGTATAAACAATGAAAACAAAATCATTAACAAATCTGCGATATCAAACAGAAAGTAGCTATAGATACCAGCGTTGTGATCGTCAAGTAGACATATTTGTGTAAACATTGACATTCACACAGACACGATCGTCGGTCCCTTGTTATCAACAAAATTGCTTTGAGATAGATTATAGTACAAATTCGGTTATTAAATCCCCCCTATAAATTATCATGTGATTGTACGAGACTTCAAGAAGGGAAGATTTACAGCTAGTTTATCTAAATAACGTCCGAAATTTATTGTCGCGTATACTATCGTTGACGTAAAAAATGATTTCTGAAAACGTATATACAAATGTAATAACGTTTTTTACCTTGCATATTCATATTTTGATTATTGTGGCGTATTGTACATTGCATAAAAGGGGCCATCATGGTCGTGCTCGTATGGTAGTTGGATTTAAAACTACATATGCAATCAGTACCCAACACTACTAATGTTGTGAGTTCGAATCCCGCTCAGTCGTGGTGTACTAGATACAACATTATGTGATAATGTTTCTCAGGTCGGTGGTTTTCACCTGGTACTCCGGTTTCCTCCACCAATATAACTGCCCGCCACGATATAACTGAAATACTGTTAAAAGTGGCGTTATACACCATAACCCCTCCTGAATGAAAGATGTATTTGTTGAAAGGTTTCCGCAGTAATGCACCTGTGTGTAGGTTTTAATATGTATGTGAGAAGGTATCAAAGGAATTTTTCTTCCAACGGAAGTTTGTATTATATGTAGAAGTGAAAATAGATTTTAAGTGTGTAGATTCCCATAATATTGTCTGTACACGTTTGTTTCTATAACTACACCAATGACATGAAGCAAGTTTTCTACAATATTCTTGTAAATATGATAAAATACTATATGAAAAGACAATTGAAACGGTGATGGACAATAATTCCACCACTATCAACAAAAGGAACAATGACCTGTAACCTAAAACAAATCAGCGCAAAAACGACCGCGACATATGACGTTAAAAATCCAGATCCTGGCTTGGGATTGAAACAAAAATGTGGCGGGGCTAAACAGTATACAGGGATCCCATCCCGCGTCTTTTGATTATTTAATCTCCAACGGCAATATATATACCTCTTTCTACCAGAAAACATGCTTTACACAAATTTAAACTCAATGACATATGAATTTGCGTCGTCGTTACGAACATTAAACAAATGAAGATAAAATAAAGTGCACCTGTAAGATCAGTACAGGCCAATGTGATATCAGTTGTGTGTGTCATCAAAATATGGTGGAATTTATGAATAAATCCATAAAATCGTTCCGATAATGATGAGTTTTATTTCTTTTCAAGTTTATATATTTTTATCCTATTTGATTTGCAACAAAGATAGCGACACGAATCTCGTGTTACTTATTTTCTCATTAAAAAATAGGGGAAAGGTAAAACCGTTTATAACATTACAAATTGTTACGCAAGATTGAATCATTCCATTTATTGGTAGTTAAAACACTGGAAAGAAACAACAGTTTTAGAGGTTGTTTACTAGAAGTTGTTTACTAGAAATAATACTATTACACGCTCGTACATAACATTTTAAATGTTATTTATTTGTTTTATTGATTGTTATAGATTAAACAAAGTTGTTTATTTGTACAAGTAAAGTTTTTTGCTGGACACCCACGCCAGATGTATTTCCCGGTTATTTACAGACATGCATATAATGTCCTCGTGCAGCTGTGTTATTTGGCACGCTTCGGTGGTTTTGTGGTTATTAGCATGTTAGTCTCGAGTGTAGACAAACTTGGGTTCGCTCCTTGGTCGAATCTAACCAAACACTACATTAAATGCTATTTGCTTCTATTCAGCTAAACACGTACGCAACGAGTGAGAACGAGACTGGTTACCTCGGACTCAGAAAAATGTGAACCCATGGAGGGCTGTTTCAGTAAGATACCACTATACAAATGCACAAATTTAACGTAATGGCCTAGTACATAGTACACAACATCATCTCATGAAAGAGTGATATGTCAAATTGAAGCTCATGAGAATATGTCAAATTGAAGCTCATGAGAATATGTCAAATTGAAGCTTATGAGAATATGTCAAATTGAAGCTCATGAGAATATGTCAAATTGAAGCTTATGAGAATATGTCAAATTGAAGCTTATGAGAATATGTCAAATTGAAGCTTATGAGAATATGTCAAATTGAAGCTTATGATAATATGTCAAATTGAAGCTCAT
Source organism: Bathymodiolus brooksi (assembly GCA_963680875.1). Lineage (NCBI taxonomy): Eukaryota > Metazoa > Mollusca > Bivalvia > Mytilida > Modiolidae > Bathymodiolus > Bathymodiolus brooksi. The sequence goes on along the minus strand of OY804580.1, from coordinate 34,714,486 downwards.
GAGATTATGTCAAATTGAAGCTTATGAGAATATGTCAATTTGAAGCTTATGAGAATATGTCAAATTGAAGCTTATGAGAATATGTCAAATTGAAGCTCATGAGAATATGTCAAATTGAAGCTCATGAGAATATGTCAAATTGAAGCTCATGAGAATATGTCAAATTGAACCTCATGAGAATATGTCAAATTGAAGCTTATGAGAATATGTCAAATTGAAGCTTATGAGAATATGTCAAATTGAAGCTTATGATAATATGTCAAATTGAAGCTCATGAGAATATGTCAAATTGAAGCTCATGAGAATATGTCAAATTGAACCTCATGAGAATATGTCAAATTGAAGCTCATGAGAATATGTCAAATTGAAGCTCATGAGAATATGTCAAATTGAAGCTTATGAGAATATGTCAAATTGAAGCTCATGAGAATATGTCAAATTGAAGCTTATGAGAATATGTCAAATTGAAGCTCATGAGAATATGTCAAATTGAAGCTCATGAGAATATGTCAAATTGAAGCAACATACCAGCAGCACCTGCATATGGAGTATATATCTCTCAGTTGATACGATATTCCAGAGCTTGTGGTTCCTATCAGGACTTCCTTGATAGAGAGTTGCTGTTAACAGGAAATATACTGAACCAATGGTTCCTCTTGGTTAACATGAAGTCATCACTTCGAACGTTTTATGATCGCCACCATGACTTGGTTGACCGCTATGGAATATCTGCGTCACATATGACAACGGATATGTTCCACTTGTCGTAAATACTTCCCGGTCCTTTCCTCATTCATGACTTATTACCGTGTTTGCAAATAGATTAACACGACGGGTGCCACTAGTGGAGAAGGAACTGCTTACCCATCCGGAGCACATTAGTTCACCCCCGGTTTTAGAGGGGTTCGTGTTGCTCGATCTTTAGTTTTATGTGTATGTTTTGTTGATTGTTGTTTGTCCTTTTGCCCTTTTTCTTTTGACCATTGTGTCGTCTGTTCTTGTTCGATTTACGAATTCTGATTACCCTTTTGGTATCTTCAACTTTTCTTTAGAGAATATGTGAAATGTTAACATTAGAGAATATGTCATATTGAAACTTAATAGAGATATGTCATATTGAAATGTAAGGGAATATGTCAAATTGAAGATGAAGAGAGATATGTCAAATTGAATCTTAAAATAACATGTCAAATCGAAGCTTACGAGAATATGTTAAATTCTAACCTAAGTGAAAATGTCAAATTGCAAACCTAAGATAATATGCTATATTGAAGCTGAGGACATCTATGTCATATTGAAACCTAAGAATATATGTTATATTGAAGCTTAAGAGAATATGTCATATTGAAACATAAGAAATTCGTCCGAATATCATTAAACATAAAAGAATGATTGAAAACAGGTTATACTACGACAACAAAATCTATCACAACAACACGAACCATTCTAGTGATAAACTTCAAACAAGGCACCGAATCAGATAGAAGAAAAGGTCCTGGCCTGGGATAGGCACAACAATATAAAAACAAATTACGAGTTATGGGAATGACTGGTATTACAATCTAAACGTCAAATGATATTAATTGAAGCATGGCAATATTTGATAACTCGGGGGGTTAAGGTATTATGGTGTTTAACGCCACTTTAGCAATATTTCAGCTATACCGTCACCGTCAGTTTTATTGATGGAGGAAACCGAAGTACCCGGAGATAACCACCGACCTGTCACAAACTGTATCACATAATGCGGTATCGAACATGATTCGAACTCACAACTTTAGTGGTGATGGGCACTGATTGCACATGTAGTTGTAAATCCAACTACCATACGATCACGACCACAACTCGAAAACCAGAAGATAGCTTATTAAACTGAAAAACCAGAAGTCAACAAAGTGAGTGAGTTGTTGATTGTTGTTAAACGTCAAGTAAGATAAAGTTCAGGCATAGCATGGCGAGAGCAAGTAACTGTAAGATTGATCAAATGATGATGTGTGCTTTCTACAAGACCATAGCTATGCTGAATTGTATGTTTTATGATTAGCCCATTGAAAAATCAGCCCACAGTTAGACATTATGCTGCCCCCGAGTCTTTGTATTTAATCCTTTAATCAAATAACAATGCTATTTTTCAGGCTTTTGGTTTGACCTGACAGGAGATCAAATCAACATTTTATCACACTTGAGGGACAACACCCATCCCTTGCACCACAGAGGTGGTTGATTTTAATGAGAAGTAGTGGGAATATAAATATGAGTATACGTAACAACTTGAACACGAGTAGACATGACTACTTGAACATGACCAGACGTAGCAACTTGAATATGACAAGGAGTAACAACTTGAACATGACATGATGTAACAACTTGAACATGACATGATGTAACAACTTGAACATGACATGATGTAACAACTTGAACATGACATGATTTAACAACTTGAACATGACATGATGTAACAACTTGAACATGACATGATGTAACAACTTGAACATGGCCAGACGTAGCAACTTGAATATGACAAGAGGTAACAACTTGAACATGAGAAGACATGGCCTCTTGAACATGAGAAGACGTTATTACTTGAACATGACCAGACATACTAACTTAAATATGACATGATGTAACAACTTGAACATGACCAGACATACTAACTTGAATATGACAAGAGGCAACAACTTGAACATGAGAAGACATGACCAGTTCAACATGGCCATTTCGATAAGAAGATGTGACCACTAGAATAACAAAACGTGACCCATAGAACGCGAGAAGACGTAACCACTTGAACATGACAATACATAATCAATTGAGATGAGACCATTGAACATGAGAGAAGACGTGACCACTTCTACCTGACTAGACGTAATCACTTGAAGATGAGATCCCTTGAACATGAGACCATGTGAACATGAGACCTATTGAACATGAGACCATGTGAACATGAGACCACTTGAAGATGAGACCACTTGAACATGAGAGGACGTGATCACTTAAACATGAGAAGACGTAATCACTTGAACATGAGAAGACGTGACCACTTGAACATGTCACACATTCATAAATTACTGAAAACATGAACAGTCTTCAACGATGTACCGTATGACACAATAGATAGCTGCAGAATCGTAGCTCTGATGATCTTTCGTTTTGTGGCGTTAAAAATAACAAACCACACCTAAACCTACCAGTAATAACATCACAACAAAAACAATAAAAACAAACTGAGAATATGATGACATAACAAATTGAAAACAGAGATGATGTTTTAATAGTATAATATTTGACACTGCAATGGCGAGATTGTGTGACAAGCTGAAATAAAAGTGAGATTTAAATCTAAAAAGAAAAGGAATGTTTGGTTAAACACTAGATTTGAAATGATTAGACAAATTAAGGAGAATATAGAAATGTGCAATAGAATAACCGGTAAAAAGACACGGACATATTTCAAAATTGAAAATGATACATTATTACTACAGGTGTTTAGTAAAAAAAAAAATACAACACAAATTGTATCTTAAAACATAACACATCAGTGTGCTTTCAATTGTTTATTTCAAGCTTGATTAGCACTGGTATGCATACGCAATCCTGATTTCTCTTTGTGTCACTTTTTTTTAAAGGCGCAACTATTCATATACTATACTTGAATCTTAAATACTATTATACAATTTTTACAAGGATCGGTGTTGTTGATTTTAATCTGTCTTAAAAAATAATTTTGAAATTCCTGACCCACATATATGTAATATAAGAATTTTAATCTACTCTATATGCTCTGGTTCTTATATTCAAACAATTTGGACCGAAGACAACAATGCACGCTTTCTTTTCACGACTGTCGTAAAGTGTCAATGTCGTTAAACTTGTCTTAGAGACAAAACGATTATTCGGTTTGTAAATTAATTAACGTAGCGTAATAATTTACTTGTTTTGATTTATTTAATGTTTGTAGTTTTGTTTATAGGTTGTCAAAGTTTAAACTGTTTCAAATTTGTATTTCTAAAATTTTATGGTAACAAAATAAAACACGTGATAAAAAAAACCGTTTTGATATTTATTGAGATTTCAGTTATATAAGTTTTCCCATGTATTTTGAAAATAGTTGACACATATAGCAATAGTCTTTTTGATTCACCGGCAGCTCGTGATGGAACTGGCTACATTCCTAATTTCGAATGGGAGACCTTTTGGTCGATTTGTAGCTTGCTGTTGTTATACGGTTTTAATATTTCAGGTTTAGATTTAGGTTTATGGTGTTTAACGCCACTTTCAACAATATTTCAGCTATAACGTGACGGTCAGTTTATTGATGGATGAAGCCGGAGTACCCGTAAACACCACCGACCTGTCGTAAGTCACTGACAAACTTTATCACATATTGTTGTATCGAGTATACCTCGCCATGAACGGGGCTCGAACTCACAACTTTAGTGGTGATATGCACTGATTGCACAGATAGTTATATATCCAACTACCATACGATCACGACGCCCCTTTAATATTTTAGTCAAAAAGACATCATCAATAATATTCTACTCCCACTAATCACGGTATGTTTCCTTATTGAAATATATTAGCATAATGATAATTATAATGAAAATATTATGCATTAAGTAATCGATCACTAATCATCGACCTACAACTGACAAAATAAATTTATTGTGATGTGATTATAATTAAAATGTCAAAATTGTTTTTATCGTATCCTATGTCTATTCAAGGCGATGGATCAAAACAGAAATACGTTAACGAATGGAAGAATAAAAGTATACGCGCACCGACTAACTGTCAACAAGAGTGAACGACACTTGAGCCTGTGTCGCTCACTTGGTTATTCATTTGCCCACTGTTAAATTTCAAGCTAATTTGAAGATTCTGAAAAAAAACATTTGATAACAATCCAATGTGGAATATGTTAAACAATGTTCTGTGATTTTGACAATCTTGGGTTTTTATTCACATAACTTTTTTATATACATTGTAAAATGACCATCATATGATTACTCATATACCGTTTGGATTCAATATTAAGTTTGTTTGTTATTCTGAGAAAACTATTTTTATTTGCTATTAATTTTCCATTGTGCTCCTAGATAAAAAAAAAAGATTTGTCCTGTGGAAGCGGTCGTCTTGGATTTTGCAAAGAGCCAGTCTAATGATTATGAATTGACAGTTTGATTTAAAACAAGTTGTATAGATACCGAGAGAATAAAACCTACATTAAAAAATTGTCCTTCGATGGTGGACATCTTGGAATTCCGTTCGACAAAAAAAATGGAGAGAGAGAGAGAGAGAGACAGACAGACAGACAGACAGACAGACAGACAGACAGACAGACAGACAGACAGACAGACAGACAGACAGACAGACAGACAGACAGAGAGAGAGAGAGAGAGAGAGAGAGAGAGAGAGAGAGAGAGAGACATCTTGTTAATTTTTCAAAACAGGCCATGATAATAGTTCCGAGACCTGAAATTTGCAATTATCTACATAGATATCATGTTTATTCTGTTGTCAATAAAAATGTGTAACATTTTATGTTTGTACCTGTACAAATTATTACATTTAACGAATTTTTAACATCAATTACTTGCCATTACAAGCCATGCAGATCAATAAGTAGAGTTTGTTTATTTCTCTCAGATGGCTGCATTTATACATTAAAATGGTACCATAACGTTTTTTTCTCTCCTCTCTATGTGCTTGAATTACATCAATAATTAACCCGACTAACAAGTCAAAACAAATTGACAAAGCTTTCACCTGGGTTGTTTTTAAATATTTTTTACTCTAGCATCTATTACAGTTATGGAACCATTATCGCTGGTCAGCTTTGACACAAAAAGCCAATATTATGCATTCATGCATGTGTGATATTGAAAATATGTCATAATGGTTGACTTATCATTTATAGCGATCATAACGGACTAATGCTTAATCCATGCGATGTTAATGGTTGCATAGTGGCATAAGAAGAGTAGGGAGATAACAAAGGGGAAACCAGAATCCATCCGCAAACCGAAGAAGAACAGACAACACAATAGCCAGTAGAAAAAGGACAAAAGGACAAACAACCATCTACAAGACATACACATAAAACTAAAGATCGAGTAACACGAACCAACTAAAAACCGGTGGTGAACTCAGGTGCTCCGGAAGGGTAAGCAGTTCCTGCTCCACAAGTTACACCCGTCATGTTAATTTAGAACTTTACAAGCCCGGTGATAAATATATACCCCGCCGAACCTTTACATATAAATTCAAATAAAACAACTAAGTTTAATTGCTTTATTTTTACTGAATCGAAATGATAGGATTATATTTATATCAGAAGAGTCTTTTAATTTCATATTTTTGAGAGAGAAAAAATACTTTATCTAAATTTCGTATGTAAATATTTGGTACGGGATAACAAGGTCATAGCGGTTCGATCTATAACTTGGACGCCGAATATTTTCATCATCATGACAGGTGGTTGTTTCGATGTATAGTTGTTTGTTATCCAATAAACAATGGAAATGGTAAATCTTTACGTAGTCCCGTGTCTAAAAATAGCGCCAATTTTAATTCGGAAACTATCAAGAAAACATAAATCGAGTTGTTTACATATTGTCAATATTTGCACTGTCACCCATTTTGTTGCCTTTAACACTAATGACTATTTTTTTCCATCCATTGATTTTACGGAATTAATATTGATATAGTGTCTAATGCCTGTGATGTGAGATTGAAAACAATTCGTGGTGTTTCCTGCTTACAAGTTCCAATAAATGTACTTGATACATATCAGGTTATTAACAAATCAATTTATATACATATGTATATATAAACTCTCAACATCTGTATCTGAAACGGACTATTCATTGACCCTACTATTGTACTGTCCATGTTTATGTTGTCATTCACTGACCCTACTATTGTACTGTCCATGTTTATGTTGTCATTCATTGACCCTGCTATTGTACTGTCCATGTTTATGTTGTCATTCATTGACCCTGCTATTGTACTGTCCATGTTTATGTTATCATTCATTGACCCTACTATTGTATTGTCCATGTTTATGTTGTCATTCATTGACCCTACTATTGTACTGTCCATGTTTATGTTGTCATTCACTGACCCTACTATTGTACTGTCCATGTTTATGTTGTCATTCACTGACCCTACTATTGTACTGTCCATGTTTATGTTGTCATTCATTGACCCTGCTATTGTACTGTCCATGTTTATGTTGTCATTCATTGACCCTGCTATTGTACTGTCCATGTTTATGTTATCATTCATTGACCCTGCTATTGTACTGTCCATGTTTATGTTGTCATTCACTGACCCTACTATTGTACTGTCCATGTTTATGTTGTCATTCATTGACCCTGCTATTGTACTGTCCATGTTTATGTTGTCATTCATTGACCCTGCTATTGTACTGTCCATGTTTATGTTGTCATTCATTGACCCTGCTATTGTACTGTCCATGTTTATGTTGTCATTCATTGACCCTGCTATTGTACTGTCCATGTTTATGTTGTCATTCATTGACCCTGCTATTGTACTGTCCATGTTTATGTTGTCATTCATTGACCCTGCTATTGTACTGTCCATGTTTATGTTGTCATTCATTGACCCTGCTATTGTACTGTCCATGTTTATGTTGTCATTCATTGACCCTGCTATTGTACTGTCCATGTTTATGTTGTCATTCATTGACCCTGCTATTGTACTGTCCATGTTTATGTTGTCATTCATTGACCCTGCTATTGTACTGTCCATGTTTATGTTGTCATTCATTGACCCTGCTATTGTACTGTCCATGTTTATGTTGTCATTCATTGACCCTGCTATTGTACTGTCCATGTTTATGTTGTCATTCATTGGCCTTGCTATTGTACTGTCCATGTTTATGTTGTCATTCATTGACCCTGCTATTGTACTGTCCATGTTTATGTTGTCATTCATTGACCCTGCTATTGTACTGTCCATGTCTATGTTATCATTCATTAACCCTGCTATTGTACTGTCCATGTCTATGTTGTCATTCATTGACCCTGCTATTGTACTGTCCATGTCTATGTTGTCATTTATTGACCCTGCTATTGTACTGTCCATGTTTATGTTGTCATTCATTGGCCTTGCTATTGTACTGTCCATGTTTATGTTGTCATTCATTGGCCTTGCTATTGTACTGTCCATGTCTATGTTGTCATTTATTGACCCTGCTATTGTACTGTCCATGTTTATGTTATCATTCATTAACCCTGCTATTGTACTGTCCATGTCTATGTTGTCATTCATTGGCCTTGCTATTGTACTGTCCATGTCTATGTTGTCATTTATTGACCCTGCTATTGTACTGTCCATGTTTATGTTATCATTCATTAACCCTGCTATTGTACTGTCCATGTCTATGTTGTCATTCATTGGCCTTGCTATTGTACTGTCCATGTCTATGTTGTCATTTATTGACCCTGCTATTGTACTGTCCATGTTTATGTTATCATTCATTAACCCTGCTATTGTACTGTCCATGTCTATGTTGTCATTCATTGGCCTTGCTATTGTACTGTCCATGTTTATGCTGTCATTCATTGACCCTACTATTGTACTGTTCATGTTTATGCTGTCATTCATTGACCCTGCTATTGTACTGTCCATGTCTATGTTGTCATTCATTGGCCTTGCTATTGTACTGTCCATGTCTATGTTGTCATTTATTGACCCTACTATTGTACTGTCCATGTTTATGTTATCATTCATTGACCCTACTATTGTACTGTCCATGTTTATGTTGTCATTCATTGACCATGCTATTGTACTCTCCATGTTTATGTTGTCATTCATTGACCCTGCTATTGTACTGTCCATGTTTATGTTATCATTCATTAACCCTGCTATTGTACTGTCCATGTTTATGTTGTCATTCATTGACCCTGCAATTGTACTCTCCATGTTTATGTTGTCATTCATTGACCCTGCTATTGTACTGTCCATGTTTATGTTATCATTCATTAACCCTGCTATTGTACTGTCCATGTTTATGTTGTCATTCATTGACCCTGCTATTGTACTGTCCATGTTTATGTTGTCATTCACCGACCCTGCTATTGTACTGTCCATGTTTATGTTGTCATTCATTAACCCTGCTATTGTACTGTCCATGTTTATGTTGTCATTCATTGACCCTGCTATTGTACTGTCCATGTTTATGTTGTCATTCACCGACCCTGCTATTGTACTGTCCATGTTTATGTTGTCATTCATTAACCCTGCTATTGTACTGTCCATGTTTATGTTGTCATTCATTGACCCTGCTATTGTACTGTCCATGTTTATGTTGTCATTCATTAACCCTGCTATTGTACTGTCCATGTTTATGTTGTCATTCATTGACTCTGCTATTGTACTGTCCATGTTTATGTTATCATTCACTAGCCCTGCTATTGTACTGTCCATGTTTATGTTGTCATTTACTGACCCTGCTATTGTACTGTCCATGTTTATGTTGTCATTTACTGACCCTACTATTGTACTGTTCATGTTTATGCTGTCATTCATTGACCCTACTATTGTACTGTTCATGTTTATGCTGTCATTCATTGACCCTGCTATTGTACTGTCCATGTTTATGTTGTCATTCATTGACCCTACTATTGTACTGTCCATGTTTATGTTGTCATTCATTGACCCTACTATTGTACTGTCCATGTTTATGTTGTCATTCATTGACTCTGCAATTGTACTGTCCATGTTTACATTGTCATTCACTGACCCTGCTATTGTACTGTCCATGTTTATGTTGTCATTTACTGACCCTGCTATTGTACTGTCCATGTTTATGTTGTCATTTACTGACCCTACTATTGTACTGTTCATGTTTATGCTGTCATTCATTGACCCTACTATTGTACTGTTCATGTTTATGCTGTCATTCATTGACCCTGCTATTGTACTGTCCATGTTTATGTTGTCATTCATTGACCCTACTATTGTACTGTCCATGTTTATGCTGTCATTCATTGACCCTACTATTGTACTGTTCATGTTTATGCTGTCATTCATTGACCCTGCTATTGTACTGTCCATGTTTATGTTGTCATTCATTGACCCTGCTATTGTACTGTCCATGTTTATGTTGTCATTCATTGACCCTGCTATTGTACTGTCCATGTTTATGTTGTCATTCATTGGCCTTGCTATTGTACTGTCCATGTTTATGTTGTCATTCATTGACCCTGCTATTGTACTGTCCATGTTTATGTTGTCATTCATTGACCCTGCTATTGTACTGTCCATGTCTATGTTATCATTCATTAACCCTGCTATTGTACTGTCCATGTCTATGTTGTCATTCATTGACCCTGCTATTGTACTGTCCATGTCTATGTTGTCATTTATTGACCCTGCTATTGTACTGTCCATGTTTATGTTGTCATTCATTGGCCTTGCTATTGTACTGTCCATGTTTATGTTGTCATTCATTGGCCTTGCTATTGTACTGTCCATGTCTATGTTGTCATTTATTGACCCTGCTATTGTACTGTCCATGTTTATGTTATCATTCATTAACCCTGCTATTGTACTGTCCATGTCTATGTTGTCATTCATTGGCCTTGCTATTGTACTGTCCATGTCTATGTTGTCATTTATTGACCCTGCTATTGTACTGTCCATGTTTATGTTATCATTCATTAACCCTGCTATTGTACTGTCCATGTCTATGTTGTCATTCATTGGCCTTGCTATTGTACTGTCCATGTCTATGTTGTCATTTATTGACCCTGCTATTGTACTGTCCATGTTTATGTTATCATTCATTAACCCTGCTATTGTACTGTCCATGTCTATGTTGTCATTCATTGGCCTTGCTATTGTACTGTCCATGTTTATGCTGTCATTCATTGACCCTACTATTGTACTGTTCATGTTTATGCTGTCATTCATTGACCCTGCTATTGTACTGTCCATGTCTATGTTGTCATTCATTGGCCTTGCTATTGTACTGTCCATGTCTATGTTGTCATTTATTGACCCTACTATTGTACTGTCCATGTTTATGTTATCATTCATTGACCCTACTATTGTACTGTCCATGTTTATGTTGTCATTCATTGACCATGCTATTGTACTCTCCATGTTTATGTTGTCATTCATTGACCCTGCTATTGTACTGTCCATGTTTATGTTATCATTCATTAACCCTGCTATTGTACTGTCCATGTTTATGTTGTCATTCATTGACCCTGCAATTGTACTCTCCATGTTTATGTTGTCATTCATTGACCCTGCTATTGTACTGTCCATGTTTATGTTATCATTCATTAACCCTGCTATTGTACTGTCCATGTTTATGTTGTCATTCATTGACCCTGCTATTGTACTGTCCATGTTTATGTTGTCATTCACCGACCCTGCTATTGTACTGTCCATGTTTATGTTGTCATTCATTAACCCTGCTATTGTACTGTCCATGTTTATGTTGTCATTCATTGACCCTGCTATTGTACTGTCCATGTTTATGTTGTCATTCACCGACCCTGCTATTGTACTGTCCATGTTTATGTTGTCATTCATTAACCCTGCTATTGTACTGTCCATGTTTATGTTGTCATTCATTGACCCTGCTATTGTACTGTCCATGTTTATGTTGTCATTCATTAACCCTGCTATTGTACTGTCCATGTTTATGTTGTCATTCATTGACTCTGCTATTGTACTGTCCATGTTTATGTTATCATTCACTAGCCCTGCTATTGTACTGTCCATGTTTATGTTGTCATTTACTGACCCTGCTATTGTACTGTCCATGTTTATGTTGTCATTTACTGACCCTACTATTGTACTGTTCATGTTTATGCTGTCATTCATTGACCCTACTATTGTACTGTTCATGTTTATGCTGTCATTCATTGACCCTGCTATTGTACTGTCCATGTTTATGTTGTCATTCATTGACCCTACTATTGTACTGTCCATGTTTATGTTGTCATTCATTGACCCTACTATTGTACTGTCCATGTTTATGTTGTCATTCATTGACTCTGCAATTGTACTGTCCATGTTTACATTGTCATTCACTGACCCTGCTATTGTACTGTCCATGTTTATGTTGTCATTTACTGACCCTGCTATTGTACTGTCCATGTTTATGTTGTCATTTACTGACCCTACTATTGTACTGTTCATGTTTATGCTGTCATTCATTGACCCTACTATTGTACTGTTCATGTTTATGCTGTCATTCATTGACCCTGCTATTGTACTGTCCATGTTTATGTTGTCATTCATTGACCCTACTATTGTACTGTCCATGTTTATGTTGTCATTCATTGACCCTACTATTGTACTGTCCATGTTTATGTTGTCATTCATTGACTCTGCTATTGTACTGTCCATGTCTATGTTGTCATTCATTGGCCTTGCTATTGTACTGTCCATGTTTATGTTGTCATTCATTGACCCTACTATTGTACTGTCCATGTTTATGTTGTCATTCATTGACTCTGCTATTGTACTGTCCATGTTTATGTTGTCATTCATTGACCCTGCTATTGTACTGTCCATGTTTATGTTGTCATTCATTGACCCTGCTATTGTACTGTCCATGTTTATGTTGTCATTCATTGACCCTGCTATTGTACTGTCTGTTTTTATGTTGTCATTCATTGACCCTACTATTGTACTGTCCATGTTTATGCTGCCATTCATTGACCCTGTTATTGTACTGTCCATGTGTATGTGGTCATTCATTGACCCTGCTATTGTATTGTTCATGTTTATGTTGTCTTTCATTGACCCTGCTATTGTACTCTCCATGTTTATGTTGTCATTCATTGGCCTTGCTATTGTACTGTCCATGTTTATGTTGTCATTCATTGACCCTGCTATTGCACTGTCCATGTTTATGTTGTCATTCATTGACCCTACTATTGTACTGTCCATGTTTATGCTGCCATTCACTGACCCTGTTATTGTACTGTCCATGTGTATGTGGTCATTCATTGACCCTGCTATTGCATTGTTCATGTTTATGTTGTCTTTCATTGACCCTGCTATTGTACTCTCCATGTTTATGTTGTCATTCATTGGCCTTGCTATTGTACTGTCCATGTTTATGTTGTCATTCATTGACCCATTCATTGACCCTGCTATTGTACTGTCCATGTTTATGTTGTCATTCATTGACACTGCTATTGTACTCTCCATGTTTATGTTGTCATTCATTGACCATGCTATTGTACTGTCCATGTTTATGCTGTCATTCATTGACCATGCTATTGTACTGTCCATGTTTATGTTGTCATTCATTGACCCTACTATTGTACTGTCCATGTTACAATGTATGTTGTCATTCATTGACCCTGCTATTGTACTGTCCATGTTTATGTTATCATTCATTGACCCTACTATTGTACTGTCCATGTTTATGTTGTCATTCATTGACCCTACTATTGTACTGTCCATGTTTATGTTGTCATTCATTGACCCTACTATTGTACTGTCCATGTTTATGTTGTCTTTCATTGACCCTACTATTGTACTGTCCATGTTTATGTTGTCATTCATTGACTCTACTATTGTACTGTCCATGTTTATGTTGTCATTCATTGACCCTACTATTGTACTGTCCATGTTTATGTTGTCATTCATTGACCCTTCTATTGTACTGTCCATGTTTATGTTGTCATTCATTGACCCTACTATTGTACTGTCCATGTTTATGTTGTCATTCATTGACCCTAATATTGTACTGTCCATGTTTATGTTGTCATTCATTGACCCTAATATTGTACTGTCCATTTTTTAAGCTGTCATTCATTGACCCTACTATTGTACTGTTCATGTTTATGTTGTCATTCATTGACCCTGCTATTGTACTCTCCATGTTTATGTTGTCATTCATTGACCCTACTATTGTACTGTCCATGTTTATGCTGTCATTCATTGCCCCTACTATTGTACTGTTCATGTTTATGCTGTCATTCATTGCCCCTACTATTGTACTGTTCATGTTTATGCTGTCATTCATTGACCCTGCTATTGTACTGTCCATGTTTATGTTGTCATTCATTAACCCTGCTATTGTACTGTCCATGTTTATGTTGTCATTTACTGACCCTGCTATTGTACTCTCCATGTTTATGTTGTCATTTACTGACCCTACTATTGTACTGTCCATGTTTATGTTGTCATTTACTGACCCTGCTATTGTACTGTCCATGTTTATGTTGTCATTTACTGACCCTACTATTGTACTGTTCATGTTTATGTTGTCATTTACTTACCCTGCTATTGTACTGTCCATGTTTATGTTATCATTCACTAGCCCTGCTATTGTGCTGTCCATGTCTATGTTGTCATTCATTGGCCTTGCTATTGTACTGTCCATGTTTATGTTATCATTCATTAACCCTGCTATTGTACTGTCCATGTTTATGTTGTCATTTACTGACCCTACTATTGTACTGTCCATGTTTATGTTGTCATTCATTGACTCTGCTATTGTACTGTCCATGTTTATGTTATCATTCACTAGCCCTGCTATTGTACTGTCCATGTTTATGTTGTCATTTACTGACCCTACTATTGTACTGTTCATGTTTATGCTGTCATTCATTGACCCTACTATTGTACTGTTCATGTTTATGCTGTCATTCATTGACCCTGCTATTGTACTGTCCATGTTTATGTTGTCATTCATTGACCCTACTATTGTACTGTCCATGTTTATGTTGTCATTCATTGACCCTACTATTGTACTGTCCATGTTTATGTTGTCATTCATTGACTCTGCTATTGTACTGTCCATGTCTATGTTGTCATTCATTGGCCTTGCTATTGTACTGTCCATGTTTATGTTATCATTCATTAACCCTACTATTGTACTGTCCATGTTTATGTTGTCATTCATTGACTCTGCTATTGTACTGTCCATGTTTATGTTATCATTCACTAGCCCTGCTATTGTACTGTCCATGTTTATGTTGTCATTTACTGACCCTACTATTGTACTGTTCATGTTTATGCTGTCATTCATTGACCCTACTATTGTACTGTTCATGTTTATGCTGTCATTCATTGACCCTGCTATTGTACTGTCCATGTTTATGTTGTCATTCATTGACCCTACTATTGTACTGTCCATGTTTATGTTGTCATTCATTGACCCTACTATTGTACTGTCCATGTTTATGTTGTCATTCATTGACTCTGCTATTGTACTGTCCATGTCTATGTTGTCATTCATTGGCCTTGCTATTGTACTGTCCATGTTTATGTTGTCATTCATTGACCCTACTATTGTACTGTCCATGTTTATGTTGTCATTCATTGACCCTGCTATTGTACTGTCTGTTTTTATGTTGTCATTCATTGTCCCTACTATTGTACTGTCCATGTCTATGTTGTCATTCATTGGCCTTGCTATTGTACTGTCCATGTTTATGTTGTCATTCATTGACCCTGCTATTGTACTGTCCATGTTTATGTTGTCATTCATTGACCCTACTATTGTACTGTCCATGTTTATGCTGCCATTCATTGACCCTGTTATTGTACTGTCCATGTGTATATGGTCATTCATTGACCCTGCTATTGTATTGTTCATGTTTATGTTGTCTTTCATTGACCCTGCTATTGTACTCTCCATGTTTATGTTGTCATTCATTGGCCTTGCTATTGTACTGTCCATGTTTATGTTGTCATTCATTGACCCTGCTATTGCACTGTCCATGTTTATGTTGTCATTCATTGACCCTACTATTGTACTGTCCATGTTTATGCTGCCATTCATTGACCCTGTTATTGTACTGTCCATGTGTATGTGGTCATTCATTGACCCTGCTATTGTATTGTTCATGTTTATGTTGTCTTTCATTGACCCTGCTATTGTACTCTCCATGTTTATGTTGTCATTCATTGGCCTTACTATTGTACTGTCCATGTTTATGTTGTCATTCATTGACCCATTCATTGACCCTGCTATTGTACTGTCCATGTTTATGTTGTCATTCATTGACCCTGCTATTGTACTCTCCATGTTTATGTTGTCATTCATTGACCATGCTATTGTACTGTCCATGTTTATGTTGTCATTCATTGACCATGCTATTGTACTGTCCATGTTTATGTTGTCATTCATTGACCCTACTATTGTACTGTCCATGTTACAATGTATGTTGTCATTCATTGACCCTGCTATTGTACTGTCCATGTTTATGTTATCATTCATTGACTCTACTATTGTACTGTCCATGTTTATGTTGTCATTCATTGACCCTACTATTGTACTGTCCATGTTTATGTTGTCATTCATTGACCCTACTATTGTACTGTCCATGTTTATGTTGTCTTTCATTGACCCTACTATTGTACTGTCCATGTTTATGTTGTCATTCATTGACCCTAATATTGTACTGTCCATGTTTATGTTGTCATTCATTGACCCTAATATTGTACTGTCCATTTTTTAAGCTGTCATTCATTGACCCTTCTATTGTACTGTTCATGTTTATGTTGTCATTCATTGACCCTGCTATTGTACTGTCCATGTTTATGTTGTCATTCATTGACCCTACTATTGTACTGTCCATGTTTATGCTGTCATTCATTGCCCCTACTATTGTACTGTTCATGTTTATGCTGTCATTCATTGCCCCTACTATTGTACTGTTCATGTTTATGCTGTCATTCATTGACCCTACTATTGTACTGTTCATGTTTATGCTGTCATTCATTGACCCTGCTATTGTACTGTCCATGTTTATGTTGTCATTCATTGACCCTACTATTGTACTGTCCATGTTTATGTTGTCATTCATTGACCCTACTATTGTACTGTCCATGTTTATGTTGTCATTCATTTACCTTGCTCTTGTACTCTCCATGTTTATGTTGTCATTGATCAATTGTGATATTATATAGTATTTTTGAGTAGAAGCGAATCTGTGCATGTTTTTTCTTTGGTTTGTTTTTAAATGTATTGCCGTTTGGAGGCCTCATTAACTGGCTTAACTCCCGTCATATGTTTGTGCATGTCCAAAGCCATGACCTGGAATTCCAACGTCATATATCATGGTTACCTTTTCGTTTTAATTTAGTTGAGGTTGGTCATGATTGGCTATATGGTAAAATGATTGATTGATTGATTGATTGATTGATTGTTGCTTAACGGCAAGTGAGCAGCATTTCAGCTATATACAAGACGAATAGGTAAAAAGAGTCAGTGTGTGAGTGATTGTTGTTTAACGCCAAATGAGCAATCATTCAGCTATATAATGACAAGAACACGTTACATTCGATGAGATGATGAAGATAACAGTTTTGTAGTAGACCAACACGCTGGGTTGGATTTTTATAATGCTAGCTCTCATTGCAACAACAGATCCCTGGTAGACATTCCGTTTCACTCGGACACATTATTCTCATTCCAAGCCACCTAGTCTTTGTCATTTCTCCTTAATGCTGCATGCTTAGCGGAGAAACAACAATTACCAATTTCATAGTGTTTGGTTTTTACCCCATCGGGGCTCGAACCCATGATCTACCATACTCGAGGCAAGCACGATAACCATTACAACACTGATGTGGTTGAAGAGGGCAGGCATAAACACTTGAAAAAAATAAAACCATTAGATCACAGGTCCATTTTCCAATAAGCTCAACAAATATGTCATTTCAGAATGATACACTGGCAAATCAGGATAAAAGGTGCCTATGAAATACGGGAGCGAAGTTGTTCATCTTTGTTTGGTCCGTTCATCCACAGAAGTAAATATTGCTGGTCAGCTGCATGTTAGGGATCATTACACATTCATTTTAGGGTATGAGTTATGCTCATTATTGAACAACAGAATCGTGAATGTGAAAAGTAGAACAGCAATACAAGTGCTGTTCCTTTGCTTTAGTTTATGTCTGTTTAAAAATGGATAGTATCTCATGTTCATTGACATCCATATCCTTTTGTACTAATCAGAATCTCTCTGTAGTGTGACCTAGGAATGGTATGCTGTATTGCTTATTGACAGCTAAGATTTAAATAAAGAAAAAAGTATATGTTGTAAATAATAATATTTAATACAAAAACAATAACAACAGTTCTCAAAACATCGATACCTGTAAAAATACAAAAAATGCATTTCTACAACTCGATACTCCTTCTGCATGTACGATTATCGCCCATTCCGGCATCGATATATCGGTACCTCTACCCTTACTGTTTGTATAATTATAAATACAATTAACAATTCTCATAATTAATGCATATGTTTATCTTGGTGGCAATGAAGGGACTAACAGTTTAGAAAATTAGAACTTATATACACATGTAGCGAAATTATGAACGAAACGAACGTAACAGAAAATAAACTTAACGAAACGAACTGAACTGAAAAAGGAAAAGAAAAAAACAGTAACTTAACATAACATGGAAATTGTACAATTTATGTACATGGTCTTAATGAACTTGTGCATTGTTTATTCTAATTTGTTGAGGTAGATATAATATATGAAGTTAGTAGTGAATCAATGACAACTTACTTGCAGTCATTTGTTTGATTAGGGTGGTATTAAGTTAACATAACAATGCAGAAATCTACCATAGATCGTGTTTTCTGTTACAATACAAATAACATGTAACATATCCCTCGTGGGATTTGTCAACTATACAGGACATTTAATTTCCGTTACGACAATTAGTGTAACATCCGTTATCGAAAAAAAAATCTATAATTAGAACTAATTTTTGATGATGTTGAGAATGTTAATTTTTAATAGGCAAGATTTCGCTTTTTAATGTGTCCTTTGCAATGTAACAGAGTTTAATTGTAATTAAAAATGTGTTCCAATTCCTGGTGTAATTAAATATATCTTGAATAATTCCTTTAAGCTTTCTTTGAATTTTCAAATTATGAAACATACATATGCTTTCTCATTATTGAAAATAGACAATGGAGTAATACGTTTTAAAATGTCTAAAGAAATCACAAACTGAATACAGTTTATGTTTCATTACAGACAGGTCATTAATTTTTAACAATCAAACAATTAAAAAGCAGAACATTCATTAAGCTACTTAACAAGGTTGTTACCATGTTTAGGTGTGATTGCTATCTTTTGAGTTTCTTCAAGGTGTAACAACTTTCTTAAAGATATAACAAATATTTTGGGAAGTTTCCAAAAAATATCATATTCTAGACACATAAATGTTCTATAACTTTAAACAAAGGCAATTTTTTATCTTTTTTTTTATTTTTAAAACATAAAATCTATCATTTTAAACAAATAATATGTGTTACACGAAACGCTTTATCTGATTTTTCTGATATACGAATCGTAAGATATTTAAAAATTGTAAATACAGTTTGACTAAAACTTGATGGTTGGTAGGTTTTCAATAGGATTGTCAAACACCTGTTTCCAAAAAGGCTAATTTTCAATTAATTGAAAGTGGGTATTACCAAATTCCTTGATGATTAAGAAGGAATTCGACAAAAAAAAAGTTTTCATATTATTTTTGTTTTTTTATTTCATTTTATAAATAAAAGTTGTGTAATATTTCACCATGTGTTACGAAATATTTTGTAAGCTTCGCTCTATTGGACCATATTTTTTTTCTTCTAAAACTCACAATTTATGTAAATAACCAAAAATCTACAATCTGATTTTCATTTTGGTATTTTGTGGTCAAAATACATTGTAAAAACGCATAAATACTATTACAATATAACCAGGCAGTATCAATAGGTTTAAAAAATTAAACCTTATTATTATCTGGTTAACATAACTATTTAACACTCCGCTTTTCTGAATGAATACAAATTAAAAATGTTTAAAACTTATTATGCAACAGATTGAGAGTGGGCTATATTAGAACAAGTTTTTTGTACTATTTTTATTTTTTTCAACTGGACAAACCCCTTGTTATTTTCACCATACGGCGTTAGTGTACTATTAATCATAGATTCGAAACAAAACTTGTACTATTTTTTGTAACTCCAGAAACCCTTTGTCATTTTCATCATACCGGAATTAATGTTTTATCAATTCTGGACACTAATTATTTGGTTCAAAACTGGACATAGATTTTCATGTATAAATAATTAATATAAGACACTATTTGATAATATATGTAAAAACAACCAATTAATTTAAAATTTAGTAAATATCACTGGCCCACCCTTCTTTGACAATCGACACTGTAAATTTCAAATTACAAAAAAAAAAAATGAATTCTATCATTACATGAATTGCACCAACCGAATTTCCTTATTTCGAAGGAAAGCACTTTTCAAAGTTTGTGAAATATTACAATGCTGTTTGAAGTGTACATTTATAGCATAATAAAAAATTATGATGTTTACGTACAGATATATAGTATATAAATAATAAATACACGTTTGATATTCGTAGTACTATAAAACAATTTTGTCATTGTAACCCTCATGAATATTCATACATATTTGTTATTGTTATGGTTACTAGTTCTTGTATAATTATTACAAACATGTTCTGGGTTTTTGAATGTCTAATTGTGCAACATTACCGGTACCATCGTACTTTTTTTGATTTTCTGCTCTCCTTGGACCGGAAGGCTTCCGAAAGTCGTATACTTCCGATCAGTTTTTTTTTGTTCAAACATGAACGAAGTTCTTACTGTAAATATTTCCGTTAAATATTGATATAAAACTAATGATATTTACATTCATTTGTAATTGTTCATAGAATGTACACGTCTAACGTTGACTTGTGATCGTGGAGCATAAACACTGCTGTTCGTTTCTGTCACTGATTGGAATCGCTTCTTATTTACAACAGCGTAGATTTGTTCATTTTGTAATATATGCGCAGGCATTGATTTTTCAAGATTGTCACTATACGCATTGCGTGTGTAACGTTGATCGGGCATAGACGCATTTAAGTTCGAATTTCTCCAGTTCAGACCACTATTGCGCATTTGCACAAATGTGTCGTCATCATAATCTGGGGGGAGGTCTTCGATTCTTTCTGTAACCCGTTCTCCCCTGTAAATTACACCGCTTCCATCGTTCGAGGAAGAACCACCCAAGCTTCGATAACTATGACTACTGTGGTTCGAGTGGAACGATTGTTGTCGACTCGGTATCCGACGATCTTGTCCACTTCTTGGGGTTCCTGGAAGTCGTGCGGATTGTGGTGGATAAATGTCTCTCGCACTATCGCGGGAACTTAAAGGTGGTGAAGAATTAGGGCTGTCCTGGTCAAAGTGGAATTTGTCCCTATCTTCGGAATCTTCTGATGGGGAAGATACATCGATACCACTTTCATCGGAACGATTTCTTGAACGGGACCGGATACCATTCAAACCAACAATTGTTTCATTCAAACACTTACGTTTTTCAACGCTGTTCAAATTTCCTCGTGCTCTACTGATAGTATCGTAGTCCTTCGGTGGTAGAAGAATTGGGGCTCCTTCTTTTTTAGAAATATTGAGTCTTTGCTTAAGTTCATCTGTTACATTATCAAAAGCCATTGTTTCTTTTAAACTTTGTAAGTCTGGTTCAATGTCTTCCATATCCGGAAATGAATATTCACTATTTGTACTTGCCCCGGAGTCTGCGGCCGAATCAGTTCGTGGATCACTTAGTCCATCAGATTCACCTAGTCTTGGATCAGCAATAAGTCCTTTATTTGCAAGTGAGATTTCAATTTCGTTTGTCCTTTCGGCATACATGGCGATGATATTGTTCAACAGTTTGACGTACTGTGCCGCAGTCTCCGCTGTGTCGAACCTGTACACATGTACATGGACGTATTTCTTTGTACGCGGAACGTATCCTAGATAAATGCAAGCGACAATGTCATCTGGCCTGCCCGTGTCTGGGTTAGTAGTTTGTGCGATGTAGGTTACATCTCTTGTCGGGATGATGGGATAATTAACAGTTTTAATTTTACGCTTCTTTTTTTCTTCAACATCTTGGGAAATTTGTATTTCCTGGTTGCTCACCTGAAGTGTAAATTTCGGTGGATTGGTCAAGTTTCTCTGCTTACGACGAAGATTTTCTGCAACTGGATCTGTAAATTTTCTTCCGCGAAGTCCTTTAGTTTCAATCCAACCAAGGAATTCCACATAAAATTTCTGAGAATCTTTATTTTTATCCTTCTTTCCAAAGAATCGAGACATTTTAAAATCTATCAATAGTAATATTTAATAAAAATCACTAATTCCTCGGTAAATATTTCCAATTTTCACCAAAATGTTTTCAGTTGTTGAGATTAATGTTAAAACAGATAATAGTTCATCCGCACCTTCTGTATAGTGAACAGAATGTCACATGTAAATGAGAAATATTTGACAAGTGAAGTCTTTACATATCTTTAACATTTAAGATCGAAGGCGTATTATGGTATTTAAACGAACTGTCAGTCAATATATATCAGAGAATTATTTTAAACGCTTCAGTTGGTTCGATTTACGTCTGCCTACTGTTTAATACAATACAAAATCGTCTGATATTACAACCTCACATACCAGGAGCTTATCGGGTTGAACCACACACAAACGGATTGGTCGACCTGAAATTTTTATTTAAAAATTCTCAATAGGATTGGTATTTATGAATATAGTTTCCATTTTAAAAAGATGTGATGCATGAAATTAGATAATTTGTCAACTAGAATAAACAAAACACTTCATAAAATGGTAGCAAGTGTCGGAAAAAAGATAATATTTTAGCCATTTTGTTTACAGTGTAGGTAAATGTTGGTAAAAATTCCGTTTATGTTATGGAACAGCAATGTAAGGTGTCTTTATTTGTGTAATTTATAGTCTAGATAAAAAATGGTAAAAAATGAATTGCACTCCAAATGTCCATACAGAAATACAAACACATTAATGTATAGCGTCTGCAATAATAACGTCTATAAGGCAATTTTCTAGGGACCGTCGTGGTTGTGATGGTACGGTAGTTGGATTTACAACTACCTATTCTATCAGTGTCTATCACCACTAAAGTTGTGAGTTCGAATCCAACTCAAGCGAGGTGTACTCGATACAACTTTATGTGATAAAGCTAGTCAGTGACTTGAGACAGGTCGGTGATTTTCTCCGGGTCCTCCGGTTTCCTCCACCAAAAAAACCGACCGCCATGATATAACTAAACTATTGTTGAAAGTAGCGTTTTACATCATAGCCGTATGCATTACACTTTTTTGTTTTTTTCGTGATTCATTTACAAGTGTGTTGTAATGATATATTGTATATATATATATATATATATAGATATATAGTTCAAGATGCAATTTATAAGTGAATCACTAAAAAGGGAAGACCTTGCAGCGAAGATATTCGTGTATATGTGACGGAATGATGCATTTGCACATTCGCATGAAAAGACACATTTTACAATTTCTGTCAAAATATGATTGTTTTATGGAAGAAATATGTCTATCGCAACTGCAGCAAGTCGGAAAATTGCAGTGCATAAATAAAATAATGAAGGTCTCCGACCTTAATTTAAAATTCGGAACATTTGACAAGTCAAGGAAATTCTTTTTATAGATATGTATTTTTTTTTAACTTTTGATCTATATTCTTGATCCATCATACCAAGTCCCCTCAAGGTAAAAACAAATACACATTTTGTTATCTAATAATCTTTTAAATAATGTTAGCTGTCTTTAACATGTACATGTTTCGCATAAAGTGCAGAAAATATGTATAACTGTTATGTACTAATATGGCACGTACATAATCTAAGCCTAAGGAATGGGCGCGTGTTTTTATTACAGTCGATGTCGTTTGTTAGGTCCACCGCGAGACAATTATTCATTGAATAACAATGCCAGTACATCTAGATCTGTTTTTTGTGTGTTTTTGTCTTTTCGAGCATAATTATGATGTAATTATTATAATACAGTTAGACCTGTATTAAGAGGTCACCTTTGTGACAAAAAAAGTGTCCTTATAAGACAAGTGACCTCTTTACAGAGGTTCAATTCAAATTAAATTATTTGACAAGACAAGAAAAAGGTGACCTTATAATACAGGTGACTGCTTAATAGAGGTGACCGCATGGACAGGTTTGACTGTACTTTGTTTATCAAAGGTATATGAAATAATGTATATGTATAACCACTGCTGGTGTTTGACTGGCTTGTAAAATATCTTATTTGTGGACCCCCAAAAAAGCAATATCGGTACAGTTAAGTGTTCGTGGTATACACGTTTGAAAGGAATTCTCTATATAAAAGTACATAAAGGGAGACCACTAGGGTCTATGAGTGAATGATTGTTGTTTAACGCCAAGTGAGTGACTTTTCAACTACCGCTATACCATGGCGAGAATAAGTTACACTCCAATGAGATGATGATATAGACATGTTACTCCACTCGACCATATTATCCTGATTTCAAGCCAACAGGTCTGTGGTTTTACCCCTTAATGCTGCATGCTGAGTAGAGAAGCAACACATACCAATTTCATAATCTTTGGTTTGACCCGACCGGAGCACGAACCCACGATCTACACCACTCGAGACCATTCAGTATGCCACAGACTGTTAGGGTTTATGGTATCGGTTTTAAAACCTTCCACCCCTGTGTCTGTTGTTGATTGTCACATATTTATTTTATCATATATACATGCTACTTGTATTACATATAAGACTATTTGTACTGTAAACGGTTTCAATAACTATATTATATACATATTTTAAGTGTGCGTGTGGTTCAGAAGTTTGGAATTACATTGTATATTAAAAAAACAAATACATTGTACGAGTTTAAATTAAATTTGAAATACACACCCTTAATCCACATTTTCACGAGGTATTATCTACATTTTTCATGTGGAGGTAATTATAATAGATATACTTTGTAATAAAATATAAAAGTAGACGTAATAACCAAGGATGTGGGTGTCGCATTCTTTTTCTACTGACCTAGAAATTCAAGAAAATAATAGTGTTTTTTTTCAAATAACAATCACAGTCGGACACTGATCTAAATTACAATAATTAAATAAACAAAATTCTTACCAGTTGTTGTCAATCCTGGTCACATTTCATCCTTTAAAACGAAGAAGGACAGTTTTATTTCACTTAAATACTTGAACATACAATAAACGTGTCACCTGTCCCGTTAACGTCTCACCTGTTCTAGGGGACATGTATTGATCAGGTTAATATTGATATCAATTTATTATCATGTTACGGTAACGTTACAATGAAAGTATACGTTTAATTGTTTTGTCAATATTATAACGTCATTCGTATTAATTGAATTTACATTTTGTTAATGAAATAATTCATGGCACATCTAAATTAGCAATAACAAAAAATACATGTACGTCATAGAAAACTCTACTATAACTTGTATTTTATATTAACATGGTATCAGAACCACACTCTTTAAAAAGAATTTTACAACTTACGATACGGATTTAATAGCATTATTATGATAATTAGTGTTTAAAGTCATACAGGCTGTCAGAATTGAATTTTTTTGTTTATATTAAAAGTTGCCAATATTCTATGTTTTATACTAATAAAATGTTCTGAACAAGAAGCCAGGTTTAAAAAATATATTAATTAGTGAAAAGAATTTGAATGTCTGTTGGCAAGGATTTATATAGTAGATATATAAATCATTGCTGTTGGTAAAATCGCCATTAACACGATCTAATTATAAGTCGGCTACTTTTCCGAAGTTTGCCGAATACAGATAACTGCTATTAATAACCAGGAAGCATGTTGCATGTAAATTCGTTAGAATTAATATAATTTAAGAAATATATCTATGAAATTGGGTAATCAGTTAATATTATATAATGGTATTTAGTAAGAATGACACTTAAAATCGGAAATATGTGATGAAATCAATAAAAACAAACCCAAACTTTGCAAAGGGGCCCGATAAAGGGAAAATTGTAAACAAATTGTATTGCATATTATTGACAACACTTGAGTTGTATTGATTATATTTTTTTAGAAAAAAACAGACATGAAGTTCATTATTTTAGTCTCTAATTTAAAAGAGATATCACCTAGCGTTTTCTCCTGAAAAAAGAATATATAAAAAACTACGATGCAATTCTACTGTTAAAATATGATTCGGCCGAAAAAAGATACTAAATTACGCTTACGTGTTGAAAAATGGAGTAGATCGGTATAATATCTTTTTTTAATTTTTACACAAAGCTTGCTTAATCCTCCTTTTTGTGTCGTTTTCGTATAGAATCCGTCAATGATTTTGTTAATTCCACGATTCGATTTGTGCCATGTGCTTTCTTCATCAACAAACAATTTCGCACATGCGCAAACGCTTTCCCGAATGAGTTCACTGTCAGATCGTATGAATATTGCGCGGGT
The DNA here is from genome assembly GCA_963680875.1 of Bathymodiolus brooksi. Taxonomy (NCBI): domain Eukaryota; kingdom Metazoa; phylum Mollusca; class Bivalvia; order Mytilida; family Modiolidae; genus Bathymodiolus; species Bathymodiolus brooksi. Next base: position 34,688,140 of record OY804580.1, on the reverse strand, counting down.
AAACATTGGATTCTTTACTAGATTCAAGAAAATAAAACAGCGACGTATTTCCTTCGCTTTAGGCTATTTACGTATGATATTATGAAAATTTTAACTGCAATTAGTATAAAACATCGAATATTGGCAACTTTTAATATAAAAAAAAAATCTGACAGCCTGTATGCCTTTACGCCACTTTACGATAAGGATTTTATGGCATTATTGTGATAATTAGTGTTTAACGTCACTTTACGATAAGGATTTTATGGCATTATTGTGATAATTAGTGTTTAACGTCACTTTATGATAAGGATTTTATGGAATTATTGTGATAATTGGTGTTTAACGCCACTTTCAACAATTACACATTTTGTACTGTTCAGTTTTGTTTTGTGTAGAGAAAACCGGACACCCAGAAAATCGACTACAGGGATATATCTGTCTGAAGCTGCTGGTTCAAACTGGCAAATATTAAATGAATGAAACATTTATTTAAGACAATTCAAATCCCTGTTTCAAAAATATATGCAGCCCTGATATTTCAATATAAGCAGGCCACTTTTTTATAAGGCTTATGGGGACGCCACTTTCAACAATATTTCAGTTATACTGTGGCGATCAGTTTTATTGGTGGAGGAAATCAGAATACCCAGAGAAAACCACCGACGTGTCGCAAGTCACTGACAAACTTAATCACACAATGCTGCATCGAGTACACCTCGCCATGAACGGATTTCGAACTCACAACTCTAGTGGTGATAGACACTGATTGCACATGTAGTTGTAAATCCAACTACCATACGAACACGGCCACGACGCCCTCCCCTTGTTTTGTGATAGACAATGAGAATGTGTTGAACGATAAATTGTAGGAAATTTACTCTGCATGCAAAGTTTTCAAGTTGGTATTATCGAAAGATTTAATCGAATGCACCTTAAATCTACTGTAATATACTTACATTTCCTAAATTGTCATGCTCTCCTTTAAAACTGACCTGACTTCCTCGTCGTTGATTTCAAATACTTGTATCGAATTAATTAATGTTATGAAATGAATCCTACTCACCGCATTTACAGATCGCAGGCCAGCATTCATCACATCTCACCTGTTGTGTAACACGCTTGATTGGAGGGAGACAATTACCGTGACGTGGTATTTGAAAGAAATGTATGACATTCAATTGTTGTTGTTTTTTATCACAGGTACTCAAAAGAATAAACCTTTTGGCACCTTCAGAAAACGATTAGATTACGTACTCTTAGATCAAAGGGATTTTCAGGTAAAAACAGTTTAATTAGCAAAATGAGATTATCTATTTATTTTTTAAAGGCATTACATGTATGAGGGACTTTTGGGGGGTTCATTATTATGATACAAATTACCGATAAATATTTTTGATTAAAACAAGACTTGAAAAGGAGTAAATTTAAATAAAAAAAATTCTATAGAGATAAAAAAAATATTTATTTTGAAAATTATTTTCATTTTTATGAAATATTTAAGATTTTTATAATGAAACATCACAAGGGTGCCCCTCATGCTCGCATTCCATGGAAGATCAAAAATGTGATATGGTGTTACATCAGATCAATAAGAAAACAAGTGGACAATCAAAATAACGGAAATCAACTAATTTGTCTTATACAACAAGAGGCTTATGACAGACGTCACATGAAGTGATGACGTATTTGGTATCTTATTGGCAAATTAACCTGTCCAAACAAATATAACATAATTGAAAAAATGACACATAAGTGGATAATAAATAAGGGTAATAACAAAATTACCGAACTCCGAACAATCTTACAAAGGGAAAGTCAAAACTCATAATTATATAAACAGACAAAATCAGTCAACAACCGGAAAACTGTGAAAACGTAATGACCCTGACTTGGTACAGGCATTTCAAAAGAAATGGTGGGTTGAATCAGATTTTAAGGCGCCAAACCTCCCGCTCTCACTGTTTGAAAGGTAGATCAATTAAGCTGGTAATAGAAGCATCGATCCTCGTCCTTCAAACATGTCAACTTCTATGTTTTATTGTATTGTGAAAGTTTATATGTTACTTATCAATAAATTTTTTTTTTTAAACCGCATCGATGGCGTATAATGGTTAGCGTGCTAGCCTCAAATGCGGTAGATAGTTGGTCGAGGTTCGGTCGGGTCTAACCAAAGACTATAAAATTAGTATGTGTTGCTTCTCCGCTACAATCACTCACTCATTATTATTTTTTTAATGAAACAGTTATTTGGAAATCTTTTCTCTCCGATAGTCGATCTGACAGGTCTAAGTATTTCCAGATTATATATATGCGGTCATAAACTTTCGACCATGAGTTTTTACTCGTCCAAGTTCATCATATATATCAGAACGTTTGATTTAGTGGATTAATAGTACCGAATTTGCAAATCAAAATGTTCGGCTCGAATCTGAATTCCATGCGTCATCTGTTGAATATAATTTTCTGTTGTGTCTATTTTCGAGTAATAGTACATAAATCGTTATTACGAAAATACAGTAGTAATTAATTGTCTTCAAATATTGCAACGTTTGTTATTTCGTGCGACGAAAATGACCAAAATTTAAATGGACAAAAACGTAAACAAAAAAACATAGCACACAGTCGACAAACGATTAAAAAAATAATACATTGACATTATCAGGTACTTGGGTTATGGTGCTCAACGCCACTTTCAACAACATTTCAGCCATATCGTGGCAGTCAGTTTTGTTAGTGAAGGCAACCGGAGTACCCCGGATAAAACCACGGACCTGCCGTAAGTGACGGACAACTTTATCACAATGTTGTATAGATTACACCTCGCCATGAGCGGACTCGAACTCATATCTCACAGTGGTGATAGGTACTACTTACACAGGTAGTTGTAAATCCAACTACCATACAATCATGACCACGACTACCCCGTAACAGGTACTTGGTGTAAGTGTAAGATTATTTGTGAGACTGATACTTTCCTGCAAATGTCTATCTCCGATCAATGAAGCATACACACCATCTTAACAGTACTGTACTTCACTAACTGATTTAAGGGATTAACATACATACGTAACATTTTATATGCACACTAACTATTTGTAATGAATTTTTCACAAAAATGAAAGTGAAAATACAGGATGGTTTCAACAGACATGCATAAGCCTATCTATAGATTAAGTACACTTTACAGAATGAAAGCCGATAAATGCATTATTATACCCATATAAGGATCTACAATGAACAGTTTTAAAATTATAATAAATTTTCAAATTTCTCCTTTAAGTAAAAAGTTATTAAATTAAATGTAAATTAATTATTTGTTCTTATTATTATACTTGATGTCGTTAGTTATTGAGGGCAAGCACTTACATAGGCTATGCATGATGTGCAATCCCACTGGATATTGTATAATTAAATTATACACTTTATTCAATAAAATATTTGAATTTAATTGAATTGATAATTATACAAAAAATCAGCTATTGGTTTCAAACAATTATTTTTCGGTAACCCTGAACCATCATATCCGTAAATTCGATAACTTGAGTTTCGCTGGTTAAAAAAAGTAGTAAAACACATGTAAGTAACCATATATTGCTACCATCAAATTCACGGAGAATGGTGGACATTTTACGACATACCGGATCGTGTTACTTTCAACATTTTCATTATATCTCTACCTTTGTCTAAAGCCTACCCTTATGATTCCTTATCCTAACAAGGATTACTATTGGTATAGCTAACGCTGTGAGTTCGAATCCCGCTCAGGCGAGGTGTACTCGATACAACATTATGTGATACGGTTTGTCAGTGACTTACGGCAGGTCAGTGTTTTTCTCTGGGTACTCCGGTTTCCTCCACTAATAAAGCTGATCGCCACGATATATACCGGTAACTAACATATTGTTGAAAGTGGCGTTAAGCCCTAACTATTGGTATATTCAACAGGATTATGTGGTTATCATCGTTATTTTCAACAACTTTCCGATGTATTGTGACTACCATTTGTAATGAGAGAGGAAAGCCGTAATGACTATAGCAAACTGACTGATGAAATCCTCTGCCAAGAGAAGATAGGTGTCTGGAAACCTATCATGTTGTGAACCCAGTCAATGATGTAAAAACAGTTTGGAAGACACAAAAGGCGTAATCAGAAACCCTAAATCGAAGGACAGACAAAACAATTGCCACAAGAAACCGGACAAAAAGACAAATAATAATATATAAAACACTACACAGAAAACCAAAGATTGAGAAGCACGAACCTCCCTAAAAATGGGGGATGAAATCAGGATAAGTAGTTCATACTCCACTAATGGCTTCCTTCGTGTTACTCTTGTTTCAAACCCGATGATAAGTCAATAAGGAAACTTGTGATCAGAAGTCAGCAAACAATTCGACCACTCATTCCCCAACTATTGAAATATAAATATTTCAAAAATGTAATCTTTACAATGTTCAAATCATCATTAGTCTCTTTATTCTTTCTTACCACTTAAATATAGATGTACTAAGCAACACAATAACAACAGACGTATACATTAAGTATTCAACCGATCCAAGTAAAATACAACAGTTAAAATGTATGACGAATTTTATTTTCTCTATTCAAAGGCTATCTTAATCTTTTAAAGTTTAAGGAACGTATATGACAAAAGAATTGACAGTCGATGATGGTTAGATTCAAATTCCTTTCTCGTATCTAAACAACATTAACTAGAAATGAAATGTTATGAGCTAAATTTATTCTTTAAATCAGGTGATGTATTTGTGAATCATGTGATACTATAATTTTAAATTGCGTTAGAGGGAGCTGGGAAACAAAGCTATTGGGAAATGTATTACCTCATGAATTTGGATACATGTATATATTTATACATGTAGTTTACAGTTGGATACTCGTAGTTCCATGTTGTTTTCCATAGCTAGAAATTTGGGAAAGAGTGATGGTCCAGAATGGTGTCCAAACTCGTTGCAGCCATTTTTCAATTAAAGATTAAAACATAAAAAATATTTAACACTAGGCAATTGTAGACAATATTAGCAACCACAAAATCACGAATCACTCCTCTGTCAAATCTCATACTTGACAAGTTTGACTAAATCAAAAAACAGAAAGAAAACTATGCCCTGATTTGGGACGGGCACAACTATGTGGCGATGTTAAACCGGTTAATGTGATCCCAACATTCTACATCTGATACCGGTATCTAGATATCATTGTTTGTCCGAATAGAATTTGAAACTTGTCTAGTTTAATAGTGAACAGTGACTGATCACATGTTCAGAGACAATGTATATATATGAGTAAGCAAATGATTATTACTTAACGCCAAGTCAGCAATGTTCAGCTATATCATAGCTTTGGTTTGACCCAACAGGAGATCGAACACATGATCTACCACACGCTAGGCGAGCACGGGGTAAACTTCCGAAGCTTCGGTAGGTAATTTGCAATCAATATCGTTTTATCGCACAGGTATGGCAAAGGTGTTACAATGTAAGTAATTTTGAAGTTTTATTGCGTGTATATCCCATTCAATCAACTACAATACCTAATTTAGTAAACTCTCCCACACAAAGTTCTTAAATGACGTACTTATAGGACCAATAAGGAGTTGTGCAAGACCTTGAGTGATCTAGATCTTAGGGCCTGGTTCAACGAAACGTTTTGATAACATCAATGACTTCCATGCTTGTGCACCATTTAAACACTGAAAAGAGAAAATATGTACCCGACAGCACTCGCCAGGTGACGACAATCATGTGAATTGGGTAATTGTAACAAAAAAGAGTTAAACAAAAGTATATTTGTGTAATAACCGAGAAATATGTGCATTGGTCGTCTTTATATCAACACATTTAGATTTGACAAATATTGACTTTAGAACGTGGGAATACGTTTTATGAATGAAAGAGTTGTTAAACTGAAGTTGTAAGACTTTAAACTTTGAAAGACCCTTTGTCAAATATTGACAACAACGTTAATAAGTAAGTATGTATGTAAAATATATCAGTCGTTCAAATTTTATGATATATATTATATATAAGTAGATATTTTATGTCGCCTTTGCGCAACTACCATTCTATTTTTAGCCTGTGGTTGGAGATCAGCTAGACGGTATACAAGTATGTTCTGGCATTTATTTGATAATACATGTAAACAGGCTATATATATATACAATAACAAAATATGTACAGGGAACTTGTGGAATTTAAAGCAATAATTGACCGAGATATAAACAAATGAGGTCAAAAGAATTAAGAATTTAAGGGGGATACATATTTCGTTTTGGGGGTTCGAGATTCTTAAATAACAGCACACATTTGCATTAATCCAAAGAAATCTAAATGAACCTGACTTCCATCATCCCGAACCCAGGTGTCCTGTGTCCAAATATATCCACAGGAACTTCTCTTTTGACTGTATTGTACATAGGTTGTTTTGTACCCACGTGTTTTTTTTCTGTACCCACGTCTTTTGTTTCTGTGTACCCACGTGTTTTGTTTCGCTGTACCCACGTGTTTTGTTTCTCTGTACCTACGTATTTTGTTTCTCCGTACCCACGAGTTTTGTTTCTCTGTATCCACGTGTTTTGTTTCTATGTACCCACGTGTTTTGTTTCTGTGTACCCACGTGTTTTGTTTCTGTGTACCCACGTGTTTTGTTTCTCTGTACCCACGTGTTTTGTTTCTCTGTACCCGTGTATTTTGTTTCTCTGTACCCACGAGTTTTGTTTCTCTGTATCCACGTGTTTTGTTTCTATGTACCCACGTGTTTTGTTTCTGTGTACCCACGTGTTTTGTTTCTCTGTACCCACGTGTTTTGTTTCTCTGTACCCACGTGTTTTGTTTCTCTGTACATACGTGTTTTGTTTCTCTGTACCCACGTGTTTTGATTCTCTGTACCCGCGTGTTTTGTTTCTCTGTACCCACGTGTTTTGTTTCTCTGTACCCACGTGTTTTGTTTCTCTGTACCCACGTGTTTTGTTTCTCTGTACCCACGTGTTTTGTTTCTCTGTACCCACGTGTTTTGTTTCTCTGTACCCACGTGTTTTGTTTCGCTGTACCCACGTGTTTTGTTTCTCTGTACCCACGTGTTTTGTTTCTCTGTACCCACGTGTTTTGTTTCTCTGTACCCACGTGTTTTGTTTCTCTGTACCCACGTGTTTTGTTTCTCTGTACCCAAGTGTTTTGTTTCTCTGTACCCACGTGTTTTGTTTCTCTGTACCCACGTGTTTTGTTTCTCTGTACCCACGTGTTTTGTTTCTCTGTACCCACGTGTTTTGTTTCTCTGTACCCAAGTGTTTTGTTTCTCTGTACCCAAGTATTTTGTTTCTCTGTACCCACGTGTTTTGTTTCTCTGTACCCACTTGTTTTGATTCTCTGTACCCGCGTGTCTTGTTTCTCTGTACCCACGTGTTTTGTTTCTCTGTACCCACGTGTTTTGTTTCTCTGTACCCACGTGTTTTGTTTCTCTGTACCCACGTGTTTCGTTTCTCTGTACCCACGTGTTTGTTTCTCTGTACCCACGTCTTTTGTTTCTCTGTACCCACGTCTTTTGTTTCTCTGTACCCGCGTGATTTGCTTCTCTGTACCCACGTGTTTTGTTTCTTTGTACCCACGTGTTTTGGTTCTCTGTACCCACGTGTTTTGTTTCTCTGTACCCACGTGTTTTGTTTCTTTGTACCCACGTGTTTTGTTTCTCGGTACCCACGTGTTTTGTTTCTCTATACCCACGTGTTTTGTTTCTCTGTACCCACGTGTTTTGTTTCTCTGTACCCACGTGTTTTGTTTCTCTGTACCCACGTGTTTTGTTTCTCTGTACCCGCGTGTTTTGTTTCTCTGTACCCGCGTGTACCCGCGTGTTTTGTTTCTCTGTACCCACGTGTTTTGTTTCTCTGTACCCACGTGTTTTGTTTCTCTGTACCCACGTGTTTTGTTTCTCTGTACCCAAGTGTTTTGTTTCTCTGTACCCACGTTTTTTGTTTCTCTGTACCCACGTGTTTTGTTTCTCTGTACCCGCGTGTTTTGTTTCTCTGTACCCGCATGTTTTGTTTCTCTCTACCCACGTGTTTGTTTCTCTGTACCCACGTGTTTTGTTTCTCTGTACCCACGTGTTTTGTTTCTCTGTACCCACGTGTTTTGTTTCTCTGTACCCACGTGTTTTGTTTCTCTGTACCCGCGTGTTTTGTTTCTCAGTACCCGCATGTTTTGTTTCTCTGTACCCACGTGTTTTGTTTCTCTGTACCCACGTGTTTTGTTTCTCTGTACCCACGTGTTTTGTTTCTCTGTACCCACGTGTTTTGTTTCTTTGTACCCACGTGTTTTGTTTCTCGGTACCCACGTGTTTTTTTTCTCTATACCCACGTGTTTTGTTTCTCTGTACCCACGTGTTTTGTTTCTCTGTACCCGCGTGTTTTGTTTCTCTGTACCCACGTGTTTTGTTTCTCTGTACCCACGTGTTTTGTTTCTCTGTACCCACGTGTTTTGTTTCTTTGTACCCACGTGTTTTGTTTCTCGGTACCCACGTGTTTTTTTTCTCTATACCCACGTGTTTTGTTTCTCTGTACCCACGTGTTTTGTTTCTCTGTACCCGCGTGTTTTGTTTCTCTGTACCCACGTGTTTTGTTTCTCTGTACCCACGTGTTTTGTTTCTCTGTACCCGCGTGTTTTGTTTCTCTGTACCCGCATGTTTTGTTTCTCTCTACCCACGTGTTTTGTTTCTCTGTACCCACGTGTTTTGTTTCTCTGTACCCACGTGTTTTGTTTCTCTGTACCCACGTATATGGTCATGATATATTGAAATGTATTTTATACAACAGAACGACATGCAGTTGTGTGGGACTATTGCATGTATATGAAATTGAGCACTTGTTTTGTAGAGTTGACATAGTTCTTCTAGGTGCCATTTCTTTTTCTGAATTCGAAAAGTTTCAAATCGAAAGTAACATGTTTTAAGCTACACATCGAATATATCGCATATACAATGTATATACAAAATGTACATATATTCCATACAGACAAACTTGGTTAAACTTAAATATTCACCTATTTAAAACAAATTGCGTTGCCATATCTACTTACTTAATCTTAAAAGGGGTGTGTGTTTTTAACATGCTTATCACTATATATCTTAACAATAATAGCCCATTTAAACTGTCACTAGACAATGTACACACATAGAATGGAATTTAACAACACATTACAGTATTGCACAAATTGACAGTTGACAGTTTAAATGAAGTGAAAAAAAGTTTGAAATAATGTATTGTACGGAGGGCCTTTTACTGCAATAGAAAAATGTATAACTTTTGTTCCCATGCCTTTTTTAGTTTATGGATATAATTGTGAATCTTGTGCGCAAAACTTTGAAAATTGCTTAAAACTTTTTGGCACGATATTTAATTTTATGCGAACGATGTTGAAACGTGTTCTCCTTGAATGCACTGGATCGTGGGTTCGATCACCTACCGAGTCAAGCCATATACTTATAATATTGGTTTCTACGCTAAGTATCTGGTATTAAATAGTTAGAGCAAAAAATGGTGAGCTCAGAGTTAGGATAATGTGTTCCAGTGGAACCACATGTCTTCCCATGAAATATTGTTTCCACGAGATAGAACAATATAAAAATCCAACTGAGCGTGTTGGTTCAATACATAATCATCATCTCATTAAAAAGTACACCACGACATAGCTGAAATATTGCCAAGGTTGGCGTTTAACACCAATCAATCAATCAATCAATCAATCAATCAATCAATCAATCAATCAATCAATCAATCAATCAATCAATCAATCAATCAATCAATCAATCAATCAATCAATCAATCAATCAATCAATCAATCAATCAATCAATCAATCAATCAATCAATCAATCAATCAATCAATCAATCAATCAATCAATCAATCAATCAATCAATCAATCAATCAATCAATCAATCAATCAATCAATCAATCAATCAATCAATCAATCAATCAATCAATCAATCAATCAATCAATCAATCAATCAATCAATCAATCAATCAATCAATCAATCAATCAATCAATCAATCAATCAATCAATCAATCAATCAATCAATCAATCAATCAATCAAAAAGTAACTTGGTGTATCTAACATTTCTCAATTTGTCTGAAACGTTTTTTAAGATTCGTTGTGTTTTCTTTTTTTCTTTTTATAATATTAATGATTGTAGATATTGTAACTGCCAAGCTAAATTTAATAAATATATACGAGTAAGTCATCTCCTGTGGATTTAATTACTCTGTGTATGGATGTATGTAAACATAGAGCATGTCCACCCGGTTCTCCTGTAAAAAATCAAACGTCGAGTCACCAGGCTCAAGCTAGCGACCAATTTCTAGCGACCAATAAGCTAGCGACCAATAAGGAGATATGTCTCAAAACCAAAAAAATATATAAGAGCAAAATGTACTTTTAAAGATTTCTAGCGACCAATAATAAATATATTTCTGTAATTGCACATTCAACACATTGAATCGCCATCTGGGCATCCAGGAAATATTTCTGGACCCCCCCCCCCCCCCCCCCCCCACCACAATACAAAGTTAACATTTGACACACTACTGTGGAAATAAGGTGCAGAATCTCACACAGACACTCATGTGAGTAAAAGATAATACATTTTATGTTCCATTTCCCATGTTCACCCGTACATAAAATATGCCTTCTCTTTACTGAGCTTAATAACAAAAAAAACATATATTTAGGGATGGCGAGCTTAGAAAACAGTCGGCCAACTTTAAACAAACACAGCGTAAACAAATAATATACTTTCATGTAAATCGGTATATAATTTGGATTTGCCAGCGCTTTGTCAAACAAAATAAAGTCCTAAGATTCCCCGTTCACATGAAGACGTCTCATCAATCTACAAATAAATGTAAATACAGAACATTGGAAAAATATAGCAATACATATTATGAAAATAAACAAAATATAAACCCTGCATGTGCGTGTAACACTTATTTAATAAATAGTATTATTTTGTTTTATCTATTTATTTTTAAATTGTGTATTTAAAGGTGTCAAAAAACTAATTTAATTCACCAATGCACTTAAGTCAGGTAAAAGCCCAGGCAGTACTTTTGATTTTAAACCCCAAGTGGCAATAGGGTCCCCCCCACCAAATCCAAATATCAAAGTTGATATTTGACACCCTGCTGTGGGCTTGAGGTGCATTATCCCACCTAGGCACTTAAGTCAGTTAAAGGCCCGAGCAATACCTTTGACTTAAACCCCAAGTGGCAAAGAACTTTGCCGTCCTTCGGTAATTTTTCATGGGATATGCATAGGGTCCCCCCTCCCAATCCAAATATCAAGGCTTTAATTTAACACCCTGCTGTGGGCTTGAGGTGCATTATCCCACCTAGGAACTTAAGTCAGTTAAAGACCCGGACAATACCTTTAATATAAGCACAAAGTGTGCAAGAACTTTGCCGTCCTTGATATATTTTTTATGGGATATTTATAGAGACCCCCCCCCTCCACAATTTTTTTTTCAAATATCAAAATTAATATTTGACACCCTGCTGTGGGCTTGAGGTGCATTATCCCACCTAGGCACTTAAGTCAGTTAAACACCCGGGCAATACCTTTAACTTAGCCAAAGGTGGGCAAGAACTTTGCCGTCCTTGATATATTTTTCATGGGATATTTATAGAGACCCCCCCTCCACAATTTGTTTTCAAATATCAAAGTTGATATTTTGAAACCCTGCTGTGGGCGTGAAGTGCATTATCCCACCTAGGCACTTAAGTCAATTAAAGACCGGGCAATACCTTTAACTTAGCCAAAAGTGGGCAAGAACTTTGTCGTCCTTGATATATTTTTCATGGGATATTTATAAAGACCCCCCCCCCCCCCTCCACATTTTTTTTTCAAATATCAAAGTTGATATTTGACACTCTGCTGTGGGCTTGAGGTGCATTATCCCACCTAGGCACTTAAGTCAGTTAAAGACCCGGACAATACCTTTAAACTAGCTAAAAGTGGGCAAGAACTTTGCCGTCCTTGATATATTTTTCATGGGATATTTATAGAGACCCCTCCTCCACAATTTTTTTTCAAATATCAGAATTGATATTTGACACCCTGCTGTGGGCTTGAGGTGCATTATCCCACCTAGGCACTTAAGTCAGTTAAAGGCCCGAGCAATACCTTTGACTTAAACCCTAAGTGGCAAAGAACTTTGCCGTCCTTCGGTAATTTTTCATGGGATATGCATAGAGTCCCCCCTCCCAATCCAAATATAAAGGCTTTAATTTAACACCCTGCTGTGGGCTTGAGGTGCATTATCCCACCTAGGAACTTAAGTCAGTTAAAGACCCGGACAATACCTTTAATATAAGCACAAAGTGTGCAAGAACTTTGCCGTCCTTGATATATTTTTTATGGGATATTTATAGAGACCCCCCCCCTCCACAATTTATTTTCAAATATCAGAATTGATATTTGACACTCTGCTGTGGGCTTGAGGTGCATTATCCCACCTAGGCACTTAAGTCAGTTAAAGACCCGGACAATACCTTTAAACTAGCTAAAAGTGGGCAAGAACTTTGCCGTCCTTGATATATTTTTCATGGGATATTTATAGAGACCCCCCTCCACAATTTTTTTTCAAATATAAATTGATATTTGACACCCTGCTGTGGGCTTGAGGTGCATTATACCACCTAGGCACTTAAGTCAGTTAAAGACCCGGGCAATACCTTTAACTTGGCCAAAGGTGGGCAAGAACTTTGCCTTCCTTGATATATTTTTTATGGGATATTTATAGAGACCCCCCTCCACAATTTGTTTTCAAATATCAGAATTGATATTTGACACTCTGCTGTGGGCTTCAGGTGCATTATCCCACCTAGGCACTTAAGTCAGTTAAAGACCCGGACAATACCTTTAAACTAGCCAAAAGTGGGCAAGAACTTTGCCGTCCTTGATATATTTTTCATGGGATATTTATAGAGACCCCCCCTCCACAATTTGTTTTCAAATATCAAAGTTGATATTTTGAAACCCTGCTGTGGGCGTGAAGTGCATTATCCTACCTAGGCACTTAAGTCAATTAAAGACCGGGCAATACCTTTAACTTAGCCAAAAGTGGGCAAGAAATTTGCCGTCCTTGATATATTTTTCATGGGATATTTATAAAGACCCCCCCTCCACATTTTTTTTTCAAATATCAAAGTTGATATTTGACACTCTGCTGTGGGCTTGAGGTGCATTATCCCACCTAGGCACTTATGTCAGTTAAACACCCGGACAATACCTTTAAACTAGCTAAAAGTGGGCAAGAACTTTGCCGTCCTTGATATATTTTTTATGGGATATTTATAGAGACCCCCTCCACAATTTGTTTTCAAATATCAGAATTGATATTTGACACCCTGCTGTGGGCTAGAGGTGCATTATCCCACCTAAACACTTAACTCAGTTAAAGATCGGGGCAATATATTTAACTTAGCCAAAGGTGGGCAAGAACTTTGCCGTCCTTGATATATTTTTTATGGGATATTTATAGAGACCCCCCTCCACATTTTTTTTACAAATATCAAAATTGATATTTTGAAACCCTGCTGTGGGCGTGAGGTGCATTATCCCACCTAGGCACTTAAGTCAGTTAAAGACCCGGGCAATATCTTTAACCTAGACAAAAGTGGGCAAGAACTTTGCCGTCCTTGATATATTTTTTATGGGATATTAATAGAGACCCCCTCCACAATTTGTTTTCAAATATCAGAATTTATATTTGACACTCTGCTGTGGGCTTGAGGTGCATTATCCCACCTAAGCACTTAACTCAGTTAAAGATCGGGGCAATATCTTTAACTTAGCCAAAGGTGGGCAAGAACTTTGCCGTCCTTGATATATTTTTTATGGGATATTTATAGAGACCCCCCTCCACAATTTTTTTTCAAATATCAGAATTGATATTTGACACTCTGCTGTGGGCTTAAGGTGCATTATCCCACCTAGGCACTTAAGTCAGTTAAAGACCCGGGCAATACCTTTAACTTGGCCAAAGGTGGGCAAGAACTTTGCCGTCCTTGATATATTTTTATGGGATATTTATAGAGAGCCCACCCTCCACAATTTTTTTTCAAATATCAGAATTGATATTTGACACCCTGCTGTGGGCTTGAGGTGCATTATACCACCTAGGCACTTAAGTCAGTTAAAGACCCGGGCAATACCTTTAACTTGGCCAAAGGTGGGCAAGAACTTTGCCGTCCTTGATATATTTTTTATGGGATATTTATAGAGACCCCCCTCCACAATTTGTTTTCAAATATCAGAATTGATATTTGACACTCTGCTGTGGGCTTCAGGTGCATTATCCCACCTAGGCACTTAAGTCAGTTAAAGACCCGGACAATTCCTTTAAACTAGCCAAAAGTGGGCAAGAACTTTGCCGTCCTTGATATATTTTTCATGGGATATTTATAGAGACCCCCCCTCCACAATTTCTTTTCAAATATCAAAGTTGATATTTTGAAACCCTGCTGTGGGCGCGAGGTGCATTATCCCAACTAGGCACTTAAGTCAATTAAAGACCGGGCAATACCTTTAACTTAGCCAAAAGTGGGCAAGAACTTTGCCGTCCTTGATATATTTTTCATGGGATATTTATAGAGACCCCCCTCCACAATTTGTTTTCAAATATCAAAATTGATATTTGACACTCTGCTGTGGGCTTGAGGTGCATTATCCCACCTAGGCACTTAAGTCAGTTAAAGATCCGGGCAATACCTTTAACCTAGCCAAAAGTGGGCAAGAACTTTGCCGTCCTTGATATATTTTTTATGGGATATTTATAGAGACCCCCCCTCCACAATTTGTTTTCAAATATCAGAATTGATATTTGACACTCTGCTGTGGGCTTGAGGTGCATTATCCCACCTAGGCACTTAACTCAGTTAAAGATCCGGGCAATACCTTTAACTTAGCTAAAGGTGGGCAAGAACTTTGCCGTCCTTGATATATTTTTTATGGGATATTTATAGAGACCCCCCTCCACAATTTGTTTTCAAATATCAAAATTGATATTTTGAAACCCTGCTGTGGGCGTGAGGTGCATTATCCCACCTAGGCACTTAAGTCAGTTAAAGACCCGGGCAATATCTTTAACTTAGCCAAAAGTAGGCAAGAACTTTGCCGTCCTTGATATATTTTTTATGGGATATTCATAGAGACCCCCCTCCACAATTTGTTTTCAAATATCAGAATTGATATTTGACACTCTGCTGTGGGCTTGAGGTGCATTATCCCACCTAGGCACTTAAGTCAGTTAAAGACCCGGGCAATACCTTTAACTTGGCCAAAGGTGGGCAAGAACTTTGCTGTTCTTGATATATTTTTATGGGATATTTATAGAGACCCTCCCCTCCACAATTTTTTTTCAAATATCAGAATTGATATTTGACACTCTGCTGTGGGCTTGAGGTGCATTATCCCACCTAGGCACTTAAGTCAGTTAAATACTCGGGCAATACCCTTAACTTAGCCAAAGGTGGGCAAGAACTTTGCCGTCCTTGATATATTTTTTATGGGATATTTATAGAGACCCCCCCCCCTCCACAATTTATTTTCAAATATCAGAATTGATATTTGACACTCTGCTGTGGGCTTGAGGTGCATTATCCCACCTAGGCACTTAAGTCAGTTAAAGACCCGGACAATACCTTTAAACTAGCTAAAAGTGGGCAAGAACTTTGCCGTCCTTGATATATTTTTCATGGGATATTTATAGAGACCCCCCTCCACAATTTTTTTTCAAATATAAATTGATATTTGACACCCTGCTGTGGGCTTGAGGTGCATTATACCACCTAGGCACTTAAGTCAGTTAAAGACCCGGGCAATACCTTTAACTTGGCCAAAGGTGGGCAAGAACTTTGCCGTCCTTGATATATTTTTCATGGGATATTTATAGAGACCCCCCCTCCACAATTTGTTTTCAAATATCAAAGTTGATATTTTGAAACCCTGCTGTGGGCGTGAAGTGCATTATCCTACCTAGGCACTTAAGTCAATTAAAGACCGGGCAATACCTTTAACTTAGCCAAAAGTGGGCAAGAAATTTGCCGTCCTTGATATATTTTTCATGGGATATTTATAAAGACCCCCCCTCCACATTTTTTTTTCAAATATCAAAGTTGATATTTGACACTCTGCTGTGGGCTTGAGGTGCATTATCCCACCTAGGCACTTATGTCAGTTAAACACCCGGACAATACCTTTAAACTAGCTAAAAGTGGGCAAGAACTTTGCCGTCCTTGATATATTTTTTATGGGATATTTATAGAGACCCCCTCCACAATTTGTTTTCAAATATCAGAATTGATATTTGACACTCTGCTGTGGGCTAGAGGTGCATTATCCCACCTAAACACTTAACTCAGTTAAAGATCGGGGCAATATATTTAACTTAGCCAAAGGTGGGCAAGAACTTTGCCGTCCTTGATATATTTTTTATGGGATATTTATAGAGACCCCCCTCCACATTTTTTTTACAAATATCAAAATTGATATTTTGAAACCCTGCTGTGGGCGTGAGGTGCATTATCCCACCTAGGCACTTAAGTCAGTTAAACACCCGGGCAATATCTTTAACCTAGACAAAAGTGGGCAAGAACTTTGCCGTCCTTGATATATTTTTTATGGGATATTAATAGAGACCCCCTCCACAATTTGTTTTCAAATATCAGAATTTATATTTGACACTCTGCTGTGGGCTTGAGGTGCATTATCCCACCTAAGCACTTAACTCAGTTAAAGATCGGGGCAATATCTTTAACTTAGCCAAAGGTGGGCAAGAACTTTGCCGTCCTTGATATATTTTTTATGGGATATTTATAGAGACCCCCCTCCACAATTTTTTTTCAAATATCAGAATTGATATTTGACACTCTGCTGTGGGCTTAAGGTGCATTATCCCACCTAGGCACTTAAGTCAGTTAAAGACCCGGGCAATACCTTTAACTTGGCCAAAGGTGGGCAAGAACTTTGCCGTCCTTGATATATTTTTATGGGATATTTATAGAGAGCCCACCCTCCACAATTTTTTTTCAAATATCAGAATTGATATTTGACACCCTGCTGTGGGCTTGAGGTGCATTATACCACCTAGGCACTTAAGTCAGTTAAAGACCCGGGCAATACCTTTAACTTGGCCAAAGGTGGGCAAGAACTTTGCCGTCCTTGATATATTTTTTATGGGATATTTATAGAGACCCCCCTCCACAATTTGTTTTCAAATATCAGAATTGATATTTGACACTCTGCTGTGGGCTTCAGGTGCATTATCCCACCTAGGCACTTAAGTCAGTTAAAGACCCGGACAATACCTTTAAACTAGCCAAAAGTGGGCAAGAACTTTGCCGTCCTTGATATATTTTTCATGGGATATTTATAGAGACCCCCCCTCCACAATTTCTTTTCAAATATCAAAGTTGATATTTTGAAACCCTGCTGTGGGCGCGAGGTGCATTATCCCAACTAGGCACTTAAGTCAATTAAAGACCGGGCAATACCTTTAACTTAGCCAAAAGTGGGCAAGAACTTTGCCGTCCTTGATATATTTTTCATGGGATATTTATAGAGACCCCCCTCCACAATTTGTTTTCAAATATCAAAATTGATATTTGACACTCTGCTGTGGGCTTGAGGTGCATTATCCCACCTAGGCACTTAAGTCAGTTAAAGATCCGGGCAATACCTTTAACCTAGCCAAAAGTGGGCAAGAACTTTGCCGTCCTTGATATATTTTTTATGGGATATTTATAGAGACCCCCCCTCCACAATTTGTTTTCAAATATCAGAATTGATATTTGACACTCTGCTGTGGGCTTGAGGTGCATTATCCCACCTAGGCACTTAACTCAGTTAAAGATCCGGGCAATACCTTTAACTTAGCTAAAGGTGGGCAAGAACTTTGCCGTCCTTGATATATTTTTTATGGGATATTTATAGAGACCCCCCTCCACAATTTGTTTTCAAATATCAAAATTGATATTTTGAAACCCTGCTGTGGGCGTGAGGTGCATTATCCCACCTAGGCACTTAAGTCAGTTAAAGACCCGGGCAATATCTTTAACTTAGCCAAAAGTAGGCAAGAACTTTGCCGTCCTTGATATATTTTTTATGGGATATTTATAGAGACCCCCCTCCACAATTTGTTTTCAAATATCAGAATTGATATTTGACACTCTGCTGTGGGCTTGAGGTGCATTATCCCACCTAGGCACTTAAGTCAGTTAAAGACCCGGGCAATACCTTTAACTTGACCAAAGGTGGGCAAGAACTTTGCTGTTCTTGATATATTTTTATGGGATATTTATAGAGACCCTCCCCTCCACAATTTTTTTTCAAATATCAGAATTGATATTTGACACTCTGCTGTGGGCTTGAGGTGCATTATCCCACCTAGGCACTTAAGTCAGTTAAATACTCGGGCAATACCTTTAACTTAGCCAAAGGTGGGCAAGAACTTTGCCGTCCTTGATATATTTTTTATGGGATATTTATAGAGACCCCCCTCCACAATATTTTTTCAAATATCAGAATTGATATTTGACACCCTGCTGTGGGCTTGAGGTGCATTATCCCACCTAGGCACTTAAGTCAGTTAAATACCCGGGCAATACCTTTAACTTAGCCAAAGGTGGGCAAGAACGTTGCCGTCCTTGATATATTTTTTATGGGCTATTTATAGGGTTTCCCCCGAAATCCAAATATCAAAGTAGTATATCGGGATAGCCATCCAATGCAGTATCGTCTTCATCCATGATATGTGCTTCCACAAACAGTTAAGTAAGGGTAATAACAAAATTACCGAACTCCGAACAATCTAGCAAAGGGAAATTCAAAACACATAAGTATATAAACAGACAAAATCAGTCAACAACCGGAAAACTGTGAAAACTGTAATGACCCTGACTTGGTACAGGCATTAGCCAAGTCGATGTAGTCGTCCCCCGCCCCACTGACGGCAAATTCGTAAGGTCCTTGATCCGTTAGAGCCGATGTCAATCCTTTCTGCTCCCAATACCCATAAACCACGCTGGTCTGTGTAGGTGGAACTTCAAATAAATCCAGTTTTGATTTCGTGCATTCGCATGTGTTGGGATGTACAAGTGCCATTCTTATCTGAAATGTCATTCGATGTGTTCCGTTGCTTGGTCTGCCGACGTCTGATCTTTTTTCGCTTGGCATGTCCTTTTATAACTCGTTGTCCTGGGGTCCTACCGTGTCCATAGCTTTCTGGAGTAAGTTTTCTCCTGTTGATTGCAATCGTGATTTTGCTGCCTGTTTGATATTTCTTCCTTGTACGACATCTCCGGCAAAATTTAATCCCGTTTTTAAAGCCTCGCGTTCTAGGGTCTTTGCTCCCTTTTTCAACAAAGGCATGGCTGCTTTAAAGAGTCCCACAAAGATACTGCCAAGTTCATGTCCTCTTTGATATCGTCTTCCCGCAAACACCGAATATCCTTTTCCTGCTTGATGTATGTAATAATCGTGGTAAGCTTTCGTATCGTAGCGATGAGTTGGTTTCATTCTAGAGAGAATTCTTTTCGTTTTCTACAGTGAAATGTCACCACCACTCGTCCTCTTTCGAATGGCACTGTAGAACCCGTGTCGTCCCTTATATCTATTTCCACGGTCTGAAATCGTCGTTGTAACAGGGGACAGTACTGTATCGGATCAAACACTCGGGTGATAATTTCTCCGTCTCTTCCTTCCACCGGTACGATTCTCAATAACGGTACTTGGGCATCTCCCACCATTCTCGGTTCCACCAAGGGACAATACACGTACAGAGAATTTAATCCTTTCTTGAGGTCCGCTACCCAATCTGAAACATACCCCCCCCCCCCCCCCACCCGGAATATAGCTTGTCTGAATCCTAACATGGATTGTAATAAAGGACTGATGATGGCTTGATAATCTTTTTTCACTTTCATATCGATTTTATGATTGATTTCATTGAAACCCATGTCGAATTTATTCTTGAGTTCCTTCATGTGCTTTTTCCCCTCGATGGGGAATCCTTTTGGCCGAGGAATAGTACCCATCCGGTAACAAGACCAAATGCTTTTGTAGTTCTGACTCCTTGTAAAAGTGAACCTTCAACCAGGTTTCATTATTCTTGACGCTATACTAACTGTGAGGATACTGTATCTCTGCCAAGTTGTGAATGCTGACTACGATAACCATGTACAGGATGAGTACCTGACACAAAAATACGACCTCCGAACGTGGAGTCTTCTTTCCACAAGTCACCCAAGACGATACACTGTCCGTGTCACTCGGTGCCATTCGCAAGACTGACACTTCAAACCGTGACGCCTCGCATTTGTAGGTCCTGTTCAAAGATCCAGCTGTTGAAGGACTCTGGATATCCGAGCCACTTGACTAAATACTGAACTCTTCGGCCCTAATTTCTCTTTTTCAAAATGGGTTCAATCTTGTATACGTCGTCTTTCTTAATGACTTTCTGTAATTCTTCGGCATAGAATGTTCCTTCCACAATTTCACCATGGTCATCTTTGAATAAGCATACCGGGGGTCTGGTTTCGATACATTTCACTACCGTAAGCAATTCTTCAGTCCAGTTGGGTAAATATCCTTTCTTGAACGTACGTTTGGCTTTGCTGAGTCGCACTCTATCTTCGGGAGAAAATTTGCACTATTTTGTTGGTCCCTTTCTTCCATATAGCCTCTTGGACACCGTTGTTTGGTTAGCCCACGTGACTTCTGCAGGTGGTATGCCCATGGTTCTGTGAACGGTGTGGTCATAAAATGCGACCATCTCGGAGAGAACGTCTACGTAGGTTAGGGTTTCTCTGTGTGTGAAATACTTCCACATCTTGGTACTATTCCTCGGCCAAAAGGATTCCCCATCGAGGGGAAAAAGCACATGAAGGAACTCAAGAATAAATTCGACATGGGTTTCAATGAAATCAATCATAAAATCGATATGAAAGTGAAAAAAGATTATCAAGTCATCATCAGTCCTTTATTGCAATCCATGTTAGGATTCAGACAAGCTATATTCCGGGGGGGGGGGGGGGGAGGTATGTTTCAGATTGGGTAGCGGACCTCAAGAAAGGATTAAATTCTCTGTACGTGTATTGTCCCTTGGTGGAACCGAGAATGGTGGGAGATGCCCAAGTACCGTTATAGGGAATCGTACCGGTGGAAGGAAGAGACGGAGAAATTATCACCCGAGTGTTTGATCCGATACAGTACTGTCCCCTGTTACAACGACGACTTCAGACCGTGGAAATAGATATAAGGGACGACACGGGTTCTACAGTGCCATTCGAAAGAGGACGAGTGGTGGTGACATTTCACTGTAGAAAACGAAAAGAATTCTCTCTAGAATGAAACCAACTCATCGCTACGTTACGAAAGCTTACCACGATTATTACATACATCAAGCAGGAAAAGGATATCCGGTGTTTGCGGGAAGATGATATCAAAGAGGACATGGACTTGGCAGTATCTTTGGAGGACTCTTTAAAGCAGCCATGCCTTTGTTGAAAAAGGGAGCAAAGACCCTAGAACGCGAGGCTTTAAAAACGGGATTAAATTTTGCCGGAGATGTCGTACAAGGAAGAAATATCAAACAGGCAGCAAAATCACGATTGCAATCAACAGGAGAAAACTTACTCCAGAAAGCTATGGACACGGTAGGACCCCAGGACAACGAGTTATAAAAGGACATGCCAAGCGAAAAAAGATCAGACGTCGGCAGACCAAGCAACGGAACACATCGAATGACATTTCAGATAAGAATGGCACTTGTACATCCCAACACATGCGAATGCACGAAATCAAAACTGGATTTATTTGAAGTTCCACCTACACAGACCAGTGTGGCTTATGGGTATTGGGAGCAGAAAGGATTGACATCGGCTCTAACGGATCAAGGACCTTACGAATTTGCCGTCAGTGGGGCGGGGGACGACTACATCGACTTGGCTAATGCCTGTACCAAGTCAGGGTCATTACGGTTTTCACAGTTTTCCGGTTGTTGACTGATTTTGTCTGTTTATATACTTATGTGTTTTGACTTTCACTTTGTTAGATTGTTCAGAGTTCGGTAATTTTGTTATTACCCTTACTTACCTATTTGTGGAAGCACATATCATGGATGAAGACGATACTGCATTGGATGGCGGAGCGGACGTTGGACCTGTCAACTTATGGATACATTCCCTCTTTAGTGATGTCAGTGTTAGCCTTAACGAAAATTTGGTTTCACCACCGACCAGCTTGTACCCTTACAGAGCTTACATAGAAATATTACTCAGCTATGGCCCAGCTGCCAAAGAATCTCAATTAACGGGAGTCATGTGGTACAAGGATACACCGGGACATCAAGATAAGAGAACAACCGATAACAAAGGATTCACGTCCCGGAAAGCATTGACGGCCCAAAGCAAGTATGTACAGATGACGGGAATACTACACTTGGATTTATTTTATCAAGAGAAATATTTACTGAATCACGTCGATCTGAAAATCAAATTACGACGTAGTCGAGACGTGTTCGCCCTAATCGTCGATGCCGACAACTATAAGATCAAAACCAAGGATCTTGCTTTATTTGTGAGAAATGTACAGTTAAGTCCTGCCGTAAGAATGGGTCACGTCAAAGCTTTTGAAAAGACCAGCTGTAAATACCCCATCCGACGTGTAGAAGTCAAAGTAGATACGGTTCCCCGTGACAGCATGAATTACGTCCAGGACAACATGTTTTTGGGACAGTTGCCGAAAAGACTGGTGATTGGTTGCGTGGACAGTGATGCTACTTTCGGTCATGAGCAATGGTACATTTTGCACTACTACTATAGTAGGAAAAAAAGGCGGGGATGCACTTCCGGGCATGCGCAGAGCATACTTTCGGTAATGACGTCACTTCCGGTCACGTGACTTCATGTTACTTCATTCCGGTCAGGACCGCTTCCGGTGACGTCACTTCCAGTAACACATGCGTAATGGCCCGCTCCCCTTTGCTCCCCTGAACTATGCCTTGAGCTATCCCGATATACTACTTTGATATTTGGATTTCGGGAGAAACCCTATAAATAGCCCATGAAAAATATATCAAGGACGGCAAAGTTCTTGCCCACCTTTGGCTAAGTTAAAGGTATTGCCCGGGTATTTAACTGACTTAAGTGCCTAGGTGGGATAATGCACCTTAAGCCCACAGCAGAGTGTCAAATATCAATTCTGATATTTGAAAAAAAATTGTGGAGGGGGTCTCTATAAATATCCCATAAAAAATATATCAAGGACGGCAAAGTTCTTGCCCACTTTTGGCTAAGTTAAAGATATTGCCCGGGTCTTTAACTGACTTAAGCGCCTAGGTGGGATAATGCACCTCACGGCCACAGCAGGGGTTTCAAATATCAACTTTGATATTTGAATAAAAAATGTGGAGGGGGGGTCTTTATAAATACCCCATGAAAAATATATCAAGGACGGCAAAGTTCTTGCCCACCTTTGGCCAAGTTAAAGGTATTGCCCGGATCTTTAACTGAGTTAAGTGCCTAGGTGGGATAATGCACCTCAAGCCCACAGCAGAGTGTCAAATATCAATTCTGATATTTGAAGACAAATTGTGGAGGGGGGTCTCTATAAATATCTCATAAAAAATATATCAAGGACGGCAAAGTTCTTGCCCACTTTTGGCTAAGTTAAAGATATTGCTCGGGTCTTTAACTGACTTAAGTGCCTAGGTGGGATAATGCACCTCACGCCCACAGCAGGGTTTCAAAATATCAATTTTGATATTTGAAAAAAATTGTGGAGGGGGAGTCTCTATAAATATCCCATAAAAAATATATCAAGGACTGCAAAGTTCTTTCCCACCTTTGGCTAAGTTAAAGGTATTGCCCGGATCTTTAACTGACTTAAGTGCCTAGGTGGGATAATGCACCTCAAGCCCACAGCAGAGTGTCAAATATCAATTCTGATATTTGAAAACAAATTGTGGAGGGGTTCTCTATAAATATCCCATAAAAAATATATCAAGGACGGCAAAGTTCTTGCCCACTTTTGGCTAAGTTAAAGATATTGCCCGGGTCTTTAACTGACTTAAGTGCCTAGGTGGGATAATGCACCTCACGCCCACAGCAGGGTTTCAAAATATCAATTTTGATATTTGAAAACAAATTGTGGAGGGGGGGGGTCTCTATAAATATCTCATAAAAAATATATCAAGGACGGCAAAGTTCTTGCCCACTTTTGGCTAAGTTAAAGATATTGCCCGGGTCTTTAACTGACTTAAGTGCCTAGGTGGGATAATGCACCTCACGCCCACAGCAGGGTTTCAAAATATCAATTTTGATATTTGAAAAAAATTGTGGAGGGGGAGTCTCTATAAATATCCCATAAAAAATATATCAAGGACTGCAAAGTTCTTTCCCACCTTTGGCTAAGTTAGAGGTATTGCCCGGGTCTTTAACTGACTTAAGTGCCTAGGTGGGATAATGCACCTCAAGCCCACAGCAGAGTGTCAAATATCAATTCTGATATTTGAAAACAAATTGTGGAGGGGTTCTCTATAAATATCCCATAAAAAATATATCAAGGACGGCAAAGTTCTTGCCCACTTTTGGCTAAGTTAAAGATATTGCCCGGGTCTTTAACTGACTTAAGTGCCTAGGTGGGATAATGCACCTCACGCCCACAGCAGGGTTTCAAAATATCAATTTTGATATTTGAAAAAAATTGTGGAGGGGGGGTCTCTATAAATATCCCATAAAAAATATATCAAGGACGGCAAAGTTCTTGCCCACTTTTGGCCAAGTTAAAGGTATTGCCCGGGTGTTTAACTGACTTAAGTGCCTAGGTGGGATAATGCACCTCAAGCCCACAGCAGGGTTTCAAATATCAACTTTGATATTTGAAAACAAATTGTGGAGGGGGGGGGGGTCTCTATAAATATCTCATAAAAAATATATCAAGGACAGCAAAGTTCTTGCCCACTTTTGGCTAAGTTAAAGGTATTGCCCGGTCTTTAATTGACTTAAGTGCCTAGGTGGGATAATGCACCTCACGCCCACAGCAGGGTTTCAAAATATCAATTTTGATATTTGAAAAAAATTGTGGAGGGGGAGTCTCTATAAATATCCCATAAAAAATATATCAAGGACTGCAAAGTTCTTTCCCACCTTTGGCTAAGTTAGAGGTATTGCCCGGGTCTTTAACTGACTTAAGTGCCTAGGTGGGATAATGCACCTCAAGCCCACAGCAGAGTGTCAAATATCAATTCTGATATTTGAAAACAAATTGTGGAGGGGTTCTCTATAAATATCCCATAAAAAATATATCAAGGACGGCAAAGTTCTTGCCCACTTTTGGCTAAGTTAAAGATATTGCCCGGGTCTTTAACTGACTTAAGTGTCTAGGTGGGATAATGCACCTCACGCCCACAGCAGGGTTTCAAAATATCAATTTTGATATTTGAAAAAAATTGTGGAGGGGGGGTCTCTATAAATATCCCATAAAAAATATATCAAGGACGGCAAAGTTCTTGCCCACCTTTGGCTAAGTTAAAGGTATTGCCCGGATCTTTAACTGACTTAAGTGCCTAGGTGGGATAATGCACCTCAAGCCCACAGCAGAGTGTCAAATATCAATTCTGATATTTGAAAAAAAATTGTGGAGGGGGTCTCTATAAATATCCCATAAAAAATATATCAAGGACGGCAAAGTTCTTGCCCACTTTTGGCTAAGTTAAAGATATTGCCCGGGTCTTTAACTGACTTAAGCGCCTAGGTGGGATAATGCACCTCACGGCCACAGCAGGGTTTCAAATATCAACTTTGATATTTGAAAAAAAAATGTGGATGGGGGGTCTTTATAAATATCCCATGAAAAATATATCAAGGACGGCAAAGTTCTTGCCCACTTTTAACTAGTTTAAAGGTATTGTCCGGGTCTTTAACTGACTTAAGTGCCTAGGTGGGATAATGCACCTCAAGCCCACAGCAGAGTGTCAAATATCAACTTTGATATTTAAAAAAAAAAATGTGGATGGGGGGTCTTTATAAATATCCCATGAAAAATATATCAAGGACGGCAAAGTTCTTGCCCACTTTTAACTAGTTTAAAGGTATTGTCCGGGTCTTTAACTGACTTAAGTGCCTAGGTGGGATAATGCACCTCAAGCCCACAGCAGAGTGTCAAATATCAACTTTGATATTTAAAAAAAAAAATGTGGAGGGGGGGTCTTTATAAATATCCCATGAAAAATATATCAAGGACGGCAAAGTTCTTGCCCACTTTTGGCTAAGTTAAAGGTATTGCCCGGTCTTTAATTGACTTACGGTAAGTGCTTAGGTGGGATAATGCACTTCACGCCCACAGCAGGGTTTCAAAATATCAACTTTGATATTTGAAAACAAATTGTGGAGAGGGGGGTCTCTATAAATATCCCATGAAAAATATATCAAGGACGGCAAAGTTCTTGCCCACTTTTGGCTAAGTTAAAGGTATTGCCCGGGTGTTTAACTGACTTGAGTGCCTAGGTGCGATAATGCACCTCAAGCCCACAGCAGGGTGTCAAATATTAATTTTGATATTTGAAAAAAAATTGTGGAGGGGGGGGGGGTCTCTATAAATATCCCATAAAAAATATATCAAGGACGGCAAAGTTCTTGCACACTTTGTGCTTATATTAAAGGTATTGTCCGGGTCTTTAACTGACTTAAGTTCCTAGGTGGGATAATGCACCTCAAGCCCACAGCAGGGTGTTAAATTAAAGCCTTGATATTTGGATTGGGAGGGGGGGCCCTATGCATATCCCATGAAAAATTACCGAAGGACGGCAAAGTTCTTTGCCACTTAGGGTTTAAGTCAAAGGTATTGCTCGGGCCTTTAACTGACTTAAGTGCCTAGGTGGGATAATGCACCTCAAGCCCACAGCAGGGTGTCAAATATCAACTTTGATATTTGGATTTGGTGGGGGGACCCTATTGCCACTTGGGGTTTTTATCAAAAGTACTGCCTGGGCCTTTACCTGACTTAAGTGCATTGGTGAATTAAATTAGTTGTTTAACACCTTTAAATACACAATTTAAAAATAAATAGATAAAACAAAATAATACTATTTATTAAATAAGTGTTACACGCACATGCAGGGTTTATATTTTGTTTATTTTCATAATATGTATTGCTATATTTTTCCAATGTTCTGTATTTACATTTTTTTGTAGATTGATGAGACGTCTTCATGTGAACGGGGAATCTTAGGACTTTATTTTGTTTGACAAAGCGCTGGCAAATCCAAATTATATACCGATTTACATGAAAGTATATTATTTGTTTACGCTGTGTTTGTTTAAAGTTGGCCGACTGTTTTCTAAGCTGGCCATCCCTAAATATATGGTTTTTTTTTTGTTATTAAGCTCAGTAAAGAGAAGGCATATTTTATGTACGGGTGAACATGGGAAATGGAACATAAAATGTATTATCTTTTACTCACATGAGTGTCTGTGTGAGATTCTGCACCTTATTTCCACAGTAGTGTGTCAAATGTTAACTTTGTATTGTGGAAAGGGGGGGGGGGGGGGGGGTCCAGAAATATTTCCTGTATGCCCAGATGTCGATTCAATGTATTGAATGTGCAATTACAGAAATATATTTATTATTGGTCGCTAGAAATCTTTAAAAGTACATTTTGCTCTTATATATTTTTTTGGTTTTGAGACATATCTCCTTATTGGTCGCTAGCTTATTGGTCGCTAGCTTGAGCCTGGTCGTCGAGTCAATGAGTTATTGTTGTTTAACACCAAAATGAGGAAATTTTCAGCTATATCATGGCGAAAACAATTTACATTAAAAAATGAAATGATGTATGCTTTGTACTAGACCACAAATGTTTAATGTATTTTTATAGTACTAGCATAGCCAGAAATCATGGGTGATTTTGCTCATGAATATTCATAAACCAAATCGCGTCATGTATGACGTCAGCAAATAAACGTTTAACCATATTTGGAAGACGCTGATGAAATATATGTAAATAAAAAATATATTGTGCATTTTTTTTCAATTTCTGCCCCACATTTATAAGTATTAGTATGTCATTGAAATCGTTTAGTATAGGATATATATTGTTAAATTTTTTGAAATTCATATATCAGCCGTACTATTATAGCTACATGTACTTGTTCTGTTGTTTCGTCGAAATAAAAAAATACCCTTGTGTAGCCTTTTTTTAAATGTTTATTTACATTTACAATGGAATGCGGTGCTTACTCAAATAATGCTATGTCTAGCAGAAGCAGTTTTACGAAATAGATTTTTTTGCGTGAACCCCTATTGAATCTCTACTAGAAAGGTAAAAAAGAATTTGTGAAGCCCTCTTTTAAATTATCGTGGGAACCTTTAATTTGTCAGCAACATTTTTATCGAAGAAAGATTCCTCAACAATGTTACCGGAACTGACGGAATTTGTCCCGGCAATTAGAATGGGGATTGTAAGAAAAGTGCTTTTAGGTCTTGAAAACCGTGCAGGATGCATTTTTTCACTTCTTCTCAATGCTTTTGAATGGCGCTTACGCTTCAAATTTGAAACTGGGTGGGAACCTTGAGTTTTCATGGTACAGCTGTAATATTTTGAGATATTGTTCAAACCGGTGTATAGTTTGATTTTTTATCCCGGCAAATTGTCCGGCCCAAGCTAACAGAAAGTTTCCCGTTCAACTATATGTTAAAATCTAAATTCTCTTAGAGTCGCCATTTTGAATATGCAAATGAGCAAATCACCTATCATTTCTGGCTATGGCTCACTAGCTCCACACATTATCCTGATTCCGAGCCAAATAATATTTGCCCTTTCTCCTTAATGCGTGCTTAGCGGAGAAGCAACACATACCAATTATACAATCTTTGGTGTGACCCGACCGGGGCTCGAACCCACGATCTACAACATTCGAGTCGAGCACACTGACCATTACACCATCATTGCGGTTACCGCAATGTGAGTATGATCGAAACGACTTACATATACAAATATACCATACAGATGAATGTGTATCTTACTTTATAAATAATAAACACTAAATACGTATGTACATGTTTTTAGCTGACATATGAGAGAAATATCAGAACGATTATTAAATAGCTGTAAAATAATGTTACAGTCACCAGTATGCCTGACAACGATAATCATGATGTAAAAAAAAACACAGAGAAGAAATAAAGAAACAAAATCGGATTTTTTTTGTTTTGGATATAAGTAATTTTTCTTCATTTTATTTGCCGAAGTTTCTCGTTGAAACTGCAGGGTCAAATTATTGGTTTTTGTATCTTTCTATTTTCTATGAAACCTGGCGACATTTTTTTTCCATAGAAAAGACACCCCCTGAAAGTTAAATGGTAAATGGTCGTTTCCTTACGCTATTATCCATTGAGTGTAGATTAAGCCATATTTGTGGCTACATGCGTGCGGTGAATCAATTTCTTGTGGTTATATGTTAAACCGCTTATAGTGGATACCTGGTTAAGCAATTTAAATATTTATATTATTTAGCAATTGTCTTTAATCCAGTTCAGTGGATAAACAAATTTTAAAATGAAAAATGAAATGTCTGGAACACCGATTCCAGTTTTACTCTCATTTGCAAATACGTAACGTTGAAATCCAACATAAACATATATTTTTTATTATGAGCGTACCTGATGCTGAAGCATATTCTAGACAAGCGTCTTTGTACAGAAGCTTATTCTAGACATTGACCGGAAGAGGTGCAAGATAGTAGAATCTGTGACACCCGAGGGTCTCTCAGATTTAACAATTTTGCACCTTTCACGGTGTTTGATTCTTTTTCTCATTCCTTTCTATCGTGTCAATGTTTGCTTACGTTGAGAAAATATAGAGTGCTCCCCCTTGTTAGTAACTAACGTAAATAAAAAAAATTACCTCCCTTTTGGCCAACGTCAAATAATTGTTTACATGAGTATATATTACTGTTGTGATAGCATTTAAATATACGGCCATGAATGCTCGCGCATCTGAAAATTATCTGGCAATTTCACGCTCATCCAGTGCATCAAAAAGTGTCGAGATTTTTTCGGTCGAGATATATTGGGGACGACTTTTTTTAGGGCCGAATCTAGTCTCATTCAATCGAGCTGTAGTTCCTTTATTCGAGTTATCGTTCCTTACGAAATCTCAAAAGTTAACTTCCGCGTAGAAACAAAAATTCTTGTCAGTATGTCAGAAGACATTTAATAAATTAGAAAATATCAATATAAGTAAAACAAGCTAACAAAATGACTTTTATTACACATGGGTTCCGGGTTTCAGTGGTATCGGACGTACGAGAGAGGGTACGATACTTCAGGATCAACTTTGCGCTTTATGTCAAGAAGATCTTCATTAGTTGAGTGTGTTAGTGTGTTACATGGAACCGGTGTTTACAAAGCGTCGATTTTTTTTTATTCGTCAATATGTCCAGCCATGTTTGTCAAACAATCTTAAGTACACATTTTATACCATAAAGAGCTCGCTGACGCTCGCATATTATGAAATACATTTAAAATACTGCCAAGACACGGATGTATATCGATAAATCAACAATGGAAAACAATTTTGCGGTCGGGAAAAAGCGCGCGTTGTTTGTCTTACCCACATATCCAGAAATCATGGGTAGTTTGCTCATTTGCATATCCAAGATGGCGGTTTCTTCAAGCCAGAAATTTTTACAAAGATTTCTTAAAGAAATATTTTGTTCGGGGTGCGGGCATTATTTCTGAGATGAAATATTTGACACTACACCGGTAGAAACAAGCACATCAAATTTTAGCTAGATGTATAAATTATTCGCGGTTCCCACACTATTTTAAAAACAAGGCATATTTCTGTGAATTCTAATATGGATATCACTGCAGAATTCAAATCTTAGTCGACTTCTGACCATTTTTTTAATTGTTTACCATGGATGCACACTATTTTCTGAACCAAATACGGAAACTTCCGGTGTAGATCTATCTCTTTTTTCACACGGTTTCCACGGTTCCCAGGAAGATTGAAATGGTCAGATTTTGGGAAATGTCAGCTTCTGTAAGGGCCACTTGAAGGGTAACGTGTGTTTTCATTAAAACTCGAATTGTTATCTGCTGAAAAATAGTCAATCATTGTCGACACCGGTTTAAATATAGAAAATAATTAAGTCGAGGCTCCATGAAGGGTGAGTAAACTTTTTATAATGATACATTTGAATTCGATGAATGTTTATTACACAATATCAACAAAACATTGAATACTTGTAGTAAGCACATTAAAAAAATTTAACAATATAAAATCTATATACTAAACGATTTCAATGACATAGTTAATACTTATGTGGGGCTGATATTGAAAAAAAAATGCACAATATATTTTTTATTTACATATTTTTATTTATTTAATTGATCGTGAAAAGGGGGGGGGGGGGTGTGGCAGTGCATATATTTTCGATCTTTTACACACATCATCGAGTTCCTAATGAACATATGATGACAATTAATTTTGATACGATCACAAATAATTATATGAAGTTATTTATGTGATCAAAACTGATGAAATATTATTAAAAAAAAATAGATACGAGTTTTCATCAGCGTTCATTGATCAGCGTCTTCCAAATATGGTTCAACCAATCGGCAAACCTCGGGTGAGTCCGCTTCTCTCCCTCAATACCTCGGCTGTAATACGGTATTTGATATGCGTCTACGCGTCACATTTCTTCGCCGGAAGACCGTATCACTTCAATTAAACATTGCGCACCGCGAATAAGTTCTAAAATGGCGACAATAGATGAGTTTGTTTTGAAAAATATTGGTCTTTGATGAAGGTACGGAATCAGCCGACATTACGACGAATGAAAATATATTATTATTGGACGAATATTCGAAAGTGAAATTATTTTAATACCTCCTTCATTGAAGAATTCCAAAAGTAGTTCCAATGGGAGCTATCGTAATACGGACGAGGTATGATGAAAGTACGGAATCAGCCGAAGTTGCGACGAGTGATGGTTCAACGTGTATTTGCTGACGTCATACATGACGCGATTTGGCTTATGAATATTCATGAGCAAAAGTACCCATGATTTCTGGCTATGCAGGAGCCTGGGTAAGATTAATAGGTTCTGACATACGTTCTTGGGAAAGACCGGGTGATCTTCTACGAGTGATAGAAATGTTATGTCTTTCCGCGAGTGGAGGGCAGCGAAACGAGAGAAAAGACACAAACATTTCTATCATGAGTGGAAGATCACTCGGGCTTTCCCAACAACGCATGTAAGTACATATTTCGTCCGTAAACAAACAAATTTCACTATCGCGAATTCATAGAGACCCCCGCCATTGATCAGTAACTAATTTGCATAAATTATCATATCAATATCATTGAGCGTTATGAAATACACATCACATAAAAT
This sequence comes from Bathymodiolus brooksi, assembly GCA_963680875.1. NCBI lineage: Eukaryota > Metazoa > Mollusca > Bivalvia > Mytilida > Modiolidae > Bathymodiolus > Bathymodiolus brooksi. Next base: position 34,655,689 of record OY804580.1, on the reverse strand, counting down.
TGACTTGTGTGGACCTGATAATCCTTGTCGAGCGAAAACAAATACTAATTTTTTATCGGTAATTTCACAATTTTAGCACAGCTTTGTGATTTTTTTTTTGTTGTGTTTTGACCTTTTTTATTTGCTTTGCTTTGTTATAATTTCTTTTTTACGATGAAAAACTGTGCACTACTTTTTGTCGAATGTTTATGCGTAGTGCGGTCTAACATGACGTAACTAAACCTTTCATTAAAATCTGTGATGGCGGCCGAACAAGCGGTAAGGAAGGAATTTCGACTGAAACGAGTGGAAATGTCGACCTGTAACCAATGTCAGCTTCATGAAATAGTTTAAATAGGTAGGTTATTATGTTTGAAAACTATCTTAATGTTTTTTTAATGACGAAAATGATTCATTTGGTTTTTTTTCCCCACTTGGTCCCTTTTGGCGGTCTTCCAGTAAACTGACATGTTGTAGTGTGGAGGTCAACATCATACACATGTGTGTATGATTGTACAAATGCTTATATTCAGTGACAGTCTGTTGTCACCTTTAGTTTACCAATATTAAATAGGATGCTATGTTTCTGGAAAAGAGTCGGGACCAGATTAAATGTGTGATTATCTTTAAAAAATTAATGGTATCCTCGTCTGACAATAAGTCGGTCAGTCATTGGATAATGTTTGATTATTTTTTTCATGTTTGAAAAGTAAACATTTTTTTCTTTTTTAATTATGTTCCTCATCTATTCTTGCTCACATGTGTAAAGTTCCATTGAAAAAAGATCGATAATAATTACATACTGACCCATATTTGTTTACCACCCCTTTTCCAAATGGCGTCGTATGACGTCACATAAAGTCGGTCAAAGTTCAATAAAGCACATGATTTTGTCATAGACCAACCAAACTCAAAAAGTAAACCAGATTAAGAAAGTACAGTATTTTAGCTTTTTCAGTGTAATTGATTTGTCTGAAAAATTTCAAAAGATGTTTTTTTAAATAGTTTGAAATTGAAGTATTAAAAATTAATTATTTGATGCAAATATTAAACTTGCTTACCCACATAAAAGGTATTTAATCCAGTGAATTTGGTGTTTTTGCTTTTGTCAATACAATCTATTAGACCGACATATTTTGGTAAAACAATTAATGACTGATTTCAATTTATTTTAATCACATTTATTATCACAGAGTGGTAACAATACAGTTTTGTTGATGCTATTTGTAATAATGACAGGTTTTTTTTACCCAGACAATCTCATTTTTCTGTCTGGTTTAATTAAATTCTCTGTTCAATTTATGCTATAAATTTTGATTACTGCTGTTAAATTAATTCTTTTTCTATCTTCTCTGAATTTCATTTCATTACCCCAAGAAGTAAGGGGTATATTTGTTATTAAAGCAGCAGTGGAAATGCAAAATAATCTACCATTTTGTGACTAATGGAGAGCACTTGCATGTATTTTCCCGGTAAAATCGGCCATTTTCTAGAAAATGGTGGAATCTGAATGATCAATCATCATATTTTCAAAGTATTTTAAAATACAATTTGCTTGGCCTACATTCCAGAAACGGTCATGAACTGTGATGTCGATTATGTCAACAAACCGGAAAAATACAAATGTTTGGGGAATACCATCGATGGAAACATATTTAACAAGCATAATGATCAGGAAAAAAAGACATTAGTAAAAAGGATCTTTTTTACTTGTATGGAGTTTATTCAATTCAAACTTCTCTGTTTTAATCTCATCTTGTAATTTTGACGTTGAAAAGTATTCCCTCTGTGTTTATGTACGCTATGAATATACAGAATGACGTCATTGGTCTCGTGCTGCGCGAGAATTGTAAATCAAAACAAATGACCGACATTATTGCATGTCACGGTAGGATATTTGCAGTCAAAAAATTCTAGCTTCTGAAATCAAAAAATTAAATGGCAGTGAGTATTGTAGATATGATTGCTTCCTCATGTCTGGCTATGTACATGCAATTCTTTGAATTGACCAATAATTGAGCAGTTCTAGTAATATAAATGGATATGGATATTTTACCCCTGATTTAATACAATCAGGAGATTGAGGTTCGAACCCTCACTGGGACAGATTTTGGTCAATATACATGTACATGTTATGACTGTTCTCATGCAATACTGTTTTCTAAAAATTTCAAAATTAACAATTCTAACTTTCTCTCCTTTGTAAAAAAAAAACAACTGTCCCAATCGCCAACGGTTTTTGGAAAAAGGACAGACGATAAGTGAACAAGTAGTCTTATTTCATTGAATGTTATCATTGTAAGGCTTTAGAATTCTTTATTTATTTTCTGATTAAATTTTGGAACTTTCTTTTTAATAAAGTATTTCGTATTTCTGATTGCAAATGATGTACATTATAAATATCGTCGACAGACAATAAATCAATCGCGTTGTTATTGTAAACAAAAAACCGGGACTACTTTTTGTACCATGGCGACGTTCTAAATTTAGTTCTTGTTAGAGGCGTTCTGATTGGATGTCACAACGAATAGAGACGAGTGCACATGAACTCGTCTCAACTCGGTCGTCTCAACTCGAAAACGGCCATTTACGAAGGAAGAAAAATCTTTTTCACCTAAATTTACAGACTACTTTATCCAAGGGATGAGAACATCGTCATTTTACTGATCTTATTCTACACATGCGTCATTTTACTGGCACTTATTCTAGATATGCGTCTTTGTACTGAAGTTTATTCTAGGCATGCGTCTTTTTATTGAAGCTTATTCTAGACATGAGTCATCTTACTGAGGTTTATTGTATCCATGCGTCTTTGTACTGAAGTTTATTCTAGACATGCGTCTTTGTGCTGAAGCTTATTCTAGACATGCGTTATTTTACTGAAGCTTATTCTAGACATGCGTCTTTGTACTGAAGCTTATTCTAGACATGCATCTGTACTGAAGTTTATTCTAGACATGCGTCTTTGTACTGAAGCTTATTCTAGGCATGCGTTATTTTACTGAAGTTTATTCTAGACATGCCTCTTTGTACTGAAGCTTATTTTAGATATGCGTCTTTTTAATGAAGTTTATTCTGGACATGCCTCTTTGTACTGAAGCTTATTATAGACATGCGTCTTTGTACTGAAGCTTATTCTATCCATGCGTCTTTGTACTGAAGTTTATTCTAGACATGCGTCTTTGTATTGAAGCTTATTCTAGACATGCGTTATTTTACTAAAGCTTATTTTAGATATGTGTCTTTGTACTGAAGCTTATTCTAGACATGCGTCTTTGTATTGGAGCTTATTCTAGACATGCGTCTTTGTACTGAAGCTTATTCTACACATGCGTCATTTTACTGAAATTGTTTCTAGGCATGCGGCTTTGTACTGTAGCTTATTCTAGACATTCGTCTTTGTACTGAAGCTTATTCTACACATGCGTCATTTTACTGAAGCTTATTCTAGATATGCGTCTTTTTACTGAAGTTTGTTCTAAGCGTGCGTCTTTTTGTTGAAGCTTATTCTAGACATGAGTCATCTTATTGAAGTTTATTCTATGCATGTGTCTGTGTACCGAAGTTTATTTTAGACATACGTCTTTGTACTGAAGCTTATTCTAGACATGCGTCTGTACTGCAGTGTATTCTAGACATGCGTCTTTGTACTGACGCTTATTCTAGATATGTGTCTTTTTAATGAAGTTTATTCTGGACATGCGTCTTTGTACTGAAGCTTATTCTAGACATGCGTCATTTTACTGAAGTTTATTCTAAGCATGCGTCTTTGTACTGAAGTTTATTCTAGATGCACGTCTTTGTACTGGAGCTTATTCTAGGCATGCGGCTTTGTACTGAAGCTTATTCTAGACATGCGTCTTTTTACTGAAGTTTATTCTAGGCATGCGTTTTTTTTTATTGAAGCTTATTCTAGACATGAGTCATCTTACTGAAGTTTATTCTATGCATGCGTCTTTGTACTGAAGCTTATTCTAGACATGCGTCTTTTTACTGAAGTTTATTCTAGGCATGCGTCTTTGCATTGAAGCTTATTCTGGACATGCGTCATTTTACTGAAGTTTTTTCTAGGCATGCGTCTTTGTATTGAAGCTTATTCTGGACATGCGTCTTTTTACTAAAATTTATTCTAGGCATGCGTCTTTGTACTGATTAGATATCTACGTTTTCATAAATTAACACTTTACACCCCAGTTTAAAATATAACAATAAAGATAACGCCATGTACCAGAATCATATTTAAGATATGAAAAATTATTACATTTATGACACGAATACGATACACAATTTCACTGGGGAAAATGCTCTCGGGGGAAAATATAATATAATATATATTGTTTTTAAATTGAACTACTGAACCCTGAAATCTATGATTTATTTACAGATTAAATTAATAGTGACAGTTATTATCCTTTGGCCGACGGATAAAATTCAATCATGCAATTTATATTTTTCTTAACTCCTTCGAAATAATCTTAATTCTTTGCTACGGGTGTTTTACCTCTCACAAGGATAAGCACTCATTCATTATAATCGGTTATTTATCATTTAAGGGCAGTGTAAAGGTCATGATAATGTGGAAAGCAGTAAAAAAGGGATGGGGGTGTAGGGGAGCTGGGGATTACAACTTAAACATCCCTAAAACACCAGATAAAGCATATCATAAGATTTCAAATACAGTTTCGTGAATTTAAAAATTAATGTAAGGTTAGGATATCGATGCTTTCTGATTATTCCATCTTATTTGTTAAAGCTTCATACATCAAAGCAGGGTCCGTCGTTGCCGTGGTCGAGATCGTATGGTGGTTGGATTTACAACTACCAATGCATTCAGTGCCTATAACCACTAACGGTGTGAGTTCGAATTCCACTCAGGCAAAGTGTACTGGATACAACATTATGTGATAAAGTTTGTCAGTGACTTGCGGCAGGTAGGTAGTTTTCTCCGGGCACTCCGGTTTCCTCCACCAATAAACATGACCGCCATGATACAACAGAAATATCGTTGAAAGTGGCTTTAAACACCATAACCAATCTAAGCAACCAATTTAGATACTAGTATATATTTATATCGAACCTGTTTAATGAGGGCCCGTATGGTACTTGTATTTCGTGAGCGAGTCAGTTATTGTTGTTTAATGCAAAGTTATCAATATTTTTAGCTATATCATGGCGACAACAAGTACATTTCGATTAGATGATAATAGTATCAGGTGTGTACTAGACCAACATGTGTTGTTAAATTTTCATAAAATATAAGTCCGCATTAGACATGTCGCTCCACTCGGACACTTTATGATTCCAAGCCAACTAGTCTGTGTTCTGGCTCCTCTATACTTTGTGCTTAGCAGAGAAGCAGCAGATAACAATGTTATAGTCTTTGGTTTGACCCGACCGTGACCTCGATACCATAATGTTCCACACTCGACAGCACGCTAAGCGATACACCAACGATATGGTTATTTGGAATTGTATCCACCTAATGTGGAATTAACCACTATGGATATGGACTCCGATCAGTGGTGAGGTGTATTCGACATAACCTTCTATGATATAGTATGTTAGTATTTTCTCCACAATTAAAAATGACCAGTGCGATATGACTGAAATATTGTTGAAAGTGTCGTAAAACACCACTCGCCCTAATTATAATGCCTTAAGCCGGGTTACTTGGTATGACTGCTAATAGCACTTATTTTTTTATCAACGGTGAATACAATGATCCCAAAAATATCAAGATTTTCCTCTTGTTCTGTATTGAAAACAAAACTATTTCTTTTTTAAACTTTGCGTCCAAAAATAATGTTAATTGATTACATTGAAGCAATATTAAAAAAAGTCCAAAGACATTTATAAAGAAAAAGACATGTGAAATTAAAAGCCCGTTGTCCTCGGCTATATCGAATACTTAATAAATGTGTGCAGTAATTCCACTTATTCATTCAGGTTAGGATTGGGGTTATGGTGTTTAACGCCACTGTCAACAATATTTCAGCTATATTGTGGCGGTCAGTTTTATTGGTGGATGAAGCCGAAGTACCCGGAGAAAATCACCGACCTGCTGCAAGTCACTGACAAACTTTATTACACGATGCTGTATCGATTTCACCTCGCCACGAGCGGGATTCGAACTCACAACGTTAGTGGTGATAGACACTGATTGCACATGTAGTTACAAATCCAACTACCATACGATCACCACCACGACTTCCCCTTGTTCATTCACATTAGGATTGATTGTATTTGTATATTACTTATCAGAGAGCTGGTTAATTTTTTATCACTGGGTAAATTTTGTAGTTTCCATAATTGCTGTTAAGTATTCCACTCCTTAAAGATTCATTAATCTTATAACCGTAAAAGAAATGAGCTTCATCTTCAGCGACATTTGCGCTGTATTCGTTACACATTCAACATATTTATTTTGGGTTCTTAAAAGCTGCAGTATGGAACCACGATACTGAGTCCTATACAAGTTTTCAATATTAAATAAGGGATCGCCGTGGTCGTGATCGTATGGTAGTTGGGTTTAGAATTACCTATGCCATCAGTGCCTATCACCACTAAAGTTGTGAGACAGAATTCCCACTCAGGCTAGATGTCCCTTTTAGGGACATATACCAGATTCCAATATTAAATAGGTATTACATATGTCAGAGGCAATATTTTCTGAAATTATTTTTTGTATTTCGTGTGTACATAAAATATGTAGATTTTAAAACAACAGATTTTTTTTTTGCTGATGCCAGCAATAATTTTACAATTGAATCTATTATAATATATAACCCGAGTCTCTTCTGGTATTTTGTCCTTACTAAAAATAAAGTATGGAATGAAAATATTTTATTAAGTTGTTTAATTTTTGAATTAAATCTGTTATGAATTTAAATAGACTCATGTTATATTATCAATGTTTCAGTACCTTTTAACAATTAACCTACATATTTCAAAACAAATTATAGATTTTTGTAAGTATCATTTGACCCAGTAAGGGATTAAACTTTGTATGCCTACACGTGGTCTTTACGATATCAGATTCACACCCCAGAGATCTGAAGAACGAAAAAAATATTTAAATTTTAATTTGATGGGAAATTATCTTTTAAGTAGCCAAGGCTCAAGAAGGGTCTTTTTTTGGTAAATAAAAATATATGAAGTATTATGTAAGTAACTGTGTAAGTAAAATTGGGGTTTATTTGCAAAATAATTCATTTTTGAGGGCTGTTGTTTTTTTCAATCAATTTTCAAGATAAAAAAAAGTGCCCCTTAACATAAATTTTCCTGACTGAAAATAAATCTTCCGGAACTCCATTCCGATAATCTCCAGGATGTGTGACCACATTGGCTAACCTCCAATGAAATGTATTTAAGCCTGTTACAAGATGGTTCGTTAATTAGCTATTATCCTCGGGTGTTTACAATAACACCCGAGTTTAATGAATAAAAAACAACCCGTCGTGTGAAATATGGAAATTGATTACATGTAGTTCACAAAAGGTTAATCCCTCTGCTTATCTAATATTCAGAACTAGGTCTACCCCCTGTTGTTCTCACCTTCAATTTACAATATATGAAAGAGTATTAGTGATTGTTAACGAACGTGTCTGTTGAACGTGTGTCCTTATACCATAATTTATTTCATTCACAACACATGTATATATTTTAGCATTTAAATTAAGTAAGAAGAGTTTGAAGATACTAAAGGGGTAATCAGAATCCGTAAATCAAAGTATGACAGACAGCACAGTGTCCAAAAGAAAAAGTACAAAAAGACAAACAACGATCTACAAAGCATTACAAAGAAAGCTATAGACCGAGCAACACGAAAATCTAGTGTTGCCATGTAAATCTGCTAGTATGTTGTAAATTTTAGGGAGTATGCTTATAATAAAGTTGTCATAATATGTGCCCAGTCTCAGTGCTGTTATATAATGCTCTCGTAATTTGTGTCCAATGACAGTACTGTTATGATAAACCTGTCATAACTTGTGCCCAACCCCAGTGAAGTACATTGTAATACTGCTGTCTTTGGTTTGACCCTATCGGGCTTGAACCAACAATCTACCACACCCAAAGCGAGCTCACTAACCATTACACCACCGTCTTGTAACATGAATGTATTCTTTTCCTTTGACCTTTTTTATCGCTTATATACCAGAATGTAAGCAACAGCTACGGAACTATGAAATAGTACACGCAGATACGAGATATTGCACACTTTAATTCTGGGCTGCAGTTTTATTACACTCGCAGAGTCTTGCAATAATCAACGACCTAGATGTTATATTGCAGAGTACAGTTGTGAAAGGCAAAAGGAGCTACAAATAGACTATAAAATTGGCATGTGTTGTTTCTCCGCTAAGCACGCAGCACTAAGGAGTAAGAGCAAAAACTGGTCTGTTCGGATACAGAATAACGTGTCAAAGTGGAGCGACATGCTACACGTGGACTGTTGTTTAAGTGAGCTAGTACTATAACAAATCCAACATAGCGTCTCGGTCTAGGACAAAGCGAACATCGTGATCATCTCATCGAAATGTAACTTTGCACAATTGGCGTTAAACAACAATCATTCGCTCACTTTTAATAAGATTATTCATTTTTCAATAATGGACACAGAAGAGACCTGAATACAGTGATTTACAATAGATTCTAACATGACCGCACTCTTTCCCTTTGTTAAAAAAAACCCAGAATTATTTCTTCGTATTATCTCATTAGCACATGCGCCGATGAATGTGACTGACGTTTCCATTGGCAGCATAAATTGTGACCCGAATAATGCCGATAGAGTGCGTAGTATTATTCGAGTTACATAAATTGTGTGCGACATTTTCCGCAAGCGTATGCATAAATTACCGTCTTCCAATCAAAGTATACTACCGTATTTGTACTCTTAGACATATCAGAATCGAAATAAATCATGGAAGCCAGAATGTCATTTTGAGCTTTAACATGGATTGGCGGATATTAGTAAATTTTATCCCTCGTTTCTTACTCGGGATAAAATACGAATATCCGCCAATCCATATTAAAACTCCCAACACATTCTGGCTTCCATGATTTATTTCTAAAAACAAATACAAAAGTATCAATTCAAAAGGGTCAATGGAGTCAGAGGAGAATACTTGAATGTGAAAATGACAGACAGACGGACAGACGTCAAGCGATGACCAAAACTCATATGACAATTTGCCATGGCATGGGAACTAAAATGAAAATATTTGTTTTAAATACATATAATAAGAAAATGCATTATAGATTATATATTATGATCGTCACGTTCCAGCTCTGTATATAATAATAAATCGCTTTGTATTTTAGTGTGGCGTGTATTTTCTGTCAAAAGAAAATATTGATCAATAAATATCAAATTACATATATGTAATACACTGATGCCAAGTCTTAAATAAACCTTAAAGCACATTCAGATTAAAAAAAACGTAACCTCACAAAAGTGTTCTAGTCTTATATGACTTACAAGAAATCTAAAATGAATAAGTGATATTAATTGTCCAACTACCATACGATCACGACCACAACGGTCCTTGATTGATATTTATATTCACACTACAGATATGTGGTAAAAGTATTATCATTATTGCTATCATAGAAAGATGGGGGAGGATGCACGTAGCTATGGATTAAAAATAATAAATCATTTTCTTTTCGCAAAAAACTGAATTTTTGCAAATAATTTTGGGGAGTTTGTTGCGCATAGTGTTTGTATTTGATGTCATTCATTCCAGATTCAGCGTCATCCATTCCAGATTCAGCATCATCCATTCCAGATTCAGCATCAATTATTTTATTTCAACGATAATCATAAAACAGTCTGTGATACATGTACTTTTAACAAAAGATTAACACAATGGAATAAAGGAAACGAATGAGAGGTAGATAATCCTGGGGCGGTCTACCGTTAATAAGTAAATATGAAAAGAACATCTTAAATACAATTGAGAATATATGTCAGGAAGCTTGCCAATTGGCTTCAAGGTTCACACGAGGGTCAAGATTTATGATTATGTATATAGGACCAACACGTTTTCGATGTAAACGTTTTAAACCCATGGTGGTTTCAGACTTACAATTTCAACAATCACGAGCCCCATCGGTGGTGTAAATGTGAGCGGGCACGCCTCGAGTGCAGTAGATCGTGAGTTCGAGCCCCGGTCTGGACAAACCAACGACTATTATTGTTATTTGTTGCTTCGTCGCTAAGCACACAACGTTAAGGAGAAAGGGCAAAGACTAGTTGGCTCGGAATCATGATAATGTGTCGGAGTGGAGCGACATGTCTATTGATGGACTTTTGTTTCAATGAGCTAGCACTATATACATTGTACATCCATCTTAGCATGTCGGTCTAGTACAAAGCTCAATTGGGGATAAACAACTCACTCACTCTAGCTAAAATTGGTCATAGTACAATAATGGACACAGAAGGGTCATGTATACAATGATCTACAATAAAGCAAAATACAAGAAGTCCAGTATCAGTTCAAAAGGCTCAATTGTTTCAGAGAAAAATACTGTTAATGTGAAAATGGCAGACAGACGGACCGACGCCAAGCGTTGGCTAAAGCTCATATGACATTTTTTCATGACATGCACGTATTAAATATGAAAATACCGTATTTGTTTTAAAATAATAACACAATTCATTATAGATTATATATATTATGATCGTCTCGTGCGTATAATTAATCACTTTTTATTATAGCGTGATGTAGACATTCTACAATAAAACAAAATTATTATTACACAGCGTTGATCTATAAATATCAAATTACATATATGTAACACTGTAACACACTGATGACAAGTCTAAAAAAAAAACTTACTGGGTAAAGCATATTGAGATAAAAAAAAAAAAACGTAATCTCACAAAAGTGTTTTACTCTTACATGACTTGCAAGAATCTAAAATTAATTTTTTTTTTTTTTTTTTAATTTTTAATTTTTTAATTTTTTAATTTTTTTTAATTTAATTAAAAAAAAAAAATTATTTGTTGATACATGATGTATTAATTATCAAAATACCATACGTTCACGAACACATGCGGCCTCTATTTGATATTCATACTACAGATATGTGGTAAAATTGTTATCAAAATAACTTCAGAAAGAGATGGGGGTGCACGTTCACAAAAAACTTTGTATTTTTGAAAATATTTTTTGGGGGGCTTTATCATCTACATTGGTATATAAGTTTGTATTTGACGCCAGCCATCACTGATTCAGCATCATTTTTTTCATTTCAACGATAATCATAAAACAGTCTGTGATACATGTACTGTTTACTAAAGATTAACACAATGGAATAAAGGAAACGAATGAGAGGTAGATAATCCTGGGGCGGTCTACCGTTAATAAGTAAAAAAGGAAAAGAACATCTTAAATACAATTGAGAATATATGTTAGGAAGCTTGCCAATTAGCTTCAAGGTTCACACGAGGGTCAAGACTTATGATTAAATAGGACCAACACGTTTTCGATGGTCACATTTTAAACCCATGTTGGTTTCAACATTGCTATTTCAACAATCAACAACCCCATTAGTTGTGTAATAGTTAGCATGCTCACCTCGAGTGCGGTAGATTGTAGGTTCGAATCAAAGACTATAAATTTTTTTGTTCTCCGTTAAAAACGCAGCATTAAGATGAAAGAGCAAAGACTAGTTGGCTCGGAATCAACATATAATATATTATATTACCCCAACATCGGTAATATAATATATATATATAAGAGTTTCTTATACAATGTATATATATTATATTACCCCAACATCTGCATTTATATATATAAGAGTCTCTTATATATACATTGTATATTATATTACCCCAACATCTAAATTTTCACTTTTTTTCTCTATTTATGACTAAAATTCATACCACTGTAATTAGATAATGTGGATTGTACTTCGCTGGCACAACAGGTAGCACCTGTCTCATATTATTGTTTAAGAAAAATTATTGGACCTATTATCATATTATGGGACGAAGTCCCAACTATGGTAGAAATAGCAATATTTTGATTCCAGATCCATATCACTAGTGGCTTAAATTTCATGCACCGGAAACCAATACATGGTTAAATCTGCAGAAAATCGGATGCGCAGTACTCTGGAACTACTTCCGGTTATAAATGTTAAAAGTCGTCCCCGATATATCTCGGCCCAAAAAATCTATTTTGATGCATGAATGAGCGTGAAATTGGCAGATAATTTTCAGATTCGCGAGCATTCATGTCCGTGCCTGTTTCAATAGATGGAAAGAGCATCCTTACAATGTATTGCAGTACACTCCAAAAAGTACACAGAAGTAAGTAAAATTTCTATGATTTCAATCATCCCAAGGATTTACATGATTTAAATATTAAACCACAGTCGTATGAATTTTAGTCATAAATAGAGAAAAATAGTGAAAATTTAGATGTTGGGGTAATATAATATATATATAAGAGACTCTCTTATATATATATTATATTACCCCAACATCTAAATTTATATATATAAGAGTCTCTTATATATATATTATATTACCCCAACATCTATATTTTCACTATTTTTCCGAATCCGAGCTCTATCTATGACTAAAATTCATACGACTGTGATTAGATAATGTGGATTGTACTTCGCTGGCACTACAGGTAGCACCTGTCTCATATTATTGTTTAATTTTTTTTATTGGATTTGGTCCCAAGTTAGGTAACACCTATTATCATATTACCTTACCAAGAAAGTGTTTTCTTTATGTCAGCAAAACATTACCAAGTACTAATTATTTATATTTATACTACATTTATGGACGAAAACCTGTCCGCTTCATGTGCAGCCATTGCTGTTTATGCCGCAGACGACCAATTCCGAGTCGATTAAACAACGAATTATTTGATTGGCCAATCGGCAAAACTGAAAGCCAATCAGAAATCGTGTTCAAAGGTCAACTCGGATCCTTAAATGAAATGTTTCTTTCTAGGTGGACAGCCCATGAACAATGAAATATTACTTTTATACTTTTAAAAACCCGACGGGAAGAAGGGCATCAGTTCGTGAATTTATTACCAGACAGACATGCAAAATTTGTGATTATACAGTGGATTACATGTATCGTACCAAAACTAGCAAATCTCTTCATGCATTCGCAATGTGCTCTATCAGAACCGATCTCCTCAAGCAGGAAAACGAGAAAATTGACAGTTTGTAGATTTATCTAGACTTCAATTTACTTTTGACGAATCGGAATTTATCCCCAATTACATTTAGACTCCCATGATGAAAAAATATTGAAAATTTAACTTGTATCTTTGTCAAGAACAACTTAGAAATGTAAGAGTGTCACAATTTTCGTCATGTTTTTCGTGGGACGATTGATTTTGCGAGAGTTACACTTTATATACAAGAATAAACTAGACATGTTTCTAATCGTGAAAGCATTCGCCACAGCATAGCATTCTCTGATTTTGCAATATTCAAGCAACAAAATAGAAAATTTCAATTTTTGACATGTACATACCTTGCGAAGCGTCTTCGTGAACTCTCCTCCAACCAAAACCGGAAGTTATCCTCACGAATTTCTTTGCAGAACCAACTGTTCTGCTTGTGCCGATTACCAGCCGTGTTTTATACCTTACTGGGTAGTGGTTGTGTGTTAATTTCATATTCTATGTTATCACTGATCATTGCCTGGCTAGGTTAGGATTATTCATCAGAAGCTGAAACTGCAGATAAAGAAACTTTGCTATAGTGTGCAGTATCGCCGCATCGGATGTAATGACAATGTTCACATTTAGTTACCGTAGATGACACAGAACATTTGAGGTGTAAAATTACCTGCTTTATGAAAAAAAAATTGAGCAGACTATATTTAATGAAAATAATTGACACTTTATGATTTTAGTTGTCACATTAAAAGAAACATACTTCTTTTTTTAACGAAGGTATTTTCCCTGTATCAATGTTAGATTTACAGTAGCATAATATACAGACAAATCAATTATTATTTGTCATATTAGAAAGAATACATAAATATAATAGCTGTGGGTATTATTTTTTAATATTTTCCTGCATCAATGTTCAATTCAAAGGAACATAATACAGAGTAAAACCCGCCATTTTGAATAAACGTCCAACGGCGTGAAATATAATAGTACTATTTTCACCTCCTTCACAAAAGACTTTTTAACTCCGAACTCCCGTATTGGGGGAAAATGCTCCCAATATTGTTATTAAAACTCTTTACTTGAATTTTAGTAATATTACATACTAGTATTATTCGGATGTAGGCAATATTGCTTTTTTGTAATTTTACACCCGAGTCGAGGATATAGTATGAATTATAATATGAACCTCCTCCTTTCGCTTTGTAAACAAACGAGCAATCAATCACATGACAAAATCTCATTAGTACATGCGCGGTACACATTTAAGCCAGGTGATAAAATCACAAAATAAAATTATTTACACGGTTGTTAACGTTTTAAACATCTATATTCACTGAAAATAATCAACATACCCAAAATTAATAATATACGACGTGGAAATTAAAACATGCAAGCACAATATTATTGCTACGGATGTTCCATCATTACGACTGACTTTCCTGTCTTAAAGGTATAAGTGACTGACTTTCCCGCCGTAAAAGTACATGTTGATGAATTATCGTCTGCTCAAATTTGGCAGAAAAAAATGTGTGCGACATTGTCCACATACGTCTATATAAATTACCGCCTTCCAATCAAAGTATACTACCGTATTTGTACTCTTAAACATATCAGAATCGGAATAATTCATGGAAGCCAGAATGTGTTTTGAGTTTTAACATGGGTTGGTAGGATATAAGTAAATTTTATCCGCCAACCCATGTTAAAACTAAAAACACATCCTGTCTTCCATGATTTACTTCTTAATTCTCTTTACTTGGATTTATAATTGGAATTATAGTTGGATTTATAACTACCCGTGCAATCAGTGCCTATTACCGCTATCGTTGTGAGTTCTAATTCAGTTCATGGTGTGAAGTACTTAATACATCATTATGTGATAATGTTTGTCCGTGACTTCAGACAGGTCGGTGGTTTTCTCTGGGTACTCTGGTTTCCTCCACCAATAAAACTGACAGCCACGTCATAGCTGAAATTATGTTGAAAGTGGCATTATGTACCATAACCACCTCTATCGCCTTGAATATAGCTGAAATACTGCTCGACGGACGTTTGTCAATAATTAATCAATCCAGTGTCGCAGCTGTGTATATTTCAAAAGGAAATATATTTTGGGAGGTTGCAAGGGGGTCGCGGTGGCTATCGATTTTGTTTAGCTATTAGGGCAACCAAAACCGTTTGCAAATCTTATAATTTTTCTTGTCGAATTGCCGTTTTGAATTTTTAATCCAAAACATGTTTGTCTTATTTTATTAAATATGACGGTCACCAAGATTTCAAAGTAGCACAATTGATTGATTGTAAACTGGCGAGTAAGCTTCCAGTATATGGTCAATATTTCACGGAAGAGCCCTACAATTACCTTTCTACCTCAGTGTGACCTTCCGGTGTATTTCTCTTGCCTACTACACAAAACAGTAATCTTTAAAATGCTTTTTAAACTTTCTCGTTTTCTTTTTATCTATGTTATCACCAAAGACACTGCTTAACATTGAAACAACATAATTTAATTTTGATCAATATTAGAGAACTTGGGTTAGATATATTTATTAACAATATACAAGTGAAACCTGTCTAATCCGAACCATCTTAAGACTAACTGTTGTGTTCGGAATAGACAGGTGCTTGGTTTATACAGGTTAAATTAACAAATGGAAATGGAAATTCAGATTTTGAATATGATGTCAACTTCACGCTTTTCGAAGCTGTTCACAGACACATTATAGACACTAACAGAGTTGTCTAACGTTTACTCACTCTTAATCAGTCCGACGGCAACGACACAACATCAATAGCAATGTATCGTGCATTATTATGTCATTTTTCTCAAATAATTTGAACGAAATAATGTTATGTTTTTGTAATATATTGTCTTTTTAATGATTTATTTGTAACGAAGAAGACCTCGTAAGTTTATAACTTGTGTCTGATCCATTGTCTATAATTGCTTGACCATAAAATATGTTTAAAGTATTGAAACAACGTCATCTATCTTCCTTCTGCAATATATATATATATATATATATATATATATATATATACGTCTGAAAATTAAACCAAACAGTATTAGAATTAGATTTTAGAGCTGTCAAATTTTTGTTCTTCCCTCGACGGGATTTGAACCCACACCATTGTTACACTGCAGCACCATTCGCTTAGCCTTACGTCCAGCGCCCTAGACCACTCGACTACATCCACTCCCTATAAAAAGGAGCTTCAATAGTCGTAGTGTTACCTTGTCTCGTAAGGCAAATCTAGGGATAACTTAATATTATAATTTGACAGCAATCTAACTCAGCAATTTTTAATATATTGGATAGGATAATGAAGAATTATTCATTATACAGTCACAGGAAACAAAGTATATTATACAAACGTCTAGAAGCAAGTGACAACCATACAATATATCTGTCCCACTGGATCTCAAAGTTACTTTAAAGGATACTAGGTTAATACTAAATATTATATACGTCTGAAAATTAAACCAAACAGTGTTAGAATTAGATTTTAGAGCTGTCAAATATTTGTTCTTCCCTCGACGGGATTCGAACCCACACCATTGTTACACTGCAGCACCATTCGCTTAGCCTTACGTCCAGCGCCCTTGACCACTCGACTACATCCACTCCCTATAAAAAGGAGCTTCAATAGTCGTAGTGTTACCTTGTCTCGTAAGGCAAATCTAGGGATAGACGTATAAGCGTGTGTAGATGGTACATATATACTTAATATTATAATTTGACAGCAATCTAACTCAGCAATTTTTAATATATTGGATAGGATAATGAAAAATTATTCATTATACAGTCACAGGAAACAAAGTATATTATACAAACGTCTAGAAGCAAGTGACAACCATACAATATATCTGTCCCACTGGATCTCAAAGTTACTTTAAAGGATACTAGGTTAATACTAAATATTATATACGTCTGAAAATTAAACCAAACAGTGTTAGAATTAGATTTTAGAGCTGTCAAATATTTGTTCTTCCCTCGACGGGATTTGAACCCACACCATTGTTACACTGCAGCACCATTCGCTTAGCCTTACGTCCAGCGCCCTAGACCACTCGACTACATCCACTCCCTATAAAAAGGAGCTTCAATAGTCGTAGTGTTACCTTGTCTCGTAAGGCAAATCTAGGGATAACTTAATATTATAATTTGACAGCAATCTAACTCAGCAATTTTTAATATATTGGATAGGATAATGAAGAATTATTCATTATACAGTCACAGGAAACAAAGTATATTATACAAACGTCTAGAAGCAAGTGACAACCATACAATATATCTGTCCCACTGGATCTCAAAGTTACTTTAAAGGATACTAGGTTAATACTAAATATTATATACGTCTGAAAATTAAACCAAACAGTGTTAGAATTAGATTTTAGAGCTGTCAAATTTGTGTTCTTCCCTCGACGGGATATGAACCCACACCATTGTTACACTGCAGCACCATTCGCTTAGCCTTACGTCCAGCGCCCTAGACCACTCGACTACATCCACTCCCTATAAAAAGGAGCTTCAATAGTCGTAGTGTTACCTTGTCTCGTAAGGCAAATCTAGGGATAGACGTAAGACATGTGTATAAGCGTGTGTAGATGGTACATATATACTTAATATTATAATTTGACAGCAATCTAACTCAGCAATTTTTAATATATTGGATAGGATAATGAAGAATTATTCATTATACAGTCACAGGAAACAAAGTATATTATACAAACGTCTAGAAGCAAGTGACAACCATACAATATATCTGTCCCACTGGATCTCAAAGTTACTTTAAAGGATACTAGGTTAATACTAAATATTATATACGTCTGAAAATTAAACCAAACAGTGTTAGAATTAGATTTTAGAGCTGTCAAATTTTTGTTCTTCCCTCGACGGGATTCGAACCCACACCATTGATACACTGCAGCACCATTCGCTTGGCCTTATGTCCAGCGACCTAGACCACTCGACCGCATCCACTCCCTATATTTATAAATTTGACAGCTCTAAAATCTAATTCTAACACTGTTTGGTTTAATTTTCAGACGTATATATATATATATATATAATCTGCGATTACCTTGACCCAGTGTAAAATGTCAGCAGAATATTCATGTTTCTTATTGCATTTACCTGAAATCCCCCCAAGTCCCTAACAGAAGTTTTCACAAATAAATTATTCAGCATTTCGTACACTGGCCCTGGGGTTTCACACGTTATAACTGTCCTCCCAACAACCCAAACTCCACCGAATAAGTCAGGTAGTGGAGACATAGCTGAATAATAGTTGAAAGGCCAGATGAACATATCTAATCATGCAATAATACAAATAACCAACAACTGGGTTAAAATCTCCCTCTCCCTCAAAGCCACTATCGGTCGTGTAATGGTGTGCGGTAGATCGTGGGTTCGATCCCCGATCGGGTCAGACCAAAGACTGTATGATTGGTATTTTTTGCTTCTCTACTAAGCACGCAGCAGTGAGGAGAAAGAGAAAAGAATGGTTGGCTCTGAATCACGATAATGTGTCCGAGTGGGGCAACATATATATCTGCGGACTGTGAACTAGCACTATAAAAATACAACTAAGCGTGTTGGTCTAGTACAAAGCGGACCTCATCATCATCATCTCAATGAAACTTATCTTGTTGTCGTCATGATATATGTGTGAAAATGCAAACAAACCAATGTAAATATAAAACAATTGCTGATTAAAATCCGTTCTACGCCATTTTAGGGTCTAGCTCACATAGTATGCGGGACGAATCAAAATAAAAACTAGAGGTCCTTTCCTCGTTCATGACTTATACACCAGGTTTGTAACTAGATTAACATGACGGGTGTCACTAGTGGAGCAGGAACTACTTACCCTTCCGGTTTTTAGTGGGGTTTATGCTACTCGATCTTTAGTTTTATGTGTATGTTTTGTTTATTCTTTTGTCGTTATTCTTTTGCCCATTGTGTTGTTTGTCTTTCTTCGATATATACGGATTATGATTACCCCTTTGGTATCTTCAAATTCTTCTTGAACGTCTTCTTCCTATAAGTTTTAATAAGCGAGACTTCATTATCACAAAAACAAAAAAACGATTTCTCACTCAGTGTCAGCTGCGGGACTTAATTACAGATTTATATACAAAGGGAGCTAACTCGCCATAAATCCCAATTCTGTAATGTAATAGTTGTAGTCTGTCGGTTTGTTTGTTTGTTTGGTGGTGTTTAGCGCCACTTTCAACAATGTTTTAGTTATTAGTATATCGTGGCGGTCAGTTGTATTGGTGGAAGAAACCGGAGTACCGGAGAAAGCCCCCTGTCGCAAGTCACTGAAAAACTTTATCACATACTGTTGTACACCTCACCCTGATCGCGATTCGAACTCACAACATCAGTGGTGATATCACTAATTGCATAAGTAGTTGTAAATCCAACTACCATACGCTCACGGCCGCGACGGCCCCTAGTCTGTCGGTCTTGGAATAATTACCGTGTACATTACTTTTGTACTAGGCTTTGCCAACGTCCTGGTGGTAGAAATTAACCTATTGTAGAAATAGCCAAAATCAGCTAATTTACAACTGTTTACGTTATTGGAACCTATATGAAATCAAAGCAATATCAAAGTTGACAGAGTGAAGTAGTCCAAGTCCTCAATTCTAGCACCCGGATAAGGCTGGCAGAAAATACTGACAGTTTGATATATGCTCAACATGCTTTCCTATGGAATCACATATCAAAGTCGCTGTCTTTTTTTGTAAAATTATCAATAATAACTACTTAAAATCTTTAATTACAAAATGTTCATCATTCTGTCTAGCAACTTTGTACCTTTCTGTCAATGAATGAACAACATACTGTTTATACCCTTCACTTTTCCAATATCCCATTAATTGTATTAAATTTGGAGCCACCCCTGATCTAGCAGTTAGGTGTAATGGCTAGCTTGTTCGCCTCGAGTGCGGTAGATCGTGGGTTCGAGCCCCGGTCGGGTGAAACCAAAGACTATAAAATTGGTATTAGTTGATTCTCAGCTAAGCATACAGCATTAAGGAGAAAGGGCAAAGATTGGATGGCTCTGAATTAGGATAATGGGTCAGAGTGGGGCGACATATCTATCCGCGGACTGTTGTTTCAGTGAGCTAGCACTATAAAAATCCAACTCAGCGTGTTGGTCTAGTTAAAAGCGGACCTCATCATCATTTCATTGAAAATTAACTTGCTCTAGCAAAGATATACTAGCATAGAAGATATCCAATTTATCAAGTAGTCATAATATATTAAGATAAGACTGGCTTATTTAATTGTTAATGACATTTATGTAACGAATCTCTATTCTTTGTGTATTTGTTTATGCATGAATTTCTTATCTTCAAGAAAGTAAGAAAAACACATTGATAAATATAGCACAAAAGTGTTATATCATGTCACCAAATTGAAGATAGCACTAAGTGAATAATTCTAACGTTTTGATTGGCTAGAATTAATATTCAGAAAGAGGCTGCAAAACTATTTTGTTTTATTGTTCTGAATAATAGAAATATCTCACAATTAGCGAACTGTTTTACAATTTATCGCCACAAAATGGAGATTTTGGTATATATTTTGTTCATAAAAAATACAATCACGCTTGTAATTTCACGTAGAGACATTCGATATGAATTAATTTATAATAACAAAGTTTTTGATACTTATTTCATGTTTTTCCCTACACCTTCAGGAATACAATGCGCGATGATGTGTTATCAACAATCAACATGTACATACTTCAGTTTTAACAAAGACCAAAAATTATGTATGTTCCACTCAGAGGAGATTTATGTTGAAAAACTGCCTTACACAATGGACGAGGAATGGAATATAATAATTATATGGACCTACACCTAAAGGTATGTTGTTTGTGGTATTTTTTTGGAGAGATGACTTAATTGTGTAACCATATAGCATCGTGTTATGGGTTTTCGTACTATTATCGATTTTCCGATATAGCGATTAACAGTGTTAACCCTTCATTCATATGACGATTGGAATTTTCAAAGAATGGCTAGTTAAATATTTCTTTGTACATAAGATTGTTTTTAAAGCCATTCTTGTATTTTAATATACTCTCGATTATCTGGCAACTTTAGCTGTCAGTAAAATGGCGTCATCCGTTTTCGTATAAAGTAAAAACAGGGCCGATATACGGGATGGAAACGAATATAATATCCGG
Source organism: Bathymodiolus brooksi (assembly GCA_963680875.1). NCBI lineage: Eukaryota > Metazoa > Mollusca > Bivalvia > Mytilida > Modiolidae > Bathymodiolus > Bathymodiolus brooksi. The sequence goes on along the minus strand of OY804580.1, from coordinate 34,634,333 downwards.
AAATGGCTGGTTTTAAAATTTCATGTTTCTGGCCATCTACCAAATCATACTACATCTAAATAAAATAACAGAATGTTTGAAAATGACCACTTTCAAAATTGTGTTTACTTTTGATGTTTTTTTTAGTGCTGAAACCACAATGCACTGCAAAGTGACATGTATTTTATATAAGAAACAGGCACATTTCAGTCAGCTCTTTTGTTTACAAGTACGATCAGTGACCCCATGACAGTTACATGACAGGAAGAGACGGTGTCTGAGAGGCAGACGACATAGTTCAATTTTATATAGCCCTTCTGGATTTTTTTCCAGCTACTTTATAAATGAAGTAAATTTTTAGCATTACAAAAAGTATGGTTCAGTAGGTAGGTTCACTGTTTCGGTACTTACGTCTTTAAAAGCAAACTTTAACATTTTTTACAGATGTCACGTTGTAGTCCTGTTTACGTTCCATAAATAGAAACCGGAAGACACGTAAAAAATAATACGTGCGCTGTGGAAATCAAAATAAAATGGATAATACGAAAACACATGACATACGAAAATACATGACATACGAAAACACATGACATACGACAACACATGACATACGAAAACACATGACATACGAAAACACATGACATACGAAAACACATGATATACGAAAACACATGACATACGAAAACACATGACATACGAAAACACATGACATACAAAAACACATTACATACGAAAACATATGACGTACGAAAACACATGAGTACGAAAACACATGACATACCAAAACGAATGACATACGAAAACACATGACGTACGAAAACACATCACATACGAAAACACATGACGTACGAAAACACATGACGTACGAAAACACATGACATACGAAAACACATGACATACGAAAACACATGATGTGCGAAAACACTTGAGGTATGAAAACACATAGCGTACGAAAACACATGACATACGAAAACACATGAAATACGAAAACACATGACATACGAAAACACATGACATACGAAAACACATGACGTACGAAAACACATGACGTACGAAAACACTTGACATACGAAAACATATAACGTACGAAAACACATGATGTACGAAAACACATGACGTACGAAAACACATGACATACGAAAACACATGACATACGAAAACACATGACGTACGAAAACACATGATGTACGAAAACACATGACGTACGAAAACACGTGACATACGAAAACACATGACGTACGAAAACACATGACATACGAAAACACATGACATACGAAAACACATGACATACGAAAAAACATGACGAACGAAAACACATGACGTACGAAAACACATGACATACGAAAACACATGACATACGAAAACACATGACGTACGAAAACACATGACGTACGAAAACACATGACATACGAAAACACATGACATACGAAAACACATGACGTACGAAAACACATGACGTACGAAAACACATGACATACGAAAACACATGACATACGAAAACACATGACGTACGAAAACACATGACGTACGAAAACACATGACATACGAAAACACATGACTACGAAAACGCATGACATACGAAAACACATGACATACGAAAACACATGACGTACAAAAACACATGACGTACAAAAACACATGACATACGAAAACACATGACGTACGAAAACACATGATGTACGAAAACACATCACATACGCAAACACATGACATACGAAAACACATGATGTACGAAAACACATGACGTACGAAAACACATGACGTATGAAAACACATGACGTACAAAAACACAGGACATACGAAAACACATGACGTACGAAAACACATGACGTACGAAACACATGACAAACGAAAACACATGACGTATGAAAACACATGACATACGAAAACACATGACATACGAAAACACGTGACATACGAAACACATGACATCCGAAAACACATGACGTCCGAAACCACATGACGTACGAAAACACATGACGTACGAAAACACATGATGTACGAAAACACATGACGAACGAAAACACATGACGTTCGAAAACACATGACGTACGAAAACACACGACGTACGAAAACACACGCCGTACGTAAACACATGACGTACGAAAACACATGACATACATCAACACATGACATACGAAAACACATGACATATGAAAACACATGACATACGAAAACACATGACGTACGAAAACACATGACGTACGAAAACACATGACGTACGAAACACATGACGTACGAAAACACATGACGTACAAAAACACATGACGTACGAAAACACGACGTACAAAAACACATGACATACAAAAACACATGACGTACGAAAACACATGATGTATGAAAACACATGACGTATCAAAACACATGACATGTGAAAACACATGATGTACGAAAACACATGACATACGAAAACATATGACGTACGAAAACACATGACGTACAAAAACACATGACGTATGAAAACACATGACGTACAAAAACACATGACATACGAAAACACATGACATACGAAAACACATGACATACGAAAACACATGACGTACGAATACACATGACGTACAAAAACACATGACGTACGAAAACACATGACACAAAAACACCTGACATACTAAAACACATAACATATGAAAACACATGACATACAAAAACACATGACGTACGAAAACACATGATGTACGAAAACACATGACATACGAAAACACATGATGTACGAAAACACATGACATACGAAAACACATGATGTACGAAAATAAATGACATACCAAAACACATGACGTACATCAACACATGACATACCAAAAAACATGACATACGAAAACACATGACATAGGAAAACACATGACGTACGGAAACACATGACGTATGAAAACACATGACGTACGAAAAAACACATGACATACGAAAACACATGACATACGAAAACACATGACGTACGAAAACACATGACATACGAAAACACATGACGTACGAAAACTCATGACGTACGAAAACCCATGACGTACGAAAACACATGACGTACGAAACACATGACGTACGAAAACACATGACGTACAAAAACACATGACGTACGAAAACACGACGTACGAAAACACATGACATACAAAAACACATGACGTATGAAAACACATGACGTACAAAAACACATGACATACGAAAACACATGACATACGAAAACACATGACATACGAAAACACATGACGTACGAATACACATGACGTACAAAAACACATGACGTACGAAAACACATGACACAAAAACACCTGACATACTAAAACACATAACATATGAAAACACATGACATACAAAAACACATGACGTACGAAAACACATGATGTACGAAAACACATGACATACGAAAACACATGATGTACGAAAACACATGACATACGAAAACACATGATGTACGAAAATAAATGACATACCAAAACACATGACGTACATCAACACATGACATACCAAAAAACATGACATACGAAAACACATGACATAGGAAAACACATGACGTACGGAAACACATGACGTACGAAAACACATGACGTACGAAAAAACACATGACATACGAAAACACATGACATACGAAAACACATGACGTACGAAAACACATGACATACGAAAACACATGATGTACGAAAACTCATGACGTACGAAAATCCATGACGTATGAAAACACATGACATACGAAAACACATGTGATACGAAAACACATGACGTACGAAAACACATGACGTATGAAAACACATGACGTACGAAAACACATGACATACGAAAACACATGACGTACGAAAACACATGACGTACGAAAACACATCACATACGCAAACACATGACATACGAAAACACATGACGTACGAAAACACATGACGTACGAAAACACATGACGTACGAAAACACATGATGTACGAAACACATGACATACGAAAACACATGATGTACGAAAACACATGACGTATGAAAACACATGACATACGAAAACACATGACGTACGAAAACACGTGACATACAGAAACACATGACATCCGAAAACACATGACGTACGAAAACACATGACGTACGAAAACATGTGACGTACGAAAACACATGACATACGAAAACACATGACGTACGAAAACACATGACGTACGAAAACACATGACGTACGAAAACACATGACGTTCGAAAACACATGACGTACGAAAAAACATGACATACGAAAACACATGACGTACGAAAACACATGACGTACGAAATCAAATGACGTACGAAAACACATGACGTACGAAAACACATGACGTACGAAAACACACGACATTCGAAAACACATGACGTTCGAAAACACATGACGTATGAAAAAACATGACGTACAAAAACACATGACGTACGAAAACACATGACGTACGAAAACACATGACGTACGAAAACACATGACGTACGAAAACACATGACGTACGAAAACACATGACGTACGAAAACACACGACGTACGAAAACACACGACGTACGAAAACACACGCCATACGTAAACACATGCCGTACGAAAACACATGACGTACATCAACACATGACGTACGAAAACACATGACATACGAAAACACATGACATACGAAAACACATGACGTACGAAAACACATGACGTACGAAAACACATGACGTACGAAACACATGACGTACGAAAACACATGACGTACAAAAACACATGACGTACGAAACACGACGTACAAAAACACATGACATACAAAAACACATGACGTACGAAAACACATGATGTATGAAAACACATGACGTATGAAAACACATGACGTGTGAAAACACATGATGTACGAAAACACATGACATACGAAAACATATGACGTACGAAAACACATGACGTACAAAAACACATGATGTATGAAAACACATGACGTACAAAAACACATGACATACGAAAACAAATGACATACGAAAACACATGACATACGAAAACACATGACGTACGAATACACATGACGTACAAAAACACATGACGTACGAAAACACATGACACAAAAACACCTGACATAATAAAACACATAACATATGAAAACACATGACATACAAAAACACATGACGTACGAAAACACATGATGTAAGAAAACACATGACATACGAAAACACATGATGTACGAAAACACATGACATACCAAAACACATGACGTACATCAACACATGACATACGAAAAAACATGACATACGAAAACACATGACATACGAAAAAACATGACATACGAAAACACATGACATACGAAAACACATGACGTACGGAAACACATGACGTACGAAAACACATGACGTACGAAAAAACACATGACATACGAAAACACATGACATACGAAAAAACATGACGTACGAAAACACATGACATACGAAAACACATGACGTACGAAAACTCATGACGTACGAAAACACATGACGTACGAAAACACATGACATACGAAAACACATGTGATACGAAAACACATGACGTACGAAAACACATGACGTATGAAAACACATGATGTACGAAAACACATGACATACGAAAACACATGACGTACGAAAACACATGACATACGCAAACACATGACATACGAAAACACATGACGTACGAAAACACATGATGTACGAAAACACATGACATACGAAAACACATGATGTACGAAACACATGACATACGAAAACACATGACGTACGAAAACACATGACGTATGAAAACACATGACATACGAAAACACATGACGTACGAAAACACGTGAAATACAGAAACACATGACATCCGAAAACACATGACGTACGAAAACACATGACGTACGAAAACACGTGACGTACGAAAACACATGACATACGAAAACACATGACGTACGAAAACAGATGACGTACGAAAACACATGACGTACGAAAACACACGACGTTCGAAAACACATGACGTTCGAAAACACATGACGTGTGAAAAAACATGACGTACAAAAACACATGACGTACGAAAACACATGACGTACGAAAACACATGACGTACGAAAACACATGACGTACGAAAACACATGACGTACGAAAACACACGACGTTCGAAAACACACGACGAACGAAAACACACGACGTACGAAAACACATGCCGTACGAAAACACATGCCGTAAGAAAACACATGACGTACGAAAACACATGACGTACGAAAACACATGACGTACGAAAACACATGACGTACGAAAAAACATGACGTACGAAAACACATGACGTACGAAACACATGACGTACGAAAACACATGACGTACAAAAACACATGACAAATGAAAACACATGACGTACAAAAACACGACATACGAAAACACATGACGTACGAAAACACATGATGTATGAAAACACATGACGTACGAAAACACATGACGTATGAAAACACATGATGTACGAAAACACATGACATACGAAAACATATGACGTACGAAAACACATGACGTACAAAAACACATGACGTATGAAAACACATGACGTACAAAAACACATGACATACGAAAACACATGACTACGAAAACACATGACATACGAAAACACATGACATACGAAAACACATGACATACGAAAACACATGACGTACGAATACACATGACGTACAAAAACACATGATGTACGAAAACACATGACATACAAAAACACATGACACACGAAAACACCTGACATACTAAAACACATAACAGGAAAACACATGACATACAAAAACACATGACGTACGAAAACACATGATGTACGAAAACACATGACATACGAAAACACATGATGTACGAAAACACATGACATACGAAAACACATGATGTACGAAAACACATGACATACCAAAACACATGACGTACATCAACACATGACATACGAAAACACATGACATACGAAAACACATGACATACGAAAACACATGACATACGAAAACACATGACGTATGAAAACACATGACGTACGAAAACACATGACGTACGAAAAAACACATGACATACGAAAACACATGACATACAAAAACACATGACATACGAAAACACATGACGTACGAAAACTCATGACGTACGAAAACACATGACGTACGAAAACACATGACATACGAAAACACATGTGATACGAAAACACAAGACGTACGAAAACACATGACGTACGAAAACACATGACGTACGAAAACATATGACATACAAAAATACATGACATACTAAAGCACATGAGGTACGAAAACCCATGACGTACGAAAACACATGACGTGGGAAAACACATGACGTACGAAAACACATGACATACGAAAACACATGACTACGAAAACATACACATGACATAAGAAAACACATGACGTACGAAAACACATGACGTACGAAAACACATGACATACGAAAACACATGACATACGAAAACACATGACATACGAAAACACATGACGTACGAAAACACATGACGTATTAAAACACATGCCGTACGAAAACACATGACATACGAAAACACATGACGTACGAAAACACATGATGTACGAAAATACATGACGTCCGAAAACACATGACGTACGAAAACACATGACATACGAAAACACATGATGTATGAAAACACATGACGTATGAAAACACATTACATACGAAAACATACGACATACGAAAACACAAGACATACTAAAACACATGACATATGAAAACACATGACTACAAAAACACATGACGTACGAAAACACATGATGTACGAAAACACATGACATACGAAAACACATGACGTACGAAAACCCATGACGTTCGAAAACCCATGACGTACGAAAACACATGACGTATGAAAACACATGAAATATGAAAACACATGACTACAAAAACACATGACATACGAAAACACATGACATACGAAAACACATGACGTATGAAAACACATGACATACAAAAACACATAACGCACGAAAACACATGACGTACGAAAACACATGACGTACGAAAACACATGACGTATGAAAACACATGACTATGAAAACACATGACGTACGAAAACACATGACGTCCTAAAACACATGACGTACGAAAACACATGACATACGAAAACACATGACGTACGAAAACACATGACGTACGAAAACACATGACAAACGAAAACACATGACGTACGAAAACACATGACGTACGAAAAGACATGACGTACGAAAACACATGACATACGAAAACACTTACGTACGAAAACCCATGACGTACGAAAACACATGACGTACGAAAACACATGACATACGAAAACACATGACATACGAAAACACATGACATACGAAAACACATGACATACGAAAACACATGACGTACGAAAACACATGACATACGAAAACACATGACATACGAAAACACATGACATACGAAAACACATGACGTACGAAAACACATGATGTACGAAAACACATGACATACGAAAACACATGACATACGAAAACACATGACATACGAAAACACATGACGTATGAAAACACATGACGTACGAAAACACATGACGTACGAAAAAACACATGACATACGAAAACACATGACATACGAAAACACATGACATACGAAAACACATGACATACGAAAACACATGACGTACGAAAACTCATGACGTACGAAAACACATGACGTACGAAAACACATGACATACGAAAACACATGTGATACGAAAACACAAGACGTACGAAAACACATGATGTACGAAAACACATGACGTACGAATACATATGACATACTAAAACACATGACATGAAAACACATGACTACAAAAACACATGACATACGAAAACACATGACATACGAAAACATACGACATACGAAAACACATGACATACTAAAACACATGACATGAAAACACATGACTACAAAAACACATGACATACGAAAACACATGACATACGAAAACACATGACGTACGAAAACACATGACATATGAAAACACATGACTACAAAAACACATGACCTACGAAAACACATGACGTACGAAAACACATGACGTACGAAAAGACATGACGTACGAAAACCCATGACGTTCGAAAACCCATGACGTACGAAAACACATGACGTATGAAAACACATGAAATACGAAAACACATGACTACAAAAACACATGACATACGAAAACACATGACGTACGAAAACACATGACATACGAAAACACAGGACGTACGAAAACACATGACGTACGAAAACACATGACAAACGAAAACACATGACGTACGAAAACATATGACATACGAAAACACATGACGTATGAAAACACATGACATACAAAAACACATGACGTACGAAAACACATGACGTACGAAAACACATGAGGTACGAAAACACATGACGTGCGAAAACACATGACGTATGAAAACACATGACTACGAAAACACATGACGTCCTAAAACACATGACGTACGAAAACACATGACATACGAAAACACATGACGTACGAAAACACATGACGTACGAAAACACATGACAAACGAAAACACATGACGTACGAAAACACATGACGTACGAAAAGACATGACGTACGAAAACACATGACGTAAGAAAACACATACATACGAAAACACATGACGTACGAAAACACATGACGTGCGAAAACACATGACATACGAAAACACATGACATACGAAAACACATGACATACTAAAACACATGACATACGAAAACACATGACGTACGAAAACACATAACGTACGAAAACACATGACATACGAAAACACATGACATACGAAAACACATGACATACGAAAACACATGACGTACGAAAACACATGACGTACGAAAACACATGACATACGAAAACACATGACGTACGAAAACACATGACATACGAAAACACATGACGTACGAAAACACATGACATACGAAAACACATGACGTACGAAAACACATGACGTACGAAAACACATGACATACGAAAACACATGACGTACGAAAACACATGACGTACGAAAACACATGACATACGAAAACACATGACGTACGAAAACACATGACGTACGAAAACACATGACGTACGAAAACACATGACGTACGAAAACACATGACGTACGAAAACACATGACGTACGAAAACACATGACGTACGAAAACACATGACGTACGAAAACACATGACATACGAAAACACATGACATACGAAAACACATGACGTACGAAAATACATGACGTACGAAAACACATGACGTACGAAAACACATGACGTACGAAAACACATGACATACGAAAACACATGACATACGAAAACACATGACATACGAAAACACATGACGTACGAAAACACATGACGTACGAAAACACATGACATACGAAAACACATGACATACGAAAACACATGACATACGAAAACACATGACGTACGAAAACACATGACGTACGAAAACACATGACGTACGAAAACACATGACATACGAAAACACATGACATACGAAAACACATGACATACGAAAACACATGACGTACGAAAACACATGACGTACGAAAACACATGACATACGAAAACACATGACGTACGAAAACACATGACGTACGAAAACACATGACATACGAAAACACATGACGTGCGAAAACATATGACATATGAAAACACATGACGTACGAAAACACATGACGTACGAAAACACATGACATACGAAAACACATGACATACGAAAACACATACCGTGACGATATTATATTACCATAAATTCATTTCTATTCGTGGTATACCATTTTTCGTGGATAGTACCAATCCACTAAATTAAAAATACTACTAATATATACACAAAGAAAAAAGTTAAGCACCCCTGATATATTAAAACATACACTAAGTTTAGATTCTAATATTTATATTGATTATAGCAAAAACAATGTTCCATTAAAAAGATGTGCTCACACAGGTGTGACCATTATGTCTAATATCAACTAGTCATGCACGCATTACTAAAAATTCAGTATGTTCACACTTCAAATTTGGGTATTTAAGTCCGGTGTTTTAAAAAGTTTATTCATTCAGTAAGCATGGTACGAATGCGAATATCAGAAGCACAAAGATGGCAAATAATCGGCATGCATACAACAGGGATGTCCTTCAAAGCTATTGGACGTCAGATGGGCTATCACTATGCTGTAGTCAGCCGATTGGTGAGAAAACACACACAAACCAACAATGTGAAAGACTTACCAAGATCCGGCAGATCACGGGTAACATCTGATCGTGACGACAGGGCATTGCAGCGTTTGGTTAGACGGATGTCATTCGCAACCAATCCCGTACTCAAACAACACTGGTAGCCCAATAGACGTCTGTCAACAAGAACAGTTAGAAACCGTCTGAAATCAGCGCGACATAAGTAAGGGAGAGTCATTAAACCTCCACTGTTGGCAGGCCGACATCGACGAACACGTTTGGCATGGTGCTTAGCACGACGTGGTTGGAATTTAAGCACATGGCGCAAGATCCATTGGTCAGACGAGAGCCGGTTTCTGCTTCATGTAACCGACGGCCGGATGAGGGTTTGGAGACACAAAAATACAGCCTATACCCCAAGGAACATCCAGCCAACTGTCCCCTACGGTGGAGCCTTAGTAATGGTTTGGGGTGTATCTCTCATGACTGCAAGCTGGACTTAGTCACCATACAAGGCAACCTAACTGGTGATCAGTACATCAGAGACGTCTTGCAACCAGTTGTTGTCCCCATTTCGACAACCACTCACTAGCTACAAGGCCTGTGTATATGGATGACAACGCCAGGCCTCATCGTTCAAGAGCAGTAACCGCCTACCTCCAAAGCGAAGCCGTGACTTCTGTTCCTTGGCCAGCCATGATCCCGGATTTGAATGCCATAGAGCATATTTGGGACATGTTAGGCCGTCGTATACAGGCTCGGGAACCTCCTGTGCAAAACATTTGTCAGTTGGAAGCAGCATTGCATCGGGAATGGCAGCAGCTATCACAACAGGACATCCGACGTCTAACTGGAGGGATGAGACGCAGGGTTGAGGCCGTCATCCAAGCACGTAGGGGTTACACCCGGTACTGAACTTTGAACAATTTTGAACAATAAATGTCGTCAAGTGATTCATAAGTGACGTTTTGAAAGTGAAATGGCAATCTTATCGTGCTTCTTGAACTGTGAAGGTCAATACTTAAAATGGACATGCTTACTGCAAAAACTGGCCTTGTGATATTGTGATTAAATTGACATTTCTCTTGATTTTTTTTTGTGGTTTCTTACAGCCAATGTAATGTCCTAACAGGTCACCATTGCGTTCTTGAGATTATCTGGTCAGTAATCTCGTGATACTTGTATCATTTGTCATTTCAAAAAAACATGGGGGTGCTTAACCTTTTTCTTTGTGTATATATGTACTGACTGGGGCCGTTGTGGTCGTGATCGTATGATATATTGATTTATAACTACCTATGCAATCGGTGCCTATCACCACTAACGTTTTGAGTTCGAATCCCACTCAGGTGAGGTGTACTCGATACAACATTATGTGATGAAGTTTGTCAGTGAATTGCGACAGGTCGTTGGTTTTCTCTGGGTACTCCGGTGTCCTCCACCAATAAAACTGACCGCCACGATATCAATGAAATATGGTTGACAGTGGCGTGAAACACCTTAACCTTAACTGAAACATGGTACTTTATATTTTTCCTCTGACCATGAAAATTGGAATCGGCGAAATTAAATGAATTCACAGAATGTTATGTAAAATAAATTCAAGTGTAAAAATGTACGATATATTGTTGGGTTTATTTTTAAATACTAGTAAACCATTTTCTTTTTTCTTAGGTCTTCATATTTTCACTATTCACTTTAATAGCGAGCACAGAGAGCTCTACAGCAACATGGGCATGCGCATTGAATTCACAATCTTCCTTATGATGAGATTGAAATCCTTTCGTCCGGAAATTGATAAAAATTGGCAGCCCCGGAGAGAATGCCAAAAATATAAAAAAAAAGTCTCCAATAAATGATTTTAAACCTAAAATGATATCATGAACTTCTAAAAAATGCTATTTAAGTAACAAAAGACAATAAAAGGTGCTTACATTGTTAAATTAATCAGAATGACATCTCGCTATCAAAGTCATGACGTCATGTTATTCATAGACATAGCCATAGGCCAAAGTTGTCAACAACATTTCGCGGAATTTTAATTAAAATCTTGTATTTTCATTCCCGAGTCAACAAATTTCAAAACGACATCTATTTCATTTGCAACTGCGTCAATTCCGTAAATCGTGACGACATGTAAACAAACACAGCACTTTTTTCAAGCGTGTCCAGATTATTAGATACAAACCTTTCTAGTTACGGATTAGTAAAAGATAATTATAGAATAAATTTGACTTAATTTTGAACTAAAATATTTTCAGAAAATATCAAATTTATTTTTTGGACCATTTGCAGCCGATGTAGAAAAACTCGCCTTGGTGTGTTTTAGTTTTGTTTTATTTTTTGCAGAATCTACGCGGGTGGTCTAAATATTTACTCGGATCAATCAAAACTTTGATTAATACAACACTGGCGTACGGAAAGGACTTTATGTTAACATGGACTATCAGGTTAAGAACAACAACTGTTCATTTTTTTTTATCACTGTGAATGACTCTTAAGACAACACGAATCTGGTCATTTTTTGACGTATGGACATTTCATGTCACGCCCAACTGCATTGCACTGTCGAACTCCAGATTTATATTGACATTTCGTTATTGTATATATGACTTACCAGTTTAAAAGAAATCCAAACACAATTCCTGTCTCCAAGATTATTTGTACATGTACCACAATATTCCTAAAGTTCTACAATAAATGCGTAAATAAAAACGAATCTGGCCACCATTCATCGTCATGTTAATATTTTTTTATCACGTCATATTTTACGTTGCAACAAGTAAAGGTCAGCATTGAAATCGTATTTGGGTCACAACTGACACGCAAAGATGACAATGTCATCAATATTTTTTAATACGCATCTATAGTACACGTACAATAACTAGGAGGAGATCACAGGGACCTGCTCCCGGCCTTTCGTTATCAATAATTTTAACCCTACTATCAATGTGCGGTACTAAAATATCACAAGGGATGACACCTGTTCATATTTATACTTAATTCCTACCTTTCGTACGGTTTAGTTGTGTTGAATAATGGTAATTCCAAATAAATATCACAAAAATCCTAAAGTATACTAAAAATCCAGCTTTTTAAAATTTTGCCAAAGGGGGGGGGAGGGGAGGGGAGAGGGCATGTGCCCCTTGCTACCGGCTCATATGTCTCTGATAAGAAAAGATAGGGGTGAACATTAACATTTTTCATTTTGTGGTGAACATTAACATTTTTCATTTTCATACAATTTTTGCACTTATTATTTCTTTGGCTAAGTAACAAACATTTTCTAACCATGATGTGCTTGCAAGGAACAAGGAACGCATGACTTTTTTACTTATTTCCGTTAGTGTTAATTATTTCTATCAGTACCCATTTGTTTATTCATCTTAAATTTTCCGTCAGTCTGATCCTACAAAATATTTGAATACTACCAACATCTGCCGACAATGGTTTAGAATAGTAAGACACAATGAATTTTATTTATTTAACTATTAATTATGCCGTTCATACTATATGCAGGGGCGGATCCAGGGGGGGGGGGGGGGGGCGGGGGCGCACCCGGCGCGCGCCCCCCCCCCCTAAAATTGGAAAAAATATGATTTTTTTGGCGTAAAATCGTGATTTCTCACACGAAATACCCCAAACATTTTCGCGCCTCCCTCCGTTCGGCGCAATTTTTTTAAGTGCGCCCCCCCCCCCCCCTAACTTGAAATCCTGGATCCGCCCCTGATATGTATATCTGTTATTATTTATTAAACTCAGTCTTTCTAAAATAAATGCTATAAAATTTTTAACCAGCTTGTTGTTGAAATTTTAAAAGGTAATAACATTACACAAGAAGGAATATATGTCTGTATAATCTTGTCACAGATAATTTTAAAGAGTATGATTTCGATACTGAATATTGCCTTAATATATATATCACGCCTCTACTGTGCTTTTTCCAATAAAAAAATATTGAATATTGATAAATATTTTGTATGTGAAAGCAGAGACATGTCTGATGAAAGCGGTACCTATATAATTCTTTTCAAATTAAAAACTATTTTGTTCACTTGGAGATAGCATAATATTGGTCCAAATACACATACTTTAGAATGTCGAAATGAACATTATCAGTATTAAAGTAACCGTACGCAGTGCGGTCTTATGTATGGGCACAATGGACAGTTGCCCGGTGGTCCCAAAAGCAAATGAACCCCATGCTAATCTATGTATGTTGTATACGGCATAATTTTTAATTTTTAAACATTGATTTTGTTGGAAGTATCAATACAAGAAATATATGTTTAATTTTATCGACCATATATAATTTTATTTCTGTGAGTGTTTGTATAGATATGGGCCTCAGTGCACTGCTTTGACCGGGGTCTATATTGCTGACAAGACGGCCCTGACCGTACGTCATTCATCATTTACACTTCATGAATATATATCGGCTGTACATAGCATGGTATAGGCCCTTTAGGCTTTATGATGGTTGATACCACCCGCGTACTAGTACTAGTTAGTCTTCAATGTTTGCACTGTCCCTAGTCCAACAATAAAAGATTCCATACTTTTTTCTCATACTTTTCTATTCTACTTCATTTAACTTTCCAATGGATGTCATAGGGGATATCATTTAATTTCAAATACTTTTGTCCTCTCTATAGGCCATGCCTACTCGTATTATGTTGTGATATTCAACTTTCACTCAAATATATACACACTGGCCAGACAGAAATGCTGTGCTCGCATCTAGGCAATGCCTACTCCATATTATGGTATTAGGGTTAGTGACCGACAATTTATTTCATCTGGGAGTCAAATTTGTTTTATACCCAAAACAAAAATCATCTCATTTTTAACTGAAAAATTGGCATTTTTTTCAAATCTTCCCAAAATATTTCGCTGAAAACTTCTTGTGTATAAAAACCGCTTACGCGATTTGAAAAAAGAAAGAAAAACTGAGCCTCTTAAAAGTCAGTGGTTATTCTCTTGGTTTTGTGATGCGTTATAAATATCTTTCAATGCCATATATTATAATGTAAATCTAGCTAGCAAGAAATAATATGATTTTTTTTGTACTGATACATTCCTGTCGCTTAATGCGGTTTCGAAGACTTTTCTATTGAGTTATATACCAGATAATGTATAGGATCTGTTTAAGTCTTTTCCCCTAAATAAGTATAAGGAAACGCTGTTTTCATGTTGTACTTTTCATTACAGTAACCGGATGCGGACGGCTGATCTTCTGCTTTACTCCTGGATCTGGGATAGACCCATTAAAAACTTTCAAAAATGGATCATTTGAACCATCTATGCTACAGATTCCTGGAAATTACCGATCAACCGCCATTGATAAATGGGATCTCCTGGGTATAACAGAAGTATGTAAAACTGAAAAACAAAAAATGACACACTGTCTGAACATTTCAAATATCCAATAGAAAAATCACTGAAAGAGCAAAATTGACGACCCAACAGACAAACACATGACTGCCCACTCGCCAGGTCCGGCAAATGTACTCCAACCAAAAGTGGCGAGGAAAAGCCAGATATAACAAAACATATGCTTATTTCACAAACACAAAGTATAATTTATTTTAATACCGACACCTTACTAAATAATATGTATTATATAAATATGATAAAATATAATAAATATAATTATTGGAGGGGGAAGGAGGCTGAAAGAGTGTAGTGTTATAATTATAATATGTTATTCGGGATCTTCACAGGCAATACGAGTTAATATTCCCTGTTTGTTTTCTATTTCATCTGAACCCGTATCCCATGTGAAGCCGAGTAACTATTATATTCTACTGGAGTGTTCCGATTAAACTAGCATTAGACTCATCCGGAACTCCTCGCGCCTTTCCCCAAGTGAAAAAACAAGCTCGGATATGAATAGTATTCTTTGTACCGCGTGACTTATGAAATCACATGATATAACAATGGAGGACGTCATCCAAGAAACGTGGGATTCAGTCATCAAGGATTCGTATAGGAGAAATTAGGTAATTACATGTTGATATTTATCTGCTAACAGTCTAATCATGCAGTATTAAGAAGAAACATCAAAGACTGATTGGCTTGAAGTCATGATAATTGATCTAATGTGTGCAAACGCCAAATTTACGGGTCACAATATGTACATATTTGCAAATTCACTGTTTAGGTATCAATCCTGTTGGCAAAATTGCTATACAGTCATTGCCTTGATAAACATACATAAGATTTCTTTCTGCTTTTCCTTTAACTGGATATCACTTCCATATTTCATTAATGCTGCTGTTAACAAGGACTTCATGCTTGTTTGTTTACATATTGGAGGACGAGATCAATGTCAAATTTTAGATAATTATTAGTTTTATTTATCGATTTTATATTTCTAATGCTTACTTGGCAATAATATAGATAAAATTTGATATGAAATTATTTTATAAAATACTTTTTAATTTTTTGGGGAAAGGATTATTTTCTCTTCCTCTTCACAACCCTGGCCGAATAACCAGCATTTCAACGCATATCAATACATTCATATCCGAGCTTGTCTTTTCACTTGGGGAAAGGCGCGAGGAATTCCGGATGGCACTAAAATGTGACACTTTGCCGGATAACAATGATCCTAATGACTTAAGTGTACGGATATTACTTACCATTATCATTACTAAATTATAGAAAAAGGCGTTTATGTCTGCAATGTTGTTTTTGTAGTGTTCTATGGAATTAGGTTTGCTAAAAAAAAAATTGTGTTTATCTCTTCAACGGTATGCGATGCCGTTTTGACATTTTTGTTTACAAGCAGATGAGAAATTTCGATTATCTCCCCTTTTTACAAACAGGAAAATTAATATCGGAACGGATATGGAGAAAAATCTGTAAAATTATTTTTTTTCGCATTTTTTTTTTTTTTTTTTTCAAAATGAGCAAAAATGTCAAGCGATGATGAGACGCCATTTAACAAATAAAATTCACGGAGGATACAGGCTCAAATCCCCGGCTTGATAAACCAATCAAATTACAGGATTAGCCAAGATATTTCACTCCAGTAGAATATTTATATAATAATGTGGTCTTGTCCAGGTAATATGTCAAAATATTACCCAGGTCTGAGAGACATATTACCCGACCGAAGACGGGGAGGGTAATATGTCTTACAGACCTGGGTAATATTTTGGCATATTACCTGGACAAGACCACATTATTATATAAAGGTTGGGTAATATGTCTCTCAGACCTGGGTAATATTTTGGCATATTACCTGGACAAGACCACATCAATATCATTATTATACTGAGTGTCTAATTGTCCAGGTAATATGCCAAAATATTACCCAGGTAATATGCCAAAATATTACAGTACCAAATATCACTACAGAAACTTACACGAAGCATAATAATATATTATATTCCAGTTGTTTATAGATTACTTATATATTCTCATTACAATAAATTAATTATTCGTGGTAATAAAATGAAAAGTAATAAATACCACACTGTCGGCCATTTTCTTGGTTTGGTACATACACCTTAATTGACCAATAATCATCATTTGTCTACAAAGTAAAAGGTTTCATATACAGTGTCTCTTTTAATGTTGTTTTTGCACAAATATTGCTGAATATTGTCGTGAGGAGTATATTATATTGCACGACATCGTATCATTTTATTGTCTTTAAAGGTATAATGTCGTTGATTTTGGTGACTTTTTTCCAGATAGTTTTGACAAGGAGTACATTAAAAAACATAAATTAACACTAATTAGTTCTGATTGTAATAAAAACGTAAGATATTAAATTTAGTGCAACTCAAAATTCAAAAGATTTGAAACCAAAATAATTGACAAGTCTTTGGGAGCAAGAAAACCGAAGTGTCTAAAGAGGATAGATACAATCGGCTAAGGTCTCGCATGTCTGAGGAAGCAGAACCTTAATCTATCGATATCAGAAAAACTGCATGAAGGAATTTTGAGAAGTTTATAAAAAGCAAACTACTATATTGTTGTCCTTCAACTACATGTATGAACAGCACACTAAAGCTGAGCATAAATCTTCACAAAGATAAATTCTCCGCTAATCACGCAACATTGCGGAGTAAGAGGAAAGACTGGTTGGCTCGGGATAATGTGTTCAAGTAGAGCGACATATATACTCACAGACTGTTTTTTCAGTGTACTAGCACCATAAAATCCAACTTAGAATGTTTGTCTAGTACAAAGCGGACTTCTTTATTTTCATCATCATCGTCATCATCATCTCATTGATATGTAATTTCTTCTCGCCATGATATGACTAAAACAATTGCTTACCTGACATTAAGCAATAATAACTTTAAGAATACATTTCTGTAGCAGTCACACATTGAAAGAAAACCTAAGCAAGTTAATGAATTAACTTAATGCTTGAAAAGCTTCTGAAATATTGCTTAATGCTTGAAAAGCTTCTGAAATATTGCTGAAGTCTGCGCTAAACACCAACCAATTAATCAACCAATGAAAGGTTTCTGAATTAGCGCATGGTCATTTGATATAGATCTGCTTACAATCTCTCGCCCTCCCCCTTAATACCGAATGAGTTGAATGGTGAATAAATCTTATTTTTCTTCATCACACTATTTCTGATTGGAATTACTCCAAACACCACAGCTCTGTCATCAGACCTTGAATCCTTCAAATATGATATCTTCACTTTAACATCTGACGGATGGTATGATAAATGTGTGACAAATAATACAACAATGTTAGAAAAGGTCCAAAGTCCAATAGACAAATCTAGGAAAGAGACCAAGTCGATTTCCCTAATACACCAAATACAAGACTGCGCACCTTCCTAGCTTGGTACAGACACTTCAATAAACAATTGGTGTTAAACTAGCTTGATGGGCCAAACTTCCCAAGCTTTATAAATATTTCCACTTAGCCATTATGCATATTGTAAGTAATCATATACAATGTATGTTCTTATGGACTATCATTGTTGATAATGACCATATACATAGCGCATAAGTTCCGAGAGGCTTCGCGTTCTAAACTGACAGTTTACATCCGTACTCAGAAGAAGAAAAAGGGAAGAAGAAATCGAAGAATACTATGTCAATGACTTTACCACCAACGCGGGCTGTATGGAAGGTTACCATTGTCTACTTAAGTCACTATGTCAATGACTTTACCACCAACGCGGGTTGTACGGAAGGTTACCATTGTCTACTTAAGTCACAATGTCAATGACTTTACCACCAACGCGGACTGTACGGAAGGTTACCATTGTCTACTTAGGTCACTATGTCAATCACTTTACCACCAACGCGGGCTGTTTGGAAGGTTACCATTGTCTACTTAAGTCACTATGTCAATGACTTTACCACCAACGCGGGCTGTGCGGAAGGTTACCATTGTCTACTTAATCACAATGTCAATTACTTTACCACCAACGCAGGCTATACGGAAGGTTACCATTGTCTACTTAAGTCACTATGTCAATGACTTTACCACCAACGCGGGCTGTACGGAAGGTTACCATTGTCTACTTAAGTCACTATGTCAATGACTTTACCACCAACGCGGACTGTACGGAAGGTTACCATTGTCTACTTATGTCACTATGTCAATCACTTTACCACCAACGCGGGCTGTTTGGAAGGTTACCATTGTCTACTTAAGTCACTATGTCAATGACTTTACCACCAACGCGGGCTGTACGGAAGGTTACCAATGTCTAGTTAAGTCACTATGTCAATGAATTTACCACCAACGCGGGTTGTTCTGAAGATTACCGTTGTCTACTTAAGTCACTATGTCAATGACTTTACCACCAACGTGGGCTGTTCGGAAGGTTACCGTTGTCTACTTAAGTCACTATGTCAATGAATTTACCACCAACGCGGGATGTTCTGAAGATTACCATAGTCTAGTTAAGTCACCGAACAATTACAGCAATAGTTGAATAACATTTTATTGGTCCGTTCTTGCTGGTGCTAATGTTCAGACATGCTCTAGAGTTCACCAACCTTTTCATTTGTTTTCATTGTGTTTCTCTCTTCAAGGATGTCTATATAAGGTAAACCACGCCTACACAGAATACAGTCATTATAGTCATCAAATTATACACCACGCTTTTCAGTGTCAATTATGACTGGTAACGATTCTATAATTACGTGTAATAATGATCGGAAATATTGAATGAACTTAGCACATATTTACTCAAGTAGTATTATATTCATTTAAGGAATATTTGAAATTGTTGAACAGGTTATATGATATAACCTGGTTTGGGTCAGTTTACGCATAATAAACCGCGAAGCGGTTTATGAAAAGCGTAAACTGACCCAAATCAGGTTATGCAAGTATAACCTGTTCAACAATTTCAAATATTCCTTATAATTTAATTTTTACAACAAAATTTAATGATTCCTCAAAGTCAATGTGGTGTTTCTTTTTTCTAGTTAGTTTCATCATGTTGCATTTTATCGGCTGAAATCTCATTCCCCAAGAGCCTAGTTTATCTATATCATTTTGCAATATCTTACAGTCTTCGGTGGAATCCATTACTCTGTAACAGACACAATGATCAGCAAACAAACGTATATCTGAGCTTACGTTATCAAGTATATCATTTATGTGTAAGCTGAATAGTACTGGGCCTAACACGGTTCCCTGTGGAACTCCTGATTCTACATCTGACCATTCAGACTTCGTCCCGTTCACTACTACACACTGCTTACGATAGCACAAAAATGAGTCAATCCACATGAGTGTTTTACCGGTTATTCCATAGCTGTAGAGTTTGGCTTTAAGCTGTTCATGAGGCACTGTATCGAAAGGTTTCTCAAAATCTAGTATAAATATGTCTGTTTGTTTGTTGTTGTCGATATTTCTGGCCCAATCGTGAATTACTGAGCAGAGCTGTGTTTCCCACTGTGGTATTTACGAAATGTGTGTTGTTTGTCCGTAATGACATTGTGCTCCTCAAGATGGCTCATGATATTTGAGCAAACAATATGTTCGGCTAGTTTGCATAGGATACATGTCAGCGAAACAGGACGATAATTCGCTGGTATTGAACGGTCTGCTTTTTTATATAACGGACAAACGTTGGCAGTTGTCCAATCTTCAGGTAGTGTACTTTTATCCATTGTCTGTTGGAAAAAGTGTGTCATAATTGGTGTTAACTCATTTGACAGTTCCTTCAATATTTTTGGAATTATCTCATCTGGATCACGTGCTTTCGATATATTTAAACCTTGAAGTAATTTTAAAACGCCTCCTTCGGTGATTCGTATATCCTTCATTTTTGGTATTTTTCTCTCTAGTAATGGAACTTGGTCGTCTGTTTTCTTGGTAAACACTCCCGTAAATTGGTAATTTAGTGCTTCTACGTTATCTACATCGCTTTCTGCTGTTGTTTTGTTCCTTGTTTGGTGTCTAGAGGCGGAATACTCTGAGTATCTTTTTTCTTTGATGATATATACTTTCAAAATGATTTGCTGTTTTCTTTGATGTTACCAATCATGTTTTCAACGTATTTATTATGAGATGATGTTATTTCTGATTTAATGTCACTTCCTAGTTGTTTCCACTTTTTCTTCAACCTATCACTTCCAGTCTGCTTAGCTCTTTTATGGAGTTTATTACGTTTTCGAATCATTCTTCTGATTGATTGTATTATCCATGGTATTAATTTATTTTCCTTTACATATCTTTGATGGCACATGCTTTTCCACTGCTTGTTGCATAAAAGTTTTTATCATTTTCCAGTTATCTTCAGTATTTCTGGTATTCTGCTGGCCATTAAAATACCTTTCCTTGCTAAAAAGTTTAGTGTCATCCCTCATCTTGTCGTAATCGTCTTTGTTATACAAGTAACATTTTCTTTTAATTGTTTGTACATGCTTAGTTCTGATAATTAGATGGCATGATACTATTTCATGATCGCTGAGTTGATCTGGCGAGTATGCTTCACGTATTTTTTCTGGTAGTGTTGTTACTATCAGATCCAGAGTACTGTTGTCTCTTGTTGGAAAATTAACCATTTGTTCCATGTGGTGGTCATTTAGTATATCTATAAAAGCTTGGCCTCCACTTTGACAAATATGTTTGCTGTTTGGTCCTGGGTTCTCATTCCAATCTATAGCAGGAAAGTTATTAAAGTCCCCCATAAGGTGTATATTTGGTGATTTTGTGGTGTTGTTTAGACCTCCAATTTTAATAAGTTGATCGTCGAGAAGCTGTATGTAATCTGACGGGCTCTCAGGGTCTTTATACCAGCAGCCAAAAAAGTGTAGTGATCCATCGAACATTATCTTTGCCCAGACTCACTCCGAACCATTTTCAAGGTTATATAATGGCATAGAGTTATATGTTTTATTTACAAGTAAAATAACACCTCCACCATTTAGAGTCCTATCGTTTCTATATACATCATAGTTGATGTTGTCCTGGAAAAGTTCAGATGTAAGTATGTTTCTATCTATATTAGTTTCTTGGATAGCTATTATGTCTGGATCCTCAATTTCGAGAAAAGATGACAATTCCAGTTTTTTACCACGGATGCCATTTATATTTATCGACATTAATTTTATCTTACTATGTCTATGGTTATACTTTGGTGGTACACTCGATGGTTTAATATTATTTTTCTGATCGTTCAGTGCTTCGAACTTGTTTGCTGTTTGTATAGAATTACGGTTCTCAAAGAATGAGTCGGAAAAGTTCATAATATCACAAGTTGGACAAATCCAAGATGCTGAAGAAGTTTACAGTTCTTTGTATTCCTCGGACTTAATACCTGAGCACTTATTATGTATCCAGTTGTTACAGTTGTCGCACTGTACTGCAGGGTCGTTTGGTTTGACTTGTTTATTGCATAGATAACATTGTGCTGAGCAGTTTGTGCAAACCCAGTCTGATTGTTCGGCTTTTACAAGTTTATCGTAATCTTTCTTACTAATGTTTTCACATCTAGCATGTACCCATAGATCACAACCATCGCATTGTATAGCTTTGTCGTTTCTCTTTACAAGTTTTTTTTACATACACCACATTAATATTTCGGTCCTGGGTTAACTTCTATGTACCCCGCTAAGATTAATAGTAATATCAAGTTTGTTTGATGGTGTGGTGTGTACTGAAGGTTTTGTTCAGTTTTACGTTGCATTCCTATTCTGTTTACATGTAGTAGGTAGTTGGTTGTATCTTGAACTTCTGAATGGAGATCGTGAATGGGAAGTCTATGATATAAAACTATTAAAACCATGATGTAAAAGGTAAAATATGGTCTAATATGTCTCATCTTCTCCATGATAACATGATAAAAGTATAATACTGATGGTAAAAACGAAATGTCTAAAAGTCAATATGGCGGGAAATGATCACTCAGGTAAAATGACTAAGTCTATCTAAAATAGTGTATGGTGCTGTAAAATATGTGTTGATATCGTAAAAGGGTTGTAATATGGCACTAAGCACTCTAAAATGTTGATGCTATATGCTGTAAAAACTATGTAAATCTTCTGAAAATCTTCTAAAAACGTTCCGGTAAAAAAACATGGTTGACACCTTGACACATGCGCATAGAGTTACGAGGTAACCAATACCTATCACCACGGACGTCGTGGTCGTGATCGTATGGTAGTTGGATTTATAACTATCTATACAATCAGTGTCTATCACCACTAACGTTTTCCTCCACCAATAAAACTGACCGCCACGATATACCTGAAATAGTGTTGAAAGTTGCGTTAAGCACCATAAAAACCAACACTAAATCAAACCAATAACCACTACAGCCTCGAGTTCGTGTCGAAGTGTACTCGTAAGCATTTGTTTTGTACTTATTGAACTATTTCACACTCATTCTGTATAGGCGTTGTCGAATTTGTAAGAAATATTGAAAACACATATTAAGGGACCGACCATTTAACTTGAAGGGGGGGGGCTATGGTTATTTGTTTCGTTCATAATTTTTTTTTCGGACAACACGAGAGTTAGAATATTAATTTTTTTTGTCGCGCACAGCGCGAAATTTTTTATCCAGATTTCCACATTAGGTTATATGACAAAAACTCTGAATCAGATTTTTTTTTTTTCTCCACCAAAATCAGAATATTTTTTTCAGCAACATTGGGAATCAGAATATATTTTTTAGGAAAAAAACATAGCACCCCCCCCCCCCCCCCCAATTCGAAACATTACAACAGTCATATCATCGTAGAATATTTCTGCATCAATTCCAAAGCTTGACAACAAATGCGGTAACAAACCAAATAAAGGAAACGTGCTTATATTTGTGTGTTAATATGACGAGTTTATAACAATAGGTCAGTTGTATCATGGAGGTAAATTTTACTGGTGGAGTAAAACGGAGTTCTTAAAGACCTACTGACATGTCGCAAACACCTGAAAACTCCTATGACACAAGGTTGTTCAGAAGTACACCTCGCAGTGGTCGGGAATTGAACCCACACTAGTAGTGGTGTTAGGTACTGGCTGAATAGGTATAGGGTTATGAGTTATGATGTTTAACTCCACTTTCAACAATATTTCAGTTATATTGCGGCTGTCAGTCTTATTGGTGGAGGACACCGGAGTACCGGGAGAAAACCATCGATCTATCGTGAGTCACTGACACACTTTATCACATACTGTTGCTTCGAGTTTACACTCGCCTGAATAGGCATAATTCAAATTCAACCTACTATACGATCCACAACAACCCTTTTATATTTGCGTAAAAGGAAGTCGGATCGGATCTGTAGTACTGGTCAAACATCATCCCATACATATATAGTTCATAGTGGAACTTCTTTCAAATCTGAAGGACGAAGTTGTTAGGTTGTTTATCTGACCTATATAATAAGGTTAGAAGAAGGACGAAGTTGTTAGGCTGTTTATCTGACCTATATAATAAGGTTAGAAGAAGGACGAAGTTGTTAGGTTGTTTATCTGACCTACATAATAAGGTTAGAAGAAGGACGAAGTTGTTAGGTTGTTTATCTGACCTACATAATAAGGTTAGAAGAAGGACGAAGTTGTTAGGCTGTTTATCTGACTTACATAATAAGGTTAGAAGAAGGACGAAGTTGTTAGGCTGTTTATCTGACTTACATAATAAGGTTAGAAGAAGGACGAAGTTGTTAGGCTGTTTATCTTACTTATATAATAAGGTTAGAAGAAGGACGAAGTTGTTAGGCTGTTTATCTGACCTATATAATAAGGTTAGAAGAAGGACGAAGTTGTTAGGTTGTTTATCTGACCTATATAATAAGGTTAGAAGAAGGACGAAGTTGTTAGGTTGTTTTTCTGACCTACATAATAAGGTTAGAAGAAGGACGAAGTTGTTAGGTTGTTTATCTGACCTACATAATAAGGTTAGAAGAAGGACGAAGTTGTTAGATTATTTATCTGACCTACATAATAAGGTTAGAAGAAGGTCGAAGTTGTTAGGTTGTTTTTCTGACCTACATAATAAGGTTAGGAAGAAGGTCGAAGTTGTTAGGTTGTTTTTCTGACCTACATAATAAGGTTAGAAGAAGGACGAAGTTGTTAGGTTGTTTATCTGACCTACATAATAAGGTTAGAAGAAGGACGAAGTTGTTAGATTGTTTATCTGACCTACATAATAAGGTTAGAAGAAGGACGAAGTTGTTAGGCTGTTTATCTGACTTACATAATAAGGTTAGAAGAAGGACGAAGTTGTTAGATTGTTTATCTGACCTACATAATAAGGTTAGAAGAAGGTCGAAGTTGTTAGGTTGTTTATCTGACCTACATAATAAGGTTAGAAGAAGGACGAAGTTGTTAGATTGTTTATCTGACCTACATAATAAGGTTCACCAGGAACAATGTTGTTGTATTATATCTATTTACTTGAAACACTTCTCTGTTACACGCTATAAAGTTAACTAAGAAGTACTTCCCGATAACATTATTCCCGGATCTCAATCAACACACTTACATAAAGGTTTAAAAGGTTATATTACAATGGTATATTGACGTATTTGTCATATTGTTTTTATTTCTATCTAAGAGGATATTAGTCTAAAGTATCTAATTCGTTTGTACATGTCCTTTTATCTTTGCTGTGATTTGGTTCGGATTTGTTTTAAGCAAGTTCGTCAAAAACTTAAGAATTTTGTACACCAACATCATGTTGATGAAATGTGGTTTATCCGAGACAGAATTATGTAGTTATTGTTTTGAAACAAAAGAATCCCTCATCCATTTGTTCTATGAATGTCGATTTGTTCGTTCTCTTTGGCTACAGTTTACTGATAATCTGAGGTTCAAGTGTGGCATTAATATAAATATTAATCCAGTTGAATGTACACTTGGGGTTCTGTTTGACCCAAACTGTGAGATCCTTAACACCTGTCTTATTATCATTCGTTACTATATATATGTTTGTAGAATAAAAAGAGAAATGATTAATTGGACAGGATGTTTGGAAACTCTTAATTATTATAGAAACATTGATCTTAAATCTTTATGCATTTGTACCCCTAGACAGGCCCAAATTATTAAAAGGAAATGGGAATTGATGAAAAATCTTTTTCAGTCTGATGAGTAAGATATATATATATATATATATATATTTTTTTCTTCTTCTTTTTATTTCTGTATTAGAAATAATATACTAAAATAATGTGTACAAATATGTTTGCATGGTTACTGAAAATGTTATGTCAAACTTTTATTGCTTTTGATCAAAATAAAATCATATTATGACAAAAAAATAAAGTTCGTCAAAAATTATTTTTGTTTTCATATGATGCGACGTAATCGTTGATGACCTTTGCATTGTGAAATGTGAGTTTAAGCAGTGATGATCAACAAGTCCATCAGTATCCACTAAACTAACTACAACCTCTCACCTCCAATCACTGAACACAAAAAGGTTTGAGACAGACATGAACATTTGGTGGGGTTACGCCAGTTTATGTAAGCTTATTTTCAAATGTTGTTTTCTATTGGTTCCATGATGCAACCAAAGGGGGTTGTCGTTGCAGCGATCGCATGGTAGTTAGATTCATATTAACTCATGCACACAGAACCTATTACCACTGTCATTTGTTCTTTCAATTTGCACATTTCGATGTTGCTCGATACAATTGTAGACGATAAAGTGCATGGATAAAATTAGATTCTATGGCCTCCTCCATCAATAAAACTGACTGCCATGACATAGCTGAAATATTGTTAAGATCACCGACCTAGACCGATCAATATGTTTATTGACGTTTAGGGGCTGTGTTACGGGTGTTTAACATAACATTCGAAATATATGTTTTCACTAATTACACCCACATTCCTTCTCACAAAAATTGCAAAAGACATCGAAAACCCAGTTATTATATGCAAATCGAAATTTAAGCTTAAAAATTTAATAAAATCGTAGATATCTAATTTAGTGTTTGTGACGTATTTCTAAAATAACCCTCATCAGGTACGCTCAACGTCAAAACACTGGGTAGCAAAAAAAGTCTTTCGAATAGGAAACTAGAGGGTTTTAAAATAGGATCGCCACAATCGGCTAAAGTGTACATTTCTCTATAAAAGAAGATCCTTCGTTTTAATAACAAAGCCATTTTTAGGAACATTAATTTTCAATAATAAATATTATCTTATAAAACATGTCAGTGACGAACCACTGATTACTGGTCGTATGATACTATTCTTTCGTCATATCTTTTTATGATTCGACCAATATTAACATAAAAAAAAAAACGTTTATTGCAAACCTTATCATTTGTAGAGGAAGTAGCTTTTCTAATGAAGAATCATTGATGAGTAGCCCATATGCGGAACTAATGGTGCAAAACTGATAAGGAACCCTTTAAGATAAAAATAAGGAAAAAAAACATGTATGACGAAATTTTGTATTTTCTGTTGCTGCCTACTTACATTAACCGATATCCAGAGAGTCATTACATGTGTTGATAAAGAGTTCTTCCTGTTCTAAACGATTATAACCTCTATAAAGTAGATAAATAAGTACAATTGACAGTTGATGCTGTGTTCATTTGTCACATAGTCAATCATCAGGTAAGATCGTTTAATATCTACACTCGCGTATTTGTTTATATTATTATTTTTTTTAATCATGAAATTCAGTATATAATAATATACAGAAGTTTCTAAAATATTTGTTTTTCCTAATTAATGTTAAGATTTTAATTAACAAAATACATTTTAAATCAAATATAATAGAAAAAAAAATATTGTTTTAAACTTTTAAACATTTGATTGGTTTCTTAATTATTTTGTTTTCTATTTATTTATTTTTCTTTATTCGCAACAAATCACGTTTTGCTATATTCTGTGTCATCGAGTTTCAAGTCTGTTGAAACGGTTGGAAATAAAAAGTACTTACAGCATTGCGTCAAACTAAAGTGCATTTCAAACGAATACATTTTGCGGATCTTAAATTTCACAATGCTATATATTTCATTTGAATCATTTGCGTGTACGGATTTTATTCGTGTGTCATAGAGGATTTAACATGGTGTATTTGACAATTTTTATTAGATCGGAAATGAATATTTCGTTGCATTTGGCCGGATTTTTTTTTTTTTTTTTTTTTTTTACAATTTAACTGATAGGAAAATATGAGTGCGAGAGAAAGGAAGAATTTAAATAATCCATTGACAAAAACGGACTTAATCAATTGAAACAGGCATACAATATTATACAGTTATTTAATGGGTGTGGATGCAATAGACCA
Source organism: Bathymodiolus brooksi (assembly GCA_963680875.1). Taxonomy (NCBI): domain Eukaryota; kingdom Metazoa; phylum Mollusca; class Bivalvia; order Mytilida; family Modiolidae; genus Bathymodiolus; species Bathymodiolus brooksi. The sequence continues at coordinate 34,604,613 of OY804580.1, read as the reverse complement.
AACTATTTGTCCTGAGGTGCTGGGAATGACCAAGTGTTCTATTGCATGAGGCCAACGACCGAATGCAATAGAACACTTGGTCATTCCCAGCACCGAAGGACAAATAGGTTGGTCTATTGCATCCACACCCATTAAATACCTGTTTTATTTCCTAATTAAACAGAAGCAAGGTAGCAGACATGACTTAAATATATTCATGCATATATTGTAGAAAAACTGATGAAAATGATTTATTTGTTGAATTAGATAACAATAAACAAGTGGAATACAGAGTAAAAAGCCCTTAATTTTTAATTACATGTTTTTCAATATTATTATTTAAATATTAAAATTTTGAAATTTTATGAAAACTGAAATTTTTGAAATTTTTTGAAAATCTAGAAATCTTTTGAAATGTTTTGAAAATTTTGAATTGTTTTTGAAGTTTTGAAATGTTTAGAAATTTTTGAAGTTTTTAATTTTTTTTAAATTTTTGAAGTTTTTTAATTTGTTGTCCAATGAAAAAACGGTTCAAAGGTCAGTTCAATAGTCTGTCGTGCAATAGTCTCTTGAAGACTATTGACGCGTCAATAGATCACAGGGGAGCAAAAAAGGCAAAAATATCTTAAAATATGTAGTTACTTGATTTTGACCAAAAAAATTATATGTTTTGGAAATTGGTAAATAGCTTTAAAATGATGAAATAAAGGTAAATAGTTAACATTAAACAGTTAATCGTACCACTTTTCTCCTGTTGAGAACGAAAATTACCATCGATTTATTATTTCCTTGCAAGCAAATAATTTGACCTAGCTTTCTCCGTATGCAGCTGACCTTACTAGCGACAGGTAAAAACGAATAATTTGTATTTTGTCGCTTATTAACTGCAAACTTGCATGGTTCTTTGTTCGTAATTAACGCCGACTAAAAGCAGATTCACAGAAAATAAGAAATAAGTGCATTGTTGTACTGATTTAATGACGATTCGACAAACCCCGTAAACAATGCCGATAATTAATAAGATGGCGTCCATTTCTTGATCGATCACAAAACACGAGCAGTTGCACCTTTTCCCCCCGATGCGCGTACATTTCATAACATTTATAAGTTACAGAAACACGTTTTATTAAGGCATCAATCATATCGGATAGTTTTTATGGGTAGCAAAAATTTACGATTTTGGCAGATAATGCCCCTTTAATAAACAAGGTAAAATTTACAATTATGTAATAAATTTTGTTATATTTCAGGTTTCAAGTTCATAAAGGTCAAGAAATGTTTGTGGTTATCATTATTCTGATGACAACACTTGTCTCAGGTAAGATTTTATATAATTGAGTGAGTGTTTTTGTTTAACGCCAACTCAGCAATTTATCAGCTATATCCACTGTCGTCAAAGAGCTCCGATCGAAAATGTTTGGTCAACATCCGGGATATTTTAAAGCGGTATTTTTAAAGAAGACACAGATAATTATCGTAAGTATTTATAAATATACTGTGTATATAATGTTTTGAATTATGATGCTTTATGATTGTTATTATTATTAATTTCATTTTTTGTCCAAATATCATTTATTTTTGCAGTGTAACATTAGATTTTTCTATAAGTTGTAAGGAATCCGGCATCAAAATCATTACAATCAACTGAAATATCGCTATATCTTGCATTTACGAATGAATTAAATGTTGCCAAAAAAGAAAAAAATATTGATGAATGATTGATTTTACTTAGAAATATTATTTTATTGAGGAAAAGTCAATTAGTAACTAGTTATACCCTAAAACATGATGTCAACAGATGTTTTTGAAATCCAGCTTGGTCAAATTGTAAACATATATAGAAACCGGTTGTGTCATTTATAAATAACCGTGTTTGTCAGTATGTAAATAATACTGATCTTATTGTTATTGAGCATTATATTGCAATTTAACAATAGTTATGATTAGGAAATATCTCAAAAGCGATAAATACTGATCCATAGTATGAATATTCGCCATGGCTGCTAATTTCAGCTACTTTGTACAATTAAAAAAAATCGTTATTTCTATGTTAAATTGCTACTGTCGCGAACACTTGATTTTTTTATGCTTTTTGTGGCACTGGCATCACGGTTGGTGCTCAATACGCTACACTCACTTGAAATCGCTGTCCACTGTCCAGGCGCATCAATTGAGTAGTGGGAGATTCTTTTTATAACACAATATTTTAATTTTATACTCGTTAATAACGAAGTAAGTCACCCTGTGGAAATAACTTCGTGGATACGATATTTAAATGTCTTCACAGTATAATGTTTACATTAACATTACAGATAAGGAAATTAACAAAGGCTGTAGTATTGAATTCCTTTCCGCACGGACGATTTTGGCATTTGTATATAAAGAAAATGTTAGGTGTACTCGATTAATGCAACGTTCGTTACAAGTTGTAATACGACAAAAGTTCGTGCTTTGGATGTTATACTCCCCCGCCCATCCACCAATAGTAATGGCAAAAAATTTTCAATCACTCGTATATATATTGCATTTTATTTGGGGGAGTAGAAATGACAGACTGAATGAATTTGTTAGGTTGATATATATTTATAATAATGTTATGCGATCTTGTAACGAACGCACAACCCTACACAGTGTCCAGCCTTATTTATATTACATTATTTTAGTTAATAAACAAATATCTTTGGAGGAGTGAAACGAGGGAGAAAAAAAAATAGACAATATACCCGGTATATACAGCATGTGGACAAAAGTGATTCCGTTTCCGCCATCTTCCCTATATATTTCATATAAAACCATTTATTTTTCATAACATTCTCATGAAGTCATTCCTTATCGGATTTTCATGACATTTTTAGCATTAAATGCAGGAATAAATATAGTTTCTTCTTCGTATAATTTGCAAATAATTTTATTTCTACTTTCTCTCAAGCATTGATTTAAAAACAAAGTTTAATTTTTACACCAAATCTTACTATATAATCATATAAATTGTGACGTCAAGAATTTAAATTTGTGTTTAAATCATAAATGCTTGCAAATACATGAGAATGTTATGAAAATAAGTGGTTTCATATGAAATATATAGGGAAGATGACGGAAACGGAATCACTTTTGTCCACATGCTGTAAATTGTCAAAAATATAAAATTTATATATATGAGTTTTGACGAGTTTTTCTTACCTGTTTCGCACCGAGTGGAAATGCATTATATATTTTCCGACAATGTACGTATATTGTATCTATCGTGTTATTTCAAAAGCCCCAAAGAAACTGTCAAATTGTCTAAAAAGAGCAGAAACAACCAGTCTTTACTCTTTCTCCTTAATGCTGCGTCCTTAGCGGAGAAGCAACAAATACCAATTTTATATTCTTTTGTTTGACCCGACAGGGGCTCGTACCCACAATATATCGCACTCAAGGCGAGCACGCTAACCATTGCGCTACTGATGTGGTTCCCTATTTTTTTATTTTATTTTTATTTTTTTAATCAAAATTTCTTATTGTCCTTCAATATGTTATTTGAAAACAAAAATTAATCCAAAACAATAAGAGTTAGTTGATATCTATATAAACAGTGAGAGTTCCTACATTTGATCAAACACTCTTTGAATATTGCAATAATCCAACTGCATAGCAAATAAAGAAAAAAAATTACAAGTTCTATACAAAATCATGACCATTCTGTCGAAGGTGACTTGGTGAATGCCAATTCTGTACAAACCGTTTTGTATTTCTTTCTTTTAATGTTATACAAAACATTCACATGTAAAACATTTTGACTATGTGCTGTTGGTTTTTTTTTCACAACTTTTATTCATTTAGGACAATTTTTTTTTAATTTTTTATTTTTATCAATTTGCAAGTCGAACATACCCTTGACAAGTGTTATAATGAACCTTAAATAAATTACAACAAGAAATGTGTGCATCACAAAATACGCCCGTCTATATAAATTATCAAACGGTATAATGGTAATGACCCCAAAATAAATAGGGTTCTTCCCATTCTACAGGAAAATCATGTGGCCAAGTTTGGTAAAGATCCAATATACAAAACTAAAGTTATCGTGCAGAAACGACTCTGTCGTCAAAAATTATATTTTTAGTAACAGTGACCTTGACCTTTGACCAAATGACCCCAAAATGAATAGGATTATTCCCCTTCCACAGGCGAATCATGTGGTCAAGTTTGATTGAGATCCAATATACAGAACTCAAGTTATCATGCGGAAACGATCCTGTTGTCAAAAAGTCTATTTATAGTAACAATGACCTTGACCTTTGACCTAATGACCCCAAAATAATAAGGATTCTTCCCCTTATACAAGGCAATCATGTGGTCAAGTTTGGTAAAGATCCAATATATAGAACTAAAGTTATCATGTGGAAACGATCCTGCTGTCAGACATTCTATTTATAGTAACGATGACCTTGACCTTTGACCTAATGAACCCAAAATAAATATGGTTCTTTCCGTTCTACAGTGAAATCATGTGGCCAAGTTTGCTAAAGATCCAATATACAGAACTAAAGTTATCGTGCGGAAACGACCCTGTTGTAAAAAATTATATTTATAGTAACGGTGACCTTGACCTTTGACATAATGACCCCAAAATAAATAGAGTCCTTCCTCTTCCACAGGGGAATCATGTGGTCAAGTTTGGTAAAGATTCGATATGCAGAACTAAAGTTATTGTGCGGAAACCTGTGGGGACGCCCGCCCTCCCGCCATACCCAATCACATAATACGGCCAGCCTCGAAACGGGCGTATAAAAAGGAAACATAATTGTGATATTGAGCTGTTTTCGCTATTCTTTCAATTTTTTACATAGACAAAACCAGTTCTACTGAAACACAATTTTTTGGACTCAACCGGAAAGTAGTGGCTGACAGAGCCGGAACGAATGTACGTAAATAAGCATTGTGTTTTTCACTGTAGTAAGTCTTAAGAGTATTCATGGTGGCACGCCAGTGCAAACTATCATGTATATAAGCACTACAAAGGGTTTGTGTACCTTAATTACACATATAGACTACTTTTCATAGCTTTATTTAATGATTTCAATCTCATTATTAGCATTTGTTATTGTTTATGTCCATCATTTTATCCATATCTGAGTAATCGATGAAGTTAACCACAGTAACATATAGGTAAAAACAAACAAAAATAATCGACAGATAACGACATCTTCTGGATTCAAGATATAATAATACTATATGATCATAATACTTACTTTTTGTCGTCGCCTGTATCACTGTCGTTAAAGAGCTCCGATCGAAAATGTTTGGTCAACATCCGGGATATTTTAAAGCGGTATTTTTAAAGCAGACACGGATAATTATCGTAAGTATTTATAAATATACTGTGTATATAATGTTTTGAATTATGATGCTTTATGATTGTTATTATTATTAATTTAATTTTTTGTCCAAATATCATTTATTTTTGCAGTGTAAAATTAGATTTTTCTATAAGTTATAATGAAGCCGGCTTCAAAATCATTACAATCAACTGAAATATCGCTATATCTTACATTTACGAATGAGTTAAATGTTGCCAAAAAAGAAAAAAATATTGATGAATGATTGATTTTACTTAAAAATACTATTTTGTTGATGAAAAGTCCATTAGTAACTAGTTATACCCTAAAACATGATGTCAACAGATGTTTTTGAAATCCGGCTTGGTCAAACTGTAAACATGTATACAAACCGGTTGGGTCATTTATAAATAACCGTGTTTGTCAGTATGTAAATACCACGGATCGTATTGTTATTGAGCATTATATTGCAATTTAACAATACCGGGGTAGATATGATTAGGAAATATCTCAAAGGCGATAAATACTGACCCATAGTATGAATATTCGCCATGGCTGCTAATTTCAGCTATTTTGTACAATAATTATTTCTATGTTAAATTGCTACTGTCGTGAACACTTGATTTTTTTAAATGCTTTTTGTGGCACTGACATCACGGTTGGTGCTCAATACGCTACACTCACTTTAAGTAGCTGTCCAGGCGCATCAATTGAGTAGTGGGAGATTCTTTTTATAACACAATATTTTAATTTTATACTCGTTGATAACGAAGTAAGTCACTCTGTGGAAATAACTTCATGGATGCGATATTTAAGTTACTTCACAGTATAATGTTTACATAACATTACAGATAAGCAAATTAACAAAGGCTGTAGTATTGAATTCCTTTCCGCACGGACGATTTTGACAGTTTGTATACAAAGAAAATGTTAGGTGTACTCGATTAATGCAACGTTCGTTACAAGTTGTAATACGACAAATGTTCGTGCTTTGCTCACTGAAAATAGAGGCTCAGTGGTCTGAGCCTACGTTGTTCACCTTTCATTCTACTTTGAGGAAACTTAATACAGACAGAACCTTCTATAGGTGCTTCCCACCAAAGTTCGGCTCATTTGGCTAAGCAGTTTCAGAGAAGAAGATTGCTAGAAACGGCCAATCAGAAACAAGAATTGTCTGTGGCTACCATGTTTGTCAACGGATCGGGATGAAATGTGCAATCTTTATAGAAGACCTTCCATAGTTGCTTACTTCCAAGTTTCGGTTCATTTGGCTAAGCAGTTTGAGAAGAGAAGATTTTATCAAATCGGCCAATTAGAAACAATAATTGTCTGTGGAGACCACGTTTGTTAACGGATCGGGATGAAATGAGCAATCTTTATAGAAGACCTTCCATAGTTGCTTCATACCAAGTTTCGGTTTATTTGGCTAAGAAGTTTTAGAGGAGAAGATTTTTTTTTAATTCTGCCAATCAGAAACAAGAATCGCTTGTGGCGACCATGTTTGTTAACGGATCGGGACGAAATGAGTAATCGTTACAGAGGACCTTCCATAGATGCTTCCTACTAAGTTTCACTTCATTTGGTTGAGGCGTTACAGAGGAGAAGATTCAAATGTGAATAGTTAATGGACGACAGACGACGAACGAAAGACGACGGACGACGGCCGCCAAGTGATGGTAAAAGCTCACATTGCCTTTGGCAAGGTGAGCTAACAACAGTCATTGGGTAGATATGTCGCTCCACTCGGACACATTATTCTGTTTTTTGGGCCAACAAGTCTTTGCTCTTTCTCCTTAATGCTGCGTTCTTAGCGGAGAAGCAACAAATACCAATTTTATATTCTTTTGTTTGACAAGACCGCAGTTCGTACCCACAATCTATCGCACTCGAGGCGAGAACGCTAACCATTACGCTACTGATGCGGTTCCCTATTTTTATTTCATTTTTATGATTGTTTTAATCAAAATTTCTTATTGGCCTTCAATATATTATTTGAAAACAAAAATTAATCCAAAACAATAAGAGTTACTTGATATCTATATAAACAGTAAGAGTTCCTACTTTTGTTCAAACACTCTTTGAATATTGCAATAATCCAACTGCATAGACGTCGCGCAAGGTGTTGCGTTTTTAACGAATTTCAGAATAATTTGTAATCATAATACAAATATACAGTACCCCTGCCTGTAAATATCTACAATTTATATATCATGATATTCGCTGAATATAGCAGATTAAATTTAATAAAATTTTCTTCTAATTAGATAAAGCATAATTAAGATTTATGAGTATTAAACAGTCATACACGTATTTTAAGTGCCTGTCGCGCGTAACATTTTACAACCTTTACTCCTATATCTGTGTAACAAAAGTATAGAACCTGTCGTCGGATTTTCGTGAAATTTTGTACAACACTTTCATATGACGGCATAATAGAAGGGTCGACGTCATTTTAGATTTGGACGCCAACTACGCCATGTCCGATAAAAAATCTACAATGTAAAATTATGTCACAATTGATGTACTATGAGTGACAAAGTGGAAACAGATGACAAATAAGTGATCAAAAAGTTTTCAGTAAGTAACCAAAATATTATGTAATAATCCTGTTGTGATGACAAATTATTCAGCACAACTATTTGAAAAATGGTCAAGGATTTATTTTATTAGAGCATTTTTTAAAGACGTCAGCGAAAATTGTCCAATGTGTGAATTTAATCCGTCTTGACGTTAAGTATCGAAATTTACGCGTATGAAAAATACCGTATCTGATCATGAAAAAATAAATAAAATGACTGAAATACGTCTGTTTTGTCATATATCATAATATTACAACGACTTTTGATTTTCGCAAGAAATAGGAAAACTGCATAAAAAAATGTCGTTATACAGAAATGTCCAATGTTACATTTTTCAACCAGAAACGTCATTCAATGTCTTCGAATGGTAGAATTAAATCCGACATAGCATGTTGAATTGTCCACGTACAAAAAAAGAAAATCATTCTCAAAATACGTTTTTGGTCTACATTGTATAGTTGAAATTTCTTTGGAATTGACTGTAAATAGAAAAAATTACAACGAAAAATGCTTGTCCCATACAAATGTCTAAGCAGTACGTTTATAACGTTATTTTAACGTTACGTTTGGTAACGCAACATCTTGCGCGACGTCATAGCAAATAAAGAAAAAGAATTATAAGTTCTATACAAAATCATGACCATTCTGTCGAAGGTGACCTCTGCACAAACCGTTTTGTATTTCTTTCTTTTAATGTTATACAAAACATCCACATGTAAAATATTTTGACTATGTTTTTTTTCATAACTTTTATTCATTGAAGACAATTTTTTTTTTCTTTTTATCAATTTACAAGTCGAACATACCCTTGACATGTGTTATAATGAACCTTAAATGAATTACAAAAAGGAAACATAATTGTGATATTGAGCTGTTTTCGCTATTCTTTCAATTTTTGACATAAACAAAACCGGTTCTACTGAAAAACAATTTTTGGGACTCAACTGGAAAGTAGTGGCTGACAGAACCGGAACGAATGTACGTAAATAGGCATTGTGTTTTTTACTGTAGTAAGTCTAAAACTATTCATGGTGGCACGCCAGTGCAAACTATCATGTATATAAGCACTACAAAGGGTTTGTGTACTTTAATTACACATATAGACTACTTTTTATAGCTTTATTTGATGATTTCAATCTCATTATTAGCATTTGTCATTGTTTATGTCCATCATTTTATCTATATCTGAGTAATCTATTAAGTTAACCACAGAAACATATAGGTAAAAACAAACAAAAATAATCGACAGATAACGACATCTTCTGGATTCAAGATATAATAATACTATATGATCATAATACTTACTTTTGTCGTCGTCTGTATGTCAAGCATGCCTAGATGACTTGTACCGGAAGATGACAGAACTATTCAGACCGGAGCTCGACATTGTGTATGTCAATCATGCCTAAGTGACGTGTACCGGAAGCTTACAGAACATTTTCGACCGGAGCTCTTTGAAGACAGTGATATCGTGACGAGAACATGTTAATTTTTAATAAGATGATGATGAGGTCCGCTTTGTACTAGACCAACACGCTTAGTTGTTCTATTTATAGTGTTAGATCACCGAAACAACAGTCCGTGTATAGACATGACGCCCCACTCGGACACATTATCTTGATTCCGAGCAATCAAGTGTTTATTCGTTCTCCTTAATGCTGCGTGCTTAACGGCGAAGCAACAAATACCAATTTTATAATTTTTGGTTTGACCCGATCGGGACTCGAACCTACGATCTATCGAATACGATGCGAGCACGCTAACCATAACACCACTGATGTGGTTCGATAATTGTAAATGTTGACTTTAATATTGATGTGTTGTAATTTTTACAATATCCGAAAAAAATAATCAAAACAGCATTTTTTACGAAATCCGAAAAAAACAAATGACCAAACATTATCTTTCACGCTATCGGACAAAAACAATCACACGTTATTTTTTTTTTTTATATTACTTTTATTTTGATGTTATGCGCATGAACACAAGTATTGTCCTAACCTAACAAATTTACTCCATTTACAGAATTGGATACAAAGTATATAGACTCGGTTAAAGCGAAGAACTCTAAAGAGAGTGAAGTAATTCGAGATATGAAGGAGGCTCGAGAAATTCTCTTCCAAGTTACTCTATCCAATATAGAAACATCAGAATCAGTGAATACTATATTGAAAGAACTGAAAGAAATCTATGCTAAAAGTCCGTCATCAGTTCTGCAAAGGTTTGGCAGAAGATTGAGTTCCAAAAATGTGATATGTGCAATTGCTTCTCTGCGTCCTGATATTAATGAGTACCAGCATTTCCGGTTGGAGCCATTACGAAGCATATGCCATTTTAGTATTTATAGTCACAGTGTTCGTAGTTATATGACAAATAATTGATAGCATAGCAATTGTCAAAAATTGTAATATTGAACCAGTGACGGTTATTTTTTAAATTCATTTAAATAATTTCCTTTCTGATATACATCCATTTTGTATAATTATTAAACCAAAACCGGGATTGATGTTCGGATATTAAATTCCCTGTTTTACGATCATTGTGTGTGTCTCTATATTTATATATCTTGTCATACAGTGTCGAATGTATACCCTTATAAAATTATTACAATTTATTTAAAATAGTTTTTGGCTTGTTATCGGTTCATAGTTCGAATACTGTTTTCTGTTATATTCATTTTTTTTTAATAAGGGATGTCTTCTTGCATTTGATAACCAAACGTGAGAGAAAACTGAATGGACAACACAAATTATAACCGAAAGACACGGAACACAGAACGAATAAAAGTAAAAAAAAATAAAAAAAAAATACCACACTGTCGAAGCAGTCCCAAATTCCAACAGAAAAATCGTAGAAAAAGACAAAATCTTTAACTCTATAAAATAAATGCATGACCGCTCATGACCGCTCACTTTCCTGTCTGAGCACAGGCACTTTAGTAACAGTGGGGGGAGAAACAAACTAAAAACATACAACGCCAAAATAAAAACTAAAAAGAGAGCCCACACAGAACCCACCAAAAAACCCGCCGATAAAAGTCTGATCGGTAATAGAGGAAAGAATAAATATACGTAAAAGGGAAATTATAAATTTGAGGGTTTCGAGTTCTGGTGTTTAACGCCACTTTCAACAATATTTCAGTTATATCGTGACGGTCAGTTTTATTGGTGGAGGAAACCGGAGTACCCGGAGAAAACCACCGACCTGTCGCAAGTCACTGACAAACTTTATCACATAATATTGTATTGAGTACACATCGCTTTGACCGGGATTCCATCTCACAACGTTAATGGTGATAGACATTGATTGCATAGGTAGTTATAAATCTAACTACCATACGATCACGACCATGCACGACGACCCTAATTGTCATCTGACAAATGAAATAATATTTGATACACTATATTCCAACACATATAGAACAAATATAAGGGATTGCGAATGTGATCTTTGTATAGCATAAAATATTTCCTTTGCAATAAATTTCAATATATTTTCTGCGTATTCAATTGTAACTACAGTATGAATATCACCATATACTGTCATTATCTTTGTTCATTGGATGATACACAACCCCGTTACCGTGGATACGTCCCAATTGCTAACAAAAGAGGACCACACAATGCGTAAAAGTAACAGGTTATTGTGAAAATAAAAAAAAAGTACTAAAGGTAATTGTACATAAATCTAATACAGTTAAAATTGTATTAAGAGGTCATCTTTGGGACAAAGAAAAATGTAGTCTTATTAGACAGATCACCTCTTAACAGGGGTTCAATTTATATGAGTTTTTCATGACAGGACGAGGGACGGTGACCTTTATATACAGGTGACTGCTTCATAGATATGACTGCTTGGAAAGTTTTCACTGTACAAATACGGATTATCAAATAAACACTATTAATTCAAATGTGAAGATTGGCTCATTCTCGACAATCAAAGAATTTGAAATAATAAAAAATGAACTCAGTAATTTTGAGAAACCAATTACCAAGAATTTAGTTAGGCATGTCTTGTAAATGCTGTTTTCAGTTTTTATTTCTTTTCGTTCAAAATTGCTCCGTAACTTTGATATCAAACTAGATCGTATTGTAGCAAGATCTCAGACATATGTCCGAAGAAGAGTTTGAAGATGCCAAAGGAGTAATCATAATCCGTAAATCGAAGAACAGACAACACAATGGCCAACAGAAAAAGGACAAACGGAAAAACAACGATCTACAAAACGCTACTCAGAAAACTAAACATCGAGCTACACGCAGGACCCCAATAAAAACCGGGGGTGAAGTCAGGCATTATGGAAGGGTAGATAATTCCTGTTCTACTAATTTAATCCATATCATCTGATTATTATACAGTATAAACTACAATAATGCGAACCACACATCTGGTATTTACAAAACTTAATAACGCAAAAAGCAGAAAAAGACAGAAAAGTTGTAGGAGAGACGCAAATCACTAACAGATTAATCCTGAGCACGAAATCACAATAGTAATAAAATACAAAAAATTAAATTCAAATTCGCTTCAATTAATTTTTATTTTTACAAAAGTGATAACTACATAAACACGATGGTATTAACAACATTAATAACTTCTAGTTAACTCACTACCGGGTAACAAGGAAGAGTATGTTAATTGTAAACTTCGATACATCTAAAAAGATATATCCTACCGTGACATCTGCTCGGTCATGCAAAAATGTCGGTCATTTGATTTGATTTACAATTCTCGCGCAGCACGAGACCAATGACGTCATTCTGTATATTCATAGCATACATAAACACAGAGGGAATACTTTTCAACGTCAAAATTACAAGATGAGATTAAAACAGAGAAGTTTGAATTGAATAAATTCCATGCAAGTAAAAAAGATCCTTTTTACTAATGTCTTTTTTTCCTGATCATTATGCTTGTTAAATATGTTTCCATCGATGGTATTCCCCAAACATTTGTATTTTTCCGGTTTGTTGACATAATCGACATCACAGTTCATGACCGTTTCTGGAATGTAGGCCAAGCAAATTGTATTTTAAAATACTTTGAAAATATGATGATTGATCATTCAGATTCCACCATTTTCTAGAAAATGGCCGATTTTACCGGGAAAATACATGCAAGTGCTCTCCATTAGTCACAAAATGGCAGATTGTTTTGCATTTCCACTGCTGCTTTAATAACAAATATACCCCTTACTTCTTGGGGTAATGAAATGAAATTCACAGAGAAGATAGAAAAGAATTCATTTAACAGCAATAATCAAAATATATAGCATAAATTGAACAGAGAATTTAATTAAACCAGACAGAAAAATGAGATTGTCTGGGTAAAAAAAACCTGTCATTATTACAAATAGCATCAACAAAACTGTATTGTTACCACTCTGTGATAATAAATGTGATTAAAATAAATTGAAATCAGTCATTAATTGTTTTACCAAAATATGTCGGTCTAATAGATTGTATTGACAAAAGCAAAAACACCAAATTCACTGGATTAAATACTTTTTATGTGGGTAAGCAAGTTTAATATTTGCATCAAATAATTAATTTTTAATACTTCAATTTCAAACTATTTAAAAAAAACATCTTTTGAATTTTTTTCAGACAAATCAATTACACTGAAAAAGCTAAAATACTGTACTTTCTTAATCTGGTTTACTTTTTAAGCTTGGTTGGCCTATGACAAAATCATGTGCTTTATTGAACTTTCACCGACTTTATGTGACGTCATACGACGCCATTTGGAAAAGGGAGTGTAAACAAATATGGGTCAGTATGTAATTATCATCGATCTTTTTTCCATGGAACTTTACACATGTGAGCAAGAATAGATGAGGAACATAATTGAAAAGAAAAAAATGTTTACTTTTCAAACATGAAAAAAATAATCAAGCATTATCCAATGACTGACCGACTTATTGTCAGACGAGGATATTATAATACTTCCTGTAAGATTTTACAGAAATAGTAGTGCAATTAGTATGTGGGGCATAGTATGTCAATACGATATGATACAATTGCCAATAGTACACAATCTACAAAACACTTGAATCATTTGAACGTTTTATTGAGGCATAATAAGGCAATAGCGGATATACTATTATTAATAGTACACAATCACCAAAATGCTTGAATCACTTAAACGTTTTATTGAGGCATAGTATGTCAATAGAAGATGATACTATTGACAAAAGAATACAATCAACAAAGCGCTTGAATCATTTGAACGTTTAATTCTATCAACATTCCCGAATAGTACGATCACCTGTTGTAATGCAGAGATGAAGTTATCTTATTTTGTTTTTAAATGTATAGACAAACAGCATAAATTTAAAGGATGCTGAAAACATTTTGTAAAACAATAATATATTCTAAGATAGCTATCAATTGCAGAACAAAGTGAAGAGTTTGAAGATACCAAAGGGTAATAGTCAGAATCAGTATATCGAAGAAGAACAGACAACACAATGGCCAAAAGAAAAAGTACAAAAGGACAAACAATGATCTACAAAACATACACATAAAACTAAAGATCGAGTAACACAAACCCCACTAAAAGTCGGTGGTGAATTCAGGTGCTCCGGAATGGTAGGCAGTTCCTGCTCCACTAGTTGCGCCCGTCGTGTACAAGAATAATATAAATGTGTGTATTGCATTGACAATAGAAAATGGTGGCTAGTGCACTCTCCTTTGGGTCGTGCGCTATGCTTTCCACCCTGGCAACTATTTTGCATAGTCAATGCTAAGCACAACATTATCATATAAATATCAATGTGTCCTGAAATACATGAAATAATGGTCTTGGTGAGAGACGAGAACGATGCAATAGAAATAATCAGAATGGAATGAAATGAGTGCATGCCAAATATAAATTTAAAATACATAAAAGTTGTAGTTCAGTTGCAAGATGGTGGTATTTAGGTCAGCAATGAAATAATCTGCACCTTTACACAAAAACTTAGAGTGATTTAAAGACTACTACTGGCAAATTATAGTCTATGAGTATAACATTGTTTGTCTTTAACGACGAAGCTAGTTTATAACTGCCTGATAGCCTTAGCAAGTCTACGAACATTATCACATTGGAAACACGAATACGAAACATATTTTTTAATCAAATAAAAGAAATAATGAAATTGTGACTGCATGTCATTTTTTTTATGTAAACATGACATTTACGACGAACATGGTAATCTAAAACATTCCTAAGAAAAAATACCAACAAAAAGTAGTTGAGAATAATTTATTCAGTAAATTAAAGCTACTGCTAAAGATCATTGCGGAATAAACAGAGTAGGTTAGATATATTTTTGGAAATTTACAGCTCCCAAATAATGTACCACGGTTATGCTCCTTCAGGCATAGGTGACCATAGTAGATTTTGTCTATCCTGTGTAGACCCTTTTCAGGGGCGGATTCAGGATGTCAAGTTAGGGGGCGCACTTAAAAAAAATTGCGCCGAGCGGAGGGAGGCGCGAAAATTTTTGGGGTATTTCGTGTGAAAAATCACGATTTTACGCCAAAAAATCTTATTTTTTTCAATTTTAGGGGGGCGCGCGCCGGGTGCGCCGCCCCTGCTTTTTGGTTTCCTTTGCTCCCAAGCTTTAAAATCAGTTGGCTTTCAAATCATTTGACCTTGAGAGTACCTAATGAAACTTGTTCCAGAAATACGTCATGCGCACTAAATCTGACAACTATCACTGGATTGATACCATTGCTGGTGTCTGGTGTCCAATGTTGTCTGTCCGTTGCTCTGGATTTTCCATACTTGATAGAACCATCATCTTTCTCAAACGTTTATAGTTTTTATGTTCGCTTTAAACAGGAAACTAATGCAATGTTGTAAAATATTTATTGAATACAGATTCAAAAGTTTCTATGCAACAATGAATTAGTTAATATTTGAACATCTAATGTAAAGTCATTACTGATACGACGTAGTGACTATGATTAACGTGACTTCCTGAACCTCTTAAAGCCGGGTCCTCTGATAACCGGAAATTACGTCAGTCCCAAATGTGCTATGCTTGCTATTGTATCAGATGGGACAGAAACGAAATATTTCTATAATTCGAATTATTTTCTTTCCGGAGAAAACATTTTGGTTTGATTTTGTGTGCATTAATTTCTTTTCGTGTGTGTGGGGGGGGGGGGGAGGGGGAGGGAGGGTGTATCAATTTTGTCTCTGTTTCTACGATTTTTCGATTGAAATTTTAAATTGTTCCGACAGTGTGATATTTTGTATTCCATTTTGTTATCTACAATTGTGTCATGCTCATATCCATGCTGTCTATAGCTGACACGGTTCGTTGAATGCCCGTTTAGCTTATAATATGAGTTTAACTTCCACAGGATAATGGTCGCTCACGTCCAACATCTGGAATAAAACAAACGATATGTACACTAATGTAGTTTTATAATGCTTCCGTGCTGAAAATCAAGAGATCGTTGTGGCCGCGAACGCATTGTAGTTGGATTCACATCAACTCATGCACTCATGAATTCATGTTCAATTATTTAAGTGAGACAAGAGATGCTAACCATTCAGGTGAACCTGTTTTCACTCATTTTTAAAGTCATTTTTATGTATCTTGTTCATTTTTTATGATCATACTGTACTGTCTTTTCTATCTGGATCCTCTATATATTTGAATATTTCTGGCTCTGTGTTAGACTTACAGCTGAATACATCCATTCATTAACTCAAAGATTTCTATATATAATTGTTCACTACCCTTGTGTAAATCATTAACAAATAATTATTATAGGAGTGAGTGAGTGATTGTTGTTTAACGCCAACTGAGCAATGTTTGCTTAGCCATATCACAGCGAGAACAAGTAAATTTTCAATTAGATTATAGTGATGCTTTGTACTAGACCAACACGCATAGTTGAATTTTTATAGTGCTAGCTCACTGAAACAACAGTCTGTTGATATACATGTCTTTGGTTCTATCCGATCGGGGCTCGAACTCACAATATATCACACTCGAGGCGAGAACGCTAACCAATACACCACCGATGTGGTGTTGGCATATTTTTTTATAATCTATGGATACAAATAAAAGACATATTATTATATGGAATACTCACCCTGTTATACGACAGATTAAATGCATTTTCAAACAAATAAACGTTAGCTGTATTCGGTATAACTGCCAACTGAAGCTTGTGTCCTGAAACTATTATCCTTAAATAAAAAATTAAATAGATTTGCACTATATAATTCGAAATTCAAGCTGTTTTGTTAAATTTAACTGTTTGATACTCCAAATTCGAAAACAAACTCGACAAAAAGGTTAAATAGTTATATGTCGGACACTGATATCCAGCTTTGTTTAAAGTCAGTAAGAAAAGATCGATAGCATCTATGAAATAACTGTTTAATGAAGACATCTACTGGTGATTTTAACATAAAAAAAATTAATTTTTTTTTAAAAGTTATATTCGGTTGGACTTTTTCATAATATCTGTGGAATCCTAGTTCAATGGCCCTAATGATAAAAATCAAAAGACACGTTGATGATGTATAAATTTGGACAAGCTTACAACTGATTATTCTATTTAGTTGTATATTTTTATTCAGTACGTTGGTTTTTTTTACGGTTCGGCATATAGTAACTGCATGGTTTTCTTACGTACCTGTCATAGGCACAGTCGGTGTTCACAGATGTAGTAGTGTCAGCATTCCAGTCTATCAACCAATCAAAACAAACATTCTCATAATAAAATGGCTTTGATAAAAGATCAAACTCTCTGACGTACGAACAGTCGGCGTTGAAGTCACCAATGGTTATTACATTCTTTTAAAAGAAAACAAGAAAACATGAGATACTGCAAAGCATGTATGTTTTATTCACAGGATAAAAAAGTAAATATCCAATTTAGTGTGCCCGACTCGTTTCATCAGGTACATTCAAGGTCAAAATATTGGAACTCCAATGATTATTCATCTTCTTCTTTAGATTTCCAGCATACCATCAAACATCTTGATGATTATATAATGTTGCATGCATGGACATATTCTATTTACGGCTACCGGTTACCACTTTGATATCTTCAAGTTTTAAGAGTCTAATGGTGCGTATATATGTGTTTGAATTAAAAATAATTTGTGACCAAATCTCAGATGGTGGGTCATTCCTTTGCTTTTTGTATCAAAAGTCTTTCAGTACTATTGTTTGAGCTGAGAGGATGCTTAATGGTCTCCTACGAAAGGAATAAAGATATTTTCAAAACAGCTCATTTTTATAGGAACGTTGAATTCATCAAATCGAAAAGTCCGATATCGGCTATCTGTAGCATGATTTCTTCGCATTTTTATTTATGTAGAACATTTTCAAAAACAGAACAAATTACCACATTCCTTATTATAAATTTTGTATAAAACTCTCTCTCTCTCTCTCTCTCTCTCTCTCTCTCTCTCGCTCGCTCGCTCGCTATGCATGCTAAATATGATAGTTGCTCTCATTTGATTGATTCAAACTAAATAGACTACGATTTATTCCCATTCATTTAAAAGAAAAATGTACCTTCCTTCTACAATGTTCCTTTATCCTATGTTTTAGTAACCATATTAAAATTTGAAGAAAAAACTATTCTTCATACAAAAATGACGGAAGCCACCTTTTTATGTGTAAGTTCTATTTATATTGTAACTAACCTCATTTCCCCACGTGTAATACGTATCAAGATAAACGTCATATAAATAACCAATTTCTGCCACAGCATCGGCTGGTTTAACATGAATCCCTGTTACTACAAATCTGGTCTCTGTAGTTAGTAAAAACAATTATTAACATTGATGCTTCTCCTTAATACTTGAAAATAACTTTTCTTTAATTTAATAGTGTCATATTACAACCGACAAATTTATATCACTCTCGTCCGTCGGTCTCGTCTTCAGTTGAAGTCGAATATGGGAGATAATCTTTCTTGAATACTATACAATTTTAGAAAGGCTTTGAAGTTGACAATTTATCTACATTTTTTGTGAATAAGATAAATTGCTTAACACATGCATTTGTGCTGTGAAATTTCACTTGAACCGTTATTTTATTTCTTTTTGGAGAGGGAGGCGTGCTATTTGATCTGTTGTCAATTTATGTATATGTATCATTATATTTCACATATATTGTTAAATATTTACGAATCATGTGATGCTCTCTTTTTTTCGGGATCTACTTTGCACTTACATTATCAGTAGAAAGCTGAAACATGGATGGTCATTAATTCCACCAATATCAGCAAAACAAACAATCAACAGATTCTTTTTACTCTTAGCTCTAATCAGGCTAAAAAAATACATCCTGATTGCAGAGTTGTTTTTACATTTAAAAGACAAAGAAAACTACTATGTTGTGCAATCGAGGAATTATCAATGAAGGAAGAACATAGTACCTAATCCTCCTCGTGCTGCTTGGAATAACGCGCTGAATGGTTCCCTTTCGAACCAATCGCTGTTGCCGTCTGGTCCATCGTCATACTGGTGAACGTCAATCAGACGCAGAGTATTCAATCTGTAGGAGGAAACAAACAATTGTTACACTTAACACATTACAATTATGTAATTATTGTCAATTTCCCGCCATAATTACTGGTCGACGTTTCACGTTAGGTGTTCTATCGATAAGTGACATGTCACGAGTCAGACAGATCAATACACATGAACACTTTACTGCTAACCGGTCATTGTCTGTTATTTGATGTGTTTGACCATGCAACTAAAGCATATTGTCAGACCAAATAAAAATAGTTCCTTTGATACGTCATAGAAGTTATAACCGATATTGAAAATGTAGATTTCTAATTCTGTGTGCACGATGCATTTTTGGAATGTAGGTCAAAGGTCAAAAGATTGGAAAGCCAAACAATTCAAAAAATCGTCTTGGAAACCAAAGGGTCTAAACAGGTATGTACAGTCAAACCTGTATTAAGAGGTCACCTTTAGGACAAAGAAAATGTGGCCTTATAAGACAGGTGGCATCTTAAAAGAGGTTCAATTCATATGAAATTTTCTATGACAGGACAGGAAAAAGGTGACCTTTTAATACAGGTGACTGCTTAAGAAAGGTGACTGCATGGGCAGGTTTGACTGTATTTCAAAAATAGGTTGTCCTCATGCTGAACAATAGTCAGGACGGTGAAATGCACACGTCTTAAATAGTCTTTCAGATTAGGGTAATATTTTTGTGCTGCATCCAAGGCTCACACTTAAAAATCACAGAAAATTCAACAAAACAATTACACAATAATACTTAATACGATATGAGAGATTTTAAAAATTATTTTAATAAGGTTAGATTATGAAATAAATGATTTCATATTTTTGTATTTTAACATTCATTCTTGTAAAACTATGAATTAAGATGAACTTAACCTGTAGAAATAAGCGTACTGTTCTTTGTATGAAGATCTCCCAAGACGTTCACTAACTGTCATTCCGTAGCTCTGTGTTCTTTGTAAAAAAAAAAGACATATAAGGTATATGTTTATTTATGCAAGATATATTGAATGATGGCAGTTTTGAAGGTTGGGCAGATATTTCTATCTGTGTCACAAATGACCACGGATATGTTTTTCCGTTTGTTACAATCACAATCCAGTCCTTTCCCTATTCACGACTTATCACCGGATGTGCAACAAGAGTAACACCACAGGTGCCAGTAATGGAGCAATAACTGCCTACACTTTCGTGGCACCCAGGCTTACACCCAGGTTTTAACACTAACCCAGGCTTAGTTAAGATTGTAAAGCTCAAATTTTATTTTTATGTGTATTGTTTTGAATACCATTGTTTGTCCTTTGATCATTTTTCATTAGGCCATTGTATTGTCGGGGTCGTCGTTAGGTGATAAAGTTTGTCAGTGACTTGTGACAGTTTGGTAGTATTCTGCGGTTACTCCGGCTTCCTCCATTAATAAAACTGAGCGCCACGATATAACTGAAAAATTGTTGAAAGTGCGATTAAACACCATAAACCTTACCCATTGTATTGTGTGTCCTTATTCAAATTACGATTACTGTTTACCACTATTTTATTTTTAAGCCTGTATGTCGAAACTTCAAAGCTGACGAGGGGCCCGGGTGGCTCAATGAGTTAGGTCGTTGGATCTAACAGCTCATACAAGCCTATCACCTATACGGCGGGTGTTCGCGCCCAGCTTTGTAAATTACAACAAAGCTCGACTCGCAACCGTAAGTGATAAATTTTACCAGTTGCTTGCCCAGGGTCGGTGGTTCTCTCCGGGTACTCCGGCTTCCTCCACCACTAAAACTGGTCGCCATGATATAGCTGAAATATTGCTGAAAATGGCGTTAAACACTAAAATTCAAATTCAAATTCAAAGCTAACGTTATTGTGTTATCGAACATCATATCGTGTGTGACATCACACTGACTGTTAATTATCAGTATTCAGTTCCGGATTTACCTTTGTGCTTAGGTGTGCTTAAGCACATGACCCCGTTGGCCAGGGGCCCATTTTCCTGCCAAAAGTGTACATCATACATGTCTGACCTAATTATAACATAATATTTTAACTATTCCCTAAATTTCCTGAGTATGTATGCCTGACTGCCTGTGTAGGCCTACCGGGTCTACCTCCTTCAGGGCGAAAGTAAGGGGCCTCATAACATAACTAGCGCAGGGCCTCATTTGTCCTAAATCCGAGACTGTCAGTATCAGTCAGTCCGTTGACACTGGCAATATCCAATAATGAGAAAACATGTGTTAATTGCCGATAAAACATAATAACGTAATAAGTGTCCTGATAAATACTAAATCGTCAATAGCCTTAAAGCGAAAATTCGAAGGCCAAAGCATTTCAGAGAACAAAACTCACACTGACTTAACGATCAACACCTTGTAAGCTATTAACAATTCAAATGTGTACAATGAACGCAAGGTAAAACTGTATGTGACAATATACAAGTCTATATACCCAGGTCTTTCTTTGTAGGATAAAAGAAATGCTATCTTTATTTCTTTTGTACAAAGCCAGGAAAGTGAACTGTTATATATATGTGTGTATTAGGGGTATCGATGTACCTCTGTTTCAACGATTTCTCTGTTGGATTGTGGAACTCTTCCGACATTTTTTGCTTTCACTTTATTCTTTTAAAGAATAATCTACTACTCTGAAATCATGAAAAGAAAGTTTCCGAAGTGATGTCAACAATTCCATCAATCAATCGGCAAACCTCGGGTGAGTCCGCTTCTCTCCTTCAATACCTCGGCTGTAATACGGTATTTGATATGCGTCTACGCGTCACATTTCTTCGCCGGAAGACCGTATCACTTCAATCAAACATTGCGCACCGCGAATAAGTTCTAAAATGGCGACAATAGATGAGTGTATAGAGTTTACTTTGAAAAATATTGGTCTTTGATGAAGGTACGGAATCAGCCGACATTGCGACGAATGAAAATATATTATTATTGGACGAATATTCGTAAGTGAAATTATTTTAATACCTCCTTCATTGAAGATTTCCGAAAGTAGTTCCAATGGGAGCTATCGTAATACGGACGAGATATGATGAATGTACGGAATCAGCCGAAGTTGCGACGAGTGTTCCATCAATATTAACAAACCGATCACCATCCTGATTGGGACAGCCTAAGATATGGCGGGTTTTAACAGGTTAATGCTATCCATTCCTGCTGCTGTTGATAATTGGATCTCAAACGACAGCACATATTAAAAAAACATAATAAAAACATTTACAGATATCTGAAAATATATTTCCGTATGCTTTAAAGGTGCATGCCTACGTGCTTAGACTGGACATTTTGGTTGGAAACAGGTTCACGGATAACGATGGAGTTACTTTGAATGAAACGTTTAACTGTATAAGTGCAATTGCACATTATAATGTTCATATTAATCATGAGAGATTAAAGGTACTGAACATTGAAAATTCGTAATGATAACATTTTAGGAAATCTTACTTGTTAACTAGTGTCCATAGATCTAGCAGTGCTTGTCCACTGACATCACGTATTTCCTGGATCAAGATCAAGTCATAGCGAAGAACGATCTGTTTGTAAATTAGGAAAAATTTATGCCATTTTATATAGACAATATCAGTGCAGTGTCTTAAAATATAACGTTTATGTTGTTGTTTTTCTAATTATTAAGAAAGACTGTAGCTTTTGTGTATTTATGTTCAACTGTATCTGTATATTGTTTATATAAAGGAGAAGATGTTCTAAGTTGAAAAACTTGTATCTGATCCTATTGTTATGTTTTTGGACAATAAAATATGTTTAAACTAACGTTTATGTGTATAAGGCTTAAAACCTGGAACAAAGGCGAAGTTGACCCAACATTTTCTATTTTTGTGCCGAATACACACAAACTTTATATTCTAAAGCACAGCATTAATTTTAAAGTTAAATGTTACATTATAAACATTATTAAGGACTATTATTGTGATATGAAGAGCAGCAATATAATCGCTGTAAATTAAAGTTTGAAATGTATCAGAGTTTTTTACACATAGTTTTCTCATCGAATGTAACTTATTCTCGCCGTGATATAACTGACAAATTGTCCACTCGGCGCCAAGCAACAATCACTCACTTACTCCCCCATTGTATCAATGCTGTAGTGCAACTTCTTCATATTCTTAAAGTTTTAGTTTCACACGCCTGACAGTATGACGCATTTAAAGAAAATAAACCATCATATTTCATCTTTACAGAAACAAATTGTCCATATTTCAATGTGTGAGAGCAGCAAGTGAGTGATCTTAGCTAAATAAAAAAAAAATAAAAAACGAAAAATAAACAAACAAAAAACAAACAAACATAAAACAAACAAAACAAAAACCAAACAACAACCAGGCGTGTTATCCATGAACAAAGTTGGCATCAGGCGTGTTATCCATGAACAAAGTTGGCATCAGGCGTGTTATCCATGAACAAAGTGGGCATCAGATGTGTTATCCATGAACAAAGTTGGCATCAGGCGTGTTATCCATGAACAAAGTTGGCATCAGGCGTGTTATCCATGAACAAAGTTGGCATCAGGCGTGTTATCCATGAACAAAGTGGGCATCAGATGTGTTATTCATGAACAAAGTGGGCATCAGGCGTGTTATCCATGAACAAAGTGGGCATCAGGCGTGTTATCCATGAACAAAGGGGGCATCAGGCGTGTTATCCATGAACAAAGTTGGCATCAGGCGTGTTATCCATGAACAAAGTGGGCATCAGATGTGTTATTCATGAACAAAGTGGGCATCAGGCGTGTTATCCATGAACAAAGTGGGCATCAGGCGTGTTATCCATGAACAAAGGGGGCATCAGGCGTGTTATCCATGAACAAAGTGGGCATCAGGCGTGTTATCCATGAACAAAGTGGGCATCAGGCGTGTTATCCATGAACAAAGTGGGCATCAAACGTGTTATCCATGCACAAAATGGGCATCAGGCGTGTTATCATGAACAAAGTGGGCATCAGGTGTGTTATTCATGAACAAAGTGGGCATCAGGTGTGTTATCCATGAACAAAGTGGGCATCAGGTGTGTTATCCATGAACAAAGTGGGCATCGGGTGTGTTATCCATGAACAAAGCGGGCATCAGGTGTGTTATCCATGAACTAAGTGGGCATCAGGTGTGTTATTCATGAACAAAGTGGGCATCAGGCGTGTTATCCATGAACAAAGTGGGCATCAGGCGTGTTATCCATGAACAAAGTGGGCATCAGACGTGTTATCCATGAACAAAGTGGGCATCAGGCGTGTTATCCATGAACAAAGTGGGCATCAGGCGTCTTATCCATGAACAAAGTGGGCATCAGGCGTCTTATCCATGAACAAAGTGGGCATCAAGCGTGTTATCCATGCACAAAGTGGGTATCAGGCGTATTATCCATGAACAAAGCGGGCATCAGGTGTGCTATCCATGAACAAAGCGGGCATCAGGCGTGTTATCCATGAACAAAGTGGGCATCAGGTGTGTTATCCATGAACAAAGTGGGCATCGGGTGTGTTATCCATGAACAAAGTGGGCATCAGGCGTGTTATCCATGAACAAAGTGGGCATCAGGCGTGTTATCCATGAACAAAGTGGGCATCAAGCGTGTTATCCATGCACAAAGTGGGCATCAGGCGTGTTATCCATGAACAAAGTGGGCATCAGGCGTGTTATCCATGAACAAAGCGGGCATCAGGCGTTTTATCCATGAGCAAAGTGGGCATCAGGCGTGTTATCCATGAACAAAGTGGGCATCAGGCGTGTTATCCATGAACAAAGTGGGCATCAGGCGTGTTATCCATGAACAAAGTGGGCATCAGGGGTGTTATCCATGAACAAAGTGGGCATCAGGCGTGTTATCCATGAACAAAGTGGGCATCAGGCGTGTTATCCATGAACAAAGTGGGCATCAGGCGTGTTATCAATGAACAAAGTGGGCATCAAGCGTGTTATCCATGCACAAAGTGGGCATCAGGCGTATTATCCATGAACAAAGCGGGCATCAGGCGTGTTATCATGAACAAAGTGGGCATCAGGTGTGTTATCCATGAACAAAGTGGGCATCAGGTGTGTTATCCATGAACAAAGTGGGCATCAGGTGTGCTATCCATGAACAAAGCGGGCATCAGGCGTGTTATCCATGAACAAAGTGGGCATCAGGTGTGCTATCCATGAACAAAGTGGGCATCGGGTGTGTTATCCATGAACAAAGCGGGCATCAGGTGTGTTATCCATGAACAAAGTGGGCATCAGACGTGTTATCCATGAACAAAGTGGGCATCAAGCGTGCTATCCATGCACAAAGTGGGCATCAGGCGTGTTATCCATGAACAAAGCGGGCATCACGCGTGTTATCCATGAACAAAGCGGGCATCAGGCGTTTTATCCATGAACAAAGTGGGCATCAGGTGTGTTATCCATGAATAAAGTGGGCATCAGGCGTGTTATCCATGAACAAAGTGGGCATCAGGCGTGTTATCCATGAACAAAGTGGGCATCAGGCGTGTCATCTATGAACAAAGTGGGCATCAGCATCTTATCATCAAAATGTAACTTATTCTCTCCATGATGTAGCTGAAAATTGCTGAACTAGCGATAAACAACAACCACTCGCTATAACTGTCTTGCGGATTAGGTGTAAATATATACCTTTTACAATGAATTACAGGAAAATGTTATTTTACAGAATAATCACCTATCAGATTAAATTAAATTGTGCATATCCTATTGGAACCATATTTGCAATGAAGATATTTTTTTCAGATTATACTGGGTAACACAAACCTGCTTAATAATGTAAGCTATATCTGGATCACTCATCTTAGACACTCCAAATGATTTAATGTTGAAAGCCGACACAAATACGGATATTCCAACAGTGTTGTCCCTCTGTGTTATTCTAGATTCGATGTACGATGGAGTGAAAAAGACACACAATAACACATAGATGTAGCACATTACTGGCATCATCTGAAATAGGATTTTCTAGGATATACTTTATGTTATAATCATAATATAATTATTAATAAAACGAAGGTTCTGCTCCCTCATGCTTAGGTGACCTTAGCCGATGTTGGCTATCCTAGTTAGGCCTTTGGTTTTATTGCTCTCAAAACTTTAAATTATTTGGCTTTCCAATCTTTCGATTTTGGGAGTACTTGATGAACTTTATTCCAGGTAGGCGTCATGCGCACTAAATGTGATTTCTACGTTTTCTTAGTACACACGATTTGTGAAAGAAAAAAAGATTTAAGGAGCGATTGGTATCTCAATAACTCTTGAAACTTTGTTCTTGGCACAATGCATAAAATATACATAATTACATGTATTTGCAGACATATTACTGTATGATTCAGTAGATCATGTTTCCATAGTTTGCTTTTTTAAAAAAATATTCCGATTTTGGTGGAGGAAAAAAAAGAAATATTCTAACTCTCGTGTTGTCCGGAAAAAAAATTCTGAACGAAGCAAAAAACCATAACCCCCCCCCCCCCTTCAAGTTAAATGGTCGGTCCCTAAGTGTTGTAAAGAACAACAATGTTGGATTCGTTGGAATAACATCTGAATCATACCTAAAGATAGAGTAATTCAATTTTTTAGATATACTCATTCAATAGTAAATGTTATTTTTGAGCCGCTATTTTTGAATTTTTAAATTAATTTGACTTTATCAATAAATATAACTTTGATGAGGACATGTAAAATTTAAGAAAAACAACAACATATACATTTTCTAATATGACGGCCTATATATCGTCAACCAGTATATGTCGGTATATATTATACCTTTAGCACCTGCGCACTCAAATTATCGATTGGAAACAAAAACACATAATCTAAAAAATTTCTGTAGTGAATAAAAGCCTACAAGGCTGTTTCCGTGAGTTCATACTATGTTTTTCTCTTGATCAATTTTTCAAGGTTTCCAGCTGTCAATATATAATACTGCTTCAGCAGGTTTCTTTCTTTGCCAGAAGGTTTAGTTGCATCTTTTGCCTGCTTAACACCTCCTATTAAAGTTTATATCATCTCCTTTCAAAACAGGGTATTGTTTGCAGAGGAATTTTTCGTCGACACATGAAGAATTTCATTGTAAAATCTGTCTTGGGTATCCACTTGCATCTTAACTCTTTACTACTATGAAAGTAAATCTATTGCCTTCTGAGTAGAAACAATTATTATTCACCAGGTGATAATACTGAATAATATTCATTGACTACAAGTGTGTTTTAAAAGTATTAAGTAATTACAAAAACTGCTCAACTTATCATTAATTGTATCAAAAAGATAAAAAAAAAAAAAGAGCAAAAACTAAAACAAAAATTAATAAAAAATATAAAATTGATGATAATAAGACCCCAGGTTAATGAAATGTTGTTGTGATAATGAAAGCGTATCTTTTGTTCTTTATTTTCAAATATTGTACAAGTTAAATTCATTTTTAAGCAATATTTTGTACATGTTATAACATGTACAAGCTACTTTTGTACATGTTATAACTTGTATTTTTGGATTGTTCAAGTTATAACATGTACAGTTTTCTTGTACATGTTATAACTTGTACAAAATTACAACATGTGCACGACATATACACAGATATGCGATGAAAACGCACTCATCTGGGGTTTTACCCGACGGATGTTCCGGCCACCTCCCACGTGAAATGTTGACGACGTAAACAACCAATATTCGTATTCATATGTGAAGGGGGCTAAACGGAACAGCCGTTGTGTTGCGAATTCTACGGTCGCCTAAGGTCATACAAATTACCGTATTTGTCATATTAGAAAAGAAATAATTCATGGCAGCCGTAGATTTGTGTACATTTAACCATGGGTTGGGCATTTATATTCGTATTTTATCCCTCGCTGCCGCTCGGGAAAAAATAATCGAATATAAATGCCCAACCCGTGGTTAAATGAGCACAAATCTACGGCGGCCATGAATTATTTCTTAAGTATATTCACATCTAGATAACTTTCTGGCATTAGTATTGACAATCTGTCTATGTATTGTGACAAGAAACAAAAAGTTGCCCATGAAATCCATAAATAACCATTTTACGACAAAAACAAAACATAATACTTAATATCAAGATATTCGTCGTGGTGGTTAATCCAAATTCAAAAACTTAGAATTTCAAATACTATTTTTTGTTGTTGTTGAAAATACCAAAGTTACAAATTCTAACAACTCTTTTGCAGATGTAGACTAATATATATTCATAATATACTATTATAGGGTTACGACACTTTGAGCAATATTTCAGCTATATCGTGGCAGTCAGTTTTAATGGTGGACGGACCCGAATACCCGGAGGAATTCACCGACCTGTCACAAGTTACTGACAAACTTTATCACATAATGTTGTATGGAGTACACCTCGTCACGATCGGGAATATAGAAACAAGAAAACAAAACAAACTGCAAAAAAAAAAAAAAAAAAAAAAAAAAAAAAAAAGGAAAAAAGGATAGGATGGCACTCTTTATACGTTGGTTTGATTGTAAAATTAATATACGTTTAAATAACACAATACACGCGTAATACTTACCTTGATTCAGATATGTACGTAATCCTAACACAAGAAAAGAAATGACAATGCATTCACTTTATTAAACTGGTTCTAACTTTGGATGTAAATTATATAATTATTTGACGAGATTAGGAATAATTATTAAATAATTATTCTGATGTATAGAAGCATCATTACAATATGTGGTTATGATAACAGGTAAAACGCTATCTATATAAACTTTACTTACCTGTAAAATTTTAAATGTCAACATTAATATTTCCGTGTTAATTTGTAAAAACAATGTTTAAATACATGTCTTTTATACGACTTGATATTTTTTGTAGGTAAGAATGTAATAATTGCAGGCGTAAGTACATATGAATAACGCATTGTGATCACATTACACTAGAAACAAACATGTTGATTTACTCCCCCGTTCATTTGAAATAAACATCACTGATTAATGATAATGAGTCGTTACAACTTGTGATTAGTAAACGATTCCGTGAAATTGTGTTTGAACAACACAATTTCTGGTTCAAACACAATTTCACGGAATCGTTTACTAATCACAAGTTGTCACGACTCATTATCCTTAATCAAGGTTATTGAACATAAGGAATTCTGGTTATGGTGTTTAACGCCACTTTCAACAGTATTAAAATATATAAAAATAGATTATCTTCTTTTGGAGTTACGATTATCTTCCTTAAATTTCCGACGACTATTTTCTTGGTAACGAGACCATAATGGTATCAAGAACACACACATACAACAAAATCGTACAGATCAACCTTGCGGCTGAGTCATTCTTGACAACAACACGTTAGAATGGAGAAATTAGCAGAAAACGATCTTACCTATTTCTACCTCCGCCATGTTGTGATCAGTTTACCACCAGTGAATGCTATAGCTTCTCAAACTCCGTGAAAACGGACACGGACAAAGTAGAGTAACATGCCGTACAGGCTACACTACTACATATGCAGTGTTTTGTCTAGTTCATACATCTAATTCATACATAATATTGTTTAGTCATGATTTTATTCTTGTTCAGACACTCCAAAAAGATATTTTAAAAATAGGTTTTTAGTGGGGTTCGTGTTACTCGATCTTTAGTTTTATGTGTACGTTTTGAAGATCAATGTTTGTCCTTTTGTACTTTTTCTTTCTTAGCCATTGTGTTGTCTGTTCTTCTTCGATATACGGATTCTGATTACCCCTTTGGTATCTTTACATTCTTTTTGTTTTAATTGAGGTTACTTGTTTGTTTAATGGTGTTTAACGCCACTTTTAACAATATTTCAGTTATATTGTGGCGGTCAGTTTTAATGGTGGAGGAAACCGGAGGACCTGGAGAAAATCGCCGACCTGTCGCAAGTCACTGACAAACTTTATCACATAATGTTGTACACCTCGCCCTCACAACATCAGTTGTGATAGGCACTGATTGTATAGGTAGTTGTAAATCCAACTACCATACGATCACAACCACGACAGGTCCGTAAGATGGTATAATATACCTTAAGTCTCCATAAATTAAGAAAATAAAAGTATGTTGTTTCAATTGAGGCACACGTACAATATATTCTTTCAACACTATTGTTAAAAAATAAATGTTGATTTGAAGATCTAACTCCTCTCTGCAGACGGGTGTTTATTAAATGAACAACAACTCACAACATCAGTGGTGATAGACACTGATTGCATAGGTAATTTTAAATCCAACTACCATACGATCACGGCCATATGACGGCCCCTTTGAATGTAAAAAGGAGTTAGACCAATAACATATTTCATACATCAATAATATTTTGTTATTTGTCATTATTTTGACATTCTCCTAAACAGTTTCACTTTAATATCTATCTTACATATATTTTTAAGCAAGATTATTTTACCTTTGTTTTAGTATGACCTATGACCTTTACTGTAAGCAAACAATATTTTTCCTGTTTCTAACCACGTTTGTTTTAGTATGACATAATATGGATTAGGCACAGCCTACAGGCAAGCATCGCATCTACGCATAGACATGTACATGTATTTTACTAGTCTATGATTATCAGTCCACAGTCTCTTGAAGTTCCAAAAATAAAAATAAGAAAAACATTTTTTTCTTATTTTTATTTTTATTTTTGAAACTTCAAGTGACTGTGAAGAGTCAAACGTCTATCATTTAAAAAAGTATCCTTTTCATCCGGGGGTCATGCACAGGCCCTATGGGTCGTGTTGCTCGTATGTGTTTATGTACATGTTTTGTAAAATAAATGATGAAAGTTCATAACGTTAAATTTTGACATGATGTTTTTGTAAAAATGTGGTTCAAAGTCCACCGAAATGTCAATGATATAAGAAAACAAATAATAGCTTTCATAAAGAAACATATAATCATCCTCTTCACGCACAAATCAATTCATAACTCTGACAGGAAAGGCATAAAATATCGAATGTCTTACCCCCGCTGATCCACTTCTCTTGTTGTAAACAAACAATTTTGATCGGACCAATCGGCAGTTGATCAAAATGAAACAAGTAAGAGAAACCAGCTACCTCACGATCCTACGATCAACCCTGTAATACGCATCAATGGTTTGGATCCCACCACCTAAACCCTGATACAGACATTAGAAAATGTACAAAGAAGAGCTGCCCGCTTCGTCATAAATGATTACACCAGCAGAACACAAGGATGCGTGACAAGCATGTTAACATCACTTGAGTGGCAGACATTAGAACAACGGAGGAGGATAAGCAGAGTCGTTATGATGTATAAGATCCAGCATCAACTCGTGGACATCGACCGAGACTTATACCTCAGACCTGGTGACAGCAGAACCAGAGGTCAACATGGGTTCTTCCAGGAGAGGTCCAATTATGACACTCTCAGAAACTCCTTTCAAAGAACAGCACGAGAATGGAACCACCTACCAGACACCACAGTTGGGGCCAGCTCCATAGAGGAGTTCAGGGCTAACCTCCAACAACAGGTTAGCCACGCCAACCAGTGTAAATAGTTTTAACTGTGTCATAGTGAAGTGTTTAGTTGTACATAGTCTTGGGGACATCAGCTGTGTGTGCCTGGCATGCCTAGTCCCGCAGAACTTAAAACAGTCGGCGACGACTCCTGTTCTACACTGGAAGAAGAAGAAGATACAATGCGGTTGTACGTGTGTGTACGAGTTATTGATTGCGTTTTCAAAATTTCTTACAGAAAGACATGTACATATTAGACAACAGTCTGAGTCAGTGGGTCTTTCATGTCCGAACCTCAACCTGTCCATCCTACATATATTTAAGAGCATGATTTAATGTAGCTGCGGAACCATAGCTCTTTAGGTCCTTGTGAAATTTTCTGATAGGGCGGACCCCGAAAAAAATCAAAAAGGACCTAAATATCTACGGTTCTGCAGCTAGATTTAACGTAGCTGAGGGTTCGTAGCTCCTATAAGCCCTTTGGATATTTTTTATATTTTTGTGGACAAAACAAAGGACCATGATAAAGAGCTACGGTTCTGCAGCTAGATTTAACGTTAAGTTTGGTAACCCACACTCAAAATTTTATTAACTTCAGTATTATTAGGAATATCAGTAATTCTGGTGTCACATACCAGATTTTAGGGGCATTATGTCCGAAATATGTTCTTTTTTGGTAAAACAAAAATGAAAAGGCTGGTAATCGCTCTTATAATTTTTGTCCATGTTCTACTCGTTTACTGCCTATAAAATATAAGTTAACTTAAACCGTTTGTAGTATTCCATAAATGGCCATATATTGTCGATTTGTAGGCCATATCCAGAAATTGATGGTACTTTCCTCATAAATATTCATCATATTTAAATTAGATTTTGATCACGTGACTGCAGTTTCAAGCTTGATGGATCGTTTATTAGATTTGTCAAAAAATAGCTTACAGTACGGAAATTCAATGTGTCCGTCAGTGATTCGAAAATTAAAAGTTATTGTTTATTTCCGCAAAGTTTTTCTTCTGTCAAAATTCAAATATTTTTGTTTTGTAACAATTTTAGACATGTCTTTGATATCTCGATCAAGCAAAAATGATCATATTATTTTTAATGTGGGAACCCCGAGCTTAGAAGCGAGAAATATAAGGTTAGTCAATATAATTACATATATTATTGAGGAATCTAAATTAATTTAAGAAAATATGTCGCCAAATGACATTCATTGCTAAATTTTGTGTCACACGCCACCAGTTTCATGTATTTCAGACATTTTTACATAGACTCTTAAGGCCAAATAAGGGTTCGTCGCCTCGGATTTTCATTTAGTCCAGGAACCTCGAATATTTAATTGTTTTCAATAATTTTTATTTCATTTAATTCAGCTTGATTCAATGTATCATGTTCAAGTTCACAAAATGACACACATGCAATTATGAATGATATCGTCTATATAGATCTTATGAAAATTGCAGACGTCCCGGCGTCGCCATCTTAGATATGCAGATGAGCAAAGTACCCATCATTTTTGGCTATGCCTATAGCTGCAAACTAGGCGTATCGCAGAAAAATGCAACATTTTTTGCACGGAAGGGCGCTTGATAGGTAGATTTAGAATTAAAGAGAAAATCATAGATATGCTGTTAAGATAGCAATTACCTTTAACGCTTTCACTGATTTAAAGTAGTTTTCTAGATATATTTGTTTCGCTCTTTTCGTCATTGTGTCTTGTAAAGCTAGATTATAGCAAACGATATTTTTGCATCACACAAACGACAAGACTTTGAATGTTTTTTTCTGTCTCGTGTGTACAAAAATATATTTAAACGGGTTGCATGGCAACTGAATCAATATTGTTTTAAAAAAAATCATCTTTATATTCCATTTTTTCTGTTTTGAAACCATGAGCGACATGATCAACGAAATAGTGTGACGACAGCCTTAGGGGCGAAACAAGAAGGTCTAACGATTGTCCATTTTTTAAATAAATTAATCGTTTCATGTAAAGAAGCTGTACGGTTTCCTTTCTATTTTTTTTTTTGGGGGGGGGGGGGTATTTTTAAACTGGATAGTCATTTTTTATTCAAATTAAAAGGCTGTTTCCTGTACTTCACTCTGTAATGATAATTTATCTAACCTTAAGTATGTATTCTATAGAAATACATCTATTTTGCTAATAGATACAACCTATGTGATACAAGATGTACTTTAGTCGGAACTAACTTTCGTGACGTCATAGGTTAGGAATGCGAGAAAACCCCAGCGACGTCTTTGTAAACATTGCGGAATCTCCGTCAGGAAAATCGCAAAGTACTCAAGATTTATCTTACTAATTTAGAATATTAAAGACATTCTTCTCACATTGCTGCATGTGCTGGGAACTGCGCCGTTCAATACTTAAACAATTATTCGGTAACCAACTGTAAATCGCCACCAACTTGAGAAACGCAGGGCAATGATTGTTTACTCTGACAGTGACAGCGATCATGAGTGAATGACGTGACGTAACAATACTTATGTGACCGTCGTAAACTATAAAAATCGTGTGACGACAGCTTTTTTACGACCGAAAGAAGAAGGTCTAGCCATTGTCAATTTTTTAAATAAATTAATCGTTTCATGTAAAGAAGCTGTACGTATTCCTATTTTTTGTTGGTTATTTTTAAACTGGATAATTATTTTTTATTCTAATTAATAGGCTATTTCCGGTCATTCGTACCGATTGTCCATTCTATGCTGAAAATTAAAAACCACTTAAGATTGGGATTGGTGGAATATTGATTGATCTCCTTGCACACATGTTGCTGTTTAGCTCGCATCTTGCGATGCTCGCTATGACCTTTATTGTAAACAAACAATATTTTACCTCTTTCTAACCATACCTGATTTTAATATGACCACATGACCTTTACAGTGAACATATTTTTACATTAATTCTGTAACATTTGTAACCTATTACCTTTATGTTTATCTTGCGACATTTGTTTCCATTTTAAGCTTTATTTACGTATCCTTTTATTTTGATTACAGTACACACAAATTATGATCTTTTTATGAAATGTGATTATTGTTTGCTGTGATTGGTGATACATGTAGGCCAATACCTGCTAATTACATGATGCGTCAATTGTCTTTTCTTTAAATGTGTAATGTTGTACCGATACCGGTACTCAGACATGGAAAACACCTGCATGACCGCATCATTTCACTGAGAGGGGATGTTTAGGCCCATAAGACTAGCGTTTC
The DNA here is from genome assembly GCA_963680875.1 of Bathymodiolus brooksi. Classification (NCBI taxonomy): domain Eukaryota; kingdom Metazoa; phylum Mollusca; class Bivalvia; order Mytilida; family Modiolidae; genus Bathymodiolus; species Bathymodiolus brooksi. The sequence goes on along the minus strand of OY804580.1, from coordinate 34,569,521 downwards.
CCACCACGGAAGTAATTGTGCCAATCCAGGAATGTGAACGTTCATGTATTTATGTGTTAGGGGTATCGATGTTGGTCATGTATTCATGTGTTAAGGGTATCGATGTTGGTCATGTATTCATGTGTTAGGTATATCGATGTTGGTCATGTATTTATGTGTTAGAGGTATCGATGTTGGTCATGTATTTATGTGTTAGAGGTATCGATGTTGGTCATGTATTTATGTGTTAGGGATATCGATGTTGGTCATGTATTTATGTGTTAGGGGTATCGATGTTGGTCATGTATTTATGTGTTAGGGATATCGATGTTGGTCATGTATTTATGTGTTAGGGATATCGATGTTGGTCATGTATTTATGTGTTAAGGGTATCGATGTTGGTCATGTATTTATGTGTTAGGGGTATCGATGTTGGTCATGTATTTATGTGTTAAGGGTATCGATGTTGGTCATGTATTTATGTGTTAGGGGTATCGATGTTGGTCATGTATTTATGTGTTAGGGGTTTCGATGTTGGTCATGTATTTATGTGTTAGGGGTTTCGATGTTGGTCATGTATTTATGTGTTAGGGGTATCGATGTTGGTCATGTATTTATGTGTTAGGGGTTTCGATGTTGGTCATGTATTTATGTGTTAGGGGTATCGATGTTGGTCATGTATTTATGTGTTAGAGGTATCGATGTTGGTCATGTATTTATGTGTTAGGGGTTTCGATGTTGGTCATGTATTTATGTGTTAGGGGTATCGATGTTGGTCATGTATTTATGTGTTAGGGGTATCGATGTTGGTCATGTATTTATGTGTTAGGGGTATCGATGTTGGTCATGTATTTATGTGTTAGGGGTATCGATGTTGGTCATGTATTTATGTGTTAGGGGTATCGATGTTGGTCATGTATTTATGTGTTAGGGGTATCGATGTTGGTCATGTATTTATGTGTTAGGGGTTTCGATGTTGGTCATGTATTTATGTGTTAGGAGTATCGATGTTGGTCATGTATTTATGTGTTAGGGGTATCGATGTTGGTCATGTATTTATGTGTTAGGGGTATCGATGTTGGTCATGTATTTATGTGTTAGGAGTATCGATGTTGGTCATGTATTTATGTGTTAGGGGTATCGATGTTGGTCATGTATTTATGTGTTAGGGGTTTCGATGTTGGTCATGTATTTATGTGTTAGGGGTTTCGATGTTGGTCATGTATTTATGTGTTAGGGGTTTCGATGTTGGTCATGTATTTATGTGTTAGGGGTATCGATGTTGGTCATGTATTTATGTGTTAGGAGTATCGATGTTGGTCATGTATTTATGTGTTAGGGGTATCGATGTTGGTCATGTATTTATGTGTTAGGAGTATCGATGTTGGTCATGTATTTATGTGTTAGGAGTATCGATGTTGGTCATGTATTTATGTGTTAGGGGTTTCGATGTTGGTCATGTATTTATGTGTTAGGGGTTTCGATGTTGGTCATGTATTTATGTGTTAGGGGTTTCGATGTTGGTCATGTATTTATGTGTTAGGGGTATCGATGTTGGTCATGTATTTATGTGTTAGGGGTATCGATGTTGGTCATGTATTTATGTGTTAGGGGTATCGATGTTGGTCATGTATTTATGTGTTAGGGGTTTCGATGTTGGTCATGTATTTATGTGTTAGGGGTTTCGATGTTGGTCATGTATTTATGTGTTAGGGGTATCGATGTTGGTCATGTATTTATGTGTTAGGGGTTTCGATGTTGGTCATGTATTTATGTGTTAGGGGTATCGATGTTGGTCATGTATTTATGTGTTAGAGGTATCGATGTTGGTCATGTATTTATGTGTTAGGGGTTTCGATGTTGGTCATGTATTTATGTGTTAGGGGTATCGATGTTGGTCATGTATTTATGTGTTAGGGGTATCGATGTTGGTCATGTATTTATGTGTTAGGGGTATCGATGTTGGTCATGTATTTATGTGTTAGGGGTATCGATGTTGGTCATGTATTTATGTGTTAGGGGTATCGATGTTGGTCATGTATTTATGTGTTAGGGGTATCGATGTTGGTCATGTATTTATGTGTTAGGGGTTTCGATGTTGGTCATGTATTTATGTGTTAGGAGTATCGATGTTGGTCATGTATTTATGTGTTAGGGGTATCGATGTTGGTCATGTATTTATGTGTTAGGGGTATCGATGTTGGTCATGTATTTATGTGTTAGGAGTATCGATGTTGGTCATGTATTTATGTGTTAGGGGTATCGATGTTGGTCATGTATTTATGTGTTAGGGGTTTCGATGTTGGTCATGTATTTATGTGTTAGGGGTTTCGATGTTGGTCATGTATTTATGTGTTAGGGGTTTCGATGTTGGTCATGTATTTATGTGTTAGGGGTATCGATGTTGGTCATGTATTTATGTGTTAGGAGTATCGATGTTGGTCATGTATTTATGTGTTAGGGGTTTCGATGTTGGTCATGTATTTATGTGTTAGGGGTTTCGATGTTGGTCATGTATTTATGTGTTAGGGGTATCGATGTTGGTCATGTATTTATGTGTTAGGGGTATCGATGTTGGTCATGTATTTATGTGTTAAGGGTTTCGATGTTGGTCATGTATTTATGTGTTAGGGGTATCGATGTTGGTCATGTATTTATGTGTTAGGGGTATCGATGTTGGTCATGTATTTATGTGTTAGGGGTATCGATGTTGGTCGTGTATTTATGTGTTAGGGGTATCGATGTTGGTCATGTATTTATGTGTTAGGGGTATCGATGTTGGTCATGTATTTATGCGTTAGGGGTATCGATGTTGGTCATGTATTTATGTGTTAGGGGTATCGATGTTGGTCATGTATTTATGTGTTAGGGGTTTCGATGTTGGTCATGTGTTTATGTGTTAGGGGTATCGATGTTGGTCATGTATTTATGTGTTAGGGGTATCGATGTTGGTCATGTATTTATGTGTTAGGGGTATCGATGTTGGTCATGTATTTATGTGTTAGGGGTTTCGATGTTGGTCATGTATTTATGTGTTAGGAGTATCGATGTTGGTCATGTATTTATGTGTTAGGGGTATCGATGTTGGTCATGTATTTATGTGTTAGGGGTATCGATGTTGGTCATGTATTTATGTGTTAGGAGTATCGATGTTGGTCATGTATTTATGTGTTAGGGGTATCGATGTTGGTCATGTATTTATGTGTTAGGGGTTTCGATGTTGGTCATGTATTTATGTGTTAGGGGTTTCGATGTTGGTCATGTATTTATGTGTTAGGGGTTTCGATGTTGGTCATGTATTTATGTGTTAGGGGTATCGATGTTGGTCATGTATTTATGTGTTAGGGGTATCGATGTTGGTCATGTATTTATGTGTTAGGGGTATCGATGTTGGTCATGTATTTATGTGTTAGGGGTTTCGATGTTGGTCATGTATTTATGTGTTAGGGGTTTCGATGTTGGTCATGTATTTATGTGTTAGGGGTATCGATGTTGGTCATGTATTTATGTGTTAGGGGTTTCGATGTTGGTCATGTATTTATGTGTTAGGGGTATCGATGTTGGTCATGTATTTATGTGTTAGAGGTATCGATGTTGGTCATGTATTTATGTGTTAGGGGTTTCGATGTTGGTCATGTATTTATGTGTTAGGGGTATCGATGTTGGTCATGTATTTATGTGTTAGGGGTATCGATGTTGGTCATGTATTTATGTGTTAGGGGTATCGATGTTGGTCATGTATTTATGTGTTAGGGGTATCGATGTTGGTCATGTATTTATGTGTTAGGGGTATCGATGTTGGTTATGTATTTATGTGTTAGGGGTATCGATGTTGGTCATGTATTTATGTGTTAGGGGTATCGATGTTGGTCATGTATTTATGTGTTAGGAGTATCGATGTTGGTCATGTATTTATGTGTTAGGGGTATCGATGTTGGTCATGTATTTATGTGTTAGGGGTATCGATGTTGGTCATGTATTTATGTGTTAGGAGTATTGATGTTGGTCATGTATTTATGTGTTAGGAGTATCGATGTTGGTCATGTATTTATGTGTTAGGGGTATCGATGTTGGTCATGTATTTATGTGTTAGGGGTATCGATGTTGGTCATGTATTTATGTGTTAGGGGTATCGATGTTGGTCATGTATTTATGTGTTAGGGGTTTCGATGTTGGTCATGTATTTATGTGTTAGGAGTATCGATGTTGGTCATGTATTTATGTGTTAGGGGTATCGATGTTGGTCATGTATTTATGTGTTAGGGGTATCGATGTTGGTCATGTATTTATGTGTTAGGAGTATCGATGTTGGTCATGTATTTATGTGTTAGGGGTATCGATGTTGGTCATGTATTTATGTGTTAGGGGTTTCGATGTTGGTCATGTATTTATGTGTTAGGGGTTTCGATGTTGGTCATGTATTTATGTGTTAGGGGTTTCGATGTTGGTCATGTATTTATGTGTTAGGGGTATCGATGTTGGTCATGTATTTATGTGTTAGGGGTATCGATGTTGGTCATGTATTTATGTGTTAGGGGTATCGATGTTGGTCATGTATTTATGTGTTAGGGGTTTCGATGTTGGTCATGTATTTATGTGTTAGGGGTTTCGATGTTGGTCATGTATTTATGTGTTAGGGGTATCGATGTTGGTCATGTATTTATGTGTTAGGGGTTTCGATGTTGGTCATGTATTTATGTGTTAGGGGTATCGATGTTGGTCATGTATTTATGTGTTAGAGGTATCGATGTTGGTCATGTATTTATGTGTTAGGGGTTTCGATGTTGGTCATGTATTTATGTGTTAGGGGTATCGATGTTGGTCATGTATTTATGTGTTAGGGGTATCGATGTTGGTCATGTATTTATGTGTTAGGGGTATCGATGTTGGTCATGTATTTATGTGTTAGGGGTATCGATGTTGGTCATGTATTTATGTGTTAGGGGTATCGATGTTGGTTATGTATTTATGTGTTAGGGGTATCGATGTTGGTCATGTATTTATGTGTTAGGGGTATCGATGTTGGTCATGTATTTATGTGTTAGGAGTATCGATGTTGGTCATGTATTTATGTGTTAGGGGTATCGATGTTGGTCATGTATTTATGTGTTAGGGGTATCGATGTTGGTCATGTATTTATGTGTTAGGAGTATTGATGTTGGTCATGTATTTATGTGTTAGGAGTATCGATGTTGGTCATGTATTTATGTGTTAGGGGTATCGATGTTGGTCATGTATTTATGTGTTAGGGGTATCGATGTTGGTCATGTATTTATGTGTTAGGAGTATCGATGTTGGTCATGTATTTATGTGTTAGGGGTATCGATGTTGGTCATGTATTTATGTGTTAGGGGTATCGAAGTTGGTCATGTATTTATGTGTTAGGAGTATCGATGTTGGTCATGTATTTATGTGTTAGGAGTATTGACGTTGGTCATGTATTTATGTGTTAGGGGTATCGATGTTGGTCATGTATTTATGTGTTAGGGGTATCGATGTTGGTCATGTATTTATGTGTTAGGGGTATCGATGTTGGTCATGTATTTATGTGTTAGGGGTATCGATGTTGGTCATGTATTTATGTGTTAGGGGTATCGATGTTGGTCATGTATTTATGTGTTAGGGGTATCGATGTTGGTCATGTATTTATGTGTTAGGGGTATCGATGTTGGTCATGTATTTATGTGTTAGGGGTATCGATGTTGGTCATGTATTTATGTGTTAGGGGTATCGATGTTGGTCATGTATTTATGTGTTAGGGGTATCGATGTTGGTCATGTATTTATGTGTTAGGGGTATCGATGTTGGTCATGTATTTATGTGTTAGGGGTATCGATGTTGGTCATGTATTTATGTGTTAGGGGTATCGATGTTGGTCATGTATTTATGTGTTAGAGGTATCGATGTTGGTCATGTATTTATGTGTTAGGGGTATCGATGTTGCCACCTTTTACGATTTTTGTATTGGAGTATTAAGACTGTTACGACAGTGTCGTATTATTTGTATTTTCATTTTATTCCTAAATGTGTCAAACTCAAATATTTACCATATCTTAAAAGTTACACTATGGCATTCTATAATATTTATACAGTGGTGTCTTAAGCTTATCTTCAAACTGATTTCATTTTGACCAATTTACCTGAATATTAACCTACCATATACACGATGTAAATGTTGAGCAGTATAGAAGTAATCCGTTTTCATGCGCAGTTCTAAGAGAAGTACAGTCAATGGACATTTCGTCACCCTCGATTTTACGCTATATATTTCATATAAAACCATATTTTTGAAAAATATTATTGTGAAGTCATTTCTATACGGATTTTGATAATTTTTGCACCAGAAGAAGCAGAAATATTTAAAGATTATTTGTTGAGTTTAGCACGAGTTTCCGTTAGATTGGCTTTATTTTCTTATGATTTAAAAACTTTTTTTTTTCTGACGTCAAATTTGCTATATATTTTAACAAAAATAAAATCGGAAAAATCAACATTTGTGCTTAAATCACCAGAAAACAAAAACCATACAGACAAAAATTACTAACAGATAAACAAATAAAATTCAAGGAATTCTGCGTGTCTTGAAATAAATTACATAAAAATCTGCCCAGAGATAGCTTTAAAATATTTTTTGAAAAAAATGTGGTTTGATATGAAATATATAGTAAACAAGCGAAGGTGACGAATACTTATGTCCATGTACTGCAGTTGTAGCAAATTCTTTATGATTCCACATTCTGGTCCAAACAGCCGAAAGTGTAACATTTAGTATGTGTATAAGAAATCTCTTTCAATTTGTATGAAAAACAAAAGATTTGCTTTGATTTGATTTATTGTGTTTAAAGCCACTTTCAGCAATATTTCAGCTATATCATGGCGACCAGTTTTAGTGGTGGAAGAAGCCGGAGTACCCGGAGAGAACCACCGACCATGGGCAAGCAACTGGTAAACTTTGTCACTTGCAGCTGCGAGTTGAGTGCACCCTTTTTGTAATTTACAAAGCCGGGAGCAAACCCACGCGTATTGATGATAGGCTTGTATAGGATTGTATGAGTTGTTAGGTAATCCAACTACCTAACTCATTGAGTCACCCGGTCCGCAGAAAACCAAAAGGTTTCGTCGGGTTGTATGTAATTTATTATTATTTTGTTTTATATTTGGTCATAGTATTTTCTTAATCATGATTTGTAGAATTAATGTATAAAGTTGTGCTTCAAGTTAATCTTCAATATTGAATGCGACCACAATCCCACTCGCACATAATGTGTAATGTAGTTAATATTTATTATTTTAATGTTTTCCAATTCCCCCTCCGTCTTTTAGGCTTACAGTGTTTGGTATATTGACTAGATATTATTTTATCATTTATTCACTGTAATTATATAACATGTTAGCTTGAATTGACCAAACAAAAACACGATGTGAACCCAAGTGTTCGCGAAACATAAGCAATTACTGCTTCTTATAAGATACCCGCCATGTTCTATATAAGAAGAGTTTAAAGATACCAAAGGGGTAATCAGAATCCGTATATCGAAGAGGAACAGACAACACAATGGCCAAAAGAAAAAGTACAAAAGGACAAACAACGATCAACAAAATATACATATAAAACTAAAGATCGAGTAACACCAACCCAACTAAAACACGGGGGTGAACTCAGGTGCTCCGGAAGGGTAAACAGTTCCTGTTCCACTAGTGACATATAAGCTAAATATAATCATTCAAAATGCTATTCGTTCTCAATATATTGAATGTTAACCATCTACTTAAACGCACTACTAGAGAAACGACAAGTACCAATATTTACCTTCAATGTAAGGTTAGAGTTTTGGTGTTTAGCTCCACTTTCAATAATATTTCAGCTATATCGTGGGTGTCAGTTTTATTGGTGGAGGAAACCGGAGTACCCAGAGAAAACCACCGACCTGTCGCAAGTCACTTTGTGACATAATGTTGTATCGAGTACACCTCTAATTTACAACTTTAGTGGTGATAGGCACTGATTGCATAGGTAGTTCCAACTGCATGACGATGACGTGTTTTAATAACACCAAGCAATAACAATAAATACATATAGTACATGATATTTTTTATTAAGCTACATGTAACTGTTATTGATACTGATAATTAAGTATAATATCACAATACATGTATTATCTAATCAGAATGAAGGCGGTCAACTAGAATCCCTGGATGTGTAATCCGTCAATTTCATTACTATTTACTAGATATATAACATCATACTATTAGAATGTATTTCATGTTAGGGCCATGCTAATCATGGGTCTCGTATATGTACACTAAAATTATCCAATCGTTAGTGAACAGGAATAGAATTATAAAACCCAAACAAAGCACCATAAAAAACAAAATTATTTAATTGTCATTTGAATCATCATATAAAAATATTTTCCATTGATGAACGGTTTCATTTGTTTTATCGTCATGCACTGGTGATGTTTTCTTGTGGTTTGTTTTCTTTGTTTTTTTGTTTTTTGATTTTCGCCTTTTGTTTCTTTTTTTGTTGTTGCTTGTTTGTATGTTTTTTTTTTCACTTGTTTGTATATTTTTTTTTCACTTGTTTGTATGTTTTTTTTTTCACTTGTTTGTATATTTTTTTTTTCACTTGTTTGTATATTTTTTTTTTCACTTGTTTGTATATTTTTGTTTTTGTTTTTGCTTTTTGTTTGTTTGTTTCTGTTTTGTTTGTTTGCTTGTTTTTTTTTCCGTGGTGATCATTTTCCTCGAATATCCCTGTTATATCCAGTTCGATCTTTTACTTGCAGATCTATTTGGGTCTTATGTATTGCTGAATCCAGAGCATCCATGAATGCCAATAGATCTTAGGACTTGGGTACCGTTGTATCCGGATCGCCTCTTTGTATATTTATTTGTGCAAATTATATACCGACAAAAATAAGTGTTATGAAAGTGACGTTAAACAACATAAACCCCAAACCTTTATCAACATGTATATATCCTTTTAGCGATACATTCGCCGTCTTGAAGACGAAAGGGGACGTTGTGGCTGTGATTATATATTGGATGTGTTTGCCGCTTCCTATAGCCACTAAAGCTGTGAGTTCGCTACACGATTGTGGGGAAGTGTACCCGATATAACATTACCTTATATTGTTTGTCAGTGACTTGTGGCTTCATGGTCAGATGGCTTTCTCCACGAATAAAACTGATCATTACAATATAATTGAAATAGTGTTGAAAGGTGAGCTAACCATATACAATACCTGTTAAGCAGATAAACATTTTGTCTTATAAGCATGGCCAGCCTCATGAAGTGCGGGACCCAATTGTTGTTCTCTGTACAACCTACAGTGTGTTGTTGTGTTTACTGTAACAGCCGAGAGTAGGAAACAATTGGTCCAATAAGCAATATCAAAAAGATTTAAACAGCCAAAAGCCTGTTTTTTTAAGAATTAAGTGTCCTAATGTCATAATTTCACGTACAAGTAATTCTGCGTGTATATAACGCATTGCTGTATAACAAGCATTCGTTTAATTACTTTGTCAATAACTGATAATGACAGAAGTATGCAGCTTCTCTGGTTTCGTGTGTGCAATACACATGTTGGTGCAAAACTATTTAATGATTATATGAAATAAAATGAAAAACAAAAACAAGACTTTACTTGTCGGAACAGTTGCAAAATCCAATAAAAAATCTTAACATGTAAATTATACACCGCATATGCATGACCACTGAATTTCCTGGATTAGTACAGGCACTTCAATAAAAAAAAAAAAAAAAAAAAAAAAAAAAAAAAAAATAGTGGCGGGATTAAACCGTTTTATGGCCCCAAACCTGCCCTCGCTCTAGGTGACATGCAAGAAATAAAGTATAATGCACATCATACAATAGTTCAGATACATATAAAACAAATTTAGTGGTATATTGATGATGTTTTTGGTATAGTGTAAATTTTACTGAATGTTGTGTAAGATGTTTTTACATATAGTAACTAATGAAATATTTATGGTCTAAATGCCAAACGTAAATGAGAAATTCTGACGAATAATTCTTATTCAACTTTGATAAACCGATATGACACATATAAGTATAAATAGCTATTTCGTTACCAGAGAGAGAAACTGGCAACACATGGTACACAAGACGAAGAAAAACGAAACACAACACAATATGTGGTAATAGAATCTGGTTGCATAGATAATTGCAATTCAAACTACCATGCGACCACCACGCCCCCTAATGTCATTTTTTAATTGATATATCATTGTACGTTTTAATATACCATGTAGTATTTGTTATCTGAATTTATTTACGTATATTGGTGTCCAACACGATTTTCATATTAGATGGTGTTCGTGTCGTGTAACTTTAATACAACGTGTGCCACTAGTGAGACAGGAACTGCTTATCCTTCCGGAGCACCCGAGTCCACATCGGGTTTTTTTCTTGTATTGTTTCTTCCTTTTCGATTTACAGCTTCTTCAAACCTTTCTTACACTTTCACTCATGGCAACAATTGATAATAATAAAAGAATGTCATCACTCTGATTTGCTAGATGAATTTTGGAACATAATATGGATATTATACACAAAATATTACAGAACAGCTATTAATGCAGTAGCACACGTCTGTAAACATAGTTTATGTCAATCTTAGCGATCGGATATACTTGAATATTTGACTGGATTATTTCTCGTTATTTCTGGACTGCCTGTATCGTCTGTGTAGTTCGTCAACCTTTCTCTGTCATCATTAACGTTGTATTTTTTCCGAGAACAGCAATATTGACACAGTTTACTTATTTTACGGAGAGATTCTGGTCGCAGTACAATATACAACCAAGGATCGACTATAGAGTTTAACACCGTCATACGTACAAGCCACAATTCAAGTGAATAATTTGCTTTCCTGATCATTGCTGCATGCAGAAACACATCAACCTGGAAACATAAAACAGCATACAATTAATTGCTGCCAAATAATTCCAAAAATATTTGTAATCTGGCAATTATGTTATACATATAAATATTATTATTTTTTCTTAATTTTCTCATCCTATATGTTAACATTGATCAAATTAATCCAGGCATGGATATGCTATGCATAGTAAATTCCTATAATAGATATAGTAATCTTCGTAAAAGGGAAAATACTCATTGGCATTTGAGAAATGGATATTTCATAGCAGTCAATCAGTTCACGACTGAGGCCACCTTCGATTTTTGTAGCACAACTGTTAGGTTTTGTGTAGAATTGTGCAGTTCATTGTTCGACTTTTTTCTTTCTTTTTTTGTCCATTGTATTGTCTCCCCTTTTGATTTACGACTTCTTTCGGTATGTTCAACCCTCTCTTTAGATTCATATCATCCTAAATATATTTTATATTGAATTTTATTTCGGAAATTCCACCTTGGCCCCCATAGAGTGTTTTTTTTAATTGAATAGGAAATTTTGCACATCTTTTTAGCATAGAACTAAACAAGTGGAATATAGCTTCTTTAATTTGGGAGTATTCAGAAATAAAATGTATATCATATTAACCATAAAACAACCATGTGACATTCTGGGATATCGTGCATTTGGAACAAAATTGATTCAAAATAGATATACGGAAAACGATAAACTTTAGAAAAAAAACGAAGGGATAATCAAGAATTGACAATCCAGAGACATATACAACTTTGAACACAAGTCACAGAAGGAAGAAAGAAAACAACAAGGGTCCCACCATAAATCTAAGTCGTTCCCGTTTCTCATAAGACATCCATCGTGATACTCATAGTCAAATCCTGTAAAAGTTTTGTCAGTGATAGGTGAAAGGCAAATATCTACGTAAAAGTGAAAAAATCCATTGCCATTTTACAAATGAACATTTCCTTGCGGTAAACCATTTCGTGATGACGACTATAGAATATTTCTAGCAATGACTTCAACATTGCCTTGTTTGAGTAGCTTTTGCGGCATTAATTAAGTTATGTCATGAACATCAATTTACTGGGTATAAGACCAATAATAACATACCAGTTGTTGAATGTTAGCTACATATATTGATGCTGCTGGAAAATTGCTACTGAAGAATGGGAAGTTGACTATTAAAAAATTGATACACTAGCAAATCAAACTTGACAAATCCGTTGTCGATCAAAAAATATAACATTTTACTGTTTATCATTATATTTTGAGTGGTGTTGACAAACTAAGACTTGTCTCTACAAATTACACTAATGCCTGATGTCTTTGTAATCTGTTCTTCTTTGCGGGGCAACGCTGAATCAGTTTTTAAGTGTAGATTCTAGATCCGCATGTGTAATAGTGGAATATAATGAATAAACGTTATAGAACATCGAAAGGATAATCCAGACAAACTGGCAACACTGGCCACACAATGCACAAGACGAACACAAACAAAACAAAAAACGCAATGCAATATGTGTTGGACGTCACTCAACGGCGAACAAACGCAAATAACGTAAATAGGACATGAGCCCTCCAACAAACGTCTGGCATTAAAGATGAACCGAACATCGTTTTAAGCGGTAATCGCAATGGACATCACAACACGGAGCTAAGCATAATAGTGTTAGGGTTATGGCTATAGTGTTTACCGCCTTTCAACATTATTTATGCTATATCGTAGCGATCAATTTTATTGGTGGAGAAACCCTGAATGCCCGGAGAAAATCTTTATCACATAATGTTGTATCGAATATACCTCGCCGGAGCGGGATTCGAACTCACAACTTTAATGGCGATAGGCACTGATTGCATAGATAATTGTAAATCCAACAACCATACGATCACGACCACGCCGGAGAAACATAATAGGACAACACAAAAACTCAAAGAGATAAACAACAGGAACCCCATTTCTTAAAACCGGGGACGAACTCAAGAGACACAGACAAGATTGGAAACAAGTCAAGAACAAAGACAAACACAACACATAAAACTAAATAGATGAGCAACATGAACCCCACCCCCATACAGTATACTGGGAGTGAACTTGCTTGCGAAGGGTAATCTGTTATTGCTTCTTATTAGAAATTCGCCGTGGTACTCATATAGACAGTAATGTCAGGAAAAAGTCTTGATAGAAACACTAAGTTTGTATGCTGTTACAAAAGTACCCAGATCTAAAAACTTAATGGCTCCAACAAGTTTTTCTGTTTTCTTTTGTTTTTTTGGGGGGGGGTTTTGTGTTGTTTTTTGTTGTTTTTTTGTTGTTGGTTTTTTGGTTTATGTTTTTGTTTCTACATTTGATTAACGCCACGCTTTAATTATAATCCTTTTTAATTTGAACATTCACATAAAGACATTTACATCCATGACACTGATGTCACCAAGAGGTCTACGTGGATGAGCATAACTCATACCTCAATATGGGTAGGAGAGTGTTCCGGTGTCTGTAGATGAGTGGTATATTTCTCACTTCTAACCGATGAATTGTACATACATATGAGTGCATCGGAAAAATGATAAAATATGGATAAATTAATCTTACAAATACTGGAATCAATATGCATGACAACTAAACCAAAATAACAAATACAAACCAGAAAGCACATAGCACCTCTAATAAATTCATTTATAAGATCAAAATAAAGCATAAAACAATTAAAAATTGCATGTCGTAAATTCAAAATTTGCTTGGCACATTGGTACACTTTTGTTCATCTTATTCACGTTTTTCAAACATGTTTCAGTGTTGGATGACTATAAAAATGTAAATATCAAAGTATGTCCGCCAAAAATCTGCACCCATGAGATGAAAGTTTTTGATTGGCTCACAAAATCTGATTAAAATCTGTCACATTGAAAGCATTGTGTATTTTCAACAGAATATTTTTCCTTCATCAAATTGCCTATGCAAGCAGTGGCTATCACCGCTGAAGTTGTGAGTTCGCATCCCGCTCAGGCGAGGTGTGCTCGATGCAACATACATTATGTGATAAAGTTCATCAGTGACGCAGCATGTCGGTGGTTTTCTTCGGGTACTCCTGATTCATCCACCAATTAAGCTCACCGCTACGATATAACGATATGACTGAAATATTGTTGACGGTGGCGCTTAAGCACACCTCCTTTTTTTTCATCATATTGTTTTTGCAATATGTCTAAGCTATATTTGAGATTTACTTACCAGCAGAGGTGTCCAGAGAACGAAAAACACAATAGTGACTGCTATGATAAAGATCATCACGTGAGCGTCTGTGGATCCGGAGACTCGGTCTGCATCAAGAAGAATACCACCTGTAATAGGATCCCAGCACATACGATACATGGTCAAAATATTTGCTAATATTGTAACCAAAACAATGAAAAATCCGAAAACTGAGTACATGTACGACATTACACGATTTCCAGTTGTATCACTGACGAAATCAAAATAACACCATGACCCTGGATACATTAATTCACTATCCCCAACACCAACCAGCTGTAACATTGAAATCAGACTGCCTGCTATCCATATTCCAACCAACACTAGTCTGTACTTTCTGCCTTCGTGACTGGACTTGAACCAATGAGGTTTAACCAGATTCAAATATCTATTTATAGACATTGCACAAATTAACATGGCACTGGATATGTGAGCGTCTACGAAAATAAATGAAACGAACTGACATAATGGTTTGGGAATGCACCACGTAAAGTGTGATGCATAACTCATTGCTGAGAAAGGATAAACAAGAAATATTCCTAGAAGGTCTGTTAGAGCTAGTCCAGTGAACAGTTTGTAAAACGATTTCCATTTATGGTTTTTCCGATTTATCCAGAGTAGTACGAGTGCTATTATATTACCGATAACTCCAAAAATATATTCCATAATGGAAGGAAGCCATGATGTGTTGATATCCATATCACATATCGGGTAAACAGAGCTGTTGTTCATCTTCTGCGAATTTCTATATCTGATTGATATATGTGCTTTTAAAACCACCAATATAATGTATATTTTTATATCAAGTGGGTGTACTTATCACATCCAGATCATATAACAGGAAGTATGTCATTACGTATTGTGTTAATGTTTATGTATTTTTAAACTGATACGAAATACAACAATTTAGATTTGTAGTCAACGATCAGAACACTGATAAAATCAATAATGACGAATCTGATAGTACATATGAGGAACAAAATAAACACTACACATCTAGTGATTCAGTAAAACCCCTATTTGTAGTTGACCAATACGTGTTTGGTTCCACCAAACCCGCTAGAACTCACTGGCTCACCAGCGTAGAGATCTATAGAGCGGTAGGCTCCAAAGTCACAGCCGAATGTATTAAAGGGATACAGCGTATTAGAGATATGTGGAGGAGATTTATAAGGACATTACAGAGGATAGAATTACTCTAATTGTGGAAGGTTTAAATTTACGTGGCAAGCGGGTACCCCTCCACACACAAAATTCTCGTAATCCTCAAAGATTTCGACCTGATACCATCCGAATTAAAGTTAAAAATATCCCTCTTTCCGCTGATGACGCCAAATTCACCGTACTTTGACTCTAGAAGGCTGCAGTATTGAAGGTATCTTTAGGGAAAAACTTAGGGTGGATGGAGATTAACAAACTGATACTGATGACAGACTTGTCATCGGTAAACCACTCCCACACCCACTTCCAAGGAGACTTCAAATAGGCCAGTACTGGGGGAGAGTATTCCACCCGGGTTAATTAAAAAATGACAATCAGAATAGGGAGAATGAGAAAAACTGTCACAAATGTCTAAAGCCTGGACACTTTATGTATCAATGCACAAATGATTGGGTGTGTAGGTCATGTAATCAGCAAGGTCATAAAATGGTAGACTGTCCTCATGATCTTGTTTTTTTTATCCAGACATGAGTATACATGATAGTGTTGAGGAGGAAAATCTGATTGAACAGGTTGATACAAGCCAAGCTAAGGATTATCAACCATGTAATTGACCTGAACAATCACCTCAATGTAACACAATACCAAAATTTCGACCAGTTTTCGACGATCAATGTTAATAAGTTTCTGAATTGATGCCCCAGGGACGAATCCAGGGCCCCCCCCCCCCATACAATTGGAAAAAATATAATAATTTGGCGTAAAATCGTGATTTTTCACACGAAATACCCCAAAAATGTTCGCGCCTCCCTCTGCTCGGCGCAATTTTTTTAAGTCCGCCTCCCTAACTTGAAATCCTGGATCCGCTCCTGACATTAACCTCAATATGTACATTATCAATGTCATAGCAGACGATGAATCCAAAATTGGTCTGTATGAGATTTAAGGTGACGAAAAAATGAATTACGAAAAACTATAATTTGAATGTGAAATAATAGATGTGGTACGTAGTTCTTATATTTAAAGATGACATTTTTAGATCAGATTTCATGAGATCATTCATGCAATTTCAGCATCATAATATAACCTCAGACAAATTAAGCGATCAAAATAATGAGAAATTTTATCACGTGAAACAAACCGTCGAAAACAGGAGACCGTCGAAAATGGGTGACGTTGTGACATTACTGTTCGTTCACTTTAATTTCATAATACAGTTTTGGAACATGTTTTTATTCCTGAAATCATCCACATTGCATATTATGTCAAATTTATGTTGTGTTTATTGAGTTTTATTATGCTTTGTTTTTGTTTGTTTAATGATATGCTGTGCATTATAATACAATGATACGTATGTTCTGTATAATGAAAAAAATGACGTTCACTGCTTTTCGTTACCTGAATTTGTCGATCCGATGTGAGGAATTAGATACACATATTAAGTAACTGTATTTATTTCTGAAAAGCACACATTGTGAATACATTTTGGAGGAAATTTTATCGACATCTGAGGTGGGGCCGATTTTGGCCCTTATAGCTCCCAGTCCTTTGCTGTCCAAAAGGCAAGTGTGGATGTCAATATTTCATATTATTAACTTTAAAAAAAAAATCGTGGACGCAGAGGTCCTGGATTTTTTAATAAAAAACTAATCCTGGATTATTATTTTTGCTCAAAGTCCAGTCCTGTGTTTTTATTTCAAATTTTCATCATAGCCCCTCTCCCCCTCCCAAGGGATATAAAATTGTATCATTAATAATAAATTAATAAATAATAAATTCAGATTTTCCATTTAAAATAAATCACATTGACAAAACCACTGATATTTGTTCAATTTTTAACGCTGATTTAAGCTTTAGTCGCAACAATTTTTTATTTTTCTCTTTAAACTGTCGAAACATAACATTTATTTAACTGTAAAATTCACAAATAAAATTCACCCACCCCCCCCTTTTTCCCTTTTTTCTTGTTTAAATCAATGATCAACAATATTCCAGAATCAAACAAATGAATAAATATAACATAGATTTCTTTTACATGCATCTTTTTACCATGCGTTGTCAGTGTGTTTTAAATCGGTCATCCAATCAAGACGCTCATTATTCTTGTCCAAGATAAAATTACATCGCTAAAATTACCTGTGGGTGTTTCCCCACTTCAACTCGTAAATTTACATAGAAATCGGAGATATTTCGTCATAAAACTTCACACATGGTTTTGTCTATCATATTTCTTGAAGACAAACATAACATTGTATTGCATTTATCAATATTTTATGAGTATCAACAGTTTTTTCAACACCGTATCTGTTTCTCGATACAGCCGCAACTTCAACTCGTAAATTTACATAGAAATCGGAGATATTTCGTCATAAAACTTCACACATGGTGTTGTCTATCATATTTCTTGAAGACAAACATAAAATTGTATTGCATTTATCAATATTTTATGAGTATCAACAGTTTTTTCAACACCGTATCTGTTTCTCGATACAGCCGGATTACAGTGACCCGTGACCCAGATTAGCTCGTTAATTATTAAAAAAAACATTTTTTTTTTACAAAACTGTTAATATTTATTAAGCTCAAACAAAGAGTTAATATAATGTTGTATAATATAAAAAAAAAGACCTAATTGAAGGTTATATGATGTTTAATGAAGATATAAGAAGTAACAAATCATTTCAACATAAGAAATATATTATTAATAGATGTACCTTTATATTGATGTTGTTTATTAATAGATGTACCTTTATATTGATGTTGTTTATGATAAAGGTGACAATAGATTTATTCTATTAGTATGACTATGTAATACAATTTTATGTTTGTCTTCAAGAAATATGATAGACAACACCATGTGTGAAGTTTTATGACGAAATATCTCCGATTTCTATGTAAATTTACGAGTTGAAGTTGCGGCTGTATCGAGAAACAGATACGGTGTTGAACAAACTGTTGATACTCATAAATATTGATAAATGCAATAAAATTTTATGTTTGTCTTCAAGAAATATGATAGACAACACCATGTGTGAAGTTTTATGACGAAATATCTCCGATTTCTATGTAAATTTACGAGTTGAAGTTGCGGCTGTATCGAGAAACAGATACGGTGTTGAACAAACTGTTGATACTCATAAAATATTGATAAATGCAATAAAATGTTATGCTTGTCTTCAAGAAATATGATAGACAAAACCATGTGTGAAGTTTTATGACGAAATATCTCCGATTTCTATGTAAATTTACGAGTTGAAGTGGGGAAACACCCACAGGTAATTTTAGCGATGTATTTTTATCTTGGACAAGAATAATGAGCGTCCTGATTGGATGACCGATTAAAAACACACTGACTCCGCGTGGTAAAAAGATGCATGTAAAAGAAATCTATGTTATATTTATTCATTTGTTTGATTCTGGAATATTGTTGATCATTGATTTAAACAAGAAAAAAGGGAAAAAGAGGGGGGTGAATTTTATTTGTGAATTTTACAGTTAAATAAATGTTATGTTTCGACAGTTTAAAGAGAAAATTAAAAATTGTTGCGACTAATGCTTAAATCAGCGTCAAAAATTGAACAAATATCAGTGGTTTTGTAAATGAGATTTATTTTAAATAGAAAATCTGAATTTATTATTTATTAATTTATTATTAATGATACAATTTTATATCCCTTGGGAGGGGGTGGGGGAGGGGGGCTATGATGAAAATTGGAAATAAAAACACAGGACCGGACTTTAAGCAAAAATAATAATCCAGGGTTAGTTTTTTATTTTAAAAAAAATCCAGAACCCCTGTGTACATGATTTTTTTTTTTTAAGTTAATAATATGAAATATTGACATCCACACTTGCCTTTTGGACGGCACATTTCTGTGCCTACACTTGTTATATATATATTGAAAAAAAAAATGATGATAGTGTGTAAATATGGGATATTAATGACTCTTTTGTGGTTAAAAAAAATTAAATCAAATACAAATCTCATCTCATAAAACAATGTCTGCCAAAAATATGATAAATTAATGTAGCTTAAATGTAAACGATTTGCAAAACAGAGAGATACGAGGTCGAGCTATATAATGGTTCAAGTCAATGAAATGTGATATAGCTTATTTTCAAGAAACATATTTCGATCAGATTATTGAAAACGAAATAAATTTCAATACATATTTTAACGTTTATGGTAGTATAGGAACAGTTGCTAGTAGGGGGTAGCAATATTTGTTAATAAAACAGTAAATTATAAGGTCATAGACAAGCTTACTGATGAAAATGGCAGAATTGTCTTATTAAATGTACAGATAGATGATGCAGTTTTTTCGTTAGTATGCATTTATGCACCAAATAGCAAATTTTAAGAAACATGTTTTATAAAAAGGTAAGTAATTTCTGTAAAGAACATGGGACGGGTATTCATTCTTGTGGTCGGGGGAGATTTTAACGAGATAATGCAAGACATAGATCGTAGAAATGTGCGTACAGGTAATGTGTGTAAGCAAACAGTAAATAGTTTAATGGACTTTATCAAAACTAATAAGTTAATTGATGTCTGGAGGATATATAATGAAAACAGACAACAGTTTACATGGCGTAGGAAAGACAAAACACAAGCTAGTCGGATTGATATGATTCTTTTAGGAAAAGATTTGTTATCGCTTGTTCAAGAGTGTAAGATTAAACCTGCGGCAATACAGTATACTGATCATCAAAGTGTGGTTTTAACCTTTCGGTCGGGGGTGTCTAAAAAGGAAAGAGGGTATTGGAAAATTAATAATTCTGTAATACAGGAATATGATTTAATGCTTTTGACCAAAAAAATTATATGTTTTGGAAATTGGTAAATAGCTTTAAAATGATGAAATAAAGGTAAATATTTCACATTAAACAGCTTATCGTACCACTTTTCGCCTTTTGAGAACGAAAATTACCATCGATTTATTATTTCCTTGCAAGCAAATAATTTGACCTCGCTTTCTCCGTATGCAACTGACCTTACTAGTGACAGGTAAAAACGAATAATTTGTATTTTGTCGCATATTAACTGCAAACTTGCATGGTGTTTTGTCCGTAATTAACGCTGACTAAAAGCAGATTCACAGAAAATTGGAAATAAGTGCATTGTTGTACTGATTTAATGAAAAATTGGTAGAATTTGGGGAAAAAACAACTCATATTTTCAAGGTGTGGAAAAAAAGAGGCAAATTTAAAAGTAAATTAACGAATTAATAGATGAAAACAATGAAAAAATAACTGACGAGATGCACATTCTTAGTACTATTAAATCTTGTTATGAAAAATTGTATACTACAAAATATCCTGACGAAAATCTTACCAGTGATTATATTTTCGATACAAAATTAGAAAATAGGCTTAAGGATCAAGATCAATCAAATTGTGATGGAAAGGTAACTGCAGAAGAGTGTTCTAATGCAATAAATAATATGAAATCAAAGAAAGTCGCATGTTTGGATGGACTAACAGTAGAATTGTATAGAGACTTTTGAGGGAATGTCAAATATGTTTTAATAGATGTTCTAAATAAAAGTTATGATGAAAAGCAAATGCGTTTTTCTCAGCGAACTAGTGTTTTATCATTATTGTTTAAAAAGGGAGATCTCTTAGTTCTAGACAATTATAGATCAATTTCTCTTTTGAATGTTTAAATGTTGATTTAAAACTTCTTTCTTATGTTCTAGCACAGCGTTTAAAGAAAGTTTTGGAAAAATTTATAAATAATGACCAAACTGGATATATCAAAAACAGGTTCATTGGATTCAATCATAGACAAATACAAGACATTATTGATTTTGCTGAATCTTATGATGTTGAAGGGGCAAATAGTCTTTGTTGATTTTAAAAAAGCGTTTGACTCACTTGAATGGATATTTATTTTGACAACTTTAAAACATTTTGGGTTTAATGAACCGTTTTTAATTTGGGTTAAAACTTTATACAGTAATATTCAAATAACCCACAAAGCACTATAGAGAAAGCTAATGACGATTTACAGCACGAACTCCACCAATGGCGATTTAATTTGAAATATTAATGCAGTATTTTTTTCCCCATTATTCTGTACATTGATTCGTCATCAATGTCTATAATCTGTTTAAGTGAAGATGTTGTTCGTAGTTTTTTGTTATGGGTGTTTGTACTAAGAGGAGTTTAATGATACCAAAGGAGGTAATTAGAATCCGTATATTGAAGAAGAACAGACAACACAATAGCCAAAAGAAAAAGTACAAAAGGACAAACAACAATCTACAAAGCCTACATATAAAACTAAATATCGAGTGACACGAACCCCACTAAAAACCTGGGGAGTGTGTGTCAGTGACTTGTGGCTTCATGGTAAGATGGCTTTCTCCACGAATAAAACTGATCATCACAATATAATTGAAATAGTGTTGAAAGGTGAGTGAACCATATAATACCTGTTAAGCAGATAAACAGTTTGTCTTATAAGCATGGCCGGCCTAATGAAGTGCGGGGCCCAATTGCTTTGTTCTGTAAAACCTGCAGTGTGTTGTTGTGTGTACTTTAACAGCCGACAATTCCAATAAGCAATGTCAAAAAGATTGAAAACAGCCAAAAGCCTGTTTTTTTAAGAATTAAGTGTCCTAATGTCATAATTTCATGTACATAGCAAGCATTCGTTTAATTACTTTGTCAATAACTGATAATAACAGAAGTATGCAGCTTCTCTGGTTTCGTGTGGGCAATACACATGCTGAAGCCAAACTATTTAATGATTATATAAAATAAAATGAAAAACAAAAACAAGACTTTACTGCAAAATCCAATAAAAATCTTAACATGTAAATTATACACCGCATATACATGACCACTGACTTTCCTGGATTAATACAGCCACTTCAATAAAAAAAGTGGCGGGATTAAACAGTTTTATGGCCCCAAACCTGTCCTCGCTCTAGGTGACATGGAAGAAATAAAGAATAATGCACATCATACAATAGTTCAGATACATATAAAACAAAGGATGTCTATAATTATGAACAAAATTGATTTTAATGTCTTGCAATCGAAAATACACTTATAATTGACTATCGTGTTTCACCATTGTTAGTCACTCTCTACACATTTGATAAACCTTTCTGTTTCACCTTCTTCAGTTTCTTTGTTGCTTTTTTGCATTCTGGAACAACAGCTTTGATACAATCCACTAATTCTAATGAGAGATTCTCGTCTAAGTACAATATACACCCAAGGATCAACAACGGAGTTTAACACAGCCATACGCAGGACCCACAGTTCGAGTGACGCATTTGCATTTCGTGTCCCTGTAGCATGCAGAAACACATCAACCTAAAACATTTGTATATCATATACTTCGTAATACGAGTTCATGGAATATTTGCAATGGGTGACCTTAACCGATATCGGCCATCTTGTTAAGGCCCGTTGGGTTACTTACTCTTAATGACTATTAAGTTATTTGGCTTTCCAATCTTTTAACAATGAGCATGACTAATCAAGATTAGTCCAATAACGAGGCGCGCGCATTTAATTATATACGTTTGCTTTTATCAATCAATTTTTTGAGATGTCATCACGACCCTGGATAAAATAGTTCACTATCCCCGACACCAACGAGATGTAACATTGAAAACAGACTGCCCGCTATCCATATCCCAACCAATACTAGTGTGTACTTTCTTCCTTCGTGTCTGGATCGGAACCAGTGAGGATAAACCAGATTTAAGTATCTATCTATGGACATTGCACAAATTAACATAGCACTGGATATGTGAGCGTCTACGAAGATAAACGAAACGAACTGACATAATGGTTTGGAATAGCACCAGGTGAAGTGTGATACATATCTCTTTGTTGCGAAAGGATAAACAAGAAATACTCCCAAAAAGTCTGTTAGAGCTAGTCCTGTGAACAGTTTGTAAAACGATTCCCATTTGTGTTCTCTCCTATTTATCCAAAGTAGTACGAGTGCTATTGTATTTCCGACCACTCCAAAAATATATTCCATAATAGCAGGAACCCATGATGTGTCGATATCCTGGTCACAAATCGGGTATAATGAGTTGTTATTCATCGTCTGTACTGACCACAGTGTCCGTTCCTCTAACCAGTAAAATAATATATATTTGTTACAAGTGGCATTTATCGCTCTCCAGTTATATAACGGGAAGTTTGTAATACATAATCTGTTGATTTTCAGATAAAAAAAATTCTGATAGCGAGATAAAACAATATACATTTTTAATCAGTAGTCATTTGGATAATTATCAACTACTTTATATTTTATAAGTTGTGTAACATTGAGGTTGTTTGTTCCCCCCTTTCTTTTTTTCGTAGTAGTGATCATATGGTAGTTGGATTTACAACTACCTATCCAATCTCTGTCTATCACCACTAATGTTGTGAGTTCGATTCCCGTTCAGGCGAAGCGTACTCGATACAACATTATGTGATAAAGTATGTCAATGACTTGAAACAGGTCGGTGGTTTTCTCCGGGTATTCCGGTTTCCTCCACCAATAAAACTGACCGCCACGATATAGCTGGAATATTGTTGAAAGCGGCGTTAAACACCATAACCTTAACCCTAATCCCCTTTCTTTTTGTATGGAAAAAACCGGAATACCCATATAGATGCACCGATCGGCAAGTAAATGACAAACTTTTTCATATAAAGATGTATTGAGTACACTCGATAAACATGTAATGAAATGTCTTATATTTACATGAAGGTCATTCCAGAGACGCGTCGTGCACACTAATTTTGATATCTACGTTTTTTATTAAACGCACATGTCCAGAAACGAATCATGCGCACTCAATTTGATATCTACGTTTTTATCAGACAAAAATCTTAAAACAAATCTTTATCTTTGTAACCAAAATTATCCAAAATGAAGGGATATTTTATTTTGTTGTTATGGTTTAATAGATATATTTGATATTGGCATTTACAGTTCCTAATTAATGTAATTATTTTTAAGACTAATTTATTAGGCACAGGTGACCATATGACGATTTTTCTCCCAAAAATGTTTAACTTACAATATAAGTTTGCAATCTTTTGACTTTAAGCATATCAAATTAAGGTGGTTTTCTTCAAGAAATTCCTCATACGCACTAAACTAGATATCTACGCTTTTATTTATTTTTTTATTAACTACTATATCAAACTTATTTGTCTTTTTAAATACGTACTTTAAAACACAATTCGATATCTCTGCTGGTGGCAGTTTCTTCCGCCCAGTAGTCAACGTTTCTGAATTGACATGGTGTATTATATATATTTATTATATTTATGATAAGAATTTCGTCTTCGTATTTTCTGCCTTCTCTTTTCTCCTTTGTCTCAGGATCATCCTCGGTCGTATTCGACTTTATCTATTGTTTTCGTCTCATTTAGTACTATATTCATTCGAATTCCTTTGTTGTGTTCGTCCTATTTAAAAGTATATTCATTCGAATTTATCGGCTATTTTCATCTCATTTAGTCGTTTATTCATTCGAATTTCACGGTTGTGTTGTTTAATTCAGTAGTACAAAATGTATATTCATTCGAATTTCTCCATTGTGTTCATCTCACTTAGTAGTATATTCATTATATTTTTTGTATAGTGTAAATTTTACTGAAGGTTGTGTAAGAAGTTTTTAAATGTAGTACAACTGAAATCTTTTGCTCCTAATACCAAACGAAAATGAGAAATTCTGGTGAATAATTGTTATTCAATTTTGTTTAACAAATATGATACACATAAGTATAAATATCTATCACG
The DNA here is from genome assembly GCA_963680875.1 of Bathymodiolus brooksi. Lineage (NCBI taxonomy): Eukaryota > Metazoa > Mollusca > Bivalvia > Mytilida > Modiolidae > Bathymodiolus > Bathymodiolus brooksi. Next base: position 34,544,458 of record OY804580.1, on the reverse strand, counting down.
TTTACTCATCAAATGATATAAAGTATGATGTTTAGCACAATAGATGATATGAACATGAAGGCAGATAAAAGGGAAATATATTATTGTAGCTAATTTCATATGTCAACCCATCTCTTCTAGAGACAGTGACATTAAAGGCGCGGACGTGACAGAGGACGCCATTGAAAGTAGTTAGAAGGACACTTGTTTCTGCTCTTTTCAGTAGAATTTGTTGATTATTTTTGACTTTTTGGAATCGCAGGATCAACACAATTTCCGTACATTGTCGGTAATAAAGATGTATTTGAATTCAAAGACTTGTTTTCCCATCCGTTTTTTAAATATTGTACAAATAAATTATTTATTGTCCGACAAAATATGAATATATTGTATATATATTTCATAACTAATATTAGGTGAACATATTTCAATTTGATTTCAGGTAATATTAAAAGTATTTATTCCGTGTGACTACTTTAAGATGGTTGATGATCAAGATAGGTTATGAAAAGAAAGATGGAGCAGTGATAGTCAACAATTCCTGCAACATCAACAAAACGAACAACTACCTCCCACCTTGACACACTGAACACAATAAAGACCATACATTTGGCGTTAGCAATACATGTCCTTATAGGTACAAAAATGTGGCGGGGTTAAAGCGGTAAATTGGATCCCGACCATCCCTTTTTGATTCACCAATGACAATCCTTCATCAATGTTTTCCAGTAGTTAATATGTTGTAAGTTCATGATCATTAATTAAAATGGTGCTTTTGTCGTTTTTACTCTTTTATTTCAAGTGCATTGTACAAAAAATAAGTTTATTGGCCCAATTATGTACAAGTTATCCATTGTACATGTACATTTTGTGCAAATTATAACCCAAGCAAAGCCATCATATAGTACATATTATAATGTGCACAAAAGTGCAGCTTGTACCAAACAAGTAATATATCAATGACGTATGGAGGGCACGGGTGGCTCAATGAGTCAAATAGTTGGATTACCTAACAACTCATACAAGCCTATCACCAATACGGCGTGGGTTCAAGTCCGGCTTTGTAAATTACAACAAGGGTGCACTCCACTCGCAGCCGCAAGTGATAAAGTTTACCAGTTGCTTGCCCATGGTCGGTGGTTCACTCCGGGAACTCCGGCTTCCTCCACCACTGAAACTGGTCGCCATGATATAGCTGAAAAATTGCTGAAAGTGGCGCTAACACAATAAATCAATAACGTATGTGAAAAAAACTTAACCGCATCAGTTGTGTAATAATTAACGTGCTCGCTCGAATGCGGAGGATAGCGAGTTTGAGCCCCGTTATTCTCAAGCCAAAGACTATATAATGGCATGTGTTGCTTACCCACTAAGCACGCTGCATTGAAGAGTAAGAGCAAAGACCGGCTGTCTTAGAATCATAATAATGTGTCAGGGGCAGCGACATATCGACCCTTTAGCTATTGTTTCATTGAGCTAGCACTATGAAAATCCATGCAACGTGTTGGTCTAGAACAAACTCGAACATTATTCACTAAGCGATGAACAAAACTCCCTCACTATTTAATAACTTTATTAAACTGTCCATGATCACTTAGGGACATATCCACTGTTTTGAGGAAGATATCATTTTCTAAATAATCAGTTTCAAAAAGATTGAACACCACTAATACACTACATAGTAATGTCTCATGTCATTTGGTAAGGGTTTAGGGTTATGGTGTTTAACGCCATTTCCAATAATATATCCGTTATATCGTGGCGGTCAGTTTTATTGGTGGAGGAAACCTGAGTACCCGGAGAAAACCACCGACCTATCGCAAGCCACTGACAAACTTTATCACATATTGTTGTATTGAGAACACCTTGCCATGAATCGGGAATAGAACTTTAGTGGAGATATGCATAAATGGCATAGGTAGTTGCAGATACAACAGCCATACGATCACGGCCACCAATGTCATTTAGTAATTGGTATATCATAGTACGTAATAATATACCAAGTATATTATAGTACGTAATAATATACCAAATTATATGCTTTATTTGTTTTTTTTACGTATATTGGTGTCCAACACGATTTTCATATTAGATGGTGTTCGTGTCGTGTAACTTTAATACACACCACTAGTCAGACAGGAACTGCTTACCCTTTCGGAGCACACGAGTCCACACCATTTTTGTTTTTTCTTGTATTGTTTCTTCCTTTCCGATTTACAGCTTCTTCAAACCTTTCTTACACTTTCACTCATGGCAACAATTGATAATAATAAAAGAATGTCACCACTTTGATTTGCTAAATATATTTCAGAACACCAAATGAATATCATGCACAATATATTACAGAACAGCTATTTGTGCAGTAATGCACGTCTGTAAGCAAATTTTATATCAATTTTAACTATCGGATATACATGAATAATTGACATGGGTATTTCCCGCGATTTCTGGACTTCCTGTATCGTCTGCGTAGCTCATCAACCTTTTTCTGTCATTTTCGTCAGATTCAACGTTGTCTTGTTTCCGAGAACAACAATATTGACACAGTTCACTTATTTTATGGAGAGATTCTCGTCGCAGTACAACATACAGCCAAGGATCGACAATAGAGTTAAAAACCGCCATACGTACCAACCATAATTCTAGTGGTTCATTTGCTCTTCTGATCCTTGCAGCATGCAGAAACACATCAACCTAGAATGCATACAATTAATAGCAGCCAAGTAATTCGTGAAATATTGATAATCTGGCAATTATGTTAAACATGAAACGATATAGATATTATTTTTTATTTCTTAATTTTATCATTCTATATGTTATCATTAGTCAACTTAATCCAGGCTTTCGTGGATGTGTTATTAATAGCAAATTCCGGTAACATTCATATTAATCTTCGTATAATGAAAAATATCCATTGGCATTTGAGAAATGAATATATCATAGCGCTCAATTAGTTGATGAAATATCACCCCCAATGTGTGTGGGCTTAGTGTTGCTCACTAGTTAGTTTTCTGTGTAGAATTATATTACTAGTATTATATGACTTCAGATAATGTCTTTTCTGATTGGCTGACGTCCCTACTAACGATCTTTGATAAAACGTTTTATTATACCTCATATATTAATTACCATAAATATATTAATTTGATTGGACAATGGGTAGAAATCAGAACACGTGATCACACAGGACAAAAATCATATTCCGTGAAATAAAAACCATATTCCAACACTTCCGAAACCTCGCGGGTTTTCCCGCCAGAGTTATCGTTCTTTGACAGGAAAACGTCAGAGGCACTCGAAACGCATCATTTGAAGGCGACCGTTACAATGTGGTTTTTATATATCTGAGACAACGTTCCAATTAAAATATGTTTGCCAGCAGTATTTTACATACCGGTATATGTGTTTTCTTGGTTTCATTCCGTATAATAAAACCTCTATAGCATGCGGGTACAGGAAATATGAAAATTTATTCACCCACGAGTATCATATTCCCCCCGGGCGTTGCCCTCGAGGAATATGACACTCTTGGGTGAATACATTTTCATATTTCCCTCACCAGCATGCAATAAATGTATATTATTACCTAATTGTAAAGTTTTACATGTTAAATAAAGTATTTATTGTTTTCAACTATTGGGGTTTGGGATTTTTGGCTTTGTAGTGTTCTATTGCCTGGTGTTCTATTGCCTGTCTACCTTTGACCTTTACTGTGATTGGTCAAAACAATCTCATGAATATTTATTGCCAATCCGAAATCTTGTCTAGTCCACACCGGATTACAGCGTATGAAAGCATCGTAATCTAAAACGATTTAAACTCTTTGACTGCGACGTTTCGTGTATAACGGTAACTTCGTGTGCGGTTATGGCTTTTTCAGCGAGTGACGTCATATATTTCATGACATCATTTTAACAGCAATGTGACATTACTTACCGTTTCTTTTTGATTTTGAAGAGGTTCTATATGTGCAATGCAATAGAACACTTTGGTCTTTCCCAATACCTCGGGGAAAATATTTTGATCTAATGCCTGCACTCCCATTAAATAACTGTATATTATTCCACTCTATAATAATTATTATACTTATATAGAAATTCGATTGGTTGAAACAATCCCACGTCATCAAAACATCGTATTTCCCTCTCAACAACATCGTATTTCGCTCTCAACAATATCGTATTTCCCTTAATCGAAATTCTCAAGATTCAACGCTTTGGTCATATAACTCCAGAGATGTTCCGAAATAATAATTTTGTAAACAAAGATGGCAAAAAGATTTCATTTGGCAGAATTCACCAAAACGTTGGCCTGGTGGAATAAAGCATTCATTTCCCTTGCATAAGAGAGATATGAAAATTTGTTCACCCTCGAAATAGTCATTTCACTCGGGCGTTGCCCTCGGGAAATATGACTTTTCTCGGGTGAACAAATCTGCATATCTCCCTTATGCAAGGGAAATAAATGTATAATATTTACCTTGCGTGACGTAACGCGAGGTGAATATTATAAAAATATAGCCTTCCATTGAGGTCAATACATGGATTTATAGACCTATACATATATATTGACCGAGGACGAAGTCCGAGATCGATATAAATTTTTAGTCTATAAATCCATTTATTACATACTTAGTTCAAATAAAGGCAAAAAATTGTATGGCCAATATGACCAAAAGTAAACTGTCCATATTTTCACACCCCGGGAAAATAACCGGTTATTGGATTACTACAAGATCATTTCCATATCGAGGCCAATATGGCTGTCTCTTTTCTAGATGTCGGAAGTATGCAATAAATAGTTTAATACATGGACATTTCCATATTGGGGCTAATATGGGGGTCTCGGGATGATAACCAGGCCAATATGGAAATGCCCATGTATTAAGCTGTAAGTATTGACCGAAATGGTAGGCTATAATTGTTTTATCATTTTTTAATATTATTATTTAAATATTAAAATTTTGAAATTTTATGAAGACTGAAATTTTTTGAAACTTTGAAAATTTTATCAAATTTTTGAAAGTTTTTCAAATTTATAAAAATTTTAATACTAATTTTTTGAAATTTTTGAAATTTAGAAATGTTTTGAAAATTTTGAAATTTTGAAAAATTTTGAACTTTAAAAAAAAATTATAATTTTGAAATTTTTTGTAAAAATTTTGAGATTTGATGAAATTTTACGAAATTTTAGAAATTTTTAAATTTGTTGAAATCTTGGAAAATACATTGATATAGCACGGATGTTTCTAAAAAAAACAACATATATCACCTCTCATAAATGTATTTAAGAGATTAATTGACAGCTTAAAACTATTTAAAATGGATCGTTGGATAATAAAAAAAATCCTTTTTGTTGCTTTGGTGCTCTTTTCTTCATCTTATACATATATTTCAAGAATGTTTCCATGTTGGATGAATAAGAATGTCCGACAAAATTCTGCATATATGGAATGATAGATTAGACTGGTTGAAAAAAAAATCGTATTAAAATCTTCCACGTTGAAAACATGGTGTATTTTCAACAGAATAATTTTCCTTCATCAAATTGCCTATGCAACTGAAGTTGTGAGTTCGCATCCCGCTCAGGTGAGGTGTGCTCCATGCAACATTATGTGATAAAGTTTGTCAGTGACTTGCGGCAGGTCGGTGTTTTCTCCGGGTACTCCGGCTTCCTCCACCGACAAAACTGACCGCCACGATATATGACTGAAATATTGTTGAAAGTGGTGTTAAACCCCCACTTTTTTTCATCAACTTGTTTTTGTAATTATATCTAAGTTCTATTTTAATATTAACTTACCAGCAGAGGCGTCCAGAGAATGAAAAACACAATTGTGACTGCGATGATAAAGATCATCACGTGAGCGTCTATGAATCCAGAGACTCGTCTTGAATCAAGAAGAATACCACCTGTAATGGGATCCCAGCACATACGGCACATTGTCAAAATATTTGCTAATATTGTAACCAAAACAATGAAAAATCCGAAAACTGAGTAAATGTACGACATTACACGATTTCCAGTTGTATCACGGACGAAATCAAAATAGCACCACGACCCTGGATAAAATAGTTCACTATCCCCGACACCAACGAGATGTAACATTGAAATCAGACTGCCCGCTATCCATATCCCAACCAACACTAGTGTGTACTTTCTACCTTCGTGTCTGGACTGGAACCAATGAGGACGAGTCAGATTCAAATATCTGTCTATAGACATTGCACAAATTAACATGGCACTGGATATATGAGCGTCCACGAAAATAAACGAAACGAACTGACATAAAGGTTTGGGAAAACACCACGTAAAATGTGATGCATATCTCTTTGTTACAAATGGATAAACCAGAAATACTCCTAGAAGGTCTGTTAGAACTAGTCCTGTGAAAAGTTTGTAAAACGATTTCCATTGATGGTCTCTCCGATTTATCCAAAGTAGTACAAGTGCTATTATATTTCCGATAACTCCAAAAATATATTCCAATACAGCAGGAACCCATGATGTGTTGATAACTCTATCGCATATCGGATAAACAGAGTTGTTGTTCATCTTCCAAAAATTTCTATACCATGAAACTATGCGTTTTTAAAATCACCAATATAATGTATATTTCTGTACCAAGTGGGTCTACTTATCACATTCAAGTCATATAACAGGAAGTCTGTCATTACATATTGTGTTAATGTTTATATATTTTACACTGATACGGAAATAAAACAATTTATATCTTCCCATCTGTCACTTGCGTAATGAAAATAATGCTGAATGCTTTAACACCCATTCAATGTTCTGTAACATGGTGGCCAGTTTAATTTGCAGAGGAAACTGGAGTTATTGGGAGAAATCCTCGACCCGTAACTGACGAACTTTAGCATACGTTGTTGTAGTGAGTACGGCATGCAATGAAGTGTATTTTTCTATATCATATAAACAATAAAAATGGAATTAGGAAAATGTAGCACCCCCCTCCCCTTAACAGAAGCTGTAATTCTAAGGACAGACAATACAATGGCCAAAATAAAATGGAAAACACTACACCGACATCTAAGGACAGACATTACAATGGTCAAAATAAAATGGACAAAGCACTACACAGACATCTAAGAACAGACAATACAATGGCCAAAATGAAATGGACAAAATACCACACAGACATCTAAGGACAGACAATAAAATGGCCAAAATAAAATGGACAAAGCACTACACCGACATCTAAGGACAGACATTACAATGGACAAAATAAAATGGACAAAACACCACACAGACATCTAAGGACAGACAATACAATGGCCAAAATAAAATGGACAGAGCACTACACAGACATCTAAGGACAGACAATACAATGACCAAATTAAAATGGACAAAGCACTACACAGACATCTAAGGACAGACATTACAATGGCCAAAATAAAATGGACAATGCACTACACAGACATGTAAGGACATACAATACAATGACCAAAATAAAATGGACAAAGCACTACACAGATATCTAAGGACAGACATTACAATGGCCAAAATAAAATGGACAGAGCACTACACAGACATCTAAAGACAGACATTACAATGGCCAAATTAAAATGGACAGAGCACTGCACAGATATCTAAGAACAGACATTACAATAGCCAAAATAAAATGGACAGAGCACTACACAGACATCTAAAGACAGACATTACAATGGCCAAATTAAAATGGACAGAGCACTGCATAGATATCTAAGGACAGACATTACAATGGCCAAAATAAAATGGACAAAGCACTACACAGATATCTAAGGACAGACAATACAATGGCCAAAATAAAATGGACAAAGTACTACACAGAGATCTAAGGAAAAACAATACAATGGCAAAAATAAAATGGACAAAGCACTACACACACATCTAAGGACAGACAATGCAATGGCCAAAATAAAATGGACAAAACACTACACAGACATCTAAGAACAGACAATACAATGGCCAAAATAAAATGGACAAAGCACTACGCAGACATCTAAGGATCGAGCAACACGAACCCACAATTACCCACATCCACTATAGAGATAAAGCATTCAAATGTTGTGTATTGAGCTATAGAAAAACAAATAGAAAAAAAACATTAAGGCGGTTCAGGAAACATTCCTTTAGGCAAATTTCTACTGTTGAATTTCTAATTTATATGTTAAACATTTGATGAATAGAGGTGGATAATTATTGATATGTGTTTGCTTTGCTCTCGACTAGTTCATTTCATGCAATAATCAAGTGTGATTGGTTTGCTTATCTACGCATTTCTGGAATAACCCGGTACACTCAAGGTTAAAAGATTTGAAAACCAAATAATTCAAATGTCCTTGAGAGCAAGAAAAGAAAAGAGGCTACACACCTGGGGTGCATTTTATTTGCAAAATCATGCAAAATCATGTTTCAGATTTCATGAAAATAAGAAGCATGTTTTATGTGAAATAAAAACGTTGTGATTCACATTAAATGATTTCAAAGATGGCCTCTACAGAGAATAAATGTTTCAAATTGGATCATGCTCGATCTTCGATTCGCTTGATTCAAGATCATGATTTTGACATTAATTATAAAACGCGGTATCAGAATACGGTTTCTGAAACACGATTCGGATTTCAAATTAAAAAATGCGCCCCATGATATGCCTGAGGCAGGTGAATCTTAGTTTTAGTAATAATTACATGATTTAGGAAACTGTAAGTTTAAATAAAATATATATCTAGTAAACCATGTCAATACCGAAGCTCTGACGACTGGGTGGATAATACCCTCGGGCAATGATAGTCCAGCAGATAATACCCTCGGGCAATGACGGTCCAGCAGATAATACCCTCGGGCAATGACAGTCCAGCAGATAATACCCGCGGTCAATGACAGTCCAGCAGTCTAGTCACTGACCACTGGGCAGATAATACCCTCGGGAAATGACAGTCCAGCAGATAATACCCTCGGGCAATGACAGTCCAGCAGATAATACCCTCGGGCAATGACAGTCCACTGACCACTGGGTGGATAATACCCTCGTGTAATGACAGTCCAGCAGATAATACCCTCGGGCAATGACAGTCCAGCAGATAATACCATCGGGCAATGACAGTCCAGCAGATAATAGCCTCGGGCAATGACATTCCAGCAGTCTAGATACTGACCACTGGGTGGATAATACCCTCGGGCAATGACAGTCCAGCAGCAGTGGTATCAGTCTAGTCTTAGAAGAAAAAACGGTGTAACAGTATTTTAAGACAATAACAAGAAACGCTTGAAGATACTAAACGGATAAGTCGAATAATCGAATTAGGTTAGAGAAAGCAATAATCAAATAAGGATAAAGAAAGAACAAGAAAAAATAGACAAACAATGGTCCATAAAACACTACAAAAAATTCCCAGATCGAGCAATGCAAACCACACTATAACCCGGATGTGAACTTATACGCTCCAGAAGTGGTTGCAGCTTCTGCTCCACCAAATGTCTACCGGTTGAAAAGAATCAAATGTGAACAGAAAGCTAAAAAAAGGTTTGTCATCAATTAAACAATCAAAACGAACAACTGTCTCTTACATCAACTCATTAAACACAAAAAAACACCACTTATGCCGAGGGAAATCAAGATCCTGGTCTGGGACATGCACATAAATATGAACAGATTTTGCAAATATTATTTTTGCTCAGTAGATATCAAAATTAGTGTGCACGACCAGTTTCTGGAATAACCTTCATCAACCTATGAAATTTTGAAAGAAAACAATAAAAGCTTCCACTCGAAGACGAAAAACAATTAATAATATTAAATACAAGAAAAAGGTCATGATGTCATGATATAAGCACAAGTATTTCCTATATATGTTGTATATATTCATGATATTTTCTAAAAACCAGTTTTAAATATTAGCAGGAAGGAAAATAATTATTAATAGTGTATCAGTCATATGATAAAAACGTGTATATCTAAATTTAGTCGCTCTACGCATTTCTGGAATAACCCGGTACACTCAAGGTCAAAAGATTTGAAAACCAAATAATTCAAATGTCCTTGAGAGCAAGAAAAGAAAAAAGGCTAAACACCTGGGGTGCATTTTATTTGCAAAATCATGCAAAATCATGTTTCAGATTACATGAAAATCAGAAACATGTTTTATGTGAAATAAAAACGTTGTGATTCACTTTAAATGATTTCAAAGATGGCTTCTATAGAGAATAAATGTTTCAAATTTGATCATGCTCGATCTTCGATTCGTTTGATTCAAGATCATGATTTTGACATTAATTATAAAACGCGGAATCGGAATCCGGATTCTGAAAAAACGATTCGGATTTCGAATTAAAAAATGCGCCCCATGATATGCCTGAGGCAGGTGAACCTTAGCTTTAGTAATAATTACATGATTTAGGAAACTGTAGATCTAAATAAAATATATATCTAGTAAACCATGTCAATACCGAAGCACTGACGACTGGGTGGATAATACCCTCGGGCAATGACAGTCCAGCAGATAATACCCTCGAGCAATGACAGACCAGCAGATACTACCCTCGGGCAATGACAGTCCAGCAGATAATATCCTCGGACAATGACAGTCCAGCAGATAATACCCTCGGGCAATGACAGTCCAGCAGATAATACCCTCGGGCAATGAGAGTCCAGCAGATAATACCCTCGGGCAATGACAGTCCAGCAGATAATACCCCCGGGCAATGAGAGTCCAGCAGATAATACCCTCGGGCAATGAGAGTCCAGCAGATAATACCCTCGGGCAATGACAGTCCAGCAGATAATACCCCCGGCAATGAGAGTCCAGCAGATAATACCCTCGGGCAATGACAGTCCAGCAGTCTAGTCACCGACCACTGGGCGGATAATAACCTCGGGAAATAACTGTCCAGCAGTCTAGTCACTGACCACTGGGTGGATAATACCCTCGGGCAATGACAGTCCAGCAGTAGTGGTATCAGTCTAGTCATAGAAGAAAAAACGGTGTAACAGTATTTTAAGACAATAACAAGAAACGCTTGAAGATACTAAACGGATAAGTCGAATAATCGAATTAGGTTAGAGAAAGCAATAATCAAATAAGGATAAAGAAAGAACAAGAAAAAATAGACAAACAATGGTCCATAAAACACTACACAAAAATCCCAGATCGAGCAATACAAACCACACTATAACCCGGATGTGAACTCATACGCTCAAGAAGTGGTTGCAGCTTCTGCTCCACCAAATGTCTACCGGTTGAAAAGAATCAAATGTGAACAGAAAGCTAAAAAAAAGTTTGTCATCAATTAAACAATCAAAACGAACAACTGTCTCTTACATCAACTCATTAAACACAAAAAAACACCACTTATGCCGAGGGAAATCAAGATCCTGGTCTGGGACATGCACATAAATATGAACTGATTTTGCAGATATTATTTTTGCTCAGTAGATATCAAAATTAGTGTGCACGACCAGTTTCTGGAATAACCTTCATCAACCTATGAAATTTTGAAAGAAAACAATAAAAGCTTCCACTCGAAGACGAAAAACAATTAATAATATTAAATACAAGAAAAAGGTCATGATGTCATGATATAAGCACAAGTATTTCCTATATATGTTGTATATATTCATGAGATTTTCTAAAAACCAGTTTTAAATATTAGCAGGAAGGAAAATAATTATTAATAGTGTATCAGTCATATGATAAAAACGTGTATATCTAAATTTAGTCGCTCTACGCATTTCTGGAATAACCCGGTACACTCAAGGTCAAAAGATTTGAAAACCAAATAATTCAAATGTCCTTGAGAGCAAGAAAAGAAAAAAGGCTAAACACCTGGGGTGCATTTTATTTGCAAAATCATGCAAAATCATGTTTCAGATTACATGAAAATCAGAAACATGTTTTATGTGAAATAAAAACGTTGTGATTCACTTTAAATGATTTCAAAGATGGCTTCTATAGAGAATAAATGTTTCAAATTTGATCATGCTCGATCTTCGATTCGTTTGATTCAAGATCATGATTTTGACATTAATTAGAAAACGCGGAATCGGAATCCGGATTCTGAAAAAACGATTCGGATTTCGAATTAAAAAATGCGCCCCATGATATGCCTGAGGCAGGTGAACCTTAGCTTTAGTAATAATTACATGATTTAGGAAACTGTAGATCTAAATAAAATATATATCTAGTAAACCATGTCAATACCGAAGCACTGACGACTGGGTGGATAATACCCTCGGGCAATGACAGTCCAGCAGATAATACCCTCGAGCAATGACAGACCAGCAGATACTACCCTCGGGCAATGACAGTCCAGCAGATAATATCCTCGGACAATGACAGTCCAGCAGATAATACCCTCGGGCAATGACAGTCCAGCAGATAATACCCTCGGGCAATGAGAGTCCAGCAGATAATACCCTCGGGCAATGACAGTCCAGCAGATAATACCCCCGGGCAATGAGAGTCCAGCAGATAATACCCTCGGGCAATGAGAGTCCAGCAGATAATACCCTCGGGCAATGACAGTCCAGCAGATAATACCCCCGGGCAATGAGAGTCCAGCAGATAATACCCTCGGGCAATGACAGTCCAGCAGTCTAGTCACCGACCACTGGGCGGATAATAACCTCGGGAAATAACAGTCCAGCAGTCTAGTCACTGACCACTGGGTGGATAATACCCTCGGGCAATGACAGTCCAGCAGTAGTGGTATCAGTCTAGTCATAGAAGAAAAAACGGTGTAACAGTATTTTAAGAAACGCTTGAAGATACTAAACGATAAGTAAAATAATCGAATTAGGTTAGACAAAGCAATAATGGAATAAGGATAAAGAAAGAACAAGAAAAAATAGACAAACAATGGTCCATAAAACACTACACAAAAATCCCAGATCGAGCAATACAAACCACACTATAACCCGGATGTGAACTCATACGCTCAAGAAGTGGTTACAGCTTCTGCTCCACCAAATGTCTACCGGTTGTAAAGAATCAAATGTGAACAGAAAGCTAAAAAAAAGTTTGTCATCAATTAAACCATCAAAACGAACAACTGTCTCTTACATCAACTCATTAAACACAAAAAAACACCACTTATGCCGAGGGAAATCAAGATCCTGGTTTGGGACATGCACATAAATATGAACAGATTTTGCAAATATTATTTTTGCTCAGTAGATATCAAAATTAGTGTGCACGACCAGTTTCTGGAATAACCTTCATCAACCTATGAAATTTTGAAAGAAAACAATAAAAGCTTCCACTCGAAGACGAAAAACAATTAATAATATTAAATACAAGAAAAAGGTCATGATGTCATGATATAAGCACAAGTATTTCCTATATATGTTGTATATATTCATGATATTTTCTAAAAACCAGTTTTAAATATTAGCAGGAAGGAAAATTATTATTAATAGTGTATCAGTCATATGATAAAAACGTGTATATCTAAATTTAGTCGCTCTACGCATTTCTGGAATAACCCGGTACACTCAAGGTCAAAAGATTTGAAAACCAAATAATTCAAATGTCCTTGAGAGCAAGAAAAGAAAAAAGGCTAAACACCTGGGGTGCATTTTATTTGCAAAATCATGTTTCAGATTACATGAAAATCAGAAACATGTTTTATGTGAAATAAAAACGTTGTGATTCACTTTAAATGATTTCAAAGATGGCTTCTATAGAGAATAAATGTTTCAAATTTGATCATGCTCGATCTTCGATTCGTTTGATTCAAGATCATGATTTTGACATTAATTAGAAAACGCGGAATCGGAATCCGGATTCTGAAATAACGATTCGGATTTCGAATTAAAAAATGCGCCCCATGATATGCCTGAGGCAGGTGAACCTTAGCTTTAGTAATAATTACATGATTTAGGAAACTGTAGATCTAAATAAAATATATATCTAGTAAACCATGTCAATACCGAAGCACTGACGACTGGGTGGATAATACCCTCGGGCAATGACAGTCCAGCAGATAATACCCTCGGGCAATGACAGACAAGCAGATAATATCCTCGGACAATGACAGTCCAGCAGATAATACCCTCGGGCAATGACAGTCCAGCAGATAATACCCTCGGGCAATGAGAGTCCAGCAGATAATACCCTCGGGCAATGACAGTCCAGCAGATAATACCCCCGGGCAATGAGAGTCCAGCAGATCATACCCTCGGGCAATGAGAGTCCAGCAGATAATACCCTCGGGCAATGACAGTCCAGCAGATAATACCCCCGGCAATGAGAGTCCAGCAGATAATACCCTCGGGCAATGACAGTCCAGCAGTCTAGTCACCGACCACTGGGCGGATAATAACCTCGGGAAATAACAGTCCAGCAGTCTAGTCACTGACCACTGGGTGGATAATACCCTCGGGCAATGACAGTCCAGCAGTAGTGGTATCAGTCTAGTCATAGGAGAAAAAACGGTGTAACAGTATTTTAAGAAACGCTTGAAGATACTAAACGATAAGTAAAATAATCGAATTAGGTTAGACAAAGCAATAATGGAATAAGGATAAAGAAAGAACAAGAAAAAATAGACAAACAATGGTCCATAAAACACTACACAAAAATCCCAGATCGAGCAATACAAACCACACTATAACCCGGATGTGAACTCATACGCTCAAGAAGTGGTTACAGCTTCTGCTCCACCAAATGTCTACCGGTTGTAAAGAATCAAATGTGAACAGAAAGCTAAAAAAATGTTTGTCATCAATTAAACCATCAAAACGAACAACTGTCTCTTACATCAACTCATTAAACACAAAAAACACCACTTATGCCGAGGGAAATCAAGATCCTGGTTTGGGACATGCACATAAATATGAACTGATTTTGCAAATATTATTTTTGCTCAGTAGATATCAAAATTAGTGTGCACGACCAGTTTCTGGAATAACCTTCATCAACCTATGAAATTTTGAAAGAAAAAAATAAAAGCTTCCACTCGAAGACGAAAAACAAAGTCCGGATTAGAAATCCAAAAATGATTATGGATTAATGATGTCTAAATTTGTATTTATTTTATATAACAGATTAAGTAAGACATTTAATAAACCTCGTGTCTACAGACAATGTTTTGTGAATACATCGATGGATTGGTAGGTAAAACAGGACTTGGGGATCACATAGAGGAGTTGTCTGTGCATTGTGTCATCCCGCACGCCATTTGGAGGAGATGTGGCTTATCGGCAAGATGGAGAAGCAAAGTCTTAATTTTATACCAGGGATGCCTATGGGGAGCATATTGAACTATTGAACGATTTATCGACTCCATTTTATAATTCACATCGGAGACATTATTAATTGATAATATTGCTAAAAACATTACAAATGGACAAGTGTTTGCATAGAAATACATGGTACTTGGTTGAAATCTGAAGTCCACAATAAACTACTAAAATATTAAGTATTTGTCATCACTATAAACCCATTTGATTTATTAATAAATGAAGAAAGAAAGGTATGACGTCACAATTGTTCTGATAGTTGTGATGCTGTTATTTCTTATTGTTTAAGGTTGAAGATACAAAATGGGTACTAATCAGGCGCAAATCAAAGAAGGACAAACAATGCAACGGTCAAAAGAAACGTGACAAATAAAGACAAATAATAACCCACAATGCACTACAGAGAAAGCTAATGACGATTTACAGCACGAACTCCACCAATGGCGATTTAATTTGAAATATTAATGCCATATTTTTTTTCCATTATTCTGTACATTGATTCGTCATCAATGTCTATAATCTGTTTTGAGTGAAGATGTTGTTCGTAGTTTTTTGTTAGGGGTGTTTGTACTAAGAAGAGCTTAATGATACCAAATGGAGGTAATTATAATCCGTATATTGAAGAAGAACAGACAACACAATGGCCAAAAGAAAAAGTACAAAAGGACAAACAACAATCTATAAAACCTACATATAAAACTAAAGATCGAGTGACACAAACCCCACTAAAAACTGGGGAGTGTGTGTCAGTGACTTGTGGCTTCATGGTAAGATGACTTTCTCCATGAATAAAATTGATCATCACAATATAATTGAAATAGTGTTGAAAGGTGAGTTAACCATATACAATACCTGTTAAACAGATAAACATTTTGTCTTATAAGAATGGCCGGCCTTATGAAGTGCGGGGCCCAATTGATGTTCTCTGTACAACCTGCAGTGTGTTGTTGTGTGTTCTTTAACAGCCGACAATTGGTCCAATAAGCAATGCTAAAAAGATTGAAAACAGCCAAAAGCTTGTTTTATTAAGTATTAAGTGTCCTAATGTCATAATGTCACGTACAAGTAATTGGGCGTGTATATAGAGTATTGCTGTATAACAAGCATTCGTTTAATTACTTTGTCAATAACTGATAATGATAGAAGTATGCAGCTTCTCTGGTTTCGTGTAAATCCAATAAAAAATCTTAGCATGTAAATTATACACCGCATATACATGACCACTGAATTTCCTGGATTAGTAAAGCCACTTCAATAAAAAAAAATAGTGGCGGGATTAAACAGTTTTATGCCCTCAAACCTACCCTCGTTCTATGTCACATGCAAGAAATAAAGTATAATGCACATCATACAATAGTTCAGATATCCTACCGTGACATCTGCTCGGTCATGCAATTATGTCGGTCATTTGTTTTGATTTACAATTCTCGCGCAGCACGAGACCAATGACGTCATTCTGTGTATTCATAGCGTACATGAACACAGAGGGAATACTTTTCAACGTCAAAATTACAAGATGAGATTAAAACAGAGAAGTTGGAATTGAATAAATTCCATGCAAGTAAAAAAGATCCTTTTTACTAATGTCTTTTTTTCCTGATCATTATGCTTGTTAAATATGTTTCCATCGATGGTATTCCCCAAAAATTTGTATTTTTCCGGTTTGTTGACACAATTGACATCACAGTTCATGACCGTTTCTGGGATGTAGGCCAAGCAAATTGTATTTTAAAATACTTTGAAAATATGATGATTGATCATTCAGATTCCCCCATTTTCTAGAAAATGGCCGATTTTACCGGGAAAATACATGCAAGTGCTCTCCATTAGTCACAAAATGGCAGAATATTTTGCATTTCCACTGCTGCTTTAATAACAAATATACCCCTTACTTCTTGGGGTAATGAAATGAAATTCACAGAGAAGATAGAAAAAGAATTAATTTAACAGCAATAATCAACAGTTATAGCACAAATTGAACAGAGAATTAAATTAAACCAGACAGAAAAATGAGATTGTCTGGGTAAAAAAAAACTGTCATTATTACAAATAGCATCAACAAAACTGTATTGTTACCACTCTGTGATAATAAATGTGATTAAAATAAATTGAAATCAGTCATTAATTGTTTTACCAAAATATGTCGGTCTAATAGATTGTATTGACAAAAGCAAAAACACCAAATGCACTGGATTAAATACTTTTTATGTGGGTAAGCAAGTTTAATATTTGCATCAAATAATCAATTTTTAATACTTCAATTTCAAACTATTTAAAAAAAACATCTTTTGAAATTTTTCAGACAAATCAATTACACTGAAAAAGCTAAAATACTGTACTTTCTTAATCTGGTTTACTTTTTAAGCTTGGTTGGCCT
Organism: Bathymodiolus brooksi; assembly: GCA_963680875.1. Lineage (NCBI taxonomy): Eukaryota > Metazoa > Mollusca > Bivalvia > Mytilida > Modiolidae > Bathymodiolus > Bathymodiolus brooksi. The sequence goes on along the minus strand of OY804580.1, from coordinate 34,526,861 downwards.
ATGACAACATCATTTGCTTTATTGAACTTTGACCGACTTTATGTGACGTCATACGACGCCATTTGGAAAAGGGGTGGTAAACAAATATGGGTCAGTATGTAATTATTATCGATCTTTTTTCCATGGAACTTTACACATGTGAGCAAGAATAGATGAGGAACATAATTAAAAAGAAAAAAATGTTTACTTTTCAAACATGAAAAAAATAATCAAACATTATCCAATGACTGACCGATTTATTGTCAGACGAGGATACATATAAAACAATGGATGTCTATAATTATGAACAAAATTGATTTTAATGTCTTACAATCGAAAATACACTTATAATTGACTATCGTGTTTCACCATTGTTAGTCACTCTCTACACATTTGATAAGCTTTTCTGTTTCACCTTCTTCAGTTTCTTTGTTGCTTTTTTGTATTCTGGAACAACAGCTTTGATACAATCCACTGATTCTAATGAGAGATTCTCGTCTAAGTACAATATGCACCCAAGGATCAACAACGGAGTTTAACACAGCCATACGCAGGACCCACAGTTCGAGTGACGCATTTCCATTTCGTGTCCCTGTAGCATGCAGAAACACATCAACCTAAAACATTTGTACATCATATACTTCGTAATACGATTCATGGAATATTTGCAATGGGTGACCTTAACCGATATCGGCCATCTTGTTTAGGCCCGATGGGTTACTTACTCCCAATATCTATTAAGTTATTTGGCTTTCCAATCTTTTAACAATGAGCATGACTAATCAAGATTAGTCCAATAACGAGGCGCGCGCATTTAATTATATACGTTTGCTTTTATCAATCAATTTTTTTTTTCAAATCATGAATAATTTGAGATGTTATCGGCTAAATTAAAAAGTACATGTACACTGATTTAAACTGATACAAATAATTTAAATTTTGTTCTTCAAACATTTGTTTTGTTTTGTGTATTTATCTATCTATATACTACATATATACCTACCAACAAAGGGTCCATCGTGTTCGTGATCGTATGACAGTTGGTTTTTAAACTAGTTGTGCAATCAGTGCATATCACCACTAAAGCTGTGATTTCGAACCCCGTTCAGGCGAGCAGGCGAGGTGTACTCGATACAACATTATATGAAAATGTTTGTCAATGACTTGCCACAGGTCGGTGGTTTTCTCCTGGTACTCCAGTATCCTCCACCAATAAAACTGACCACCACGACATAACTGAAATATTGCTGAAAGTGGCGTTAAACACTATAAACTAAATCTACTTACCAACAGAGGCGTCCAAAGGATGAAAAACACAACTGTGACTGCTATGATAAAGACCATCACGTGAGAGTCTGCTAATCCAGAGACTCGTCTTAAATCAAGAAGGATACCTCCTGTAATGGGATCGCGACACATTCGGAACATTGTCAAACAATTTGCTACTATTGTAATGAAAACAGTGATAAATCCAAAAATTGAATATATATATACGACATCACACGATTTCCAGTTGTATCACGGACGAAATCAAAATAGCACTATGGCCCTGGATAAAATAGTTCACTATCCCCGACACCAACGAGATGTAACATTGAAAACAGACTCCCTCCTATCCATATTCCAACCAATACTAGTGTATACTTTCTTCCTTCGTGTCTGGATCGGAACCAGTGAGGATAAACCAGATTTAAGCTTCTATCTATAGACATTGCACAAATTAACATAGCACTGGATATGTGAGCGTCAACGAAGATAAACGAAACGAACTGACATAATGGTTTGGGAAAGCACCACGTAAAGTGTGATACATATCTCTTTGTTACAAATGGATAAACCAGAAATACTCCTAGAAAGTCTGTTAGAGCTAGTCCTGTGAACAGTTTGTAAAACGATTCCCATTTGTGTTCTCTCCTATTTATCCAGAGTAGTACGAGTGCTATTGTATTTCCGACCACTCCAAAAATATATTCCATAATAGCAGGAACCCATGATGTGTCGATGTCTCTGTCACATATCGGGTATACTGATTTGTTAGTCATCGTCTGTACTGACCACAGTGTCCGTTCCTCTAACCAGTAAGATAATATATATTTGTTATAAGTGGTATTTATCGCTCTCCAGTTATATAATGGGAAGTTTGTAATACATAATCTGTTGATTTTCAGATAAAAAAAATTGTGATAGTGAGATAAAACAATTTACATTTGTAATCAGTAGTCATTTGGATAATTATCAACTACTTTATATTTTATAAGTTGTGTATTATGGAGGTCGTTTGAGGGGCCGTCGTGGTCGTGATCACATGGTAGTTGGATTTACAACTACCTATTCTATCAGTACTTTCACCAATAACTTTCGAATCCCACTCAGCCACAACATTATGTGATAAAATTTATCAGTGACTTGCGACAGGTCGGTGGTTTTCTCCGGGTAATCAGGTTTCCTCCACCAATAAAACGGACCGCCACGATATAACTGAAATATTGTTGATAGCGGCGTTAAACAGTATAACCTTAACCCTAATCCCCTTTCTTTTTTGTATGGAGAAAACCGGCATACCCTTATAAATGCACCGATCGGGAAGTAACTGACAAACCGGGGGTGAACTCAGGTGCTCCGGAAGGGTAAGCAGTTCCTGCTCCACTAATGGCACCCGTCGTGTTAATCTAGTTACAAACCCGGTAATAAGTCGTGAATGAGGAAAGGACCGGAAAGTGTTTACGCAGTAAATTATCAATGCTTTTATTTAGTTTGTTTTTAGCTAGTATTTCAAACGTATTTGTCATTGAATATTGAATCGATTGAAGTCGTCCCATTTAGTAGTATATTCATTCGAATGTATCGGTTAAAGTCGTTCCATTTAGTAGTCTATTCATTCAAATGTATCGGTTGAAGTCGTCCCATTTAGTAGTCTATTCATTCGAATGTATCGGTTGAAGTCGTCCCATTTAGTAGTATATTCATTCGAATGTATCGGTTAAATCGTCCCATATAGTAGTCTATTCATTCAAATGTATCGGTTGATGTCGTCCCGTTTGTAGTATATTCATTCGAATTTCTCTGTTGTGTTCATCTCATTTAGTGGTATATTCACGATGGTTTTGGTATAGTGTACATTTTACTGAATGTTGAGTAAGATGTTTTTTACATATAGTAACTAATGAAATATTTATGGTCTAAATGCCAAACGTAAATGAGAAATTGTGACGAATAATTCTTTTTCAACTTTGATAAACCGATATGACACACATAAGTACGAATAGCTATTTCGTTACCAGAGAGAGAAACTGGCAACACATGGTACTCAAGACGAAGAAAAACGAAACACAACACAATATGTGGTAATAGAATCTGGTTGCATAGATAGTTGCAATTCCAACTACCATACGACCACCACGGCCCCTAATGTCATTTTTTAATTGATATATTATAGTACGTCTTAAAATACCATGTAGTATTTTTTATCTGAATTTGCTTTACGTATATTGGTGTCCAACACTTTTCATATTAGATGATGTTCGTGTCGTGTAACTTTAATACAACGTGTGCCACTACTGAGACAGGAACTGCTTACCCTTCCGGAGCACACGAGTCCACACCGTTTTTGTTTTTTCTTGTTTTGTTTCTTCCTTTTCGATTTACAGCTTCTTCAAACCTTTCTTACGCTTTCACTCATGGCGACAATTGATAATAATAAAAGAATGTCATCACTCTGATTTGCTAAATATATTTCAGAACACCAAATGAATATTATTCACAATATATTATAAAACAGCTATTTGTGTAGTAATGCACGTCTGTAAGCAAAGTTTATATCAATCTTAACGATCGGATATACATGAATAATTGGCTGGAGTATTTCTCGCGATTTCTGGACTTCCTGTATCATCTGCGTAGCTCATCAACCTTTCTCTGTCATTTTCGTCAACTTCAACGTTGTCTTTTTTCCGAGAACAACAATATTGACACAGTTCACTTATTTTATGGAGAGATTCTCGTCGCAGTACAATGTACAGCCAAGGATCGAAAATAGAGTTGAGCACCGCCATGCGTAACAGCCACAATTCAAGCGACTCGTTTTCTCTTCTGATCCTTGCAGCATGTAGAAACACATCGACCTAGATTCATAAAACAGCATACAATTAATTACAACCAAATAATTCGTAAAATATTGATAATCTAGCAGAAACGATATAGATATTATTATTTTTTATTTCTTATCTTTCTCGTTCTGTATTTTCTCATTAAACAACTTAATCCAGATTTTAATGGATGTGTTACTCATAGTAGATTCCGATAATAGTAATAGCAATCTTCGTAAAAGGAAAAATACCCATTGGCATTTGAGAAATGAATATTTCATAACGATCATTCAATTCGTGACTGATATCAAACCCAATGTTTGTGGGGTAGTGTTGCGCACTCGTTTGTTTTCTGTTTAGAATTATGCAAATCAATGTTTGGCCTTTTTATCATGGCCATTGTGTTGTTTGTGCTTCTTCGATTTACGGCTTCTGATTACCCCTTGGCATTTTCAAACTCTTCTTCATATTCATATTTATAATTAGATTTCCTAAATAAATCGTTTAATTCTATTTTATTTCGGAAATTCCAACATGTTCACCATAAAAGAATTTATTTTTGTGCATTATGAAATTTTCCATTCTTTTTAGCATAAACCTAAATAAGTGAAGTATAGCTTCTTTAATTTCGGAGTAATCATAAATAAAATGTATATCATATAAATAAAAAAAAAGCAAGCGTGTGAAGTTCTGGGATATCCAGTCATAAATTAATTACAGTACAAAATTAATTCAAAATAAATATACGGAATACGATAAACGTTGGTGAAAACAGAAGGGGGTTCTACGGACAATAAAAAATGGAAATTCCAGATCCACATGCAAGATTGGACACTATTCACAGCTGGAAGACAAGCAAAACAAAAAACACAACACAGAAAACTGAAAAGACGAGCTAAACGGACTTCATCATAAAAATGTAAGCTGTTCCTGTTCCTTATATGACACACACCGTGATATCATAGTCAGGTACGACAAAAGTCTTGTCAGTGAGAGAGGAAAGACAATGTCTTGTCAGTGAGAGAGGAACGACAAACATCTTGTCAGTGAGAGAGGAACGACAAAAGTCTTGTCAGTGAGAGAGGAAAGACAAAAGTCTTGTCAGTGAGAGAGGAACGACACAAATCCTGTCAGTGTGAGAGGAAAGACAAAAGTCTTGTCAGTGAGAGAGGAAAGATTAAAATCTTGTCAGTGAGAGAGGAAAGACAAAAGTATTGTCAGTGAGAGAGGAAAGACAAAAGTCTTGTCAGTGAGAGAGGAAAGATAACAATCTTGTCAGTGAGAGAAGAACGACAAACGTCTTGTCAGTGAGAGAGGAACGACAAAAGTTTTGTCCGTGAGAGAGGAAAGACAAAAGTCTTGTCAGTGAGAGAGGAAAGACAAAAGTCTTGTCAGTGAGAGAGGAAAGACAAAAGTCTTGTCAGTGAGAGAGGAACGACAAAAGTCTTGTCAGTGAGAGAGGAAAGACAAAAGTCTTGTCAATGAGAGAGGAAAGACAAAAGTCTTGTCAGTGAGAGATGAAAGACAAAAGTCTTGTCAGTGAGAGATGAACGACAAAAGTTTTGTCCGTGAGAGAGGAAAGACAAAAGTCTTGTCAGTGAGAGAGGAAAGACAAAAGTCTTGTCAGTGAGAGAGGAAAGACAACAGTCTTGTCAGTGAGAGAGGAACGACAAAAGTCTTGTCAGTGAGAGAGGAAAGACAAAAGTCTTGTCAATGAGAGAGGAAAGACAAAAGTCTTGTCAGTGAGAGATGAAAGACAAAAGTCTTGTCAGTGAGAGATGAACGACAAAAATCTTGTCAGTGAGAGAGGAACGACAAAAGTTTTGTCAGTGAGAGAGGAAAGACAAAAGTCTTGTCAGTGAGAGAGGAACGACAAAAATCTTGTCAGTGAGAGAGGAACGACAAAAGTTTTGTCAGTGAGAGAGGAACGACAAAAGTCTTGTCAGTGAGAGAGGAACGACAAAAGTCTTGTCAGTGAGAGAGGAAAGACAAAAGTCTTGTCAGTGAGAGATGAACGACAACAATCTACGTAAAGGAGAAAAGATCCATTGCCACATTGGAAATGAATATTTCATAACCGTCAATCAGATGACGACCGTAAAATATTTGTAGCGATGACTTCAACCTAGGAGAAACATTCGCTTGCTTGTGTAGCGAAGCAACGCTGAATCAGTTCTTTAATCAAGTTTTCATGTTATTACTAAAATATTCACATTTGATTAACGAAACGATTTAAAAAAAAAATAATTTGAACATTGACTTAAAGACATTTTCATCCCTGACATTGATGTCACTAAGAAGTCTTCACTGATGAGCATAACTCATACCTGGGTGTGAGAATGAGACGGCCTAATAGGCCACAGATTAGTGGCTGATAAATACTATGTTGTACATATATGGAAGTAGCAGAAATATTATTAAATATGGATAAATTAATCTTACAAATACTGGAATCAATATGCCTGCCAGCTTAACAAAAATAACAAATACAAACCAAAAAACATATATCACCTCTCATAAATGTATTTAAGAGATTAATTGACAGCTTAAAACTATTTAAAATGGATCGTCGGATAATACAAAAAATCCTTTTTGTTGCTTTGGTGCTCTTTTCTTCATCTTATACACATATTTCAAGAATGTTTCCATCTTGGATGAATAAGAATGTCCGCCAAAATTCTGCATATATGGAATGATAGTTTAGACTGGTTGACAAAAAATCGTATTACAATCTTCCACATTGAAAACATGGTGTATTTTCAACAGAATAATGTTCCTTCATCAAATTGCCTATGCAACTGAAGTTGTGAGTTCGCATCCCGCTCAGGTGAGGTGTGTTCCATGCAACATTATGTGATAACGTTTGTCAGTGACTTGCGGCAGGTCGGTGTTTTCTCCGGGTACTCCGGCTTCTTCCACCGACAAAGCTGACCGCCACGATATATGACAGAAATATTGTTGAAAGGGGTGTTAAACCCCCACTTTTTCATCATCTTGTTTTTGTAATTATATCTAAGTTCTATTTAAATATTAACTTACTAGCAGAGGCGTCCAGAGAATGGAAAAAACAATTGTGACTGCGATGATAAATATCATCACGTGAGCGTCTATGAATCCAGAGACTCGTTTTGAATCAAGAAGAATACCACCTGTAATGGGATCCCAGCACATACGGCACATTGTCAAAATATTTGCTAATATTGTAACCAAAACAATGAAAAATCCGAAAACTGAGTAAATGTACGACATTACACGATTTCCAGCTGTATCACGGACGAAATCAAAATAACACCACGACCCTGGATAAAATAGTTCACTATCCCCGACACCAACGAGATGTAACATTGAAATCAGACTGCCCGCTATCCTTATCCCAACCAACACTAGTGTGTACTTTCTTCCTTCCTGTCTGGACTGGAACCAATGAGGACGAGTCAGATTCAAATATCTGTCTATAGACATTGTACAAATTAACATGGCACTGGATACAAGCATGAGCGTCCACGAAAATAAACGAAACGAACTGACATAATGGTTTGGGAAAGCACCACGTAAAATTTGATACATATCTATATGTTACAAATGGATAAACCAGAAATACTCCTATAAGGTCTGTTAGAGCTAGTCCTGTGAAAAGTTTGTAAAACGATTTCCATTGATGGTCTCTCCGATTTATCCAAAGTAGTACAGTGCTATTATATTTCCGATAACTCCAAAAATATATTCCATAACAGCGGGAACCCATGATATGTTGATAACTCTATCACATATCGGATAAACAGAGTTGTTGTTCATCTTCCAAAAATTTCTATACCAATGGAACTATGCGTTTTTAAAATCACCAATATAATGTATATTTCTATACCAAGTGGGTCTACTTATCACATTCAAGTCATATAACAGGAAGTCTGTCATTACAAATAGAAAAAAAAACATTAAGGCGGTTCAGGAAAAATTTCTGTAGGCACATTTCTAATGTTTAATTTCTAATTTATATTTTAAACATTTGATGAATAGAGGTGGATAAGTATTCAGATGTGTTTGCTTTGCTCTCGACTATTTCATTTCATGACATAATCAAGTATGCTTGGTTTGCTTATAGTAACATGACATGTGCCAATAGTGGAGCAGGAGCTGCTTACCCTTCCGGAGTACCTGAGTGTACCCTCGGCTGTGTGTGGGCTTCGTGTTGCTCCATTTCTAATATTCTATGTAATTTTTTGTTGTTCGTTGTTGGTCTTTTTGTCATTTTTTATATAGCACTTGTATTGTCTGTCGTTCTTAAATTTATGGCTTCTCATTACCTCTTAGGCATCTTCAACTTATTTTATAGGAATTATCATTCTCTATTATTTAAAAATATTAAATACAAGAAAAGGGTCATGATGTCATGATATCAACACAACTATTTCCTATATATGTTGTATATATTCATGTGATTATCTAAAAACCAGTTTTAAATATTAACAGAAAGGGAAATAATTATTAATAGTGTATCAGTCATATGATAAAAACGTGTATATCTAAATTTAGTCGCTCTACGCATTTCTGGAATAACTCGGTACATTCAAGGTCAAAAGATTTGAAAACCAAATAATTCAAATGTCCTTGAGAGCAAGAAAACCAAAGAGGCTCAAATATGCCTGAGGCAGGTGAACCTTAGTTTTAATAATAATTACATGATTTAGGAACTGTAAATTAAAATAAAATATATAACTAGTAAACCATGTAAATACCGAATCACTGACCACTGGGCGGATAATACCCTCGGGAACTGACCACTGGGCGGATAATACCCTCGGTCAATGACAGTGCCGCAGATAATACCCTCAGGCAATGACAGTCCAGCAGATAATACCCTCGGGCAGTGAGTCCAGCAGATAATATCCTCGGGCAATGATAGTCCAGCAGATAATACCCTCAGGCAATGACAGTCCAGCAGATAATATCCTCGGGCAATGATAGTCCAGCAGATAATACCCTCGGGCAATGACAGTCCAGCAGATAATACCCTCGGTCAATGACAGTCCAGCAGTCTAGTCACTGACTACTGGGCAGATAATACCCTCGGGAAATAACAGTCCAACAGATAATACCCTCGGGCCATGACAGTCCAGCAGATAATATGTGATTTTCTAAAAACCAGTTTCAAATATTAGCAGGAAGGAAAATAATTATTAATAGTGTATCAGTCATATGATAAAAACGTGTATGCCTAAATTTAGTCGCTCTACGCATTTCTGGAATAACCCGGTACACTCAAGGTCAAAAGATCTGAAAACGAAATAATTCAAATGTCCTTGAGAGCAAGAAAACCAAAGAGGCTCAAATATGCCGGAGGCAGGTGAACCTTAGTCTTAATAATAATTACATGATTTAGGAACTGTAAATTAAAATAAAATATATATTTAGTAAGCCATGTCAATACCGAAGCACTGACCACTGGGCGGATAATACCCTCGGGTAATGACCACTGGGAGGATAATAACCTCGGGAAATGACAGTCCAGCAGATAATACCCTCGGGCAATGACAGTCCAGCAGATAATACCCTCGGGCAATGACAGTCCAGCAGAATATACCCTCGGGCAATGACAGTCCAGCAGATAATACCCTCGGGCAATGACAGTCCAGCAGATAATACCCTCGAGCAATGACAGTCCAGCAGATAATACCCTCGGGCATTGACAGTCCAGCAGAAAATACCCTCGGGCAATGACAGTTCAGCAGATAATACCCTCGGTCAATGAAAGTCCAGCAGTCTAGTCACTGACCACTGGGCAGATAATACCCTCATGCAATGACAGTCCAGCAGATAATACCCTTGGGACATGACAGTCCAGCAGATAATACCCTCGGGCAATGACAGTCCAGCAGATAATACCCTCGGGCAATGACAGTCCAGCAGATAATACCCTCGGGCATTGACAGTCCAGCAGAAAATACCCTCGGGCAATGACATTTCAGCAGATAATACCCTCGGGCAATGAAAGTCCAGCAGTCTAGTCACTGACCACTGGGCAGATAATACCCTCGTGAAATGACAGTCCAGCAGATAATACCCCCATGCAATGACAATCCAGCAGATAATACCATCGGGCAATGACAGTCCAGCAGATAATACCTTCGGGCAATGACAGTCCAGCAATCTAGTCACTGACCACTGGGCAGATAATACCCTCGGGCAATGACAGTCCAGCAGTCTAGTCACTGACCACTGGGCGGATAATACCCTCGGGGAATGACAGTCCAGCAGTCTAGTCACTCACCACTGGGCAAATAATACCCTCTTGCAATGACAGTCCAGAAGTCTAGTCACTGACCACTGGGCAGATAATACCCTCGGGCAATGACAGTCCAGCAGTCTAGTCACTGACAACTGGGCAGATAACACCCTCGGGCAATGACAGTCCAGCAGTCTAGTCACTGACCATTGGGCGGATAATATCTTCAGGCAATGACAGTCCAGCAGCAGTGGTATCAGTCCAGTCATAGAAGTAAATATGGTTGTACAGAATTTTAAGACAATAACAAGAAACGCTTGAAGATACTAAACGGATAAGTCGTATAATCGAATTAGGTTAGACTAAGCAATAATCGAATAAGGATAAAGAAAGAACAAGAAAAAATAGACAAACAATGGTCCATAAAACACTACACAAAATTCCAGATCGAGCAATACAAACCACACTATAACCCGGATGTGAACTCATACGCTCAAGAAGTGGTTACAGCTTCTGCTCCACCAAATGCCTACCGGTTGTACAGAATCAAATGTGAACAGAAATCTAAAACAAAGTTGGTCATCAATTAAACCATCAAAACGAACAACTGTCTCTTACATCAACTCATTAAACACAAAAAAACACCACTTATGCGCCCCATGATATGCCTGAAGCAGGTGAACCTTAGTTTTAATAATAATTACATGATTTAGGAAACTGTAAATTTAAGCAAAATATATATCTAGTAGATATCAAAATTAGTGTGCACGACCAGTTTCTGGAATAACCTTCATCAACCTATGAAATTTTGAACGAAAAAAATAAAAGCTTCCACTCGAAGACGAAAAACAAAGTCCGGATTAGAAATCCAAAAATGATTATGGATTGATGATGTCTAAATTTGTATTTATTTTATATAACAAATTAAGTAAGACATTTAATATAACCTCGTGTGAATACATCGATGGATTGGTAGGTAAAACAGGACTTGGGGATCACATAGAGGAGTTGTCTGTGCATTGTGGCATCCCGCACGCCATTTGGAGGAGAGGTGGCTTATCGGCAAGATGGAGAAGCAAAGTCTCACTTTTATACCAGGGATTCCTATGGGGAGCATATTGAACGATTTATCGACTCCATTTTATAATTCGCATCGGAGACATTATTAATTGATAATATTGCTAAAAGGATTACAAATGGACAAGTGTTTGCTTAGAAATCCATGGGTACTTGGTTGAAATCTGAAGTCCAAAATAAAGTACTAAAATATTAAGTATTTGTCATCATTATAAACCCATTTGATTTATTAATAAATGAAGAAAGAAAGGTATGACGTCACAATTGTGCTGATAGTTGTGATGCTGTTATTTCTTATTGTTTAAGGTTGAAGATACGAAATGGGTACTTATCAGGCGCAAATCGAAGGACAAACAATGCAATGGTCAAAAGAAACGTGACAAATAAAGACAAATAATAGCCCACAAAGCACTACAGAGAAAGCTAATGACGATTTACAGCACGAACTCCACCAATGGCGATTTAATTTGAAATATTAATGCCGTATTTTTTTTCCATTATTCTGTACATTGATTCGTCATCAATGTCTATTATCTGTTTTGAGTGAAGATGTTGTTGGTAGTTTTTTGTTAGGGGTGTTTGTACTAAGAACAGCTTAATGATACCAAAGGGAGGTAATTACAATCCGTATATTGAAGAAGAACAGACAACACAATGGCCAAAAGTACAAAAGGACAAACAATAATCTACAAAACCTACATATAAAACTAAAGATCGAGTGACAAAAACCCCACTAAAAACTGGGGAGTGTGTGTCAGTGACTTGTGGCTTCATGGTAAGATGTCTTTCTCCACGAATAAAACTGATCATCACAATATAATTGAAATAGTGTTGAAATGTGAGTTAACCATATACAATACATGTTTGCTAGTTCAATTTTAATTTATAAAGAATTAGGCTGGGAATCATTGGCAGAAAGAAGAAAAAGGAGAAAATTACAAATGTTTAATAACATACAAAATAATAATGCACCCATGTATCTTTGTGACTTAATTCCACCATCAATTCAAAGTACAACCGTTTATCCATTGCGTAATGGAAGTGATATTATAATGCCATTTTGTAGACTATCGAATACTTATGATTCATTTATTCCTTCAACTATACGTCAATGGAATAACTTAGATCCATCTCTTCGAAATGTGGATTCTATTGCAAAATTTAAAGCTGAATTAAGAAAGCGGAAAGATATTAGCCAAGTTCCTAAACATTACGAAATTGGACCTCGAAAACTGAATATTATTTTAACCCAGCTTCGATGTTTTGCTTCTTTTTTGAATTACGATTTGTTCCAAGTAAATATAGTCTCAGATCCGTCTTGTCGTTGTGGTGCCAATCGCGAAGACTCCTATCATTTCTTCTTCGATTGTTCCCATTATTCAAATATAAGACATACATTGTTTCAAAATCTCAACTGGCTACCTAAATTTGTGCTTTAGACCTTACACTTTTGACCTGTGGTAATCCTACACTCCCGTATGAACAGAACGAAATTATTTTTAAGCATGTGTTTGAATATATAAAGAGGTCTGAAAGGTTTCTTATTGTCTAGTTGTTCACCAAAACAACAATCGCACACATCACCACCACTAACCCTCTCTCTCATTCCTTTCTTCATTCTCTGTTTTAGTTCAATCTACACATATTAATGTAAGAAATATTTATATACATGCATGCTCTATCAAATAATGTTGTAACTTATTGTATATAGGAGAAGACTTCATAAGTTTGTTTTACTTGTGTCTTATCCTTTTTGCACATTTGAGCAAATAAAATATGTTTAAACTAAAAAAACCTAAACAATACATGTTAAACAGAAAAACATTTTGTCTTATAAGCATGGCCGGCCGTATGAAGTGTGGGGCCCAATTGATGTGCTCTATACAACCTGCAGTGTGTTGTTGTGTGTACTTTAACAGCCGACAATTGGTCCAATAAACAATGTCAAAAAGATTGAAAACAGCCAAAAGCCTGTTTTATTAAGAATTAAGTGTCATAATGTCATAATTTCACGTACAAGTAATTGGGCGTGTATATAACGCATTGCTGTATAACAAGCATTCGTTTAATTACTTTGTCAATAACTGATAATGACAGAAGTATGCAGCTTCTCTGGTTTCGTGTGTGCAATACACATGTTGGTGCCAAACTATTTAATGATTATATGAAATAAAATGAAAAACAAAAACAAGATTTTACTGTCGGAACAGTTGCAAAATCCAATAAAAAATCTTAACATGTAAATTATACACCGCATATGCATGACCACTGAATTTCCTGGATTAGTACAGGCACTTCAATAAAAACAATAGTGGCGGGATTAAACCGTGGTATGGCCTCAAACCTGCCCTCGTTCTATGTCACATGCAAGAAATAAGTATAATGCACATCATACATTAGTTCAGATACATATAAAACAATGGATGTCTATAATTATGAACAGCATTTATTTTAATGTTTTACAATCGAAATACACTTATAATTGACTATCGTGTTTCACCATTGTTAGTCACTCTCTACACAGTTGATAAGCCTTTCTGTTTCACCTTCTTCAGTTTCTTTGTTGCTTTTTTGTATTCTGGAACAACAGTTTTGATACACTCCACCAATTCTAATGAGAGATTCTCGTCTCAGTACAATATACACCCACGGATCAACAACGGAGTTTAACACAGCCATACGCAGGACCCACAGTTCGAGTGACGCATTTTCATTTCTTGTCCCTGTAGCATGCAGAAACACATCAACTTAAAACATTTGCATATCATATACTTCGTAATACGAGTTCATGGAATATTTGCAATGGGTGACCTTAACCGATATCGGCCATCTTGTTTATGCCCTTTGGGTTACTTGCTGCCAATGTCTATTAAGTTATTTGGCTTTCCAATCTTTTAACAATGAGCATGCCTAATCAAGATTTGTCCAATAACGAGGCGCGCGCATCTAATTAGATATGTTCGTTTTTTCAATCTTTTTTTCTTACAAAATCAAATATTTTGAGATGTTATCGGCTAAATAAAAAAGTATGTGTACACTAAATTAAACTGATACAAATAATTTAAGAGTTGTTCTTCAAACATTTGTTTTCTTTTTTGTATTTACCTATTTACATACTTTATATTTACTTACTAACAAAGCGGTCATCGTGGTGGCGATCGCATGGTAGGTGGCTTTTAGGCTATTTGTGCAATCAGTGCCTATCACCACAAAAGTTGTTATTTCGAACCCCGTTCAGACGAGTTGTACTCGATACAACATTATGTGAAAATATTTGTCAGTGACTTGCGACAGGTAGGTGGTTTTCTTCGGGTACTCCAGTTTCCTCTACCATTAAAACTGGACCGCCACAACATAACTGAAATATAGCTGAAAGTGGCGTTAAACACCATAAGTTAAAACTACTTACCAACAGAGGCGTCCAAAGGATAAAAAACACAACTGTGTCTGCTATGATGAAGATCATCACGTGAGGTTCTGCTAATCCAGAGACTCGTCTTAAGTCAAGCAGCATACCTCCAGTAATAGGATCCCGACACATTCGAAACATTGTCAAACAATTTGCTAATATTGTAACCAAAACAATGATAAATCCCAAAATTGAATACATATAAGACATCACACGATATCCGGTTGTAACACGAATGAAATCGAAATAGCATCAAGACCCTGGATAAAACAGTTCACTATCCCCGACACCAACGAGATGTACTATTGTATACTTTCTTCCTTCGTGTATAGACTGGAACCAATGAGGTTTAACCAGATTCAAATATATGGCTATGGACATTGCAAAAATTAACATAGCACTGGATATGTGAGCGTGTACGAAGATAAACGAAACGAACTGACATAATGGTCTGGGATAGCACCACGTAAAGTGTGATACATATCTCTTTGTTGCGAAAGGATATACAAGAAAAACTCCCAAAAAGTCTGTTAGAGCTAGTCCAGTGAACAGTTTGTAAAACGATTCCCATTTGTGTTCTCTCCTATTTATCCAGAGTAGTACGAGTGCTATTGTATTTCCGACCACCCCAACAATATATTCACCAATAGCAGGGACCTATGATATGTCGATATCCTGGTCACAACTCGGGCATAGTTTGTTAGTCGTCGTCTTTACTGACCACAGTGTCCGTTCCTTTAACTAGTAAAATAATATATATTTGCTACAAGTGGCATTTATCGCTCTCCAGTTATATAACGGGAAGTTTGTAATACATAATCTGTTGATTTTCAGATTTAAAAAAATTCTGACAGTGAGATAAAACAATTTACATTTTTAATCAGCAGTCATTTGGATAATTATCAACTACTTTATATTTTATAAGTTGTGTTATATGGAGGTCGTTTGAGGGGCTGTCGTGGTCGTGATAGTTTGGTAGTTGGATTTACAACTACCTATTCTATCAGTACCTATCACCACTAACTTTCGGATCCCACTCAGCCACAACATTATGTGAAAAAAGTTTGTCAGTGACTTACGGCAGGTTGTTGGTTTTCTCCGGGTACTCCGGTTTCCCCCACCAATAAAACGGACCGCCATGATATAGCTGGAATATTGTTGAAAGCGGCGTTAAACAGCATAACCTTAACCCTAATCCCCTTTCTTTTTTGTATGGAGAAAACCGGCATACCCATATAAATGCACCGATCGGAAAGTAACTGACAAACTTTTATCACACAAAGATGTATTGCGTGCACCTCGGTATACATGTAATGAGATGTCTTATATTTTTATGAAGGTCATTCCAGAAACGCGTCGTGTGCACTAAAGGAGTAGGTATGATAATGGCAGAAATTGGCCTAAAAAATAGACAAATTATAAATGAAACGTATAGCTTTCGTTGTTTCTTTATTTTATAAGACCTTTACCCCAACTACTATTTTGGTAACAATTTTCCATATTTGCACGTGCGATGACGTCACACTAGTCAATGAAAAGTTTATCGTTTCGTGAAAATATATGAAATCTAACAAGAAATGTGCATTTAATGTCAATTTTCAGTATAACCACAAGCAGGTACCAACGGCATATTTTAGTATGGTGTTTGATATACATAAACACATATCTCATTTACTTTTTGTGTTGGTACCCGGGTGTGAGGAGTATGAAATCTGCAATCAAAGAATAATTTTAAGGTCGATTTCTCGTCAGCGGCCATTTTTTATTGACCGTTTTCATCCGTAATAGACAGAAATAGAAATCGACCTTTTAATCTCATCCAAAATAAAGTTGGTTATCGTAGTTGTTTTGCTACGGGAGTAAAACTTGAACAATTTTTATGAAACAGTTTTGAGTTAAATAAATTTTGGAGGTGATCTACTGCCGACCTGATTGTGCATCGAGTCCGACGTGGTTTTTTTTCGTTTTCTTTCCAATTAAAATCTTTATTCGAAATCTTTACATTTGTTAGTTAGAGAAACATAAAATACCAGTACCTTATCCTGGCCTCGTTAATATTAGTGGAATGTATAGGAATTGTGTTAGTCTTTTTAGTACAATAGTAATACAATTAAGATAGATCAATAAATTCAATACGTATTTTGAGAGTTATTTCATGATTGTTTCTAATTTTTGTTTATTTATTTACTTCCGATCTACTTTCATTTTGACCCACGTGTTGGGAGATATGAAAAATCTAAAATGTGGTTTTTTTTTGTTTTTATTATATATGGAATTATATTATCAACGGAAATAAAATATACTTTGTTTCCGAAATTAATATATCCGGATAATATTTAAGATTGAAAAAGAGATACATGTACTTGAAATCACTCTCATAGTCTCAATTTCTATTTAACAACGTATAACTTTAAATTTTAACAAGGATAAATAATGGTCAAGCTATGGAATCTTCATCGTCACATTACTAAGTGTAAGTATATAGCATATTACGTGGTTTTTTTTCTAACCCTCAGTGGAATTTCATGTGTTACTATATTAAAGTATACTTTAATATTATCCCCACAATTCACAAAAAGTACAGAAAACAAAACAACAAGCAACCAAAAAGAAAAGTAGTACGTCAGATTATCTTAGAAGTGATTTCACTGGACATGTAAACACATCGGAACTTTCTATTTTTAGTAGTCCCTTTACTTTTTCTTTTTTTTCTTTTTCTTTAACAAATATATTTTATTTAGTTCTTTCGCAAAGTGAATTCCCGATGAATAATTGTATTAACGTAAATTTGATTTATATAGCTTAATATTAACGTCGCGGTGGCGTAATGGTTTAGCACACATGACTGCCGATAACAACATCGTGAGATCAATATTCTATTCTTACTTATTTCAATAAAGTATGGAAAAACAAACAATATATTTGATAATTCATAATTCATCTAATACAGTACATATAACGATATAACGTGCATGTTTTAACATAGTACACGGATATCAGGTTTGATTTACACATTCGGTGTTTTGTTTATAATGGTCCTTTTGTTATCCTTACTAAGAATTTCATTGATATAGTCTATCGTGTATGAGTCAGTGCTAAATGTGTAGTATTACTTGGTATTTTAGTGGTATGATTTTACTTTAATGGGTCATGACCGATAATACAGTATTACCAAGCATACTATTTATATAATCTATCACGTTTTACTTTTCTCAACAAAAAAAGTTTGAAGATACCGTAAATATAAATTACCGTCTTCCAATCCAAGCATACTACCGTATTTGTACTCTTAGACATATCAGAATCGAAATAAATCATGGAAGCCAGAATGTGTTTTGAGTTTTAACATAGATTGGCGGATATTAGTAAATTTTATCCCTCGCTTCTGGCTCGGGATAAAATACTATTCTCTGATGTTCGCGTGGCAAGTAGAATCTTGATTGGCTAAAAACACGGCTGATAATCGCCACAAGCAGAACAGTTGGTTCTGCAAAGAAATTCGTGAGGATAACTTCCGGTTTTGGTGGAGGAGAGTTCACGAAGACGCTTCGCAAGGTATGTACATGTCCAAAATTGAAATTTTCTTTTTTACTGCTCGAATATTGCAAAATCAGAGAATGCTATGCTGTGGCAAATGCTTCCACGATTAGAAACATGCATAGTTTATTCTTGTACATGAAGTGTAACTCTCGCAAAATCAATCGTCCCACGAAAAACATGACGAAAATTGTGACACTCTTACATTTCTAAGTTGTTCTTGACAAAGATGCAAGTTAAATTTTCAATATTTTTTCATCATGGGAATCTAAATGTAATCGGGGATAAATTCCGATTCGTCAGAAGTAAATTGAAGTCTAGATAAATCTATAAACTGTCAATTTTCTCGTTTTCCTGCTTGAGGAGATCGGTTCTGATAGAGCACATTGCGAATGCATGAGGAGATTTGCTAGTTTTGGTACGACTGTATAATCACAAATTTTGCATATCTGTCTGGTAATGAATTCACGAACTGATGCCCTTCTTCTCGTCGGGTTTTTAAAAGTATAAAAGTAATATTTCATTGTTCATGGGCTGTTCACATAGAAAGAAACATTTCATTTAAGGAATCAATTCATAATTGTAAATGCGGTTTCCCATGATTTAACTTGTCATTATTGATCATTTGTTGTTTGTGACAACTTCCATTGTGTATTTGATACACAAGATTAACTTCCCTTACATCTGTACATTGTAAACAATTGAAAATGCACTGTAAGATAATTTTATAATCAAGAATAATTAACCTAATGTGAATCATATCTTTATAATTTCTAATACAAATGATACACTCTAAATTAAATATCATACAGTTGAGAATAATATTAATTTGTGGTTTGTTTTTCTATTATGTAGTGTGTTATGTGTACACACTTGTAAATAAAAAAGAACTCTGTTAGTAGTGGTTACAAGATGTAAAGCGCTTTACCGATTTTAAGGATATGTCCACAGTTTAATTGATATCTTGTGTTTAATTTATTCATGACTATTAGCACTAAGTGAATGTTTATTTACGTTAGACCTATGTATGTGCTGAAATCATGTAATATTATAACTTGTGTAGATGTGTAAACCCGTTTGAAAGGATATAAATATTTTGAAATTGAAAGAGACTTTTTTAATAAACTTGGTGTCCTGACTGATAGGGATTTTAAATTTGGTGTACTGCTACTTGTTTTTGTTCGTTTCCTTGGCGGTGATACAGGCAATCTATATCGAAATGGTTTTTTAAAAGAGTCAATGTCAGTCCCCTTTTCCTCTTTCCCTTGAATCCTGGCATCTCCTGAAAGTGGACAGAGAATAGTTTATTTTGATTAGAGTATTTATCAGTTTTGTGTTTAAAAGTGTCAATTTATCAATTTTGCAGAAAACAATTAACAAAACTAGCAAATCTCCTCATGCATTCGCAATGTGCTCTATCAGAACCGATCTCCTCAAGCAGGAAAACGAGAAAATTGACAGTTTGTAGATTTATCTAGACTTCAATTTACTTCTGACGAATCGGAATTTATCCCCGATTACATTTAGACCCCCATGATGAAAAAATATTGAAAATTTAACTTGCATCTTTGTCAAGAACAACTTAGAAATGTAAGAGTGTCACAATTTTCGTAATGTTTTTCGTGGGACGATTGATTTTGCGAGAGTTACACTTCATGTACAAGAATAAACTATGCATGTTTCTAATCGAGAAAGCATTCGCCACAGCATAGCATTCTCTGATTTTGCAATTTTCGAGCAGTAAAAAAGAAAATTTCAATTTTTGACATGCACATACCTTACGAAGCGTCTACGTGAACTCTCCTCCACCAAAACCGGAAGTTATCCTCACGAATTTCTTTGCAGAACCAATTGTTCTGCTTGTGCCGATTACCAGCGTGAAAAAGGTACTTTTCAAACTTCAGGGAAGCCGTGCTGTGACAGAAAATCAATAATCGCTCTCACCTATGTGCTGTCCATTTACATTGTGCACAGCAGACGACACACGTTTCACAAGATGACAGAAAATCAATAATTGCTCTCTGTGATCTTTGTCCAAAGATACACGTATTTATGTTTTTCCTATAATAAGGATATACTTATTAATGTTGGAACATTCAGATAAAAATGTTATCAGTCTCTATATGTTATATATCCCGTTTTAAAGGGATATATAACATCTCGAGACTAATAACGTATAATATCGCCAATCCATGTTAAAACTCCCAACACATTCTGGCTTCCATGATTTATTTCTTAATTATTCAACATGGATTATATCCTCTCCTGCCCATTTGCTGCCACTGTAGCGCTGCTTTACCATGTTATGCAGTTGACTTGGTTCCTTTGACATTCTAATTACTGAGAATAATTTCCTCTCGTGATTTAAAAAATAAAAAGATCAACATTCGGTTATAAAAAGATTTAAAAAAAGCAATTTACAGAGCTCAGCATTGACGAGTTTCTGCGGTTGCTAGGGATAATATTTGGTTACTAGGGACATTGTAAGGTTTATACTATATGCTACCATAGAGAATTGGAATATTATTTTTATAGTGTACATACACAGAATATAACATTTTGTCGAAAAGACTATGCAAGATATGTAAAATAAAACCACCATATTTGAATTTCCAATGATTAATTGGACCCTCCTCCATTTACGTTGCTAAGCAACAAAGGACAAAGTGAAATCATAAAAACAAATATTTGTCTTACCTTTCAATGATTGTGTTTAATATTATATCTATATAAACAGTTTCTGAGATTGGGCCAAAATCTACCCTTATCATACTCACTCCAAATTTGATATCTACCTTTAATTAAACGCACATGTCCAGAAACGCGTGATGCGCATTCAATTTAATATCTACGTTTTTATCAGACAGAAACCTTAAAGCAAATCTTTATTGCCATTTTGTTACGAAAGTTATATAATATGAAGGTGTATTTTATTTTGTTGTTATGGTTTAATAAGTACAGTTCTTAATTAATGTAACTCTTAATAAGACTAAGCACAGGTGATCATAGGCGATCTTGGCGATCGTTATCCCAAAAAAATGTTTAATCTACAATTTAAGTTTCCAATCTTATGACTTTAAACGTACCAGATATAGGTTATTGCAGAAACGCTTAAGAAGAGTTTGAAGATACCAAAGGGGTAATCAGAATTCGTATATTGAAGAAGAACAGATAAAACAATGGAAAAAGAAAAAGCACAAAAGGACAATTAACGATCTAAAAAACTTACATATAAAACTAAAGATCGAAACACGAACCCCACTAAAAAACCGGGGGTAAACTCAGGTGCTCCGAAAGATTAGGCAGTTCCTGCTCCACTGGTGGTACCCGTCGTGTTAATCTAGTTACAAACCCGGTAATAAGTCGTGAATGAGGAAAGGACCGGGAAGTGTTTATGCATTAAATTAGATAATATGAGACAGGTGCTACCTGTAGTGCCAGCGAAGCAAAATCCACGTTATCTAATATTTAAATCTTGTAAGTCCTCCCTTTTATATTTTGCGCGACAGCATTGCAATCTAATTGGAGTTACCTCCCTTTTATATTTTGCGGGACTGCATTGCAGTCTAATAGGAGTTGCATCCCTTTTATATTTTGCGGGACTGCATTTCAATCTAATTGGAGTTACCTCCCTTTTATATGTTGCGGGACTGCATTGCAACATTCTTTTATGACTAGATTTTAAAATAGTCGTTTTTATTGATTTCTTTACATCATTTCTCCATTTCATTATTATTCGATTTTTTTAATTAACGATTTTCGGGAAAGGGGACTGGAACATGACAAAAAATAACAGATAACGAGAAGACGTGATCTTGCCGCCACCATATTTCTCGCCGCCGCCATGTTATACGCGTGTCTCCAAGGATACAGGAAGTAGTTCTTGTGAACAAAAGATTTTTAGGCCATCGAAATTTCTAACATAAGTGCCAGCTTCACTGGCATATAATTGCTTCCCTTTGGAAGATTGTTCGGAGTTCGGTAATTTTGTTATTACCCTTATTATTTAGTTTGTTTTAACTAGTATTTCAAACGTATTTGTCATTTTATATTTAAGTTTGTATTCTACAGTACAAGGTTACACATTTTACTCTTAAATACAAATCTCTGCTGGTGGGCTATTTGTCCCCGATGGTATCTACCGCCCAGTTATCAGTGTTTCTGAATTGACATGGTTTATTAGATATATTCGTCTTGGTATTTTCTTCCTTCTTTTTTCTCTATAGTCGAACTTACTGTCTCCAGATCATCTTCGATTGTATTCGAATTTCTGGGTTATGTTCGTTTCATTTAGTAAAATATGTATTCGAATGTCTCGGTTGTATTCGTCTCATTTAGTAGTATGTTCATTCGAATGTATCGGTTGAAGTCGTCCCAATTAGTAGTATATTCATTCGAATTTCACGGTTGTGTTCATCTCATTTAGTGGTATATTCACGATGTTTTTGGTATAGTGTAAATTTTACTGAATGTTGTGTAAGATGTTTTTACATATAGTAACTAATGAAATATTTATGGTCTAAATGCCAAACGTAAATGAGAAATTCTGACGAATAATTCTTATTCAACTTTGATAAACCGATATGAAGCATATAAGTATAAATAGCTATTTCGTTACCAGAGAGAGAAACTGGCAACACATGGTACACAGGACGAAGAAAAACGAAACACAACACAATATGTGGTAATAGAATCTGGTTGCATAGATAGTTGCAATTCCAACTACCATACGACCACCACGGCCCCTAATGTAATTTTTTAATTGATATATCATTGTACGTTTTAATATACCATGTAGTATTTGTTATCTGAATTTATTTACGTATATTGGTGTCCAACACGATTTTCATATTAGATGGTGTTCGTGTCGTGTAACTTTCATACAACATGTGCCACTAGTGAGACAGGAACTGCCTACCTTTCCGGAGCACCCGAGTCCACATCGGGGTTTTTTTTGTATTGTTTCTTCCTTTTCGATTTACAGCTTCTTCAAACCTTTCTTCCACTTTCACTCATGGCAACAATTGATAATAATAAAAGAATGTCACTATTCTGATTTGCTAGATGAATTTTGGAACATAATATGGATATTATACACAAAATATTACAGAACAGCTATTAATGCAGTACCACACGTCTGTAAACATAGTTTATGTCAATCTTAGCGATCGGATATACTTGAATATTTGACTGGATTATTTCTCGTTATTTCTGGACTGCCTGTATCGTCTGTGTAGTTCGTCAACCTTTCTCTGTCATCATTAACATTGTTTTTTTTCAGAGAACAGCAATATTGACACAGTTTACTTATTTTATGGAGAGATTCTGGTCGCAGTACAATATACAACCAAGGATCGACAATAGAGTTTAACACCGTCATCCGTAACAGCCACACTTCAATGGAATCATTTGCTGTCCTGATCCTTGCAGCATGCAGAAACACATCAACCTGGAAACATAAAACAGCATACAATTAATTGCTGCCAAATAATTCCAAAAATATTTGTAATCTGGCAATTATGTTATGCATGTAAATATTATTTTTTTATTTCTTAATTTTCTCATCCTATATGTTAGCATTGATCAAATTAATCCAGGCATAGATATGCTATGCATAGTAAATTCCTATAATAGATATAGTAATCTTCGTAAAAGGGAAAATACTCATTGGCATTTGAGAAATGGATATTTCATAGCAGTCAATCAGTTCACGAATGAGGCCACTTTCGATTTTTGTTGCACACCCGTTAGGTTTCTGTGTAGAATTGTGCAGTTCATTGTTCGACTTTTTTCTTTCTTCTTTTGTCCATTGTATTGACTCCCCTTTTGACTTACGACTTCTTTCGGTATGTTCAACCCCCTCTTCAGATTCATATTATCCTAAATATATTTTATATTGAATTTTATTTCGGAAATTCCACCTTGTCCCCCATAGAGTGTTTTTTTTTTAATTGAATAGGAAATTTTGCACATCTTTTTAGCATAGAACTAAACAAGTGGAATATAGCTTCTTTAATTTGGGAGTATTCAGAAATAAAATGTATATCATATTAACCATAAAACAACCATGTGAGATTCTGGGATATCGTGCATTTGGAACACAATTGATTCAAAATAGATATACGGAAAACGATAAACTTTAGAAAAACAACCCGAAGGGATAATCAAGAATTGACAATACAGAGACATATACAACATTGAACTCAAGTCACAGAAGGAAGAAAGAAAACAACAAGGGTCCCACCATAAATCTATGTCGTTCCCGTTTCTCATAAGACACCCAGCGTGATACGCATAATAAAATCCTGTAAAAATCTTGTCAGTGATAGGTGAAAGGCAAATATCTACGTAAAAGTGAAAAAATCCATTGCCATTTTACAAATGAACATTTCCTTGCGGTAAACCATTTCGTGATGACGACTGTAGAATATTTCTAGCAATGACTTCAACATTGCCTTGTTTGAGTAGCTTTTGCGGCATTAATTAAGTTATGTCATGAACATCAATTTACTGGGTATAAGACCAATAATAACATACCCGTTGTTGAATGTTAGCTACATATATTGATGCTGCTGGAAAATTGCTACTGATGAATGGGAAGTTGACTGTTAAAAAATTGATACACTAGCAAATCAAACTTGACAATTCCGTTGTCGATCAAAAAATATAACATTTTACTGTTTATATTTATCATTATATTTTGAGTGGTGTTGACAAACTAAGACTTGTCTCTACAAATTACACTAATGCCTGATGTCTTTGTAATCTGTTCTTCTTTCCGGGGCAACGCTGAATCAGTTTTTAAGTCTAGATTCTAGATCCGCATGTGTAATAGTGGAATATAATAAATAAACGTTATAGAACATCGAAAGGATAATCCAGACAAACTGGCAACACTGGCCACACAATGCACAAGACGAACACAAACAAAACAAAAAACGCAATGCAATATGTGATGGACGTCACTCAACGGCGAACAAACGCAAATAACGTAAATAGGACATGAGCCCTCCAACAAACGTCTGGCATTAAAGACGAACCGAACATCGTTTTAAGCGGTAATCGCAATGGACATCACAACACGGAGCTAAGCATAATAGTGTTAGGGTTATGGCTATAGTGTTTAACGCCTTTCAACATTATTTACGCTATATCGTAGCGATCAATTTTATTGGTGGAGAAACCCTGAATGCCCGGAGAAAATCTTTATCACATAATGTTGTATCGAATATACCTCGCCGGAGCGGGATTCGAACTCACAACTTTAATGGCGATAGGTACTGATTGCATAGATAATTGTAAATCCAACAACCATACGATCACGACCACGCCGGAGAAACATAATAGGACAACACAAAAACTCAAAGAGATAAACAACAGGAACCCCATTTCTTAAAACCGGGGACGAACTCAAGAGACACAGACAAGATTGGAAACAAGTCAAGAACAAAGACAAACACAACATATAAAACTAAATAGATGAGCAACATGAACCCCACCCCCATACAGTATACTGGGAGTGAACTTGCTTGCGAAGGGTAATCTGTTATTGCTTCTTATTAGAAATTCGCCGTGGTACTCATATAGACAGTAATGTCAGGAAAAAGTCTTGATAGAAACACCAAGTTTGTATGCTGTTACAAAAGTACCCAGATCTAAAAACTGAATGGCTCCAACAAGTTTTTCTGTTTTGTTTTGTTTTGTTTTGTTTTGGTTTTTTTGTTGTTTTTTGTTGTTTTTTTGTTGTTGGTTTTTTGGTTTATGTTTTTGTTTCTACATTTGATTAACGCCACGCTTTAATTATAATCCTTTTTAATTTGAACATTCACATAAAGACATTTACATCCATGACACTGATGTCACCAAGAGGTCTACGTGGATGAGCATAACTCATACCTCAATATGGGTAGGAGAGTGTTCCGGTGTCTGTAGATGAGTGGTATATTTCTCACTTCTAACCGATGAATTGTACATACATATGAGTGCATCGGAAAAATGATAAAATATGGATAAATTAATCTTACAAATATTGGAATCAATATGCCTGACAACTAAACCAAAATAACAAATACAAACTAGAAAGCACATAGCACCTCTAATAAATTCATTTATAAGATCAAAATAAAGCATAGAACAATTAAAAATTGCATGTCGTAAAATCAAAATTTGTTTGGCACTTTGGTACACTTTTGTTCATCTTATGCACGTTTTTCAAACATGTTTCCATGTCGGATGACTATAAAAATGTAAATATCAAAGTATGTCCGCCAAAGATCTGCACCCATGGGATGATAGTTTTTGATTGGCTAACAAAATCTTATTAAAATCTGTCACATTGAAAGCATTGTGTATTTTCAACAGAATATTTTTCCTTCATCAAATTGCCTATGCAAGCAGTGGCTATCACCGCTGAAGTTGTGAGTTCGCATCCCGCTCAGGCGAGGTGTGCTCGATGCAACATACATTATGTGATAAAGTTCATCAGTGACGCAGCATGTCGGTGGTTTTCTTCGGGTATTCCTGATTCATCCACCAATTAAGCTCACCGCTACGATATAACGATATGACTGAAATATTGTTGACGGTGGCGCTTAAGCACACCCCCCTTTTTTCATCATATTGTTTTTGCAATATGTCTAAGCTATATTTGAGATTTACTTACCAGCAGAGGTGTCCAGAGAATGAAAAACACAATAGTGACTGCTATGATAAAGATCATCACGTGAGCGTCTGTGGATCCGGAGACTCGGTCTGCATAAAGAAGAATACCACCTGTAATAGGATCCCAGCACATACGATACATGGTCAAAATATTTGCTAATATTGTAACCAAAACAATGAAAAATCCGAGAACTGAGTACATGTACGACATTACACGATTTCCAGTTGTATCACTGACGAAATCAAAATAACACCATGACCCTGGATACATTAATTCACTATCCCCGACACCAACCAGCTGTAACATTGAAATCAGACTGCCTGCTATCCATATTCCAGCCAACACTAGTGTGTACTTTCTGCCTTCGTGTCTGGCCTGGACCAAATGAGGTTTAACCAGATTCAAATATCTATCTATAGACATTGCACAAATTAACATAGCACTGGATATGTGAGCGTCTACGAAAATAAATGAAACGAACTGACATAATGGTTCGGGGAAACAGTACGTAAAGTGTGATGCATATCTCATTGTTGAGAAAGGATAAACAAGAAATACTCCTAGAAGGTCTGTTAGAGCTAGTCCAGTGAACAGTTTGTAAAACGATTTCCATTTATGGTTTTTCCGATTTATCCAGAGTAGTACGAGTGCTATTATATTACCGATAACTCCAAAAATATATTCCATAATGGAAGGAAGCCATGATGTGTTGATATCCATATCACATATCGGGTAAACAGAGCTGGTGTTCATCTTCTGCGAATTGCTATATCTGATGGATATATGTGCTTTTAAAACCACCATTATAATGTATATTTTTATACCAAGTGGGTGTACTTATTACAGCCAGATCATATAACAGGAAGTATGTCATTACGTATTGTGTTACTGTTTATGTATTTTTAAACTGATACGAAATACAACAATTTAGATTTTGTAGTCAACGATCAGAACACTGATAAAATCAATAATGACGAATCTGATAGTACATATGAGGAACAAAATAAACACTACACATCTAGTGATTCAGTAAAACCCTTATTTTTAGTTGACCAATACGTGTTTGGTTCCACCAAACCCGCTAGAACTCACTGGCTCACCAACGTAGAGATCTATAGAGCGGTAGGCTCCAAAGTCCCAGCCGAATGTATTAAAGGGATACAGCGTATTAGAGATATGTGGAGGAGATTTATATGGACAATACAGAGGATAGAATTACTCTAATTGTGGAAGGTTTAAATTTACGTGGCAAGCGGGTACCCCTCCACACACAAAATCCACGTAATCCTCAAAGATTTCGCCCTGATACCATCCGAATTAAAGTTGAAAATATCCCTCTTTCCGCTGATGACGCCAAATTCACCGTACTTTGACTCTAGAAGGCTGCAGTATTGAAGGTATCTTTAGGGAAAAACTTAGGGTGGATGGAGATTAACAAACTGATACTGATGACAGACTTGTCATCGGTAAACCACTCCCACACCCACTTCCAAGGAGACTTCAAATAGGCCAGTACTGGGGGAGAGTATTCCACCCGGGTTAATTAAAAAATGACAATCAGAATAGGGAGAATGAGAAAAACTGTCACAAATGTCTAAAGCCTGGACACTTTATGTATCAATGCACAAATGATTGGGTGTGTAGGTCATGTAATCAGCAAGGTCATAAAATGGTAGACTGTCCTCATGATCTTGTTTT
Source organism: Bathymodiolus brooksi (assembly GCA_963680875.1). Lineage (NCBI taxonomy): Eukaryota > Metazoa > Mollusca > Bivalvia > Mytilida > Modiolidae > Bathymodiolus > Bathymodiolus brooksi. The sequence continues at coordinate 34,498,191 of OY804580.1, read as the reverse complement.
TTTTATCCAGACATGAGTATACATGATAGTGTTGAGGAGGAAAATCTGATTGAACAGGTTGATACAAGCCAAGCTAAGGATTATCAACCATGTAATTGACCTGAACAATCACCTCAATGTAACACAATACCAAAATTTCGACCAGTTTTCGACGATCAATGTTAATAAGTTTCTGAATTGATGCCCCAGGGACGAATCCAGGGGGCGCCCCCCCCCCCCCCCCCCCCCATAAAATTGGAAAAAATATAATATTTTGGCGTAAAATCGTGATTTTTCACACGAAATACCCCAAAAATGTTCGCGCCTCCCCCTGCTCGGCGCAATTTTTTTAAGTCCGCCCCCCTAACTTGAAATCCTGGATCCGCTCCTGAAATTAACCTCAATATGTACATTATCAATGTCATAGCAGACGATGAATCCAAAATTGGTCTGTATGAGATTTAAGGTGACGAAAAAATGAATTACGAAAAACTATAATTTGAATGTGAAATAATAGATGTGGTACGTAGTTCTTATATTTAAAGATGACATTTTTAGATCAGATTTCATGAGATCATTAATGCAATTTCAGCATCATAATATAACCTCAGACAAATTAAGCGATCAAAATAATGAGAAATTTTATCACGTGAAACAAACCGTCGAAAACAGGAGACCGTCGAAAATGGGTGACGTTGTGACATTACTATTCGTTCACTTTAATTTCATAATACAGTTTTGGAACATGTTTTTATTCCTGAAATCATCCACATTGCATATTATGTCAAATTTATGCTGTGTTTATTGAGTTTTATTATGCTTTGTTTTTGTTTGTTTAATGATATGCTGTGCATTATAATACAATGATACGTATGTTCTGTATAATGAAAAAAATGACGTTCACTGCTTTTCGTTACCTGAATTTGTCGATTCGGTGTGAGGAATTAGATACACATATTAAGTAACTGTATTTATTTCTGAAAAGCACACATTGTGAATACATTTTGGAGAAAATTTTATCGACATCTGAGGTGGGGCCGATTTTGGCCCTTATAGCTCCCAGTCCTTTGCTGTCCAAAAGGCAAGTGTGGATGTCAATATTTCATATTATTAACTTTAAAAAAAAAAAATCGTGGACGCAGGGGTCCTGGATTTTTTAATAAAAAACTAATCCTGGATTATTATTTTTGCTCAAAGTCCAGTCCTGTGTTTTTATTTCAAATTTTCATCATAGCCCCCCTCCCCCTCCCAAGGGATATAAAATTGTATCATTAATAATAAATTAATAAATAATAAATTCAGATTTTCCATTTAAAATAAATCACATTGACAAAACCTCTGATATTTGTTCAATTTTTAACGCTGATTTAAGCTTTAGTCGCAACAATTTTTTATTTTTCTCTTTAAACTGTCGAAACATAACATTTATTTAACTGTAAAATTCACAAATAAAATTCACCCACCCCCCTTTTCCCTTTTTTCTTGTTTAAATCAATGATCAACAATATTCCAGAATTAAACAAATGAATAAATATAACATAGATTTCTTTTACATGCATCTTTTTACCATGCGTTGTCAGTGTGTTTTAAATCGGTCATCCAATCAAGACGCTCATTATTCTTGTCCAAGATAAAAATACATCGCTAAAATTACCTGTGGGTGTTTCCACACTTCAACTCGTAAATTTACATTGAAATCGGAGATATTTCGTCATAAAACTTCACACATGGTTTTGTCTATCATATTTCTTGAAGACAAACATAACATTGTATTGCATTTATCAATATTTTATGAGTATCAACAGTTTTTTCAACACCGTATCTGTTTCTCGATACAGCCGCAACTTCAACTCGTAAATTTACATAGAAATCGGAGATATTTCGTCATAAAACTTCACACATGGTGTTGTCTATCATATTTCTTGAAGACAAACATAAAATTGTATTGCATTTATCAATATTTTATGAGTATCAACAGTTTTTTCAACACCGTATCTGTTTCTCGATACAGCGGATTACAGTGACCCGTGACCCAGATTAGCTCGTTAATTATTAAAAAAAACATTTTTTTTTTACAAAACTGTTAATGTTTATTAAGCTCAAACAAAGAGTTAATATAATGTTGTATAATATAAAAAAAAAGACCTAATTGAAGGTTATATGATGTTTAATGAAGATATAAGAAGTAAAAAATCATTCCAACATAAGAAATATATTATTAATAGATGTACCTTTATATTGATGTTGTTTATTAATAGATGTACCTTTATATTGATGTTGTTTATGATAAAGGTGACAATAGATTTATTCTATTAGTATGACTATGTAAACATGTATTTAAAGTGAATTATTCATATTCACGAACACAACATTTATAATATTTTCAAACTTCGTAATGATTGTTCTAATGTTACACTATGAAGCAAGTTTATGGAAAGAATATAATACACATGTATAAGATAATATAAGATAAGATACTTTTATATGAATAATTCACTTTAAACAAAGGAAGTATTCGTGATGTTTTACCAACTGGTAACTATTTTTTTCTATATATTTTACATGATACTTGTATAGAGCCAATTTGTTTTATTAGCGTTTTTCTTTTGTTTATATTTCTATCTATAAGGAATATATACATGTATAACCACGTGCTATAATTGGTATGACACCTGTTGTGTATAAACGATGGCTAAAAATAGATTAGGTGGAAACCTGAAGTGTAATTGTTTGGGACAAATAAAAGCGTGTTGCTTTATAAAAAATTAACAAGTTGCTTTGCAAAGGAAAACTGAGATACTAACAATGTGAAAATAATAACGAGCCATATTATATGTACACACTAAATACATGTTTACGTAGTCATAATAATAATAGAATAAATCTATTGTCACCTTTATCATAAACAACATCAATATAAAGGTACATCTATTAATAAACAACATCAATATAAAGGTACATCTATTAATAATATATTTCTTATGTTGGAATGATTTTTTACTTCTTATATCTTCATTAAACATCATATAACCTTCAATTAGGTCTTTTTTTTATATTATACAACATTATATTAACTCTTTGTTTGAGCTTAATAAACATTAACAGTTTTGTAAAAAAAAAATGTTTTTTTAATAATTAACGAGCTAATCTGGGTCACGGGTCACTGTAATTCGGCTGTATCGAGAAACAGATACGGTGTTGAAAAAACTGCTGATACTCATAAAATATTGATAAATGCAATAAAATTTTATGTTTGTCTTCAAGAAATATGATAGACAACACCATGTGTGAAGTTTTATGACGAAATATCTCCGATTTCTATGTAAATTTACGAGTTGAAGTGGGGAAACACCCACAGGTAATTTTAGCGATGTATTTTTATCTTGGACAAGAATAATGAGCGTCCTGATTGGATGACCGATTAAAAACACACTGACTCCGCGTGGTAAAAAGATGCATGTAAAAGAAATCTATGTTATATTTATTCATTTGTTTGATTCTGGAATATTGTTGATCATTGATTTAAACAAGAAAAAAGGGAAAAAGAGGGGGGTGAATTTTATTTGTGAATTTTACAGTTAAATAAATGTTATGTTTCGACAGTTTAAAGAGAAAAATAAAAATTGTTGCGACTAAAGCTTAAATCAGCGTTAAAAATTGAACAAATATCAGTGGTTTTGTAAATGAGATTTATTTTAAATAGAAAATCTGAATTTATTATTTATTAATTTATTATTAATGATACAATGTTACATCCCTTGTGAGGGGGAGGGGGAGGGGGGCTATGATGAAAATTGGAAATAAAAACACAGGACCGGACTTTAAGCAAAAATAATAATCCAGGGTTAGTTTTTATTAAAAAAAATCCAGAACCCCTGTGTACATGAATTTTTTTTTTTAAGTTAATAATATGAAATATTGACATCCACACTTGCCTTTTGGACAGCACATTTCTGTGCCTACACTTGTTATATATATATTGAAAAAAAAATGATGATAGTGTGTAAATATGGGATATTAATGACTCTTTTGTGGTTAAAAAAAATTAGAATTGTTATATATCAAATACAAATCTCATCTCATAAAACAATGTCTGCCAAAAATATGATAAATTAATGTAGCTTAAATGTAAACGATTTGCAAAACAGAGAGATACGAGGTCGAGCTATATAATGGGTCAAGTCAATGAAATGTGATATAGCTTATTTTCAAGAAACATATTTCGATCAGATTATTGAAAACGAAATAAATTTCAATACATATTTTAACGTTTATGGTAGTATAGGAACAGTTGCTAGTAGGGGGTAGCAATATTTGTTAATAAAACAGTAAATTATAAGGTCATAGACAAGCTTACTGATGAAAATGGCAGAATTGTCTTATTAAATGTACAGATAGATGATGCAGTTTTTTCGTTAGTATGCATTTATGCACCAAATAGCAAAATTTTAAGAAACATGTTTTATAAAAAGGTAAGTAATTTCTGTAAAGAACATGGGACGGGTATTCATTCTTGTGGTCGGGGGAGATTTTAACGAGATAATGCAAGACATAGATCGTAGAAATGTACGTACAGGTAATGTGTGTAAGCAAACAGTAAATAGTTTAAAGGACTTTATCAAAACTAATAAGTTAATTGATGTCTGGAGGATATATAATGAAAACAGACAACAGTTTACATGGCGTAGGAAAGACAAAACACAAGCTAGTCGGATTGATATGATTCTTTTAGGAAAATATTTGTTATCGCTTGTTCAAGAGTGTAAAATTAAACCTGCGGCAATACAGTATACTGATCATCAAAGTGTGGTTTTAACCTTTCGGTCGGGGGTGTCTAAAAAGGAAAGAGGGTATTGGAAAATTAATAATTCTGTAATACAGGAATATGATTTAATGCTTTTGACCAAAAAAATTATATGTTTTGGAAATTGGTAAATAGCTTTAAAATGATGAAATAAAGGTAAATATTTCACATTAAACAGCTTATCGTACCACTTTTCGCCTTTTGAGAACGAAAATTACCATCGATTTATTATTTCCTTGCAAGCAAATAATTTGACCTCGCTTTCTCCGTATGCAACTGACCTTACTGGTGACAGGTAAAAACGAATAATTTGTATTTTGTCGCTTATTAACTGCAAACTTGCATGGTGTTTTGTCCGTAATTAACGCTGACTAAAAGCAGATTCACAGAAAATTGGAAATAAGTGCATTGTTGTACTGATTTAATGACGATTTGGCACACCCCGTAAACAATGGCGATAATTAATAAGTTGGCGTCGATTTCTTGATCGATCTCAAAACACGAGCAGTTGCACCTTTTTCCCCCGATGCGCGTACATTTCAAAACATTTATAAGTTACAGAAACACGTTTTATTAAGGCATCAATCATATCTGATAGTTTTTATGGGTAACAAAAATTTACGATTTTGGCAGATAATGCCCCTTTAATAAATAAAGTAATTGATAAATATTTAATACAGTATCATAATAATAATATCGACATAAGAATATTATGGGACGCTATGAAAGTTGAAATTCGAGAAGTAACCACTATGTATTGTAAAAACAAATCAAAATTAAGTGGAGAACTTGGACATAAATTAGAAAGTGAATTAGAAAAATATATTAGGATAAGGGATAACCAAAGCGAGGAAAACGATAATTAAAAAAGTTATTCATAATATTGAAACGGAACTTGTAAAAATATATGAGCGAAAAGCTAAAGGGGCACAAATTAGATGTCATGAAAAATTGGTGGAATTTGGGGAAAAAACAACTCATATTTTCAAGGTGTGGAAAAAAAGAGGCAAATTTAAAAGTCAATTAACGAATTAATAGATGAAAACAATGAAAAAATAACTGACGAGATGCACATTCTTAGTACTATTAAACCTTGTTATGAAAAATTGTATACAACAAAATATCCTGACGAAAATCTTACCAGTGATTATATTTTCGATACAAAATTAGAAAATAGGCTTAAGGATCAAGATCAATCAAATTGTGATGGAAAGGTAACTGCAGAAGAGTGTTCTAATGCAATAAATAATATGAAATCAAAGAAAGTCCCATGTTTGGATGGACTAACAGTAGAATTGTATAGAGAATTTTGAGGGAATGTCAAATATGTTTTAATAGATGTTCTAAATAAAAGTTATGATGAAAAGCAAATGCGTTTTTCTCAGCGAACTAGTGTTTTATCATTATTGTTTAAAAAGGGAGATCTCTTAGTTCTAGACAATTATAGATCAATTTCTCTTTTGAATGTTTAAATGTTGATTTAAAACTTCTTTCTTATGTTCTAGCACAGCGTTTAAAGAAAGTTTTGGAAAAATTTATAAATAATGACCAAACTGGATATATCAAAAACAGGTTCATTGGATTCAATCATAGACAAATACAAGACATTATTGATTTTGCTGAATCTTATGATGTTGAAGGGGCAAATAGTCTTTGTTGATTTTAAAAAAGCGTTTGACTCACTTGAATGGATATTTATTTTGACAACTTTAAAACATTTTGGGTTTAATGAACCGTTTTTAATTTGGGTTAAAACTTTATACAGTAATATTCAAACTTGTGTAATGAACAATGGCTGGATATCTGAGATTTTAAAAAACCCGCGCGGAAAACGTCAAGGATTTCCTTTATCTGCTTTGCTATTTGTTTTATCAGTTGAAATCATGGCTCTTCGAATAAGAAATAATAAGGATATCAAGGGTTTTCAGATAAAAATAGATGAACAAACACATAGTATAAAAATTTCGCAATTAACAGATGACACAACACTATATTTTAACTCAAAAAACGATATATCTGTTGCTATGAACGAAATTGAAATATTTGGTACTTTTTCAGGTTTAATGATCAATAGAAACAAGACAGAGGGGTTGTGGATTGGGAAGCTAAGACACAGTAAAGATAAGGTAGACAATATTAAATGGACAAGTCCTTAGGTATTCATTATGGTCATGATTACATAGAATGTGAAAAACTTAATTGGGAAATAAACATTGAAAAAATGAATAATTTATTTTTATCATGGTCAAAGCGAAATCTCTCGATGTTGGGTAAAGTACTAATTATTAAAGCTTTGATTATACCTATGTGTACTTTTATTGTTAGTTCATGTGTTATTCCTAAAAATACAAAAAAAGATATAGATAGTAAGTGTTTTAAATTTATATGGAATGGGAAACCAGATACGGTCAAAAGAAATACATTGATAGGAGATTTTGAGAAGGGTGGGCTGAAAATGATAGATATAGACAGTTATTTTATATCTTTGAAGGTATCATGGATAAGTAGACTAAATGACTCAAAATTTTCGAATTGGAAACTGATACCACTAAAATATTTAAATGTATTTGGAAAAAAATGGCTTATTTTTTATATGAACATAGATGTTAAAAAACATAAACAGTTTCTAAATAATATACCCGAAGTTTACAAAAATGTTTTGACCAGTTGGATAAAAACAGGTGGTGGTCAATTAAGTTCACCATTAACATTCAGTAATGTAAGAAAGCAAATGTTATGGGGAAATAGATTTATTACATTTGAAAATAAATATTTATTTTTTAAAGAATGGATTAATAGTGGAATATTTTTGTTAATGATATTATAGATAAAAATGGTAAAATTACACAAGAATGTATTCTTCAACAATTAAAAAATAAATCTAATTGGATATCTGAATTTAGTATTCATTTTCAAATTTCTTGAAAAAAACAAACTTAAAATATTCAGATGGAAACTTTTTCATTTTATTATTCCAAATAAAGTTTTACGTTTCAAATGGAAAATTGTTGGGAACAGTCTATGTAATTTCTGCAAATTAGATGAAGATTACTCTCATTATTTTATTACTTGTGATTTTCTAAACGAGTTTTGAACAAAATTTCAGAATTTAATGAAGGGTTTGGGTATTGAAACCAAAATTACTTTGAAACATATAGTACTTGGATATAAGATAGATGATAAAAAACTATTTTGCATTAAATTTTTTGATAACAGTTGTAGGGTTTTCCATCTACAAATCGTATTACATATCTGAACAGAAAACAAAGTATATTAATGTTTATAGAATAGTTGTCAATGAATACATGTATATTAAAAGAATAAAAGAAAATAAAACACTTCAAAAGTGTACATTTTTAATGAAAGTAAAAAATTGTATACTAAATGGAAAATAAATAAATGTTTCCAAAAGGTATTAAATAGAAATTGTATTTAGATTGTATATATTTCATGTAATTCTGATTATAGCCCTGGATAATCAGAACAAGATGCAACAGGGAAACACCAAGAGGAGCTTGGAATTTTGGCGTGTTAATTGCAGCAAGCATTTGAATAAAATATATTACGTTGCTATAAAAAACAAAACAAAAAACAAAAAAACAAAAAACAAAATTTAGATTTTCACATCTGTCACTTGTGTAATGATAATAATGCTGAATGCTTTAAACACGCATTCAATGTTCTGTAACATAATGGTCAGTGTTATTTGTCGTTCTTCAATTTAGGGATTCTAATTACCCCCCTTGGTATCTTCAAACTTGTCTTATATATGAATTACGCACTATTTACAAATATTAAATACAGGAAATAGGTCATAATGTAATGAGTTAACACGAGTACTTCCTACATTTGTTGTATAATATCCATGTGATGTTTTAGAAACCTCTATTAAATATTAACAGGAAGAAAACGAATTATTAATAGTGTAACAGTCATATGACAAACACGTGTATATCTAAATTAAATGCTCTACGCATTTCTGGAATAACTCGGTACGCTCAAGGTCAAAAGATTTGAAAACCAAGTAATTGAAATGTCCTTGACAGCAAGAAAACCAAAGAGGCTAAACAGGATATGCCTGAGGCAGGTGAACCTTAGTTTTAACAATAATTACATTATTTAAGAACTGTAAATTTGAATAAAATATATATCTTATAAACCATTTCAATACCGAAGCACTGACCACTGGGCGGATAATACCCTCGGTAATGTACATGCACATACATACAGCGGGATTAAGCATCTTGGTGATCTATGCTCATCAACACAAGTTAGAGCTACGGAAATCTTGAAATTAAAACTTAACTGATTTGGTAATTATTATTGTTTTGGTCATCGACGAGGGTGTAAGTGATGGTGTCTAACTTGAATTAGATTGATACTGAGGCACCAATTATTTTCTACTTTGTGGAAGGCGCATGGGTGGTGGTAAATCGGATTTGTTTGAGAAAACACTTTGTCTCCTGTCTGCCCAAAAAATGCAATGCCCAAATAGTTCCCCCTATATAACCTATGCCTATCAGGGGCGTAGCTGGAAGTAAAACTATGTGCAATCAAAGAACTTCGGTGAGGGGTCTGGGGGACGCCTAAGGCCCCCATCGGGCCCTGCTAGGGGGACCAGGGGGGCTAAGCCCCCCGTAAGGCCAGCGTTTCTAGCAATTACAGAGGGCAATTCTTGTTGTTAAATAGCTCCTTTTTTTTACCATCACGTTTCATACAGAAAACATGCATCGGTTGACAGAACACTTCAGGAAGTTAATATATATGAACAAAGGAAATATGATGTACAACACCTGTTAAAAAAGAAATGCCTTGATTCCTGAAACCTGCGACTTGTTCCTATAAATTCAGTTTTATATATACCGTCCGCCTTGGTTATTAACATTTTATTTTTTAGAAAGCTAGCGAATCATCAATGTTTGTTCTGATGGATATTAAATATTTGCTTTTTAAAATGCTTTGCTGATTAACGGAGATGTTCCAAAGTACAACTGAAAAAATATTTAAGCAAAAATAGGAACACGTTATTGCATGCACCTTTTGATTCGCAGTCTGTTCATATTGCCATATTGTCCACTTGTTTTATGTGTTATTTTGTATATTTGTAATTAAAATTTGGTAATACAAAATAATTCAAAATGATGAAAGTAATGAATTCCTGCTGTAAAAATCAAAACACATACTCCATAGTAGTTTGCGTTATTTGAATTTAATGTTCGTAGCCAAAGTCAAGATGACGAGATTTTCCTAAAGTAAATGAGCGCATGACTCTGTCGATGTCAATGTCAATATCTCTGTGCACACGCAGTACAGCTAAAGAAGTTAGGCGGTACTGCAGCATTGTTGTCCTCAAGTACGTTTTAAGGCGAGGGAGAACAGAGAATGATCTCTCCGTCGTAGCTGTGCTGGCAGGCATGGTGTAAAGTATCAACAAAACGGTGCTGATCGAAGGATAGAGCTCTTCGTTTGTGACGTTAAGGGTGTTCTTCAGATTCAATGGTTTAGCGGTTGTCAATCATGTGTTGCCCAACGGGCTTTCCACCTTTTGATTTCGGCTTTAAAACATAACTATGTCGCAACTTAAATCGGTTTTGTATGTGTCAAATATAACGTCTACGGTGTCTGGTGTTAGTCTAGGCAAGTTCATTGGTATCAAGTATTGTGCCTGGTATCTGCCGCCATTTTCAAGTAATCTCGCGGTAAGCTCTGTTATGTAATAGTCCATAAACGGGTAGTACATAGACCGCTGCCAAAACTGGCTAGGGTTATCAGCGGGATGACCATCTCGGTTGATCTGTCGGCCCGTTCTCCTTGGAATAGTCGGTAGAATTTCAAACTGATCGGCAATAGAAACGGCCATATGAAATAACGATCGGGTCCCAAACAGTTTGGTCGTTTCGTTCCGAAGTTAACTGATTAGTAACAACTTCACTCTCTTTGACCGCTTCTACCAGATCGCATATAAAACACGTTATAATGATTATTAATTATACTGAAAAAGTGAGATTCTTCCCATGCCAGTAATAATATTTTTTAGTGCAAGCAAATGATTTTTTTTGGCCGAAATGATGTGCAAGCAATTGATTTTTTGCGTAAAGGCAGCTACGCGCCTGCCTATTCTAAACAAAATAAGAAAACGAAAACCAAATTCTGTCTGGATTAGAAATCCCAAAATGCATTTAATATAACCACTTGTCTGCTTTGTACCAATGGATAGATTGGTAAGTAAAGCAGGACCAGAGGATAATATATTGGTGTTGGTTGTGTATTTTCTCATCCCGTACACCACCGTAGGAGATGTAGTTTATCAGCAAGACGGAAAAGCAAAGTCTTAATTGTATACCAGGGATTCCTATGAGGAGCATATTGAACGATTTATCGACTCCACTTCATAATACACATCGGAGACATTATTAATTGATAATATTGCTAAAAGGATTACAAATGGACAAGTATTTGCATAGAAATCCATGGGTACTTGGTTCAGTCTACTAAAATATTAAGTATTTGTCATCATTTTAAACCCATTTGATTTATTGATAAATGACGAAAGAAAGGTATGACGTCACAATTGTGTTGATATCTGTGATGCTGTTATTTTTTTATTGTTTAAGGTTGAAGATACGAAATTGGTACTTAGAAGACGCAAAACAAAGGACAAACAATGCAACGGTCAAAGGTAAAGTGACAAAAAAGACAAATAATAGACCATAAAGCACCACAGAGAGAGCTAATGACGATTTACAGCACGAACAATGGCGATTTAATTTGAAATATTAATGCAGTATTTTTTCCCCCATTATTCTGTACATTGATTCGTCATCAATGTCTATAATCTGTTTGAGTGAAGATGTTGTTCGTAGTTTTTTGTTATGGGTGTTTGTACTAAGAGGAGTTTAATGATACCAAAGGAGGTAATTAGAATCCGTATATTGAAGAAGAACAGACAACACAATAGCCAAAAGAAAAAGTACAAAAGGACAAACAACAATCTACAAAGCCTACATATAAAACTAAATATCGAGTGACACGAACCCCACTAAAAACCTGGGGAGTGTGTGTCAGTGACTTGTGGCTTCATGGTAAGATGGCTTTCTCCACGAATAAAACTGATCATCACAATATAATTGAAATAGTGTTGAAAGGTGAGTGAACCATATAATACCTGTTAAGCAGATAAACAGTTTGTCTTATAAGCATGGCCGGCCTAATGAAGTGCGGGGCCCAATTGCTTTGTTCTGTAAAACCTGCAGTGTGTTGTTGTGTGTACTTTAACAGCCGACAATTCCAATAAGCAATGTCAAAAAGATTGAAAACAACCAAAAGCCTGTTTTTTTAAGAATTAAGTGTCCTAATGTCATAATTTCATGTACAAGTAATTGGGCATGTATATAACGCATAGCTGTATAACAAGCATTCGTTTAATTACTTTGTCAATAACTGATAATAACAGAAGTATGCAGCTTCTCTGGTTTCGTGTGGGCAATACACATGCTGAAGCCAAACTATTTAATGATTATATAAAATAAAATGAAAAACAAAAACAAGACTTTACTGCAAAATCCAATAAAAATCTTAACATGTAAATTATACACCGCATATACATGACCACTGACTTTCCTGGATTAGTACAGCCACTTCAATAAAAAAAAGTGGCGGGATTAAACAGTTTTATGGCCCCAAACCTGTCCTCGCTCTAGGTGACATGGAAGAAATAAAGAATAATGCACATCATACAATAGTTCAGATACATATAAAACAATGGATGTCTATAATTATGAACAAAATTGATTTTAATGTCTTGCAATCGAAAATACACTTATAATTGACTATCGTGTTTCACCATTGTTAGTCACTCTCTACACATTTGATAAACCTTTCTGTTTCACCTTCTTCAGTTTCTTTGTTGCTTTTTTGCATTCTGGAACAACAGCTTTGATACAATCCACTAATTCTAATGAGAGATTCTCTTCTAAGTACAATATACACCCAAGGATCAACAACGGAGTTTAACACAGCCATACGCAGGACCCACAGTTCGAGTGACGCATTTGCATTTCGTGTCCCTGTAGCATGCAGAAACACATCAACCTAAAACATTTGTATATCATATACTTCGTAATACGAGTTCATGGAATATTTGCAATGGGTGACCTTAACCGATATCGGCCATCTTGTTAAGGCCCGTTGGGTTACTTACTCTTAATGACTATTAAGTTATTTGGCTTTCCAATCTTTTAACAATGAGCATGACTAATCAAGATTAGTCCAATAACGAGGCGCGCGCATTTAATTATATACGTTTGCTTTTATCAATCAATTTTTTGAGATGTCATCACGACCCTGGATAAAATAGTTCACTATCCCCGACACCAACGAGATGTAACATTGAAAACAGACTGCCCGCTATCCATATCCCAACCAATACTAGTGTGTACTTTCTTCCTTCGTGTCTGGATCGGAACCAGTGAGGATAAACCAGATTTAAGTATCTATCTATGGACATTGCACAAATTAACATAGCACTGGATATGTGAGCGTCTACGAAGATAAACGAAACGAACTGACATAATGGTTTGGAATAGCACCAGGTGAAGTGTGATACATATCTCTTTGTTGCGAAAGGATAAACAAGAAATACTCCCAAAAAGTCTGTTAGAGCTAGTCCTGTGAACAGTTTGTAAAACGATTCCCATTTGTGTTCTCTCCTATTTATCCAAAGTAGTACGAGTGCTATTGTATTTCCGACCACTCCAAAAATATATTCCATAATAGCAGGAACCCATGATGTGTCGATATCCTGGTCACAAATCGGGTATAATGAGTTGTTATTCATCGTCTGTACTGACCACAGTGTCCGTTCCTCTAACCAGTAAAATAATATATATTTGTTACAAGTGGCATTTATCGCTCTCCAGTTATATAACGGGAAGTTTGTAATACATAATCTGTTGATTTTCAGATAAAAAAAATTCTGATAGCGAGATAAAACAATATACATTTTTAATCAGTAGTCATTTGGATAATTATCAACTACTTTATATTTTATAAGTTGTGTAACATTGAGGTTGTTTGTTCCCCCCTTTCTTTTTTTTCGTAGTAGTGATCATATGGTAGTTGGATTTACAACTACCTATCCAATCTCTGTCTATCACCACTAATGTTGTGAGTTCGATTCCCGTTCAGGCGAAGTGTACTCGATACAACATTATGTGATAAAGTATGTCAATGACTTGAAACAGGTCGGTGGTTTTCTCCGGGTATTCCGGTTTCCTCCACCAATAAAACTGACCGCCACGATATAGCTGGAATATTGTTGAAAGCGGCGTTAAACACCATAACCTTAACCCTAATCCCCTTTCTTTTTGTATGGAAAAAACCGGAATACCCATATAGATGCACCGATCGGCAAGTAAATGACAAACTTTTTCATATGAAGATGTATTGAGTACACTCGATAAACATGTAATGAAATGTCTTATATTTACATGAAGGTCATTCCAGAGACGCGTCGTGCACACTAATTTTGATATCTACGTTTTTTATTAAACGCACATGTCCAGAAACGAATCATGCGCACTCAATTTGATATCTACGTTTTTATCAGACAAAAATCTTAAAACAAATCTTTATCTTTGTAACCAAAATTATCCAAAATGAAGGGATATTTTATTTTGTTGTTATGGTTTAATAGATATATTTGATATTGGCATTTACAGTTCCTAATTAATGTAATTATTTTTAAGACTAATTTATTAGGCACAGGTGACCATATGACGATTTTTCTCCCAAAAATGTTTAACTTACAATATAAGTTTCCAATCTTTTGACTTTAAGCATATCAGATTAAGGTGGTTTTCTTCAAGAAATTCCTCATACGCACTAAACTAGATATCTACGCTTTTATTTATTTTTTTATTAACTACTATATCAAACTTATTTGTCTTTTTAAATACGTACTTTAAAACACAATTCGATATCTCTGCTGGTGGCAGTTTCTTCCGCCCAGTAGTCAACGTTTCTGAATTGACATGGTGTATTATATATATTTATTATATATAATAACGTTAGATCCCCGATACAAGAGCAGCGATAAAAGTATGGAGTACGATAATACAAAAATTACAACAAATGACACTTTTTACTATAACGCAGAAATAAATGGTCAAAAATGTATGAATCGGGTTCAAAACACACAAAATAGTAAAATTGAAAGCAATAGAAATGGTTTTATCATAGGTAGGCAATCAAGTGAGGCGGATAGTAATACCAAAAACAAATCCGAAATGAAAACAAACAGACTTACAGAAATAAAAAATAAAGAACACGAGTTAAAATCACAACATCAACTTGAAAATGCATTTGATAAAAAAAGAGGGTCTGTAGAATTTAAACCACAAAAAATAAATTCGAAGAATATTTACGGGAATAAATCTTGTATTTTACAACGCTGGTTTAAAAAAATTTCATGTTCTGAAGTAGAGGTCACAGATTCAGAAAAAGACCAGAGAGGCTTTTATATCAAGAAAGTTATTGGAGATGGGAATTGTTTTTTCAGGGCTGTGAGTTTAGATTTAACGGGAAAAGAAGAGCACTTTAATTATGTGAGAAAAATTGTTTGTGACGAAATAGAAAAAAATCAGTCATATTATGAGCCTTACATTAGTACGGACTTTTATTTACATGTACAAAGCATGAGAAAGAACAAAGGCGGTTCTGAAATTTGGGCAACAGAGGCGGAAATACTTGCGGTTTCAAGTCTATTTGATTGTAATATAAAAGTTTTAATAGAAAATAAATCCGACATTAACAACTGGCAAATTTTCCGACCAAAAAATAACAGCATAAAAAATACTAATTACGAAATTAGTGTTCAGTATGTCAATGGGAACCATTTCAATCTTATACAGTATAACAAAGACACAGGTCTAGAAAAAAATGAACATATGTCAAAAAAAGCCAACTCTGTCACGCATAGAACGGAGGTGCAAGGAAATGAAAATAAGAGAGAGAAAAACCCTGTTTTCAATCTCTCGTCAAAGGAACTAACAGAAGCTCATCGGAATCTGCTAGGACTAGGATTAAAATTTGTTCCAACAAATCAAAATATCGACATGACAGAATTGATTGCTGATGTTAAAGAATGGGAACGTCGAATGCGCCTTAGGGAATTCTTTTCTGATCAGAATGAGAAAGAAGATGTTTTGACTGATGATCAAAAACATTACAATTTTATAAAGAAGAAAAAATCAAATTGGACTCCACCTACAGGAAGAAGCGAATGGCTTGACTTATACTTAAAATTGGTCAAAAATGATATCATTTCTGGTGTCAAGCAAAAATACAGGATTAACTTAAATAGGGCTGAAGAAGAAGCTTTGCAAGATTTACTCTCTGATCAGTCAATAGTAATAAGACCATGTGACAAAGGCTCTGGTGTATGTGTAATAAACACTGAAGACTATGTACATAAAATTGAAAATGAACTTCAAGATTCCTCAACTTATAAGCAGGTTGAGAAAGATTTAACGGAAGAGATCACGAAAAAGGTTGAAAAAACGGTGAACAAATTGAGGAAAAATAATTACATCACAGATGACATAAAAAAGTACATGCTCCCACGAAATGTTAGCCAAGGCTCTGTAAAAGGCAATCCAAAGATGCACAAAGAGAATGCTCCATTGAGATTAATAATAAGCGGTATAAACCATCCAACCGAAAATATTGCAGAATTTGCAGAAAAAGAACTTGAACAACATGTCCGCACGTTGCCATCTTACATACAAGATACCACTGATTTTATAAACAAAATGAATTCAATAGAGCAAAAACTTCCGGGGGATTCAATTTTATTCTGCATGGATGTAAAGGGTTTATATCCAAGCGTCCCCAAAAAAGAAGGCTTAGATGCATGTAAACAGGCATTGGACAACAGGCCAAATCCATCAATACCAACGACAGATGTTCTTTCTATGATACGTTTAGTTCTTGAAAATAATAATTTTTCATTCAATGGAAAACATTATCTACAGGTGGAAGGAACAGCAATAGGCTCACGTTTGGGTATGAACTATGCTAGTACATACTTAGGTGTATGGGAACAACAGTTACTTGAGCAATCTTCTGACAAACCTCACACTTATTTTCGGTATGTTGATGATATATGGGGCATCTGGTTACACGGAGAAAAAAAATTGAAAAAATTCCATGATCTGGCAAATTCTATACACCCGAGAATAAAAATCGAACTTAAATTTTCTAAAAACCAAATTGAATTTTTGGACACCATAATTGTTTTGGATAATGGGTTTTTAAAAACAAAACTATACGAAAAACCAACGGATAAACATATGTATCTCCACAAACGATCAGATCATCCAAAGACAGTTAAAAAATCAATACCGTATGGTTTGGGAGTCAGAGTTAAACGAATTTGTGATGATAAGGAGGAGTATGAAAAGGAGAGAAGTAAGATAAAAGAGAGATTAACACAACGAGGATACAACTCTAATCTGATAGAAAAACAACTGCTGAAAGTGGATGAGCTCGATCGAAAGGAAACTTTAAAATACAGAAAGAAACACAAGAATAAAAAAATGGATAGAGTTCCCCTGATTTTAACCTATAGTCGTGCTTTACCTGACATCGGAAAAATTCTTAGTAGTCACCAAAAGATAATAAAGAAATCACCCCAACTAAGAAAAATATTTAAGGATCAGCCTCTTTGTTCATTTAGAAGGGATAACAATCTTGCCGATATCATGGTCCACCAAAAGACTGCAAAAGTATTAAAGAAGAACCCATTGCCAGAATCAAGACTACAAGGAAAATGTGGACGAAAATGTGTCATCTGTGAAAAAAGTTTTAGGGGAGAATTGAAAACAAGATCCGGAAGAGTTATTAAGATCAATAAGAAAATAAACTGCAGAACATCAAATGTAGTTTATGCGGTGCACTGTAAAAAATGTAAGCACATAGTTTATGTTGGTGAAACAGAAACAATGTTAAAGGATCGGATACAAAATCATCTTTCTGATATCAGAACATTTAAAAGATATGACAAGCCGGTTTCAATACATTTTAATTCAAAAGACCATTCCATCGACGATTTCAGATACGCAGGAATAGAAATTTCAAGAAAAAATAACACAATATATAGACAGACCCGTGAATCACTGTTTATTAAAATGTGTAACACTCAACAAGAGGGTATAAACAAAAGAAAATAATTAGTCTAACAGGTCTTAGATTACACAAAGTTTGATCTTGAGCTTTGTGTATTTTATTTATTCATAATGTTCAGGATTATTTTTAGCAAAAAAAATTTACGACGTCATAATAACACGATTAGATGTTATGACGTCTTGTTGTTTTTTTTTTGTATCTCTAAGCAGTTTATGTTTTGCAACTGACGAAGACGGTCGTGCCGTCGAAAATTTTTGCAACACTTTGTTTAAATGTATAAATTATAATCTCCATGAAGAAATGTTTTGTTTTAATGTGTATTATATTTATGATAAGAATTTCGTCTTCGTATTTTCTGCCTTCTCTTTTCTCTTTTGTCTCAGGATCATCCTCGGTCGTATTCGACTTTATCTATTGTTTTCGTCTCATTTAGTACTATATTCATTCGAATTCCTTTGTTGTGTTCGTCCTATTTAAAAGTATATTCATTCG
This sequence comes from Bathymodiolus brooksi, assembly GCA_963680875.1. Classification (NCBI taxonomy): domain Eukaryota; kingdom Metazoa; phylum Mollusca; class Bivalvia; order Mytilida; family Modiolidae; genus Bathymodiolus; species Bathymodiolus brooksi. The sequence goes on along the minus strand of OY804580.1, from coordinate 34,479,731 downwards.
AATTTATCGGCTATGTTCATCTCATTTAGTCGTTTATTCATTCGAATTTCACGGTTGTGTTGTTTAATTCAGTAGTACAAAATGTATATTCATTCGAATTTCTCCATTGTGTTCATCTCACTTAGTAGTATATTCATTATATTTTTTGTATAGTGTAAATTTTACTGAAGGTTGTGTAAGAAGTTTTTAAATGTAGTACAACTGAAATCTTTTGCTCCTAATACCAAACGAAAATGAGAAATTCTGGTGAATAATTGTTATTCAATTTTGTTTAACAAATATGATACACATAAGTATAAATATCTATCACGTTTACTCATCAAATGATATAAAGTATGATGTTTAGCACAATAGATGATATGAACATGAAGGCAGATAAAAGGGAAATATATTATTGTAGCTAATTTCATATGTCAACCCATCTCTTCTAGAGACAGTGACATTAAAGGCGCGGACGTGACAGAGGACGCCATTGAAAGTAGTTAGAAGAACACTTGTTTCTGCTCTTTTCAGTAGAATTTGTTGATTATTTTTGACTTTTTGGAATCGCAGGATCAACACAATTTCCGTACATTGTCGGTAATAAAGATGTATTTGAATTCAAAGACTTGTTTTCCCATCCGTTTTTTAAATATTGTACAAATAAATTATTTATTGTCCGACAAAATATGAATATATTGTATATATATTTCATAACTAATATCAGGTGAACATATTTCAATTTGATTTCAGGTAATATTAAAAGTATTTATTCCGTGTGACTACTTTAAGATGGTTGATGATCAAGATAGGTTATGAAAAGAAAGATGGAGCAGTGATAGTCAACAATTCCTGCAACATCAACAAAACGAACAACTACCTCCCACCTTGACACACTGAACACAATAAAGACCATACATTTGGCGTTAGCAATACATGTCCTTATAGGTACAAAAATGTGGCGGGGTTAAAGCGGTAAATTGGATCCCGACCATCCCTTTTTGATTCACCAATGACAATCCTTCATCAATGTTTTCCAGTAGTTAATATGTTGTAAGTTCATTATCATTAATTAAAATGTTGCTTTTGTCGTTTTTACTCTTTTATTTCAAGTGCATTGTACAAAAAATAAGTTTATTGGCCCAATTATGTACAAGTTATCCATTGTACATGTACATTTTGTACAAATTATAACCCAAGCAAAGCCATCATATAGTACACATTATAATGTGCACAAAAGTGCAGCTTGTACCAAACAAGTAATATATCAATGACGTATGGAGGGCACGGGTGGCTCAATGAGTCAAATAGTTGGATTACCTAACAACTCATACAAGCCTATCACCAATACGGCGTGGGTTCAAGTCCGGCTTTGTAAACTACAACAAGGGTGCACTCCACTCGCAGCCGCAAGTGATAAAGTTTACCAGTTGCTTGCCCATGGTCGGTGGTTCACTCCGGGAACTCCGGCTTCCTCCACCACTGAAACTGGTCGCCATGATATAGCTGAAAAATTGCTGAAAGTGGCGCTAACACAATAAATCAATAACGTATGTGAAAAAAACTTAACCGCATCAGTTGTGTAATAATTAACGTGCTCGCTCGAATGCGGAGGATAGCGAGTTTGAGCCCCGTTATTCTCAAGCCAAAGACTATATAATGGCATGTGTTGCTTACCCACTAAGCACGCTGCATTGAAGAGTAAGAGCAAAGACCGGCTGTCTTAGAATCATAATAATGTGTCGGGGGCAGCGACATATCGACCCTTTAGCTATTGTTTCATTGAGCTAGCACTATGAAAATCCATGCAACGTGTTGGTCTAGAACAAACTCGAACATTATTCACTAAGCGATGAACAAAACTCCCTCACTATTTAATAACTTTATTAAACTGTCCATGATCACTTAGGGACATATCCACTGTTTTGAGGAAGATATCATTTTCTAAATAATCAGTTTCAAAAAGATTGAACACCACTAATACACTACATAGTAATGTCTCATGTCATTTGGTAAGGGTTTAGGGTTATGGTGTTTAACGCCATTTCCAATAATATATCCGTTATATCGTGGCGGTCAGTTTTATTGGTGGAGGAAACCTGAGTACCCGGAGAAAACCACCGACCTATCGCACGCCACTGACAAACTTTATCACATATTGTTGTATTGAGAACACCTTGCCATGAATCGGGAATAGAACTTTAGTGGAGATATGCATAAATGGCATAGGTAGTTGCAGATACAACAGCCATACGATCACGGCCACCAATGTCATTTAGTAATTGGTATATCATAGTACGTAATAATATACCAAGTATATTATAGTACGTAATAATATACCAAATTATATACTTTATTTGTTTTTTTAACGTATATTGGTGTCCAACACGATTTTCATATTAGATGGTGTTCGTGTCGTGTAACTTTAATACACACCACTAGTCAGACAGGAACTGCTTACCCTTTCGGAGCACCCGAGTCCACACCATTTTTGTTTTTTCTTGTATTGTTTCTTCCTTTCCGATTTACAGCTTCTTCAAACCTTTCTTACACTTTCACTCATGGCAACAATTGATAATAATAAAAGAATGTCACCACTTTGATTTGCTAAATATATTTCAGAACACCAAATGAATATTATGCACAATATATTACAGAACAGCTATTTGTGCAGTAATGCACGTCTGTAAGCAAATTTTATATCAATTTTAACTATCGGATATACATGAATAATTGACATGGGTATTTCCCGCGATTTCTGGACTTCCTGTATCGTCTTCGTAGCTCATCAACCTTTTTCTGTCATTTTCGTCAGATTCAACGTTGTCTTGTTTCCGAGAACAACAATATTGACACAGTTCACTTATTTTATGGAGAGATTCTCGTCGCAGTACAACATACAGCCAAGGATCGACAATAGAGTTAAAAACCGCCATACGTACCAACCATAATTCTAGTGGTTCATTTGCTCTTCTGATCCTTGCAGCATGCAGAAACACATCAACCTAGAATGCATACAATTAATAGCAGCCAAGTAATTCGTGAAATATTGATAATCTGGCAATTATGTTAAACATGAAACGATATAGATATTATTTTTTATTTCTTAATTTTATCATTCTATATGTTATCATTAGTCAACTTAATCCAGGCTTTCGTGGATGTGTTATTAATAGCAAATTCCGGTAACATTCATATTAATCTTCGTATAATGGAAAATATCCATTGGCATTTGAGAAATGAATATATCATAGCGCTCAATTAGTTGATGAAATATCACCCCCTATGTGTGTGGGCTTAGTGTTGCTCACTAGTTAGTTTTCTGTGTAGAATTATATTACTAGTATTATATGACTTCAGATAGTGTCTTTTCTGATTGGCTGACGTCCCTACTAACGATCTTTGATAAAACGTTTTATTATACCTCATATATTAATTACCATAAATATATTAATTTGATTGGACAATGGGTAGAAATCAGAACACGTGATCACACAGGACAAAAATCATATTCCGTGAAATAAAAATCATATTCCACCCCCTCGGAAGCCTCGCGGGTTTTCCCGCCAGAGTTATCGTTCATTGACAGGAAAACGTCAGAGGCACTCGGAACGCATCACTTGCAGGCGACCGTTGCCGAAAAGCGTTGTTGTGGATGTGGATTTCAAATGTCTGAGACAACGTTCCAATTGACTTAAAATATGTTTGTCAACAGTATTTTACATGTATGTGTTTTCTTGATTTCATTCGGTATTATAAAACTTTTATAGAATGCAGGTTCAGGAAAAATGAAAATCTATTCACCCATGAGTATCATATCCCCCTCGGGCGTTGCCCTCAGGGAATATGATACTCAATGGTGAATAAATTTTCATATTTCCCTCACCAGCATGCAATAAATGTATATTATAATACCTCATATATTAATTACCATAAATAGATTAATTTGAGTGGACAATGGGTACAAATCAGAACACGTGATCACACAGGATAAAAATCATATTCCGTGAAATAAAAATCATATTCCAACACTTCCGAAACCTCGCGGGTTTTCCCGCCAGAGTTATCGTTCTTTGACAGGAAAACGTCAGAGGCACTCGAAACGCATCATTTGAAGGCGACCGTTACAATGTGGTTTTTATATATCTGAGACAACGTTCCAATTAAAATATGTTTGCCAGCAGTATTTTACATACCGGTATATGTGTTTTCTTGGTTTCATTCGGTATAATAAAACCTCTATAGCATGCGGGTACAGGAAATATGAAAATTTATTCACCCACGAGTATCATATTCCCCCCGGGCGTTGCCCTCGAGGAATATGACACTCTTGGGTGAATAAATTTTCATATTTCCCTCACCAGCATGCAATAAATGTATATTATTACCTAATTGTAAAGTTTTACATGTTAAATAAAGTATTTATTGTTTTCAACTATTGGGGTTTGGGGTTTTTGGCTTTGTAGTATTCTATTGCCGGGTGTTCTATTGCCTGTCTACCTTTGACCTTTACTGTGATTGGTCAAAACAATCTCATGAATATTTATTGCCAATCCGAAATCTTGTCTAGTCCACACCGGATTACAGCGTATGAAAGCATCGTAATCTAAAACGATTTAAACTCTTTGACTGCGACGTTTCGTGTATAACGGTAACTTCGTGTGCGGTTATGGCTTTTTCAGCGAGTGACGTCATATATTTCATGACATCATTTTAACAGCAATGTGACATTACTTAACGTTTCTTTTTGATTTTGAAGAGGTTCTATATGTGCAATGCAATAGAACACTTTGGTCTTTCCCAATACCTCGGGGGAAATATTTTGATCTAATGCCTGCACTCCCATTAAATAACTGTATATTATTCCACTCTATAATAATTATTATACTTATATAGAAATTCGATTGGTTGAAACAATCCCACGTCATCAAAACATCGTATTTCCCTCTCAACAACATCGTATTTCGCTCTCAACAATATCGTATTTCCCTTAATCGAAATTCTCAAGATTCAACGCTTTGGTCATATAACTCCAGAGATGTTCCGAAATAATAATTTTGTAAACAAAGATGGCAAAAAGATTTCATTTGGCAGAATTCACCAAAACGTTGGCCTGGTGGAATAAAGCATTCATTTCCCTTGCATAAGAGAGATATGAAAATTTGTTCACCCTCGAAATAGTCATTTCACTCGGGCGTTGCCCTCGGGAAATATGACTTTTCTCGGGTGAGCAAATCTGCATATCTCCCTTATGCAAGGGAAATAAATGTATAATATTTACCTTGCGTAACGTAACGCGAGGTGAATATTATAAAAATATAGCCTTCCATTGAGGTCAATACATGGATTTATAGACCTATAAATATATATTGACCGAGGACGAAGTCCGAGATCGATATAAATTTTTAGTCTATAAATCCATTTATTACATACTTAGTTCAAATAAAGGCAAAAAATTGTATGGCCAATATGACCAAAAGTAAACTGTCCATATTTTCACACCCCGGGAAAATAACCGGTTATTGGATTACTACAAGATCATTTCCATATCGAGGCCAATATGGCTGTCTCTTTTCTAGATGTCGGAAGTATGCAATAAATAGTTTAATACATGGACATTTCCATATTGGGGCTAATATGGGGGTCTCGGGATGATAACCAGGCCAATATGGAAATGCCCATGTATTAAGCTGTAAGTATTGACCGAAATGGTAGGCTATAATTGTTTTATCATTTTTCAATATTATTATTTAAATATTAAAATTTTGAAATTTTATGAAAACTGAAATTTTTTGAAACTTTGAAAATTTTATCAAATTTTTGAAAGTTTTTCAATTTTATAAAAATTTTAATACTAATTTTTTGAAATTTTTGAAATTTAGAAATTTTTTGAAAATTTTGAAAATTTTGAACTTTAAAAAAAAATTATAATTTTGAAATTTTTTGTAAAAATTTTGAGATTTGATGAAATTTTACGAAATTTTAGAAAATCTTGGAAAATACATTGATATAGCACGGATGTTTCTAAAAAAACCAACATATATCACCTCTCATAAATGTATTTAAGAGATTAATTGACAGCTTAAAACTATTTAAAATGGATCGTCGGATAATAAAAAAAATCCTTTTTGTTGCTTTGGTGCTCTTTTCTTCATCTTATACATATATTTCAAGAATGTTTCCATGCTGGATGAATAAGAATGTCCGACAAAATTCTGCATATATGGAATGATAGATTAGACTGGTTGAAAAAAAAATCGTATTAAAATCTTCCACGTTGAAAACATGGTGTATTTTCAACAGAATAATTTTCCTTCATCAAATTGCCTATACAACTGAAGTTGTGAGTTCGCATCCCGCTCAGGTGAGGTGTGCTCCATGCAACATTATCTGATAACGTTTGTCAGTGACTTGCGGCAGGTCGGTGTTTTCTCCGGGTACTCCGGCTTCCTCCACCGACAAAACTGACCGCCACGATATATGACTGAAATATTGTTGAAAGTGGTGTTAAACCCCCACTTTTTTTCATCAACTTGTTTTTGTAATTATATCTAAGTTCTATTTTAATATTAACTTACCAGCAGAGGCGTCCAGAGAATGAAAAACACAATTGTGACTGCGATGATAAAGATCATCACGTGAGCGTCTATGAATCCAGAGACTCGTCTTGAATCAAGAAGAATACCACCTGTAATGGGATCCCAGCACATACGGCACATTGTCAAAATATTTGCTAATATTGTAACCAAAACAATGAAAAATCCGAAAACTGAGTAAATGTACGACATTACACGATTTCCAGTTGTATCACGGACGAAATCAAAATAGCACCACGACCCTGGATAAAATAGTTCACTATCCCCGACACCAACGAGATGTAACATTGAAATCAGACTGCCCGCTATCCATATCCCAACCAACACTAGTGTGTACTTTCTACCTTCGTGTCTGGACTGGAACCAATGAGGACGAGTCAGATTCAAATATCTGTCTATAGACATTGCACAAATTAACATGGCACTGGATATATGAGCGTCCACGAAAATAAACGAAACGAACTGACATAAAGGTTTGGGAAAACACCACGTAAAATGTGATGCATATCTCTTTGTTACAAATGGATAAACCAGAAATACTCCTAGAAGGTCTGTTAGAACTAGTCCTGTGAAAAGTTTGTAAAACGATTTCCATTGATGGTCTCTCCGATTTATCCAAAGTAGTACAAGTGCTATTATATTTCCGATAACTCCAAAAATATATTCCAATACAGCAGGAACCCATGATGTGTTGATAACTCTATCGCATATCGGATAAACAGAGTTGTTGTTCATCTTCCAAAAATTTCTATACCATGGGACTATGCGTTTTTAAAATCACCAATATAATGTATATTTCTGTACCAAGTGGGTCTACTTATCACATTCAAGTCATATAACAGGAAGTCTGTCATTACATATTGTGTTAATGTTTATATATTTTACACTGATACGGAAATAAAACAATTTATATCTTCCCATCTGTCACTTGCGTAATGAAAATAATGCTGAATGCTTTAACACCCATTCAATGTTCTGTAACATGGTGGCCAGTTTAATTTGCAGAGGAAACTGGAGTTATTGGGAGAAATCCTCGACCCGTAACTGACGAACTTTAGCATACGTTGTTGTAGTGAGTACGGCATGCAATGAAGTGTATTTTTCTATGTGATATAAACAATAAAAATGGAATTAGGAAAATGTAGCACCCCCCTCCCCTTAACAGAAGCTGTAATTCTAAGGACAGACAATACAATGGCCAAAATAAAATGGAAAACACTACACCGACATCTAAGGACAGACATTACAATGGTCAAAATAAAATGGACAAAGCACTACACAGACATCTAAGAACAGACAATACAATGGCCAAAATGAAATGGACAAAATACCACACAGACATGTAAGGACAGACAATAAAATGGCCAAAATAAAATGGACAAAGCACTACACCGACATCTAAGGACAGACATTACAATGGCCAAAATAAAATGGACAAAACACCACACAGACATCTAAGGACAGACAATACAATGGCCAAAATAAAATGGACAGAGCACTACACAGACATCTAAGGACAGACAATACAATGACCAAATTAAAATGGACAAAGCACTACACAGACATCTAAGGACAGACATTACAATGGCCAAAATAAAATGGACAATGCACTACACAGACATTTAAGGACATACAATACAATGGCCAAAATAAAATGGACAAAGCACTACACAGATATCTAAGGACAGACATTACAATGGCCAAAATAAAATGGACAGAGCACTACACAGACATCTAAAGACAGACATTACAATGGCCAAATTAAAATGGACAGAGCACTGCACAGATATCTAAGGACAGACATTACAATAGCCAAAATAAAATGGACAGAGCACTACACAGACATCTAAAGACAGACATTACAATGGCCAAATTAAAATGGACAGAGCACTGCACAGATATCTAAGGACAGACATTACAATGGCCAAAATAAAATGGACAAAGCACTACACAGATATCTAAGGACAGACAATACAATGGCCAAAATAAAATGGACAAAGTACTACACAGAGATCTAAGGAAAAACAATACAATGGCAAAAATAAAATGGACAAAGCACTACACACACATCTAAGGACAGACAATGCAATGGCCAAAATAAAATGGACAAAACACTACACAGACATCTAAGAACAGACAATACAATGGCCAAAATAAAATGGACAAGGCACTACGCAGACATCTAAGGATCGAGCAACACGAACCCACAATTACCCACATCCACTATAGAGATAAAGCATTCAAATGTTGTGTATTGAGCTATAGAAAAACAAATAGAAAAAAAACATTAAGGCGGTTCAGGAAAAATTCCTTTAGGCAAATTTCTACTGTTGAATTTCTAATTTATATGTTAAACATTTGATGAATAGAGGTGGATAATTATTGATATGTGTTTGCTTTGCTCTCGACTATTTCATTTCATGAAATAATCAAGTATGATTGGTTTGCTTATCTACGCATTTCTGGAATAACCCGGTACACTCAAGGTTAAAAGATTTGAAAACCAAATAATTCAAATGTCCTTGAGAGCAAGAAAAGAAAAGAGGCTACACACCTGGGGTGCATTTTATTTGCAAAATCATGCAAAATCATGTTTCAGATTTCATGAAAATAAGAAACATGTTTTATGTGAAATAAAAACGTTGTGATTAACATTAAATGATTTCAAAGATGGCCTCTACAGAGAATAAATGTTTCAAATTGGATCATGCTCGATCTTCGATTCGCTTGATTCAAGATCATGATTTTGACATTAATTATAAAACGCGGAATCAGAATCCGGTTTCTGAAACACGATTCGGATTTCAAATTAAAAAATGCGCCCCATGATATGCCTGAGGCAGGTGAATCTTAGTTTTAGTAATAATTACATGATTTAGGAAACTGTAAGTTTAAATAAAATATATATCTAGTAAACCATGTCAATACCGAAGCTCTGACGACTGGGTGGATAATACCCTCGGGCAATGATGGTCCAGCAGATAATACCCTCGGGCAATGACGGTCCAGCAGATAATACCCTCGGGCAATGACAGTCCAGCAGATAATACCCGCGGTCAATGACAGTCCAGCAGTCTAGTCACTGACCACTGGGCGGATAATACCCTCGGGAAATGACAGTCCAGCAGATAATACCCTCGGGCAATGACAGTCAAGCAGATAATACCCTCGGGCAATGACAGTCCACAGACCACTGGGTGGATAATACCCTCGTGTAATGACAGTCCAGCAGATAATACCCTCGGGCAATGACAGTCCAGCAGATAATACCCTCGGGCAATGACAGTCCAGCCGATAATAGCCTCGGGCAATGACATTCCAGCAGTCTAGTCACTGACCACTGGGTGGATAATACCCTCGGGCAATGACAGTCCAGCAGCAGTGGTATCAGTCTAGTCATAGAAGAAAAAACGGTGTAACAGTATTTTAAGACAATAACAAGAAACGCTTGAAGATACTAAACGATAAGTCGAATAATCGAATTAGGTTAGAGAAAGCAATAATCAAATAAGGATAAAGAAAGAACAAGAAAAAATAGACAAACAATGGTCCATAAAACCCTACAAAAAAATCCCAGATCGAGCAATACAAACCACACTATAACCCGGATGTGAACTCATACGCTCAAGAAGTGGTTGCAGCTTCTGCTCCACCAAATGTCTACCGGTTGAAAAGAATCAAATGTGAACAGAAAGCTAAAAAAAAGTTTGTCATCAATTAAACAATCAAAACGAACAACTGTCTCTTACATCAACTCATTAAACACAAAAAAACACCACTTATGCCGGGGGAAATCAAGATCCTGGTCTGGGACATGCACATAAATATGAACTGATTTTGCAGATATTATTTTTGCTCAGTAGATATCAAAATTAGTGTGCACGACCAGTTTCTGGAATAACCTTCATCAACCTATGATATTTTGAAAGAAAACAATAAAAGCTTCCACTCGAAGACGAAAAACAATTAATAATATTAAATACAAGAAAAAGGTCATGATGTCATGATATAAGCACAAGTATTTCCTATATATGTTGTATATATTCATGAGATTTTCTAAAAACCAGTTTTAAATATTAGCAGGAAAGAAAATAATTATTAATAGTGTATCAGTCATATGATAAAAACGTGTATATCTAAATTTAGTCGCTCTACGCATTTCTGGAATAACCCGGTACACTCAAGGTCAAAAGATTTGAAAACCAAATAATTCAAATGTCCTTGAGAGCAAGAAAAGAAAAAAGGCTAAACACCTGGGGTGCATTTTATTTGCAAAATCATGTTTCAGATTACATGAAAATCAGAAACATGTTTTATGTGAAATAAAAACGTTGTGATTCACTTTAAATGATTTCAAAGATGGCTTCTATAGAGAATAAATGTTTCAAATTTGATCATGCTCGATCTTCGATTCGTTTGATTCAAGATCATGATTTTGACATTAATTATAAAACGCGGAATCGGAATCCGATTCTGAAAAAACGATTCGGATTTCGAATTAAAAAATGCGCCCCATGATATGCCTGAGGCAGGTGAACCTTAGCTTTAGTAATAATTACATGATTTAGGAAACTGTAGATCTAAATAAAATATATATCTAGTAAACCATGTCAATACCGAAGCACTGACGACTGGGTGGATAATACCCTCGGGCAATGACAGTCCAGCAGATAATACCCTCGAGCAATGACAGACCAGCAGATACTACCCTCGGGCAATGACAGTCCAGCAGATAATATCCTCGGACAATGACAGTCCAGCAGATAATACCCTCGGGCAATGACAGTCCAGCAGATAATACCCTCGGGCAATGAGAGTCGAGCAGATAATACCCTCGGGCAATGACAGTCCAGCAGATAATACCCCCGGGCAATGAGAGTCCAGCAGATAATACCCTCGGGCAATGAGAGTCCAGCAGATAATACCCTCGGGCAATGACAGTCCAGCAGATAATACCCCCGGGCAATGACAGTCCAGCAGTCTAGTCACCGACCACTGGGCGGATAATAACCTCGGGAAATAACAGTCCAGCAGTCTAGTCACTGACCACTGGGTGGATAATACCCTCGGGCAATGACAGTCCAGCAGTAGTGGTATCAGTCTAGTCATAGAAGAAAAAACGGTGTAACAGTATTTTAGGAAAGGCTTGAAGATACTAATCGATAAGTAAAATAATCGAATTAGGTTAGACAAAGCAATAATGGAATAAGGATAAAGAAAGAACAAGAAAAAATAGACAAACAATGGTCCATAAAACACTACACAAAAATCCCAGATCGAGCAATACAAACCACACTATAACCCGGATGTGAACTCATACGCTCAAGAAGTGGTTACAGCTTCTGCTCCACCAAATGTCTACCGGTTGTAAAGAATCAAATGTGAACAGAAAGCTAAAAAAAAGTTTGTCATCAATTAAACAATCAAAACGAACAACTGTCTCTTACATCAACTCATTAAACACAAAAAAACACCACTTATGCCGAGGGAAATCAAGATCCTGGTTTGGGACATGCACATAAATATGAACGGATTTGCAAATATTATTTTTGCTCAGTAGATATCAAAATTAGTGTGCACGACCAGTTTCTGGAATAACCTTCATCAACCTATGAAATTTTGAAAGAAAACAATAAAAGCTTCCACTCGAAGACGAAAAACAATTAATAATATTAAATACAAGAAAAAGGTCATGATGTCATGATATAAGCACAAGTATTTCCTATATATGTTGTATATATTCATGAGATTTTCTAAAAACCAGTTTTAAATATTAGCAGGAAGGAAAATTATTATTAATAGTGTATCAGTCATATGATAAAAACGTGTATATCTAAATTTAGTCGCTCTACGCATTTCTGGAATAACCCGGTACACTCAAGGTCAAAAGATTTGAAAACCAAATAATTCAAATGTCCTTGAGAGCAAGAAAAGAAAAAATGCTAAACACCTGGGGTGCATTTTATTTGCAAAATCATGTTTCAGATTACATGAAAATCAGAAACATGTTTTATGTGAAATAAAAACGTTGTGATTCACTTTAAATGATTTCAAAGATGGCTTCTATAGAGAATAAATGTTTCAAATTTGATCATGCTCGATCTTCGATTCGTTTGATTCAAGATCATGATTTTGACATTAATTATAAAACGCGGAATCGGAATCCGGATTCTGAAAAAACGATTCGGATTTCGAATTAAAAAATGCGCCCCATGATATGCCTGAGGCAGGTGAACCTTAGCTTTAGTAATGATTACATGATTTAGGAAACTGTAGATCTAAATAAAATATATATCTAGTAAACCATGTCAATACCGAAGCACTGACGACTGGGTGGATAATACCCTCGGGCAATGACAGTCCAGCAGATAATACCCTCGAGCAATGACAGACCAGCAGATACTACCCTTGGGCAATGACAGTCCAGCAGATAATATCCTCGGACAATGACAGTCCAGCAGATAATACCCCCGGGCAATAAGAGTCCAGCAGATAATACCCTCGGGCAATGAGAGTCCAGCAGATAATACCCTCGGGCAATGAAAGTCCAGCAGATAATACCCCCGGGCAATGAGAGTCCAGCAGATAATAGCCTCGGGCAATGACAGTCCAGCAGTCTAGTCACCGATCACTGGGCGGATAATAACCTCGGGAAATAACAGTCCAGCAGTCTAGTCACTGACCACTGGGTGGATAATACCCTCGGGCAATGACAGTCCAGCAGCAGTGGTATCAGTCTAGTCATAGAAGAAAAAACGGTGTAACAGTATTTTAAGACAATAACAAGAAACACTTGAAGATACTAAACGGATAAGTCGAATAATCGAATTAGGTTAGAGAAAGCAATAATCAAATAAGGATAAAGAAAGAACAAGAAAAAATAGACAAACAATGGTCCATAAAACACTACAAAAAAATCCCAGATCGAGCAATACAAACCACACTATAACCCGGATGTGAACTCATACGCTCAAGAAGTGGTTGCAGCTTCTGCTCCACCAAATGTCTACCGGTTGAAAAGAATCAAATGTGAACAGAAAGCTAAAAAAAAGTTTGTCATCAATTAAACAATCAAAACGAACAACTGTCTCTTACATCAACTCATTAAACACAAAAAAACACCACTTATGCCGAGGGAAATCAAGATCCTGGTCTGGGACATGCACATAAATATGAACTGATTTTGCAGATATTATTTTTGCTCAGTAGATATCAAAATTAGTGTGCACGACCAGTTTCTGGAATAACCTTCATCAACCTATGAAATTTTGAAAGAAAACAATAAAAGCTTCCACTCGAAGACGAAAAACAATTAATAATATTAAATACAAGAAAAAGGTCATGATGTCATGATATAAGCACAAGTATTTCCTATATATGTTGTATATATTCATGAGATTTTCTAAAAACCAGTTTTAAATATTAGCAGGAAGGAAAATAATTATTAATAGTGTATCAGTCATATGATAAAAACGTGTATATCTAAATTTAGTCGCTCTACGCATTTCTGGAATAACCCGGTACACTCAAGGTCAAAAGATTTGAAAACCAAATAATTCAAATGTCCTTGAGAGCAAGAAAAGAAAAAAGGCTAAACACCTGGGGTGCATTTTATTTGCAAAATCATGTTTCAGATTACATGAAAATCAGAAACATGTTTTATGTGAAATAAAAACGTTGTGATTCACTTTAAATGATTTCAAAGATGGCTTCTATAGAGAATAAATGTTTCAAATTTGATCATGCTCGATCTTCGATTCGTTTGATTCAAGATCATGATTTTGACATTAATTATAAAACGCGGAATCGGAATCCGGATTCTGAAAAAACGATTCGGATTTCGAATTAAAAAATGCGCCCCATGATATGCCTGAGGCAGGTGAACCTTAGCTTTAGTAATAATTACATGATTTAGGAAACTGTAGATCTAAATAAAATATATATCTAGTAAACCATGTCAATACCGAAGCACTGACGACTGGATGGATAATACCCTCGGGCAATGACAGTCCAGCAGATAATACCCTCGAGCAATGACAGACCAGCAGATACTACCCTCGGGCAATGACAGTCCAGCAGATAATATCCTCGGACAATGACAGTCCAGCAGATAATACCCTCGGGCAATGACAGTCCAGCAGATAATACCCTCGGGCAATGAGAGTCCAGCAGATAATACCCTCGGGCAATGACAGTCCAGCAGATAATACCCCCGGGCAATGAGAGTCCAGCAGATAATACCCTCGGGCAATGAGAGTCCAGCAGATAATACCCTCGGGCAATGACAGTCCAGCAGATAATACCCCCGGGCAATGAGAGTCCAGCAGATAATACCCTCGGGCAATGACAGTCCAGCAGTCTAGTCACCGATCACTGGGCGGATAATAACCTCGGGAAATAACAGTCCAGCAGTCTAGTCACTGACCACTGGGTGGATAATACCCTCGGGCAATGACAGTCCAGCAGTAGTGGTATCAGTCTAGTCATAGAAGAAAAAACGGTGTAACAGTATTTTAGGAAACGCTTGAAGATACTAATCGATAAGTAAAATAATCGAATTAGGTTAGACAAAGCAATAATGGAATAAGGATAAAGAAAGAACAAGAAAAAATAGACAAACAATGGTCCATAAAACACTACACAAAAATCCCAGATCGAGCAATACAAACCACACTATAACCCGGATGTGAACTCATACGCTCAAGAAGTGGTTACAGCTTCTGCTCCACCAAATGTCTACCGGTTGTAAAGAATCAAATGTGAACAGAAAGCTAAAAAAAAGTTTGTCATCAATTAAACAATCAAAACGAACAACTGTCTCTTACATCAACTCATTAAACACAAAAAAACACCACTTATGCCGAGGGAAATCAAGATCCTGGTTTGGGACATGCACATAAATATGAACGGATTTTGCAAATATTATTTTTGCTCAGTAGATATCAAAATTAGTGTGCACGACCAGTTTCTGGAATAACCTTCATCAACCTATGAAATTTTGAAAGAAAACAATAAAAGCTTCCACTCGAAGACGAAAAACAATTAATAATATTAAATACAAGAAAAAGGTCATGATGTCATGATATAAGCACAAGTATTTCCTATATATGTTGTATATATTCATGAGATTTTCTAAAAACCAGTTTTAAATATTAGCAGGAAGGAAAATTATTATTAATAGTGTATCAGTCATATGATAAAAACGTGTATATCTAAATTTAGTCGCTCTACGCATTTCTAGAATAACCCGGTACACTCAAGGTCAAAAGATTTGAAAACCAAATAATTCAAATGTCCTTGAGAGCAAGAAAAGAAAAAAGGCTAAACACCTGGGGTGCATTTTATTTGCAAAATCATGTTTCAGATTACATGAAAATCAGAAACATGTTTTATGTGAAATAAAAACGTTGTGATTCACTTTAAATGATTTCAAAGATGGCTTCTATAGAGAATAAATGTTTCAAATTTGATCATGCTCGATCTTCGATTCGTTTGATTCAAGATCATGATTTTGACATTAATTATAAAACGCGGAATCGGAATCCGGATTCTGAAAAAACGATTCGGATTTCGAATTAAAAAATGCGCCCCATGATATGCCTGAGGCAGGTGAACCTTAGCTTTAGTAATAATTACATGATTTAGGAAACTGTAGATCTAAATAAAATATATATCTAGTAAACCATGTCAATACCGAAGCACTGACGACTGGGTGGATAATACCCTCGGGCAATGACAGTCCAGCAGATAATACCCTCGAGCAATGACAGACCAGCAGATACTACCCTCGGGCAATGACAGTCCAGCAGATAATATTCTCGGACAATGACAGTCCAGCAGATAATACCCTCGGGCAATGACAGTCCAGCAGATAATACCCTCGGGCAATGAGAGTCCAGCAGATAATACCCTCGGGCAATGACAGTCCACCAGATAATACCCCCGGGCAATGAGAGTCCAGCAGATAATACCCTCGGGCAATGAGAGTCCAGCAGATAATACCCTCGGGCAATGAAAGTCCATCAGATAATACCCCCGGGCAATGAGAGTCCAGCAGATAATAGCCTCGGGCAATGACAGTCCAGCAGTCTAGTCACCGATCACTGGGCGGATAATAACCTCGGGAAATAACAGTCCAGCAGTCTAGTCACTGACCACTGGGTGGATAATACCCTCGGGCAATGACAGTCCAGCAGCAGTGGTATCAGTCTAGTCATAGAAGAAAAAACGGTGTAACAGTATTTTAAGACAATAACAAGAAACACTTGAAGATACTAAACGGATAAGTCGAATAATCGAATTAGGTTAGAGAAAGCAATAATCAAATAAGGATAAAGAAAGAACAAGAAAAAATAGACAAACAATGGTCCATAAAACACTACAAAAAAATCCCAGATCGAGCAATACAAACCACACTATAACCCGGATGTGAACTCATACGCTCAAGAAGTGGTTGCAGCTTCTGCTCCACCAAATGTCTACCGGTTGAAAAGAATCAAATGTGAACAGAAAGCTAAAAAAAAGTTTGTCATCAATTAAACAATCAAAACGAACAACTGTCTCTTACATCAACTCATTAAACACAAAAAAACACCACTTATGCCGGGGGAAATCAAGATCCTGGTCTGGGACATGCACATAAATATGAACTGATTTTGCAGATATTATTTTTGCTCAGTAGATATCAAAATTAGTGTGCACGACCAGTTTCTGGAATAACCTTCATCAACCTATGAAATTTTGAAAGAAAACAATAAAAGCTTCCACTCGAAGACGAAAAACAATTAATAATATTAAATACAAGAAAAAGGTCATGATGTCATGATATAAGCACAAGTATTTCCTATATATGTTGTATATATTCATGAGATTTTCTAAAAACCAGTTTTAAATATTAGCAGGAAAGAAAATAATTATTAATAGTGTATCAGTCATATGATAAAAACGTGTATATCTAAATTTAGTCGCTCTACGCATTTCTGGAATAACCCGGTACACTCAAGGTCAAAAGATTTGAAAACCAAATAATTCAAATGTCCTTGAGAGCAAGAAAAGAAAAAAGGCTAAACACCTGGGGTGCATTTTATTTGCAAAATCATGTTTCAGATTACATGAAAATCAGAAACATGTTTTATGTGAAATAAAAACGTTGTGATTCACTTTAAATGATTTCAAAGATGGCTTCTATAGAGAATAAATGTTTCAAATTTGATCATGCTCGATCTTCGATTCGTTTGATTCAAGATCATGATTTTGACATTAATTATAAAACGCGGAATCGGAATCCGGATTCTGAAAAAACGATTCGGATTTCGAATTAAAAAATGCGCCCCATGATATGCCTGAGGCAGGTGAACCTTAGCTTTAGTAATGATTACATGATTTAGGAAACTGTAGATCTAAATAAAATATATATCTAGTAAACCATGTCAATACCGAAGCACTGACGACTGGGTGGATAATACCCTCGGGCAATGACAGTCCAGCAGATAATACCCTCGAGCAATGACAGACCAGCAGATACTACCCTTGGGCAATGACAGTCCAGCAGATAATATCCTCGGACAATGACAGTCCAGCAGATAATACCCCCGGGCAATAAGAGTCCAGCAGATAATACCCTCGGGCAATGAGAGTCCAGCAGATAATACCCTCGGGCAATGAAAGTCCAGCAGATAATACCCCCGGGCAATGAGAGTCCAGCAGATAATAGCCTCGGGCAATGACAGTCCAGCAGTCTAGTCACCGATCACTGGGCGGATAATAACCTCGGGAAATAACAGTCCAGCAGTCTAGTCACTGACCACTGGGTGGATAATACCCTCGGGCAATGACAGTCCAGCAGCAGTGGTATCAGTCTAGTCATAGAAGAAAAAACGGTGTAACAGTATTTTAAGACAATAACAAGAAACACTTGAAGATACTAAACGGATAAGTCGAATAATCGAATTAGGTTAGAGAAAGCAATAATCAAATAAGGATAAAGAAAGAACAAGAAAAAATAGACAAACAATGGTCCATAAAACACTACAAAAAAATCCCAGATCGAGCAATACAAACCACACTATAACCCGGATGTGAACTCATACGCTCAAGAAGTGGTTGCAGCTTCTGCTCCACCAAATGTCTACCGGTTGAAAAGAATCAAATGTGAACAGAAAGCTAAAAAAAAGTTTGTCATCAATTAAACAATCAAAACGAACAACTGTCTCTTACATCAACTCATTAAACACAAAAAAACACCACTTATGCCGAGGGAAATCAAGATCCTGGTCTGGGACATGCACATAAATATGAACTGATTTTGCAGATATTATTTTTGCTCAGTAGATATCAAAATTAGTGTGCACGACCAGTTTCTGGAATAACCTTCATCAACCTATGAAATTTTGAAAGAAAACAATAAAAGCTTCCACTCGAAGACGAAAAACAATTAATAATATTAAATACAAGAAAAAGGTCATGATGTCATGATATAAGCACAAGTATTTCCTATATATGTTGTATATATTCATGAGATTTTCTAAAAACCAGTTTTAAATATTAGCAGGAAGGAAAATAATTATTAATAGTGTATCAGTCATATGATAAAAACGTGTATATCTAAATTTAGTCGCTCTACGCATTTCTGGAATAACCCGGTACACTCAAGGTCAAAAGATTTGAAAACCAAATAATTCAAATGTCCTTGAGAGCAAGAAAAGAAAAAAGGCTAAACACCTGGGTTGCATTTTATTTGCAAAATCATGTTTCAGATTACATGAAAATCAGAAACATGTTTTATGTGAAATAAAAACGTTGTGATTCACTTTAAATGATTTCAAAGATGGCTTCTATAGAGAATAAATGTTTCAAATTTGATCATGCTCGATCTTCGATTCGTTTGATTCAAGATCATGATTTTGACATTAATTATAAAACGCGGAATCGGAATCCGGATTCTGAAAAAACGATTCGGATTTCGAATTAAAAAATGCGCCCCATGATATGCCTGAGGCAGGTGAACCTTAGCTTTAGTAATAATTACATGATTTAGGAAACTGTAGATCTAAATAAAATATATATCTAGTAAACCATGTCAATACCGAAGCACTGACGACTGGGTGGATAATACCCTCGGGCAATGACAGTCCAGCAGATAATACCCTCGAGCAATGACAGACCAGCAGATACTACCCTCGGGCAATGACAGTCCAGCAGATAATATCCTCGGACAATGACAGTCCAGCAGATAATACCCTCGGGCAATGACAGTCCAGCAGATAATACCCTCGGGCAATGAGAGTCCAGCAGATAATACCCTCGGGCAATGACAGTCCAGCAGATAATACCCCCGGGCAATGAGAGTCCAGCAGATAATACCCTCGGGCAATGAGAGTCCAGCAGATAATACCCTCGGGCAATGACAGTCCAGCAGATAATACCCCCGGGCAATGAGAGTCCAGCAGATAATACCCTCGGGCAATGACAGTCCAGCAGTCTAGTCACCGACCACTGGGCGGATAATAACCTCGGGAAATAACAGTCCAGCAGTCTAGTCACTGACCACTGGGTGGATAATACCCTCGGGCAATGACAGTCCAGCAGTAGTGGTATCAGTCTAGTCATAGAAGAAAAAACGGTGTAACAGTATTTTAGGAAACGCTTGAAGATACTAATCGATAAGTAAAATAATCGAATTAGGTTAGACAAAGCAATAATGGAATAAGGATAAAGAAAGAACAAGAAAAAATAGACAAACAATGGTCCATAAAACACTACACAAAAATCCCAGATCGAGCAATACAAACCACACTATAACCCGGATGTGAACTCATACGCTCAAGAAGTGGTTACAGCTTCTGCTCCACCAAATGTCTACCGGTTGTAAAGAATCAAATGTGAACAGAAAGCTAAAAAAAAGTTTGTCATCAATTAAACAATCAAAACGAACAACTGTCTCTTACATCAACTCATTAAACACAAAAAAACACCACTTATGCCGAGGGAAATCAAGATCCTGGTTTGGGACATGCACATAAATATGAACGGATTTTGCAAATATTATTTTTGCTCAGTAGATATCAAAATTAGTGTGCACGACCAGTTTCTGGAATAACCTTCATCAACCTATGAAATTTTGAAAGAAAACAATAAAAGCTTCCACTCGAAGACGAAAAACAATTAATAATATTAAATACAAGAAAAAGGTCATGATGTCATGATATAAGCACAAGTATTTCCTATATATGTTGTATATATTCATGAGATTTTCTAAAAACCAGTTTTAAATATTAGCAGGAAGGAAAATTATTATTAATAGTGTATCAGTCATATGATAAAAACGTGTATATCTAAATTTAGTCGCTCTACGCATTTCTAGAATAACCCGGTACACTCAAGGTCAAAAGATTTGAAAACCAAATAATTCAAATGTCCTTGAGAGCAAGAAAAGAAAAAAGGCTAAACACCTGGGGTGCATTTTATTTGCAAAATCATGTTTCAGATTACATGAAAATCAGAAACATGTTTTATGTGAAATAAAAACGTTGTGATTCACTTTAAATGATTTCAAAGATGGCTTCTATAGAGAATAAATGTTTCAAATTTGATCATGCTCGATCTTCGATTCGTTTGATTCAAGATCATGATTTTGACATTAATTATAAAACGCGGAATCGGAATCCGGATTCTGAAAAAACGATTCGGATTTCGAATTAAAAAATGCGCCCCATGATATGCCTGAGGCAGGTGAACCTTAGCTTTAGTAATAATTACATGATTTAGGAAACTGTAGATCTAAATAAAATATATATCTAGTAAACCATGTCAATACCGAAGCACTGACGACTGGGTGGATAATACCCTCGGGCAATGACAGTCCAGCAGATAATACCCTCGAGCAATGACAGACCAGCAGATACTACCCTCGGGCAATGACAGTCCAGCAGATAATATTCTCGGACAATGACAGTCCAGCAGATAATACCCTCGGGCAATGACAGTCCAGCAGATAATACCCTCGGGCAATGAGAGTCCAGCAGATAATACCCTCGGGCAATGACAGTCCACCAGATAATACCCCCGGGCAATGAGAGTCCAGCAGATAATACCCTCGGGCAATGAGAGTCCAGCAGATAATACCCTCGGGCAATGAAAGTCCAGCAGATAATACCCCCGGGCAATGAGAGTCCAGCAGATAATAGCCTCGGGCAATGACAGTCCAGCAGTCTAGTCACCGATCACTGGGCGGATAATAACCTCGGGAAATAACAGTCCAGCAGTCTAGTCACTGACCACTGGGTGGATAATACCCTCGGGCAATGACAGTCCAGCAGCAGTGGTATCAGTCTAGTCATAGAAGAAAAAACGGTGTAACAGTATTTTAAGACAATAACAAGAAACACTTGAAGATACTAAACGGATAAGTCGAATAATCGAATTAGGTTAGAGAAAGCAATAATCAAATAAGGATAAAGAAAGAACAAGAAAAAATAGACAAACAATGGTCCATAAAACACTACAAAAAAATCCCAGATCGAGCAATACAAACCACACTATAACCCGGATGTGAACTCATACGCTCAAGAAGTGGTTGCAGCTTCTGCTCCACCAAATGTCTACCGGTTGAAAAGAATCAAATGTGAACAGAAAGCTAAAAAAAAGTTTGTCATCAATTAAACAATCAAAACGAACAACTGTCTCTTACATCAACTCATTAAACACAAAAAAACACCACTTATGCCGGGGGAAATCAAGATCCTGGTCTGGGACATGCACATAAATATGAACTGATTTTGCAGATATTATTTTTGCTCAGTAGATATCAAAATTAGTGTGCACGACCAGTTTCTGGAATAACCTTCATCAACCTATGAAATTTTGAAAGAAAACAATAAAAGCTTCCACTCGAAGACGAAAAACAATTAATAATATTAAATACAAGAAAAAGGTCATGATGTCATGATATAAGCACAAGTATTTCCTATATATGTTGTATATATTCATGAGATTTTCTAAAAACCAGTTTTAAATATTAGCAGGAAAGAAAATAATTATTAATAGTGTATCAGTCATATGATAAAAACGTGTATATCTAAATTTAGTCGCTCTACGCATTTCTGGAATAACCCGGTACACTCAAGGTCAAAAGATTTGAAAACCAAATAATTCAAATGTCCTTGAGAGCAAGAAAAGAAAAAAGGCTAAACACCTGGGGTGCATTTTATTTGCAAAATCATGTTTCAGATTACATGAAAATCAGAAACATGTTTTATGTGAAATAAAAACGTTGTGATTCACTTTAAATGATTTCAAAGATGGCTTCTATAGAGAATAAATGTTTCAAATTTGATCATGCTCGATCTTCGATTCGTTTGATTCAAGATCATGATTTTGACATTAATTATAAAACGCGGAATCGGAATCCGGATTCTGAAAAAACGATTCGGATTTCGAATTAAAAAATGCGCCCCATGATATGCCTGAGGCAGGTGAACCTTAGCTTTAGTAATAATTACATGATTTAGGAAACTGTAGATCTAAATAAAATATATATCTAGTAAACCATGTCAATACCGAAGCACTGACGACTGGGTGGATAATACCCTCGGGCAATGACAGTCCAGCAGATAATACCCTCGAGCAATGACAGACCAGCAGATACTACCCTCGGGCAATGACAGTCCAGCAGATAATATCCTCGGACAATGACAGTCCAGCAGATAATACCCTCGGGCAATGACAGTCCAGCAGATAATACCCTCGGGCAATGAGAGTCCAGCAGATAATACCCTCGGGCAATGACAGTCCAGCAGATAATACCCCCGGGCAATGAGAGTCCAGCAGATAATACCCTCGGGCAATGAGAGTCCAGCAGATAATACCCTCAGGCAATGACAGTCCAGCAGATAATACCCCCGGGCAATGAGAGTCCAGCAGATAATAGCCTCGGGCAATGACAGTCCAGCAGTCTAGTCACCGACCACTGGGCGGATAATAACCTCGGGAAATAACAGTCCAGCAGTCTAGTCACTGACCACTGGGTGGATAATACCCTCGGGCAATGACAGTCCAGCAGTAGTGGTATCAGTCTAGTCATAGAAGAAAAAACGTGTAACAGTATTTTAAGAAACGCTTGAAGATACTAAACGATAAGTAAAATAATCGAATAAGGTTAGACAAAGCAATAATGGAATAAGGATAAAGAAAGAACAAGAAAAAATAGACAAACAATGGTCCATAAAACACTACACAAAAATCCCAGATCGAGCAATACAAACCACACTATAACCCGGATGTGAACTCATACGCTCAAGAAGTGGTTACAGCTTCTGCTCCACCAAATGTCTACCGGTTGTAAAGAATCAAATGTGAACAGAAAGCTAAAAAAAAGTTTGTCATCAATTAAACCATCAAAACGAACAACTGTCTCTTACATCAACTCATTAAACACAAAAAAACACCACTTATGCCGAGGGAAATCAAGATCCTGGTTTGGGACATGCACATAAATATGAACGGATTTTGCAAATATTATTTTTGCTCAGTAGATATCAAAATTAGTGTGCACGACCAGTTTCTGGAATAACCTTCATCAACCTATGAAATTTTGAAAGAAAAAAATAAAAGCTTCCACTCGAAGACGAAAAACAAAGTCCGGATTAGAAATCCAAAAATGATCATGGATTAATGATGTCTAAATTTGTATTTATTTTATATAACAGATTAAGTAAGACATTTAATATAACCTCGTGTCTACAGACAATGTTTTGTGAATACATCGATGGATTGGTAGGTAAAACAGGACTTGGGGATCACATAGAGGAGTTGTCTGTGCATTGTGTCATCCCGCACGCCATTTGGAGGAGATGTGGCTTATCGGCAAGATGGAGAAGCAAAGTCTTAATTTTATACCAGGGATGCCTATGGGGAGCATATTGAACTATTGAACGATTTATCGACTCCATTTATAATTCACATCGGAGACATTATTAATTGATAATATTGCTAAAAACATTACAAATGGACAAGTGTTTGCATAGAAATACATGGTACTTGGTTGAAATCTGAAGTCCACAATAAACTACTAAAATATTAAGTATTTGTCATCACTATAAACCCATTTGATTTATTAATAAATGAAGAAAGAAAGGTATGACGTCATAATTGTTCTGATAGTTGTGATGCTGTTATTTCTTATTGTTTAAGGTTGAAGATACAAAATGGGTACTAATCAGGCGCAAATCAAAGAAGGACAAACAATGCAACGGTCAAAAGAAACGTGACAAATAAAGACAAATAATAACCCACAAAGCACTACAGAGAAAACTAATGACGATTTACAGCACGAACTCCACCAATGGCGATTTAATTTGAAATATTAATGCCCTATTTTTTTTCCATTATTCTGTACATTGATTCGTCATCAATGTCTATAATCTGTTTTGAGTGAAGATGTTGTTCATAAGTTTTTTGTTAGGGGTGTTTGTACTAAGAAGAGCTTAATGATACCAAAGGGAGGTAATTATAATCCGTATATTGAAGAAGAACAGACAACACAATGGCCAAAAGAAAAAGTACAAAAGGACAAACAACAATCTATAAAACCTACATATAAAACTAAAGATCGAGTGACACAAACCCCACTAAAAACTGGGGAGTGTGTGTCAGTGACTTGTGGCTTCATGGTAAGATGACTTTCTCCATGAATACAATTGATCATCACAATATAATTGAAATAGTGTTGAAAGGTGAGTTAACCATATACAATACCTGTTAAACAGATAAACATTTTGTCTTATAAGAATGGCCGGCCTTATGAAGTGCGGGGCCCAATTGATGTTCTCTGTACAACCTGCAGTGTGTTGTTGTGTGTACTTTAACAGCCGACAATTGGTCCAATAAGCAATGCTAAAAAGATTGAAAACAGCCAAAAGCCTGTTTTATTACGTATTAAGTGTCCTAATATCATAATGTCACGTACAAGTAATTGGGCGTGTATATAGAGTATTGCTGTATAAGAAGCATTCGTTTAATTACTTTGTCAATAACTGATAATGATAGAAGTATGCAGCTTCTCTGGTTTCGTGTAAATCCAATAAAAAATCTTAGCATGTAAATTATACACCGCATATACATGACCACTGAATTTCCTGGATTAGTACAGCCACTTCAATAAAAAAAAATAGTGGCGGGATTAAACAGTTTTATGCCCTCAAACCTACCCTCGTTCTAGGTCACATGCAAGAAATAAAGTATAATGCAACTCAGTACTAAAATTTATGATAAGCGGGACGACTTCAATTTTAAAATCATAAATTTTCCAAACATGTGCAGCAATATACCAGCTTCTCCTGCATATGGTGTTTACATCTCGCAATTGATTCGCTATGCAAGGGCCAGTAGCAATTATTCTGATTTCCTGAAACGTCATCTTCATCTGAGAAACAGGCTACTGGACCAGGGCTATAAAAAGATTCGCCTTATTCGATCTCTTAAAAAGTTTATATTCCGATACCAATATCTTGTCGAAATATATTCCGTCTCAGCAGAAAAAATTATAAGCGATGCATTTTCATATAGTGAAAATGTATAAAGATAAAGAAGTCGCAAATGTCAAGAATTTTTTTGTCAATGTGTGACGTAAAAGTATTTTTGACATTTACGTCACCGAATATGGTACTGCTTTGACAACTATTTTACCTATTTTGTTCCTGTATTTAAATACTGTTACAGTGACAGCCGGAACCTTTGAACCGTAATGAGAGCGGGAGGTTTGGCGCCTTAAAATCTGATTCAACCCACCATTTCTTTAGAAATGCCTGTACCAAGTCAGGGTCATTACGGTTTTCACAGTTTTCCGGTTGTTGACTGATTTTGTCTGTTTATATAATTATGAGTTTTGACTTTCCCTTTGTAAGATTGTTCGGAGTTCGGTAATTTTGTTATTACCTTTATCATACAATAGTTCAGATATCCTACCGTGACATCTGCTCGGTCATGCAATAATGTCAGTCATTTGTTTTGATTTACAATTCTCGCGCAGCACGAGACCAATGACGTCATTCTGTGTATTCATAGCGTACATAAACACAGAGGGAATACTTTTCAACGTCAAAATTACAAGATGAGATTAAAACAGAGAAGTTGGAATTGAATAAATTCCATGCAAGTAAAAAAGATCCTTTTTACTAATGTCTTTTTTTCCTGATCATTATGCTTGTTAAATATGTTTCCATCGATGGTATTCCCCAAACATTTGTATTTTTCCGGTTTGTTGACACAATTGACATCACAGTTCATGACCGTTTCTGGGATGTAGGCCAAGCAAATTGTATTTTAAAATACTTTGAAAATATGATGATTGATCATTCAGATTCCCCCATTTTCTAGAAAATGGTCGATTTTACCGGGAAAATACATGCAAGTGCTCTCCATTAGTCACAAAATGGCAGATTATTTTGCATTTCCACTGCTGCTTTAATAACAAATATACCCCTTACTTCTTGGGGTAATGAAATGAAATTCACAGAGAAGATAGAAAAAGAATTAATTTAACAGCAATAATCAACATTTATAGCATAAATTGAACAGAGAATTAAATTAAACCAGACAGAAAAATGAGATTGTCTGGGTAAAAAAAAACTGTCATTATTACAAATAGCATCAACAAAACTGTATTGTTACCACTCTGTGATAATAAATGTGATTAAAATAAATTGAAATCAGTCATTAATTGTTTTACCAAAATATGTCGGTCTAATAGATTGTATTGACAAAAGCAAAAACACCAAATGCACTGGATTAAATACTTTTATGTGGGTAAGCAAGTTTAATATTTGCATCAAATAATCAATTTTTAATACTTCAATTTCAAACTATTTAAAAAAAACATCTTTAGAAATTTTTCAGACAAATCAATTGCACTGAAAAAGCTAAAATACTGTACTTTCTTAATCTGGTTTACTTTTTAAGCTTGGTTGGCCTATGACAACATCATTTGCTTTATTGAACTTTGACCGACTTTATGTGACGTCATACGACGCCATTTGGAAAAGGAAGGGTAAACAAATATGGGTCAGTATGTAATTATTATCGATCTTTTTTCCATGGAACTTTACACATGTGAGCAAGAATAGATGAGGAACATAATTAAAAAGAAAAAAATGTTTACTTTTCAAACGTGAAAAAAATAATCAAACATTATCCAATGACTGACCGATTTATTGTCAGACGAGGATACATATAAAACAATGGATGTCTATAATTATGAGCAAAATTGATTTTAATGTCTTACAATCGAAAATACACTTATAATTGACTATCGTGTTTCACCATTGTTAGTCACTCTCTACACATTTGATAAGCTTTTCTGTTTCACCTTCTTCAGTTTCTTTGTTGCTTTTTTGTATTCTGGAACAACAGCTTTGATACAATCCACTGATTCTAATGAGAGATTCTCGTCTCAGTACAATATGCACCCAAGGATCAACAACGGAGTTTAACACAGCCATACGCAGGACCCACAGTTCGAGTGACGCATTTGCATTTCGTGTCCCTGTAGCATGCAGAAACACATCAACCTAAAACATTTGTACATCATATACTTCGTAATACGATTCATGGAATATTTGCAATGGGTGACCTAAACCGATATCGGCCATCTTGTTTAGGCCCGATGGGTTACTTACTCCCAATATCTATTAAGTTATTTGGCTTTCCAATCTTTTAACAATGAGCATGACTAATCAAGATTAGTCCAATAACGAGGCGCGCGCATTTAATTATATACGTTTGCTTTTATCAATCAATTTTTTTTTTCAAATCATGAATATTTTGAGATTTTATCGGCTAAATTAAAAAGTACATGTACACTGATTTAAACTGATACAAATAATTTAAATTTTGTTCTTCAAACATTTGTTTTGTTTTGTGTATTTATCTATCTATATACTACATATATACCTACCAACAAGGGGGCCATCGTGTTCGTGATCGTATGACAGTTGGTTTTTAAACTAGTTGTGCAATCAGTGCATATCACCACTAAAGCTGTGATTTCGAACCCCGTTCAGGCGAGCAGGCGAGGTGTACTCGATACAACATTATATGAAAATGTTTGTCAATGACTTGCCACAGGTCGGTGGTTTTCTCCTGGTACTCCAGTATCCTCCACCAATAAAACTGACCACCACGACATAACTGAAATATTGCTGAAAGTGGCGTTAAACACAATAAGCTAAATCTACTTACCAACAGAGGCGTCCAAAGGATGAAAAACACAACTGTGACTGCTATGATAAAGACCATCACGTGAGAGTCTGCTAATCCAGAGACTCGTCTTAAATCAAGAAGGATACCTCCTGTAATGGGATCGCGACACATTCGGAACATTGTCAAACAATTTGCTACTATTGTAATGAAAACAGTGATAAATCCAAAAATTGAATATATATATACGACATCACACGATATCCAGTTGTATCACGGACGAAATCAAAATAGCACTACGGCCCTGGATAAAATAGTTCACTATCCCCGACACCAACGAGATGTAACATTGAAAACAGACTCCCTCCTATCCATATTCCAACCAATACTAGTGTATACTTTCTTCCTTCGTGTCTGGATCGGAACCAGTGAGGATAAACCAGATTTAAGTTTCTATCTATAGACATTGCACAAATTAACATAGCACTGGATATGTGAGCGTCAACGAAGATAAACGAAACGAACTGACATAATGGTTTGGGAAAGCACCACGTAAAGTGTGATACATATCTCTTTGTTACAAAAGGATAAACCAGAAATACTCCTAGAAAGTCTGTTAGAGCTAGTCCTGTGAACAGTTTGTAAAACGATTCCCATTTGTGTTCTCTCCTATTTATCCAGAGTAGTACGAGTGCTATTGTATTTCCGACCACTCCAAAAATATATTCCATAATAGCAGGAACCCATGATGTGTCGATGTCTCTGTCACATATCGGGTATACTGATTTGTTAGTCATCGTCTGTACTGACCACAGTGTCCGTTCCTCTAACCAGTAAGATAATATATATTTGTTATAAGTGGTATTTATCGCTCTCCAGTTATATAATGGGAAGTTTGTAATACATAATCTGTTGATTTTCAGATAAAAAAAATTGTGATAGTGAGATAAAACAATTTACATTTGTAATCAGTAGTCATTTGGATAATTATCAACTATTTTATATTTTATAAGTTGTGTATTATGGAGGTCGTTTGAGGGGCCGTCGTGGTCGTGATCACATGGTAGTTGGATTTACAACTACCTATTCTATCAGTACTTTCACCAATAACTTTCGAATCCCACTCAGCCACAACATTATGTGATAAAATTTATCAGTGACTTGCGACAGGTCGGTGGTTTTCTCCGGGTAATCAGGTTTCCTCCACCAATAAAACGGACCGCCACGATATAACTGAAATATTGTTGAAAGCGGCGTTAAACAGTATAACCTTAACCCTAATCCCCTTTCCTTTTTGTATGGAGAAAACCGGCATACCCTTATAAATGCACCGATCGGGAAGTAACTGACAAACCGGGGGTGAACCCAGGTGCTCCGGAAGGGTAAGCAGTTCCTGCTCCACTAATGGCACCCGTCGTGTTAATCTAGTTACAAACCCGGTAATAAGTCGTGAATGAGGAAAGGACCGGAAAGTGTTTACGCAGTAAATTATCAATGCTTTTATTTAGTTTGTTTTTAGCTAGTATTTCAAACGTATTTGTCATTGAATATTGAATCGATTGAAGTCGTCCCATTTAGTAGTATATTCATTCAAATGTATCGGTTAAAGTCGTTCCATTTAGTGGTCTATTCATTCAAATGTATCGGTTGAAGTCGTCCCATTTAGTAGTCTATTCATTCGAATGTATCGGTTGAAGTCGTCCCATTTAGTAGTATATTCATTCGAATGTATCGGTTAAATCGTCCCATATAGTAGTCGGTTGATGTCGTCCCGTTTGTAGTATATTCATTCGAATTTCTCTGTTGTGTTCATCTCATTTAGTGGTATATTCACGATGGTTTTGGTATAGTGTACATTTTACTGAATGTTGAGTAAGATGTTTTTTACATATAGTAAATAATGAAATATTTATGGTCTAAATGCCAAACGTAAATGAGAAATTGTGACGAATAATTCTTTTTCAACTTTGATAAACCGATATGACACACATAAGTACGAATAGCTATTTCGTTACCAGAGAGAGAAACTGGCAACACATGGTACTCAAGACGAAGAAAAACGAAACACAACACAATATGTGGTAATAGAATCTGGTTGCATAGATAGTTGCAATTCCAACTACCATACGACCACCACGGCCCCTAATGTCATTTTTTAATTGATATATTATAGTACGTCTTAAAATACCATGTAGTATTTTTTATCTGAATTTGCTTTACGTATATTGGTGTCCAACACTTTTCATATTAGATGATGTTCGTGTCGTGTAACTTTAATACAACGTGTGCCACTACTGAGACAGGAACTGCTTACCCTTCCGGAGCACCCGAGTCCACACCGTTTTTGTTTTTTCTTGTTTGTTTCTTCCTTTTCGATTTACAGCTTCTTCAAACCTTTCTTACGCTTTCACTCATGGCGACAATTGATAATAATAAAAGAATGTCATCACTCTGATTTGCTAAATATATTTCAGAACACCAAATGAATATTATTCACAATATATTATAAAACAGCTATTTGTGTAGTAATGCACGTCTGTAAGCAAAGTCTATATCAATCTTAACGATCGGATATACATGAATAATTGGCTGGAGTATTTCTCGCGATTTCTGGACTTCCTGTATCATCTGCGTAGCTCATCAACCTTTCTCTGTCATTTTCGTCAACTTCAACGTTGTCTTTTTTCCGAGAACAACAATATTGACACAGTTCACTTATTTTATGGAGAGATTCTCGTCGCAGTACAATGTACAGCCAAGGATCGAAAATAGAGTTGAGCACCGCCATGCGTAACAGCCACAATTCAAGCGACTCGTTTTCTCTTCTGATCCTTGCAGCATGTAGAAACACATCGACCTAGATTCATAAAACAGCATACAATTAATTACAACCAAATAATTCGTAAAATATTGATAATCTAGCAGAAACGATACAGATATTATTATTTTTTATTTCTTATCTTTCTCGTTCTGTATTTTCTCATTAAACAACTTAATCCAGATTGTAATGGATGTGTTACTCATAGTAGATTCCGATAATAGTAATAGCAATCTTCGTAAAAGGAAAAATACCCATTGGCATTTGAGAAATGAATATTTCATAGCGATCATTCAATTCGTGACTGATATCAAACCCAATGTTTGTGGGGTAGTGTTGCGCACTCGTTTTTTTCTGTTTAGAATTATGCAAATCAATGTTTGGCCTTTTTATCATGGCCATTGTGTTGTTTGTGCTTCTTCGATTTACGGCTTCTGATTACCCCTTGGCATTTTCAAACTCTTCTTCATATTCATATTTATAATTAGATTTCCTAAATAAATCGTTTAATTCTATTTTATTTCGGAAATTCCAACATGTTCACCATAAAAGAATTTATTTTTGTGCATTATGAAATTTTCCATTCTTTTTAGCATAAGCCTAAATAAGTGAAGTATAACTTCTTTAATTTCGGAGTAATCATAAATAAAATGTATATCATATAAATAAAAAAAAAGCAAGCGTGTGAAGTTCTGGGATATCCAGTCATAAATTAATTACAGTACAAAATTAATTCAAAATAAATATACGGAATACGATAAACGTTGGTGAAAACAGAAGGGGGTTCTACGGACAATAAAAAATGGAAATTCCAGATCCACATGCAAGATTGGACACTATTCACAGCTGGAAGACAAGCAAAACAAAAAACACAACACAGAAAACTGAAAAGACGAGCTAAACGGACTTCATCATAAAAATGTAAGCTGTTCCTGTTCCTTATATGACACACACCGTGATATCATAGTCAGGTACGACAAAAGTCTTGTCAGTGAGAGAGGAAAGACAATGTCTTGTCAGTGAGAGAGGAACGACAAACATCTTGTCAGTGAGAGAGGAACGACAAAAGTCTTGTCAGTGAGAGAGGAAAGACAAAAGTCTTGTCAGTGAGAGAGGAACGACACAAATCCTGTCAGTGTGAGAGGAAAGACAAAAGTCTTGTCAGTGAGAGAGGAAAGATAACAATCTTGTCAGTGAGAGAAGAACGACAAAAGTCTTGTCAGTGAGAGAGGAACGACAAAAGTTTTGTCCGTGAGAGAGGAAAGACAAAAGTCTTGTCAGTGAGAGAGGAAAGACAAAAGTCTTGTCAGTGAGAGAGGAAAGACAAAAGTCTTGTCAGTGAGAGAGGAACGACAAAAGTCTTGTCAGTGAGAGAGGAAAGACAAAAGTCTTGTCAATGAGAGAGGAAAGACAAAAGTCTTGTCAGTGAGAGAGGAAAGACAAAAGTCTTGTCAGTGAGAGAGGAACGACAAAAATCTTGTCAGTGAGAGAGGAACGACAAAAGTTTTGTCAGTGAGAGAGGAAAGACAAAAGTCTTGTCAATGAGAGAGGAAAGACAAAAGTCTTGTCAGTGAGAGAGGAAAGACAAAAGTATTGTCAGTGAGAGAGGAACGACAAAAGTTTTGTCCGTGAGAGAGGAAAGACAAAAGTCTTGTCAGTGAGAGAGGAAAGACAAAAGTCTTGTCAGTGAGAGAGGAACGACAAAAGTCTTGTCAGTGAGAGAGGAAAGACAAAAGTCTTGTCAATGAGAGAGGAAAGACAAAAGTCTTGTCAGTGAGAGAGGAAAGACAAAAGTCTTGTCAGTGAGAGAGGAACGACAAAAATCTTGTCAGTGAGAGAGGAACGACAAAAGTTTTGTCAGTGAGAGAGGAAAGACAAAAGTCTTGTCAATGAGAGAGGAAAGACAAAAGTCTTGTCAGTGAGAGAGGAACGACAAAAGTCTTGTCAGTGAGAGAGGAAAGACAAAAGTCTTGTCAGTGAGAGAGGAACAACAAAAGTCTTGTCAGTGAGAGAGGAACGACAAAAGTCTTGTCAGTGAGAGAGGAAAGACAAAAGTCTTGTCAATGAGAGAGGAAAGACAAAAGTCTTGTCAGTGAGAGAGGAAAGACAAAAGTCTTGTCAGTGAGAGAGGAACGACAAAAATCTTGTCAGTGAGAGAGGAACGACAAAAGTTTTGTCAGTGAGAGAGGAAAGACAAAAGTCTTGTCAATGAGAGAGGAAAGACAAAAGTCTTGTCAGTGAGAGAGGAAAGACAAAAGTCTTGTCAGTGAGAGAGGAACGACAAAAGTCTTGTCAGTGAGAGAGGAAAGACAAAAGTCTTGTCAGTGAGAGAGGAAAGACAAAAGTCTTGTCAGTGAGAGAGGAACGACAAAGGTTTTGTCAGTGAGAGAGGAAAGACAACAATCTACGTAAAGGAGAAAAGATCCATGGCCATATTGGAAATGAATATTTCATAACAGTCAATCAGATGACGACCGTAAAATATTTGTAGCGATGACTTCAACCTAGGAGAAACATTCGCTTGCTTGTGCAGCGAAGCAACGCTGAATCAGTTCTTTAATCAAGTTTTCATGTCATTACTAAAATATTCACATTTGATTAACGAAACGATTTAAAAAAAAAATTATTTGAACATTGACTTAAAGACATTTTCATCCCTGACATTGATGTCACTAAGAAGTCTTCACTGATGAGCATAACTCATACCTGGGTGTGAGAATGAGACGGCCTAATAGGCCACAGATGAGTGGCCGATAAATACTATGTTGTACATATATGGAAGTAGCAGAAATATTATTAAATATGGATAAATTAATCTTACAAATACTGGAATCAATATGCCTGCCAGCTTAACAAAAATAACAAATACAAACCAAAAAACATATATCACCTCTCATAAATGTATTTAAGAGATTAATTGACAGCTTAAAACTATTTAAAATGGATCGTCGGATAATACAAAAAATCCTTTTTGTTGCTTTGGTGCTCTTTTCTTCATCGCATACACATATTTCAAGAATGTTTCCATCTTGGATGAATAAGAATGTCCGCCAAAATTCTGCATATATGGAATGATAGTTTAGACTGGTTGACAAAAAATCGTATTACAATCTTCCACATTGAAAACATGGTGTATTTTCAACAGAATAATGTTCCTTCATCAAATTGCCTATGCAACTGAAGTTGTGAGTTCGCATCCCGCTCAGGTGAGGTGTGTTCCATGCAACATTATGTGATAACGTTTGTCAGTGACTTGCGGCAGGTCGGTGTTTTCTCCGGGTACTCCGGCTTCTTCCACCGACAAAGCTGACCGCCACGATATATGACAGAAATATTGTTGAAAGGGGTGTTAAACCCCCACTTTTTTCATCATCTTGTTTTTGTAATTATATCTAAGTTCTATTTAAATATTAACTTACTAGCAGAGGCGTCCAGAGAATGGAAAAAACAATTGTGACTGCGATGATAAATATCATCACGTGAGCGTCTATGAATCCAGAGACTCGTTTTGAATCAAGAAGAATACCACCTGTAATGGGATCCCAGCACATACGGCACATTGTCAAAATATTTGCTAATATTGTAACCAAAACAATGAAAAATCCGAAAACTGAGTAAATGTACGACATTACACGATTTCTAGTTGTATCACGGACGAAATCAAAATAACACCACGACCCTGGATAAAATAGTTCACTATCCCCGACACCAACGAGATGTAACATTGAAATCAGACTTCCCGCTATCCATATCCCAACCAACACTAGTGTGTACTTTCTACCTTCCTGTCTGGACTGGAACCAATGAGGACGAGTCAGATTCAAATATCTGTCTATAGACATTGTACAAATTAACATGGCACTGGATACATGAGCGTCCACGAAAATAAACGAAACGAACTGACATAATGGTTTGGGAAAGCACCACGTAAAATTTGATACATATCTATATGTTACAAATGAATAAACCAGAAATACTCCTATAAGGTCTGTTAGAGCTAGTCCTGTGAAAAGTTTGTAAAACGATTTCCATTGATGGTCTCTCCGATTTATCCAAAGTAGTACAGTGCTATTATATTTCCGATAACTCCAAAAATATATTCCATAACAGCGGGAACCCATGATATGTTGATAACTCTATCACATATCGGATAAACAGAGTTGTTGTTCATCTTCCAAAAATTTCTATACCAATGGAACTATGCGTTTTTAAAATCACCAATATAATGTATATTTCTATACCAAGTGGGTCTACTTATCACATTCAAGTCATATAACAGGAAGTCTGTCATTACAAATAGAAAAAAAAACATTAAGGCGGTTCAGGAAAAATTTCTGTAGGCACATTTCTAATGTTTAATTTCTAATTTATATTTTAAACATTTGATGAATAGAGGTGGATAAGTATTCAGATGTGTTTGCTTTGCTCTCGACTATTTCATTTCATGACATAATCAAGTATGCATGGTTTGCTTATAGTAACATGACATGTGCCAATAGTGGAGCAGGAGCTGCTTACCCTTCCGGAGTACCTGAGTGTACCCTCGGCTGTTTGTGGGCTTCGTGTTGCTCCATGTCTAATTTTCTGTGTAATTTTTTGTTGTTCGTTGTTGGTCTTTTTGTCATTTTTTATATAGCACTTGTATTGTCTGTCGTTCTTAAATTTATGGCTTCTGATTACCCCTTTGGCATCTTCAACTTATTTTATAGGAATTATCATTCTCTATTATTTAAAAATATTAAATACAAGAAAAGGGTCATGATGTCATGATATCAACACAACTATTTCCTATATATGTTGTATATATTCATGTGATTTTCTAAAAACCAGTTTTAAATATTAACAGGAAGGGAAATAATTATTAATAGTGTATCAGTCATATGATAAAAACGTGTATATCTAAATTTAGTCGCTCTACGCATTTCTGGAATAACTCGGTACATTCAAGGTCAAAAGATTTGAAAACCAAATAATTCAAATGTCCTTGAGAGCAAGAAAACCAAAGAGGCTCAAATATGCCTGAGGCAGGTGAACCTTAGTTTTAATAATAATTACATGATTTAGGAACTGTAAATTAAAATAAAATATATAACTAGTAAACCATGTAAATACCGAAGCACTGACCACTGGGCGGATAATACCCTCGGGAACTGACCACTGGGCGGATAATACCCTCGGTCAATGACAGTGCCGCAGATAATACCCTCGGGCAATGACAGTCCAGCAGATAATACCCTCGGGCAGTGAGTCCAGCAGATAATATCCTCGGGCAATGATAGTCCAGCAGATAATACCCTCAGGCAATGACAGTCCAGCAGATAATATCCTCGAGCAATGATAGTCCAGCAGATAATACCCTCGGGCAATGACAGTCCAGCAGATAATACCCTCGGTCAATGACAGTCCAGCAGTCTAGTCACTGACTACTGGGCAGATAATACCCTCGGGAAATAACAGTCCAACAGATAATACCCTCGGGCCATGACAGTCCAGCAGATAATATGTGATTTTCTAAATACCAGTTTCAAATATTAGCAGGAAGGAAAATAATTATTAATAGTGTATCAGTCATATGATAAAAACGTGTATGCCTAAATTTAGTCGCTCTACGCATTTCTGGAATAACCCGGTACACTCAAGGTCAAAAGATCTGAAAACCAAATAATTCAAATGTCCTTGAGAGCAAGAAAACCAAAGAGGCTCAAATATGCCGGAGGCAGGTGAACCTTAGTCTTAATAATAATTACATGATTTAGGAACTGTAAATTAAAATAAAATATATATCTAGTAAGCCATGTCATTACCGAAGCACTGACCACTGGGCGGATAATACCCTCGGGTAATGACCACTGGGAGGATAATACCCTCGGGAAATGACAGTCCAGCAGATAATACCCTCGGGCAATGACAGTCCAGCAGATAATACCCTCGGGCAATGACAGTCCAGCAGAATATACCCTCGGGCAATGACAGTCCAGCAGATAATACCCTCGGGCAATGACAGTCCAGCAGATAATACCCTCGAGCAATGACAGTCCAGCAGATAATACCCTCGGGCATTGACAGTCCAGCAGAAAATACCCTCGGGCAATGACAGTTCAGCAGATAATACCCTCGGTCAATGAAAGTCCAGCAGTCTAGTCACTGACCACTGGGCAGATAATACCCTCATGCAATGACAGTCCAGCAGATAATACCCTTGGGACATGACAGTCCAGCAGATAATACCCTCGGGCAATGACAGTCCAGCAGATAATACCCTCGGGCAATGACAGTCCAGCAGATAATACCCTCGGGCATTGACAGTCCAGCAGCAAATACCCTCGGGCAATGACATTTCAGCAGATAATACCCTCGGGCAATGAAAGTCCAGCAGTCTAGTCACTGACCACTGGGCAGATAATACCCTCGTGAAATGACAGTCCAGCAGATAATACCCCCATGCAATGACAATCCAGCAGATAATACCATCGGGCAATGACAGTCCAGCAGATAATACCTTCGGGCAATGCCAGTCCAGCAATCTAGTCACTGACCACTGGGCAGATAATACCCTCGGGCAATGACAGTCCAGCAGTCTAGTCACTGACCACTGGGCGGATAATACCCTCGGGGAATGACAGTCCAGCAGTCTAGTCACTGACCACTGGGCAAATAATACCCTCTGGCAATGACAGTCCAGAAGTCTAGTCACTGACCACTGGGCAGATATCACTCTCGGGCAATGACAGTCCAGCAGTCTAGTCACTGACCATTGGGCGGATAATATCTTCAGGCAATGACAGTCCAGCAGCAGTGGTATCAGTCCAGTCATAGAAGTAAATATGGTTCTACAGAATTTTAAGACAATAACAAGAAACGCTTGAAGATACTAAACGGATAAGTCGTATAATCGAATTAGGTTAGACTAAGCAATAATCGAATAAGGATAAAGAAAGAACAAGAAAATATAGACAAACAATGGTCCATAAAACACTACACAAAAATCCCAGATCGAGCAATACAAACCACACTATTACCCGGATGTGAACTCATACGCTCAAGAAGTGGTTACAGCTTCTGCTCCACCAAATGTCTACCGGTTGTACAGAATCAAATGTGAACAGAAATCTAAAACAAAAGTTGGTCATCAATTAAACCATCAAAACGAACAACTGTCTCTTACATCAACTCATTAAACACAAAAAAACACCACTTATGCGCCCCATGATATGCCTGAAGCAGGTGAACCTTAGTTTTAATAATAATTACATGATTTAGGAAACTGTAAATTTAAGCAAAATATATATCTAGTAGATATCAAAATTAGTGTGCACGACCAGTTTCTGGAATAACCTTCATCAACCTATGAAATTTTGAACGAAAAAAATAAAAGCTTCCACTCGAAGACGAAAAACAAAGTCCGGATTAGAAATCCAAAAATGATTATGGATTGATGATGTCTAAATTTGTATTTATTTTATATTACAAATTAAGTAAGACATTTAATATAACCTCGTGTGAATACATCGATGGATTGGTAGGTAAAACAGGACTTGGGGATCACATAGAGGAGTTGTCTGTGCATTGTGGCATCCCGCACGCCATTTGGAGGAGAGGTGGCTTATCGGCAAGATGGAGAAGCAAGTCTCACTTTTATACCAGGGATTCCTATGGGGAGCATATTGAACGATTTATCGACTCCATTTTATAATTCGCATCGGAGACATTATTAATTGATAATATTGCTAAAAGGATTACAAATTGACAAGTGTTTGCTTAGAAATCCATGGGTACTTGGTTGAAATCTGAAGTCCAAAATAAAGTACTAAAATATTAAGTATTTGTCATCATTATAAACCCATTTGATTTATTAATAAATGAAGAAAGAAAGGTATGACGTCACAATTGTGCTGATAGTTGTGATGCTGTTATTTCTTATTGTTTAAGGTTGAAGATACGAAATGGGTACTTATCAGGCGCAAATCGAAGGACAAACAATGCAATGGTCAAAAGAAACGTGACAAATAAAGACAAATAATAGCCCACAAAGCACTACAGAGAAAGCTAATGACGATTTACAGCACGAACTCCACCAATGGCGATTTAATTTGAAATATTAATGCAGTATTTTTTTTCCATTATTCTGTACATTGATTCGTCATCAATGTCTATTATCTGTTTTGAGTGAAGATGTTGTTGGTAGTTTTTTGTTAGGGGTGTTTGTACTAAGAAGAGCTTAATGATACCAAAGGGAGGTAATTAGAATCCGTATATTGAAGAAGAACAGACAACACAATGGCCAAAAGTACAAAAGGACAAACAATAATCTACAAAACCTACATATAAAACTAAAGATCGAGTGACAAAAACCCCACTAAATACTGGGGAGTGTGTGTCAGTGACTTGTGGCTTCATGGTAAGATGTCTTTCTCCACGAATAAAACTGATCATCACAATATAATTGAAATAGTGTTGAAAGGTGAGTTAACCATATACAATACGCTAGTTCAATTTTAATTTATAAAGAATTAGGCTGGGAATCATTGGCAGAAAGAAGAAAAAGGAGAAAATTACAAATGTTTAATAACATACAAAATAATAATGCACCCATGTATCTTTGTGACTTAATTCCACCATCAATTCAAAGTACAACCGTTTATCCATTGCGTAATGGAAGTGATATTATAATGCCATTTTGTAGACTATCGAATACTTATGATTCATTTATTCCTTCAACTATACGTCAATGGAATAACTTAGATCCATCTCTTCGAAATGTGGATTCTATTGCAAAATTTAAAGCTGAATTAAGAAAGCGGAAAGATATTAGCCAAGTTCCTAAACATTACGAAATTGGACCTCGAAAACTGAATATTATTTTAACCCAGCTTCGATGTTTTGCTTCTTTTTTGAATTACGATTTGTTCCAAGTAAATATAGTCTCAGATCCGTCTTGTCGTTGTGGTGCCAATCGCGAAGACTCCTATCATTTCTTCTTCGATTGTTCCCATTATTCAAATATAAGACATACATTGTTTCAAAATCTCAACTGGCTACCTAATTATTGTGCTTTAGACCTTACACTTTTGACCTGTGGTAATCCTACACTCCCGTATGAACAGAACGAAATTATTTTTAAGCATGTGTTTGAATATATAAAGAGGTCTGAAAGGTTTCTTATTGTCTAGTTGTTCACCAAAACAACAATCGCACACATCACCACCACTAACCCTCTCTCTCATTCCTTTCTTCATTCTCTGTTTTAGTTCAATCTACACATATTAATGTAAGAAATATTTATATACATGCATGCTCTATCAAATAATGTTGTAACTTATTGTATATAGGAGAAGACTTCATAAGTTTGCTTAACTTGTGTCTTATCCTTTTTGCACATTTGAGCAAATAAAATATGTTTAAACTAAAAAAAACTAAACAATACATGTTAAACAGAAAAACATTTTGTCTTATAAGCATGGCCGGCCGTATGAAGTGTGGGGCCCAATTGATGTGCTCTATACAACCTGCAGTGTGTTGTTGTGTGTACTTTAACAGCCGACAATTGGTCCAATAAACAATGTCAAAAAGATTGAAAACAGCCAAAAGCCTGTTTTATTAAGAATTAAGTGTCATAATGTCATAATTTCACGTACAAGTAATTGGGCGTGTATATAACGCATTGCTGTATAACAAGCATTCGTTTAATTACTTTGTCAATAACTGATAATGACAGAAGTATGCAGCTTCTCTGGTTTCGTGTGTGCAATACACATGTTGGTGCCAAACTATTTAATGATTATATGAAATCAAATGAAAAACAAAAACAAGATTTTTCTGTCGGAACAGTTGCAAAATCCAATAAAAAATCTTAACATGTAAATTATACACCGCATATCCATGACCACTGAATTTCCTGGATTAGTACAGGCACTTCAATAAAAACAATAGTGGCGGGATTAAACCGTGGTATGGCCTCAAACCTGCCCTCGTTCTATGTCACATGCAAGAAATAAGTATAATGCACATCATACATTAGTTCAGATACATATAAAACAATGGATGTCTATAATTATGAACAACATTTATTTTAATGTTTTACAATCGAAATACACTTATAATTGACTATCGTGTTTCACCATTGTTAGTCACTCTCTACACAGTTGATAAGCCTTTCTGTTTCACCTTCTTCAGTTTCTTTGTTGCTTTTTTGTATTCTGGAACAACAGTTTTGATACACTCCACCAATTCTAATGAGAGATTCTCGTCTCAGTACAATATACACCCACGGATCAACAACGGAGTTTAACACAGCCATACGCAGGACCCACAGTTCGAGTGACGCATTTTCATTTCTTGTCCCTGTAGCATGCAGAAACACATCAACTTAAAACATTTGCATATCATATACTTCGTAATACGAGTTCATGGAATATTTGCAATGGGTGACCTTAACCGATATCGGCCATCTTGTGTATGCCCTTTGGGTTACTTGCTGCCAATGTCTATTAAGTTATTTGGCTTTCCAATCTTTTAACAATGAGCATGCCTAATCAAGATTAGTCCAATAACGAGGCCCGCGCATCTAATTAGATATGTTCGTTTTTTCAATCTTTTTTTCTTACAAAATCAAATATTTTGAGATGTTATCGGCTAAATAAAAAAGTATGTGTACACTAAATTAAACTGATACAAATAATTTAAGAGTTGTTCTTCAAACATTTGTTTTCTTTTTTGTATTTACCTATTTACATACTTTATATTTACTTACTAACAAAGCGGTCATCGTGGTGGCGATCGCATGGTAGGTGGCTTTTAGGCTATTTGTGCAATCAGTGCCTATCACCACAAAAGTTGTTATTTCGAACCCCGTTCAGACGAGTTGTACTCGATACAACATTATGTGAAAATATTTGTCAGTGACTTGCGACAGGTAAGTGGTTTTCTTCGGGTACTCCAGTTTCCTCTACCATTAAAACTGGACCGCCACAACATAACTGAAATATAGTTGAAAGTGGCGTTAAACACCATAAGTTAAAACTACTTACCAACAGAGGCGTCCAAAGGATAAAAAACACAACTGTGTCTGCTATGATGAAGATCATCACGTGAGGTTCTGCTAATCCAGAGACTCGTCTTAAGTCAAGCAGCATACCTCCAGTAATAGGATCCCGACACATTCGAAACATTGTCAAACAATTTGCTAATATTGTAACCAAAACAATGATAAATCCCAAAATTGAATACATATAAGACATCACACGATATCCGGTTGTAACACGAATGAAATCGAAATAGCATCAAGAACCTGGATAAAACAGTTCACTATCCCCGACACCAACGAGATGTACTATTGTATACTTTCTTCCTTCGTGTATAGACTGGAACCAATGAGGTTTAACCAGATTCAAATATATGGCTATGGACATTGCAAAAATTAACATAGCACTGGCTATGTGAGCGTGTACGAAGATAAACGAAACGAACTGACATAATGGTTTGGGATAG
Organism: Bathymodiolus brooksi; assembly: GCA_963680875.1. NCBI lineage: Eukaryota > Metazoa > Mollusca > Bivalvia > Mytilida > Modiolidae > Bathymodiolus > Bathymodiolus brooksi. The sequence continues at coordinate 34,436,660 of OY804580.1, read as the reverse complement.
CACCACGTAAAGTGTGATACATATCTCTTTGTTGCGAAAGGATATACAAGAAAAACTCCCAAAAAGTCTGTTAGAGCTAGTCCAGTGAACAGTTTGTAAAACGATTCCCATTTGTGTTCTCTCCTATTTATCCAGAGTAGTACGAGTGCTATTGTATTTCCGACCACTCCAACAATATATTCACCAATAGCAGGGACCTATGATATGTCGATATCCTGGTCACAACTCGGGCATAGTTTGTTAGTCGTCGTCTTTACTGACCACAGTGTCCGTTCCTTTAACTAGTAAAATAATATATATTTGCTACAAGTGGTATTTATCGCTCTCCAGTTATATAACGGGAAGTTTGTAATACATAATCTGTTGATTTTCAGATTTAAAAAATTCTGACAGTGAGATAAAACAATTTACATTTTTAATCAGCAGTCATTTGGATAATTATCAACTACTTTATATTTTATAAGTTGTGTTATATGGAGGTCGTTTGAGGGGCTGTCGTGGTCGTGATTGTTTGGTAGTTGGATTTACAACTACCTATTCTATCAGTACCTATCACCACTAACTTTCGGATCCCACTCAGCCACAACATTATGTGAAAAAAGTTTGTCAGTGACTTACGGCAGGTTGTTGGTTTTCTCCGGGTACTCCGGTTTCCCCCACCAATAAAACGGACCGCCATGATATAGCTGGAATATTGTTGAAAGCGGCGTTAAACAGCATAACCTTAACCCTAATCCCCTTTCTTTTTTGCATGGAGAAAACCGGCATACCCATATAAATGCACCGATCGGAAAGTAACTGACAAACTTTTATCACACAAAGATGTATTGCGTGCACCTCGGTATACATGTAATGAGATGTCTTATATTTTTATGAAGGTCATTCCAGAAACGCGTCGTGTGCACTAAAGGAGTAGGTATGATAATGGCAGAAATTGGCCTAAAAAATAGACAAATTATAAATGAAACGTATAGCTTTCGTTGTTTCTTTATTTTATAAGACCTTTACCCCAACTACTATTTTGGTAACAATTTTCCATATTTGCACGTGCGATGACGTCACACTAGTCAATGAAAAGTTTATCGTTTCGTGAAAATATATGAAATCTAACAAGAAATGTGCATTTAATGTCAATTTTCAGTATAACCACAAGCAGGTACCAACGGCATATTTTAGTATGGTGTTTGATATACATAAACACATATCTCATTTACTTTTTGTGTTGGTACCCGGGTGTGAGGAGTATGAAATCTGCAATCAAAAAATTATGGTTTAGCACACATGACTGCCGATAACAACATCGTGAGATCAATATTCTATTCTTACTTATTTCAATAAAGTATGGAAAAACAAACAATATATTTGATAATTCATAATTCATCTAATACAGTACATATAACGATATAACGTGCATGTTTTAACATAGTACACGGATATCAGGTTTGATTTACACATTCGGTGTTTTGTTTATAATGGTCCTTTTGTTATCCTTACTAAGAATTTCATTGATATAGTCTATCGTGTATGAGTCAGTGCTAAATGTGTAGTATTACTTGGAATTTTAGTGGTATGATTTTACCTTAATTGGTCATGACCGATAATACAGTATTACCAAGCATACTATTTATATAATCTATCACGTTTTACTTTTCTCAACAAAAAAAGTTTGAAGATACCGTAAATATAAATTACCGTCTTCCAATCAAAGCATACTACCGTATTTGTACTCTTAGACATTTCAGAATCGAAATAAATCATGGAAGCCAGAATGTGTTTTGAGTTTTAACATAGATTGGCGGATATTAGTAAATTTTATCCCTCGCTTCTGGCTCGGGATAAAATACTATTCTCTGATGTTCGCGTGGCAAGTAGAATCTTGATTGGCTAAAAACACGGCTGATAATCGCCACAAGCAGAACAGTTGGTTCTGCAAAGAAATTCGTGAGGATAACTTCCGGTTTTGGTGGAGGAGAGTTCACGAAGACGCTTCGCAAGGTATGTACATGTCAAAAATTGAAATTTTCTTTTTTACTGCTCGAATATTGCAAAATCAGAGAATGCTATGCTGTGGCAAATGCTTCCACGATTAGAAACATGCATAGTTTATTCTTGTACATGAAGTGTAACTCTCGCAAAATCAATCGTCCCACGAAAAACATGACGAAAATTGTGACACTCTTACATTTCTAAGTTGTTCTTGACAAAGATGCAAGTTAAATTTTCAATATTTTTTCATCATGGGAATCTAAATGTAATCGGGGATAAATTCCGATTCGTCAGAAGTAAATTGAAGTCTAGATAAATCTATAAACTGTCAATTTTCTCGTTTTCCTGCTTGAGGAGATCGGTTCTGATAGAGCACATTGCGAATGCATGAGGAGATTTGCTAGTTTTGGTACGACTGTATAATCACAAATTTTGCATATCTGTCTGGTAATGAATTCACGAACTGATGCCCTTCTTCTCGTCGGGTTTTTAAAAGTATAAAAGTAATATTTCATTGTTCATGGGCTGTTCACATAGAAAGAAACATTTCATTTAAGGAATCAATTCATAATTGTAAATGCGTTTCCCATGATTTAACTTGTCATTATTGATCATTTGTTGTTTGTGACAACTTCCATTGTGTATTTGATACACAAGATTAACTTCCCTTACATCTGTACATTGGAAACAATTGAAAATGCACTGTAAGATAATTTTATAATCAAGAATAATTAACCTAATGTGAATCATATCTTTATAATTTCTAATACAAATGATACACTCTAAATTAAATATCATACAGTTGAGAATAATATTAATTTGTGGTTTGTTTTTCTATTATGTAGTGTGTTATGTGTACACACATGTAAATAAAAAAGAACTCTGTTAGTAGTGGTTACAAGATGTAAAGCGCTTTACCGATTTTAAGGATATGTCCACAGTTTAATTGATATCTTGTGTTTAATTTATTCATGACTATTAGCACTAAGTGAATGTTTATTTACGTTAGACCTATGTATGTGCTGAAATCATGTAATATTATAACTTGTGTAGATGTGTAAACCCGTTTGAAAGGATATAAATATTTTGAAATTGAAAGAGACTTTTTTAATAAACTTGGTGTCCTGACTGATAGGGATTTTAAATTTGGTGTACTGCTACTTGTTTTTGTTCGTTTCCTTGGCGGTGATACAGGCAATCTATATCGAAATGGTTTTTTTAAAGAGTCAATGTCAGTCCCCTTTTCCTCTTTCCCTTGAATCCTGGCATCTCCTGAAAGTGGACAGAGAATAGTTTATTTTGATTAGAGTATTTATCAGTTTTGTGTTTAAAAGTGTCAATTTATCAATTTTGCAGAAAACAATTAACAAAACTAGCAAATCTCCTCATGCATTCGCAATGTGCTCTATCAGAACCGATCTCCTCAAGCAGGAAAACGAGAAAATTGACAGTTTGTAGATTTATCTAGACTTCAATTTACTTCTGACGAATCGGAATTTATCCCCGATTACATTTAGACTCCCATGATGAAAAAATATTGAAAATTTAACTTGCATCTTTGTCAAGAACAACTTAGAAATGTAAGAGTGTCACAATTTTCGTAATGTTTTTCGTGGGACGATTGATTTTGCGAGAGTTACACTTCATGTGCAAGAATAAACTATGCATGTTTCTAATCGAGAAAGCATTCGCCACAGCATAGCATTCTCTGATTTTGCAATTTTCGAGCAGTAAAAAAGAAAATTTCAATTTTTGACATGCACATACCTTACGAAGCGTCTACGCGAACTCTCCTCCACCAAAACCGGAAGTTATCCTCACGAATTTCTTTGCAGAACCAATTGTTCTGCTTGTGCCGATTACCAGCGTGAAAAAGGTACTTTTCAAACTTCAGGGAAGCCGTGCTGTGACAGAAAATCAATAATCGCTCTCACCTATGTGCTGTCCATTTACATTGTGCACAGCAGACGACACACGTTTCACAAGATGACAGAAAATCAATAATTGCTCTCTGTGATCTTTGCCCAAAGATACACGTATTTATGTTTTTCCTATAATAAGGATATACTTATTAATGTTGGAACATTCAGATAAAAATGTTATCAGTCTCTATATGTTATATATCCCGTTTTAAAGGGATATATAACATCTCGAGACTAATAACGTATAATATCCGCCAATCCATGTTAAAACTCCCAACACATTCTGGCTTCCATGATTTATTTCTTAATTATTCAACATGGATTATATCCTCTCCTGCCCATTTGCTGCCACTGTAGCGCTGCTTTACCATGTTATGCAGTTGACTTGGTTCCTTTGACATTCTAATTACTGAGAATAATTTCCTCTCGTGATTTAAAGAATAAAAAGATCAACATTCGGTTATAAAAAGATTTAAAAAAAGCAATTTACAGAGCTCAGCATTGACGAGTTTCTGCGGTTGCTAGGGATAATATTTGGTTACTAGGGACATTGTAAGGTTTATACTATATGCTACCATAGAGAATTGGAATATTATTTTTATAGTGTACATACACAGAATATAACATTTTGTCGAAAAGACTATGCAAGATATGTAAAATAAAACCACCATATTTGAATTTCCAATGATTAATTGGACCCTCCTCCATTTACGTTGCTAAGCAACAAAGGACAAAGTGAAATCATAAAAACAAATATTTGTCTTACCTTTCAATGATTGTGTTTAATATTATATCTATATAAACAGTTTCTGAGATTGGGCCAAAATCTACCCTTATCATACTCACTCCAAATTTGATATCTACCTTTAATTAAACGCACATGTCCAGAAACGCGTGATGCGCATTCAATTTAATATCTACGTTTTTATCAGACAGAAACCTTAAAGCAAATCTTTATTGCCATTTTGTTACGAAAGTTATATAATATGAAGGTGTATTTTATTTTGTTGTTATGGTTTAATAAGTACAGTTCTTAATTAATGTAACTCTTAATAAGACTAAGCACAGGTGATCATAGGCGATCTTGGCGATCGTTATCCCAAAAAAATGTTTAATCTACAATTTAAGTTTCCAATCTTATGACTTTAAACGTACCAGATATAGGTTATTGCAGAAACGCTTAAGAAGAGTTTGAAGATACCAAAGGGGCAATCAGAATTCGTATATTGAAGAAGAACAGATAAAACAATGGAAAAAGAAAAAGCACAAAAGGACAATTAACAATCTAGAAACTTACATATAAAACTAAAGATCGAAACACGAACCCCACTAAAAACCGGGGGTAAACTCAGGTGCTCCGAAAGATTAGGCAGTTCCTGCTCCACTAGTAGTACCCGTCGTGTTAATCTAGTTACAAACCCGGTAATAAGTCGTGAATGAGGAAAGGACCGGGAAGTGTTTATGCATTAAATTAGATAATATGAGACAGGTGCTACCTGTAGTGCCAGCGAAGCAAAATCCACGTTATCTAATATTTAAATCTTGTAAGTCCTCCCTTTTATATTTTGCGCGACAGCATTGCAATCTAATTGGAGTTACCTCCCTTTTATATTTTGCGGGACTGCATTGCAGTCTAATAGGAGTTGCATCCCTTTTATATTTTGCGGGACTGCATTTCAATCTAATTGGAGTTACCTCCCTTTTATATGTTGCGGGACTGCATTGCAACATTCTTTTATGACTAGATTTTAAAATAGTCGTTTTTATTGATTTCTTTACATCATTTCTCCATTTCATTATTATTCGATTTTTTTAATTAACGATTTTCGGGAAAGGGGACTGGAACATGACAAAAAATAACAGATAACGAGAAGACGTGATCTTGCCGCCACCATATTTCTCGCCGCCGCCATGTTATACGCGTGTCTCCAAGGATACAGGAAGTAGTTCTTGTGAACAAAAGATTTTTAGGCCATCGAAATTTCTAACATAAGTGCCAGCTTCACTGGCATATAATTGCTTCCCTTTGGAAGATTGTTCGGAGTTCGGTAATTTTGTTATTACCCTTATTATTTAGTTTGTTTTAACTAGTATTTCAAACGTATTTGTCATTTTATATTTAAGTTTGTATTCTACAGTACAAGGTTACACATTTTACTCTTAAATACAAATCTCTGCTGGTGGGCTATTTGTCCCCGATGGTATCTACCGCCCAGTTATCAGTGTTTCTGAATTGACATGGTTTATTAGATATATTCGTCTTGGTATTTTCTTCCTTCTTTTTTCTCTATAGTCGAACTTACTGTCTCCAGATCATCTTCGATTGTATTCGAATTTCTGGGTTATGTTCGTTTCATTTAGTAAAATATGTATTCGAATGTCTCGGTTGTATTCGTCTCATTTAGTAGTATGTTCATTCGAATGTATCGGTTGAAGTCGTCCCAATTAGTAGTATATTCATTCGAATTTCACGGTTGTGTTCATCTCATTTAGTGGTATATTCACGATGTTTTTGGTATAGTGTAAATTTTACTGAATGTTGTGTAAGATGTTTTTACATATAGTAACTAATGAAATATTTATGGTCTAAATGCCAAACGTAAATGAGAAATTCTGACGAATAATTCTTATTCAACTTTGATAAACCGATATGAAACATATAAGTATAAATAGCTATTTCGTTACCAGAGAGAGAAACTGGCAACACATGGTACACAGGACGAAGAAAAACGAAACACAACACAATATGTGGTAATAGAATCTGGTTGCATAGATAATTGCAATTCCAACTACCATACGACCACCACGGCCCCTAATGTCATTTTTTAATTGATATATCATTGTACGTTTTAATATACCATGTAGTATTTGTTATCTGAATTTATTTACGTATATTGGTGTCCAACACGATTTTCATATTAGATGGTGTTCGTGTCGTGTAACTTTCATACAACATGTGCCACTAGTGAGACAGGAACTGCCTACCTTTCCGGAGCACCCGAGTCCACATCGGGTTTTTTTTTGTATTGTTTCTTCCTTTTCGATTTACAGCTTCTTCAAACCTTTCTTCCACTTTCACTCATGGCAACAATTGATAATAATAAAAGAATGTCACTATTCTGATTTGCTAGATGAATTTTGGAACATAATATGGATATTATACACAAAATATTACAGAACAGCTATTAATGCAGTACCACACGTCTGTAAACATAGTTTATGTCAATCTTAGCGATCGGATATACTTGAATATTTGACTGGATTATTTCTCGTTATTTCTGGACTGCCTGTATCGTCTGTGTAGTTCGTCAACCTTTCTCCGTCATCATTAACATTGTTTTTTTTCAGAGAACAGCAATATTGACACAGTTTACTTATTTTATGGAGAGATTCTGGTCGCAGTACAATATACAACCAAGGATCGACAATAGAGTTTAACACCGTCATCCGTAACAGCCACACTTCAATGGAATCATTTGCTGTCCTGATCCTTGCAGCATGCAGAAACACATCAACCTGGAAACATAAAACAGGATACAATTAATTGCTGCCAAATAATTCCAAAAATATTTGTAATCTGGCAATTATGTTATGCATGTAAATATTATTTTTTTATTTCTTAATTTTCTCATCCTATATGTTAGCATTGATCAAATTAATCCAGGCATAGATATGCTATGCATAGTAAATTCCTATAATAGATATAGTAATCTTCGTAAAAGGGAAAATACTCATTGGCATTTGAGAAATGGATATTTCATAGCAGTCAATCAGTTCACGAATGAGGCCACTTTCGATTTTTGTTGCACACCCGTTAGGTTTCTGTGTAGAATTGTGCAGTTCATTGTTCGACTTTTTTCTTTCTTCTTTTGTCCATTGTATTGACTCCCCTTTTGACTTACGACTTCTTTCGGTATGTTCAACCCCCTCTTCAGATTCATATTATCCTAAATATATTTTATATTGAATTTTATTTCGGAAATTCCACCTTGTCCCCCATAGAGTGTTTTTTTTTTTAATTGAATAGGAAATTTTGCACATTTTTTTAGCATAGATCTAAACAAGTGGAATATAGCTTCTTTAATTTGGGAGTATTCAGAAATAAAATGTATATCATATTAACCATAAAACAACCATGTGAGATTCTGGGATATCGTGCATTTGGAACACAATTGATTCAAAATAGATATACGGAAAACGATAAACTTTAGAAAAACAACCCGAAGGGATAATCAAGAATTGACAATACAGAGACATATACAACATTGAACTCAAGTCACAGAAGGAAGAAAGAAAACAACAAGGGTCCCACCATAAATCTATGTCGTTCCCGTTTCTCATAAGACACCCAGCGTGATACGCATAATAAAATCCTGTAAAAATCTTGTCAGTGATAGGTGAAAGGCAAATATCTACGTAAAAGTGAAAAAATCCATTGCCATTTTACAAATGAACATTTCCTTGCGGTAAACCATTTCGTGATGACGACTGTAGAATATTTCTAGCAATGACTTCAACATTGCCTTGTTTGAGTAGCTTTTGCGGCATTAATTAAGTTATGTCATGAACATCAATTTACTGGGTATAAGACCAATAATAACATACCAGTTGTTGAATGTTAGCTACATATATTGATGCTGCTGGAAAATTGCTACTGATGAATGGGAAGTTGACTGTTAAAAAATTGATACACTAGCAAATCAAACTTGACAATTCCGTTGTCGATCAAAAAATATAACATTTTACTGTTTATATTTATCATTATATTTTGAGTGGTGTTGACAAACTAAGACTTGTCTCTACAAATTACACTAATGCCTGATGTCTTTGTAATCTGTTCTTCTTTCCGGGGCAACGCTGAATCAGTTTTTAAGTCTAGATTCTAGATCCGCATGTGTAATAGTGGAATATAATAAATAAACGTTATAGAACATCGAAAGGATAATCCAGACAAACTGGCAACACTGGCCACACAATGCACAAGACGAACACAAACAAAACAAAAAACGCAATGCAATATGTGATGGACGTCACTCAACGGCGAACAAACGCAAATAACGTAAATAGGACATGAGCCCTCCAACAAACGTCTGGCATTAAAGACGAACCGAACATCGTTTTAAGCGGTAATCGCAATGGACATCACAACACGGAGCTAAGCATAATAGTGTTAGGGTTATGGCTATAGTGTTTAACGCCTTTCAACATTATTTACGCTATATCGTAGCGATCAATTTTATTGGTGGAGAAACCCTGAATGCCCGGAGAAAATCTTTATCACATAATGTTGTATCGAATATACCTCGCCGGAGCGGGATTCGAACTCACAACTTTAATGGCGATAGGTACTGATTGCATAGATAATTGTAAATCCAACAACCATACGATCACGACCACGCCGGAGAAACATAATAGGACAACACAAAAACTCAAAGAGATAAACAACAGGAACCCCATTTCTTAAAACCGGGGACGAACTCAAGAGACACAGACAAGATTGGAAACAAGTCAAGAACAAAGACAAACACAACACATAAAACTAAATAGATGAGCAACATGAACCCCACCCCCATACAGTATACTGGGAGTGAACTTGCTTGCGAAGGGTAATCTGTTATTGCTTCTTATTAGAAATTCGCCGTGGTACTCATATAGACAGTAATGTCAGGAAAAAGTCTTGATAGAAACACCAAGTTTGTATGCTGTTACAAAAGTACCCAGATCTAAAAACTGAATGGCTCCAACAAGTTTTTCTGTTTTGTTTTGTTTTGTTTTGTTTTGGTTTTTTTGTTGTTTTTTGTTGTTTTTTTGTTGTTGGTTTTTTGGTTTATGTTTTTGTTTCTACATTTGATTAACGCCACGCTTTAATTATAATCCTTTTTAATTTGAACATTCACATAAAGACATTTACATCCATGACACTGATGTCACCAAGAGGTCTACGTGGATGAGCATAACTCATACCTCAATATGGGTAGGAGAGTGTTCCGGTGTCTGTAGATGAGTGGTATATTTCTCACTTCTAACCGATGAATTGTACATACATATGAGTGCATCGGAAAAATGATAAAATATGGATAAATTAATCTTACAAATATTGGAATCAATATGCCTGACAACTAAACCAAAATAACAAATACAAACTAGAAAGCACATAGCACCTCTAATAAATTCATTTATAAGATCAAAATAAAGCATAGAACAATTAAAAATTGCATGTCGTAAAATCAAAATTTGTTTGGCACTTTGGTACACTTTTGTTCATCTTATGCACGTTTTTCAAACATGTTTCCATGTCGGATGACTATAAAAATGTAAATATCAAAGTATGTCCGCCAAAGATCTGCACCCATGGGATGATAGTTTTTGATTGGCTAACAAAATCTTATTAAAATCTGTCACATTGAAAGCATTGTGTATTTTCAACAGAATATGTTTCCTTCATCAAATTGCCTATGCAAGCAGTGGCTATCACCGCTGAAGTTGTGAGTTCGCATCCCGCTCAGGCGAGGTGTGCTCGATGCAACATACATTATGTGATAAAGTTCATCAGTGACGCAGCATGTCGGTGGTTTTCTTCGGGTATTCCTGATTCATCCACCAATTAAGCTCACCGCTACGATATAACGATATGACTGAAATATTGTTGACGGTGGCGCTTAAGCACACCCCCCTTTTTTCATCATATTGTTTTTGCAATATGTCTAAGCTATATTTCAGATTTACTTACCAGCAGAGGTGTCCAGAGAATGAAAAACACAATAGTGACTGCTATGATAAAGATCATCACGTGAGCGTCTGTGGATCCGGAGACTCGGTCTGCATCAAGAAGAATACCACCTGTAATAGGATCCCAGCACATACGATACATGGTCAAAATATTTGCTAATATTGTAACCAAAACAATGAAAAATCCGAGAACTGAGTACATGTACGACATTACACGATTTCCAGTTGTATCACTGACGAAATCAAAATAACACCATGACCCTGGATACATTAATTCACTATCCCCGACACCAACCAGCTGTAACATTGAAATCAGACTGCCTGCTATCCATATTCCAGCCAACACTAGTGTGTATTTTCTGCCTTCGTGTCTGGCCTGGACCAAATGAGGTTTAACCAGATTCAAATATCTATCTATAGACATTGCACAAATTAACATAGCACTGGATATGTGAGCGTCTACGAAAATAAATGAAACGAACTGACATAATGGTTCGGGGAAACAGTACGTAAAGTGTGATGCATATCTCATTGTTGAGAAAGGATAAACAAGAAATACTCCTAGAAAGTCTGTTAGAGCTAGTCCAGTGAACAGTTTGTAAAACGATTTCCATTTATGGTTTTTCCGATTTATCCAGAGTAGTACGAGTGCTATTATATTACCGATAACTCCAAAAATATATTCCATAATGGAAGGAAGCCATGATGTGTTGATATCCATATCACATATCGGGTAAACAGAGCTGGTGTTCATCTTCTGCGAATTGCTATATCTGATGGATATATGTGCTTTTAAAACCACCATTATAATGTATATTTTTATACCAAGTGGGTGTACTTATTACATCCAGATCATATAACAGGAAGTATGTCATTACGTATTGTGTTACTGTTTATGTATTTTTAAACTGATACGAAATACAACAATTTAGATTTTGTAGTCAACGATCAGAACACTGATAAAATCAATAATGACGAATCTGATAGTACATATGAGGAACAAAATAAACACTACACATCTAGTGATTCAGTAAAACCCTTATTTTTAGTTGACCAATACGTGTTTGGTTCCACCAAACCCGCTAGAACTCACTGGCTCACCAACGTAGAGATCTATAGAGCGGTAGGCTCCAAAGTCCCAGCCGAATGTATTAAAGGGATACAGCGTATTAGAGATATGTGGAGGAGATTTATATGGACATTACAGAGGATAGAATTACTCTAATTGTGGAAGGTTTAAATTTACGTGGCAAGCGGGTACCCCTCCACACACAAAATCCACGTAATCCTCAAAGATTTCGACCTGATACCATCCGAATTAAAGTTGAAATATCCCTCTTTCCGCTGATGACGCCAAATTCACCGTACTTTGACTCTAGAAGGCTGCAGTATTGAAGGTATCTTTAGGGAAAAACTTAGGGTGAATGGAGATTAACAAACTGATACTGATGACAGACTTGTCATCGGTAAACCACTCCCACACCCACTTCCAAGGAGACTTCAAATAGGCCAGTACTGGGGGAGAGTATTCCACCCGGGTTAATTAAAAAATGACAATCAGAATAGGGAGAATGAGAAAAACTGTCACAAATGTCTAAAGCCTGGACACTTTATGTATCAATGCACAAATGATTGGGTGTGTAGGTCATGTAATCAGCAAGGTCATAAAATGGTAGACTGTCCTCATGATCTTGTTTTTTTTATCCAGACATGAGAATACATGATAGTGTTGAGGAGGAAAATCTGATTGAACAGGTTGATACAAGCCAAGCTAAGGATTATCAACCATGTAATTGACCTGAACAATCACCTCAATGTAACACAATACCAAAATTTCGACCAGTTTTCGACGATCAATGTTAATAAGTTTCTGAATTGATGCCCCAGGGACGAATCCAGGGGGCGCCCCGCCCCACCCCCCCCCCCATTAAATTGGAAAAAATATAATATTTTGGCGTAAAATCGTGATTTTTCACACGAAATACCCCAAAAATGTTCGCGCCTCCCTCTGCTCGGCGCAATTTTTTTAAGTCCGCCCCCCTAACTTGAAATCCTGGATCCGCTCCTGACATTAACCTCAATATGTACATTATCAATGTCATAGCAGACGATGAATCCAAAATTGGTCTGTATGAGATTTAAGGTGACGAAAAAATGAATTACGAAAAACTATTATTTGAATGTGAAATAATAGATGTGGTACGTAGTTCTTATATTTAAAGATGACATTTTTAGATCAGATTTCATGAGATCATTCATGCAATTTCAGCATCATAATATAACCTCAGACAAATTAAGCGATCAAAATAATGAGAAATTTTATCACGTGAAACAAACCGTCGAAAACAGGAGACCGTCGAAAATGGGTGACGTTGTGACATTACTGTTCGTTCACTTTAATTTCATAATACAGTTTTGGAACATGTTTTTATTCCTGAAATCATCCACATTGCATATTATGTCAAATTTATGCTGTGTTTATTGAGTTTTATTATGCTTTGTTTTTGTTTGTTTAATGATATGCTGTGCATTATAATACAATGATACGTATGTTCTGTATAATGAAAAAAATGACGTTCACTGCTTTTCGTTACCTGAATTTGTCGATCCGGTGTGAGGAATTAGATACACATATTAAGTAACTGTATTTATTTCTGAAAAGCACACATTGTGAATACATTTTGGAGGAAATTTTATCGACATCTGAGGTGGGGCCGATTTTGGCCCTTATAGCTCCCAGTCCTTTGCTGTCCAAAAGGCAAGTGTGGATGTCAATATTTCATATTATTAACTTAAAAAAAAAAATCGTGGACGCAGGGGTCCTGGATTTTTTAATAAAAAACTAATCCTGGATTATTATTTTTGCTCAAAGTCCAGTCCTGTGTTTTTATTTCAAATTTTCATCATAGCCCCCCTCCCCCTCCCAAGGGATATAAAATTGTATCATTAATAATAAATTAATAAATAATACATTCAGATTTTCCATTTAAAATAAATCACATTGACAAAACCTCTGATATTTGTTCAATTTTTAACGCTGATTTAAGCTTTAGTCGCAACAATTTTTTATTTTTCTCTTTAAACTGTCGAAACATAACATTTATTTAACTGTAAAATTCACAAATAAAATTCACTCACCCCCCTTTTTCCCTTTTTTCTTGTTTAAATCAATGATCAACAATATTCCAGAATTAAACAAATGAATAAATATAACATAGATTTCTTTTACATGCATCTTTTTACCATGCGTTGTCAGTGTGTTTTAAATCGGTCATCCAATCAAGACGCTCATTATTCTTGTCCAAGATAAAAATACATCGCTAAAATTACCTGTGGGTGTTTCCACACTTCAACTCGTAAATTTACATAGAAATCGGAGATATTTCGTCATAAAACTTCACACATGGTTTTGTCTATCATATTTCTTGAAGACAAACATAACATTGTATTGCATTTATCAATATTTTATGAGTATCAACAGTTTTTTCAACACCGTATCTGTTTCTCGATACAGCCGCAACTTCAACTCGTAAATTTACATAGAAATCGGAGATATTTCGTCATAAAACTTCACACATGGTGTTGTCTATCATATTTCTTGAAGACAAACATAAAATTGTATTGCATTTATCAATATTTTATGAGTATCAACAGTTTTTTCAACACCGTATCTGTTTCTCGATACAGCCGGATTACAGTGACCCGTGACCCAGATTAGCTCGTTAATTATTAAAAAAAACATTTTTTTTTTACAAAACTGTTAATGTTTATTAAGCTCAAACAAAGAGTTAATATAATGTTGTATAATATAAAAAAAAAAGACCTAATTGAAGGTTATATGATGTTTAATGAAGATATAAGAAGTAAAAAATCATTCCAACATAAGAAATATATTATTAATAGATGTACCTTTATATTGATGTTGTTTATTAATAGATGTACCTTTATATTGATGTTGTTTATGATAAAGGTGACAATAGATTTATTCTATTAGTATGACTATGTAAACATGTATTTAAAGTGAATTATTCATATTCACGAACACAACATTTATAATATTTTCAAACTTCGTAATGATTGTTCTAATGTTACACTATGAAGCAAGTTTATGGAAAGAATATAATACACATGTATAAGATAATATAAGATAAGATACTTTTATATGAATAATTCACTTTAAACAAAGGAAGTATTCGTGATGTTTTACCAACTGGTAACTATTTTTTTCTATATATTTTACATGATACTTGTATAGAGCCAATTTGTTTTATTAGCGTTTTTCTTTTGTTTATATTTCTATCTATAAGGAATATATACATATATAACCACGTGCTATAATTGGTATGACACCTGTTGTGTATAAATGATGGCTAAAAATAGATTAGGTGGAAACCTGAAGTGTAATTGTATGGGACAAATAAAAGCGTGTTGCTTTATAAAAAATTAACAAGTTGCTTTGCAAAGGAAAACTGAGATACTAACAATGTGAAAATAATAACGAGCCATATTATATGTACACACTAAATACATGTTTACGTAGTCATAATAATAATAGAATAAATCTATTGTCACCTTTATCATAAACAACATCAATATAAAGGTACATCTATTAATAAACAACATCAATATAAAGGTACATCTATTAATAATATATTTCTTATGTTGGAATGATTTTTTACTTCTTATATCTTCATTAAACATCATATAACCTTCAATTAGGTCTTTTTTTTATATTATACAACATTATATTAACTCTTTGTTTGAGCTTAATAAACATTAACAGTTTTGTAAAAAAAAAATGTTTTTTTAATAATTAACGAGCTAATCTGGGTCACGGGTCACTGTAATCCGGCTGTATCGAGAAACAGATACGGTGTTGAAAAAACTGCTGATACTCATAAAATATTGATAAATGCAATAAAATTTTATGTTTGTCTTCAAGAAATATGATAGACAACACCATGTGTGAAGTTTTATGACGAAATATCTCCGATTTCTATGTAAATTTACGAGTTGAAGTGGGGAAACACCCACAGGTAATTTTAGCGATGTATTTTTATCTTGGACAAGAATAATGAGCGTCCTGATTGGATGACCGATTAAAAACACACTGACTCCGCGTGGTAAAAAGATGCATGTAAAAGAAATCTATGTTATATTTATTCATTTGTTTGATTCTGGAATATTGTTGATCATTGATTTAAACAAGAAAAAAGGGAAAAAGAGGGGGGTGAATTTTATTTGTGAATTTTACAGTTAAATAAATGTTATGTTTCGACAGTTTAAAGAGAAAAATAAAAATTGTTGCGACTAAAGCTTAAATCAGCGTTAAAAATTGAACAAATATCAGTGGTTTTGTAAATGAGATTTATTTTAAATAGAAAATCTGAATTTATTATTTATTAATTTATTATTAATGATACAATGTTACATCCCTTGTGAGGGGGAGGGGGAGGGGGGCTATGATGAAAATTGGAAATAAAAACACAGGACCGGACTTTAAGCAAAAATAATAATCCAGGGTTAGTTTTTTATTTTAAAAAAAATCCAGAACCCCTGTGTACATGAATTTTTTTTTTTAAGTTAATAATATGAAATATTGACATCCACACTTGCCTTTTGGACAGCACATTTCTGTGCCTACACTTGTTATATATATATTGAAAAAAAAATGATGATAGTGTGTAAATATGGGATATTAATGACTCTTTTGTGGTTAAAAAAAATTAGAATTGTTATATATCAAATACAAATCTCATCTCATAAAACAATGTCTGCCAAAAATATGATAAATTAATGTAGCTTAAATGTAAACGATTTGCAAAACAGAGAGATACGAGGTCGAGCTATATAATGGGTCAAGTCAATGAAATGTGATATAGCTTATTTTCAAGAAACATATTTCGATCAGATTATTGAAAACGAAATAAATTTCAATACATATTTTAACGTTTATGGTAGTATAGGAACAGTTGCTAGTAGGGGGTAGCAATATTTGTTAATAAAACAGTAAATTATAAGGTCATAGACAAGCTTACTGATGAAAATGGCAGAATTGTCTTATTAAATGTACAGATAGATGATGCAGTTTTTTCGTTAGTATGCATTTATGCACCAAATAGCAAAATTTTAAGAAACATGTTTTATAAAAAGGTAAGTAATTTCTGTAAAGAACATGGGACGGGTATTCATTCTTGTGGTCGGGGGAGATTTTAACGAGATAATGCAAGACATAGATCGTAGAAATGTACGTACAGGTAATGTGTGTAAGCAAACAGTAAATAGTTTAAAGGACTTTATCAAAACTAATAAGTTAATTGATGTCTGGAGGATATATAATGAAAACAGACAACAGTTTACATGGCGTAGGAAAGACAAAACACAAGCTAGTCGGATTGATATGATTCTTTTAGGAAAATATTTGTTATCGCTTGTTCAAGAGTGTAAAATTAAACCTGCGGCAATACAGTATACTGATCATCAAAGTGTGGTTTTAACCTTTCGGTCGGGGGTGTCTAAAAAGGAAAGAGGGTATTGGAAAATTAATAATTCTGTAATACAGGAATATGATTTAATGCTTTTGACCAAAAAAATTATATGTTTTGGAAATTGGTAAATAGCTTTAAAATGATGAAATAAAGGTAAATATTTCACATTAAACAGCTTATCGTACCACTTTTCGCCTTTTGAGAACGAAAATTACCATCGATTTATTATTTCCTTGCAAGCAAATAATTTGACCTCGCTTTCTCCGTATGCAACTGACCTTACTGGTGACAGGTAAAAACGAATAATTTGTATTTTGTCGCTTATTAACTGCAAACTTGCATGGTGTTTTGTCCGTAATTAACGCTGACTAAAAGCAGATTCACAGAAAATTGGAAATAAGTGCATTGTTGTACTGATTTAATGACGATTTGGCACACCCCGTAAACAATGGCGATAATTAATAAGTTGGCGTCGATTTCTTGATCGATCTCAAAACACGAGCAGTTGCACCTTTTTCCCCCGATGCGCGTACATTTCAAAACATTTATAAGTTACAGAAACACGTTTTATTAAGGCATCAATCATATCTGATAGTTTTTATGGGTAACAAAAATTTACGATTTTGGCAGATAATGCCCCTTTAATAAATAAAGTAATTGATAAATATTTAATACAGTATCATAATAATAATATCGACATAAGAATATTATGGGACGCTATGAAAGTTGAAATTCGAGAAGTAACCACTATGTATTGTAAAAACAAATCAAAATTAAGTGGAGAACTTGGACATAAATTAGAAAGTGAATTAGAAAAATATATTAGGATAAGGGATAACCAAAGCGAGGAAAACGATAATTAAAAAAAGTTATTAATAATATTGAAACGGAACTTGTAAAAATATATGAGCGAAAAGCTAAAGGGGCACAAATTAGATGTCATGAAAAATTGGTGGAATTTGGGGAAAAAACAACTCATATTTTCAAGGTGTGGAAAAAAAGAGGCAAATTTAAAAGTCAATTAACGAATTAATAGATGAAAACAATGAAAAAATAACTGACGAGATGCACATTCTTAGTACTATTAAACCTTGTTATGAAAAATTGTATACTACAAAATATCCTGACGAAAATCTTACCAGTGATTATATTTTCGATACAAAATTAGAAAATAGGCTTAAGGATCAAGATCAATCAAATTGTGATGGAAAGGTAACTGCAGAAGAGTGTTCTAATGCAATAAATAATATGAAATCAAAGAAAGTCCCATGTTTGGATGGACTAACAGTAGAATTGTATAGAGAATTTTGAGGGAATGTCAAATATGTTTTAATAGATGTTCTAAATAAAAGTTATGATGAAAAGCAAATGCGTTTTTCTCAGCGAACTAGTGTTTTATCATTATTGTTTAAAAAGGGAGATCTCTTAGTTCTAGACAATTATAGATCAATTTCTCTTTTGAATGTTTAAATGTTGATTTAAAACTTCTTTCTTATGTTCTAGCACAGCGTTTAAAGAAAGTTTTGGAAAAATTTATAAATAATGACCAAACTGGATATATCAAAAACAGGTTCATTGGATTCAATCATAGACAAATACAAGACATTATTGATTTTGCTGAATCTTATGATGTTGAAGGGGCAAATAGTCTTTGTTGATTTTAAAAAAGCGTTTGACTCACTTGAATGGATATTTATTTTGACAACTTTAAAACATTTTGGGTTTAATGAACCGTTTTTAATTTGGGTTAAAACTTTATACAGTAATATTCAAACTTGTGTAATGAACAATGGCTGGATATCTGAGATTTTAAAAAACCCGCGCGGAAAACGTCAAGGATTTCCTTTATCTGCTTTGCTATTTGTTTTATCAGTTGAAATCATGGCTCTTCGAATAAGAAATAATAAGGATATCAAGGGTTTTCAGATAAAAATAGATGAACAAACACATAGTATAAAAATTTCGCAATTAACAGATGACACAACACTATATTTTAACTCAAAAAACGATATATCTGTTGCTATGAACGAAATTGAAATATTTGGTACTTTTTCAGGTTTAATGATCAATAGAAACAAGACAGAGGGGTTGTGGATTGGGAAGCTAAGACACAGTAAAGATAAGGTAGACAATATTAAATGAACAAGTCCTTAGGTATTCATTATGGTCATGATTACATAGAATGTGAAAAACTTAATTGGGAAATAAACATTGAAAAAATGAATAATTTATTTTTATCATGGTCAAAGCGAAATCTCTCGATGTTGGGTAAAGTACTAATTATTAAAGCTTTGATTATACCTATGTGTACTTTTATTGTTAGTTCATGTGTTATTCCTAAAAATACAAAAAAAGATATAGATAGTAAGTGTTTTAAATTTATATGGAATGGGAAACCAGATACGGTCAAAAGAAATACATTGATAGGAGATTTTGAGAAGGGTGGGCTGAAAATGATAGATATAGACAGTTATTTTATATCTTTGAAGGTATCATGGATAAGTAGACTAAATGACTCAAAATTTTCGAATTGGAAACTGATACCACTAAAATATTTAAATGTATTTGGAAAAAAATGGCTTATTTTTTATATGAACATAGATGTTAAAAAACATAAACAGTTTCTAAATAATATACCCGAAGTTTACAAAAATGTTTTGACCAGTTGGATAAAAACAGGTGGTGGTCAATTAAGTTCACCATTAACATTCAGTAATGTAAGAAAGCAAATGTTATGGGGAAATAGATTTATTACATTTGAAAATAAATATTTATTTTTTAAAGAATGGATTAATAGTGGAATATTTTTGTTTTACACAAGAATGTATTCTTCAACAATTAAAAAATAAATCTAATTGGATATCTGATTTTAGTATTCATTTTCAAATTTCTTGAAAAAAACAAACTTAAAATATTCAGATGGAAACTTTTTCATTTTATTATTCCAAATAAAGTTTTACGTTTCAAATGGAAAATTGTTGGGAACAGTCTATGTAATTTCTGCAAATTAGATGAAGATTACTCTCATTATTTTATTACTTGTGATTTTCTAAACGAGTTTTGAACAAAATTTCAGAATTTAATGAAGGGTTTGGGTATTGAAACCAAAATTACTTTGAAACATATAGTACTTGGATATAAGATAGATGATGAAAAACTATTTTGCATTAAATTTTTTGATAACAGTTGTAGGGTTTTCCATCTACAAATCGTATTACATATCTGAACAGAAAACAAAGTATATTAATGTTTATAGAATAGTTGTCAATGAATACATGTATATTTAAAGAATAAAAGAAAATAAAACACTTCAAAAGTGTACATTTTTAATGAAAGTAAAAAATTGTATACTAATTGGAAAATAAATAAATGTTTCCAAAAGGTATTAAATAGAAATTGTATTTAGATTGTATATATTTCATGTAATTCTGATTATAGCCCTGGATAATCAGAACAGGATGCAACAGGGAAACACCAAGAGGAGCTTGCAATTTTGGCGTGTTAATTGCAGCAAGCATTTGAATAAAATATATTACGTTGTTATAAAAAACAAAACAGAAAACAAAAAAACAAAAAACAAATTTAGATTTTCACATCTGTCACTTGTGTAATGATAATAATGCTGAATGCTTTAAACACGCATTCAATGTTCTGTAACATAATGGTCAGTGTTATTTGTCGTTCTTCAATTTAGGGATTCTAATTACCCCCCTTGGTATCTTCAAACTTGTCTTATATATGAATTACGCACTATTTACAAATATTAAATACAGGAAATAGGTCATAATGTAATGAGTTAACACGAGTACTTCCTACATTTGTTGTATAATATCCATGTGATGTTTTAGAAACCTCTATTAAATATTAACAGGAAGAAAACGAATTATTAATAGTGTAACAGTCATATGACAAACACGTGTATATCTAAATTAAATGCTCTACGCATTTCTGGAATAACTCGGTACGCTCAAGGTCAAAAGATTTGAAAACCAAGTAATTGAAATGTCCTTGACAGCAAGAAAACCAAAGAGGCTAAACAGGATATGCCTGAGGCAGGTGAACCTTAGTTTTAACAATTATTACATTATTTAAGAACTGTAAATTTGAATAAAATATATATCTTATAAACCATTTCAATACCGAAGCACTGACCACTGGGCGGATAATACCCTCGGTAATGTACATGCACATGCATACAGCGGGATTAAGCATCTTGGTGATCTATGCTCATCAACACAAGTTAGAGCTACGGAAATCTTGAAATTAAAACTTAACTGATTTGGTAATTATTATTGTTTTGGTCATCGACGAGGGTGTAAGTGATGGTGTCTAACTTGAATTAGATTGATATTGAGGCACCAATTATTTTCTACTTTGTGGAAGGCGCATGGGTGGTGGTAAATAGGATTTGTTTGAGA
Source organism: Bathymodiolus brooksi (assembly GCA_963680875.1). NCBI lineage: Eukaryota > Metazoa > Mollusca > Bivalvia > Mytilida > Modiolidae > Bathymodiolus > Bathymodiolus brooksi. The sequence continues at coordinate 34,415,117 of OY804580.1, read as the reverse complement.
AAACACTTTGTCTCCTGTCTGCCCAAAAAATGCAATGCCCAAATAGTTCCCCCTATATAACCTATGCCTATCAGGAGCGTAGCTGGAAGTAAAACTATGTGCAATCAAAGAACTTCGGTGAGGGGTCTGGGGGACGCCTAAGGCCCCCATCGGGCCCTGCTAGGGGGACCAGGGGGGCTAAGCCCCCCGTAAGGCCAGCGTTTCTAGCAATTACAGAGGGCAATTCCTGTTGTTAAATCGCTCCTTTTTTTTACCATCACGTTTCATACAGAAAACATGCATCGGTTGACAGAACACTTCAGGAAGTTAATATATATGAACAAAGGAAATATGATGTACAACACCTGTTAAAAAAGAAATGCCTTGATTCCTGAAACCTGCGACTTGTTCCTATAAATTCAGTTTTATATATACCGTCCGCCTTGGTTATTAACATTTTATTTTTTAGAAAGCTAGCGAATCATCAATGTTTGTTCTGATGGATATTAAATATTTGCTTTTTAAAAAGCTTTGCTGATTAACGGAGATGTTCCAAAGTACAACTGAAAAAATATTTAAGCAAAAATAGGAACACGTTATTGCATGCACCTTTTGATTCGCAGTCTGTTCATATTGCCATATTGTCCACTTGTTTTATGTGTTATTTTGTATATTTGTAATTAAAATTTGGCAATACAAATAATTCAAAATGATGAAAGTAATGAATTCCTGCTGTAAAAATCAAAACACATACTCCATAGTAGTTTGCGTTATTTGAATTTAATGTTCGTAGCCAAAGTCAAGATGACGAGATTTTCCTAAAGTAAATGAGCGCATGACTCTGTCGATGTCAATGTCAATATCTCTGTGCACACGCAGTACAGCTAAAGAAGTTAGGCGGTACTGCAGCATTGTTGTCCTCAAGTACGTTTTAAGGCCAGGGAGAACAGAGAATGATCTCTCCGTCGTAGCTGTGCTGGCAGGCATGGTGTAAAGTATCAACAAAACGGTGCTGATCGAAGGATAGAGCTCTTCGTTTGTGACGTTAAGGGTGTTCTTCAGATTCAATGGTTTAGCGGTTGTCAATCATGTGTTGCCCATCGGGCTTTCCACCTTTTGATTTCGGCTTTAAAACATAACTATGTCGCAACTTAAATCGGTTTTGTATGTGTCAAATATAACGTCTACGGTGTCTGGTGTTAGTCTAGGCAAGTTCATTGGTATCAAGTATTGTGCCTGGTATCTGCCGCCATTTTCAAGTAATCTCGCGGTAAGCTCTGTTATGTAATAGTCCATAAACGGGTAGTACATAGACCGCTGCCAAAACTGGCTAGGGTTATCAGCGGGATGACCATCTCGGTTGATCTGTCGGCCCGTTCTCCTTGGAATAGTCGGTAGAATTTCAAACTGATCGGCAATAGAAACGGCCATATGAAATAACGATCGGGTCCCAAACAGTTTGGTCGTTTCGTTCCGAAGTTAACTGATTAGTAACAACTTCACTCTCTTTGACCGCTTCTACCAGATCGCATATAAAACACGTTATAATGATTATTAATTATACTGAAAAAGTGAGATTCTTCCCATGCCAGTAATAATATTTTTTAGTGCAAGCAAAATGATTTTTTTTGGCCGAAATGATGTGCAAGCAATTGATTTTTTGCGTAAAGGCAGCTACGCGCCTGCCTATTCTAAACAAAATAAGAAAACGAAAACCAAATTATGTCTGGATTAGAAATCCCAAAATGCATTTAATATAACCACTTGTCTGCTTTGTACCAATGGATAGATTGGTAAGTAAAGCAGGACCAGAGGATAACATATTGGTGTTGGTTGTGTATTTTCTCATCCCGTACACCACCGTAGGAGATGTAGTTTATCAGCAAGACGGAAAAGCAAAGTCTTAATTGTATACCAGGGATTCCTATGAGGAGCATATTGAACGATTTATCGACTCCACTTCATAATACACATCGGAGACATTATTAATTGATAATATTGCTAAAAGGATTACAAATGGACAAGTATTTGCATAGAAATCCATGGGTACTTGGTTCAGTCTACTAAAATATTAAGTATTTGTCATCATTTTAAACCCATTTGATTTATTAATAAATGACGAAAGAAAGGTATGACGTCACAATTGTGTTGATATCTGTGATGCTGTTATTTTTTTATTGTTTAAGGTTGAAGATACGAAATTGGTACTTAGAAGACGCAAAACAAAGGACAAACAATGCAACGGTCAAAGGTAAAGTGACAAAAAAAACAAATAATAGACCATAAAGCACCACAGAGAGAGCTAATGACGATTTACAGCACGAACAATGGCGATTTAATTTGAAATATTAATGCAGTATTTTTTTCCCCATTATTCTGTACATTGATTCGTCATCAATGTCTATAATCTGTTTGAGTGAAGATGTTGTTCGTAGTTTTTTGTTATGGGTGTTTGTACTAAGAGGAGTTTAATGATACCAAAGGAGGTAATTAGAATCCGTATATTGAAGAAGAACAGACAACACAATAGCCAAAAGAAAAAGTACAAAAGGACAAACAACAATCTACAAAGCCTACATATAAAACTAAATATCGAGTGACACGAACCCCACTAAAAACCTGGGGAGTGTGTGTCAGTGACTTGTGGCTTCATGGTAAGATGGCTTTCTCCACGAATAAAACTGATCATCACAATATAATTGAAATAGTGTTGAAAGGTGAGTTAACCATATAATACCTGTTAAGCAGATAAACAGTTTGTCTTATAAGCATGGCCGGCCTTATGAAGTGCGGGGCCCAATTGCTTTGTTCTGTAAAACCTGCAGTGTGTTGTTGTGTGTACTTTAACAGCCGACAATTCCAATAAGCAATGTCAAAAAGATTGAAAACAGCCAAAAGCCTGTTTTATTAAGAATTAAGTGTCCTAATGTCATAATTTCATGTACAAGTAATTGGGCATGTACATAACGCATAGCTGTATAACAAGCATTCGTTTAATTACTTTGTCAATAACTGATAATAACAGAAGTATGCAGCTTCTCTGGTTTCGTGTGGGCAATACACATGCTGAAGCCAAACTATTTAATGATTATATAAAATAAAATGAAAAACAAAAACAAGACTTTACTGCAAAATCCAATAAAAATCTTAACATGTAAATTATACACCGCATATACATGACCACTGACTTTCCTGGATTAGTACAGCCACTTCAATAAAAAAAGTGGCGGGATTAAACAGTTTTATGGCCCCAAACCTGTCCTCGCTCTAGGTGACATGGAAGAAATAAAGAATAATGCACATCATACAATAGTTCAGATACATATAAAACAATGGATGTCTATAATTATGAACAAAATTGATTTTAATGTCTTGCAATCGAAAATACACTTATAATTGACTATCGTGTTTCACCATTGTTAGTCACTCTCTACACATTTGATAAACCTTTCTGTTTCACCTTCTTCAGTTTCTTTGTTGCTTTTTTGCATTCTGGAACAACAGCTTTGATACAATCCACTAATTCTAATGAGAGATTCTCGTCTAAGTACAATATACACCCAAGGATAAACAACGGAGTTTAACACAGCCATACGTAGGACCCACAGTTCGAGTGACGCATTTGCATTTCGTGTCCCTGTAGCATGCAGAAACACATCAACCTAAAACATTTGTATATCATATACTTCGTAATACGAGTTCATGGAATATTTGCAATGGGTGACCTTAACCGATATCGGCCATCTTGTTAAGGCCCGTTGGGTTACTTACTCCTAATGACTATTAAGTTATTTGACTTTCCAATCTTTTAACAATGAGCATGACTAATCAAGATTAGTCCAATAACGAGGCGCGCGCATTTAATTATATACGTTTGCTTTTATCAATCAATTTTTTGAGATGTCATCACGACCCTGGATAAAATAGTTCACTATCCCCGACACCAACGAGATGTAACATTGAAAACAGACTGCCCGCTATCCATATCCCAACCAATACTAGTGTGTACTTTCTTCCTTCGTGTCTGGATCGGAACCAGTGAGGATAAACCAGATTTAAGTATCTATCTATAGACATTGCACAAATTAACATAGCACTGGATATGTGAGCGTCTACGAAGATAAACGAAACGAACTGACATAATGGTTTGGAATAGCACCAGGTGAAGTGTGATACATATCTCTTTGTTGCGAAAGGATAAACAAGAAATACTCCCAAAAAGTCTGTTAGAGCTAGTCCTGTGAACAGTTTGTAAAACGATTCCCATTTGTGTTCTCTCCTATTTATCCAAAGTAGTACGAGTGCTATTGTATTTCCGACCACTCCAAAAATATATTCCATAATAGCAGGAACCCATGATGTGTCGATATCCTGGTCACAAATCGGGTATAATGAGTTGTTATTCATCGTCTGTACTGACCACAGTGTCGTTCCTCTAACCAGTAAAATAATATATATTTGTTACAAGTGGCATTTATCGCTCTCCAGTTATATAACGGGAAGTTTGTAATACATAATCTGTTGATTTTCAGATAAAAAAAATTCTGATAGCGAGATAAAACAATATACATTTTTAATCAGTAGTCATTTGGATAATTATCAACTACTTTATATTTTATAAGTTGTGTAACATTGAGGTTGTTTGTTTCCCCCTTTCTTTTTTTCGTAGTAGTGATCATATGGTAGTTGGATTTACAACTACCTATCCAATCTCTGTCTATCACCACTAATGTTGTGAGTTCGATTCCCGTTCAGGCGAAGTGTACTCGATACAACATTATGTGATAAAGTATGTCAATGACTTGAAACAGGTCGGTGGTTTTCTCCGGGTATTCCGGTTTCCTCCACCAATAAAACTGACCGCCACGATATAGCTGAAATATTGTTGAAAGCGGCGTTAAACACCATAACCTTAACCTTAATCCCCTTTCTTTTTGTATGGAAAAAACCGGAATACCCATATAGATGCACCGATCGGCAAGTAAATGACAAACTTTTTCATATAAAGATGTATTGAGTACACTCGATAAACATGTAATGAAATGTCTTATATTTACATGAAGGTCATTCCAGAGACGCGTCGTGCACACTAATTTTGATATCTACGTTTTTTATTAAACGCACATGTCCAGAAACGAATCATGCGCACTCAATTTGATATCTACGTTTTTATCAGACAAAAATCTTAAAACAAATCTTTATCTTTGTAACCAAAATTATCCAAAATGAAGGGATATTTTATTTTGTTGTTATGGTTTAATAGATATATTTGATATTGGCATTTACAGTTCCTAATTAATGTAATTATTTTTAAGACTAATTTATTAGGCACAGGTGACCATATGACGATTTTTCTCCCAAAAATGTTTAACTTACAATATAAGTTTCCAATCTTTTGACTTTAAACGTATCAGATTAAGGTGGTTTTCTTCAAGAAATTCCTCATACGCACTAAACTAGATATCTACGCTTTTATTTATTTTTTTATTAACTACTATATCAAACTTATTTGTCTTTTTAAATACGTACTTTAAAACACAATTCGATATCTCTGCTGGTGGCAGTTTCTTCCGCCCAGTAATCAACGTTTCTGAATTGACATGGTGTATTATATATATTTATTATATTTATGATAAGAATTTCGTCTTCGTATTTTCTGCCTTCTCTTTTCTCTTTTGTCTCAGGATCATCCTCGGTCGTATTCGACTTTATCTATTGTTTTCGTCTCATTTAGTACTATATTCATTCGAATTCCTTTGTTGTGTTCGTCCTATTTAAAAGTATATTCATTCGAATTTATCGGCTATGTTCATCTCATTTAGTCGTTTATTCATTCGAATTTCACGGTTGTGTTGTTTAATTCAGTAGTACAAAATGTATATTCATTCGAATTTCTCCATTGTGTTCATCTCACTTAGTAGTATATTCATTATATTTTTTGTATAGTGTACATTTTACTGAAGGTTGTGTAAGAAGTTTTTAAATGTAGTACAACTGAAATCTTTTGCTCCTAATACCAAACGAAAATGAGAAATTCTGGTGAATAATTGTTATTCAATTTTGTTTAACAAATATGATACACATAAGTATAAATATCTATCACGTTTACTCATCAAATGATATAAAGTATGATGTTTAGCACAATAGATGATATGAACATGAAGGCAGATAAAAGGGAAATATATTATTGTAGCTAATTTCATATGTCAACCCATCTCTTCTAGAGACAGTGACATTAAAGGCGCGGACGTGACAGAGGACGCCATTGAAAGTAGTTAGAAGGACACTTGTTTCTGCTCTTTTCAGTAGAATTTGTTGATTATTTTTGACTTTTTGGAATCGCAGGATCAACACAATTTCCGTACATTGTCGGTAATAAAGATGTATTTGAATTCAAAGACTTGTTTTCCCATCCGTTTTTTTAAATATTGTACAAATAAATTATTTATTGTCCGACAAAATATGAATATATTGTATATATATTTCATAACTAATATCAGGTGAACATATTTCAATTTGATTTCAGGTAATATTAAAAGTATTTATTCCGTGTGACTACTTTAAGATGGTTGATGATCAAGATAGGTTATGAAAAGAAAGATGGAGCAGTGATAGTCAACAATTCCTGCAACATCAACAAAACGAACAACTACCTCCCACCTTGACACACTGAACACAATAAAGACCATACATTTGGCGTTAGCAATACATGTCCTTATAGGTACAAAAATGTGGCGGGGTTAAAGCGGTAAATTGGATCCCGACCATCCCTTTTTGATTCACCAATGACAATCCTTCATCAATGTTTTCCAGTAGTTAATATGTTGTAAGTTCATGATCATTAATTAAAATGTTGCTTTTGTCGTTTTTACTCTTTTATTTCAAGTGCATTGTACAAAAAATAAGTTTATTGGCCCAATTATGTACAAGTTATCCATTGTACATGTACATTTTGTACAAATTATAACCCAAGCAAAGCCATCATATAGTACACATTATAATGTGCACAAAAGTGCAGCTTGTACCAAACAAGTAATATATCAATGACGTATGGAGGGCACGGGTGGCTCAATGAGTCAAATAGTTGGATTACCTAACAACTCATACAAGCCTATCACCAATACGGCGTGGGTTCAAGTCCGGCTTTGTAAATTACAACAAGGGTGCACTCCACTCGCAGCCGCAAGTGATAAAGTTTACCAGTTGCTTGCCCATGGTCGGTGGTTCACTCCGGGAACTCCGGCTTCCTCCACCACTGAAACTGGTCGCCATGATATAGCTGAAAAATTGCTGAAAGTGGCGCTAACACAATAAATCAATAACGTATGTGAAAAAAACTTAACCGCATCAGTTGTGTAATAATTAACGTGCTCGCTCGAATGCGGAGGATAGCGAGTTTGAGCCCCGTTATTCTCAAGCCAAAGACTATATAATGGCATGTGTTGCTTACCCACTAAGCACGCTGCATTGAAGAGTAAGAGCAAAGACCGGCTGTCTTAGAATCATAATAATGTGTCGGGGGCAGCGACATATCGACCCTTTAGCTATTGTTTCATTGAGCTAGCACTATGAAAATCCATGCAACGTGTTGGTCTAGAACAAACTCGAACATTATTCACTAAGCGATGAACAAAACTCCCTCACTATTTAATAACTTTATTAAACTGTCCATGATCACTTAGGGACATATCCACTGTTTTGAGGAAGATATCATTTTCTAAATAATCAGTTTCAAAAAGATTGAACACCACTAATACATTACATAGTAATGTCTCATGTCATTTGGTAAGGGTTTAGGGTTATGGTGTTTAACGCCATTTCCAATAATATATCCGTTATATCGTGGCGGTCAGTTTTATTGGTGGAGGAAACCTGAGTACCCGGAGAAAACCACCGACCTATCGCAAGCCACTGACAAACTTTATTACATATTGTTGTATTGAGAACACCTTGCCATGAATCGGGAATAGAACTTTAGTGGAGATATAGGTAGTTGCAGATACAACAGCCATACGATCACGGCCACCAATGTCATTTAGTAATTGGTATATCATAGTACGTAATAATATACCAAGTATATTATAGTACGTAATAATATACCAAATTATATGCTTTATTTGTTTTTTTTACGTATATTGGTGTCCAACACGATTTTCATATTAGATGGTGTTCGTGTCGTGTAACTTTAATACACACCACTAGTCAGACAGGAACTGCTTACCCTTTCGGAGCACACGAGTCCACACCATTTTTGTTTTTTCTTGTATTGTTTCTTCCTTTCCGATTTACAGCTTCTTCAAACCTTTCTTACACTTTCACTCATGGCAACAATTGATAATAATAAAAGAATGTCACCACTTTGATTTGCTAAATATATTTCAGAACACCAAATGAATATTATGCACAATATATTACAGAACAGCTATTTGTGCAGTAATGCACGTCTGTAAGCAAATTTTATATCAATTTTAACTATCGGATATACATGAATAATTGACATGACTATTTCTCGCGATTTCTGGACTTCCTGTATCGTCTTCGTAGCTCATCAACCTTTTTCTGTCATTTTCGTCAGATTCAACGTTGTCTTGTTTCCGAGAACAACAATATTGACACAGTTCACTTATTTTATGGAGAGATTCTCGTCGCAGTACAACATACAGCCAAGGATCGACAATAGAGTTAAAAACCGCCATACGTACCAACCATAATTCTAGTGGTTCATTTGCTCTTCTGATCCTTGCAGCATGCAGAAACACATCAACCTAGAATGCATACAATTAATAGCAGCCAAGTAATTCGTGAAATATTGATAATCTGGCAATTATGTTAAACATGAAACGATATAGATATTATTTTTTATTTCTTAATTTTATCATTCTATATGTTATCATTAGTCAACTTAATCCAGGCTTTCGTGGATGTGTTATTAATAGCAAATTCCGGTAACATTCATATTAATCTTCGTATAATGGAAAATATCCATTGGCATTTGAGAAATGAATATATCATAGCGCTCAATTAGTTGATGAAATATCACCCCCAATGTGTGTGGGTTTAGTGTTGCTCACTAGTTAGTTTTCTGTGTAGAATTATATTACTAGTATTATATGACTTCAGATAATGTCTTTTCTGATTGGCTGACGTCCCTACTAACGATCTTTGATAAAACGTTTTATTATACCTCATATATTAATTACCATAAATATATTAATTTGATTGGACAATGGGTAGAAATCAGAACACGTGATCACACAGGACAAAAATCATATTCCGTGAAATAAAAATCATATTCCACCCCCTCGGAAGCCTCGCGGGTTTTCCCGCCAGAGTTATCTTCATTGACAGGAAAACGTCAGAGGCACTCGGAACGCATCACTTGCAGGCGACCGTTGCCGAAAAGCGTTGTTGTGGATGTGGATTTCAAATGTCTGAGACAACGTTCCAATTGACTTAAAATATGTTTGTCAACAGTATTTTACATGTATGTGTTTTCTTGATTTCATTCGGTATTATAAAACTTTTATAGAATGCAGGTTCAGGAAAAATGAAAATCTATTCACCCATGAGTATCATATCCCCCTCGGGCGTTGCCCTCAGGGAATATGATACTCAATGGTGAATAAATTTTCATATTTCCCTCACCAGCATGCAATAAATGTATATTATAATACCTCATATATTAATTACCATAAATAGATTAATTTGAGTGGACAATGGGTACAAATCAGAACACGTGATCACACAGGATAAAAATCATATTCCGTGAAATAAAAATCATATTCCAACACTTCCGAAACCTCGCGGGTTTTCCCGCCAGAGTTATCGTTCTTTGACAGGAAAACGTCAGAGGCACTCGAAACGCATCATTTGAAGGCGACCGTTACAATGTGGTTTTTATATATCTGAGACAACGTTCCAATTAAAATATGTTTGCCAGCAGTATTTTACATACCGGTATATGTGTTTTCTTGGTTTCATTCGGTATAATAAAACCTCTATAGCATGCGGGTACAGGAAATATGAAAATTTATTCACCCACGAGTATCATATTCCCCCCGGGCGTTGCCCTCGAGGAATATGACACTCTTGGGTGAATAAATTTTCATATTTCCCTCACCAGCATGCAATAAATGTATATTATTACCTAATTGTAAAGTTTTACATGTTAAATAAAGTATTTATTGTTTTCAACTATTGGGGTTTGGGGTTTTTGGCTTTGTAGTATTCTATTGCCGGGTGTTCTATTGCCTGTCTACCTTTGACCTTTACTGTGATTGGTCAAAACAATCTCATGAATATTTATTGCCAATCCGAAATCTTGTCTAGTCCACACCGGATTACAGCGTATGAAAGCATCGTAATCTAAAACGATTTAAACTCTTTGACTGCGACGTTTCGTGTATAACGGTAACTTCGTGTGCGGTTATGGCTTTTTCAGCGAGTGACGTCATATATTTCATGACATCATTTTAACAGCAATGTGACATTACTTAACGTTTCTTTTTGATTTTGAAGAGGTTCTATATGTGCAATGCAATAGAACACTTTGGTCTTTCCCAATACCTCGGGGGAAATATTTTGATCTAATGCCTGCACTCCCATTAAATAACTGTATATTATTCCACTCTATAATAATTATTATACTTATATAGAAATTCGATTGGTTGAAACAATCCCACGTCATCAAAACATCGTATTTCGCTCTCAACAATATCGTATTTCCCTTAATCGAAATTCTCAAGATTCAACGCTTTGGTCATATAACTCCAGAGATGTTCCGAAATAATAATTTTGTAAACAAAGATGGCAAAAAGATTTCATTTGGCAGAATTCACCAAAACGTTGGCCTGGTGGAATAAAGCATTCATTTCCCTTGCATAAGAGAGATATGAAAATTTGTTCACCCTCGAAATAGTCATTTCACTCGGGCGTTGCCCTCGGGAAATATGACTTTTCTCGGGTGAACAAATCTGCATATCTCCCTTATGCAAGGGAAATAAATGTATAATATTTACCTTGCGTGACGTAACGCGAGGTGAATATTATAAAAATATAGCCTTCCATTGAGGTCAATACATGGATTTATAGACCTATAAATATATATTGACCGAGGACGAAGTCCGAGATCGATATAAATTTTTAGTCTATAAATCCATTTATTACATACTTAGTTCAAATAAAGGCAAAAAATTGTATGGCCAATATGACCAAAAGTAAACTGTCCATATTTTCACACCCCGGGAAAATAACCGGTTATTGGATTACTACAAGATCATTTCCATATCGAGGCCAATATGGCTGTCTCTTTTCTAGATGTCGGAAGTATGCAATAAATAGTTTAATACATGGACATTTCCATATTGGGGCTAATATGGGGGTCTCGGGATGATAACCAGGCCAATATGGAAATGCCCATGTATTAAGCTGTAAGTATTGACCGAAATGGTAGGCTATAATTGTTTTATCATTTTTCAATATTATTATTTAAATATTAAAATTTTGAAATTTTATGAAAACTGAAATTTTTTGAAACTTTGAAAATTTTATCAAATTTTTGAAAGTTTTTCAATTTTATAAAAATTTTAATACTAATTTTTGGAAATTTTTGAAATTTAGAAATTTTTTGAAAATTTTGAAATTTTGAAAATTTTGAACTTTAAAAATAAATTATAATTTTGAAATTTTTTGTAAAAATTTTGAGATTTGATGAAATTTTACGAAATTTTAGAAATTTTTAAATTTGTTGAAATCTTGGAAAATACATTGATATAGCACGGATGTTTCTAAAAAAAACAACATATATCACCTCTCATAAATGTATTTAAGAGATTAATTGACAGCTTAAAACTATTTAAAATGGATCGTCGGATAATAAAAAAAATCCTTTTTGTTGCTTTGGTGCTCTTTTCTTCATCTTATACATATATTTCAAGAATGTTTCCATGTTGGATGAATAAGAATGTCCGACAAAATTCTGCATATATGAAATGATAGATTAGACTGGTTGAAAAAAAAATCGTATTAAAATCTTCCACGTTGAAAACATGGTGTATTTTCAACAGAATAATTTTCCTTCATCAAATTGCCTATGCAACTGAAGTTGTGAGTTCGCATCCCGCTCAGGTGAGGTGTGCTCCATGCAACATTATCTGATAACGTTTGTCAGTGACTTGCGGCAGGTCGGTGTTTTCTCCGGGTACTCCGGCTTCCTCCACCGACAAAACTGACCGCCACGATATATGACTGAAATATTGTTGAAAGTGGTGTTAAACCCCCACTTTTTTTCATCAACTTGTTTTTGTAATTATATCTAAGTTCTATTTTAATATTAACTTACCAGCAGAGGCGTCCAGAGAATGAAAAACACAATTGTGACTGCGATGATAAAGATCATCACGTGAGCGTCTATGAATCCAGAGACTCGTCTTGAATCAAGAAGAATACCACCTGTAATGGGATCCCAGCACATACGGCACATTGTCAAAATATTTGCTAATATTGTAACCAAAACAATGAAAAATCCGAAAACTGAGTAAATGTACGACATTACACGATTTCCAGTTGTATCACGGACGAAATCAAAATAGCACCACGACCCTGGATAAAATAGTTCACTATCCCCGACACCAACGAGATGTAACATTGAAATCAGACTGCCCGCTATCCATATCCCAACCAACACTAGTGTGTACTTTCTACCTTCGTGTCTGGACTGGAACCAATGAGGACGAGTCAGATTCAAATATCTGTCTATCGACATTGCACAAATTAACATGGCACTGGATATATGAGCGTCCACGAAAATAAACGAAACGAACTGACATAAAGGTTTGGGAAAACACCACGTAAAATGTGATGCATATCTCTTTGTTACAAATGGATAAACCAGAAATACTCCTAGAAGGTCTGTTAGAACTAGTCCTGTGAAAAGTTTGTAAAACGATTTCCATTGATGGTCTCTCCGATTTATCCAAAGTAGTACAAGTGCTATTATATTTCCGATAACTCCAAAAATATATTCCAATACAGCAGGAACCCATGATGTGTTGATAACTCTATCGCATATCGGATAAACAGAGTTGTTGTTCATCTTCCAAAAATTTCTATACCATGGAACTATGCGTTTTTAAAATCACCAATATAATGTATATTTCTGTACCAAGTGGGTCTACTTATCACATTCAAGTCATATAACAGGAAGTCTGTCATTACATATTGTGTTAATGTTTATATATTTTACACTGATACGGAAATAAAACAATTTATATCTTCCCATCTGTCACTTGCGTAATGAAAATAATGCTGAATGCTTTAACACCCATTCAATGTTCTGTAACATGGTGGCCAGTTTAATTTGCAGAGGAAACTGGAGTTATTGGGAGAAATCCTCGACCCGTAACTGACGAACTTTAGCATACGTTGTTGTAGTGAGTACGGCATGCAATGAAGTGTATTTTTCTATGTGATATAAACAATAAAAATGGAATTAGGAAAATGTAGCACCCCCCTCCCCTTAACAGAAGCTGTAATTCTAAGGACAGACAATACAATGGCCAAAATAAAATGGAAAACACTACACCGACATCTAAGGACAGACATTACAATGGTCAAAATAAAATGGACAAAGCACTACACAGACATCTAAGAACAGACAATACAATGGCCAAAATGAAATGGACAAAATACCACACAGACATCTAAGGACAGACAATAAAATGGCCAAAATAAAATGGACAAAGCACTACACCGACATCTAAGGACAGACATTACAATGGCCAAAATAAAATGGACAAAACACCACACAGACATCTAAGAACAGACAATACAATGGCCAAAATAAAATGGACAGAGCACTACACAGACATCTAAGGACAGACAATACAATGACCAAATTAAAATGGACAAAGCACTACACAGACATCTAAGGACAGACATTACAATGGCCAAAATAAAATGGACAATGCACTACACAGACATGTAAGGACATACAATACAATGGCCAAAATAAAATGGACAAAGCACTACACAGATATCTAAGGACAGACATTACAATGGCCAAAATAAAATGGACAGAGCACTACACAGACATCTAAAGACAGACATTACAATGGCCAAATTAAAATGGACAAAGCACTGCACAGATATCTAAGGACAGACATTACAATAGCCAAAATAAAATGGACAGAGCACTACACAGACATCTAAAGACAGCCATTGCAATGGCCAAATTAAAATGGACAGAGCACTGCACAGATATCTAAGGACAGACATTACAATGGCCAAAATAAAATGGACAAAGCACTACACAGATATCTAAGGACAGACAATGCAATGGCCAAAATAAAATGGACAAAGTACTACACAGAGATCTAAGGAAAAACAATACAATGGCAAAAATAAAATGGACAAAGCACTACACACACATCTAAGGACAGACAATGCAATGGCCAAAATAAAATGGACAAAACACTACACAGACATCTAAGAACAGACAATACAATGGCCAAAATAAAATGGACAAAGCACTACGCAGACATCTAAGGATCGAGCAACACGAACCCACAATTACCCACATCCACTATAGAGATAAAGCATTCAAATGTTGTGTATTGAGCTATAGAAAAACAAATAGAAAAAAAACATTAAGGCGGTTCAGGAAAAATTCCTTTAGGCAAATTTCTACTGTTGAATTTCTAATTTATATGTTAAACATTTGATGAATAGAGGTGGATAATTATTGATATGTGTTTGCTTTGCTCTCGACTATTTCATTTCATGAAATAATCAAGTATGATTGGTTTGCTTATCTACGCATTTCTGGAATAACCCGGTACACTCAAGGTTAAAAGATTTGAAAACCAAATAATTCAAATGTCCTTGAGAGCAAGAAAAGAAAAGAGGCTACACACCTGGGGTGCATTTTATTTGCAAAATCATGCAAAATCATGTTTCAGATTTCATGAAAATAAGAAACATGTTTTATGTGAAATAAAAACGTTGTGATTCACATTAAATGATTTCAAAGATGGCCTCTACAGAGAATAAATGTTTCAAATTGGATCATGCTCGATCTTCGATTCGCTTGATTCAAGATCATGATTTTGACATTAATTATAAAACGCGGAATCAGAATCCGGTTTCTGAAACACGATTCGGATTTCAAATTAAAAAATGCGCCCCATGATATGCCTGAGGCAGGTGAATCTTAGTTTTAGTAATAATTACATGATTTAGGAAACTGTAAGTTTAAATAAAATATATATCTAGTAAACCATCTCAATACCGAAGCTCTGACGACTGGGTGGATAATACCCTCGGGCAATGATAGTCCAGCAGATAATACCCTCGGGCAATGACGGTCCAGCAGATAATACCCTCGGGCAATGACAGTCCAGCAGATAATACCCGCGGTCAATGACAGTCCAGCAGTCTAGTCACTGACCACTGGGCGGATAATACCCTCGGGAAATGACAGTCCAGCAGATAATACCCTCGGGCAATGACAGTCCAGCAGTTAATACCCTCGGGCAATGACAGTCCACTGACCACTGGGTGGATAATACCCTCGTGTAATGACAGTCCAGCAGATAATACCCTCGGGCAATGACAGTCCAGCAGATAATACCATCGGGCAATGACAGTCCAGCAGATAATTGCCTCGGGGAATGACATTCCAGCAGTCTAGTCACTGACCACTGGGTGGATAATACCCTCGGGCAATGACAGTCCAGCAGCAGTGGTATCAGTCTAGTCATAGAAGAAAAACGGTGTAACAGTATTTTAAGACAATAACAAGAAACGCTTGAAGATACTAAACGGATAAGTCGAATAATCGAATTAGGTTAGAGAAAGCAATAATCAAATAAGGATAAAGAAAGAACAAGAAAAAATAGACAAACAATGGTCCATAAAACACTACAAAAAAATCCCAGATCGAGCAATGCAAACCACACTATAACCCGGATGTGAACTCATACGCTCAAGAAGTGGTTGCAGCTTCTGCTCCACCAAATGTCTACCGGTTGAAAAGAATCAAATGTGAACAGAAAGCTAAAAAAAAGTTTGTCATCAATTAAACAATCAAAACGAACAACTGTCTCTTACATCAACTCATTAAACACAAAAAAACACCACTTATGCCGGGGGAAATCAAGATCCTGGTCTGGGACATGCACATAAATATGAACGGATTTTGCAAATATTATTTTTGCTCAGTAGATATCAAAATTAGTGTGCACGACCAGTTTCTGGAATAACCTTCATCAACCTATGAAATTTTGAAAGAAAACAATAAAAGCTTCCACTCGAAGACGAAAAACAATTAATAATATTAAATACAAGAAAAAGGTCATGATGTCATGATATAAGCACAAGTATTTCCTATATATGTTGTATATATTCATGAGATTTTCTAAAAACCAGTTTTAAATATTAGCAGGAAGGAAAATTATTATTAATAGTGTATCAGTCATATGATAAAAACGTGTATATCTAAATTTAGTCGCTCTACGCATTTCTGGAATAACCCGGTACACTCAAGGTCAAAAGATTTGAAAACCAAATAATTCAAATGTCCTTGAGAGCAAGAAAAGAAAAAAGGCTAAACACCTGGGGTGCATTTTATTTGCAAAATCATGCAAAATCATGTTTCAGATTACATGAAAATCAGAAACATGTTTTATGTGAAATAAAAACGTTGTGATTCACTTTAAATGATTTCAAAGATGGCTTCTATAGAGAATAAATGTTTCAAATTTGATCATGCTCGATCTTCGATTCGTTTGATTCAAGATCATGATTTTGACATTAATTATAAAACGCGGAATCGGAATCCGGATTCTGAAAAAACGATTCGGATTTCGAATTAAAAAATGCGCCCCATGATATGCCTGAGGCAGGTGAACCTTAGCTTTAGTAATAATTACATGATTTAGGAAACTGTAGATCTAAATAAAATATATATCTAGTAAACCATATCAATACCGAAGCACTGACGACTGGGTGGATAATACCCTCGGGCAATGACAGTCCAGCAGATAATACCCTCGAGCAATGACAGACCAGCAGATACTACCCTCGGGCAATGACAGTCCAGCAGATAATATCCTCGGACAATGACAGTCCAGCAGATAATACCCTCGGGCAATGACAGTCCAGCAGATAATACCCTCGGGCAATGAGAGTCCAGCAGATAATACCCTCGGGCAATGACAGTCCAGCAGATAATACCCCCGGGCAATGAGAGTCCAGCAGATAATACCCTCGGGCAATGAGAGTCCAGCAGATAATACCCTCGGGCAATGACAGTCCAGCAGATAATACCCCCGGGCAATGAGAGTCCAGCAGATAATACCCTCGGGCAATGACAGTCCAGCAGTCTAGTCACCGACCACTGGGCGGATAATAACCTCGGGAAATAACAGTCCAGCAGTCTAGTCACTGACCACTGGGTGGATAATACCCTCGGGCAATGACAGTCCAGCAGTAGTGGTATCAGTCTAGTCATAGAAGAAAAAACGGTGTAACAGTATTTTAAGAAACGCTTGAAGATACTAAACGATAAGTAAAATAATCGAATTAGGTTAGACAAAGCAATAATGGAATAAGGATAAAGAAAGAACAAGAAAAAATAGACAAACAATGGTCCATAAAACACTACACAAAAATCCCAGATCGAGCAATACAAACCACACTATAACCCGGATGTGAACTCATACGCTCAAGAAGTGGTTACAGCTTCTGCTCCACCAAATGTCTACCGGTTGTAAAGAATCAAATGTGAACAGAAAGCTAAAAAAAAGTTTGTCATCAATTAAACCATCAAAACGAACAACTGTCTCTTACATCAACTCATTAAACACAAAAAAAACACCACTTATGCCGAGGGAAATCAAGATCCTGGTTTGGGACATGCACATAAATATGAACGGATTTTGCAAATATTATTTTTGCTCAGTAGATATCAAAATTAGTGTGCACGACCAGTTTCTGGAATAACCTTCATCAACCTATGAAATATTGAAAGAAAACAATAAAAGCTTCCACTCGAAGACGAAAAACAATTAATAATATTAAATACAAGAATGTCATGATAATACCCTCGGGCAATGAGAGTCCAGCAGATAATACCCTCGGGCAATGAAAGTCCAGCAGATAATACCCCCGGGCAATGAGAGTCCAGCAGATAATACCCTCGGGCAATGACAGTCCAGCAGTCTAGTCACCGATCACTGGGCGGATAATAACCTCGGGAAATAACAGTCCAGCAGTCTAGTCACTGACCACTGGGTGGATAATACCCTCGGGCAATGACAGTCCAGCAGTAGTGGTATCAGTCTAGTCATAGAAGAAAAAACGGTGTAACAGTATTTTAAGACAATAACAAGAAACGCTTGAAGATACTAAACGGATAAGTCGAATAATCGAATTAGGTTAGAGAAAGCAATAATCAAATAAGGATAAAGAAAGAACAAGAAAAAATAGACAAACAATGGTCCATAAAACACTACAAAAAAATACCAGATCGAGCAATACAAACCACACTATAACCCGGATGTGAACTCATACGCTCAAGAAGTGGTTGCAGCTTCTGCTCCACCAAATGTCTACCGGTTGAAAAGAATCAAATGTGAACAGAAAGCTAAAAAAAGGTTTGTCATCAATTAAACAATCAAAACGAACAACTGTCTCTTACATCAACTCATTAAACACAAAAAAACACCACTTATGCCGGGAGAAATCAAGATCCTGGTCTGGGACATGCACATAAATATGAACTGATTTTGCAGATATAATTTTTGCTCAGTAGATATCAAAATTAGTGTGCACGACCAGTTTCTGGAATAACCTTCATCAACCTATGAAATTTTGAAAGAAAACAATAAAAGCTTCCACTCGAAGACGAAAAACAATTAATAATATTAAATACAAGAAAAAGGTCATGATGTCATGATATAAGCACAAGTATTTCCTATATATGTTGTATATATTCATGAGATTTTCTAAAAACCAGTTTTAAATATTAGCAGGAAGGAAAATAATTATTAATAGTGTATCAGTCATATGATAAAAACGTGTATATCTAAATTTAGTCGCTCTACGCATTTCTGGAATAACCCGGTACACTCAAGGTCAAAAGATTTGAAAACCAAATAATTCAAATGTCCTTGAGAGCAAGAAAAGAAAAAAGACTAAACACCTGGGGTGCATTTTATTTGCAAAATCATGCAAAATCATGTTTCAGATTACATGAAAATCAGAAACATGTTTTATGTGAAATAAAAACGTTGTGATTCACTTTAAATGATTTCAAAGATGGCTTCTATAGAGAATAAATGTTTCAAATTTGATCATGCTCGATCTTCGATTCGTTTGATTCAAGATCATGATTTTGACATTAATTAGAAAACGCGGAATCGGAATCCGGATTCTGAAAAAACGATTCGGATTTCGAATTAAAAAATGCGCCCCATGATATGCCTGAGGCAGGTGAACCTTAGCTTTAGTAATAATTACATGATTTAGGAAACTGTAGATCTAAATAAAATATATATCTAGTAAACCATGTCAATACCGAAGCACTGACGACTGGGTGGATAATACCCTCGGGCAATGACAGTCCAGCAGATAATACCCTCGAGCAATGACAGACCAGCAGATACTACCCTCGGGCAATGACAGTCCAGCAGATAATATCCTCGGACAATGACAGTCCAGCAGATAATACCCTCGGGCAATGACAGTCCAGCAGATAATACCCTCGGGCAATGAGAGTCCAGCAGATAATACCCTCGGGCAATGACAGTCCAGCAGATAATACCCTCGGGCAATGAGAGTCCAGCAGATAATACCCTCGGGCAATGAGAGTCCAGCAGATAATACCCTCGGGCAATGACAGTCCAGCAGATAATACCCCCGGGCAATGAGAGTCCAGCAGATAATACCCTCGGGCAATGACAGTCCAGCAGTCTAGTCACCGACCACTGGGCGGATAATAACCTCGGGAAATAACAGTCCAGCAGTCTAGTCACTGACCACTGGGTGGATAATACCCTCGGGCAATGACAGTCCAGCAGTAGTGGTATCAGTCTAGTCATAGAAGAAAAAACGGTGTAACAGTATTTTAAGAAACGCTTGAAGATACTAAACGATAAGTAAAATAATCGAATTAGGTTAGACAAAGCAATAATGGAATAAGGATAAAGAAAGAACAAGAAAAAATAGACAAACAATGGTCCATAAAACACTACACAAAAATCCCAGATCGAGCAATACAAACCACACTATAACCCGGATGTGAACTCATACGCTCAAGAAGTGGTTACAGCTTCTGCTCCACCAAATGTCTACCGATTGTAAAGAATCAAATGTGAACAGAAAGCTAAAGAAAAGTTTGTCATCAATTAAACCATCAAAACGAACAACTGTCTCTTACATCAACTCATTAAACACAAAAAAACACCACTTATGCCGAGGGAAATCAAGATCCTGGTTTGGGACATGCACATAAATATGAACGGATTTTGCAAATATTATTTTTGCTCAGTAGATATCAAAATTAGTGTGCACGACCAGTTTCTGGAATAACCTTCATCAACCTATGAAATTTTGAAAGAAAAAAATAAAAGCTTCCACTCGAAGACGAAAAACAAAGTCCGGATTAGAAATCCAAAAATGATTATGGATTAATGATGTCTAAATTTGTATTTATTTTATATAACAGATTAAGTAAGACATTTAATATAACCTCGTGTCTACAGACAATGTTTTGTGAATACATCGATGGATTGGTAGGTAAAACAGGACTTGGGGATCACATAGAGGAGTTGTCTGTGCATTGTGTCATCCCGCACGCCATTTGGAGGAGATGTGGCTTATCGGCAAGATGGAGAAGCAAAGTCTTAATTTTATACCAGGGATGCCTATGGGGAGCATATTGAACTATTGAACGATTTATCGACTCCATTTTATAATTCACATCGGAGACATTATTAATTGATAATATTGCTAAAAACATTACAAATGGACAAGTGTTTGCACAGAAATACATGGTACTTGGTTGAAATCTGAAGTCCACAATAAACTACTAAAATATTAAGTATTTGTCATCACTATAAACCCATTTGATTTATTAATAAATGAAGAAAGAAAGGTATGACGTCACAATTGTTCTGATAGTTGTGATGCTGTTATTTCTTATTGTTTAAGGTTGAAGATACAAAATGGGTACTAATCAGGCGCAAATCAAAGAAGGACAAACAATGCAATGGTCAAAAGAAACGTGACAAATAAAGACAAATAATAACCCACAAAGCACTACAGAGAAAGCTAATGACGATTTACAGCACGAACTCCACCAATGGCGATTTAATTTGAAATATTAATGCCCTATTTTTTTTCCCTTATTCTGTACATTGATTCGTCATCAATGTCTATAATCTGTTTTGAGTGAAGATGTTGTTCGTAGTTTTTTGTTAGGGGTGTTTGTACTAAGAAGAGCTTAATGATACCAAAGGGAGGTAATTATAATCCGTATATTGAAGAAGAACAGACAACACAATGGCCAAAAGAAAAAGTACAAAAGGACAAACAACAATCTATAAAACCTACATATAAAACTAAAGATCGAGTGACACAAACCCCACTAAAAACTGGGGAGTGTGTGTCAGTGACTTGTGGCTTCATGGTAAGATGACTTTCTCCATGAATAAAATTGATCATCACAATATAATTGAAATAGTGTTGAAAGGTGAGTTAACCATATACAATACCTGTTAAACAGATAAACATTTTGTCTTATAAGAATGGCCGGCCTAATGAAGTGCGGGGCCCAATTGATGTTCTCTGTACAACCTGCAGTGTGTTGTTTTGTGTACTTTAACAGCCGACAATTGGTCCAATAAGCAATGCTAAAAAGATTGAAAACAGCCAAAAGCCTGTTTTATTAAGTATTAAGTGTCCTAATGTCATAATGTCACGTACAAGTAATTTGGCGTGTATATAGCGTATTGCTGTATAACAAGCATTCGTTTAATTACTTTGTCAATAACTGATAATGATAGAAGTATGCAGCTTCTCTGGTTTCGTGTAAATCCAATAAAAAATCTTAGCATGTAAATTATACACCGCATATACATGACCACTGAATTTCCTGGATTAGCACAGCCACTTCAATAAAAAAAATAGTGGCGGGATTAAACAGTTTTATGCCCTCAAACCTACCCTCGTTCTAGGTCACATGCAAGAAATAAAGTATAATGCACATCATACAATAGTTCAGATATCCTACCGTGACATCTGCTCGGTCATGCAATAATGTCGGTCATTTGTTTTGATTTACAATTCTCGCGCAGCACGAGACCAATGACGTCATTCTGTGTATTCATAGCGTACATAAACACAGAGGGAATACTTTTCAACGTCAAAATTACAAGATGAGATTAAAACAGTGAAGTTGGAATTGAATAAATTCCATGCAAATAAAAAAGATCCTTTTTACTAATGTCTTTTTTTCCTGATCATTATGCTTGTTAAATATGTTTCCATCGATGGTATTCCCCAAACATTTGTATTTTTTCCGGTTTGTTGACACAATTGACATCACAGTTCATGACCGTTTCTGGGATGTAGGCCAAGCAAATTGTATTTTAAAATACTTTGAAAATATGATGATTGATCATTCAGATTCCCCCATTTTCTAGAAAATGGCCGATTTTACCGGGAAAATACATGCAAGTGCTCTCCATTAGTCACAAAATGGCAGATTATTTTGCATTTCCACTGCTGCTTTAATAACACATGTACCCCTTACTTCTTGGGGTAATGAAATGAAATTCACATAGAAGATAGAAAAAGAATTAATTTAACAGCAATAATCAACATTTATAGCATAAATTGAACAGAGAACTAAATTAAACCAGACAGAAAAATGAGATTGTCTGGGTAAAAAAAAACTGTCATTATTACAAATAGCATCAACAAAACTGTATTGTTACCACTCTGTGATAATAAATGTGATTAAAATAAATTAAAATCAGTCATTAATTGTTTTACCAAAATATGTCGGTCTAATAGATTGTATTGACAAAAGCAAAAACACCCAAATTCACTGGATTAAATACTTTTTATGTGGGTAAGCAAGTTTAATATTTGCATCAAATAATCAATTTTTAATACTTCAATTTCAAACTATTTAAAAAAAACATCTTTTGAAATTTTTCAGACAAATCAATTACACTGAAAAAGCTAAAATACTGTACTTTCTTAATCTGGTTTACTTTTTAAGTTTGGTTGGCCTATGACAAGATCATGTGCTTTATTGAACTTTGACCGACTTTATGTGACGTCATACGACGCCATTTGGAAAAGGGAGGGTAAACAAATATGGGTCAGTATGTAATTATTATCGATCTTTTTTCCATGGAACTTTACACATGTGAGCAAGAATAGATGAGGAACATAATTAAAAAGAAAAAAATGTTTACTTTTCAAACATGAACAAAATAATCAAACATTATCCAATGACTGACCGATTTATTGTCAGACGAGGATACATATAAAACAATGGATGTCTATAATTATGAACAAAATTGATTTTAATGTCTTACAATCGAAAATACACTTATAATTGACTATAGTGTTTCACCATTGTTAGTCACTCTCTACACAGTTGATAAGCCTTTCTGTTTCACCTTCTTCAGTTTCTTTGTTGCTTTTTTGTATTCTGGAACAACAGCTTTGATACAATCCGCTGATTCTAATGAGGGATTCTCGTCTCAGTACAATATACACCCAAGGATCAACAACGGAGTTTAACACAGCCATACGCAGGACCCACAGTTCGAGTGACGCATTTCCATTCCGTGTCCCTGTAGCATGCAGAAACACATCAACCTAAAACATTTGTATATCATATACTTCGTAATACGAGTTCATGGAATATTTGCAATGGGTGACCTTAACCGATATCGGCCATCTTGTTTAGGCCCGATGGGTTACTTACTCCCAATATCTATTAAGTTATTTGGCTTTCCAATCTTTTAACAATGAGCATGACTAATCAAGATTAGTCCAATAACGAGGCGCGCGCATTTAATTATATACGTTTGCTTTTATCAATCAATTTTTTTTTTCAAATCATGAATATTTTGAGATGTTATCGGCTAAATTAAAAAGTACATGTACACTGATTTAAACTGATACAAATAATTTAAGTTTTGTTCTTCAAACATTTGTTTTGTTTTGTGTATTTATCTATCGATATACTTCATATATACCTACCAACAAGGGGGCCATCGTGTTCGTGATCGTATGACAGTTGGCTTTTAAACTAGTTGTGCAATCAGTGCTTATCACCACTAAA
The DNA here is from genome assembly GCA_963680875.1 of Bathymodiolus brooksi. Taxonomy (NCBI): domain Eukaryota; kingdom Metazoa; phylum Mollusca; class Bivalvia; order Mytilida; family Modiolidae; genus Bathymodiolus; species Bathymodiolus brooksi. Next base: position 34,390,774 of record OY804580.1, on the reverse strand, counting down.
GCTGTGATTTCGAACCCCGTTCAGGCGAGCAGGCGAGGTGTACTCGATACAACATTATATGAAAAAGTTTGTCAATGACTTGCCACAGGTAAGTGGTTTTCTCCTGGTACTCCAGTATCCTCCACCAATAAAACTGACCACCACGACATAACTGAAATATTGCTGAAAGTGGCGTTAAACACTATAAACTAAATCTACTTACCAACAGAGGCGTCCAAAGGATGAAAAATACAACTGTGACTGCTATGATAAAGATCATCACGTGAGAGTCTGCTAATCCAGAGACTCGTCTTAAATCAAGAAGGATACCTCCTGTAATGGGATCGCGACACATTCGGAACATTGTCAAACAATTTGCTACTATTGTAAAGAAAACAGTGATAAATCCAAAAATTGAATATATATACGACATCACACGATTTCCAGTTGTATCACGAACGAAATCAAAATAGCACCACGACCCTGGATAAAATAGTTCACTATCCCCGACACCAACGAGATGTAACATTGAAAACAGACTCCCTCCTATCCATATTCCAACCAATACTAGTGTGTACTTTCTTCCTTCGTGTCTGGATCGGAACCAGTGAGGATAAACCAGATTTAAGTATCTATCTATAGACATTGCACAAATTAACATAGCACTGGATATGTGAGCGTCAACGAAGATAAACGAAACGAACTGACATAATGGTTTGGGAAAGCACCACGTAAAGTGTGATACATATCTCTTTGTTACAAATGGATAAACCAGAAATACTCCTAGAAGGTCTGTTAGAGCTAGTCCTGTGAACAGTTTGTAAAACGATTCCCATTTGTGTTCTCTCCTATTTATCCAGAGTAGTACGAGTGCTATTGTATTTCCGACCACTCCAAAAATATATTCCATAATAGCAGGAACCCATGATGTGTCGATGTCTCTGTCACATATCGGGTATACTGATTTGTTAGTCATCGTCTGTACTGACCACAATTTCCGTTCCTCTAACCAGTAAGATAATATATATTTGTTATAAGTGGTATTTATCGCTCTCCAGTTATATAATGGGAAGTTTGTGATACATAATCTGTTGATTTTCAGATAAAAAAAATTTGTGATAATGAGATAAAACAATTTACATTTTTAATCAGTAGTCATTTGGATAATTATCAACTACTTTATATTTTATAAGTTGTGTAATATGGAGGTCGTTTGAGGGGTCGTCGCGGTCGTACTCGTATGATAGTTGGATTTACAACTACCTATTCAATCAGTACCTTCACCAATAACTTTCGAATCCCACTCAGCCACAACATTATGTGATAAAATTTATCAGTGACTTGCGACAGGTCGGTGGTTTTCTCCGGGTACTCAGGTTTCCTCCACCAATAAAACGGACCGCCACGATATAACTGAAATATTGTTGAAAGCGGCGTTAAACAGCATAACCTTAACCCTAATCCCCTTTCTTTTTTTGTATGGAGAAAACCGGCATACCCTTATAAATGCACCGATCGGGAAGTAACTGACAAACTTGTATCACACAAAGATGTATTACGTACACCTCAGCAGAAATGTAATGAAATGTCTTATATTTAAACGCGTCGTGTGCACTAAATTTGATATCTACGTTTTTTTTAAACGCAAATGCCCAGAAATGCGTGATGCGCACTCAATTTAATATCTACGTTTTTATCAGACAGAAACCTTAAAGCAAATCGTTATTGCCATTTTGTAACGAAAATTAAATAAAATGAGGGTGTATTTTATTTTGTTGTCATGGTTTAATAGATACAGTTCTTAATTAATGTAACTCTTATTAAAGCTAAGCTCAGGTGATCATAGTCGATCTTGGCGATCGTTATCCCAAAAGATGTTTTATTAAAAATTTCAGTTTCCAATCATATGACTTAAAACAAACCAGATATTGGTAATTGCAGAAACGCGTAAGAAGAGTTTGAAGATACCAAAGGGGCAATCAGAATCCGTATATCGAAGAAGAACAGACAACACAATGGCCAAAAGAAAAAGTGCAAAAAGATAAACAACGATCTACAAAGCATGCATATAAAACTGAAGATCGAGTAACACGAACCCCACTAAAAACCGGGGGTGAACTCAGATGCTCCGGAAGGGTAAGCAGTTCCTGCTCCACTAGTGGCACCCGTCGTGTTAATCTAGTTACAAACCCGGTAATAAGTCGTGAATGAGGAAAGGACCGGAAAGTGTTTACGCACTCAATTATCAATGCATTTATTTCGTTTGTTTTTAGCTAGTATTTCAAACGTATTTGTCATTGAATATTTAAGTTTGTATTCTACAGTACAAGGTAGGTTACACATTTTACTCTTAAATACAAATCTCTGCTGGTGGGCTATTTGTCCCCGATGGTATTTTCTGCCCAGTCATCAGTGTTTCTGAATTGACATGGTTTATTAGATATATTTATTATAGGAATCTCGTCTTGGTATTTTCTGCCTTCTTTTTTCTCTATAGTCGGACTTACTGTCTCCAGATCATCCTCGGTTGTATTCGAATTTCTGGGTTGTGTTCGTGTCATTTATTAGTATATTCATTCGAATGTCTCGGTTGTATTCGTCTCATTTATTAATATATCAATTCGAAAGTATCGGTTGAAGTCGTCCCATTTAGTGGTTTATCCTGCAATCAGTACATTTGCTGTACAAATATGCTATACGAATAAATTTTTGCTTTATTCGTACTAAACGAATAAACTTTCAGCCTACGAATAAACTTTTAAACCTACGAATAAACTTTTAAGCCCCGCTTATATATATTCCGGAACTACTTTTTTGTGTTTTTGCTCTCCTGTGAAGGAGTTAAAATATGAACCGTAACCAATGTCAATAATCGACCGTCGTCTTTTTCTAATAAATGTTTTCGTTCTCACTATTTGTAAATACAAACCGACAAAATGAAACTCATAAAAAATCCTAGAAGTCAATAAAAAACAAAACAAAAATCTTAAACAAATCCGAATCATTTATAACTTGACAGGGAAGCTCTGAGAACAAAACAAAAGCAGCTAAAACTACAGGACAAAGGGAATAAACCAAAGAGGGCATGCCTTCCAACAGATGAGGAAATTAACATCCTTTATAACAGAAACGTTCTGGGCAGTCACACACCACAATCTTTACTAAACACACTTATGAGTTATATGGTTAAATAACTCAGTACAGTTTGAACATCAAACTCTAAGATTACTACATATATTTTATTATAAAATTTCTTCATATTGAATGTTCAATTAATTCACATCAATTACTTCAACATATGAGATAGTAGACTTCTTCAAGGTGAAAAGATCACATATTACTGCTATTGCATCAAGTCACTTTAAAATTATAGATAATTATTTATATTCTGAATTCTTTATGACACCTCAAAATATCTATATAATTTGTTTTAACCATTTGGAATAATTGTATTCAGTCACTTCCTCCAATTATTTTGCATCTTTTTTTAAAACATTTTTTTCTTTTGCAAAATTCCAACAAAGTTGTATGATTTGTCAGTTGAAACTAGTGTTTTATCTGCTGGAATTCTACTCACTGTTGATCAGGATTACAGTACATTTTTTATTTTGTGCAATTCCATTTGAAACTAATTCACATACCCCTGGCCTGTATGTAACAACTGAGTGATAGTTCTTGAAAAATGTCCTTTGTTTAATCAGATCTTTATTAAACGTTCATAGGTTTTTATGCAATTATTTCTTTCATATATATAGTCTTTGCACTTATTTCAAACATCACATGTACATTGTACACTGTTAGACCATTAACTCAGCCATTCATCTGATAGACATTAATATAGCATTGATTATAATTAAAATACATGTTATTATATATTTACTAATAAAATAACAAGAAAAAAGGAACAAAATGCAGACTAACTTAGCAATGTTTGAATGTTTGAAGCTTCAAGCTTTCATAATGCATTTTTGTATGACCTGACTCAGAAAATATATTCGCACATTAGTCATTACTTACAACAGCCAACATTAATGTAATATCCGTGTTATTCCGGGAACTCACCATGCACATAAGCGCACACTGACTATATTACGTTTCGTTGCTACGTCATTATTGTTATGAATTTATGTCAGCCATATTAAAAGTACTGTTGAAATCTCTGTGTCTCCTACGATGTTTCAATTATCATGTAAATATTGTTCGTTCCAGAAAAATATATCCTTCACTCTAATATTTTTCTGGTCACAACACTTATGCAATAAACCTATGTCCATAATATTCTTGGTTCCTTAGTGATATCGCATTATGTAATTTACCAATCAATGGATTATGGTTTAATAATAGCAAATTTGATATGAAGAAAATAGTTGGTGGGGATTCTACATAGACTTCAATGCATATTAATTCATTTGATTATGATATACAACAGAAGTTAAATATAGTAATTAAAATCATATCTGGTGCTTGTTCACACTAAATCAGGTCTCTATTTTGATTTTCTTCAATTTATATATGAAAGTTTTATTTTATTCTTATAAAAATAAATTCCAATTTTCCATTGAAACCTATGTAAAGTCCAGATGATTGGTATTAGCTTCTCCTCCTTTACATACTTGCATTGTCGCAAAATACATAATCTATTTGTACGAGCTTTAGAAACAGGTAGAAAAGTGCATGAAAGAAAACTTTCCAGTCTCATGAAAAAAATGAAGGAAAGTTGCAAATTAGACATTAATCAATCAGTGCCAGAAAATATCTTATCCCGTCCAGAAGTTAAGAGTAAACAATGTGGAAGGGATAGATATTATGCAAATATCAGGGCATAAAAATGTGGCATTTATTAATAATTACTCAACATTGAGTGAGGAAAGACACAAGAAAATATCAAACATCCTCAGCAACACTGAAACTAATAGAAATGCTTTGATACACCACCGTAGGAGATGTAGTTTATCGGCAAGACGGAGAATCAAAGTCTTAATTTTATACCAGGGATTCCTATGGGGAGCATATTGAGCGATTTATCGACTCCACTTTATAATACACATCGGAGACATTATTAATTGATAATATTGCTAAGAGGATTACAAATGGACAAGTGTTTATATAGAAATCCATGGGTACTTGGTTGAAATCTCAGTCCATAATAAACTACTAAAATATTAAGTATTTGTCATCATTATAAACCCATTTGATTTATTAATAAATGAAGAAAGAAAGGTATGACGTCACAATTGTACACATTGTTATGATTTCTTATTGGTTGTTAGAAAGGATTAAAGATACAAAAAGGGTAATCAGAAGGCGTAAATTGAAGGACAAGCAATACAATGGTCAAAGGAGAGGGACACACGAGACAACACAGAAAGCTAATTAAGAGTAACAGCACAATCTTTACATAACATAGAGGTTGCACTCAGCTGCTCGGGAAGCTTAAACATTTCCTGTTCCACTAGTAGCATCCGTCGTGTTAGTCGTATTTAAAATTCTGTAATAATTCATATTCGTGATAAGTCATGAAATAGAAAAGAAGGAAAAAGGAATTGTGACTAGGACAAGCGGAACATGTCCACGATCTACTACGACACATATATTCCGTAACGGTTAACCAAGTCATTTTTTGAACATATCCACAATCTACTACGACACATATATTCCGTAACGGTTAACCAAGTCATGATAAAAATATGATAAGAGTACATTGCTTAAAATATGAAATCGAAGTAAGTTCCCATTGGAGTTTCAACAATTTGACGAAAACATACTTTATCAAAAGGAACATTAAAGGGTTTTTTTTAAAAGAAAAGTGCTGGTGGCATGTCCTCACAACTCCGATTACAATCATTAATCCCTTAAGGCTTGTGAAACAGTGCATGGTATGTACTTGACATTCTTCTGTATTTAGGTGTGAAACCACTAATTCATTTCTTTAACATTTTCTACTAAATTTGTGTTTGTTCAAACATACCTGGCTATTTCATCTTAAGTTTAACTTTTCCAAGACCATATATTTTCTGAAACGTACATGATTCCTCTACGTTCTGTCAAAATATCAGGTGATGTTTAAAGTCTTGCAGTGAAATGCCAGGCTATGGAAAACACCTACTCTAAAAATAGCCTCGTCATCATTTAACTTCAATTATCAATTTTAATTTTTCCATTCCATTCAGTATTTTTCACAATGCAACAAAGCGAAAGCAACTTTTTCATTAAAAGGGACTACTTTTGTATATATTCTAAGCTCTGATTAGTGAATTAGTGGTTTGACACCTAGATAAACGCTGCATGTGGGAACATTTGTCATTGTTGTGTGAGCTGCTTCAAATGGCTTCCCAATATAACGTGTATACAAATAAATAGTTCAGATAATCACATTTTCTTCTATTTCTATAAATGGGGTACGGCTTAGGTTTATCTGAGGATAAATGAACATTAAATTGAGGTAAATGAAAATCTCGAAAATAAATTATTATTTAGAAGCAGTTAAAAAATCATGGCTTGCGTTTATCAGTTTTATTCTCAATATTAATACTGTATTTCTGAATCGTGTTTTTTGCCGTTATTTATATATATTCATAATATATATATGCTAAGTAATATGTTTAAGTGAGGAGAAAAGGAACCAACATGATTTTGTCTAAATGGACATTTTTTATTACGTGTCTGTACTAACCGTCACTGTCAACATTTTTTTACACGTCACTCCCAAGATTTGTTCAGATATATCGTGATATCGACACTTAATCAGGAATGAAAGTTCGGACAGATATAACGAACTGAACAGTGGAAACACCGATTTTCAACATTTTTAAATTGTTATTAACACTTTTTTACACTAATTTACAGTTATGTTAACAACATTTTAAAGGAATTTTCCAATAATTCTATATAAAAAAATAAAGTCGCTGTTTCTAAATCGATATTAATTTGGATTGTTAATGACAAATGAAATACATTATAAATGATGAATATCATTCCCGTGATAATGAAATACTTATATCATTAATTGATTTGACACTTAAATTATTAATGGAGTTTACACTTAACTTTACTCATTAAATTATTAAGCTAGTTTATACTTAAGTATTAATGAAGTTTACCTTTATGTTTCAAATGACTGTTAATCGTGCATTTATGTTGTTAAATTATGGTTTAGTTAGAGATAGGACAGGATTACGTCGAGAGCAGTAAAGGCGGCATTTATTTTTATATACAGATAAACTGTTCTATACACATAACTCAAATTGACTTGCATCATCAATTTGTTTTTCGCCGGGGGATTTAGTTTGCAACACGTGCAGTTACAACGAAATGATAGGTACCGCACTGCAGAATATTAAATGCTCTTAACTTCGTTGATTATAAGCCTTAATAGTATATATCGGATTCGTATACACATGTTGAGACCTTTACAGTGTGCTAAACAGAAAGAAGGTCACGAAACAACAGACAAATTGTTCTACAATTTTATGTGGGTAGTTCAAACATGGCGGAATAATTATTAATTGGAATAGAAGGAATGGCAATGTCAGTTTAACATAAAGAACAATAATAAACAAATCTACAATACTACACATTTAGGAAAATGGGAGGAATGACAGTGTCAGTTTAACAAAAAGGACAATAATAATCAAATTTGCAATACTGATTAGTCACGACAATGAGCTCAGGAGAGCCATATAAATATAAAACAGGCTTCAGAATAGGAGTAGACTCAGAACGGGTCGTATTCAGAGTTGCCGTTGCAGGTTCGGTATTGTCATACATTGCTGTAATATTTAACGTGTCAGTCTTCTTATTGATGTGCCGAAAGAGATTATTTTCACCATGTACAATAATAATGCAGGGACTCGCATTGGCTGATTGTTTCACGGCGCTTACTTCCTATTGTTTGGAACCTTTGTATCAGTCGCTTTACTTCGACCTTTATACACAGAATACACTGGTCTACCCGTATTGTATATTGTACGTCAATTTATCACAACTTGTTGACAGCTTCCACGTACTGTCATTGATGCTTACAGCTTGCCTTGGAGTTCAAAGGGTAATTGCTATCAAATTCCCAATTTGGACTAGACATCATATGACAAAATCCAAAGCCGTGGTTTGTTGTCTGGTGTGCCTCGTTATTACGTTGTCTGTTAGTATTCCACGGCACCTTGCTCTCGTTTTTGAGAAATATCTTTACGGCCAATGTATCGTGACATATCGAAATGTGGATCTAATCAAATATACTGCTATAACTTACCAATTTATTCATGCAGCGCTGCTTGTATTGTTGTCGCTAGTAATGATAATATGTACTTTCTATATTTCATTGAAATTACTGGCAAACAGGTTTCGTGGAAGACAATCGTCGACAAGCGTTCTGGTAGAACGGAAGTCAGCCATGATGATTATAATTGTTCTGGTTATATTTTTGATTGCGGAAGTCCCACAATTGTTTATTAATATTGCAGTTACAAGGAAATACTTCGATGGAAGCTACCTGCAATCAGTATTTGAGTACTCAGTCGATGCTGTAATAGACAGGAGAAATATTTGGGCGATTACGCTCGCTCACCACACAACATATTTCAGTGAGATATTCCCATATGACTATTACGTCGATTCCCAGGAAAGATTTGATTTCTTTCTCCTGGTGATTGAAGGTATGAAAATGTTTACCTTGATCGGATGCATCTCAAATTTTATAATATACATTTCTATAAGCAAAAAGTTTAGACGGGAAATATATGAAATCTTCATTTGTAGAAAATAACTATTGTGTTTCGTTTTATTTTTTGTGTCACTGTGTAATTTGTGATCGAAATCATAATGAGACGACATGTTGCAATATATAATATTCAGTAATTCAGTCAGTCTGTTACAAAATAACTTAAGCCAATACAAACACATCAAAGTTATATTGAAAGCACATGTATTTGTGGAATTCTTAAAGTGAACTGTGGTAAACAGTCACACAGTTTGCTGAAAGTTTCTTGTTGGCGGAAAACATTGGCGAACAAATAAGTTTTCAGTAAATTGTCCATAGCCTTTGCAGTTTGGTAAGATAAATCGTGCATTCGTCGATTTTTATCGAATTTTCCTATAATGTGTAAATGATAATCAGATTTTCTATCAGTTCCGTTTTTAATTGTATGGCGGGGGGGGGGGGGGGGGGCATTATTGTTGCTCGATTTTTCTGTAGTTTTTTTTTCTTTCTTTTATTCACTACATTGTTATTTACTGTTGGACTGTTCTATTGACTCTCTGTGTTATGATTTTCTGTATTGTTCCATGTAATTTCAAGTGATAAATGGAACACCTCTGATAAGATAGTTCGTTATCTGTATGTTATAGTTCAGGGTTTAATCAAGCTGTTTTTAGACATGGAGTTTATTCAAGTTTTAACGATACTTTGTTTGACATTTGGAATATATTGCAACGATATAACTTCAACAAGAGACATTGGAATACATTTAGACGATGCTCAATCGTCCATTATACAACTTCAAACCCAGCTAATGGACCAAACTAAACTTTTACGAGAACAATCTAAAATCATTAATGAATTGACGAATAATGTCACGGAACTTCAAGAAAGTTACCGTTTACAGGAGCAGGCCAACAAACACCAGAAGACAGACATCCAGGATCTAAAACATCAGATAGCAAAACAACAGTTCTTAACTAAGTCGTTACAACAATCAGGTAACAGAACTTATATTTATTTTCATTGCAGTTTATTATCCCTGAAGATCCCTAATATACTAAGATATATTGCTTTCTGGTCCCGATACTTTGTCAACTTTTATTCACTAATATTCAATATTTTTTGCTTCAAAGCAGGCGATTTGTACGAAATGTTTTATGGAAATATGGATAAAACATAATTATTAAGAGTTTCTTTTTCATATATTTTTACTTTTCGGTAAAGGTTTGTTTTTTTCTAATGTTCTATACTTTTTTGCATACATGTTGTACAAGAATGAATACTATGAATGTATTGCTGAAATGGTAGTAGCTTTGATAATTTATTGTGATAATCGGAGCTCTAATTTGTATGTTATTTTGAAGGAGACGGATTTACAAAAGCAGTTTGCTTATTTTCGAATTCGATTGTTTCTCAATTATTCATACTCATTTGACATCTATAAAATGTCATATATTCTATTCAACAATAAAATAATGTTAACACTAACAGAAAAAATAAATAATAACACCAGTGGCGATACAAATACAGTCAAACATATATAACAAATCAATATCAATAAGAAGCAATTGTAACCTGTATATAGATATTTGACACAATAACGACAATATATCAGGGGTTAAAGATGTTCAATGAAAGGTAAACTTGTCCACTCCAGGATGAATGATGAGATATGTTATTTGTTGATAATGTTTCATTTTAGTTGATGTCAATATAGTATGGTGTAGTTTATGATGTTTAACGCCACTTTCAACAATATTTCAGTTGTATCGTGGCGGTAAGTTTTAAAGGTGGGGGAAACGGGAGTATCTGGAGAAAACCATCGACCTTTCGCAAGTCACTGACAAACGTTATCACATAATGTTGTGTCGACTATTGATTACACCTTGCCATGAATGGAGATTTCGAATCACAAATAGGTCAATCAGCTGCGAATAAAATAATAAATAATGAAAAACCAATCATCGCAATATCAAGTCCAAAGTACTCCTGTTTGTAAAGCGTACCAGTCACACAAGTTTAAAAAGTATCTTAATCCGAGTCCTGATATCGCCACAATAATACAAATATAGATATATTATTTAGCGTATACGACGAAAATTTTTTCAGTCGGTTTTGGTGAATTATTTATTAGTATTTTCAGTTCCTGGTGGTGTTGTTTATACAAGATGGGGTAGAAAAGAATGTCCTGGAAATGGAACAGAGTTGATATATACAGGTAATATTTCTCTTAAAAATTATCAAGCTGTGGTAGTGATTTTATTTTATTTAAATAAACCTGTTAATACTAGTATTCATCCACAGTGTTATTTGGTAGTTCAACGTTTAATAGTAGTGGTCGATACTGTAACTAATCATAATAACTCTTATCACTCCTCTGGCACACCTCAAACTCTTCAATACAGACATGACAAGAGTATAAGCTTATGGTGAGCTATGTCCCTGACTAAGGACAGACATACAACTGTGGTCGTGTTATATTAACGCTCTACTCCTAATATTGACAGCCGGAGACTTTGAACCGTAATGAGAGCGGGAGGTTTGGCGCTTTAAAATCTGATTCAACCCACCATTTCTTTAGAAATGCCTGTACCATGTCAGGGTCATTACGGTTTTCACAGTTTTCCGGTTGTTGACTGATTTTGTCTGTTTATATAATTATGAGTTTTCACTTTCCCTTTGTAAGATTGTTCGGAGTTCGGTAATTTTGTTATTACCCTTATTAACTTATTATCTAATATTAAGGTTTCAAAAAGACTTACAGATATACAAAGATAATACAAAACCAACATTTATTTACTTCAGCTAAAGGGACTGCATATTTTTACAGAATTGGTGACAACATGGACGGTGCAAAGGCGGGTCACATCACCCACGTTTTTTAACAGGGTTCATATTGCCCAATCTCTAGTTTTTTGCAAAGTGTTTGTATATTATTGTTTGGTCTTTTGTGCTTTTTCTTTATGCCATTGCATTATCTGTCCTCTGATGTGCGGCTTCTGCTTATCCCTTTGGTATCTTCAAACTTTAAGCCTTTAATCTCACAATAAAGATTGATAAAGAGAGACGTTTTCTAAAATCGTCGTCTTCAACACTTTGCACTAAATACGGTAGTATACTTTGATTGGAAGACGGTAATTTATATTTACGTTTGCGGACAATGTCGCACACAATTGATGCTGCCAAATTCGAGCAGACGATAATTCATCAAAATGTACATTTACGACGGGAAAGCCAGTAACATGCACCGGTATGTGCTAATGACATTATATCCAACTGATAAATCGCTCGTTTGTTTACAAAGCGAAAGAAGGACGTCATGTTAGAATTTGTAATAATGTACTTAGTAATACATTCTTATTTATTAGGTACGGCAGCAAGTGGTTCCTACGCACATTTTGGAAGTGCAGCAGAGCATGTATGCTTACCAATGGATCCCGACATTGGACCCGTTAGTACAACGCCATATGTTTCAGCGTTATATGGCACAGAATATGAAGAAAAATCTTTTGGAAACAACCTGCTTTACAAGGACATGCCATGTGCTGTTTGTAGGGCTAATAATGTGTCATCTGTGATGATGATTCCAGGACGGGCTCGCTGCTATGACGGATGGAACGAGGAATATTCTGGAAATCTGGCGGGTGGATTTCATGATCATTTCGCGTCTGTAAACTACTTCTGTGTGGATCAGTCTCCCGATACTATCACAGGAGGTTCAGCACATCAAACTGGTAGTATGGCTTATCCAGTAAGAGCATATTGCGGGATATTAAAATGCCCTCCATATGTAGAGGGGGTGTTATTAAAATGTGTTGTATGCACAAAATAATAAATAAGTCATATTGTTTCTCATACATTGTCTAACTGGGTATCTATCCAAATGCAATCTTTCTCAGGTGTAAATGTTAAACGCAGTAGTGATACGAAAGCATATATGACGACACAGGAACTTGTCTTGATCAACGTATCTTTACTATCCACACGAATATCTGTATATTAGAGCGGATAGTAAAACTACAATGAAATATATTTCCTAGGTTATCATCTGCACAAAATTGGGGTGGCGGTATATCGGTTAACGGGATTTCAACTATCCCTTGTAATAAGTATTTATAAATAGCTTGGATAGTAGTCTGTATCGCTTGATCATATCAAACAGAAAAGATCAGAAAACCAATGGGTCTCGGTGGACAGGTTAATACTGAATACATGCATATAAAACTGAACATATTGTCGAAAGTGGCATTAAAGACCATGCACAGAATACTCACCAGGAACTCGTGTTGGTCATTACAATCGACATGCAAAAAGGAACAAACAGACGACAATGACAGTTAAATAAAATGTTACGATAAAAACCAATCATAAATAAATATAATAAATAGCTGCTGTTCTTCATCTCATAGTCACATGTAGGTTTTCAAAGGTGGTTATAACTCATAACCTCAAAATGAGTGTTAGATCACCCAAGCCTGTGATTGATTGATACTCTGCTTGCTATTCCACAAATAGATTTGGGGTGTTGTAGAGGCTATTGTATTCACCTATGATAGTCTCAATAAGAACTGTATGCAGACAATAAACCATTACGGAGCCGTCATCGACATCAACATTTTTGTTATATTTATTGATACTTTGTTGTAAGATAAAATACATATTAACTAAAATGAATTAACTGCAGACATTTGGGCTCATAAAACTAGTTTCACCCCGCCACTTTTTATCGAAGTGCTTGTACCAAGCCTCTTTCTAACCCTTCTCAACACCAGTCCCCATTGTTGTACATGCTGAGCTTTTTGCTGTCAGACCCTTGTTGCTTTGTTTTCCACATTTTCTATCTATTTCTAAAAATCAGCGTTTTCGTCCTTTTTTTTTGTTATTTCTGATTCTAAACAACATGCTTGATAAAAAAAAATTCAGAAAAGAGTATTAATATTTTTTATCAATAGCAAAAATTACTGCCGCAAAACACAGCAGTATTACCAAAAGTTGAAATATAATGAAAAGCAAAAAAATACGACAATGTCGGAATTATTCCAAACTCCTTTGGACAAAGTCATAGAAAGAGGCAAAATGAAAACCCATAACACAAAAATAACGATTTGACAAATATACTTGAGAATTATATGCAGAAACGTAGCTTTTTATGATATTTTTTTTTGTTTTATTTTTCTTTTTCTTTTATTAAAAACCCGAATTTTAGGAATCTGTAATAATCGGCTACTTCTCTTGAAAAGGGAAAGAATGCGAAACTGTGATTATGAACAATTTCACTATCCAAATCAGATAGATACCACGATTAATAAGAAACATTTGAAAAGATTGAAGAAGTATTGATTGGGCCGTCAAATGTCTGTGATATGCCATTATCGAACACATGTCAGTGGGTTCTTCCGCTCGAAGTCATTGTACAAAGAATAGTACTGTGTATGTTAAGTAAATTTTCACCAATAGTAATTCGCTGACACGAAAGCTTAAACAGAGATTGTTGAAATTCCACCAATATCAACAAAACGAACAGTCACCTCTCATCCTCTCACGGTACACCAAAAAAGATCTAGGCCGCCATGTGACGTTGGAAATCCAGGACTTGGTTTGGAACAGGCAGAAAAATATGGCGGAGTTAAGCGCATCGTTGAATCAATAAAAGAATCAAATAGTGTGTGCCACAAAACACGATATGTTTATGTTAATACTTGTGTTTATTATCTTATTTGTTCAGTGTTTACATCTTTTAATTTCTTTCAGAAAGTTCAACCATTTATTTCTTCTTAATGCATATGTAAGCGTAGGTCGAGATTTCAGAATTTAATGAAGGGTTTGGGTATTGAAAACAAAATTACTTTGAAAAATATAGTACTTGGATATAAGATAGATGATAAAAACTATTTTGCATTAAATTTTTTGATAACAGTTGTAGGGTTTTCCATCTACAAATCGTATTACATATCTGAACAGAAAACAAAGTATATTAATGTTTATAGAATATTTGTCAATGAATACATGTATATTTAAAGAATAAAAGAAAAGAAAACACTTCAAAAGTGTACATTTTTAATGAAAGTAAAATATTGTATACTAAATGGAAAATAAATAAATGTTTCCAAAAAGGTATTAAATAGAAATTGTATTTAGATTGTATATATTTCATGTAATTCTTATTATAGCCCTGGATAATCAGAACAGGATGCAACAGGGAAACACCAAAAGGAGCTTGGACTTTTGCCGTATTAATTGCAGCAAGCATTTGAATAAAATATATTACATTGTTATAAAAAAAAAAAAAACAGTTTAGATTTTCACATCTGTCACTTGTGTAATGATAATAATGCTGAATGCTTTAAACACGCATTCAATGTTCTGTAACATGATGGTCAGTTTTACTTGTCGTTCTTCAATTTAGGGATTCTAATTACCCCCCTTGGTATCTTCAAACTTGTCTTATATATGAATTACGCACTATTTACAAATATTAAATACAAGAAATAGGTCATACTGTAATGAGGTAAACACGAGTACTTCCTACATTTGTTGTATAATATCCATGTGATGTTTTAGAAACCAGTATTAAATATTAACAGGAAGAAAACGAATTATTAATAGTGTAACAGTCATATGACAAACACGTGTATATCTAAATTAAACGCTCTACGCATTTCTGGAATAACTCGGTACGCTCAAGGTCAAAAGATTTGAAAACCAAGTAATTTAAATGTCCTTGACAGCAAGAAAACCAAAGAGGCTAAACAGGATATGCCTGAGGCAGGTGAACCTTAGTTTTAACAATAATTACATTATTTAAGAACTGTAAATTTGAATAAAATGTATATCTTATAAACCATTTCAATACCGAAGCACTGACCACTGGGCGGATAATACCCTCGGTAATGTACATGCACATACATATAGCGAGTTTAAGCATCTGTCTGATCTATGCTCATCAACACAAGTTAGAGCTACGGAAATCTTGAAATTAAAACTTAACCTATTTGGTAATTATTATTGTTTTGGTCATCGGCAAAAAAAACGAGGGAGCAAGTGATGGTGTCTAACTTGTATTATATTGATACTGAGGCACCAATTATTTTCTTCTTTGTGAAGGCGCATGGATGGGGGTAGATAGGATTTGTTTAAGAAAACACTTTGTCTCCTGTCTGCCCAAAACATGCAATGCCCAAATATTTCCCCCTATATAACCTATGCATATTCTAAGCAAAATAAGAAAACGAAAAACAAATTCTGTCTGGATTAGAAATCCCAAAATGCATTTAACATAACCACTTGTCTGCTTTGTACCAATGGATAGATTGGTAAGTAAAGCAGGACAAGAGGATAATATATTGGTGTTGGTTGTGTATTTTCCCATACCGTACACCACCGTAGGAGATGTAGTTTATCAGCAAGACGGAGAAGCAAAGTCTTAATTGTATACCAGGGATTCCTATGAGGAGCATATTGAACGATTTATCGACTCCACTTCATAATACACATCGGAGACATTATTAATTGATAATATTGCTAAAAGGATTACAAATGGACAATTATTTGTATAGAAATCCAAGGGTACTTGGTTCAGTCTACTAAAATATTAAGTATTTGTCATCATTATAAACCCATTTGATTAATTAATAAATGACGAAAGAAAGGTATGACGTCACAATTGTGTTGATAGCTGTGATGCTGTTATTTTTTTATTGTTTAAGGTTGAAGAGACGAAATTGGTACTTAGAAGACGCAAAACAAAGGACAAACAATCCAAAGGTCAAAGGTAAAGTGACATAAAAGACAAATAATAGACCATAAAGCACTACAGAGAGAGCTAATGACGATTTACAGCACGAACAATGGCGATTTAATTTGAAATATTAATGCAGTATTTTTCCCCCATTATTCTGTACATTGATTCGTCATCAATGTCTATAATCTGTTTGAGTGAAGATGTTGTTCGTAGTTTTTTGTTATGGGTGTTTGTACTAAGAGGAGTTTAATGATACCAAAGGAGGTAATCAGAATCCGTATATTGAAGAAGAACAGACAACACAATAGCCAAAAGAAAAAGTACAAAAGGACAAACAACAATCTACAAAGCCTACATATAAAACTAAATATCGAGTGACACGAACCCCACTAAAATCCTGGGGAGTGTGTGTCAGTGACTTGTGGCTTCATGGTAAGATGGCTTTCTCCAGGAATAAAACTGATCATCACAATATAATTGAAATAGTGTTGAAAGGTGAGTTAACCATATAATACCTGTTAAGCAGATAAACAGTTTGTCTTATAAGCATGGCCGGCCTTATGAAGTGCGGGGCCCAATTGCTTTGTTCTGTAAAACCTGCAGTGTGTTGTTGTGTGTACTTTAACAGCCGACAATTCCAATAAGCAATGTCAAAAAGATTGAAAACAGCCAAAAGCCTGTTTTTTTAAGAATTAAGTGTCCTAATGTCATAATTTCATGTACAAGTAATTGGGCATGTATATAACGCATAGCTGTATAACAAGCATTCGTTTAATTACTTTGTCAATAACTGATAATAACAGAAGTATGCAGCTTCTCTGGTTTCGTGTGGGCAATACACATGCTGAAGCCAAACTATTTAATGATTATATAAAATAAAATGAAAAACAAAAACAAGACTTTACTGTCGTAATACGAGTTCATGGAATATTTGCAATGGGTGACCTTAACCGATATCGGCCATCTTGTTAAGGCCCGTTGGGTTACTTACTCCTAATGACTATTAAGTTATTTGGCTTTCCAATCTTTTAACAATGAGCATGACTAATCAAGATTAGTCCAATAACGAGGCGCGCGCATTTAATTATATACGTTTGCTTTTATCAATCAATTTTTTGAGATGTTATCGGCTAAATTAAAAAGTACATGTACACTGATTTAAACTGATACAAATAATTTAAGTTTTGTTCTTCAAACATTTGTTTTGTTTTGTGTATTTATCTATCTATATACTTCATGTATACCTACCAACAAGGGTGCCATCGTGTTCGTGATCGTATGACAGTTGGGTTTTAAACTAGTTGTGCAATCAGTGCATATCACCACTAAAGCTGTGATTTCGAACCCCGTTCAGGCGAGCAGGCGAGGTGTACTCGATACAACTTTATATGAAAAGGTTTGTTAATGACTTGCGACAGGTAAGTGGTTTTCTCCTGGTACTCCAGTATCCTCCACCAATAAAACTGACCACCACGACATAACTGAAATATTGCTGAAAGTGGCGTTAAACACTATAAACTAAATCTACTTACCAACAGAGGCGTCCAAAGGATGAAAAATACAACTGTGACTGCTATGATAAAGATCATCACGTGAGAGTCTGCTAATCCAGCGACTCGTCTTAAATCAAGAAGGATACCTCCTGTAATGGGATCGCGACACATTCGGAACATTGTCAAACAATTTGCTAATATTGTAATGAAAACAGTGATAAATCCAAAAAATGAATATATATATACGACATCACACGATTTCCAGTTGTATCACGGACGAAATCAAAATAGCACCACGACCCTGGATAAAATAGTTCACTATCCCCGACACCAACGAGATGTAACATTGAAAACAGACTGCCAGCTATCCATATCCCAACCAATACTAGTGTGTACTTTCTTCCTTCGTGTCTGGATCGGAACCAGTGAGGATAAACCAGATTTAAGTATCTATCTATGGACATTGCACAAATTAACATAGCACTGGATATGTGAGCGTCTACGAAGATAAACGAAGCGAACTGACATAATGGTTTGGAATAGCACCAGGTGAAGTGTGATACATATCTCTTTGTTGCGAAAGGATAAACAAGAAATACTCCCAAAAAGTCTGTTAGAGCTAGTCCTGTGAACAGTTTGTAAAACGATTCCCATTTGTGTTCTCTCCTATTTATCCAAAGTAGTACGAGTGCTATTGTATTTCCGACCACTCCAACAATATATTTTATAATAGCGGGAACCCATGATGTGTCGATATCCTGGTCACAAATCGGGTATAATGAGTTGTTATTCATCGTCTGTACTGACCACAGTGTCCGTTCCTCTAACCAGTAAAATAATATATATTTGTTACAAGTGGCATTTATCGCTCTCCAGTTATATAACGGGAAGTTTGTAATACATAATCTGTTGATTTTCAGATAAAAAACATTCTGATAGCGAGATAAAACAATATACATTTTTAATCAGTAGTCATTTGGATAATTATCAACTACTTTATATTTTATAAGTTGTGTAACATTGAGGTTGTTTGTTCCCCCCTTTCTTTTTTTCGTAGTAGTGATCATATGGTAGTTGGATTTACAACTACCTATCCAATCTCTGTCTATCACCACTAATGTTGTGAGTTCGATTCCCGTTCAGGCGAGGTGTACTCGATACAACAGTATATGATAAAGTATGTCAATGACTTGAAACAGGTCGGTGGTTTTCTCCGGGTATTCCGGTTTCCTCCACCAATAAAACTGACCGCCACGATATAGCTGGAATATTGTTGAAAGCGGCGTTAAACACCATAACCTTAACCCTAATCCCCTTTCTTTTTGTATGGAAAAAACCGGAATACCCATATAGATGCACCGATCGGCAAGTAAATGACAAACTTTTTCATATAAAGATGTATTGAGTACACTCGATAAACATGTAATGAAATGTCTTATATTTACATGAAGGTCATTCCAGAGACGCGTCGTGCACACTAATTTTGATATCTACGTTTTTTATTAAACGCACATGTCCAGAAACGAATCATGCGCACTCAATTTGATATCTACGTTTTTATCAGACAAAAATCTTAAAACAAATCTTTATCTTTGTAACCAAAATTATCCAAAATGAAGGGATATTTTATTTTGTTGTTATGGTTTAATAGATATATTTGATATTGGCATTTACAGTTCCTAATTAATGTAATTATTTTTAAGATTAATTTATTAGGCACAGGTGACCATATGACGATTTCTCTCCCAAAAATGTTTAACTTACAATATAAGTTTCCAATCTTTTGACTTTAAGCGTATCAGATTAAGGTGGTTTTCTTCAAGAAATTCCTCATACGCACTAAACTAGATATCTACGCTTTTATTTATTTTTTTATTAACTACTATATCAAACTTATTTGTCTTTTTAAATACGTACTTTAAAACACAATTCGATATCTCTGCTGGTGGCAGTTTCTTCCGCCCAGTAGTCAACGTTTCTGAATTGACATGGTGTATTATATATATTTATTATATTTATTATAAGAATTTCGTCTTCGTATTTTCTGCCTTCTCTTTTCTCTTTTGTCTCAGGATCATCCTCGGTCGTATTCGACTTTATCTATTGTTTTCGTCTCAATTAGTACTATATTCATTCGAATTCCTTTGTTGTGTTCGTCCTATTTAAAAGTATATTCATTCGAATTTATCGGCTATGTTCATCTCATTTAGTCGTTTATTCATTCGAATTTCACGGTTGTGTTTGTTTAATTCAGTAGTACAAAATGTATATTCATTCGAATTTCTCCATTGTGTTCATCTCACTTAGTAGTATATTCATTATATTTTTTGTATAGTGTAAATTTTACTGAAGGTTGTGTAAGAAGTTTTTAAATGTAGTACAACTGAAATCTTTTGCTCCTAATACCAAACGAAAAAGAGAAATTCTGGTGAATAATTGTTATTCAATTTTGTTTAACAAATATGATACACATAAGTATAAATATCTATCACGTTTACTCATCAAATGATATAAAGTATGATGTTTAGCACAATAGATGATATGAACATGAAGGCAGATAAAAGGGAAATATATTATTGTAGCTAATTTCATATGTCAACCCATCTCTTCTAGAGACAGTGACATTAAAGGCGCGGACGTGACAGAGGACGCCATTGAAAGTAGTTAGAAGGACACTTGTTTCTGCTCTTTTCAGTAGAATTTGTTGATTATTTTTGACTTTTTGGAATCGCAGGATCAACACAATTTCCGTACATTGTCGGTAATAAAGATGTATTTGAATTCAAAGACTTGTTTTCCCATCCGTTTTTTAAATATTGTACAAATAAATTATTTATTGTCCGACAAAATATGAATATATTGTATATATATTTCATAACTAATATCAGGTGAACATATTTCAATTTGATTTCAGGTAATATTAAAAGTATTTATTCCGTGTGACTACTTTAAGATGGTTGATGATCAAGATAGGTTATGAAAAGAAAGATGGAGCAGTGATAGTCAACAATTCCTGCAACATCAACAAAACGAACAACTACCTCCCACCTTGACACACTGAACACAATAAAGACCATACATTTGGCGTTAGCAATACATGTCCTTATAGGTACAAAAATGTGGCGGGGTTAAAGCGGTAAATTGGATCCCGACCATCCCTTTTTGATTCACCAATGACAATCATTCATCAATGTTTTCCAGTAGTTAATATGTTGTAAGTTCATGATCATTAATTAAAATGTTGCTTTTGTCGTTTTTACTCTTTTATTTCAAGTGCATTGTACAAAAAATAAGTTTATTGGCCCAATTATGTACAAGTTATCCATTGTACATGTACATTTTGTACAAATTATAACCCAAGCAAAGCCATCATATAGTACACATTATAATGTGCACAAAAGTGCAGCTTGTACCAAACAAGTAATATATCAATGACGTATGGAGGGCACGGGTGGCTCAATGAGTCAAATAGTTGGATTACCTAACAACTCATACAAGCCTATCACCAATACGGCGTGGGTTCAAGTCCGGCTTTGTAAATTACAACAAGGGTGCACTCCACTCGCAGCCGCAAGTGATAAAGTTTACCAGTTGCTTGCCCATGGTCGGTGGTTCACTCCGGGAACTCCGGCTTCCTCCATCACTAAAACTGGTCGCCATGATATAGCTGAAAAATTGCTGAAAGTGGCGCTAACACAATAAATCAATAATGTATGTGAAAAAAACTTAACCGCATCAGTTGTGTAATAATTAACGTGCTCGCTCGAATGCGGAGGATAGCGAGTTTGAGCCCCGTTATTCTCAAGCCAAAGACTATATAATGGCATGTGTTGCTTACCCACTAAGCACGCTGCATTGAAGAGTAAGAGCAAAGACCGGCTGTCTTAGAATCATAATAATGTGTCGGGGGCAGCGACATATCGACCCTTTAGCTATTGTTTCATTGAGCTAGCACTATGAAAATCCATGCAACGTGTTGGTCTAGAACAAACTCGAACATTATTCACTAAGCGAGGAACAAAACTCCCTCACTATTTGATAACTTTATTAAACTGTCCATGATCACTTAGGGACATATCCACTGTTTTGAGGAAGATATCATTTTCTAAATAATCAGTTTCAAAAAGATTGAACACCACTAATACACTACATAGTAATGTCTCATGTCATTTGGTAAGGGTTTATGGTTATGGTGTTTAACGCCATTTCCAATAATATATCCGTTATATCGTGGCGGTCAGTTTTATTGGTGGAGGAAACCTGAGTACCCGGAGAAAACCACCGACCTATCGCAAGCCACTGACAAACTTTATCACATATTGTTGTATTGAGAGCACCTTGCCATGAATCGGGAATATAATTTTAGCGGAGATATGCATAAATGGCATAGGTAGTTGTAAATCCAACAACCATACGATCACGGCCACCAATGTCATTTAGTAATTGGTGTACCATAGTACGTAATAATATACCAAGTTATATGTTTTATTTGGTTTTTTTACGTATATTGGTGTCCAACACGATTTTCATGTTAGATGGTGTTCGTGTCGTGTAACTTTAATACAACGTGTGCCACTAGTCAGACAGGAACTGCTTACCCTTCCGGATCAAAACGAGTCCACACCGTTTTTGTTTTTTCTTGTATTGTTTCTTCCTTTCCGATTTACAGCTTCTTCAAACCTTTCTTACACTTTCACTCATGGCAACAATCGATAATAATAAAAGAATGTCACCATTCTGATTTGCTAAATATATTTCAGAACACCAAATGAATATTATACACAATATATTACAGAACAGCTATTTGTGCAGTAATGCACGTCTGTAAGCAAATTCTATATCAATTTTAATGATCGGATATACATGAATAATTGACATGACTATTTCTCGCGATTTCTGGACTTCCTGTATCGTCTGCGTAGCTCATCAACCTTTCTCTGTCATTTTCGTCAACTTCAACGTTGTCCTTTTTCCGAGAACAACAATATTGACACAGTTCACTTATTTTATGGAGAGATTCTCGTCGCAGTACAATATACAGCCAAGGATCGACAATAGAGTTAAAAACCGCCATACGTACCAACCATAATTCTAGTGGTTCATTTGCTCTTCTGATCCTTGCAGCATGCAGAAACACATCAACCTAGAATGCATACAATTAATAGCAGCAAGTAATTCGTGAAATATTGATAATCTGGCAATTATGTTAAACATGAAACGATATAGATATTATTTTTTATTTCTTAATTTTATCATTCTATATGTTATCATTAGTCAACTTAATCCAGGCTTTCGTGGATGTGTTATTAATAGCAAATTCCGGTAACATTCATATTAATCTTCGTATAATGGAAAATATCCATTGGCATTTGAGAAATGAATATATCATAGCGCTCAATTAGTTGATGACATATCACCCCCAATGTGTGTGGGCTTAGTGTTGCTCACTAGTTAGTTTTCTGTGTAGAATTATATTACTAGTATTATATGACTTCAGATAATGTCTTTTCTGATTGGCTGACGTCCCTACTAACGATCTTTGATAAAACGTTTTATTATACCTCATATATTAATTACCATAAATATATTAATTTGATTGGACAATGGGTAAAAATCAGAACACGTGATCACACAGGACAAAAATCATATTCCGTGAAATAAAAATCATATTCCACCCCCTCGGAAGCCTCGCGGGTTTTCCCGCCAGAGTTATCGTTCATTGACAGGAAAACGTCAGAGCACTCGGAACGCATCACTTGCAGGCGACCGTTGCCGAAAAGCGTTGTTGTGGATGTGGATTTCAAATGTCTGAGACAACGTTCCAATTGACTTAAAATATGTTTGTCAACAGTATTTTACATGTATGTGTTTTCTTGATTTCATTCGGTATTATAAAACTTTTATAGAATGCAGGTTCAGGAAAAATGAAAATCTATTCACCCATGAGTATCATATCCCCCTCGGGCGTTGCCCTCAGGGAATATGATACTCTATGGTGAATAAATTTTCATATTTCCCTCACCAGCATGCAATAAATGTATATTATAATACCTCATATATTAATTACCATAAATAGATTAATTTGAGTGGACAATGGGTACAAATCAGAACACGTGATCACACAGGATAAAAATCATATTCCGTGAAATAAAAATCATATTCCAACACTTCCGAAACCTCGCGGGTTTTCCCGTCAGAGTTATCGTTCTTTGACAGGAAAACGTCAGAGGCACTCGAAACACATCATTTGAAGGCGACCGTTACAATGTGGTTTTTATATATCTGAGACAACGTTCCAATTAAAATATGTTTGCCAGCAGTATTTTACATACCGGTATATGTGTTTTCTTGGTTTCATTCCGTATAATAAAACCTCTATAGCATGCGGGTACAGGAAATATGAAAATTTATTCACCCACGAGTATCATATTCCCCCCGGGCGTTGCCCTCGAGGAATATGACACTCTTGGGAGAATAAATTTTCATATTTCCCTCACCAGCATGCAATAAATGTATATTATTACCTAATTGTAAAGTTTTACATGTTAAATAAAGTATTTATTGTTTTCAACTATTGGGGTTTGGGGTTTTTGGCTTTGTAGTGTTCTATTGCCTGGTGTTCTATTGCCTGTCTACCTTTGACCTTTACTGTGATTGGTCAAAACAATCTCATGAATATTTATTGCCAATCCGAAATCTTGTCTAGTCCACACCGGATTACAGCGTATGAAAGCATCGTAATCTAAAACGATTTAAACTCTTTGACTGCGACGTTTCGTGTATAACGGTAACTTCGTGTGCGGTTATGGCTTTTTCAGCGAGTGACGTCATATATTTCATGACATCATTTTTACAGCAATGTGACATTACTTACCGTTTCTTTTTGATTTTGAAGAGGTTCTATATGTGCAATGCAATAGAACACTTTGGTCTTTCCCAATACCTCGGGGAAAATATTTTGATCTAATGCCTGCACTCCCATTAAATAACTGTATATTATTCCACTCTATAATAATTATTATACTTATATAGAAATTCGATTGGTTGAAACAATCCCACGTCATCAAAGCATCGTATTTCCCTCTCAACAACATCGTATTTCGCTCTCAACAATATCGTATTTCCCTTAATCGAAATTCTCAAGATTCAACGCTTTGGTCATATAACTCCAGAGATGCCCCGAAATAATAATTTTGTAAACAAAGATGGCAAAAAGATTTCATTTGGCAGAATTCACCAAAACGTTGGCCTGGTGGAATAAAGCATTCATTTCCCTTGCATAAGAGAGATATGAAAATGTGTTCACCCTCGAAATAGTCATTTCCCTCGGGCGTTGCCCTCGGGAAATATGACTTTTCTCGGGTGAGCAAATCTGCATATCTCCCTTATGCAAGGGAAATAAATGTATAATATTTACCTGCGTGACGTAACGCGAGGTGAATATTATAAAAATATAGCCTTCCATTGAGGTCAATACATGGATTTATAGACCTATAAATATATATTGACCGAGGACGAAGTCCGAGATCGATATAAATTTTTAGTCTATTAATCCATTTATTACATACTTAGTTCAAATAAAGGCAAAAAATTGTATGACCAATATGACCAAAAGTAAACTGTCCATATTTTCACACCCCGGGAAAATAACCGCTTATTGGATTACTACAAGATCATTTCCATATCGAGGCCAATATGGCTGTCTCTTTTCTAGATGTCGGAAGTATGCAATAAATAGTTTAATACATGGACATTTCCATATTGGGGCTAATATGGGGGTCTCGGGATGATAACCAGGCCAATATGGAAATGCCCATGTATTAAGCTGTAAGTATTGACCGAAATGGTAGGCTATAATTGTTTTATCATTTTTTAATATTATTATTTAAATATTAAAATTTTGAAATTTTATGAAAACTGAAATTTTTTGAAACTTTGAAAATTTTATCAAATTTTTGAAAGTTTTTCAATTTTATAAAAATTGTATTACTAATTTTTTGAAATTTTTGAAATTTAGAAATTTTTTGAAAATTTTGAAATTTTGAAAATTTTGAACTTTAAAAAAAAATTATAATTTTGAAATATTTTGTAAAAATTTTGAAATTTGATGAAATTTTACGAAATTTTAGAAATTTTGAAATTTGTTGAAATCTTGGAAAATGCATTGATATAGCACGGATGTTTCTAAAGAAAACAACATATATCACCTCTCATAAATGTATTTAAGAGATTAATTGACAGCTTAAAACTATTTAAAATGGATCGTCGGATAATAAAAAAAATCCTTTTTGTTGCTTTGGTGCTCTTTTCTTCATCTTATACATATATTTCAAGAATGTTTCCATGTTGGATGAATAAGAATGTCCGACAAAATTCTGCATATATGGAATGATAGATTAGACTGGTTGAAAAAAAAATCATATTAAAATCTTCCACGTTGAAAACATGGTGTATTTTCAACAGAATAATTTTCCTTCATCAAATTGCCTATGCAACTGAAGTTGTGAGTTCGCATCCCGCTCAGGTGAGGTGTGCTCCATGCAACATTATCTGATAACGTTTGTCAGTGACTTGCGGCAGGTCGGTGTTTTCTCCGGGAACTCCGGCTTCCTCCACCGACAAAACTGACCGCCACGATATATGACTGAAATATTGTTGAAAGTGGTGTTAAACCCCCACTTTTTTTATCAACTTGTTTTTGTAATTATATCTAAGTTCCTTTTTAATATTAACTTACCAGCAGAGGCGTCCAGAGAATGAAAAACACAATTGTGACTGCGATGATAAAGATCATCACGTGAGCGTCTATGAATCCAGAGACTCGTCTTGAATCAAGAAGAATACCACCAGTAATGGGA
Source organism: Bathymodiolus brooksi (assembly GCA_963680875.1). Classification (NCBI taxonomy): domain Eukaryota; kingdom Metazoa; phylum Mollusca; class Bivalvia; order Mytilida; family Modiolidae; genus Bathymodiolus; species Bathymodiolus brooksi. Next base: position 34,364,008 of record OY804580.1, on the reverse strand, counting down.
TCCCAGCACATACGGCACATTGTCAAAATATTTGCTAATATTGTAACCAAAACAATGAAAAATCCGAAAACTGAGTAAATGTACGACATTACATGATTTCCAGTTGTATCACGAACGAAATCAAAATAGCACCACGACCCTGGATAAAATAGTTCACTATCCCCGACACCAACGAGATGTAACATTGAAATCAGACTGCCCGCTATCCATATCCCAACCAACACTAGTGTGTACTTTCTACCTTCGTGTCTGGACTGGAACCAATGAGGACGAGTCAGATTCAAATATCTGTCTATAGACATTGCACAAATTAACATGGCACTGGATATATGAGCGTCCACGAAAATAAACGAAACGAACTGACATAAAGGTTTGGGAAAACACCACGTAAAATGTGATACATATCTCTTTGTTACAAATGGAAAAACCAGAAATACTCCGAGAAGGTCTGTTAGAACTAGTCCTGTGAAAAGTTTGTAAAACGATTTCCACTGATGGTCTCTCCGATTTATCCAAAGTAGTACAAGTGCTATTATATTTCCGATAACTCCAAAAATATATTCCATAATAGCAGGAACCCATGATGTGTTGATAACTCTATCGCATATCGGATAAACAGAGTTGTTGTTCATCTTCCAAAAATTTCTATACCATGGAACTATACGTTTTTAAAATCACCAATATAATGTATATTTCTATACCAAGTGGGTCTACTTATCACATTCAAGTCATATAACAGGAAGTCTGTCATTACATAATGTGTTAATGTTTATATATTTTACACTGATACGGAAATAAAACAATTTATATCTTCCCATCTGTCACTTGCGTAATGAAAATAATGCTGAATGCTTTAACACCCATTCAATGTTCTGTAACATGGTGGCCAGTTTAATTTGCGGAGGAAACTGGAGTTATTTGGAGAAATCCTCGACCCGTAACTGACGAACTTTAGCATAGGTTGTTGTAGTGAGTACGGCATGCAATGAAGGGTATTTTTCTATGTGATATAAACAATAAAAATGGAATTAGGAAAATGTAGCACCCCCTCCCCTTAACAGAAGCTGTAATTCTAAGGACAGACAATACAATGGCCAAAATAAAATGGAAAACACTACACCGACATCTAAGGACAGACATTACAATGGTCAAAATAAAATGGACAAAGCACTACACAGACATCTAAGAACAGACAATACAATGGCCAAAATGAAATGGACAAAATACCACACAGACATCTAAGGACAGACAATAAAATGGCCAAAATAAAATGGACAAAGCACTACACCGACATCTAAGGACAGACATTACAATGGCCAAAATAAAATGGACAAAACACCACACAGACATCTAAGGACAGACAATACAATGGCCAAAATAAAATGGACAGAGCACTACACAGACATCTAAGGACAGACAATACAATGACCAAATTAAAATGGACAAAGCACTACACAGACATCTAAGGACAGACATTACAATGGCCAAAATAAAATGGACAATGCACTACACAAACATGTAAGGACATACAATACAATGGCCAAAATAAAATGGACAAAGCACTACACAGATATCTAAAGACAGACATTACAATGGCCAAAATAAAATGGACAGAGCACTACACAGACATCTAAAGACAGACATTACAATGGCCAAATTAAAATGGACAGAGCACTGCACAGATATCTAAGGACAGACATTACAATGGCCAAAATAAAATGGACAGAGCACTACACAGACATCTAAAGACAGACATTACAAAGGCCAAATTAAAATGGACAGAGCACTGCACAGATATCTAAGGACAGACATTACAATGGCCAAAATAAAATGGACAAAGCACTACACAGATATCTAAGGACAGACAATACAATGGCCAAAATAAAATGGACAGAGTACTACACAGAGATCTAAGGACAAACAATACAATGGCCAAAATAAAATGGACAAAGCACTACACACACATCTAAGGACAGCCAATGCAATGGTCAAAATAAAATGGACAAAACACTACACAGACATCTAAGAACAGACAATGCAATGGCCAAAATAAAAATAAAATGGACAAAGCACTACGCAGACATCTAAGGATCGAGCAACACGAACCCACAATTACCCACATCCACTATAGAGATAAAGCATTCAAATGTTGTGTATTGAGCTATAGAAAAACAAATAGAAAAAAAAACATTAAGGCGGTTCAGGAAAAATTCTTTTAGGCAAATTTCTACTGTTGAATTTCTAATTTATATGTTAAACATTTGATGAATAGAGGTGGATAATTATTGATATGTGTTTGCTTTGCTCTCGACTATTTCATTTCATGAAATAATCAAGTATGATTGGTTTGCTTATCTACGCATTTCTGGAATAACCCGGTACACTCAAGGTTAAAAGATTTGAAAACCAAATAATTCAAATGTCCTTGAGAGCAAGAAAAGAAAAGAGGCTACACACCTGGGGTGCATTTTATTTGCAAAATCATGCAAAATCATGTTTCAGATTTCATGAAAATAAGAAACATGTTTTATGTGAAATAAAAACGTTGTGATTCACATTAAATGATTTCAAAGATGGCCTCTACAGAGAATAAGTGTTTCAAATTGGATCATGCTCGATCTTCGATTCGTTTGATTCAAGATCATGATTTTGACATTAATTATAAAACGCGGAATCAGAATCCGGTTTCTGAAACACGATTCGGATTTTAAATTAAAAAATGCGCCCCATGATATGCCTGAGGCAGGTGAATCTTAGTTTTAGTAATAATTACATGATTTAGGAAACTGTAAGTTTAAATAAAATATATATCTAGTAAACCATGTCAATACCGAAGCTCTGACGACTGGGTGGATAATACCCTCGGGCAATGATAGTCCAGCAGATAATACCCTCGGGCAATGACGGTCCAGCAAATAATACCCTCGGGCAATGACAGTCCAGCAGATAATACCCGCGGTCAATGACAGTCCAGCAGTCTAGTCACTGACCACTGGGCGGATAATACCCTCGGGCAACGACAGTCCAGCAGATAATACCCTCGCGCAATGACAGTCCAGCAGATAATACCCTCGGACAATGACAGTCCAGCAGATAATACCCTCGGGAAATTACAGTCCACTGACCACTGGGTGGATAATACCCTCGGGCAATGACAGTCCAGCAGTCTAGTCACTGACCACTGGGCGGATAATACCCTCGGGAAATGACAGTCCAGCAGATAATACCCTCGGGTAATGACAGTCCAGCAGATAATACCCTCGGGCAATGACAGTCCACTGACCACTGGGTGGAAAATACCCTCGGGCAATGACAGTCCAGCAGTCTAGTCACTGACCACTGGGCGGATAACACCCTTGGGAAATGACAGTCCAGCAGATAATACCCTCGGGCAATGACAGTCCAGCAGTCTAGTCACTGACCACTGGGCGGATAATACCCTCGGGAAATGACAGTCCAGCAGATAATACCCTCGGGCAATGACAGTCCAGCAGATAATACCCTCGGGCAATGACAGTCCTCTGACCACTGGGTGGATAATACCCTCGTGTAATGACAGTCCAGCAGATAATACCCTCGGGCAATGACAGTCCAGCAGATAATACCATCGGGCAATGACAGTCCAGCAGATAATACCCTCGGGCAATGACATTCCAGCAGTCTAGTCACTGACCACTGGGTGGATAATACCCTCGGGCAATGACAGTCCAGCAGCAGTGGTATCAGTCTAGTCATAGAAGAAAAAACGGTGTAACAGTATTTTAAGACAATAACAAGAAACGCTTGAAGATACTAAACGGATAAGTCGAATAATCGAATTAGGTTAGAGAAAGCAATAATCAAATAAGGATAAAGAAAGAACAAGAAAAAATAGACAAACAATGGTCCATAAAACACTACAAAAAAATCCCAGATCGAGCAATACAAACCACACTATAACCCGGATGTGAACTCATACGCTCAAGAAGTGGTTACAGCTTCTGCTCCACCAAATGTCTACCGGTTGAAAAGAATCAAATGTGAACAGAAAGCTAAAAAAAAGTTTGTCATCAATTAAACAATCAAAACGAACAACTGTCTCTTACATCAACTCATTAAACACAAAAAAACACCACTTATGCCGAGGGAAATCAAGATCCTGGTTTGGGACATGCACATAAATATGAACGGATTTTGCAAATATTATTTTTGCTCAGTAGATATCAAAATTAGTGTGCACGACCAGTTTCTGGAATAACCTTCATCAACCTATGAAATTTTGAAAGAAAAAAATAAAAGCTTCCACTCGAAGACGAAAAACAAAGTCCGGATTAGAAATCCAAAAATGATTATGGATTAATGATGTCTAAATTTATATTTATTTTATATAACAGATTAAGTAAGACATTTAATATAACCTCGTGTCTACAGACATGTTTTGTGAATACATCGATGGATTGGTAGGTAAAACAGGACTTGGGGATCACATAGAGGAGTTGTTTGTGCATTGTGTCATCCCGCACGCCATTTGGAGGAGATGTGGCTTATCGGCAAGATGGAGAAGCAAAGTCTTAATTTTATACCAGTGATGCCTATGGGGAGCATATTGAACTATTGAACGATTTATCGACTCCATTTTATAATTCACATCGGAGACATTATTAATTGATAATATTGCTAAAAACATTACAAATGGACAAGTGTTTGTATAGAAATACATGGTACTTGGTTGAAATCTGAAGTCCACAATAAACTACTAACATATTAAGTATTTGTCATCACTATAAACCCATTTGATTTATTAATAAATGAAGAAAGAAAGGTATGACGTCACAATTGTTCTGATAGTTGTGATGCTCTTATTTCTTATTGTTTAAGGTTGAAGATACAAAATGGGTACTAATCAGGCGCAAATCAAAGAAGGACAAACAATGCAACGGTCAAAAGAAACGTGACAAATAAAGACAAATAATAACCCACAAAGCACTACAGAGAAAGCTAATGACGATTTACAGCACGAACTCCACCAATGGCGATTTAATTTGAAATATTAATGCCCTATTTTTTTTCCATTATTCTGTACATTGATTCGTCATCAATGTCTATAATCTGTTTTGAGTGAAGATGTTGTTCGTAGTGTTTTTTGTAAGGGGTGTTTGTACTAAGAAGAGCTTAATGATACCAAAGGGAGGTAATTATAATCCGTATATTGAAGAAGAACAGACAACACAATGGCCAAAAGAAAAAGTACAAAAGGACAAACAACAATCTATAAAACCTACATATAAAACTAAAGATCGAGTGACACAAACCCCACTAAAAACTGGGGAGTGTGTGTCAGTGACTTGTGGCTTCATGGTAAGATGACTTTCTCCACGATTAAAATTGATCATCACAATATAATTGAAATAGTGTTGAAAGGTGAGTTAACCATATACAATACCTGTTAAACAGATAAACATTTTGTCTTATAAGAATGGCCGGCCTTATGAAGTGCGGGGCCCAATTGATGTGCTCTGTACAACCTGCAGTGTGTTGTTGTGTGTACTTTAACAGCCGACAATTGGTCCAATAAGCAATGCTAAAAAGATTGAAAACAGCCAAAAGCCTGTTTTATTAAGTATTAAGTGTCCTAATGTCATAATGTCACGTACAAGTAATTGGGCGTGTATATAGCGTATTGCTGTATAACAAGCATTCGTTTAATTACTTTGTCAATAACTGATAATGATAGAAGTATGCAGCTTCTCTGGTTTCGTGTAAATCCAATAAAAAATCTTAGCATGTAAATTATACACCGCATATACATGACCACTGAATTTCCTGGATTAGTACAGCCACTTCAATAAAAAAAAATAGTGGCGGGATTAAACAGTTGTATGCCCTCAAACCTACCCTCGTTCTAGGTCACATGCAAGAAATAAAGTATAATGCACATCATACAATAGTTCAGATATCCTACCGTGACATCTGCTCGGTCATGCAATAATGTCGGTCATTTGTTTTGATTTACAATTCTCGCGCAGCACGAGACCAATGACGTCATTCTGTGTATTGTATTCATAGCGTACATAAACACAGAGGGAATACTTTTCAACGTCAAAATTACAAGATGAGATTAAAACAGAGAAGTTGGAATTGAATAAATTCCATGCAAGTAAAAAAGATCCTTTTTACTAATGTCTTTTTTTCCTGATCATTATGCTTGTTAAATATGTTTCCATCGATGGTATTCCCCAAACATTTGTATTTTTCCGGTTTGTTGACACAATTGACATCACAGTTCATGACCGTTTCTGGGATGTAGGCCAAGCAAATTGTATTTTAAAATACTTTGAGAATATGATGATTGATCATTCAGATTCCACCATTTTCTAGAAAATGGCCGATTTTACCGGGAAAATACATGCAAGTGCTCTCCATTAGTCACAAAATGGCAGATTATTTTGCATTTCCACTGCTGCTTTAATAACAAATATACCCCTTACTTCTTGGGGTAATGAAATGAAATTCACAGAGAAGATAGAAAAAGAATTAATTTAACAGCAATAATCAACATTTATAGCACAAATTGAACAGAGAATTAAATTAAACCAGACAGAAAAATGAGATTGTCTGGGTAAAAAAAAACTGTCATTATTACAAATAGCATCAACAAAACTGTATTGTTACCACTCTGTGATAATAAATGTGATTAAAATAAATTGAAATCAGTCATTAATTGTTTTACCAAAATATGTCGGTCTAATAGATTGTATTGACAAAAGCAAAAACACCAAATGCACTGGATTAAATACTTTTTATGTGGGTAAGCAAGTTTAATATTTGCATCAAATAATCAATTTTTAATACTTCAATTTCAAACTATTTAAAAAAAACATCTTTTGAAATTTTTCAGACAAATCAATTACACTGAAAAAGCTAAAATACTGTACTTTCTTAATCTGGTTTACTTTTTAAGTTTGGTTGGCCTATGACAACATCATTTGCTTTATTGAACTTTGACCGACTTTATGTGACGTCATACGACGCCATTTGCAAAAGGGAGTGTAAACAAATATGGGTCAGTATGTAATTATTATCGATCTTTTTTCCATGGAACTTTACACATGTGAGCAAGAATAGATGAGGAACATAATTAAAAAGAAAAAAATGTTTACTTTTCAAACGTGAAAAAAATAATCAAACATTATCCAATGACTGACCGATTTATTGTCAGACGAGGATACATATAAAACAATGGATGTCTATAATTATGAACAAAATTGATTTTAATGTCTTACAATCGAAAATACACTTATAATTGACTATCGTGTTTCACCATTGTTAGTCACTCTCTACACATTTGATAAGCCTTTCTGTTTCACCTTCTTCAGTTTCTTTGTTGCTTTTTTGTATTCTGGAACAACAGCTTTGATACAATCCACTGATTCTAATGAGAGATTCTCGTCTAAGTACAATATACACCCAAGGATCAACAACGGAGTTTAACACAGCCATACGCAGGACCCACAGTTCGAGTGATGCATTTCCATTTCGTGTCCCTGTAGCATGCAGAAACACATCAACCTAAAACATTTGTACATCATATACTTCGTAATACGATTCATGGAATATTTGCAATGGGTGACCTTAACCGATATCGGCCATCTTGTTTAGGCCCGATGGGTTACTTACTCCCAATATCTATTAAGTTATTTGGCTTTCCAATCTATTAACAATGAGCATGACTAATCAAGATTAGTCCAATAACGAGACGCGCGCATTTAATTATATACGTTTGCTTTTATCAATCAATTTTTTTTTTCAAATCATGAATATTTTGAGATGTTATCGGCTAAATTAAAAAGTACATGTACACTGATTTAAACTGATACAAATAATTTAAATTTTGTTCTTCAAACATTTGTTTTGTTTTGTGTATTTATCTATCTATATACTTCATATATACCTACCAACAAGGGGGCCATCGTGTTCGTGATCGTATGACAGTTGGCTTTTAAACTAGTTGTGCAATCAGTGCATATCACCACTAAAGCTGTGATTTCGAACCCCGTTCAGGCGAGCAGGCGAGGTGTACTCGATACAACATTATATGAAAAAGTTTGTCAATGACTTGCCACAGGTCGGTGGTTTTCTCCTGGTACTCCAGTATCCTCCACCAATAAAACTGACCACCACGACATAACTGAAATATTGCTGAAAGTGGCGTTAAACACTATAAACTAAATCTACTTACCAACAGAGGCGTCCAAAGGATGAAAAATACAACTGTGACTGCTATGATAAAGATCATCACGTGAGAGTCTGCTAATCCAGAGACTCGTCTTAAATCAAGAAGGATACCTCCTGTAATGGGATCGCGACACATTCGGAACATTGTCAAACAATTTGCTACTATTGTAATGAAAGCAGTGATAAATCCAAAAATTGAATATATATACGACATCACACGATTTCCAGTTGTATCACGGACGAAATCAAAATAGCACCACGACCCTGGATAAAATAGTTCACTATCCCCGACACCAACGAGATGTAACATTGAAAACAGACTCCCTCCTATCCATATTCCAACCAATACTAGTGTGTACTTTCTTCCTTCGTGTCTGGATCGGAACCAGTGAGGATAAACCAGATTTAAGTATCTATCTATGGACATTGCACAAATTAACATAGCACTGGATATGTGAGCGTCAACGAAGATAAACGAAACGAACTGACATAATGGTTTGGGAAAGCACCACGTAAAGTGTGATACATATCTCTTTGTTACAAATGGATAAACCAGAAATACTCCTAGAAGGTCTGTTAGAGCTAGTCCTGTGAACAGTTTGTAAAACGATTCCCATTTGTGTTCTCTCCTATTTATCCAGAGTAGTACGAGTGCTATTGTATTTCCGACCACTCCAAAAATATATTCCATAATAGCAGGAACCCATGATGTGTCGATGTCTCTGTCACATATCGGGTATAAGGATTTGTTAGTCATCGTCTGTACTGACCACAGTGTCCGTTCCTCTAACCAGTAAAATAATATATATTTGTTATAAGTGGTATTTATCGCTCTCCAGTTATATAATGGGAAGTTTGTGATACATAATCTGTTGATTTTCAGATAAAAACAATTTGTGATAATGAGATAAAACAATTTACATTTTTAATCAGTAGTCATTTGGATAATTATCAACTACTTTATATTTTATAAGTTGTGTAATATGGAGGTCGTTTGAGGGGCCGTCGCGGTCGTACTCGTATGATAGTTGGATTTACAACTACCTATTCAATCAGTACCTTCACCAATAACTTTCGAATCCCACTCAGCCACAACATTATGTGATAAAATTTATCAGTGACTTGCGACAGGTCGGTGGTTTTCTCCGGGTACTCAGGTTTCCTCCACCAATAAAACGGACCGCCACGATATAACTGAAATATTGTTGAAAGCGGCGTTAAACAGCATAACCTTAACCCTAATCCCCTTTCTTTTTTTGTATGGAGAAAACCGGCATACCCTTATAAATGCACCGATCGGGAAGTAACTGACAAACTTGTATCACACAAAGATGTATTACGTACACCTCAGCAGAAATGTAATGAAATGTCTTATATTTAAACGCGTCGTGTGCACTAAATTTGATATCTACGTTTTTTTTAAACGCACATGCCCAGAAATGCGTGATGCGCACTCAATTTAATATCTACGTTTTTATCAGACAGAAACCTTAAAGCAAATCGTTATTGCCATTTTGTAACGAAAATTAAATAAAATGAGGGTGTATTTGTTATTTTGTTGTCATGGTTTAATAGATACAGTTCTTAATTAATGTAACTCTTATTAAAGCTAAGCACAGGTGATCATAGTCGATCTTGGCGATCGTTATCCCAAAAGATGTTTTATTTAAAATTTCAGTTTCCAATCATATGACTTAAAACAAACCAGATATAGGTAATTGCAGAAACGCGTAAGAAAAGTTTGAAGATACCAAAGGGACAATCAGAATCCGTATGTCGAAGAAGAACAGACAACACAATGGCCAAAAGAAAAAGTGCAAAAAGATAAACAACGATCTACAAAGCATACATATAAAACTGAAGATCGAGTAACACGAACCCCACTAAAAACCGGGGGTGAACTCAGGTGCTCCGGAAGGGTAAGCAGTTCCTGCTCCACTAGTGGCACCCGTCGTGTTAATCTAGTTACAAACCCGGTAATAAGTCGTGAATGAGGAAAGGACCGGAAAGTGTTTACGCACTCAATTATCAATGCATTTATTTCGTTTGTTTTTAGCTAGTATTTCAAACGTATTTGTCATTGAATATTTAAGTTTGTATTCTACAGTACAAGGTAGGTTACACATTTTACTCTTAAATACAAATCTCTGCTGGTGGGCTATTTGTCCCCGATGGTATTTTCTGCCCAGTCATCAGTGTTTTTGAATTGACATGGTTTATTAGATATATTTATTATAGGAATCTCGTCTTGGTATTTTCTGCCTTCTTTTTTTTCTATAGTCGGACTTACTGTCTCCAGATCGTCCTCTGTTGTATTCGAATTTCTGGGTTGTGTTCGTGTCATTTATTAGTATATTCATTCGAATGTCTCGGTTGTATTCGTCTCATTTATTAATATATCAATTCGAAAGTATCGGTTGAAGTCGTCCCATTTAGTAGTTTATCCTGCAATCAGTACATTTGCTGTACAAATATGCTATACGAATAAATTTTTGCTTTATTCGTACTAAACGAATAAACTTTCAGCCTACGAATAAACTTTTAAACCTACGAATAAACTTTTAAGCCCCGCTTATATATATTCCGGAACTACTTTTTGTGTTTTTGCTCTCCTGTGAAGGAGTTAAAATATGAACCGTAACCTATGTCAATAATCGACCGTCGTCTTTTTCTAATAAATGTTTTCGTTCTCACTATTTGTAAATACAAACCGACAAAATGAAACTCATAAAAAATCCTAGAAGTCAATAAAAAACAAAACAAAAATCTTAAACAAATCCGAATCATTTATAACTTGACAGGGAAGCTCTGAGAACAAAACAAAAGCAGCTAAAACTACAGGACAAAGGGAATAAACCAAAGAGGGCATGCCCTCCAACAGATGAGGAAATTAACATCCTTTATAACAGAAACGTTCTGGGCAGTCACACACCACAATCTTTACTAAACACACTTATGAGTTATATGGTTAAATAACTCAGTACAGTTTGAACATCAAACTCTAAGATTACTACATATATTTTATTATAAAATTTCTTCATATTAAATGTTCAATTAATTCACATCAATTACCTCAACATATGAGATAGTAGACTTTTTCAAGGTGAAAAGATCACATATTCCTGCTATTGCATCAAGTCACTTTAAAATTATAGATAATTATTTATATTCTGAATTCTTTATGACACCACAAAATATCTATATAATTTGTTTTAACCATTTGGAATAATTGTATTCAGTCACTTCCTCCAATTATTTTGCATCTTTTTTTAAAAAACAATTTTCTTTTGCAAAATTCCAACAAAGTTGTATGATTTGTCAGTTGAAACTAGTGTTTTATCTGCTGGAATTCTACTCACTGTTGATCAGGATTACAGTACATTTTTTATTTTGTGCAATTCCATTTGAAACTAATTCACATACCCCTGGCCTGTATGTAACAACTGAGTGATAGTTCTTGAAAAATGTCCTTTGTTTAATCAGATCTTTATTAAACGTTCATAGGTTTTTATGCAATTATTTCTTTCATATATATAGTCTTTGCACTTATTTCAAACATCACATGTACATTGTACACTGTTAGACCATTAACTCAGCCATTCATCTGAAAGACATTAATATAGCATTGATTATAATTAAAATACATGTTATTATATATTTACTAATAAAATAACAAGAAAAAAGGAACAAAATGCAGACTAACTTAGCAATGTTTGAATGTTTGAAGCTTCAAGCTTTCATAATGCATTTTTGTATGACCTGACTCAGAAAATATATTCGCACATTAGTCATTACTTACAACAGCCAACATTAATGTAATATCCGTGTTATTCCGGGAACTCACCATGCACACAAGTGCACACTGACTATATTACGTTTCGTTGCTACGTCATTATTGTTATGAATTTATGTCAGCCATATTAAAAGTACTGTTGAAATCTCTGTGTCACCTACGATGTTTCAATTATCATGTAAATATTGTTCGTTCCAGAAAAATATATCCTTCACTCTAATATTTTTCTGGTCACAACACTTATGCAATAAACCTATGTCCATAATATTCTTGGTTCCTTAGTGATATCGCAATATGTAATTTATCAATCAATGGATTATGGTTTAATAATAGCTAATTTGATATGAAGAAAATAGTTGGTGGGGATTCTACATAGACTTCAATGCATATTAATTCATTTGATTATGATATACAACAGAAGTTAAATATAGTAATTAAAATCATATCTGGTGCTTGTTCACACTAAATCAGATCTCTATTTTGATTTTCTTCAATTTATATATGAAAGTTTTATTTTATTCTTATAAAAATAAATTCTAATTTTCCATTGAAACCTATGTAAAGTCCAGAGGATTGGTATTAGCTTCTCCTCCTTTACATACTTGCATTGTCGCAAAATACATAATCTATTTGTACGAGCTTTAGAAACAGCTAGAAAAGTGCATGAAAGAAAACTTTCCAGTCTCATGAAAAAAATGAAGGAAAGTTGCAAATTAGACATTAATCAATCAGTGCCAGAAAATATCTTATCCCGTCCAGAAGTTAAGAGAAAACAATGTGGAAGGGATAGATATTATGCAAATATCAGGGCATAAAAATGTGGCATTTATTAATAATTACTCAACATTGAGTGAGGAAAGACACAAGAAAATATCAAACATCCTCAGCAACACTGAAACTAATAGAAATGCTTTGATACCAGTGCAGTGTTCAGCAAACTTACCTCGTAAAACCTCCACAAATTCTACAGCCAGTAGCACTTCTGATGTTTCGTGTCGAAGTAATCCAAATGTTTCTTCCTATTGTGCCAATACAAATATGTCAAGCGAAATTAGTTCTATGTTTTACGGGGCAGTCCTCCATGTCAACACACTGAATGTGAATTTGTACACAAATCCTCATAACTGAGCCTTGTATTGTTTCACAGCGTTGGTAAATACATTTCTGTGAATCAGTTCAGTTTGTTGAAATAATTGATTAATCTTTCTGTTTTCTCTACTCTGCCTAGGTTACATAAAACTTGCTCGAACCGTCGATGTGTAATGTTTACAATCTGTGCACATTTATGAGTGTCGTACACACACACACATGTGACGTATGCGATATAAATTAATGTGTTTTCATATCTATGAAAAGCATATTAAATATATATATTTCAGGTTCTAAACTATCAATTTTCTATATAGATTTTCATCTTAATAAATAAGTCTTCATTTAAATAAAGTTATTTCACTTCCTTTTGAGAACTATTTATTTGCGAATTTTTGTCGGAAAAAAAATCTGGTATTTTACTACGCCAAATAGTGAGGATTCCGTTGGGATATAAAAAATGCATTTTTACGAGTTAAAATGATCTTTTAGGACATCGTGAATTGCAGGATAAAAGCTCGTCTTTCACCCCGTTTCTCAGCCTCGTCAAATAAATTCTATATTTACCGTCGACAGACCAATATTGTATATATATTCATTCAAATGTATCGATTGAAGTCGTCCCATTTAGTAATATGTTCATTCGAATGTATCGGTTGAAGTCGTCCCATTTAGTAGTATATTCATTCGATTGTATCGGTTAAATCGTCCCATTTAGTAGTCTATTCATTCAAATGTATCGGTTGATGTCGTCCCGTTTAGTAGTATATTCATTCGAATTTCTCTGTTGTGTTCATCTCATTTAGTGGTATATTGATGATGTTTTTGGTATAGTGAAAATTTTACTGAATGTTGTGTAAGATGTTTTTACATATAGTAACTAATGAAATATTTATGGTCTAAATGCCAAACGTAAATGAGAAATTCTGACGAATAATTCTTATTCAACTTTGATAAACCGATACGACACACATAAGTATGAATAGCTATTTCGTTACCAGAGAGAGAAACTGGCAACACATGGTACTCAAGACGAAGAAAAACGAAACACAACACAATATGTGGTAATAGAATCTGGTTGCATAGATAGTTGCAATTCCAACTACCATACGACCACCACGGCCCCTAATGTCATTTTTTAATTGATATATTATAGTGCGTCTTCAAATACCATGTAGTATTTGTTATCTGAATTTGCTTTACGTATATTGGTGTCCAACACTTTTCATATTAGATGGTGTTCGTGTCGTGTAACTTTCATACAACGTGTGCCACTACTGAGACAGGAACTGCTTACCCTTTCGGAACACACGAGTCTACACCGTTTTTGCTTTTTCTTGTTTTGTTTTTTCCTTTTCGATTTACAGCTTCTTCAAACCTTTCTTACGCTTTCACTCATGGCGACAATTGATAATAATAAAAGAATGTCACCACTCTGATTTGCTAAATATATTTCAGAACACCAAATGAATATTATTCACAATATATTACAGAACAGCTATTTGTGCAGTAATGCACGTCTGTAAGCAAAGTCTATATCAATCTTAACGATCGGATATACATGAATAATTGGCTGGAGTATTTCTCGCGATTTCTGGACTCCCTGTATCATCTGCGTAGCTCATCAACCTTTCTCTGTCATTTTCGTCAACTTCAACGTTGTCTTTTTTCCGAGAACAACAATATTGACACAGTTCACTTATTTTATGGAGAGATTCTCGTCGCAGTACAATGTACAGCCAAGGATCGACAATAGAGTTGAGCACCGCCATGCGTAACAGCCACAATTCAAGCGACGCGTTTTCTCTTCTGATCCTTGCAGCATGTAGAAACACATCGACCTAGATTCATAAAACAGTATACAATTAATTACAACCAAATAATTCGTAAAATATTGATAATCTAGCAGAAACGATATAGATATTATTATTTATTATTTCTTATCTTTCTCGTTCTGTATTTTCTCATTAAACAACTTAATCCAGATTTTAATGGATGTGTTACTCATAGTAGATTCCGATAATAGTAATAGCAATCTTCGTAAAAGGAAAAATACCCATTAGCATTTGAGAAATGAATATTTCATAACGATCATTCAATTCGTGACTGATATCAAACCCAAAGTTTGTGGGGTAGTGTTGCGCACTCGTTTGTTTTCTGTTTAGAATTATGCAAATCAATGTTTGGCCTTTTTATCATGGCCATTGTGTTGTTTGTGCTTCTTCGATTTATGGCTTCTGATTACCCTTTGGTATTTTCAAACTCTTCTTCATATTCATATTTATAATTAGATTTCCTAAATAAATCGCTTAATTCTATTTTATTTCGGAAATTCCAACATATCCACCATAAAAGAATTTATTGTTGTGCATTATGAAATGTTCCATTCTTTTTAGCATAAACCTAAATAAGTGAAGTATAGCTTCTTTAATTTCGGAGTAATCATAAATAAAATGTATATCATATAAATAAAAAAAAACAAGCGTGTGAAGTTCTCGGATATCCAGCCATAAATTTAGTACAGTATAAAATTAATTCAAAATAAATATACGGAATACGATAAACGTTGGGGAAGACAGAAGGGAGTTAACGGACAATAAAAAATGGAAAATCCAGATCCACATGCAACATTGGACACAATTCACAGATGAAAGACAAGCAAAACAAAAAACACAACACAGAAAACTGAAAAGACGAGCTAAACGGACTTCATCATAAAAATGTAAGCTGTTCCTGTTCCTTATACGACACACACCGTGATATCATAGTCAGGTACGACAAAGGTCTTGTCAGTGAGAGAGGAAAGACAAAAATCTTGTCAGTGAGAGAGGAACGACAAAAGTCTTGTCAGTGAGAGAGGAAAGACAAAAGTCTTGTCAGTGAGAGAGGAAAGACAAAAGTCTTGTCAGTGAGAGAGGAACGACAAAAGTCTTGTCAGTGAGAGAGGAAAGACAAAAGTCTTGTCAGTGAGAGAGGAAAGACAAAAGTCTTGTCAGTGAGAGAGGAAAGACAAAAGTCTTGTCAGTGAGAGAGGAACGACAAAAGTCTTGTCAGTGAGAGAGGAAAGACAAAAGTCTTGTCAGTGAGAGAGGAAAGACAAAAGTCTTGTCAGTGAGAGAGGAAAGACAAAAGTCTTGTCAGTGAGAGAGGAAAGACAACAATCTACGTAAAGGAGAAAAGATCCATTGCCATATTGGAAATGAATATTTCATAACAGTCAATCAGATGACGATCGTAACATATGTGTAGCGATGACTTCAACCTAGGAGAAACATTCGCTTGTTTGTGTAGCGAAGCAACGCTGAATCAGTTCTTTAATCAAGTTTTAATGCCATTACTAAAGTATTCACATTTGATTAACGCTACGATTTAAATTTTTAATTTGAACATTGACTTAAAGACATTTTCATCCCTGACATTGATGTCACTAAGAAGTCTTCAATGATGAGCATAACTCATACCTGAGTGTGAGAATGAGACGGCCTAATAGGACACAGATGAGTGGCCGATAAATACTATGTTGTACATATATGGAAGTAGCAGAAATATTATTAAACATGGATAAATTAATCTTACAATTACTGGAATCAATATGCCTGCCAGCTTAACAAAAATAACAAATACAAACCAAAAAAGCATATATCGCCTCTCATAAATGTATTTAAGAGATTAATTGACAGCTTAAAACTATTTAAAATGGATCGTCGGATAATAAAAAAAATCATTTTTGTTGCTTTGGTGCTCTTTTCTTCATCTTATACACATATTTCAAGAATGTTTCCATGTTGGATGAATAAGAATGTCCGCCAAATTCTGCATATATGGAATGATAGTTTAGACTGGTTGAAAAAAAATCGTATTAAAATCTTCCACATTGAAAACATGGTGTATTTTCAACAGAATAATTTTCCTTCATCAAATTGCCTATGCAACTGAAGTTGTGAGTTCGCATCCCGCTCAGGTGAGGTGTGCTCCATGCAACATTATGTGATAAAGTTTGTCAGTGACTTGCGGCAGGTCGGTGTTTTCTCCGGGAACTCCGGCTTCCTCCACCGACAAAGCTGACCGCCACGATATATGACTGAAATATTGTTGAAAGGGGTGTTAAACCCCCACTTATTTTCATCATCTTGTTTTTGTAATTATATCTAAGTTCTATTTAAATATTAACTTACCAGCAGAGGCGTCCAGAGAATGAAAAACACAATTGTGACTGTGATGATAAAGATCATCACGTGAGCTTCTATGAATCCAGAGACTAGTCTTGCATCAAGAAGAATACCACCTGTAATGGGATCCCAGCACATACGGCACATTGTCAAAATATTTGCTAATATTGTAACCAAAACAATGAAAAATCCGAAAACTGAGTAAATGTACGACATTACACGATTTCCAGTTGTATCACGGACGAAATCAAAATAACACCACGACCCTGGATAAAATAGTTCACTATCCCCAACACCAACGAGATGTAACATTGAAATCAGACTGCCCGCTATCCATATCCCAACCAACACTAGTGTGTACTTTCTTCCTTCGTGTCTGGACTGGAACCAATGAGGACGAGTCAGATTCAAATATCTGTCTATAGACATTGCACAAATTAACATGGCACTGGATACATGAGCGTCCACGAAAATAAACGAAACGAACTGACATAATGGTTTGGAAAAGCACCACGTAAAATGAGATACATATCTCTTTGTTACAAATGGATAAACCAGAAATACTCCTATAAGGTCTGTTAGAGCTAGTCCTGTGTAAAGTTTGTAAAACGATTTCCATTGATGGTCACTCCGATTTATCCAAAGTATTACAAGTGCTATTATATTTCCGATAACTCCAAAAATATATTCCAATACAGCAGGAACCCATGATGTGTCGATAACTCTATCACATATCGGATAAACAGAGTTGTTGTTCATCTTCCAAAAATTTCTATACCAATGGAACTATGCGTTTTTAAAATCACCAATATAATGTATATTTCTATACCAAGTGGGTCTACTTATAACATTCAAGTCATATAACAGGAAGTCTGTCATTACATATTGTGTTATTGTTTATATATTTTACACTGATTCGGAAATAAAACAATTTATATCTTCCCATCTGTCACTTGTATAATGAAAATAATGCTGAATGCTTTAACACCCATTCAATGTTCTGTATTATGGTGGCCAGTTTAATTTGCGGAGGAAACTGGAGTTATTGGGAAAAATCTTAGACCCGTAACTGACGAACTTTAGCATACGTTGTTGTAGTGAGTACGGCATGCAATGAAGTGTATTTTTCTATGTGATATAAACATTAAAAATGGAAATAGGAAAATGTAGCCTCCTCCCCTTAGCAGAAGCTGTAAATCTAAGGACAGACAATACAATTGCCAAAATAAAATGGACAAAGCACTACACAGACATCTAAGGACAGAAAATACAATGGCCAAAATAAAATGGACAAAGCACTACACAGGCATCTAAGGACCGACAATACAATGGCCAAAATAAAATGGACAAAGCACTACACAGACATCTAAGGACAGACAATAGAATGGCCAAAATAAAATGGACAAAGCACTACACAGACATCTAAGGACAGAAAATACAATGGCCAAAATAAAATGGACAAAGCACTACACAGACATCTAAGGACAGACAATAGAATGGCCAAAATAAAATGGACAAAGCACTACACAGACATCTAAGGACAGACAATACAATGGCCAAAATAAAATGGACAAAGCACTATACAGACATCTAAGGACATACAATACAATGGCCAAAATAAAATGGACAAAGCACTACACAGACATCTAAGGACAGACAATACAATGGCCAAAAAAAATGGACAAAGCACTACACAGACATCTAAGGACAGACATTACAATGGCCAAAATAAAATGGACAAAGCACTACACAGACATCTAAGGACAGACCATACAATGGCCAAAATAAAATGGACAAAGCACTACACAGACATCTAAGGACAGACAATACAATGGCCAAAATAAAATGGACAAAGCACTACACAGACATCTAAGGACAGACAATACAATGGCCAAAATAAAATGGACAAAGCACTATACAGACATCTAAGGACAGACAATACAATGGCCAAAATAAAATGGACAAAGCACTACACAGACATCTAAGGACAGACAATACAATGGCCAAAAAAAATGGACAAAGCACTACACAGATATCTAAGGACAGACATTACAATGGCCAAAATAAAATGGACAAAGCACTACACAGACATCTAAGGACAGACCATACAATGGCCAAAATAAAATGGACAAAGCACTACACAGACATCTAAGGACAGACAATACAATGGCCAAAATAAATTGGACAAAGCACCACACAGACATCTAAGGATCGAGCAGCACGAAGCCACAATTACCCACATCCGCTATAGAGATAAAGCATTCAAATGTTGTGCATTGAGCTATAGAAAAACAAATAAAAATAAACATTAAGGCGGTTCAGGAAAAATTTCTTTAGGCACATTTTTAATGTTGAATTTCTAATTTATATTTTAAACATTTGATGAATAGAGGTGGATAAGTATTCATATGCGTTTGCTTTGCTCTCGATTATTTCATTTCATGACATAATCAAGTATGATTGGTTTGCTTATAGTAACATGATGTGTGCCAATAGTGGAGAAGGAGCTGCTTACCCTTCCGGAGTACCTGAGGTTACCCTCGGCTGTTTGTGGGCTTCGTGTTGCTCCATGTCTAATTTTCTGTGTAATTTTTTGTTGTTCGTTGTTGGTCTTTTTGTCATTTTTTATATAGCACTTGTATTGTCTGTCGTTCTTAAATTTATGGCTTCTGATTACCCCTTTGGCATCTTCAACTTATTTTATAGGAATTATCATTCTCCATTATTTACAAATATTAAATACAAGAAAAAGGTCACGATGTCATGATATAAACACAAGTATTTCCTATATATGTTGTATATATTCATGTGATTTTCTAAAAACCAGTTTTAAATATTAACAGGAAGGAAAATAATTATTAATAGTGTATCAGTCAGATAAAGAGAGAAGTAGACCAAGATCCTGAGTTAGAGTCCTTGTCAGACTGGGTTAGAACAATTAGGTTTCTAGTACAAGGTCGGATTCACAAACTAAAAAATTGTGTTAATAGTCGACCTAAGTCTGTATTTAAAGACCAAGAAGCTGTTAAGTGTCTTTCCTCTCTTCATGACAAATATGTTGTCGTTCCTGCAGACAAGGCTTCCAACAATATCGTGTATGTATGTAAATCATATTACTTCGAATGTCTAATCAAGGAATTAGGCATAAATAGCAACACCTCTAGTAATACCACATACAAACCAACTTCGTTCGACAAAGATGAAATCCTAGCTAACCACAGATCATTCATGACCTCTTTAAACATTCCCTCTGGTAAAGAGTCTGAGGATTTACCCTATTTATATTGGATACCTAAACTCCATAAGACACCATGCAAAGAAAGGTACATAGCGGGATCATCAACTTGTTCGACGAAAGAATTGTCTATTCACCTGACAAAGATTCTGTCTACAGTAAAAGAGGGACAACAGAAATATTGTGAAACTGTTTACTCGCGTAGTGGCATAAATCACATGTGGATTTTGAAAAACTCTAAAGATCTTTTGGATAACCTGAAATCAAGATCTTTCTCTCAGGTATCCTCCATCAAAACTTTTGATTTTTCAACTCTATATACCACCCTACCGCATGACAAATTAAAAACCCGCTTAAAAGAAACAATTCATAAAGCTTTTAGTCATAGAAACTATGGCTCAAAATTTGTTGTGTTAGGCTACAATTCCACATATTTTTCAAATAAAATTCATAAAGGTAAAACATGCTACTCCGAGGAACAAGTGATCAGTATGCTGGAGTTCCTCATCGATAACATATTTGTCTCCTTTGGAGGGACACTGTTTCAGCAGGTCGTCGGCATACCAATGGGTACGAATTGTGCCCCTCTTCTAGCCGATTTATTTTTATACTCATACGAGTCGGAGTTTCTTCAAAAGCTTGTAAAAGATAAGAAGATTCATGAGGCTAGAGCCTTTAATTTCACATACAGGTATATTGATGACGTTTTATCTATCAATAATTATAGATTTGCAGAATTTCTTCCATTGATATATCCTCCAGAACTGGAAGTTAAAGAGACCACCGATACAGCTTCGTCCGCATCATTTTTGGACTTATACCTCGAATTTGACGACAGTGGTCAACTCAGTACTAAAATTTATGATAAGCGGGACGACTTCAATTTTAAAATCATAAATTTTCCAAACATGTGCAGCAATATACCAGCTTCTCCTGCATATGGTGTTTACATCTCGCAATTGATTCGCTAGGCAAGGGCCAGTAGCAATTATTCTGATTTCCTGAAACGTCATCTTCATCTGAGAAACAGGCTACTGGACCAGGGCTATAAAAAGATTCGCCTTATTCGATCTCTTAAAAAGTTTATATTCCGATACCAATATCTTGTCGAAATATATTCCGTCTCTGCAGAAATAATTATAAGCGATGCATTTTCATATAGTGAAAATGTATAAAGATAAAGAAGTCCAAAATGTCAAGAATTTTTTTGTCAATGTGTGACGTAAAAGTATTTTTGACATTTACGTCACCGAATATGGTACTGCTTTGACGACTATTTTACCTATTTTGTTCCTGTATTTAAATACTGTTACAGTGACAGCCGGAACCTTTGAACCGTAATGAGAGCGGGAGGTTTGGCGCCTTAAAATCTGATTCAACCCACCATTTCTTTAGAAATGCCTGTACCAAGTCAGGGTCATTACGGTTATCACAGTTTTCCGGTTGTTGACTGATTTTGTCTGTTTATATAATTATGAGTTTTGACTTTCCCTTTATAAGATTGTTCGGAGTTCGGTAATTTTGTTATTACCTTTATGATAAAAACGTGTATATCTAAATTTAGTCGCTCTACGCATTTCTGGAATAACTCGGTACACTCAAGGTCAAAAGATTTGAAAACCAAATAATTCAAATGTCCTTGAGAGCAAGAAAACCAAAGAGGCTCAAATATGCCTGAGGCAGGTGAACCTTAGTTTTAATAATAATTACATGATTTAGGAACTGTAAATTAAAATAAAATATATATCTAGTAGACCATGTCAATACCGAAGCACTGACCACTGGGCGGATAATACCCTGGGGCAATGACCACTGGGCGGATAATACCCTAGGGCAATGACAGTCCAGCAGATAATACCCTCGGGCAATGACAGTCCAGCAGCAGTGGTATCAGTCTAGTGATAGAAGCAAAAACGGTGTAACAGTATTTTAAGACGATAACAAGAAAAAGTTGAAGATAATAAAGGAATAATCAAAAGCCGTAAGTCGAATAAGGATAGACAAAGCAATGGCCAAAAGAAAAAAGAACAAAATAGAAAAACAATGGACCACAAAACATTACAAATAAATCGCCGATCAAACAACACAGACCACATTATAAATTTGATGTGAACCCATGTGCTCCATAAGACCACATCATAGATTTGATGTGAACCCATGTGCTCCAGAAGACCATATCATAGACTTGATGTCAACCAATGTGCTCCATAAGACCACATCATAGATTTGATGTGAACCCATGTGCTCCAGAAGACCACATCATAGACTTGATGTCAACCCATGTGCTCCATAAGACCACATCATAGATTTGATGTGAACCCATGTGCTCTAGAAGACCACATTATAGATTTGATGTGAATCCATGTGCTCCAGAAAACCACATCATAGACTTGATGTGAACCCATGTGCTCCATATGACCACATCATAGATTTGATGTGAACCCATGTGCTCCAGAAGACCACATTATAGACTTGATGTGAACCAATGTGCTCCAGAAGACCACATTATAGACTTGATGTGAACCCATGTGCTCCAGAAGACCACATTATAGACTTGATGTGAACCCATGTGCTCCAAAACCCCACATAATAGACTTGATGTGAACCTATGTGCTCCAGAAGACCACATTATAGACCTGATGTGAACCCATTTGCTCCAGAAGACCACATTATAGCCTTGGTGTGAAGCCATGTGCTACAGAAGACCACATCATAGACTTGATGTGAACCCATGTGCTCCAGAAGACCACATTATAGATTTCATGTGAACCCATGTGCTCCAGAAGACCACATGATAAACTTGATGTGAACCCATGTGCTCCAGGAAACCACATTATAGCCTTGATGTGAACCCATGTGGTTCAGAAGGGTCCACAAAACATTACACATCAATCACCGAACAAACAACACAGACCACATTATAGATTTGATGTGAACCCATGTGCTCCATAAGACCAAATCATAGATTTGATGTGAACCCATGTGCTCCAGAAGACCACATCATAGACTTGATGTGAACCCATGTGCTCCATAAGACCACATCATAGATTTGATGTGAACCCATGTGCTCCAGAAGACCACATCTTAGACTTGATGTGAACCAATGTGGTCCAGAAGACCACATTATAGACTTGATGTGAACCCATGTGCTCCAGAAGACCACATTATAGACTTGATGTGAGCCCATGTGCTCCAAAAGACCACATTATAGACTTGATGTGAACCCATGTGCTCCAGAAGACCACATTATAGATTTGATGTGAACCCATGTGCTCCAGAAGACCACATTATAGACCTGATGTGAACCCATGTGCTCCAGAAGACCACATTATAGCCTTGGTGTGAACCCATGTGCTCCGGAAGACCACATCATAGACTTGATGTGAACCCATGTGCTCCAGAAGACCACATTTTAGATTTCATGTGAACCCATGTGCTCCAGAAGACCACATGATAAACTTGATGTGAACCCATGTGCTCCAGGAAACCACATTATAGCCTTGATGTGAACCCATGTGCTCCAGAAGGATCCACAAAACATTACACATCAATCACCGAACAAACAACACAGACCATATTATAGATTTGATGTGAACCCATGTGCTCCAGAAGACCACATTATAGATTTGATGTGAACCCATGTGCTCCAGAAGACCACATGATAAACTTGATGTGAGCCCATGTGCTCCAGAAGACCACATTATAGACCTGATGTGAACCCATGTGCTCCAGAAGACCACATTATAGCCTTGGTGTGAACCCATGTGCTCCGGAAGACCACATCATAGACTTGATGTGAACCCATGTGCTCCAGAAGACCACATTATAGATTTCATGTGAACCCATCTGTTCCAGAAGACCACATGATAAACTTGATGTGAACCCATGTGCTCCAGGAAACCACATTATAGCCTTGATGTGAACCCATGTGCTCCAGAAGGGTCCACAAAACATTACACATCAATCACCGAACAAACAACACAGACCATATTATAGATTTGATGTGAACCCATGTGCTCCAGAAGACCACATTATAGACTTGGTGTGAACCCATGTGCTCCAGAAGACCACATTATAGACCTGATGTGAACCCATGTGCTCCAGAAGACCACATTATAGCCTTGGTGTGAACCCATGTGCTCTAGAAGACCACATCATAGACTTGATGTCAACCCATGTGCTCCAGAAGACCACATTATAGATTTGATGTGAACCCATGTGCTCCAGAAGACCACATGATAAACTTGATGTGAACCCATGTGCTCCAGGAAACCACATTATAGCCTTGATGTGAACCCATGTGCTCCAGAAGGGTCCACAAAACATTACACATCAATCACCGAACAAACAACACAGACCACATTATAGATTTGATGTGAACCCATGTGCTCCAGAAGACCACATTATAGACTTGGTGTGAACCCATGTGCTCCAGAAGACCACAATATAGACTTGATGTTGAACCCATGTGCTCCAGAAGACCACATTATAGACTTGATGTGAACCATGTTCTCAAGAAGACCACATTATAGACTTGATGTGAACCCATGTGCTCCAGAAGACCACATTATAGACTTGATGTGAACCCATGTGCTCCAGGAGACCACATTATAGCTTTGGTGTGAACCCATGTGCTCCAGAAGACCACATTATAGACTTGATGTGAATCCATGTGCTCCAGAAGACCACATTACAGACTTGATGTGAACCCATGTGCTCCAGAAGACCACATTATAGCCTTGATGTGAACCCATGTGCTACAGAAGACCACATCATAGACTTGATGTCAACCCATGTGCTCCAGAAGACCACATTATAGATTTGATATGAACCCATGTGCTACAGAAGACCACATCATAGACTTGATGTCAACCCATGTGCTCCAGAAGGCCACATTATAGATTTGATATGAACCCATGTGCTCCAGAAGACCACATTATAGACTTGGTGTGAACCCATGTGCTCCAGAAGACCACATTATAGACCTGATGTGAACCCATGTGCTCCAGAAGACCACATTATAGCCTTGGTGTGAACCCATGTGCTCTAGAAGACCACATCATAGACTTGATGTGAACCCATGTGCTCCAGAAGACCACATTATAGATTTGATGTGAACCCATGTGCTCCAGAAGACCACATGATAAACTTGATGTGAGCCCATGTGCTCCAGAAGACCACATTATAGACCTGATGTGAACCCATGTGCTCCAGAAGACCACATTATAGCCTTGGTGTGAACCCATGTGCTCCGGAAGACCACATCATAGACTTGATGTGAACCCATGTGCTCCAGAAGACCACATTATAGATTTCATGTGAACCCATCTGTTCCAGAAGACCACATGATAAACTTGATGTGAACCCATGTGCTCCAGGAAACCACATTATAGCCTTGATGTGAACCCATGTGCTCCAGAAGGGTCCACAAAACATTACACATCAATCACCGAACAAACAACACAGACCATATTATAGATTTGATGTGAACCCATGTGCTCCAGAAGACCACATTATAGACTTGGTGTGAACCCATGTGCTCCAGAAGACCACATTATAGACCTGATGTGAACCCATGTGCTCCAGAAGACCACATTATAGCCTTGGTGTGAACCCATGTGCTCTAGAAGACCACATCATAGACTTGATGTCAACCCATGTGCTCCAGAAGACCACATTATAGATTTGATGTGAACCCATGTGCTCCAGAAGACCACATGATAAACTTGATGTGAACCCATGTGCTCCAGGAAACCACATTATAGCCTTGATGTGAACCCATGTGCTCCAGAAGGGTCCACAAAACATTACACATCAATCACCGAACAAACAACACAGACCACATTATAGATTTGATGTGAACCCATGTGCTCCATAAGACCACATCATAGATTTGATGTGAACCCATGTGCTCCAGAAGACCACATCATAGACTTGATGTCAACCCATGTGCTCCATAAGACTACATCATAGATTTGATGTGAACCCATGTGCTCTAGAAGACCACATTATAGATTTGATGTGAATCCATGTGCTCCAGAAGACCACATCATAGACTTGATGTGAACCCATGTGCTCCATAAGACCACATCATAGATTTGATGTGAACCCATGTGCTCCAGAAGACCACATTATAGACTTGATGTGAACCAATGTGCTCCAGAAGACCACATTATAGACTTGATGTGAACCCATGTGCTCCAGAAGACCACATTATAGACTTGATGTGAACCCATGTGCTCCAAAACACCACATAATAGACTTGATGTGAACCCATGTGCTCCAGAAGACCACATCATAGATTTGATGTGAACCCATGTGCTCCAGAAGACCACATTATAGACCTGATGTGAACCCATTTGCTCCAGAAGACCACATTATAGCCTTGGTGTGAAGCCATGTGCTACAGAAGACCACATCATAGACTTGATGTGAACCCCTGTGCTCCAGAAGACCACATTATAGATTTGATGTGAACCCATGTACTCCAGAAGATCACATGATAAACTTGATGTGCACCCATGTGCTCCAGGAAACCACATTATAGCCTTGATGTGAACCCATGTGCTTCAGAAGGATCCACAAAACATTACACATCAATCACCGAACAAACAACACAGACCACATTATAGATTTGATGTGAACCCATGTGCTCCATAAGACCAAATCATAGATTTGATGTGAACCCATGTGCTCCAGAAGACCACATCATAGACTTGATGTGAACCCATGTGCTCCATAAGACCACATCATAGATTTGATGTGAACCCATGTGCTCCAGAAGACCACATTATAGACTCGATGTGAAGCAATGTGCTCCAGAAGACCACATTATAGACTTTATGTGAACCCATGTGCTCCAGAAGACCACATTATAGACTTGATGTGAGCCCATGTGCTCCAAAAGACCACATTATAGACTTGATGTGAACCCATGTGCTCCAGAAGACCACATCATAGATTTGATGTGAACCCATGTGCTCCAGAAGACCACATTATAGACCTGATGTGAACCCATGTGCTCCAGAAGACCACATTATAGCGTTGGTGTGAACCCATGTGCTCCGGAAGACCACATCATAGACTTGATGTGAACCCATGTGCCCCAGAAGACCACATTATAGATTTCATGTGAACCCATGTGCTCCAGAAGACCACATGATAAACTTGATGTGAACCCATGTGCTCCAGGAAACCACATTATAGCCTTGATGTGAACCCATGTGCTCCAGAAGGGTCCACAAAACATTACACATCAATCACCGAACAAACAACACAGACCATATTATAGATTTGATGTGAACCCATGTGCTCCAGAAGACCACATTATAGACTTGGTGTGAACCCATGTGCTCCAGAAGACCACATTATAGACCTGATGTGAACCCATGTGCTCCAGAAGACCACATTATAGCCTTGGTGTGAACCCATGTGCTCTAGAAGACCACATCATAGACTTGATGTGAACCCATGTGCTCCAGAAGACCACATTATAGATTTGATGTGAACCCATGTGCTCCAGAAGACCACATGATAAACTTGATGTGAACCCATGTGCTCCAGAAGACCACATTATAGACTTGATGTGAACCCATGTGCTCCAGAAGACCACATTATAGACCTGATGTGAACCCATGTGCTCCAGAAGACCACATTATAGCCTTGGTATGAACCCATGTGCTCCGGAAGACCACATCATAGACTTGATGTGAACCCATGTGCTCCAGAAGACCACATTATAGATTTCATGTGAACCCATGTGCTCCAGAAGACCACATGATAAACTTGATGTGAACCCATGTGCTCCAGGAAACCACATTATAGCCTTGATGTGAACCCATGTGCTCCAGAAGGGTCCACAAAACATTACACATCAATCACCGAACAAACAACACAGACCATATTATAGATTTGATGTGAACCCATGTGCTCCAGAAGACCACATTATAGACTTGGTGTGAACCCATTTGCTCCAAAAGACCACTATTATAGACCTGATGTGAACCCATGTGCTCCAGAAGACCACATTATAGCCTTGGTGTGAACCCATGTGCTCTAGAAGACCACATCATAGACTTGATGTGAACCCATGTGCTCCAGAAGACCACATTATAGATTTGATGTGAACCCATGTGCTCCAGAAGACCACATGATAAACTTGATGTGAACCCATGTGCTCCAGGAAACCACATTATAGCCTTGATGTGAACACATGTGCTCCAGAAGGGTCCACAAAACATTACACATCAATCACCGAACAAACAACACAGACCACATTATAGATTTGATGTGAACCCATGTGCTCCAGATGACCACATTATAGACTTGGTGTGAACCCATGTGCTCCAGAAGACCACAATATAGACTTGATGTTGAACCCATGTGCTCCAGAAGACCACATTATAGACTTGATGTGAACCATGTTCTCCAGAAGACCACATTATAGACTTGATGTGAACCCATGTGCTCCAGAAGACCACATTATAGACTTGATGTGAACCCATGTGCTACAGAAGACCACAATATAGACTTGATGTGAATCCATGTGCTCCAGAAGACCACATTACAGACTTGATGTGAACCCATGTGCTCCAGAAGACCACATTATAGCCTTGATGTGAACCCATGTGCTACAGAAGACCACATCATAGACTTGATGTCAACCCATGTGCTCCAGAAGACCACATTATAGATTTGATATGAACCCATGTGCTACAGAAGACCACATCATAGACTTGATGTCAACCCATGTGCTCCAGAAGGCCACATTATAGATTTGATATGAACCCATGTGCTCCAGAAGACCACATGATAAACTTGAGGTGAACCTATGTGCTCCAGGAAACCACATTATAGCCTTGATGTGAACCCATGTGCTCCAGAAGACCACATTATAGATTTGATGTGAACCCATGTGCTCCAGAAGACCACCTTATAGACTTGATGTGAACCCATGTCCTCCAGAAGACCACATTATAGACTTGATGTGAACCCATGTGCTCCAGAAGACCACATTATAGACTTGATGTTTATCCATGTACTCCAGAAGACCACATTATAGACTTGATGTGAACCCATGTGCTCCAGAAGACCACATCATAGACTTGATGTCAACCCATGTGCTCCAGAAGACCACATTATAGATTTGATGTGAACCCATGTGCTCCAGAAGACCACATTATAGACTTGATGTGAAGCCATGTGCTCCAGGAGACCACATTATAGCCTTGATGTGAACCCATGTGCTCCAGAAGACCACATCATAGACTTGATGTCAACCCATGTGCTCAAGAAGACCACATTATAGATTTGATATGAACCCATGTGCTCCACAGAACCACATGATAAACTTGAGGTGAACCCATGTGCTCCAGGAAACCACATTATAGCCTTGATGTGAACCCATGTGCTCCAGAAGACCACATTATAGATTTGATGTGAACCCATGTGCTCCAGAAGACCACCTTATAGACTTGATGTGAACCCATGTCCTCCAGAAGACCACATTATAGACTTGATGTGAACCCATGTGCTCCAGAAGACCACATTATAGACTTGATGTTAATCCATGTACTCCAGAAGACCATATTATAGACTTGATGTGAACCCATGTGCTCCAGAAGACCACATCATAGACTTGATGTCAAGCCATATGCTTCAGAAGACCACATTATAGATTTGATGTGAACCCATGTGCTCCAGAAGACCACATTATAGACTTGATGTGAACCCATGTGCTCCAGGAGACCACATTATAGCCTTGATGTGAACCCATGTGCTCCAGAAGAACACATCATAGACTTGATGTCAACCCATGTGCTCAAGGAGACCACATTATAGATTTGATATGAACCCATGTGCTCCAGAGGACCACATGATAAACTTGAGGTGAACCCATGTGCTCCAGGAAACCACATTATAGCCTTGATGTGAACCCATGTGCTCCAGAAGACCACATTATAGACTTGATGTGAACCCATGTGCTCCAGAAGACCACATTATAGACTTGGTGTTAATCCATGTACTCCAGAAGACCACATTATAGACTTGATGTGAACCCATGTGCTCCAGAAGACCACATCATAGACTTGATGTCAACCCATGTGCTCCAGAAGACCACATTATAGATTTGATGTGAACCCATGTGCTCCAGAAGACCACATTATAGACTTGATGTGAACCAATGTGCTCCAGGAGACCACATTATAGCCTTGATGTGAACCCATGTGCTCCAGAAGACCACATTATAGACTTGATGTGAACCCATGTGCTCCAGAAGACCACATTATAGACTTGATGTGAACCCATGTGCTCCAGAAGACCACATCATATACTTAATGTGAACCGATGTGCTCCAGAAGACCACATTAAAGACTTGATGTGAACCCATGTGCTCCAGAAGACCACATCATAGACTTGATGTGAACCTATGTGCTCCAGAAGACCACATTATAGATTTGATGTGAACCCATGTGCTCCAGAAGACCACATTATAGACTTGATGTGAACCCATGTGCTCCATAAGACCACATTATATATTTGATGTGAACCCATGTGCTCCAGAAGACCACATTATAGATTTGATGTGAACCCATGTGCTCCAGAAGTGGTTGTAGCTTCTACTCCACCAAATGTCTACCCATTGATAAAAATAAAATATGAACAGAAAAATCAATTCAACCAACATTACCAAAACGAACAACTGTCTCTCACATCAAATCATTAAACAAACAAACATCAACCACATACGTTGATGGAAATCAAGATCCTCTGGTACATGCACATAAATACAGCGGGTTTAAGCATCTTGGTGATCTGTGATCTGTGATCCTCTGGTACATTGACATAAATACAGCGGGCTTAAGCATCTTGGTGATCTGTGATCCTCTGGTACATGCACATAAATACAGCCGGTTTAAACATCTTGGTGATCTGTGATCCTCTGGTACATGCACATAAATACAGCGGGTTTAAGCATTTTGGTGATCTGTGATCCTCTGGTACATGCACATCAATACAGCGGGTTTAAACACCTTGGTGATCTGTGATCCTCTGGTACATGCACATAAATACAGCGGGTTTAAGCATTTTGGTGATCTGTGATCCTCTGGTACATACACATAACTACAGCCGGTTTAACCATCTTGGAGATCTGTGATCCTCTGGTACATGCACATAAATACAGCGGGTTTAAACATCTTGGTGTTCTGTGATCCTCTGGTACATGCACATCAATACAGCGTGTTTAAACACCTTAGTGATCTGTGATCCTCTGGTACATGCACATAAATACAGCGGGTTTAAGCACCTTGGTGATCTGTGATCCTCTGGTACATGCAAATAAATACAGCAGGTTTAAGCATCTTGGTGATCTGTGATCCTCTGGTACATGCATATCAATACAGCGGGTTTAAGCATCTTGGTGATCTGTGATCCTCTGGTACATGCACATAAATACAGCGGGTTTAAGCATCTTGGTGATCGATCTGTGATCCTCTGGTACATGGACATAAATACAGCGGGTTTACACACCTTGGTGATATGTGATCCTCTGGTACATGGACATAAATACAGCGAGTTGAAGTATCTTGGTGATCTGTGATCATCTGGTACATACACATAAATACAGCGGATTTAAACATCTTGGTGATCTGTGATCCTCTGGTACATGCGCATAAATACAGCGGGTTTAAACATCTTGGTGATCTGTGATCCTCTGGTACATGCACATAAATACAGCGGGTTTAAGCATTTTGGTGATTTGTGATCCTCTGGTACATGCACATCAATACAGCGGGTTTAAACACCTTGGTGATCTGTGATCCTCTGGTACATGCACATAAATACAGCGGGTTTAAGCATTTTGGTGATCTGTAATCCTCTGGTACATACACATAACTACAGCCGTTTAACCATCTTGGTGATCTGTGATCCTCTGGTACATGCACATAAATACAGCGGGTTTAAACATCTTGGTGTTCTGTGATCCTCTGGTACATGCACATCAATACAGCGGGTTTAAACACTTTAGTGATCTGTGATCCTCTGGTACATGCACATAAATACAGCCGGTTTAAGCACCTTGGTGATCTGTGATCCTCTGGTACATGCAAATAAATACAGCGGGTTTAAGCATCTTGGTGATCTGTGATCCTCTGGTACATGCATATCAATACAGCGGGTTTAAGCATCTTGGTGATCTGTGATCCTCTGGTACATGCACATCAATACAGTGGGTTTAAGCATCTTGGTGATCGATCTGTGATCCTCTGGTACATGCACATAAATACAGCGGGTTTACACATCTTGGTGATATGTGATCCTCTGGTACATGCACATAAATACTGCGGGTTTAAGTATCTTGGTGATCTGTGATCCTCTGGTACATACACATAAATACAGCGGATTTAAACATCTTGGTGATCTGTGATCCTCTGGTACATGCGCATAAATACAGCGGGTTTAAACATCTGGTGATCTGTGATCCTCTGGTACATGCACATAAATACAGCGGGTTTAAGCATCTTGGTGATCTGTGATCCTCTGGTATATGCACATGAATACAGCGGGTTTAAGCATCTTGGTGATCTGTGATCCTCTGGTACATGCACATAAATACAGCGGGCTTAAACATCTTGGTGATCTGTGATCCTCTGGTACATGCACATAAATACAGCGGGCTTAAACATCTTGGTGGTCTGTGATCCTCTGGTACATGCACATAAATACAGCGGGATTAAGCATCTTGGTGATCTGTGCTCATCAACTCAAGTTAGAGCTACGGAAATCTTGAAATTAAAACTGAACTGATTTGGTAATTTTTTATTTCTGTTTGGGTCATCGACAAAGAAAACGGGGAAGCAAGTTATGGTGTCTAACTTGAACAGTGTTTTGTGAATACATAGATAGAATGGTAAGTAAAGCAGGAACAGAGGATCACATATTGGTGCTGGCTATATATTTGTTATCCCGTACACCATAATAAACTACTAAAATATTAAGTATTTGTCATCATTATAAACCCATTTGATTTATTAATAAATGAAGAAAGAAAGGTATGACGTCACAATTGTACTCATTGTTATGATTTCTTATTGGTTGTTAGAAAGGATTAACGATACAAAAAGGGTAATCAGAAGGCGTAAATTGAAGGACAAACAATACAATGGTCAAAGGAAAGGGACACACGAGACAACACAGAAAGCTAATTAAGAGTAACAGCACAATCTTTACATAACATAGAGGGTGCACTCAGCTGCTCGGGAAGTGTAAACATTTCTTGTTCCACTAGTAGCATCCGTCGTGTTAGTCGTATTTAAAATTCTGTAATAATTCATATTCGTGATAAGTCATGAAATAGAAAAGTAGGGAAAAGGGATTGTGACTAGGACAAGCGGAACATATCCACGTTCTACTACGACACATATATTCCGTAACGGTTAACCAAGTCATGATAACAATATGATAAGAGCACATTGCTTAAAGTATAAAATCGAAGTAAGTTCCCATTGGAGTTTCAACAATTTGACGAAAACATACTTTACCAAAAGGAACATTAAAGGTTTTCTTTAAACAAAAGTGCTGGTGGCATATGCTATGTCCTCACAACTCCGATTACAATCATTAATCCCTTAAGGCTTGTGAAACAGTGCATGGTATGTACTTGACATTCTTCTGTATTTAGGTGTGAAACCACTAATTCATTTCTTTAACATTTTCTACTAAATTTGTGTTTGTTCAAACATACCTGGCTATTTCATCTTAAGTTTAACTTTTCCAAGACCATATATTTTCTGAAACGTACATGATTCCTCTACGTTCTGTCAAAATATCAGGTGATGTTTTAAGTATTGCAGTGAAAAGCCAGGCTATGGAAAACACCTACTCTAAAAATAGCCTCGTCATCATTTAACTTCAATTATCAATTTTAATTTTTCCATTCCATTCAGTATTTTTCACACTGCAACAAAGCGAAAGCAACTTGTTTCATTAAAAGGGACTATTTTTGTATATGTTCTAAGCTCTGATTAGTGAATTAGTGGTTTGACACCTAGATAAACGATGCATGTGGGAACATTTGTCATTGTTGTGTGAGCTGCTTCAAATGGCTTCCCAATATAACGTGTATACAAATAAATAGTTCAGATAATCACATGTTCTTCTATTTCTATAAATGGGGTACGGCTTAGGTTTATCTGATGATAAATGAACATTAAATTGAGGTAAATGAAAATCTCGAAAATAAATTATTATTAAGAAGCAGTTAAAAAATCATGGCTTGTGTTTAACAGTTTTATTCTCAATATTAATGCTGTATTTCTGAATCGTGTTTTTTGCCGTTATTTATATAGATTCATAATAAATATATGCTAAGTAATATGTTTAAGTGAGGAGAAAAGGAACCAACATGATTTTGTGTAGATGGACATTTTTTATTACGTGTCTGTACTAACCGTTACTGTCAACATTTTTTTACACGTCACTCCCAAGATTTGTTCAGATATATCGTGATATCGACACTTAATCAGGAATGAAAGTTCGGACAGATATAACGAACTGAACAGTGGAAACACCGATTTTCAGCATTTTTAAATTGTTATTAACACTTTTTTACACTAATTTACAGTTATGTTGACAACATTTTAAAGGAATTTTCCAATAATTCTATATAAAAAAATAAAGTCGCTGTTTCTAAATCGATAATAATTTGGATTGTTAATGACAGATGAAATACATTATAGATGATGAATATCATTCCCGTGATAATGAAATACTTATATCATTAATTGACTTGACACTTAAATTATTAATGGAGTTTACACTTAACTTTACTCATTAAATTATTAAGCAAGTTTATACTTAAATATTAATGAAGTTTACCTTTATATTTCAAATGACTGTTAATCGTGCATTTATGTTGTTAAATTATGGTTCAGTTAGAGATAGGACAGGATTACGTCGAAAGCAGTAAAGGCGGCATTTATTTTTATATACAGATAAACTTTTCTATACACATAACTCAAATTGACTTGCATCATCAATTTGTTTTTCGCCGGGGGATTTAGTTTGCAACACGTGCAGTTACAACGAAATGATAGGCACCGCACTGCAGAATATTAAATGCTCTTAACTTCGTTGATTATAAGCCTTAATAGTATATATCGGATTCGTATACACATGTTGAGACCTTTACAGTGTGCTAAACAGAAAG
Source organism: Bathymodiolus brooksi (assembly GCA_963680875.1). Lineage (NCBI taxonomy): Eukaryota > Metazoa > Mollusca > Bivalvia > Mytilida > Modiolidae > Bathymodiolus > Bathymodiolus brooksi. The sequence continues at coordinate 34,328,297 of OY804580.1, read as the reverse complement.
AAGGTCACGAAACAACAGACAAATTGTTCGACAATTTCATGTGGGTAGTTCAAACATGGCGGAATAATTATTAATTGGAATAGAAGGAATGGCAATGTCAGTTTAACATAAAGAACAATGATAAACAAATCTACAATACTACAGATTTAGGAAAATGGGAGGAATGACAGTGTCAGTTTAACAAAAAGGACAATAATAATCAAATTTGCAATACTGATTAGTCACGACAATGAGCTCAGGAGAGCCATATAAATATAAAACAGGCTTCAGAATAGGAGTAGACTCAGAACGGGTCGTACTCAGAGTTGCCGTTGCAGGTTCGGTATTGTCATACATTGCTGTAATATTTAACGTGTCAGTCTTCTTATTGATGTGCCGAAAGAGATTATTTTCACCATGTACAATAATAATGCAGGGACTCGCATTGGCTGATTGTTTCACGGCGCTTACTTCCTATTGTTTGGAACCTTTGTATCAGTCTCTTTACTTCGACCTTTATACACAGAATACACTGGTCTACCCGTATTGTATATTGTACGTCAATTTATCACAACTTGTTGACAGCTTCCACTTACTGTCATTGATGCTTACAGCTTGCCTTGGAGTTCAAAGGGTAATTGCTATCAAATTCCCAATTTGGACTAGACATTATATGACAAAATCCAAAGCCGTGGTTTGTTGTCTGGTGTGCCTCGTTATTACGTTGTCTGTTTGTATTCCACGGCACCTTGCTCTCGTTTTTGAGAAATATCTTTACGGCCAATGTATCGTGACATATCGAAATGTGGATCTAATCAAATATACTGCTATAACTTACCAATTTATTCATGCAGCGCTGCTTGTATTGTTGTCGCTAGTAATGATAATATGTACTTTCTACATTTCATTGAAATTACTGGCAAACAGGTTTCGTGGAAGACAATCGTCGACAAGCGTTCTGGTAGAACGGAAGTCAGCCATGATGATTATAATTGTTCTGGTTATATTTTTGATTGCGGAAGTCCCACAATTGTTTATTAATATTGCAGTTACAAGGAAATACTTCGATGGAAGCTACCTGGAATCAGTATTTGAGTACTCAGTCGATGCTGTAATGGACAGGAGAAACATTTGGGCGATTACGCTCGCTCACCACACAACATATTTCAGTGAGATATTCCCATATGACTATTACGTCGATTCCCAGGAAAGATTTGATTTCTTTCTCCTGGTGATTGAAGGTATGAAAATGTTCACCTTGATCGGATGCATCTCAAATTTTATAATATACATTTCTATAAGCAAAAAGTTTAGACGGGAAATATATGAAATCTTCATTTGTAGAAAATAACTATTGTGTTTCGTTTTATTTTTTGTGTCACTGTGTAATTTGTGATCGAAATCATAAAGAGACGACATGTTGCAATATATAATATTCAGTAATTCAGTCAGTCTGTTACAAAATAACTTAAGCCAATACAAACACATCAAAGTTATATTGAAAGCACATGTATTTGTGGAATACTTAAAGTGAACTGTGGTAAACAGTCACACAGTTTGCTGAAAGTTTCTTGTTGGCGGAAAACATTGGCGAACAAATAAGTTTTCAGTAAATTGTCCATAGCCTTTGCAGTTTGGTAAGAAAGATCGTGCATTCGTCGATTTTTATCGAATTTTCCTATAATGTGTAAATGATAATCAGATTTTCTATCAGTTCCGATTTTAATTGTATGGTGGGGGGGGGGGGGGGGGGGGGGCATTATTGTTGCTCGATTTTTCTGTATTTTTTTTTTCTTTCTTTTTTTCACTACATTGTTATTTACTGTTGGACTGTTCTATTGACTCTCTGTGTTATGATTTTCTGTATTGTTCCATGTAATTTCAAGTAATAAATGGAACACCTCTGATAAGATAGTTCGTTACCTGTATGTTATAGTTCAGGGTTTAATCAAGCTGTTTTTAGACATGGAGTTTATTCAAGTTTTAACGATACTTTGTTTGACATTTGGAATATATTGCAACGATATAACTTCAACAAGAGACATTGGAATACATTTAGACGATGCTCAATCGTCCATTATACAACTTCAAACCCAGCTAATGGACCAAACTAAACTTTTACGAGAACAATCTAAAATCATTAATGAATTGACGAATAATGTCACGGAACTTCAAGAAAGTTACCGTTTACAGGAGCAGGCCAACAAACACCAGAAGACAGACATCCAGGATCTAAAACATCAGATAGCAAAACAACAGTTCTTAACTAAGTCGTTACAACAATCAGGTAACAGAACTTATATTTATTTTCATTGCAGTTTATTATCCCTGAAGATCCCTTATATACTAAGATATATTGCTTTCTGGTCCCGATACTTTGTCAACTTTTATTCACTAATATTCAATATTTTTTGCTTCAAAGCAGGCGATTTGTACGAAATGCTTTATGGAAATATGGATAAAACATAATTATTAAGAGTTTCTTTTTCATATATTTTTACTTTTCGGTAAAGGTTTGTTTTTTTCTAATGTTCTGTACTTTTTTGCATACATGTTGTACAAGAATGAATACTATGAATGTATTGCTGAAATGGTAGTAGCTTTGATAATTTATTGTGATAATCGGAGCTCTATTTTGTATGTTATTTTGAAGGAGACGGATTTACAAAAGCAGTTTGCTTATTTTCGAATTCGATTGTTTCTCAATTATTCATACTCATTTGACATCTATAAAATGTCATATATTCTATTCAACAATAAAATAATGTTAACACTAACAGAAAAAATAAATAATAACACCAGTGGCGATACAAATACAGTCAAACATATATAACAAATCAATATCAATAAGAAGCAACCTCTTTTTCTCATTAATGAATAGTGCATGTCATTGTAACCTGTATATAGATAGTTTGACACAATAACGACAATATATCAGGGGTTAAAGATGTTCAATGAAAGGTAAACTTGTCCACTCCAGGATGAATGATGAGATATGTTATTTGTTGATAATGTTTCATTTTAGTTGATGTCAATATAGTATGGTGTAGTTTATGATGTTTAACGCCACTTTCAACAATATTTCAGTTGTATCGTGGCGGTAAGTTTTAAAGGTGGGGGAAACGGGAGTATCTGGAGAAAACCATCGACCTTTCGCAAGTCACTGACAAACGTTTTCACATAATGTTGTGTCGACTATTGAGTACACCTTGCCATGAATGGAGATTTCGAATCACAAATAGGTCAATCAGCTGCGAATAAAATAATAAATAATGTAAAACCAATCATCGCAATATCAAGTCCAAAGTACTCCTGTTTGTAAAGCGTACCAGTCACACAAGTTTAAAAAGTATCTTAATCCGAGTCCTGATATCGCCACAATAAAACAAATATAGATATATTATTTAGCGTATACGACGAAAATTTTTTCAGTCGGTTTTGGTGAATTATTTATTAGTATTTTCAGTTCCTGGTGGTGTTGTTTATACAAGATGGGGTAGAAAAGAATGTCCTGGAAATGGAACAGAGTTGATATATACAGGTAATATTTCTCTTAAAAATTATCAAGCTGTGGTAGTGATTTTATTTTATTTAAATAAACCTGTTAATACTAGTATTCATCCACAGTGTTATTTGGTAGTTCAACGTTTAATAGTAGTGGTCGATACTGTAACTAATCATAATAACTCTTATCACTCCTCTGGCACACCTCAAACTCTTCAATACAGACATGACAAGAGTATAAGCTTATGGTGATCTATGTCCCTGACTAAGGACAGACATACAACTGTGGTCGTGTTATATTAACGCTCTACTCCTAATATTGACAGCCGGAGACTTTGAACCGTAATGAGAGCGGGAGGTTTGGCGCTTTAAAATCTGATTCAACCCACCATTTCTTTAGAAATGCCTGTACCATGTCAGGGTCATTACGGTTTTCACAGTTTTCCGGTTGTTGACTGATTTTGTCTGTTTATATAATTATGAGTTTTGACTTTCCCTTTGTAAGATTGTTCGGAGTTCGGTAATTTTGTTATTACCCTTATTTACTTATTATCTAATATTAAGGTTTCAAAAAGACTTACAGATATACAAAGATAATACAAAACCAACATTTATTTACTTCAGCTAAAGGGACTGCATACTTTTACAGAATTGGTGACAACATGGACGGTGCAAAGGCGGGTCACATCACCCACGTTTTTTAACAGGGTTCATATTGCCCAATCTCTAGTTTTTCGCAAAGTGTTTGTATATTATTGTTTGGTCTTTTGTGCTTTTTCTTTATGCCATTGCATTATCTGTCCTCTGATGTGCGGCTTCTGCTTATCCCTTTGGTATCTTCAAACTTTAAGCCTTTAATCTCACAATAAAGATTGATAAAGAGAGACGTTTTCTAAAATCGTCGTCTTCAACACTTTGCACTAAATACGGTAGTATACTTTGATTGGAAGACGGTAATTTATATTTACGTTTGTGGACAATGTCGCACACAATTGATGCTGCCAAATTCGAGCAGACGATAATTCATCAAAATGTACATTTACGACGGGAAAGCCAGTAACATGCACCGGTATGTGCTAATGACATTATATCCAACTGATAAATCGCTCGTTTGTTTACAAAGCGAAAGAAGGACGTCATGTTAGAATTTGTAATAATGTACTTAGTAATACATTCTTATTTATTAGGTACGGCAGCAAGTGGTTCCTACGCACATTTTGGAAGTGCAGCAGAGCATGTATGCTTACCAATGGATCCCGACATTGGACCCGTTAGTACAACACCATATGTTTCAGCGTTATATGGCACAGAATATGAAGAAAAATCTTTTGGAAACAACCTGCTTTACAAGGACATGCCATGTGCTGTTTGTAGGGCTAATAATGTGTCATCTGTGATGATGATTCCAGGACGGGCTCGCTGCTATGACGGATGGAACGAGGAATATTCTGGAAATCTGGCGGGTGGATTTCATGATCATTTCGCGTCTGTAAACTACTTCTGTGTGGATCAGTCTCCCGATACTATCACAGGAGGTTCAGCACATCAAACTGGTAGTATGGCTTATCCAGTAAGAGCATATTGCGGGATATTAAAATGCCCTCCATATGTAGAGGGGGTGTTATTAAAATGTGTTGTATGCACAAAATAATAAATAAGTCATATTGTTTCTCATACATTGTCTAACTGGGTATCTATCCAAATGCAATCTTTCTCAGGTGTAAATGTTAAACGCAGTAGTGATACGAAAGCATATATGACGACACAGGAACGTGTCTCGATCAACGTATCTTTACTATCCACACGAATATCTGTATATTAGAGCGGATAGTAAAACTACAATGAAATATATTTCCTAGGTTATCATCTGCACAAAATTGGGGTGGCGGTATATCGGTTAACGGGATTTCAACTATCCCTTGTAATAAGTATTTATAAATAGCTTGGATAGTAGTCTGTATCGTTTGATCATATCAAACAGAAAAGATCAGAAAACCAATGGGTCTCGGTGGACTGGTTAATACTGAATACATGCATATAAAACTGAACATATTGTCGAAAGTGGCATTAAAGACCATGCACAGAATACTCACCAGGAACTCGTGTTGGTCATTACAATCGACATGCAAAAAGGAACAAACAGACGACAATGACAGTTAAATAAAATGTTACGATAAAAACCAATCATAAATAAATATAATAAATAGCTGCTGTTCTTCATCTCATAGTCACATGTAGGTTTTCAAAGGTGGTTATAACTCATAACCTCAAAATGAGTGTTAGATCACCCAAGCCTGTGATTGATTGATACTCTGCTTGCTATTCCACAAATAGATTTGGGGTGTTGTAGAGGCTATTGTATTCACCTATGATAGTCTCAATAAGAACTGTATGCAGTCAATAAACCATTACGGAGCCGTCATCGACATCAACATTTTTGTTATATTTATTGATACTTTGTTGTAAGATAAAATACATATTAACTAAAATGAATTAACTGCAGACATTTGGGCTCATAAAACTAGTTTCACCCCGCCACTTTTTATCGAAGTGCTTGTACCAAGCCTCTTTCTAACCCTTCTCAACACTAGTCCCCATTGTTGTACATGCTGAGCTTTTTGCTGTCAGACCCTTGTTGCTTTGTTTTCCACATTTTCTATCTATTTCTAAAATCAGCGTTTTCGTCCTTTGTTTTTGTTATTTCTGATTCTAAACAACATTCTTGATAAAAAAAAATTCAGAAAAGAGTATTAATATTTTTTATCAATAGCAAAAATTACTGCCGCAAAACACAGCAGTATTACCAAAAGTTGAAATATAATGAAAAGCAAAAAAATACGACAATGTCGGAATTATTCCAAACTCCTTTGGACAAAGTCATAGAAAGAGGCAAAATGGAAACCCATATCACAAAAATAACGATTTGACAAATATACTTGAGAATTATATGCAGAAACGTAGCTTTTTATGATATTTTTTTTTGTTCTATTTTTCTTTTTCTTTTATTAAAAACCCGAATTTTAGGAATCTGTAATAATCGGCTACTTCTCTTGAAAAGGGAAGGAATGCGAAACTGTGATTATGAACAATTTCACTATCCAAATCAGATAGATACCACGATTAATAAGAAACATTTGAAAAGATTGAAGAAGCATTGATTGGGCCGTCAAATGTCTGTGATATTCCATTATCGATCAAATATCAGTGGGTTCTTCCGCTCGAAGTCATTGTACAAAGAATAGTACTGTGTATGCTAAGTAAATTTTCACCAATAGTAATTCGCTGACACGAAAGCTTAAACAGAGATTGTTGAAATTCCACCAATATCAACAAAACGAACAGTCACCTCTCATCCTCTCACGGTACACCAAAAAAGATCTAGTCCGCCATGTGACGTTGGAAATCCAGGACTTGGTTTGGAACAGGCAGAAAAATATGGCGGAGTTAAGCGCATCGTTGAATCAATAAAAGAATCAAATAGTGTGTGCCACAAAACACGATATTTTTATGTTAATACTTGTGTTTATTATCTTATTTGTTCAGTGTTTACATCTTTTAATTTCTTTCAGAAAGTTCAACCATTTATTTCTTCTTAATGCATATGTAAGCGTAGGTCGAGATTGCAGAATTTAATGAAGGGTTTGGGTATTGAAACCAAAATTACTTTGAAAAATATAGTACTTGGATATAAGATAGATGATAAAAACTATTTTGCATTAAATCGTATTACATATCTGAACAGAAAACAAAGTATATTAATGTTTATAGAATATTTGTCAATGAATACATGTATATTTAAAGAATAAAAGAAAAGAAAACACTTCAAAAGTGTACATTTTTAATGAAAGTAAAATATTGCATACTAAATGGAAAATAAATAAATGTTTCCAAAAAGGTATTAAATAGAAATTGTATTTAGATTGTATATATTTCATGTAATTCTGATTATAGCCCTGGATAATCAGAACAGGATGCAACAGGGAAACACCAAAAGGAGCTTGGACTTTTGCCGTATTAATTGCAGCAAGTATTTGAATAAAATATATTACATTGTTATAAAAAAAAAAAAAAAACAGTTTAGATTTTCACATCTGTCACTTGTGTAATGATAATAATGCTGAATGCTTTAAACACGCATTCAATGTTCTGTAACATGATGGTCAGTTTTACTTGTCGTTCTTCAATTTAGGGATTCTAATTACCCCCCTTGGTATCTTCAAACTTGTCTTATATATGAATTACGCACTATTTACAAATATTAAATACAAGAAATAGGTCATAATGTAATGAGGTAAACACGAGTACTTCCTACATTTGTTGTATAATATCCATGTGATGTTTTAGAAACCAGTATTAAATATTAACAGGAAGAAAACGAATTATTAATAGTGTAACAGTCATATGACAAACACGTGTATATCTAAATTAAACGCTCTACGCATTTCTGGAATAACTCGGTAAGCTCAAGGTCAAAAGATTTGAAAACCAAGTAATTTAAATGTCCTTGACAGCAAGAAAACCAAAGAGGCTAAACAGGATATGCCTGAGGCAGGTGAACCTTAGTTTTAACAATAATTACATTATTTAAGAACTGTAAATTTGAATAAAATGTATATCTTATAAACCATTTCAATACCGAAGCACTGACCACTGGGCGGATAATACCCTCGGTAATGTACATGCACATACATATAGCGAGTCTAAGCATCTTTCTGATCTATGCTCATCAACACAAGTTAGAGCTACGGAAATCTTGAAATTAAAACTTAACCTATTTGGTAATTATTATTGTTTTGGTCATCGGCAAAAAAAACGAGGAAGCAAGTGATGGTGTCTAACTTGTATTATATTGATACTGAGGCACCAATTATTTTCTTCTTTGTGAAGGCGCATGGATGGGGGTAGATAGGATTTGTTTAAGAAAACACTTTGTCTCCTGTCTGCCCAAAACATGCAATGCCCAAATATTTCCCCCTATATAACCTATGCATATTCTAAACAAAATAAGAAAACGAAAAACAAATTCTGTCTGGATTAGAAATCCCAAAATGCATTTAACATAACCACTTGTCTGCTTTGTACCAATGGATAGATTGGTAAGTAAAGCAGGACAAGAGGATAATATATTGGTGTTGGTTGTGTATTTTCCCATACCGTACACCACCGTAGGAGATGTAGTTTATCAGCAAGACGGAGAAGCAAAGTCTTAATTGTATACCAGGGATTCCTATGAGGAGCATATTGAACGATTTATCGACTCCACTTCATAATACACATCGGAGACATTATTAATTGATAATATTGCTAAAAGGGTTACAAATGGACAATTATTTGTATAGAAATCCAAGGGTACTTGGTTCAGTCTACTAAAATATTAAGTATTTGTCATCATTATAAACCCATTTGATTAATTAATAAATGACGAAAGAGAGGTATGACGTCACAATTGTGTTGATAGCTGTGATGCTGTTATTTTTTTATTGTTTAAGGTTGAAGAAACGAAATTGGTACTTAGAAGACGCAAAACAAAGGACAAACAATGCAACGGTCAAAGGTAAAGTGACAAAAAAGACAAATAATAGACCATAAAGCACCACAGAGAGAGCTAATGACGATTTACAGCACGAACAATGGCGATTTAATTTGAAATATTAATGCAGTATTTTCCCCCATTATTCTGTACATTGATTCGTCATCAATGTCTATAATCTGTTTGAGTGAAGATGTTGTTCGTAGTTTTTTGTTATGGGTGTTTGTACTAAGAGGAGTTTAATGATACCAAAGGAGGTAATCAGAATCCGTATATTGAAGAAGAACAGACAACACAATAGCCAAAAGAAAAAGTACAAAAGGACAAACAACAATCTATAAAACCTACATATAAAACTAAAGATCGAGTGACACGAACCCCACTAAAAACTGGGGAGTGTGTGTCAGTGACTTGTGGCTTCATGGTAAGATGACTTTCTCCATGAATAAAATTGATCATCACAATATAATTGAAATAGTGTTGAAAGGTGAGTTAACCATATACAATACCTGTTAAACAGATAAACATTTAGTCTTATAAGAATGGCCGGCCTTATGAAGTGCGGGGCCCAATTGATGTGCTCTGTACAACCTGCAGTGTGTTGTTGTGTGTACTTTAACAGCCGACAATTGGTCCAATAAGCAATGCTAAAAAGATTGAAAACAGCCAAAACCCTGTTTTATTAAGTATTAAGTGTCCTAATGTCATAATGTCACGTACAAGTAATTGGGCGTGTATATAGCGTATTGCTGTATAACAAGCATTCGTTTAATTACTTTGTCAATAACTGATAATGATAGAAGTATGCAGCTTCTCTGGTTTCGTGTAAATCCAATAAAAAATCTTAGCATGTAAATTATACACCGCATATACATGACCACTGAATTTCCTGGATTAGTACAGCCACTTCAATAAAAAAACAATAGTGGCGGGATTAAACAGTTTTATGCCCTTAAACCTACCCTCGTTCTAGGTCACATGCAAGAAATAAAGTATAATGCACATCATACAATAGTTCAGATATCCTACCGTGACATCTGCTCGGTCATGCAATAATGTCGGTCATTTGTTTTGATTTACAATTCTCGCGCAGCACGAGACCAATGACGTCATTCTGTGTATTCATAGCGTACATAAACACAGAGGGAATACTTTTCAACGTCAAAATTACAAGATGAGATTAAAACAGAGAAGTTGGAATTGAATAAATTCCATGCAAGTAAAAAAGATCCTTTTTACTAATGTCTTTTTTTCCTGATCATTATGCTTGTTAAATATGTTTCCATCGATGGTATTTCCCAAACATTTGTATTTTTCCGGTTTGTTGACACCATTGACATCACAGTTCATGACCGTTTCTGGAATGTAGGCCAAGCAAATTGTATTTTAAAATACTTTGAAAATATGATGATTGATCATTCAGATTCCACCATTTTCTAGAAAATGGCCGATTTTACCGGGAAAATACATGCAAGTGCTCTCCATTAGTCACAAAATGGCAGATTATTTTGCATTTCCACTGCTGCTTTAATAACACATATACCCCTTACTTCTTGGGGTAATGAAATGAAATTCACATAGAAGATAGAAAAAGAATTAATTTAACAGCAATAATCAACATTTATAGCATAAATTGAACAGAGAACTAAATTAAACCAGACAGAAAAATGAGATTGTCTGGGTAAAAAAAAACTGTCATTATTACAAATAGCATCAACAAAACTGTATTGTTACCACTCTGTGATAATAAATGTGATTAAAATAAATTGAAATCAGTCATTAATTGTTTTACCAAAATATGTCGGTCTAATAGATTGTATTGACAAAAGCAAAAACACCCAAATTCACTGGATTAAATACTTTTTATGTGGGTAAGCAAGTTTAATATTTGCATCAAATAATCAATTTTTAATACTTCAATTTCAAACTATTTAAAAAAAACATCTTTTGAAATTTTTCAGACAAATCAATTACACTGAAAAAGCTAAAATACTGTACTTTCTTAATCTGGTTTACTTTTTAAGTTTGGTTGGCCTATGACAACATCATGTGCTTTATTGAACTTTGACCGACTTTATGTGACGTCATACGACGCCATTTGGAAAGGGAGGGTAAACAAATATGGGTCAGTATGTAATTATTATCGATCTTTTTTCCATGGAACTTTACACATGTGAGCAAGAATAGATGAGGAACATAATTAAAAAGAAAAAAATGTTTACTTTTCAAACATGAAAAAAATAATCAAACATTATCCAATGACTGACCGATTTATTGTCAGACGAGGATACATATAAAACAATGGATGTCTATAATTATGAACAAAATTGATTTTAATGTCTTACAATCGAAAATACACTTATAATTGACTATCGTGTTTCACCATTGTTAGTCACTCTCTACACAGTTGATAAGCCTTTCTGTTTCACCTTCTTCAGTTTCTTTGTTGCTTTTTTGTATTCTGGAACAACAGCTTTGATACAATCCGCTGATTCTAATGAGGGATTCTCGTCTCAGTACAATATACACCCAAGGATCAACAACGGAGTTTAACACAGCCATACGCAGGACCCACAGTTCGAGTGACGCATTTCCATTCCGTGTCCCTGTAGCATGCAGAAACACATCAACCTAAAACATTTGTATATCATATACTTCGTAATACGAGTTCATGGAATATTTGCAATGGGTGACCTTAACCGATATCGGCCATCTTGTTTAGGCCCGATGGGTTACTTACTCCCAATATCTATTAAGTTATTTGGCTTTCCAATCTTTTAACAATGAGCATGACTAATCAAGATTAGTCCAATAACGAGGCGCGCGCATTTAATTATATACGTTTGCTTTTATCAATCAATTTTTTTTTTCAAATCATGAATATTTTGAGATGTTATCGGCTAAATTAAAAAGTACATGTACACTGATTTAAACTGATACAAATAATTTAAATTTTGTTCTTCAAACATTTGTTTTGTTTTGTGTATGTATCTATCTATATACTACATATATACCTACCAACAAGGGGGCCATCGTGTTCGTGATCGTATGACAGTTGGCTTTTAAACTAGTTGTGCAATCAGTGCATATCACCACTAAAGCTGTGATTTCGAACCCCGTTCAGGCGAGCAGGCGAGGTGTACTCGATACAACATTATATGAAAAAGTTTGTCAATGACTTGCCACAGGTAAGTGGTTTTCTCCTGGTACTCCAGTATCCTCCACCAATAAAACTGACCACCACGACATAACTGAAATATTGCTGAAAGTGGCGTTAAACACTATAAACTAAATCTACTTACCAACAGAGGCGTCCAAAGGATGAAAAATACAACTGTGACTGCTATGATAAAGATCATCACGTGAGAGTCTGCTAATCCAGAGACTCGTCTTAAATCAAGAAGGATACCTCCTGTAATGGGATCGCGAAACATTCGGAACATTGTCAAACAATTTGCTACTATTGTAATGAAAACAGTGATAAATCCTAAAATTGAATATATATACGACATCACACGATTTCCAGTTGTATCACGGACGAAATCAAAATAGCACCACGACCCTGGATAAAATAGTTCACTATCCCCGACACCAACGAGATGTAACATTGAAAACAGACTGCCCGCTATCCATATCCCAACCAATACTAGTGTGTACTTTCTTCCTTCGTGTCTGGATCGGAACCAGTGAGGATAAACCAGATTTAAGTATCTATCTATAGACATTGCACAAATTAACATAGCACTGGATATGTGAGCGTCAACGAAGATAAACGAAACGAACTGACATAATGGTTTGGGAAAGCACCACGTAAAGTGTGATACATATCTCTTTGTTACAAATGGATAAACCAGAAATACTCCTAGAAGGTCTGTTAGAGCTAGTCCTGTGAACAGTTTGTAAAACGATTCCCATTTGTGTTCTCTCCTATTTATCCAGAGTAGTACGAGTGCTATTGTATTTCCGACCACTCCAAAAATATATTCCATAATAGCAGGAACCCATGATGTGTCGATGTCTCTGTCACATATCGGGTATAAGGATTTGTTAGTCATCGTCTGTACTGACCACAGTGTTCGTTCCTCTAACCAGTAAGATAATATATATTTGTTATAAGTGGTATTTATCGCTCTCCAGTTATATAATGGGAAGTTTGTGATACATAATCTGTTGATTTTCAGATAAAAAAAATTTGTGATAATGAGATAAAACAATTTACATTTTTAATCAGTAGTCATTTGGATAATTATCAACTACTTTATATTTTATAAGTTGTGTAATATGGAGGTCGTTTGAGGGGCCGTCGCAGTCGTACTCGTATGATAGTTGGATTTACAACTACCTATTCAATCAGTACCTTCACCAATAACTTTCGAATCCCACTCGGCCACAACATTATGTGATAAAATTTATCAGTGACTTGCGACAGGTCGGTGGTTTTCTCCGGGTACTCAGGTTTCCTCCACCAATAAAACGGACCGCCACGATATAACTGAAATATTGTTGAAAGCGGCGTTAAACAGCATAACCTTAACCCTAATCCCCTTTCTTTTTTTGTATGGAGAAAACCGGCATACCCTTATAAATGCACCGATCGGGAAGTAACTGACAAACTTGTATCACACAAAGATGTATTACGTACACCTCAGCAGAAATGTAATGAAATGTCTTATATTTAAACGCGTCGTGTGCACTAAATTTGATATCTACGTTTTTTTTAAACGCAAATGCCCAGAAATGCGTGATGCGCACTCAATTTAATATCTACGTTTTTATCAGACAGAAACCTTAAAGCAAATCGTTATTGCCATTTTGTAACGAAAATTAAATAAAATGAGGGTGTATTTTATTTTGTTGTCATGGTTTAATAGATACAGTTCTTAATTAATGTAACTCTTATTAAAGCTAAGCACAGGTGATCATAGTCGATCTTGGCGATCGTTATCCCAAAAGATGTTTTATTTAAAATTTCAGTTTCCAATCATATGACTTAAAACAAACCAGATATTGGTAATTGCAGAAACGCGTAAGAAGAGTTTGAAGATACCAAAGGGGCAATCAGAATCCGTATATCGAAGAAGAACAGACAACACAATGGCCAAAAGAAAAAGTGCAAAAAGATAAACAACGATCTACAAAGCATGCATATAAAACTGAAGATCGAGTAATACGAACCCCACTAAAAACCGGGGGTGAACTCAGATGCTCCGGAAGGGTAAGCAGTTCCTGCTCCACTAGTGGCACCCGTCGTATTAATCTAGTTACAAACCCGGTAATAAGTCGTGAATGAGGAAAGGACCGGAAAGTGTTTACGCACTCAATTATCAATGCATTTATTTCGTTTGTTTTTAGCTAGTATTTCAAACGTATTTGTCATTGAATATTTAAGTTTGTATTCTACAGTACAAGGTAGGTTACACATTTTACTCTTAAATACAAATCTCTGCTGGTGGGCTATTTGTCCCCGATGGTATCTTCTGCCCAGTCATCAGTGTTTCTGAATTGACATGGTTTATTAGATATATTTATTATAGGAATCTCGTCTTGGTATTTTCTGCCTTCTTTTTTCTCTATAGTCGGACTTACTGTCTCCAGATCATCCTCGGTTGTATTCGAATTTCTGGGTTGTGTTCGTGTCATTTATTAGTATATTCATTCGAATGTCTCGGTTGTATTCGTCTCATTTATTAATATATCAATTCGAAAGTATCGGTTGAAGTCGTCCCATTTAGTAGTTTATCCTGCAATCAGTACATTTGCTGTACAAATATGCTATACGAATAAATTTTTGCTTTATTCGTACTAAACGAATAAACTTTCAGCCTACGAATAAACTTTTAAACCTACGAATAAACTTTTAAGCCCCGCTTATATATATTCCGGAACTACTTTTTTGTGTTTTTGCTCTCCTGTGAAGGAGTTAAAATATGAACCGTAACCAATGTCAATAATCGACCGTCGTCTTTTTCTAATAAATGTTTTCGTTCTCACTATTTGTAAATACAAACCGACAAAATGAAACTCATAAAAAATCCTAGAAGTCAATAAAAAACAAAACAAAAATCTTAAACAAATCCGAATCATTTATAACTTGACAGGGAAGCTCTGAGAACAAAACAAAAGCAGCTAAAACTACAGGACAAAGGGAATAAACCAAAGAGGGCATGCCCTCCAACAGATGAGGAAATTAACATCCTTTATAACAGAAACGTTCTGGGCAGTCACACACCACAATCTTTACTAAACACACTTATGAGTTATATGGTTAAATAACTCAGTACAGTTTGAACATCAAACTCTAAGATTACTACATATATTTTATTATAAAATTTCTTCATATTAAATGTTCAATTAATTCACATCAATTACTTCAACATATGAGATAGTAGACTTTTTCAAGGTGAAAAGATCACATATTCCTGCTATTGCATCAAGTCACTTTAAAATTATAGATAATTATTTATATTCTGAATTCTTTATGACACCACAAAATATCTATATAATTTGTTTTAACCATTTGGAATAATTGTATTCAGTCACTTCCTCCAATTATTTTGCATCTTTTTTTAAAAAAACTTTTTCTTTTGCAAAATTCCAACAAAGTTGTATGATTTGTCAGTTGAAACTAGTGTTTTATCTGCTGGAATTCTACTCACTGTTCATCAGGATTACAGTACATTTTTTATTTTGTGCAATTCCATTTGAAACTAATTCACATGCCCCTGGCCTGTATGTAACAACTGAGTGATAGTTCTTGAAAAATGTCCTTTGTTTAATCAGATCTTTATTAAACGTTCATAGGTTTTTATGCAATTATTTCTTTCATATATATAGTCTTTGCACTTATTTCAAACATCACATGTACATTGTACACTGTTAGACCATTAACTCAGCCATTCATCTGAAAGACATTAATATAGCATTGATTATAATTAAAATACATGTTATTATATATTTACTAATAAAATAACAAGAAAAAAGGAACAAAATGCAGACTAACTTAGCAATGTTTGAATGTTTGAAGCTTCAAGCTTTCATAATGCATTTTTGTATGACCTGACTCAGAAAATATATTCGCACATTAGTCATTACTTACAACAGCCAACATTAATGTAATATCCGTGTTATTCCGGGAACTCACCATGCACACAAGTGCACACTGACTATATTACGTTTCGTTGCTACGTCATTATTGTTATGAATTTATGTCAGCCATATTAAAAGTACTGTTGAAATCTCTGTGTCTCCTACGATGTTTCAATTATCATGTAAATATTGTTCGTTCCAGAAAAATATATCTTTCACTCTAATATTTTTCTGGTCACAACACTTATGCAATAAACCTATGTCCATAATATTCTTGGTTCCTTAGTGATATCGCATTATGTAATTTACCAATCAATGGATTATGGTTTAATAATAGCTAATTTGATATGAAGAAAATAGTTGGTGGGGATTCTACATAGACTTCAATGCATATTAATTCATTTGATTATGATATACAACAGAAGTTAAATATAGTAATTAAAATCATATCTGGTGCTTGTTCACACTAAATCAGATCTCTATTTTGATTTTCTTCAATTTATATATGAAAGTTTTATTTTATTCTTATAAAAATAAATTCTAATTTTCCATTGAAACCTATGTAAAGTCCAGAGAATTGGTATTAGCTTCTCCTCCTTTACATACTTGCATTGTCGCAAAATACATAATCTATTTGTACGAGCTTTAGAAACAGCTAGAAAAGTGCATGAAAGAAAACTTTCCAGTCTCATGAAAAAAATGAAGGAAAGTTGCAAATTAGACATTAATCAATCAGTGCCAGAAAATATCTTATCCCGTCCAGAAGTTAAGAGTAAACAATGTGGAAGGGATAGATATTATGCAAATATCAGGGCATAAAAATGTGGCATTTATTAATAATTACTCAACATTGAGTGAGGAAAGACACAAGAAAATATCAAACATCCTCAGCAACACTGAAACTAATAGAAATGCTTTGATACCAGTGCAGTTTTCAGCAAACTTACCTCGTAAAACCTCCACAAATTCTACAGCCAGTAGCACTTCTGATGTTTCGTGTCGAAGTAATCCAAATGTTTCTTCCTATTGTGCCAATACAAATATGTCAAGCGAAATTAGTTCTATGTTTTACGGGGCAGTCCTCCATGTCAACACACTGAATGTGAATTTGTACACAAATCCTCATAACTGAGCCTTGTATTGTTTCACAGCGTTGGTAAATACATTTCTGTGAATCAGTTCAGTTTGTTGAAATAATTGATTAATCTTTCTGTTTTCTCTACTCTGCCTAGGTTACATAAAACTTGCTCGAACCGTCGATGTGTAATGTTTACAATCTGTGCACATTTATGAGTGTCGTACACACACATGTGACGTATGCGATATAAATTAATGTGTTTTCATATCTATGAAAAGCATATTAAATATATATATTTCAGGTTCTAAACTATCAATTTTCTATATAGATTTTCATCTTAATCAATAAGTCTTCATTTAAATAAAGTTATTTCACTTCCTTTTGAGAACTATTTATTTGCGAATTTTTGTCGGTAAAAAAAATCTGGTATTTTACTACGCCAAATAGTGAGGATTCCGTTGGGATATAAAAAATGCATTTTTACGAGTTAAAATGATCTTTTAGGACATCGTGAATTGCAGGATAAAAGCTCGTCTTTCACCCCGTTTCTCAGCCTCGTCAAATAAATTCTATATTTACCGTCAACAGACCAATATTGTATATATATATTCATTCAAATGTATCGATTGAAGTCGTCCCATTTAGTAATATGTTCATTCGAATGTATCGGTTGAAGTCGTCCCATTTAGTAGTATATTCATTCGATTGTATCGGTTAAATCGTCCCATTTAGTAGTCTATTCATTCAAATGTATCGGTTGATGTCGTCCCAATTAGTAGTATATTCATTCGAATTTCTCTGTTGTGTTCATCTCATTTAGTGGTATATTGATGATGTTTTTGGTATAGTGAAAATTTTACTGAATGTTGTGTAAGATGTTTTTACATATAGTAACTAATGAAATATTTATGGTCTAAATGCCAAACGTAAATGAGAAATTCTGACGAATAATTCTTATTCAACTTTGATAAACCGATACGACACACATAAGTATGAATAGCTATTTCGTTACCAGAGAGAGAAACTGGCAACACATGGTACTCAAGACGAAGAAAAACGAAACACAACACAATATGTGGTAATAGAATCTGGTTGCATAGATAGTTGCAATTCCAACTACCATACGACCACCACGGCCCCTAATGTCATTTTTTAATTGATATATTATAGTGCGTCTTCAAATACCATGTAGTATTTGTTATCTGAATTTGCTTTACGTATATTGGTGTCCAACACTTTTCATATTAGATGGTGTTCGTGTCGTGTAACTTTCATACAACGTGTGCCACTACTGAGACAGGAACTGCTTACCCTTTCAGAACACACGAGTCCACACCGTTTTTGCTTTTTCTTGTTTTGTTTTTTCCTTTTCGATTTACAGCTTCTTCAAACCTTTCTTACGCTTTCACTCATGGCGACAATTGATAATAATAAAAGAATGTCACCACTCTGATTTGCTAAATATATTTCAGAACACCAAATGAATATTATTCACAATATATTACAGAACAGCTATTTGTGCAGTAATGCACGTCTGTAAGCAAAGTCTATATCAATCTTAACGATCGGATATACATGAATAATTGGCTGGAGTATTTCTCGCGATTTCTGGACTCCCTGTATCATCTGCGTAGCTCATCAACCTTTCTCTGTCATTTTCGTCAACTTCAACGTTGTCTTTTTTCCGAGAACAACAATATTGACACAGTTCACTTATTTTATGGAGAGATTCTCGTCGCAGTACAATGTACAGCCAAGGATCGACAATAGAGTTGAGCACCGCCATGCGTAACAGCCACAATTCAAGCGACTCGTTTTCTCTTCTGATCCTTGCAGCATGTAGAAACACATCGACCTAGATTCATAAAACAGTATACAATTAATTACAACCAAATAATTCGTAAAATATTGATAATCTAGCAGAAACGATATAGATATTATTATTTATTATTTCTTATCTTTCTCGTTCTGTATTTTCTCATTAAACAACTTAATCCAGATTTTAATGGATGTGTTACTCATAGTAGATTCCGATAATAGTAATAGCAATCTTCGTAAAAGGAAAAATACCCATTGGCATTTGAGAAATGAATATTTCATAACGGTCATTCAATTCGTGACTGATATCAAACCCAAAGTTTGTGGGGTAGTGTTGCGCACTCGTTTGTTTTCTGTTTAGAATTATGCAAATCAATGTTTGGCCTTTTTATCATGGCCATTGTGTTGTTTGTGCTTCTTCGATTTATGGCTTCTGATTACCCTTTGGTATTTTCAAACTCTTCTTCATATTCATATTTATAATTAGATTTCCTAAATAAATCGTTTAATTCTATTTTATTTCGGAAATTCCAACATATCCACCATAAAAGAATTTATTGTTGTGCATTATGAAATGTTCCATTCTTTTTAGCATAAACCTAAATAAGTGAAGTATAGCTTCTTTAATTTCGGAGTAATCATAAATAAAATGTATATCATATAATTAAAAAAAAACAAGCGTGTGAAGTTCTCGGATATCCAGCCATAAATTTAGTACAGTATAAAATTAATTCAAAATAAATATACGGAATACGATAAACGTTGGGGAAGACAGAAGGGAGTTCAACGGACAATAAAAAATGGAAAATCCAGATCCACATGCAACATTGGACACAATTCACAGATGGAAGGCAAGCAAAACAAAAAACACAACACAGAAAACTGAAAAGACGAGCTAAACGGACTTCATCATAAAAATGTAAGCTGTTCCTGTTCCTTATACGACACACACCGTGATATCATAGTCAGGTACGACAAAAGTCTTGTCAGTGAGAGAGGAAAGACAATGTCTTGTCAGTGAGAGAGGAACGACAAACATCTTGTCAGTGAGAGAGGAACGGCAAAAGTCTTGTCAGTGAGAGAGGAAAGACAATGTCTTGTCAGTGAGAGAGGAACGACACAAATCCTGTCAGTGTGAGAGGAAAGACAAAAGTCTTGTCAGTGAGAGAGGAAAGACAAAAGTCTTGTCAGTGAGAGAGGAAAGACACAAATCCTGTCAGTGTGAGAGGAAAGACAAAAGTATTGTCAGTGAGAGAGGAAAGATTAAAATCTTGTCAGTGAGAGAGGAAAGACAAAAGTATTGTCAGTGAGAGAGGAAAGACAAAAGTCTTGTCAGTGAGAGAGGAACGACAAAAGTTTTGTCCGTGAGAGAGGAAAGACAAAAGTATTGTCAGTGAAAGAGGAAAGACAAAAGTCTTGTCAGTGAGAGAGGAAAGATAACAATCTTGTCAGTGAGAGAAGAACGACAAAAGTCTTGTCAGTGAGAGAGGAACGACAAAAGTTTTGTCCGTGAGAGAGGAAAGACAAAAGTCTTGTCAGTGAGAGAGGAAAGACAAAAGTCTTGTCAGTGAGAGAGGAAAGACAAAAATCTTGTCAGTGAGAGAGGAACGACAAAAGTCTTGTCAGTGAGAGAGGAAAGACAAAAGTCTTGTCAATGAGAGAGGAAAGACAAAAATCTACGTAAAGGAGAAAAAATCCATGGACATATTGGAAATGAATATTTCATAACAGTCAATCAGATGACGATCGTAACATATGTGTAGCGATGACTTCAACCTAGGAGAAACATTCGCTTGTTTGTGTAGCGAAGCAACGCTGAATCAGTTCTTTAATCAAGTTTTAATGCCATTACTAAAGTATTCACATTTGATTAACGCTACGATTTAAATTTTTAATTTGAACATTGACTTAAAGACATTTTCATCCCTGACATTGATGTCACTAAGAAGTCTTCAATGATGAGCATAACTCATACCTGAGTGTGAGAATGAGACGGCCTAATAGGACACAGATGAGTGGCCGATAAATACTATGTTGTACATATATGGAAGTAGCAGAAATATTATTAAACATGGATAAATTAATCTTACAAATACTGGAATCAATATGCCTGCCAGCTTAACAAAAATAACAAATACAAACCAAAAAAGCATATATCGCCTCTCATAAATGTATTTAAGAGATTAATTGACAGCTTAAAGCTATTTAAAATGGATCGTCGGATAATAAAAAAAAATCATTTTTGTTGCTTTGGTGCTCTTTTCTTCATCTTATACACATATTTCAAGAATGTTTCCATCTTGGATGAATAAGAATGTCCGCCAAATTCTGCATATATGGAATGATAGTTTAGACTGGTTGAAAAAAAATCGTATTAAAATCTTCCACATTGAAAACATGGTGTATTTTCAAAAGAATAATTTTCCTTCATCAAATTGCCTATGCAACTGAAGTTGTGAGTTCGCATCCCGCTCAGGTGAGGTGTGCTCCATGCAACATTATGTGATAAAGTTTGTCAGTGACTTGCGGCAGGTCGGTGTTTTCTCCGGGAACTCCGGCTTCCTCCACCGACAAAGCTGACCGCCACGATATATGACTGAAATATTGTTGAAAGGGGTGTTAAACCCCCACTTATTTTCATCATCTTGTTTTTGTAATTATATCTAAGTTCTATTTAAATATTAACGTACCAGCAGAGGCGTCCAGAGAATGAAAAACACAATTGTGACGGTGATGATAAAGATCATCACGTGAGCTTCTATGAATCCAGAGACTAGTCTTGCATCAAGAAGAATACCACCTGTAATGGGATCCGAGCACATACGGCACATTGTCAAAATATTTGCTAATATTGTAACCAAAACAATGAAAAATCCGAAAACTGAGTAAATGTACGACATTACACGATTTCCAGTTGTATCACGGACGAAATCAAAATAACACCACGACCCTGGATAAAATAGTTCACTATCCCCGACACCAACGAGATGTAACATTGAAATCAGACTGCCCGCTATCCATATCCCAACCAACACTAGTGTGTACTTTCTTCCTTCGTGTCTGGACTGGAACCAATGAGGACGAGTCAGATTCAAATATCTGTCTATAGACATTGCACAAATTAACATGGCACTGGATACATGAGCGTCCACGAAAATAAACGAAACGAACTGACATAATGGTTTGGAAAAGCACCACGTAAAATGAGATACATATCTCTTTGTTACAAATGGATAAACCAGAAATACTCCTATAAGGTCTGTTAGAGCTAGTCCTGTGTAAAGTTTGTAAAACGATTTCCATTGATGGTCACTCCGATTTATCCAGAGTATTACAAGTGCTATTATATTTCCGATAACTCCAAAAATATATTCCAATACAGCAGGAACCCATGATGTGTCGATAACTCTATCACATATCGGATAAACAGAGTTGTTGTTCATCTTCCAAAAATTTCTATACCAATGGAACTATGCGTTTTTAAAATCACCAATATAATGTATATTTCTATACCAAGTGGGTCTACTTATAACATTCAAGTCATATAACAGGAAGTCTGTCATTACATATTGTGTTATTGTTTATATATTTTACACTGATTCGGAAATAAAACAATTTATATCTTCCCATCTGTCACTTGTATAATGAAAATAATGCTGAATGCTTTAACACCCATTCAATGTTCTGTATTATGGTGGCCAGTTTAATTTGCGGAGGAAACTGGAGTTATTGGGGAAAATCTTAGACCCGTAACTGACGAACTTTAGCATACGTTGTTGTAGTGAGTACGGCATGCAATGAAGTGTATTTTTCTATGTGATATAAACATTAAAAATGGAAATAGGAAAATGTAGCCTCCTCCCCTTAGCAGAAGCTGTAAATCTAAGGACAGACAATACAATTGCCAAAATAAAATGGACAAAGCACTACACAGACATCTAAGGACAGAAAATACAATGGCCAAAATAAAATGGACAAAACACGACACAGACATCTAAGGACAGACAATACAATGGCCAAAATAAAATGGACAAAGCACTACACAGGCATCTAAGGACAGACAATACAATGGCCAAAATAAAATGGACAAAGCACTACACAGACATCTAAGGACAGACAATAGAATGGCCAAAATAAAATGGACAAAGCACTACACAGACATCTAAGGACAGACAATACAATGGCCAAAATAAAATGGACAAAGCACTACACAGACATCTAAGGACAGACAATAGAATGGCCAAAATAAAATGGACAAAGCACTACACAGACATCTAAGGACAGACAATACAATGGCCAAAATAAAATGGACAAAGCACTACACAGACATCTAAGGACAGACAATACAATGGCCAAAATAAAATGGACAAAGCACTACACAGACATCTAAGGACAGACAATACAATGGCCAAACAAAATGGACAAAGCACAACACAGACATCTAAGGACAGACATTACAATGGCCAAAATAAAATGGACAAAGCACTACACAGACATCTAAGGACAGACCATACAATGGCCAAAATAAAATGGACAAAGCACTACACAGACATCTAAGGACAGACAATACAATGGCCAAAATAAATTGGACAAAGCACCACACAGACATCTAAGGATCGAGCAGCACGAAGCCACAATTACCCACATCCGCTATAGAGATAAAGCATTCAAATGTTGTGCATTGAGCTATAGAAAAACAAATAGAAAAAAACATTAAGGCGGTTCAGGAAAAATTTCTTTTGGCACATTTTTAATGTTGAATTTCTAATTTATATTTTAAACATTTGATGAATAGAGGTGGATAAGTATTCATATGCGTTTGCTTTGCTCTCGATTATTTCATTTCATGACATAATCAAGTATGGTTGGTTTGCTTATAGTAACATGATGTGTGCCAATAGTGGAGAAGGAGCTGCTTACCCTTCCGGAGTACCTGAGGTTACCCTCGGCTGTTTGTGGGCTTCGTGTTGCTCCATGTCTAATTTTCTGTGTAATTTTTTGTTGTTCGTTGTTGGTCTTTTTGTCATTTTTTATATAGCACTTGTATTGTCTGTCGTTCTTAAATTTATGGCTTCTGATTACCCCTTTGGCATCTTCAACTTATTTTATAGGAATTATCATTCTCCATTATTTACAAATATTAAATACAAGAAAAAGGTCACGATGTCATGATATAAACACAAGTATTTCCTATATATGTTGTATATATTTATGTGATTTTCTAAAAACCAGTTTTAAATATTAACAGGAAGGAAAATAATTATTAATAGTGTATCAGTCATATGATAAAAACGTGTATATCTAAATTTAGTCGCTCTACGCATTTCTGGAATAACTCGGTACACTCAAGGTCAAAAGATTTGAAAACCAAATAATTCAAATGTCCTTGAGAGCAAGAAAACCAAAGAGGCTCAAATATGCCTGAGGCAGGTGAACCTTAGTTTTAATAATAATTACATGATTTAGGAACTGTAAATTAAAATAAAATATATATCTAGTAGACCATGTCAATACCGAAGCACTGACCACTGGGCGGATAATACCCTGGGGCAATGACCACTGGGCGGATAATACCCTAGGGCAATGACAGTCCAGCAGATAATACCCTCGGGCAATGACAGTCCAGCAGCAGTGGTATCAGTCTAGTGATAGAAGCAAAAACGGTGTAACAGTATTTTAAGACGATAACAAGAAAAAGTTGAAGATAATAAAGGGATAATCAAAAGCCGTAAGTCGAATAAGGATAGACAAAGCAATGGCCAAAAGAAAAAAGAACAAAATAGAAAAACAATGGTCCACAAAACATTACAAATAAATCGCCGATCAAACAACACAGACCACATTATAAATTTGATGTGAACCCATGTGCTCCATAAGACCACATCATAGATTTGATGTGAACCCATGTGCTCCAGAAGACCACATCATAGACTTGATGTCAACCCATGTGCTCCATAAGACCACATCATAGATTTGATGTGAACCCATGTGCTCTAGAAGACCACATTATAGATTTGATGTGAATCCATGTGCTCCAGAAGACCACATCATAGACTTGATGTGAACCCATGTGCTCCATAAGACCACATCATAGATTTGATGTGAACCCATGTGCTCCAGAAGACCACATTATAGACTTGATGTGAACCAATGTGCTCCAGAAGACCACATTATAGACTTGATGTGAACCCATGTGCTCCAGAAGACCACATTATAGACTTGATGTGAACCCATGTGATCCAAAACACCACATAATAGACTTGATGTGAACCCATGTGCTCCAGAAGACCACATCATAGATTTGATGTGAACCCATGTGCTCCAGAAGACCACATTATAGACCTGATGTGAACCCATTTGCTCCAGAAGACCACATTATAGCCTTGGTGTGAAATCATGTGCTCCAGAAGACCACATCATAGACTTGATGTGAACCCATGTGCTCCAGAAGACCACATTATAGATTTGATGTGAACCCATGTGCTCCAGAAGACCACATTATAAACTTGATGTGAACCCATGTGCTCCAGGAAACCACATTATAGCCTTGATGTGAACCCATGTGCTCCAGAAGGGTCCACAAAACATTACACATCAATCACCTAACAAACAACACAGACCACATTATAGACTTGATGTGAACCAATGTGCTCCAGAAGACCACATTATAGACTTGATGTGAACCCATTTGCTCCATAAGACCAAATCATAGATTTGATGTGAACCCATGTGCTCCAGAAGACCACATCATAGACTTGATGTGAACCCATGTGCTCCATAAGACCACATCATAGATTTGATGTGAACCCATGTGCTCCAGAAGACCACATTATAGACTTGATGTGAACCAATGTGCTCCAGAAGACCACATTATAGACTTGATGTGAACCCATGTGCTCCAGAAGACCACATTATAGACTTGATGTGAGCCCATGTGCTCCAAAAGACCACATTATAGACTTGATGTGAACCCATATGCTCCAGAAGACCACATCATAGATTTGATGTGAACCCATGTGCTCCAGAAGACCACATTATAGACCTGATGTGAACCCATGTGCTCCAGAAGACCACATTATAGCCTTGGTGTGAACCCATGTGCTCCAGAAGACCACATCATAGACTTGATGTGAACCCATGTGCTCCAGAAGACCACATTATAGATTTCATCTGAACCCATGTGCTCCAGAAGACCACATGATAAACTTGATGTGAACCCATGTGCTCCAGGAAACCACATTATAGCCTTGATGTGAACCCATGTGCTCCAGAAGGTCCACAAAACATTACACATCAATCACCGAACAAACAACACAGACCACATTATAGATTTGATGTGAACCCATGTGCTCCAAAAGACCACATTATAGACTTGGTGTGAACCCATGTGCTCCAGAAGACCACATTATAGACCTGATGTGAACCCATGTGCTCCAAAAGACCACATTATAGCCTTGGTGTGAACCCATGTGCTCCAGAAGACAACATCATAGACTTGATGTGAGCCCATGTGCTCCAAAAGACCACATTATAGACTTGATGTGAACCCATGTGCTCCAGAAGATCACATCATAGATTTGATGTGAACCCATGTGCTCCAGAAGACCACATTATAGACCTGATGTGAACCCATGTGCTCCAGAAGACCACATTATAGCCTTGGTGTGAACCCATGTGCTCCAGAAGACCACATCATAGACTTGATGTGAACCCATGTGCTCCAGAAGACCACATTATAGATTTCATCTGAACCCATGTGCTCCAGAAGACCACATGATAAACTTGATGTGAACCCATGTGCTCCAGGAAACCACATTATAGCCTTGATGTGAACCCATGTGCTCCAGAAGGTCCACAAAACATTACACATCAATCACCGAACAAACAACACAGACCACATTATAGATTTGATGTGAACCCATGTGCTCCAGAAGACCACATTATAGACTTGGTGTGAACCCATGTGCTCCAGAAGACCACATTATAGACCTGATGTGAACCCATGTGCTCCAGAAGACCACATTATAGCCTTGGTGTGAACCCATGTGCTCCAGAAGACAACATCATAGACTTGATGTGAACCCATGTGCTCCAGAAGACCACATTATAGATTTGATGTGAACCCATGTGCTCCAGAAGACCACATGATAAACTTGATGTGAACCCATGTGCTCCAGGAAACCACATTATAGCCTTGATGTGAACCCATGTGCTCCAGAAGGGTCCACAAAACATTACACATCAATCACCGAACAAACAACACAGACCACATTATAGATTTGATGTGAACCCATGTGCTCCAGAAGACCACATTATAGACTTGGTGTGAACCCATGTGCTCCAGAAGACCACAATATAGACTTGATGTTGAACCCATGTGCTCCAGAAGACCACATTATTGACTTGATGTGAACCCATGTGCTCCAGGAGACCACATTATAGCTTTGGTGTGAACCCATGTGCTCCAGAAGACCACATTATAGACTTGATGTGAACCCATGTGCTCCAGAAGACCACATTATAGCCTTGATGTGAACCCATGTGCTACAGAAGACCACATCATAGACTTGATGTCAACCCATGTGCTCCAGAAGACCACATTATAGATTTGATATGAACCCATGTGCTACAGAAGACCACATCATAGACTTGATGTCAACCCATGTTCTCCAGAAGGCCACATTATAGATTTGATATGAACCTATGTGCTCCAGAAGACCACATGATAAACTTGAGGTGAACCCATGTGCTCCAGGAAACCACATTATAGCCTTGATGTGAACCCATGTGCTCCAGAAGACCACATTATAGACTTGATGTTAATCCATGTACTCCAGAAGACCACATTATAGACTTGATGTGAACCCATGTGCTCCAGAAGACCACATCATAGACTTGATGTCAACCCATGTGCTCCAGAAGACCACATTATAGATTTGATGTGAACCCATGTGCTCCAGAAGACCACATTATAGACTTGATGTGAACCCATGTGCTCCAGGAGACCACATTATAGCCTTTATGTGAACCCATGTGCTCCAGAAGACCACATCATAGACTTGATGTCAACCCATGTGCTCAAGAAGACCACATTATAGATTTGATATGAACCTATGTGCTCCAGAGGACCATATGATAAACTTGAGGTGAACCCATGTGCTCCAGGAAACCACATTATAGACTTGATGTGAACCCATGTGCTCCAGAAGACCACCTTATAGACTTGATGTGAACCCATGTCCTCCAGAAGACCACATTATAGACTTGATGTTAATCCATGTACTCCAGAAGACCACATTATAGACTTGATGTGAACCCATGTGCTCCAGAAGACCACATCATAGACTTGATGTCAACCCATGTGCTCCAGAAGACCACATTATAGATTTGATGTGAACCCATGTGCTCCAGAAGACCACATTATAGACTTGATGTGAACCCATTAGCTCCAGGAGACCACATTATAGCCTTGATGTGAACCCATGTGCTCCAGAAGACCACATCATAGACTTGATGTCAACCCATGTGCTCAAGAAGACCACATTATAGATTTGATATGAACCAATGTGCTCCAGAGGACCACATGATAAACTTGAGGTGAACCCATGTGCTCCAGGAAACCACATTATAGCCTTGATGTGAACCCATGTGCTCCAGAAGACCACATTATAGACTTGATGTGAGCCCATGTGCTCCAGAAGACCAAATCATAGATTTGATGTGAACCCATGTGCTCCAGAAGACCACATTATAGACTTGATGTGAACCCATGTCCTCCAGAAGACCACATTATAGACTTGATGTGAACCCATGTGCTCCAGAAGACCACATCATAGACTTGGTGTTAATCCATGTACTCCAGAAGACCACATTATAGACTTGATGTGAACCCATGTGCTCCAGAAGAACACATCATAGACTTGATGTCAACCCATGTGCTCCAGAAGACCACATTATAGATTTGATGTCAACCCATGTGCTCCAGAAGACCACATTATAGACGTGATGTGAACCCATGTGCTCCAGAAGACCACATTATAGATTTGATGTGAACCCATGTGCTCCAGGAGACCACATTATAGCCTTGATGTGAACCCATGTGCTCCAGAAGACCACATTATAGACTTGATGTGAACCCATGTGCTCCAGAAGACCACATTATAGACTTGATGTGAACCCATGTGCTCCAGAAGACCACATTTTATACTTAATGTGAACCGATGTGCTCCAGAAGACCACATTAAAGACTTGATGTGAACCCATGTGCTCCAGAAGACCACATCATAGACTTGATGTGAACCTATGTGCTCCAGAAGACCACATTATAGACTTGATGTGAACCCATGTGCTCCAGAAGACCACATTATAGACTTGATGTGAACCCATGTGCTCCAGAAGACCACATTATATATTTGATGTGAACCCATGTGCTCCAGAAGACCACATTTTATACTTAATGTGAACCGATGTGCTCCAGAAGACCACATTAAAGACTTGATGTGAACCCATGTGTTCCAGAAGACCACATCATAGACTTGATGTGAACCTATGTGCTCCAGAAGACCACATCATAGACTTGATGTGAACCCATGTCCCCCAGAAGACCACATTATAGACTTGATGTGAACCAATGTGCTCCAGAAGACCACATTATAGACTTGGTGTTAATCCATGTACTCCAGAAGACCACATTATAGACTTGATGTGAACCCATTTGCTCCAGAAGACCACATCATAGACTTGATGTGAACCCATGTGCTCCAGAAGACCACATTATAGATTTGATGTGAGCCCATGTGCTCCAGAAGACCACATTATAGACTTGATGTGAACCCATGTGCTCCAGAAGACCACATTATAGACTTGATGTGAACCCATGTGCTCCAGGAGACCACATTATAGCCTTGATGTGAACCCATGTGCTCCAGAAGACCACATTATAGACTTGATGTGAACCCATGTGCTCCAGAAGACCACATTATAGACTTGATGTGAACCCATGTGCTCCAGAAGACCACATTTTATACTTAATGTGAACCGATGTGCTCCAGAAGACCACATTAAAGACTTGATGTGAACCCATGTGCTCCAGAAGACCACATCATAGACTTGATGTGAACCTATGTGCTCCAGAAGACCACATTATAGACTTGATGTGAACCCATGTGCTCCAGAAGACCACATTATAGACTTGATGTGAACCCATGTGCTCCAGAAGACCACATTATAGATTTGATGTGAACCCATGTGCTCCAGAAGACCACATTTTATACTTAATGTGAACCCATGTGCTCCAGAAGACCACATTAAAGACTTGATGTGAACCCATGTGCTCCAGAAGACCACATCATAGACTTGATGTGAACCTATGTGCTCCAGAAGACCACATTATAGACTTGATGTGAACCCATGTCCTCCAGAAGACCACATTATAGACTTGATGTGAACCAATGTGCTCCAGAAGACCACATTATAGACTTGGTGTTAATCCATGTACTCCAGAAGACCACATTATAGACTTGATGTGAACCCATTTGTTCCAGAAGACCGCATCATAGACTTGATTTGAACCCATTTGCTCCAGAAGACCGCATCATAGACTTGATGTGAACCCATGTGCTCCAGAAGACCACATTATAGACTTGATGTGAACCCATGTGCTCCAGAAGACCACATTATAGACTTGATGTGAACCCATGTGCTCCAGGAGACCACATCATAGCCTTGATGTGAACCCATGTGCTCCAGAAGACCACATTATAGACTTGATGTGAACCCATGTGCTCCAGAAGACCACATTATAGACTTGATGTGAACCCATGTGCTCCAGAAGACCACATTTTATACTTAATGTGAACCGATGTGCTCCAGAAGACCACCTTAAAGACTTGATGTGAACCCATGTGCTCCAGAAGACCACATCATAGAATTGATGTGAACCTATGTGCTCCAGAAGACCACATTATAGACTTGATGTGAACCCATGTCCTCCAGAAGACCACATTATAGACTTGATGTGAACCAATGTGCTCCAGAAGACCACATTATAGACTTGGTGTTAATCCATGTACTCCAGAAGACCACATTATAGACTTGATGTGAACCCATTTGCTCCAGAAGACCACATCATAGACTTGATGTGAACCCATGTGCTCCAGAAGACCACATTATAGATTTGATGTGAACCCATGTGCTCCAGAAGACCATATTATAGACTTGATGTGAACCCATGTGCTCCAGAAGACCACATTATAGACTTGATGTGAACCCATGTGCTCCAGGAGACCACATTATAGCCTTGATGTGAACCCATGTGCTCCAGAAGACCACATTATAGACTTGATGTGAACCCATGTGCTCCAGAAGACCACATTATAGACTTGATGTGAACCCATGTGCTCCAGAAGACCACATGTTATACTTAATGTGAACCGATGTGCTCCAGAAGACCACATTAAAGACTTGAAGTGAACCCATGTGCTCCAGAAGACCACATCATAGACTTGATGTGAACCTATGTGCTCCAGAAGACCACATTATAGACTTGATGTGAACCCATGTGCTCCAGAAGACCACATTATAGACTTGATGTGAACCCATGTGCTCCAGAAGACCACATTATATATTTGATGTGAACCCATGTGCTCCAGAAGACCACATTATAGATTTGATGTGAACCCATGTGCTCCAGAAGTGGTTGTAGCTTCTACTCCACCAAATGTCTACCCATTGATAAAAATAAAATATGAACAGAAAAATCAATTCAACCAACATTACCAAAACGAACAACTGTCTCTCACATCAAATCATTAAACAAACAAACATCAACCACATACGTTGATGGAATTCAAGATCCTCTGGTACATGCACATAAATACAGCGGGTTTAAGCATCTTGGTGATCTGTGATCTGTGATCCTCTGGTACATTGACATAAATACAGCGGGCTTAAGCATCTTGGTGATCTGTGATCCTCTGGTACATGCACATAAATACAGCCGGTTTAAACATCTTGGTGATCTGTGATCCTCTGGTACATGTACATAAATACAGCGGGTTTAAGCATTTTGGTGATCTGTGATCCTCTGGTATATGCACATCAATACAGCGGGTTTAAACACCTTGGTGATCTGTGATCCTCTGGTACATGCACATAAATACAGCGGGTTTAAGCATTTTGGTGATCTGTGATCCTCTGGTACATACACATAACTACAGCCGGTTTAACCATCTTGGTGATCTGTGATCCTCTGGTACATGCACATAAATACAGCGGGTTTAAACATCTTGGTGATCTGTGATCCTCTGGTACATGCACATCAATACAGCGGGTTTAAACACCTTAGTGATCTGTGATCCTCTGGTACATGCACATAAATACAGCGGGTTTAAGCACCTTGGTGATCTGTGATCCTCTGGTACATGCAAATAAATACAGCGGGTTTAAGCATCTTGGTGATCTGTGATCCTCTGGTACATGCATATCAATACAGCGGGTTTAAGCATCTTGGTGATCTGTGATCCTCTGGTACATGCACATCAATACAGCGGGTTTAAGCATCTTGGTGATCGATCTGTGATCCTCTGGTACATGCACATAAATACAGCGGGTTTACACATCTTGGTGATATGTGATCCTCTGGTACATGCACATAAATACTGCGGGTTTAAGTATCTTGGTGATCTGTGATCCTCTGGTACATACACATAAATACAGCGGATTTAAACATCTTGGTCATCTGTGATCCTCTGGTACATGCGCATAAATACAGCGGGTTTAAACATCTTGGTGATCTGTGATCCTCTGGTACATGCACATAAATACAGCGGGTTTAAGCATCTTGGTGATCTGTGATCCTCTGGTATATGCACATGAATACAGCGAGTTTAAGCATCTTGGTGATCTGTGATCCTCTGGTACATGCACATAAATACAGCGGGCTTAAACATCTTGGTGGTCTGTGATCTTCTGGTACATGCACATAAATACAGCGGGATTAAGCATCTTGGTGATCTGTGCTCATCAACTCAAGTTAGAGCTACGGAAATCTTGAAATTAAAACTGAACTGATTTGGTAATTTTTTATTTCTGTTTGGGTCATCGACAAAGAAAACTGGGGAGCAAGTTATGGTGTCTAACTTGAACAGTGTTTTGTGAATACATAGATAGAATGGTAAGTAAAGCAGGAACAGAGGATCACATATTGGTGCTGGCTATATATTTTGTTATCCTGTACACCATAATAAACTACTAAAATATTAAGTATTTGTCATCATTATAAACCCATTTGATTTATTAATAAATGAAGAAAGAAAGGTATGACGTCACAATTGTACTCATTGTTATGATTTCTTATTGGTTGTTAGAAAGGATTAACGATACAAAAAGGGTAATCAGAAGGCGTAAATTGAAGGACAAACAATACAATGGTCAAAGGAAAGGGACACACGAGACAACACAGAAAGCTAATTAAGAGTAACAGCACAATCTTTACATAACATAGAGGGTGCACTCAGCTGCTCGGGAAGTGTAAACATTTCTTGTTCCACTAGTAGCATCCGTCGTGTTAGTCGTATTTAAAATTCTGTAATAATTCATATTCGTGATAAGTCATGAAATAGAAAAGAAGGAAAAAGGGATTGTGACTAGGACAAGCGGAACATATCCACGATCTACTACGACACATATATTCCGTAACGGTTAACCAAGTCATGATAACAATATGATAAGAGCACATTGCTTAAAGTATAAAATCGAAGTAAGTTCCCATTGGAGTTTCAACAATTTGACGAAAACATACTTTACCAAAAGGAACATTAAAGGTTTTCTTTAAACAAAAGTGCTGGTGGCATATGCTATGTCCTCACAACTCCGATTACAATCATTAATCCCTTAAGGCTTGTGAAACAGTGCATGGTATATACTTGACATTCTTCTGTATTTAGGTGTGAAACCACTAATTCATTTCTTTAACATTTTCTACTAAATTTGTGTTTGTTCAAACATACCTGGCTATTTCATCTTAAGTTTAACTTTTCCAAGACCATATATTTTCTGAAACGTACATGATTCCTCTACGTTCTGTCAAAATATCAGGTGATGTTTTAAGTATTGCAGTGAAAAGCCAGGCTATGGAAAACACCTACTCTAAAAATAGCCTCGTCATCATTTAACTTCAATTATCAATTTTAATTTTTCCATTCCATTCAGTATTTTTCACACTGCAACAAAGCGAAAGCAACTTGTTTCATTAAAAGGGACTATTTTTGTATATGTTCTAAGCTCTGATTAGTGAATTAGTGGTTTGACACCTAGATAAACGATGCATGTGGGAACATTTGTCATTGTTGTGTGAGCTGCTTCAAATGGCTTCCCAATATAACGTGTATACAAATAAATAGTTCAGATAATCACATGTTCTTCTATTTCTATAAATGGGGTACGGCTTAGGTTTATCTGATGATAAATGAACATTAAATTGAGGTAAATGAAAATCTCGAAAATAAATTATTATTAAGAAGCAGTTAAAAAATCATGGCTTGTGTTTATCAGTTTTATTCTCAATATTAATGCTGTATTTCTGAATCGTGTTTTTTGCCGTTATTTATATAGATTCATAATAAATATATGCTAAGTAATATGTTTAAGTGAGGAGAAAAAGAACCAACATGATTTTGTGTAGATGGACATTTTTTATTACGTGTCTGTACTAACCGTTACTGTCAACATTTTTTTACACGTCACTCCCAAGATTTGTTCAGATATATCGTGATATCGACACTTAATCAGGAATGAAAGTTCGGACAGATATAACGAATTGAACAGTGGAAACACCGATTTTCAGCATTTTTAAATTGTTATTAACACTTTTTTACACTAATTTACAGTTATGTTGACAACATTTTAAAGGAATTTTCCAATAATTCTATATAAAAAAATAAAGTCGCTGTTTCTAAATCGATAATAATTTGGATTGTTAATGACAGATGAAATACATTATAGATGATGAATATCATTCCCGTGATAATGAAATACTTATATCATTAATTGACTTGACACTTAAATTATTAATGGAGTTTACACTTAACTTTACTCATTAAATTATTAAGCAAGTTTATACTTAAATATTAATGAAGTTTACCTTTATGTTTCAAATGACTGTTAATCGTGCATTTATGTTGTTAAATTATGGTTCAGTTAGAGATAGGACAGGATTACGTCGAAAGCAGTAAAGGCGGCATTTATTTTTATATACAGATAAACTGTTCTATACACATAACTCAAATTGACTTGCATCATCAATTTGTTTTTCGCCGGGGGATTTAGTTTGCAACACGTGCAGTTACAACGAAATGATAGGCACCGCACTGCAGAATATTAAATGCTCTTAACTTCGTTGATTATAAGCCTTAATAGTATATATCGGATTCGTATACACATGTTGAGACCTTTACAGTGTGCTAAACAGAAAGAAGGTCACGAAACAACAGACAAATTGTTCTACAATTTCATGTGGGTAGTTCAAACATGGCGGAATAATTATTAATTGGAATAGAAGGAATGGCAATGTCAGTTTAACATAAAGAACAATAATAAACAAATCTACAATACTACAGATTTAGGAAAATGGGAGGAATGACAGTGTCAGTTTAACAAAAAGGACAATAATAATCAAATTTGCAATACTGATTAGTCACGACAATGAGCTCAGGAGAGCCATATAAATATAAAACAGGCTTCAGAATAGGAGTAGACTCAGAACGGGTCGTATTCAGAGTTGCCGTTGCAGGTTCGGTATTGTCATACATTGCTGTAATATTTAACGTGTCAGTCTTCTTATTGATGTGCCGAAAGAGATTATTTTCACCATGTACAATAATAATGCAGGGACTCGCATTGGCTGATTGTTTCACGGCGCTTACTTCCTATTGTTTGGAACCTTTGCATCAGTCTCTTTACTTCGACCTTTATACACAGAATACACTGGTCTACCCGTATTGTATATTGTACGTCAATTTATCACAACTTGTTGACAGCTTCCACTTACTGTCATTGATGCTTACAGCTTGCCTTGGAGTTCAAAGGGTTATTGCTATCAAATTCCCAATTTGGACTAGACATCATATGACAAAATCCAAAGCCGTGGTTTGTTGTCTGGTTTGCCTCGTTATTACGTTGTCTGTTAGTATTCCACGGCACCTTGCTCTCGTTTTTGAGAAATATCTTTACGGCCAATGTATCGTGACATATCGAAATGTGGATCTAATCAAATATACTGCTATAACTTACCAATTTATTCATGCAGCGCTGCTTGTATTGTTGTCGCTAGTAATGATAATATGTACTTTCTATATTTCATTGAAATTACTGGCAAACAGGTTTCGTGGAAGACAATCGTCGACAAGCGTTCTGGTAGAACGGAAGTCAGCCATGATGATTATAATTGTTCTGGTTATATTTTTGATTGCGGAAGTCCCACAATTGTTTATTAATATTGCAGTTACAAGGAAATACTTCGATGGAAGCTACCTGCAATCAGTATTTGAGTACTCAGTCGATGCTGTAATGGACAGGAGAAATATTTGGGCGATTACGCTCGCTCACCACACAACATATTTCAGTGAGATATTCCCATATGACTATTACGTCGATTCCCAGGAAAGATTTGATTTCTTTCTCCTGGTGATTGAAGGTATGAAAATGTTCACCTTGATCGGATGCATCTCAAATTTTATAATATACATTTCTATAAGCAAAAAGTTTAGACGGGAAATATATGAAATCTTCATTTGTAGAAAATAACTATTGTGTTTCGTTTTATTTTTTGTGTCACTGTGTAATTTGTGATCGAAATCATAAAGAGACGACATGTTGCAATATATAATATTCAGTAATTCAGTCAGTCTGTTACAAAATAACTTAAGCCAATACAAACACATCAAAGTTATATTGAAAGCACATGTATTTGTGGAATTCTTAAAGTGAACTGTGGTAAACAGTCACACAGCTTGCTGAAAGTTTCTTGTTGGCGGAAAACATTGGCGAACAAATAAGTTTTCAGTAAATTGTCCATAGCCTTTGCAGTTTGGTAAGAGAAATCGTGCATTCGTCGATTTTTATCGAATTTTCCTATAATGTGTAAATGATAATCAGATTTTCTATCAGTTCCGATTTTAATTGTATGGGGGGGGGGGGGGCATTATTGTTGCTCGATTTTTCTGTAGTTTTTTTTTCTTTCTTTTTTTCACTACATTGTTATTTACTGTTGGACTGTTCTATTGACTCTCTGTGTTATGATTTTCTGTATTGTTCCATGTAATTTCAAGTGATAAATGGAACACCTCTGATAAGATAGTTCGTTACCTGTATGTTATAGTTCAGGGTTTAATCAAGCTGTTTTTAGACATGGAGTTTATTCAAGTTTTAACGATACTTTGTTTGACATTTGGAATATATTGCAACGATATAACTTTAACAAGAGACATTGGAATACATTTAGACGATGCTCAATCGTCCATTATACAACTTCAAACCCAGCTAATGGACCAAACTAAATTTTTACGAGAACAATCTAAAATCATTAATGAATTGACGAATAATGTCACGGAACTTCAAGAAAGTTACCGTTTACAGGAGCAGGCCAACAAACACCAGAAGACAGACATCCAGGATCTAAAACATCAGATAGCAAAACAACAGTTCTTAACTAAGTCGTTACAACAATCAGGTAACAGAACTTATATTTATTTTCATTGCAGTTTATTATCCCTGAAGATCCCTAATATACTAAGATATATTGCTTTCTGGTCCCGATACTTTGTCAACTTTTATTCACTAATATTCAATATTTTTTGCTTCAAAGCAGGCGATTTGTACGAAATGTTTTATGGAAATATGGATAAAACATAATTATTAAGAGTTTCTTTTTCATATATTTTTACTTTTCGGTAAAGGTTTGTTTTTTTCTAATGTTCTATACTTTTTTGCATACATGTTGTACAAGAATGAATACTATGAATTTATTGCTGAAATGGTAGTAGCTTTGATAATTTATTGTGATAATCGGAGCTCTAATTTGTATGTTATTTTGAAGGAGACAGATTTACAAAAGCAGTTTGCTTATTTTCGAATTCGATTGTTTCTCAATTATTCATACTCATTTGACATCTATAAAATGTCATATATTCTATTCAACAATAAAATAATGTTAACACTAACAGAAAAAATAAATAATAACACCAGTGGCGATACAAATACAGTCAAACATATATATACAATACTTGTGCACTGTCGAAGCATATGGGTAATATGTGTATGAGGCTTAGAAACGCGGGAAAAGGCGAGCCTTTTCCCGCGTTTCGCGCCGAATACACATATTTACTTATATGCTTCGACAGTGCACATGTATTGTATTTATCCTGCAATTCTAAATCGTAAATAAACGTTTACTGGACGATGATAAAAGTATTTGAAATAATTTTGTGTATGTATTTGAAAACAATATCCCCCGATGTGCCCCGTTTTGCATTTGTATGTTCTATTTATAACTGACCAATATCAAAAAATGTTCTATTTATAACTGACCAATATCAAAAAAAATATTAGGCAGGCTATATTGGTCGGTAAATGCTGTCTTTGCAAATCAATATCAATAAGAAGCAATTGTAACCTGTATATAGATATTTGACACAATAACGACAATATATCAGGGGTTAAAGATGTTCAATGAAAGGTAAACTTGTCCACTCCAGGATGAATGATGAGATATGTTATTTGTTGATAATGTTTCATTTTAGTGGATGTCAATATAGTATGGTGTAGTTTATGATGTTTAACGCCACTTTCAACAATATTTCAGTTGTATCGTGGCGGTAAGTTTTAAAGGTGGGGGAAACGGGAGTATATGGAGAAAACCATCGACCTGTCGCAAGTCACTGACAAACGTTATCACATAATGTTGTGTCGACTATTGAGTACACCTTGCCATGAATGGAGATTTCGAACTCACAAATAGGTCAATCAGCTGCGAATAAAATAATAAATAATGAAAAACCAATCATCGCAATATCAAGTCCAAAGTACTCCTGTTTGTAAAGCGTACCAGTCACACAAGTTTAAAAAGTATCTTAATCCGAGTCCTGATATCGCCACAATAAAACAAATATAGATATATTATTTAGCGTATACGACGAAAAAATTTTCAGTCGGTTTTGGTGAATTATTTATTAGTATTTTCAGTTCCTGGTGGTGTTGTTTATACAAGATGGGGTAGAAAAGAATGTCCTGGAAATGGAACAGAGTTGATATATACAGGTAATATTTCTCTTAAAAATTATCAAGCTGTGGTAGTGATTTTATTTTATTTAAATAAACCTGTTAATACTAGTATTCATCCACAGTGTTATTTGGTAGTAAAACGTTTAATAGTAGTGGTCGATACTGTAACTAATCATAATAACTCTTATCACTCCTCTGGCACACCTCAAACTCTTCAATACAGACATGACAAGAGTATAAGCTTATGGTGATCTATGTCCCTGACTAAGGACAGACATACAACTGTGGTCGTGTTATATTAACGCTCTACTCCTAATATTGACAGCCGGAGACTTTGAACCGTAATGAGAGCGGGAGGTTTGGCGCTTTAAAATCTGATTCAACCCACCATTTCTTTAGAAATGCCTGTACCATGTCAGGGTCATTACGGTTTTCACAGTTTTCCGGTTGTTGACTGATTTTGTCTGTTTATATAATTATGAGTTTTGACTTTCCCTTTGTAAGATTGTTCGGAGTTCGGTAATTTTGTTATTACCCTTATTTACTTATTATCTAATATTAAGGTTTCAAAAAGACTTACAGATATACAAAGATAATACAAAACCAACATTTATTTACTTCAGCTAAAGGGACTGCATATTTTTACAGAATTGGTGACAACATGGACGGTGCAAAGGCGGGTCACATCACCCACGTTTTTTAACAGGGTTCATATTGGCCAATCTCTAGTTTTTCGCAAAGTGTTTGTATATTATTGTTTGGTCTTTTGTGCTTTTTCTTTATGCCATTGCATTATCTGTCCTCTGATGTGCGGCTTCTGCTTATCCCTTTGGTATCTTCAAACTTTAAGCCTTTAATCTCACAATAAAGATTGATAAAGAGAGACGTTTTCTAAAATCGTCGTCTTCAACACTTTGCACTAAATACGGTAGTATACTTTGATTGGAAGACGGTAATTTATATTTACGTTTGCGGACAATGTCGCACACAATTGATGCTGCCAAATTCGAGCAGACGATAATTCATCAACATGTACATTTACGACGGGAAAGCCAGTAACATGCACCGGTATGTGCTAATGACATTATATCCAACTGATAAATCGCTCGTTTGTTTACAAAGCGAAAGAAGGACGTCATGTTAGAATTTGTAATAATGTACTTAGTAATACATTCTTATTTATTAGGTACGGCAGCAAGTGGTTCCTACGCACATTTTGGAAGTGCAGCAGAGCATGTATGCTTACCAATGGATCCCGACATTGGACCCGTTAGTACAACGCCATATGTTTCAGCGTTATATGGCACAGAATATGAAGAAAAATTTTTTGGAAACAACCTGCTTTACAAGGACATGCCATGTGCTGTTTGTAGGGCTAATAATGTGTCATCTGTGATGATGATTCCAGGACGGGCTCGCTGCTATGACGGATGGAACGAGGAATATTCTGGAAATCTGGCGGGTGGATTTCATGATCATTTCGCGTCTGTAAACTACTTCTGTGTGGATCAGTCTCCCGATACTATCACAGGAGGTTCAGCACATCAAACTGGTAGTATGGCTTATCCAGTAAGAGCATATTGCGGGATATTAAAATGCCCTCCATATGTAGAGGGGATGTTATTAAAATGTGTTGTATGCACAAAATAATAAATAAGTCATATTGTTTCTCATACATTGTCTAACTGGGTATCTATCCAAATGCAATCTTTCTCAGGTGTAAATGTTAAACGCAGTAGTGATACGAAAGCATATATGACGACACAGGAACTTGTCTTGATCAACGTATCTTTACTATCCACACGAATATCTGTATATTAGAGCGGATAGTAAAACTACAATGAAATATATTTCCTAGGTTATCATCTGCATTGGGGTGGCGGTATATCGGTTAACGGGATTTCAACTATCCCTTGTAATAAGTATATATAAATAGCTTGGATAGTAGTCTGTACTGTTTGATCATATCAAACAGAAAAGATCAGAAAACCAATGGGTCTCGGTGGACAGGTTAATACTGAATACATGCATATAAATCTGAACATATTGTCGAAAGTGGCATTAAAGACCATACACAGAATACTCACCAGGAACTCGTGTTGGTCATTACAATCGACATGCAAAAAGGAACAAACAGACGACAATGACAGTTAAATAAAATGTTACGATAAAAACCAATCATAAATAAATATAATAAATAGCTGCTGTTCTTCATCTCATAGTCACATGTAGGTTTTCAAAGGTGGTTATAACTCATAACCTCAAAATGAGTGTTAGATCACCCAAGCCTGTGATTGATTGATACTCTGCTTGCTATTCCACAAATAGATTTGGGGTGTTGTAGAGGCTATTGTATTCACCTATGATAGTCTCAATAAGAACTGTATGCAGTCAATAAACCATTACGGAGCCGTCATCGACATCAACATTTTTGTTATATTTATTGATACTTTGTTGTAAGATAAAATACATATTAACTAAAATGAATTAACTGCAGACATTTGGGCTCATAAAACTAGTTTCACCCCGCCACTTTTTATCGAAGTGCTTGTACCAAGCCTCTTTCTAACCCTTCTCAACACCAGTCCCCATTGTTGTACATGCTGAGCTTTTTGCTGTCAGACCCTTGTTGCTTTGTTTTCCACATTTTCTATCTATTTCTAAAATCAGCGTTTTCGTCCTTTGTTTTTGTTATTTCTGATTCTAAACAACATGCTTGATAAAAAAAAAATTCAGAAAAGAGTATTAATATTTTTTATCAATAGCAAAAATTACTGCCGCAAAACACAGCAGTATTACCAAAAGTTGAAATATAATGAAAAGCAAAAAAATACGACAATGTCGGAATTATTCCAAACTCCTTTGGACAAAGTCATAGAAAAAGGCAAAATGGAAACCCATATCACAAAAATAACGATTTGACAAATATACTTGAGAATTATATGCAGAAACGTAGCTTTTTATGATATTTTTTTTTGTTTTATTTTTCTTTTTCTTTTATTAAAAACCCGAATTTTAGGAATCTGTAATAATCGGCTACTTCTCTTGAAAAGGGAAGGAATGCGAAACTGTGATTATGAACAATTTCACTATCCAAATCAGATAGATACCACGATTAATAAGAAACATTTGAAAAGATTGAAGAAGTATTGATTGGGCGTCAAATGTCTGTGATATGCCATTATCGAACACATGTCAGTGGGTTCTTCCGCTCGAAGTCATTGTACAAAGAATAGTACTGTGTATGTTAAGTAAATTTTCACCAATAGTAATTCGCTGACACGAAAGCTTAAACAGAGATTGTTGAAATTCCACCAATATCAACAAAACGAACAGTCACCTCTCATCCTCTCACGGTACACAAAAAAAGATCTAGGACG
Source organism: Bathymodiolus brooksi (assembly GCA_963680875.1). Taxonomy (NCBI): domain Eukaryota; kingdom Metazoa; phylum Mollusca; class Bivalvia; order Mytilida; family Modiolidae; genus Bathymodiolus; species Bathymodiolus brooksi. The sequence goes on along the minus strand of OY804580.1, from coordinate 34,285,645 downwards.
CCATGTGACGTTGGAAATCCAGGACTTGGTTTGGAACAGGCAGAAAAATATGGCGGGGTTAAGCGCATCGTTGAATCAATAGAAGAATCAAATAGTGTGTGCCACAAAACACGATATTTTTATGTTAATACTTGTGTTTATTATCTTATTTGTTCAGTGTTTACATCTTTTAATTTCTTTCAGAAAGTTCAACCATTTATTTCTTCTTAATGCATATGTAAGCGTAGGTCGAATTTTGTTATATTGTTTTTGCCCTTTGGTTCAAATCACTTTTAGATTATAAGGACTTCCATTTATTTGGAACGTGATGAACGTTATTCCAGAAACGCGTTGATCGTGTTCACTAAGTTAGATATCTAGGTTTTTATAAGAATTATTAAAGTTATATGATTAGTTCCATCTTTGCATTGATATTGAAAATGAAAAAAAAAGAAAAAGCGGATTTGTTTTGTTTTCATTCTGTGTCTTGTTTACCCTATGTGTTATTTTTGTTGACATTATCATATGTGCATTATTTGTTGGGAGAGAACAGTCCATAAGTTATGATAACTTTTTGTCCAATCCCATTGCTGTTTTATTTGCAATAAAATAATATTAAACTAAAACTATGTTACTAGTTTTTCTGGCTTGCTCATTTTTGATTGGTCCTTCGGTATTCTCTAACATTTATTTTACACAATAGAGAACCTGGTTGAATGGTTCAAGTCGAAACATTCACCTTTATTGTTGTGAACAAATATCTCACTAATGAATAATTACTTAAGTACATGTAGATATGAATATTAATTGTGGTCATTCTCCTAATGCATGTCGTTATTCAGAACTTTCTAGATAAGATATGTATTAACATTCAGGGTCAAATAGAGATTGTGAACTATAATGGAATTATTGTTGTTATTTACTATTGTGTATTTGTCATGTGGAACAAATTGTAAAGAATTGTCTTTACAATCAAAACGATTTCTACTTGGTTTTCCAAATATTGCGAATGGTCAGAACATTAATACAGTCGTTTCAAAGCTTAATGACCAACTTACTAAACAAAATGAGTTATTACGAAAGCAGTACTTAGCCATTAAGGAATTACAGAATAATGTGACGGACCTCTATTGGCAAGGTCAACACAACACTCGTCAAGCGGCGGAAATATTGAATCTACACCACCAACTATCAAATTTGAATAACCAAATTTCTACAGCTGCCGTCACCAACAACAGGTAGGGTACACAATAATTATACACGATGGGCGTCACTAGTGGAAAAGGAACTGTTTGCCCTTCCGGAGCACCTGAGTTCACCCCAGGTTTTTAGTGGGGTTCGTGTTACTCGATCTTTAGTTTTATATGTATGTTTTGTAGATCGTTGTTTGTCCTTTTGTACTTTTTCTTTTGACCAGTGTGTTGTCTGTTCTTCTTCGATATACGAATTTTGATTACCCCTTTGGTATCTTCAAACTCTTCTTATGACTGGAATCATCTTTAGAAGCGTTGCCAAGCGTTTTGTTTATTACATTAAAAATAGGTACAAGTAATAGTTATAACACGGTTTTCCGAGTTAAACAATCGAACGCGAAGCGTGAGTTTGTCTAACCGTTTAGTTCGGAAAACCGTGGAATAAATGTTTGTAACATGAAGCCATGCAATATCACATCTAGGTCATTCATTATTACACGACTCTCTGAGAGTAATAAAACTACAGCACAGATTTAAGGTGTGCAATATCTCGTATCTGCGTGTATTATTTCATAGTTCTTAGCTGTTGTTTGCATTCTGGTATATTAACAATAAAAAGATCAAAGAAAAGGAATGCATTCATGTTAACATATTAACCTAGAGAGCATGTTCCTGTAAATAAACCTTGCTGGTTTCAACCTTAAATCACAATGTATGTGGGAAAGATAAATGCATACACAAAATATATAGCCATATAATATAATGTGAAGATATTTGGATTTGCAACATTTTCCAATGGCTTTTCTGTTGCTTTGTTTATGCTATAAATTTTAATATTATTTCAGAGTGGCAAATGGTGTTGTTTATACAAGATGGGGTAGATATGACTGTCCGGGAAACGGAACAGAGCTCGTATACACAGGTAAAAATATAGATTTCGTTTGTATTATGTATACTGTTCTGATATGAATACAGTCTTAACAAGGAGTTGTTGATACAATTAAAATCATAGCATCGGTAATGAAGTTTTAAATAGAATAGCAGAAAGAGGGCAGACAGAAAGTTAATTGTTCTACTATGTTGGAACTAGTGCTGAATTCTATATACTAGGTATTTCAGAATACTATGTAAGCGAATCCTTTATAATCCAGAATACTATTTAAATCGAATCCTACATAATCCGGAATACTATGTAAACCGAATCCTGTATAATCCGGAATACTATGTAAACCGAATCCTACATAATCCGGAATACTATGTAAACCGAATCCTGTATAATCCGGAATACTATGTAAACCGAATCCTACATAATCCGGAATACTATGTAAACCGAATCCTACATAATCCGGGTGTACATGTGGAGCAGGAATTGCTAACATTTCCGAGGTATCCGAGTTCATCTCCGGTTTTTGGTGGGGTTCGTGTTGCTTATATTTGGGTTTCTGTATAGTGTTTTATAGATCGTTGTTTGTCCATTTATTCTTCTTGTTCATTGTATTTTCTGTCCTTCTTCGATTTACTGCTTCTGATTTTCCCTTTGGTATCTTCAAGCTTATTTTAAGCATAACCCCATATGTAATTCGAAATATTTAGCGTCATACAATATTGAAAGTGTCAAAATTAGAAAATGATCACGGACAATAATGTCGAATTCAACATTACAATAAAAAAAAACGTCGATATCAAATGTAGTTTGCACGACTCGTTTCTGGAATAACCTTCACAAGGTACGCTCAAAATTGTGTATTTTCTTTGACAGAACCTCTCACCTTTTACACATTTACGCATTAACAATAGTTCACTATTAAAGTCAGAAAGTACCAAATAAAATGAAATATAAAAATATCAGAACGGTTTCAAAATCCAATAGAAACACCATAGAAAGAGACAAAATCGACATCCTTAACAAACAAATACACGAGCATTTAATTTCTTTGTTTGGTACAGACACTTCTATAAAATGTACTGGGGTTAAACTAAAAAAAATGTACATGTAGTATTATGAAGCCAACCCTCCCCTCTTAGAGAAATTTGATCGAAAACCATAAATCAACAGAAAGCTACAAACTTATATGGGAAAGAACATATGATATACAATTCACAAATACTGAATACAGAAAGCTAAAAAAAAAAAAAAAAAACGAGCAACACGAACTCCAATAAAAAACTGTTGATGACCTCAAGCTTGAATTTTAATACTTGAGGATGCTACCAATCTAGACACAATTTAATTTAATTACTGATCCTTGACCTTCACAGCCATAAAATTCATCGACAGTTCATTTGTTGTAAGCCTGATTGACAATAAATGATATAAGTTTCAATTTTCTTCAAGGTATGGCAGCAAGTGGATCATATGCGCATCTTAGCAGTGCGGCATCCCATGTATGTTTACCATTCGATCCAGATATAGGACCCGTTAGTAAAACACCCTTTGTTTCATCTTTATATGGTACGGAATATGAAGAGAAATCGTTTGGAACCAAACTTCTATATGAAGATATGCCATGCGCAGTTTGTAGGGCTAACCATAAGACTTCGTTGTTGATGATACCCGGACGGTCGCATTGCTATGATGGATGGAGTGAGCAATATTCTGGAAATCTGGCAGGAGGATTTCACGACCATCGTGCCGCAGTGGATTACTTATGTGTGGATGAGGACTCAGATACTATTATTGGGGGTGTGGCACATGAAGCTGGTAGTTTTATCTATCCAGTCAGAGCCTATTGTGGAATACTGAAATGTCCACCATATGACCATAGCACACTTCTAAAATGTGTTGTATGCACTAAGTAACTTGACAAGTCTCCATACTAATAATAAATGTTTGACTACTTACTAAAGGGACTAAGGTGAGACCCTCACCCCCCTTTTTTCCCCTAATTTCTTAGATATCTGATCACTGAAATTCTGGTATAAATTAACAAGCATTATATGCTTAAACTGTTTGCTTCACATGTTATATATATAAATTCAGTTACTAGTTTGTTATCCTTGTGACAGAATTTGATCATTTCTGGTACTCCTACTGGCTCATATTCAATGCACAATAAAACTTTTGGTCACAATAAAGCTGACAATTTCTTTAAACAGTGGAGATGTTGATAACTACATTAGAAATTTCGTCATTTTTTTGGGAAAAGGATGTATTTTGTTCACATATGTACTTCTTTCTTATTTACAAGAAAAATTTGAAGATGCCAAATGAATAATCAGAGCCAGCAGACTAAAAACAGAGTTGAACCAGGTGCTTCTGCATTACTAGTGGTACTTGTTGTGTTACTCTTGTTAAAAATCCAGTGACAAGTCATGGATGAGGAAAGGACAGGATTGTGATTACGACAACAGATTATATCTGTGGTCATTTCTGACATATCCTGTAATGGTTAATTAAGTCATGGTGCTCACAGTAAAACTATTAAAGTGATGACTTCAACTTAACCACCAGAAACACTTGGCTCAATAGCTTCCTTATCAGCAACCCTTTATCAAGGAAATTATGATAGCAAGCACAGCCAATGATCTAAAACATTACACCACGGAGGGGTTATATAAATGTTATTGTGGCCCATAAACTTGACATGCCACCAAGAAATCTGTTTTGGTGACAATTATATTCCTACTTTGTTTATGATTTCATAGTGAGTGGCTACTTTTTAAACACCAAGTGGGAAATTTTCAGCTATAACATGGCAAGAACAAGTTCTGATTTTTATAGTGCTAGCTCACTGAAACAACAGTCCTCTGATAGACACGTCACTCTACACGGACACATTATCCTGATTCTGAGTCAACCAGTCTTTGCTCCTAGTCTTTAATGTTGCATACCAATTTTATAGTCTTTGATTTTCGACCTGACACTGGTTTTAACCCATGTATGTCACACTCCAGGTGAACATGCTTACCATAACACTACTCATGTGGTTCTGTGAATATATTAAGACTACACCTTTATTTGTTATTCAGTGAATGATTGTTGTTTAATGCCAACTCAGCAATTTTTCAGCTATATCACGGCGAGAACAAGTTAATTTTCAATGAAATGAAGATGAGGACAACTTTGTACTATAGACCAACACGCTTAGCTGGATTTTTATAGTACTAGCTCACTGAAACAACAGTCTGTGGATAGATATATCGCCCCACTCGGACACATTATCCTGATTCCGAGTCAACCAGTCTTTGTTCCTACTCTTTAATGTTGCATGCCTACCGGTAGAAGCTAATACCAATTTTATAGTCTTTGATTTTCGACCTGACCCTGGTTTTAACCCATGTATGTCACACTCCAGGTGAACATGCTTACCATAACACTACTCATGTGGTTCTGTGAATATATTAAGACTACACCTTTATTTGTTATTCAGTGAATGATTGTTGCTTAATGCCAACTCAGCAATTTTTCAGCTATATCACGGCGAGAACAAGTTAATTTTCAATGAAATGAAGATGAGGACAACTTTGTACTATAGACCAACACGCTTAGCTGGATTTTTATAGTACTAGCTCACTGAAACAACAGTCTGTGGATAGATATGTCGCCCCACTCGGACACATTATCCTGATTCCGAGTCAACCAGTCTTTGTTCCTACTCTTTTACCGGTAGAAGCTAATACCAATGATATAGTTTTTAATTTGATCCTACCCTGGTTTAAACCCACGATTTATTCCACTCCAGGTGAACATTCTAACCATTACACCACTAATGCGATTCTGTGAATATATTTGATACACTTTTTTGATAACAACAATTTGTTATTGAGCATGTGTAATTTGTATATTATGAAACGTTCACAAATAATCATTAGTTTTCATATTTTTTTATATTTTGGACGGAATATAAATCTATCACATAGCACTAAATCTCAACTTCAGCTTAGGCATAGTACAGTCACTAGTCAGTGACATAGCGTGATAAATCACTGTGATAGACGTATCACTCATCTGGGTGATTTGGATATATCTTTTGTACTTTAAATATATCTTCAAAATGACTTTTACTTTTAGAGTGTTACTTACTATCACCCAAAAGGCATATCAAAATAAGTAAATAGATTAAACAGACTAAAAGATATATCTGTATCACTAAGAAGAGTGATATGTCTATCACAGTGATTTATCATGCTATGTCTCTGACTGTACTGTATATTCATGTGTTAACATATGACTTCTACAGATATCTCTTATATACCATATAAAAATAAACCTATTTCAAGTCTTAATAAATTTCACTGTCCACGGACGGCTTTGATACTATTAGTTATGTTATGTAAAACGATTATGGTAGATACACAACAAATGATCCCCTTATCAAAGCCGACACAATCTTTGCGAATCAACAGCTACTCAAAATAATGATAACATGTTCTACTTTCACATTATGAATAATCATATCTATCTTGCCAATAATCGTCATCTTGTAAATTTTCTAAATCTGTAAATTGTCTCAAATGGAATTTCGTCACTTGGTAATTTACCATTGTTCGTATGGCAAAGTATCCACAAATTACTTCAAAAACAACAAATATTGCTTGCACGATGTGGACGGCACGTTCTAATGGCAACAACAGAGGCTGAGTATTGAAAAGAAGCAGTGCTATCAAAGGTAACTGTATCAGTATAGTCAGTAACCAGGAACCAGCTAATTCTGGTACCTGAAAATTAAAAAAATTACAAACAGTGAAAAAATTAAAACACGACATATTATGGTCAAGTAACATTGTATTAAATCATACTATTATACTACAAACAGTATTGAAGAAAAGTAAGTGGTGTTATTTTATGCCACATGAGCATTTTTTTAGTAATAATATATAGAACAACAGCAAATCACATTTCAATAGGACGATGTGATGATTTCTGCTTTAAAGTAGATTCACAAGCTTAAGGTACATGTACAGTTTTTGTAGTTGGGTTTCATGTAGTGCTCGCTCACTGAAACAACGTTAACAGTCTGTTGGTAGACATGTTGTTCCCCTCGGACACATTATCCTGATTCCAAGCCAACCATTCTTTGCTCTTATGGTACTCCTTAATGATGCAAGCTCAGAAGAGGAGCAACAAATACCAGTTTCATAGTCTTTGTTTAGACTGACCGGGCCTTGAATCCAGGATCTACCGCACTTAAGGTGAGCACTCTTAACCATTACACCACCGGTGATGTTCAGTACAGGTAAATGTAAATCTATCTACCGTTGAAATGTGGTCATAATGGCTCCTAATTTAAGAATAAAGTTAAGTTTTTGCTAAAGGGGAATACAAGAAAACTTTTTTCAAGTGAGTTCAGACAAATGATGTTTTGAATACATAAGGGATAGAAAACTAAGTGAAATAGGACAGAGTATCTCTGTTGTAGGATAGTATCTCGGATGTAGGATACAATTACATCACCTATTTTATTTGATTGCTCTGGTCTTCACGGAGGGTTAGTGTTGTAGTGTTAAATTCTCCTTTCAACCATATTCCAGCTATTTCATGATGGTAAGTTTTATTGGTTGAGAAAACCGGAATACCCAGAGAAAAACCACCAAGTCACTGACAAACTTTATCACATAATGTCTTCACTGAGAAAGATTTTACAATGTATTAAAAATGCAAAAAAAAACAGAATATGGTAGTATACATATACATATATGTTTTTTCTACTAAAGGAAACATTTGTCTTTGCATTGTATTTTTTTTTTCAATGCCACAAGCAGCAGTTATATGGAAATACATGGGATTCATTCTAAAGCTATATATATAAAAATAACTTACTCTTTCAGCAAGGTTTCCAACAAAGCCGACATATAGCCTGACCACCTCCATTATAGTAAAGACTACATATATAGCTACCAGTAAAATAATATACAGCGTAGATAGGTACGAAACCTGAAAATAAACATAATATAATGTAAAACAACAAAGAATTCATCATTGAATATTGTAACTGCTTACCCTTCCGGAGCACCTGAGTTTGCCCTCGGTTTTTAGTGGGGTTCCTAATGCTCTATCTTTAGTTTTCTGCAGTGTTTTGTAGATCGTTGTTTGTACTTTTTCTTTTGGCCATTGTATTGTATGTCCTTCTTCGATTTACAGCTTTTGATTACCCCTTTGTCATCTTCAAACTTTTCTTGGTATCCATCATCAGTCCCCCGCTTTAACTATTTAAAAAATCTTCTCTTCTGAAACCACAGAGCCAATATTAACCAAAGTTGTTCTCAATTATCGTTAGGGTGTCTACTTTCAAAATTGTATCTGGTGATCCTGCCAGTCATCCGACATGGATACCGTGATAGGGGTCAAATACATTTACACACCCAATAAAGCCACACTTTTACACTAAATGTGCTGAAACTTGAACAGTAGGTCCAATGTCATGAAAAGTATTTTGTTTTGTCAATTTTTGAAGAAATATGATAATTTTACGATAGTTGCTGATCATTTTTGTTTTTCTGTTTCTTTATACAGTGAAAGCTGTCTAAACCAAACCTCCTTGGGGCCAACTTTGGTCTTTGGAATAGACAGGTGTTTTCGGTTTATACAAGTCAAATTAACAAAGATTTCCTGCACTAGGACTTTATTTAAAGTTCGCTTTATACAGGATTTTGGTTTATACAGGGTTCGGTTTAGACAGATTTCACTGTAATTTGATTTACATAATATTCATGGTGTAAGCAAAACATTGCCAGTGAATTATATATGACTTTTACTGAAACTTATGTATATGTGTATGTTAAGCATGGAACACTGTGTTAGCTACTGTGACAAAGACCCAATCAAAGTCTTGTTCCTCGGGAGATTTTTTCATATATATTCTTTGACAGTACTCGAAATGAAAATTTGAATTTACTGGTCCAAATAAAATTCTTGAATTTATTTTCATATATATAGTTCTAAATAAAAAAAACTGAGAACTTTACTGGTCCCAACAAAGTTTTACTGATCTTGGTCTGGAGGATCAGTCCTCATCATGAGAACTGCTTTGAGTTCAATATTATTTTCTCCTAACATTTATTCCATTTTTGATAATATTTTCTAACTTCTTTATCCTATCAATACTTACTTTAACTTCAAATGCTACAATTACAGTTGCCAACCAAAATGGTGCGAAGAAAATGTTGAAGAATAATGCCATCTGTAGTGGTAAATTGGTGACATATTCATTTCCTGAAGAAAAAATATCATGCGTTAACATTAAGTCTTGCATTTTGAACAATTATACACCAATATTAATGGACCAATTGCACATTTCTTACTTGATTCTAAAATTCTATGTTTTTACACATATTTATGAGATATTTCCCTTTAATGTGAGAAAATTTGTCCCCTTTTAATGCAAAGTGCAATGAAAATAATATGCATTTTTTCCTATAATCTTCACAAAACTTTATGGTTGTAACAACCTGCGAATTTGTTTATTTTTAATGTCATTATCTGATTTTTTTTTCCAAGGTTGAAATATCTACAAATTATAAGAAAATTGTAGTCAAATTTGTTGTCCTTTCCTTTGGTGTGGAGGATCGTCATGATTGAATGGTAGTTAGACTGCCTGTGCAATCAGTGCCTATCACCACTAAAGCTGTGAGTTTGAATCTCACTAATGGTGAGGTGTACTCGATACAACATTATGTGATCAAGTTTGTCAGTGACTTCAACAGGTTGGTGGTTTTCTGCAAGCACTCTGGTTTCATCCATCAATAAAACTGACCACCACGATATAACTGAAGTATCGTTGAAAGTGGCGTTAAACAACATACATTCAAATATCTACAAATTATATCAAAATTATAGTCAAATTATTTGTCTATAAAAATGTATTAATTTAGAATAAAATCTGGAAATGTGCAAGAGGTCTTATTTGTATGCCGCAAATGTCAAACAACAAGGTAAAATTTCCACTCGCACAACACCAAAAATTCGACCAGGTAAATATGTGTTGCATACAAGTTGTACACCAATGCATTACAAGACATTGTTAGTATCTAGAGAATGATCACCTGTAAATAAATATTATCTCATTATAATTATATAGTCATACTCTTGCTTAAAAGGTATAGTAAATAAGAAATATGGTAACCCATCCCTTCTGCAATGAAAAAGTGGGCGTATAAGACGGTTGCTCAATTTAGTGATGTTTTACTATCTGAAATCTGGCTTGATAAGAGAGGTGGCCTACTGTACTGAGAGGTAGTTGCTTGTTCTGTTGATAATGAGTTGAATTATAGCTATAGACTGTCACTGCTTAAAAATGTTTTTTTCATATTGCCAGTTTGAAATTTCCAATAAATCAAAAGATTGCTATGGAATTGGTTTTTGATCATCAAAATGCTCCCTCCTGAATCTTAGAATATGCATAGTTTAGTAAATAGGAAATACAGGAATGTCAAAAAATACATTTAACTCAAACATTATTGATATTTTTAAAATATGCCATTTATTATTAATGCAAGGATTTCATTCATCATAATAAATACCAAAAAGTGATTTCATCGGGACAAGTACAAATTTTAATTCCACCATTTTGATGATAGAGTTCTACCACTGGTCTCTCACAATTTGACAAAGATAATTAATTTCTTAAGGGTTAGGGTTATGGTGTTTAACACCACTGTTTCATTTTCTCTGTTTATTCTGTTGTCTATATAATAAATGATTCAAGGGTTAACAATTATCTTATTAAAGAAACTTTTTTGTTAGTGAAAACAGATCTAAAAAAAAATAACACAGCAATAATAATAAATAATAATAAGTTTAATTAAAAAATAAATGATATAAACTTAACAAAAAATATTAAAAATAACACAAAACAAACTATTTTATATTTTGATACCTCTCCTTGAAATGCCTGTAATATAATAGAAATACATGCAGTTTCAGAGACAATTCTGATTTGAAATTTCAATGTTTCAATACATATCGCATTAATAAAAGTTGGGTTTGATATTTAGTATATTTTTTACTATTATATGTTATAACATGTACAAGTTTCACTCCGACTATCACTGTTGAGGTAATAACACAGATTATTTATGGAACACCGTGGGGAATGTCCATCTGATATAACCAAACAATTTTTAGTAGTGCCTGGTAAATGGCTACCTGATAAAAACATAGTGTTTTAAACAATGTTTTATTGGACAATAATATAAAGAGCCACACAGTTCTGTTTAGATTCAGTTTCAGCTTCTGCCATATGATTGCCTCCTTCATCATATTGAAGATTATGCAATTTTGATTTTTGTGCGGCATGCACAATGAATAGTGAAGCCAAAATTTAAATCAGTTTCCAAATAGATGATAATAAATAATAACAAAATTTGAATTTACAATTTACAATTTAAACTATATACAGTTGTCACTCTCTGGACTATAGGGACACGATCCTTGCCTTAAAGGCCTCAGGTGTGCCCATCTCAACAATGTCTGGAGCTAGTAGGTTTCAGTTTCGTACTGTTCTTGGTAAGAATGACATTTTCCTGGTGTCAATACGGGAGGATGGTATCTGGTGGAATTAGCCTGTTTTCCTTGTTGATGGCTACAAGTTCTCTGTCGATTTTATACAGCATCACAAGTCTAGCGTCCTTTCTTCTGTCTGCAAGTGGTCTCCATTTTAGTCTTTGTATGATGTTGCCTACACTAGATCTATTTGTGATTGTTTGCTACATATCTAGCCGCTCTTCTCTGCACTGCCTCCACCTTGTTTACATGTATATCAGTTTGTGTATATGGGTCCCAGACTGTACTAGCATATTCTACCAGTGGACGTGCAAGAGTGAAATATGCTTGTTCTTTTATCCTGATTGATGGGATTTTCAGGTTTCTATGCAGGAAGCCAAGAGTTTTATTTGCTTTGCTGGTAATATAATTTATGTGCTGGTCCCATTGTAATTTGTTTGTGAACGTGAGGCCTAAATATATTGGCGGACGTAACTGACTCTAGTGTATGCCTGTGGAGTTGGTATTTGGCATCAATTGTTTTCTTTTTGTTGGTTACTCTGAGTACTGTGCATTGATCAGGGTGGAATTTCATGCACCATTCATTCAGTGTTATGGTTGAGGCAATAGCACATGTCATGATCCATTTCCCTTGCACCAATAATATTATTGTACCCCTAATAGTAATGTAATACAAGTTCGATAATACTCAGGCTCACTGAGACTAGTGAGGGATGAACTTCATTGGAAGAAGTAATACTAATAGAAACCTTTGAGTTTGAGGGTATAAATCATTAAATGTTCCCTCCAAAAATTCCCTGTGGTCCCAAAATTGTGGAGGTGGGTGTACCCTCAAATGAAAAAACTGTGTGCATGCTGACTATTAAAGTATTATTAATATCAATATGATATTAATTTGTTCAAATTGTTGTGTTTCAACACGATTTGTTCAAATTTTGACAGAATTGAAAGACCATGACCATGTAAGTATATATCCCCGGTCGGGTGTAACAAACCTGTCTTCTTTAGCTGATACTGTTGTGGATCTTGAGCTTCTTTGGATATTGGAAATAAGACGTCGGTGAACGAAGTCACCGTTTTTCTTAGAGATTTCCCAAGTAGTGGAGTTTCCATATTTATCAAATGGGGGGGAATGTCACGTGATGTAAACATCCGGTTACTATTTTTTTTTATTTTATCTTTTTTTTATTCTTTGTTTGTCTTAGGTGAATATATGTATATTGCAAAGGCAACATACAACACTTGTTTTGTAGAAATTTATCTCTTTACTTATACTGGTTCCTAACTAAATAAATACATGGGCAAGTTCGGAATTCTACCAAACTCACTAATGCAGTAATGGAGTACCAAAGGTGCAGTCATGTGGACAGACAGTTACCCACCAATAAAATTTAATTAAGATTGTAAGCCTTAACTACTGAAGCACATCCAATGAAGCCAATGGTTAATAATAACATTATTACTTCTTCAAATGCTGATCTGCTCAATTGGAAGTGAGACGGAAAGTGAATTCATTGCTAATTCAAAATTCTGTAAAATAATTAATGACTTTCGATGTGCTTTCCCTTCTGTCAACGGAAAATAAATACAAAATATATCTAAATGTCCTCTATACATCTCATAAAATGAGAATAGTATAAGCAAATTGAGAGTAAAGGCAAATTTTAGTTGTTTTCTCTTTTTTTCTTCTGCCGCCATTTTATTCATTTAACATCATTATGCTTATTAATATCTATCATAGATCCAATGGCTTATCAAAATGTAAAAATAAAGTCACTTTGGGAACCCATATTGGAAAATATTAACAATGGGCGGATATTGATATTGGTTACTGAAGGGTGAGTTTGGTGAAATGACGAACGCACGCACTAACCAGGTTATAATTGACCAATCAGATTTTTGCACCATTTTCGAATTGGAGCGAAAAATAAACAAAATGGTAAACACACATAACACAAAGTCGCCATTCAAAATAATTAATTACACCGTTAGTTATCTGAATATATACTTCTTACAGAATTGGTTTTACATTTCTGTCAAATCTATGTACTAAACAAAAAAATATTCGACACTGACTGACAGGTCAGGTCACAGGTGGCTGGAAAAAACCCCGTGCACCCCCCTTTTTTATATTCTTTTGACTTTTTGCCTTTGCACCACAGACACGCTTCTATCAGTGATGAAGGTCAACTATCTTGAATATAGGAAAGTCTGCCTTCCCATCGACAGAATCGAGTACATCTGGTTTGTAAATTGTACAGAAATAAAATACTGTACTCTACTCTTGGCATTCTGAATTCTGTCCACAAACATTGAAACATTTTTAACAATAACATGTCAAACCGCCCCCTTATTCCAAAATGTCTTTGCCAAAAACATCCTCCAATTACTTGTAGAACGTGTATGCTTCAGTGAGGTTATAGGAACCGTATGTTTGTAACCACCCCCAGCTAACTGATGTCTCAGTGAGTTGGCTTACAATGCGATAGCCGGATAGGTTCTGTGATCAAATCCCCTTGGTGAAATTACATTTTTGGAGATAAAATAAAATGTATGCTATACTGTTACATTTTTAAGTGTGTTCCCATTTGTTGGTATTTTTTTTTTGCAGTGGAGACTTTCTCAGTCAAATTTATTTTTAGCTCTTCGTGATAAACATCTATCATCTTTGTTTTCGTCAGAGACACTGGACACATTTTTAAACTGTGATATTTTTGGACATAGAACTTTTTTTTCTGCTACATGATTTATTGGATTACAAGCCACTTTTGTCATGTTGCTGATGAAATTGGAGCTTGATCATATTTTGATTAATCAGCCATGATTGTGCTGTCTGCACAGAATGTTTACCGTGTACATATAGGAAATTCAAATAAAAGTAAATACAAATAAAGTTATTTATACTATAACTAATTGACGAGTTTCATTATCAAAAATATGTCGTGAATGACCAAATAACACAGTAACTCACGAATGTGTGCAGCGCATGAGTGAGTTATAATGTTATTTGGTCATGAGTGACATATTTTTGATAACATTTGAAACTTGTCAATTAGTTATAGTATTTTAATTTATTATATAGATTAAAAAAAATGTTTTGAATCGAATTTAATATAAAATGAGTTTAATTGCACTATATTATGTGTGTAGCGTAGGGATATACTATAATGTGTATCGCTTCAAAAAACATGGTGCCACCCACCCACGACAATAAAATAATTAAAATGCTTACCTTGAAATATTATTTTAGTTAAATTTGATCCAAATTGAAGTGTACACAAAGCCAAATAACGTCTAATTTTTACGCTTCAAACTGGAAGTCTTCATATGACGTCGACAACGAAATGGCGTGAAATATAGCGAGAGTGAAATAAAAATGGTAATTTCACTAGTGAAATTATCGTTTTTATTTAACTCTGAAATCACGGTATTTCATCGATATCTATATAATAATGTATATTATTATATATTATATGTTACTCTATTTTATTCAGCAAAAAAGTATCTTTCAATTTAGGAAATACTGTTGTATGGAAGCAGTACTCAGTACTGTCAGTAGTACATTCTACTAGTAACTAATAACAGAGATTAATTTTAATTTACACAATGATAAATGTACTGCTCACTTGCTGTTAAAACAACAATTAATTAAAGACATTTATATTTTCAGATATCTTAAGAATTGGAAATCTTGTTTTATTATAAACATTGATGCTAATATTGAAAGGACAAAGAAAGATGGAAATACAAGACAAAGAGAATATTTGCCAATTTGAAAAGGTAAGATGGTAATCCCCTCTTATAAGGCCACTCCCACCACACGCCATCCATCTCATCAGGACAGAGATATTATTATAAGATGCTAGTAAATTGGTCTCCTCGAGAGAGTCCACCCCTCTTATAAGGCATCATTTTCATTGCAGAAGGGCTGGCCTTGTAAGAGGTGGACTACTGTAGCTTCCTATTAAGAAGAGAAATTTAAGGACATGTAGCTGGGTACTGTTGAAGGTCCCACAGAACTGCTCAGTGTGTCCTCGGTTGAAGGATAGAGGGAGCCCTCTTGATGGGGTTTGGGGATTTTGGGTTATAATACATAAAGCCTGACCGTGGACCATAGACATAGTGGGTAATTAGTTGGAGCATGATTGCATAGGTAGTTATAAATCCAACTACCATAAGATCACGGCCACGACGACCCACGCTGAACTTGAAAATAGATTGCAAAATAAAGAGTAATTAAAATGATTTTTTCATTTTTTTTATAGATCGTTTCAAAGAGAATACATTATTATTGTGTTAATTAACTTACCATTGTCTTCAATAATATGTTTATTACAATACATGTACATATTAATACAAGTATAAGTAATTTTTTACTTTGTATATATATTAGACAGTTATAGATGTCAACATGGTATCTAGAACCCCACTGAGAACCCCTCTACTTGATATCAACAACCAAACAGTTTTGAATAAAAGTATAAAGAAGACAGTGTTGAGTCATATATCTGCTGAATCTACCACCAGAACTCCAACTAGAAAGCCACAAAAGTTAGTCACATTTTCTTTTAATCAAATGATAAACATTTTGTTTACCATTTAGCATTGCTAAAATGGACACACTTGAGACAACAGTATTTGTCCAGAATACAAAGGTTAATTTTGCAAAGATTTTGATAGGATTCTGGTTTGTTCAGAGTTTGTTTTTAAGACAAGATTTCACTATACATGATATATGATTATGTACAAATATATCAATGTACATGTTAATCATGATTTTTCTAATTCTTTTTAGTTATGGTAGATCATTAGTTCGAGTCTTGGTCGGGTCAAACCAAAGACTATGAAATTGATATTTTCTGCATCTCCACAAAGAATGCAGCATTAACATGATTAAAGAGCAAGAGCAGACTGGTTGGATTGGAATCAGGATAATGTGTCCGAGTGGAGCGACATGTCTACTCATGAGATGTTGTTTCAGTGAGCTAGCCCTATAAAAATCTTAAATAAGCATTTTGATCTAGTACAAAGCAGGAATCATCATCTCATCGAAATGTAACTTGTTCTCGCCATGATATAGCTGTAAAATTGCTCACTTGGTATTAAGCAACAATCTTAACAATTCACCAGAAGTCAATATTTGTTGTAGGATATATTCTGCATTTGTATTTTTCTCTCGCTCCCACTTTCATATGCAAAATGTTATTTTGTTTTTCAACATCCATCTAGTCTTCTTTAGATAGTGTGTTGTTCTATCGAAATATCATATCCTTGTTTGTGTTTTTTAGATTAAGGAAATCTTTACTAGTGTACCAGGATAAAGAGAATTTACCTGATGATGGGATCAGTGATGCTACCAGTATAGAGGTAAGCAATGCTATTGCCATGATTGGCATAAAAAAGGGGTAAAACAGACCTACAGGGTCAATTAAGGCACATTTTTCCTACCATATCAGTTGAATTTTGAATAGTACTTTCATTTTAATTAAAGGTATGACATGGTACTGATATTGCTGAAACATATGTGTTTGCCAAAAATATGCAAATTAGGTTAATTTTTACAAAAAGGCTCTCTGAAAGTATCTGACAACCCTGTCCTCCATCCAAGATGGACACTGTTACTAAAAGTAGAAATTTCCTGAAATTGTCAAATATTTGTAATTTCACTTTTTTCCCCTGTTTGTAAATTAGGCCAATATTAGCATGGTTAATCAAAAATTGATTTGAAATCTTCCCCTTTGAAACCACACTTGACTTGAATCATCTTTAGTGCATGTCCTTTCAAAATTGAATCTGAAGATCCTGCCAACTTGAACTAACTATCCAATCAACATTGCTGTTAATCAAATGTAAATATTTGGCAAGACACCATGTATCGAGTAGAAATTGAAAATATGCATGATAAAAGTCCTGAGAAATCAGATTGATTTTGTATGACCTTATTTTGTGTTATTTATATCATTTAGAATGGCATGTTTTCTTTTTCAGTTAGTCTCTGCTCCTGTTAGTGTGATTCCAGTTACAGCAGCATATGATAAAACTACTACACATAGTAATAAAGATTCCTTAAATGAACATGTCATTACCAGTGGAAATGTGCCACAATCAAATAACACACAACCATCAATAGGTTCTTTTGACACAGAATCTGGATCTATCCATTATTTTGAAAATGGCGATGAACAAGCAATTACCAAAGATTCAGAAACATCGAATGAAAAATGTGAAGTAATTAATGTAGAAAAATTACAGACACTACCAGATTTTGACATTTATTTCAATAATGAAGAAGTTTGTGGCGTCGATATTTCTTTTGTTGAAAATTCACTTTTAGTTCCAAGTAATGAGAATGACTTTTGTAATGTAGAGTTATCTCCCATGCGTAGCGTGGAATCGGATAACACAGGAATTGATCACACATATGCTGGAATCAAGTGTAATTTGTGCACTGATAACAAAATTAATGCTTGCGATCTTGGTACATCTCCTATGACGCCATTGTTGCAAAGTAGTGTAGAAACATTCACAGAGGAACCATCTTTGATGGAAACAGCCTGCTCTCCTATTACAAGAGAAAGCAAGGACACAGGAACTATGGCTATAGCGAACACTAATGATGTTGGTAGCTCACCTTGCCATGCATGTGAACAGTTAGAACAAGAAACAATGACTGACCCTATGACCACAGTAAACATACCAGAGACATGTGACGCATCGATTCAGCATCTGATTGACACTGTTACGGCTGCATGTTCTCCGATGCCCAGTCAGTTAACAGCTGATTACAATAATGCAGCATGCTCACCTATTCCTAGCCAGCTTACAGCTAATTACAGCGATGTAGGATCTTCTCCAGCCTTTGTGTCTCAAACTACCGAAACGTCAACCATGACCAATGCCACTCCAGTAAAGCATGACATGGCACTTCAGGTACTGTTTAAAACACAACCCACTAATTTGATTTGTTTATTGAAAGATTTTGATTGAGGGAATAACATAGTCAAACCTCATTATCTCAGATAGGCCTTTTCTTTGGATAGCTTAAAGTAAATGATGTTGGTTCATTCAGAGTCTGGAATACTTTTTAATTTGCAATTTAATTTGATGAGTCCAGAAGACATTTTTGAAAATTTTGGCAAGTCCCACCATTGTAAGACATTTTTGAAAACTTTGGAGAGTCCCAACTGAAAATGGTGAGTCCAGAACTCGGCGAGTTGCAAAGATCTCTGATTCATAGTAGGTCAGCATAATATTTCAAAGTACAATGATTGATTTCATCAAGGTGTGACTGTATATTTCTGTATCTATAACAACGTTATCTTCCTTAATCTACAAGCTTATTTTTGTAGTCGCCTTATTCTTTGATACTGACCACAATCCTATTTTCTAAGTTGTGCACAAATTACATTGATTTTAGCGAATTATTGTTATTTTTCAGGCTGTTCCCACTACAATGTCGGTATTGTGCTCGCCGCTTCGCATGCCAACTGTGGAATGTGGTATATCAGCCGTATTGACCCAATCTGATGTAACAACCAATACTGTAATAGTTGAACAGATGGACCAGGGTGTGGATGTACGACCAATGATGACTGCAGGATCCACCATGACAGAGTATTTACTGGTTAACAATGAAACATCAATGACACCTGTTAAATTGCTCAATAAAAAAGGGCATAGGTGAGATACGTAATGCTTATCATATGTTTTTTGTCTTTAATTTCTGGTTAATATTTTAAGCAAAGAAAAATTGGTTAATATCAAACTTAATAACAGATACATATTGTCCTATTTGCCATTGTTTTCATACTGATTTATTAAACTTGGATTGATACAATTTTGCAACAGATTTCTTCTTGGTATACACGCAAATTATACTTTTACATTAAGGGTTGCAGATTTTAGAATATATTTCAATTAATTTTAAAAATTAGGTTTTACAGGTGCAGTACATATATTTTTGCTTAATAATTATATTCTTAACATTCCTTACTATTTGCATAAATCTTAGTGGTGTAATAGTTAGCATGTTTACCACGTGTAGTAGATAGTATGGTTGGGTCACACCAAACATTATGAAATAGGTATTTGCTGCTTCTCTGCTAAGCAACAGCATTTAGGAGTAAGAGAAACGATTGGGTCGCATTGCAAATTAAGGTCGCCATAAACACCAACCAATCAAGCAAATTAAGATAAGATGTCATCTTTAAATAAACAAATCATTCAGGTTATGTTGTGCAAGAAGATGTATTAAATTACCAATGAGAGCAGATTTTACAGATCCTTTATGTTTCATTCAGAATAACAGCTGAAGAAATCAGAAGACAACACCCTAGAATATTAGCAAACAAGATGGACACCTATGCTTTAGAGGCTGAACGTTATAAACAGGACATTGGAAAAGTAGAGAAAGAAAGAGATAGATTCAAATCACAGATCACAGAACTGAAGTCAGCTATCAAAGAGAAACAGAAGATAATTAATGATAGTCAAGGAGGTTTTGATAGAGAGAAAAAAGAATTGAAGGTATGGGAATGATTTTTTTGCTCAATAAAAAAGTATTAATAAAAAAGAATTGAAGGTATGGGAATGATTTTTTTGCTCAATAAAAAAGTATTAATAAAAAAGAATTGAAGGTATGGGAATGATTTTTTTGCTCAATAAAAAAGTATTAATAAAAAAGAATTGAAGATATGGGAATGATTTTTTTGCTCAATAAAAAAGTATCAATAAAAAAAAATTGAAGATATGGGAATGATTTTTAATGTTAAATCATGTCAGAAAACAAATTTGATTGACAGTTATTGTACAATGCATACATGATCAAAATCATTGCGAATTTTTTTTTCAATACATAAAAAATAAAAAGACATTCATGGTCTCTGATGTTTTTCTATTTTTAAAACTTGATTGTGTACAAAATCTAAAGCAAGAAATTAAGGAAGTCAACAAATCAAAGGCATTACATACATGTATTACAATCTAATTAAAATTAGATGCTTATTGTATCTTTTATAAGGTTTTTCTCTGGTGATACACTAACATCTAACAACATGCTGTTTGGGGTCATGACATGTAACTTTTCATTCATCTTTGAGCGTCCAATCAAATGCAAGACAATTAAATATATTGACCAATCGGACAAAAGCTCATGATGTTGTACTTGGTGTTGATGCTTAAGGATTAAGTAGGCTCCTCACTTATTGGTTGCTTGAAAATATGAATCCTTATGTGGCCCCATACTGGATGTTGTAAGATATTAGTGTATCACTAAAGAATTATTTTTTAATTGTATTATAAAGACCACTTTTTTTATCGTTGAGAATATTATAGCGGACCCATGTTTCAATTGGTATTGTGTTAGGAGTTTAAAAAACTGCAATTGGAACTGATCTATTGAAGGAATACAATTCATCAATTGCCTTTGTTTACAGGTGAATCCTATTGTTGGACATTTAAACTTTTTATTGTATGACTGGAAGAGAGAAGTCAATCACTCATTGATTAAAACTCCCTAGAAAAAAAATCAACTCGTCTAAATCTTATATGTATAAATGTATATGTACATGACCTATAGAAAGAAATAAGTCCATTTTTGACATTAGAGTAAAAGCTTAACAAGGAAAAACGTTAATTCAACTCATCTGGTTTAGGACTTGAAGTAAAACATTGATCTCCTTTAATTTATGGAAGTCTTATCATTAGAAAGTTAATGAGAAATACAATTATAATCCAGTCTGTCTGATTGTTCATAATTTCTTGTATAAGAAAATATGTAAAAAGATCCTTTCTGGTTTCTCTCATATGATATTTGAACTAACAATCAAGCAAATGATTTTTTTTCTTCTGAAATTATCTCCCATGTGATTATTTTTTACGAGGAGGCTATGGCAAGAAATCAGTTGTACATGGTCTTCTGGAACACCTTGTGGAGATGTTTATGATAGAATCATTGTTGTTTTTTTTATCTAGATTGTCCCTTTTCTGAATATTACTTGAAACATGGGTGCTCTGTGTTTGCCTAATCAGCATTTATAATGATGGGAGACAATAAACCAATTAGAAGATGACATATTTAAGCTTGCTTATAATTTTTGTAGTTGATACTCTGCTGTTGAACACACTTGTAACGAAATTTCTTATATATAATCTATTTTTTTTACCTTAATTCTTTTAAACTATTTTTATGGTACCGTGAGCAATATCAATATTTGAAATTATGGGACACAAATTTGAAAATTTTACAGTCACCACAAATGACCACAGATATATTCTGTTTGTTGTAATCACAATATGGACCTTTCCCCATTCATGACATGTGACAAGACTGACACTACTGGTTGCCACTAGTGGAACAGGAACTGCTTATCCTTCCAGAGTACCTGAGTTCACTCCCAATTTTTAGTGGGGTTCGTGTTGCTCAACCTTTAGTTTTCTATGTAGTATTTTGTAGATCATTGTGAGTCCCTTTGTCCTTTTTCTTTTGGACATTGTATTGTGTATCCTTCTACAATTTACAGTTTCTGATTACCCCTTTGGTATCTTCACACTTTTGGACATTGTATTGTGTATCTTTCTACAATTTACAGTTTCTGATTACCCCTTTGATATCTTCACACTTTTGGACATTGTATTGTCTGTCCTTCTTCAATTTACAGTTTCTGATTACCCCTTTGGTATCTTCACACTTTTGGACATTGTATTGTCTGTCCTTCTTCAATTTACAGTTTCTGATTACCCCTTTGGTATCTTCACACTTTTGGACATTGTGTTGTCTATCCTTCTTCAATTTACAGTTTCTGATTACCCCTTTGATATCTTCAAACTTTTTGTACTTTTCATTATATTTATTTTCAATAAGCATTCCAAGTATCAAAAATGTTTTTCTCAAATGATAAAATTTGTTGGCTTCATATAAATGTTTACCAAATGACAAAGTGGGATTGAGTATTATGCACAATATGTACCAATTTATCCAAAAAGCAGTATGCAAATAACATCAAATTTAATTAGGGCCTGGGTTGCTCAATGAGTTAGGTAATTGGATTACCTAACAACTCATACAAGCTATCGCCAATACGGCGTGGGTTAACACCTGGCTTTGTAAATTACATAAAAGGGTGCACTTGACTCGCAGCCGCAAGTGATAAAGTTTACCAGTTGCTTGCCCATGAGGGGGTGTGCATTATGCACCAATGCAACGGTGATGACAGTGTTTCTTTCTATAGGTCATGTACATTTACATCTATACATATATAATAAGATGAGTTGAATTTTTTTCTAGGGAGTTTTAATCAATGGGTGATTGACTTCTCTCTTCCAGTCATACAATAAGAAGTTTAAATGTCCAACAATAGGATTCACCTGTAAACAAAGGCAATTGTATTCCTTCAATAGATCAGTTCCAATTGCAGTTTTTTAAAATCCTAACACAATACCAATTGAAACATGGGTAAACTAACTGCTATAATATTTTTTACATTTTAGGAACAATATGAGGAAAAGATAGATAATTTAAATACTAGACTACAAGAGACAGAAGAAAATAACAAAGATTTAAAAGAAGAAATAAATGAAATGAAAAGAAAAAGTTCAGAAGAACAGGACCAGTATATGATGGAAATTAGAGATCTTACAACAAAATGTGCAGAGTTTGAAGTTCAACTGAAGGATTCAACTCAAATAAAGTCAAGAGAGGTATATTTTATAATTTTGAGAATGTTAGAAAATCAGTTGTAATAGGAGGTAATCAAGAGCATAACCAACACAAGCCAAGGATATACATTTAGACAAACAAACACATGTTTGATTACTATCAGGACAGAAAGAACCACATTTGTTTATAGCAGAAATGCTACATGTATCTGATTGACTGAAATTTCAGATTTCTTCATCTCTGAAACCTTGTATGTGATGGACCTGCTACATGTACAGAGTAAGGTTTATTTGTTGTTTTATCATAAGACCACAATATTAGGGAAAAATGAATAATTTTTCTCAAGTGTGGTAAAATGCTGTGCTTGCAAAACCAAAAAATGAATCTATTTTGAGTAATCAATTCATCTTACTGTTTACCATCAAATGATTTCAAACTTACATATAGTTGTAACGTGCTGAAGATAAGCATGTGTCTTTTAGAGGATGGCAATCAATTTTTACAGGAATTATTGCAGTGTGTTTTCACACATTGGCGATATGTACCTGCAATTATTCATCATATAATTTTGAAGTGATGTATTATTTAATGACTTAATTATTATTTCCTTTTATTAAATACTTTAAATCACTGCAAATCGATTGATTCACAACCACTAAAGAAAAGCCTTGAAAAGTTGTATCAAGATATTGCACTTGTTTAACTTCTTTTCCATTTCATATTTAACCCACTGAATGCCTTTGCAACCCAACCATTGCTACATATCTTTGAATGGATTTTTTAAAGGGTTTTTTTTCTCTACAGATTGAGACTTTAAAAGAAGAAATAGAGAGAAGACAAAATGACCATCAGATGAAAAGTGCTCATAACCTTATCTTAGAACTTCAGACAGAGCTAGCAGAATATAAAGACCTGACAGACAGTCTTCAATTAGCTGAAAAATTACAAGTTTGTATATTTGTAGGATTTTTTTAAATTAAAAAAAAAGTAATAATTACCAACAATTCTCTTTTAACTTTTATTATTTGAAAAGATATGCCACCAATGATGCCTTGCGGACATTCACTTTTTAGTACAATTTTTGTACTTGTTCTTAGAAATTGACCAATCAGTATTCAGCACAAGACTCATGCATGTAAATAATATGTTGAGGAAAATTTCATTGCAAACAGTTTGAGGTGGAACTTCAGTTATATTACCTTAATCCAATGTTCAATTGAATGATTTTTACAAGTATACATACTTGTACTCCAAAGCCATCTAAGCAGAACACTATGTACCTGGAGATAATGTTCTGATTGGCCATTATTTTAATCAAGAATTTTTATTTTTCAAAGTTCTGTCACCATGGTTACAGGATATGTTTTTTGTCTACTTTCAGAGTGAGATACAGAATGTTGTGTCAGATAACTATAGAAAGGTTAGAGCAGCTGCTGATAGACTGATGAATATGAAGAGAGATTTAGATATACAGGTATGTGGCCATTACTATTTCTACACATTAAACAAACAAAAATATCCATTACAGAGCTTAAATATACTTCTGCTGAAACATTGGAAGTGGCTGTCGTGGTCGTGGTCATAATCGTATGGTAGTTAGATTTACGATTACCTATGCAATCAGTGCCTATCACCACTTATTGTTGTGAGTTCGAACCCCGTTCATGGCGAGGTGTACTCGATATATCACTATGTGATAAAGTTTGTCTGTGACTTGTGACAGGTCAGTGGTTTTCTCCGGATACTCCGGTTTCCTCCACCAAAAAAAATGACTGTCACGATATAACTGAAATATTGTTGAAAGTGGCGTTGAGTGCCATAAACCAATTAAACATATAGACGAATTGTCAAAGGCCAGGCGTCCAGGATTTCTCCCCACCATTATTGACCTCATTCCCCAGTCAACTAGATTGTATAATTCTGATATAATGTGTCTAGGTATATCAATAACAAATACTCTTTTAGAAAATAAGATGTAGCAATTTGTATTGCAGTTTCTGGGATGGAAACAGAATAAAATTGTTTTCTTAAAGGCATAGTCGTTCAGATTGATTTTTTTTGTTTATATTAAAAGTTCGATGTTTTATACTAATAAAAATGTTTTGAACAAGAAGCCAGGTTTAAAAAATATGCTATAATGTCGTAATTAGTGAAAAGAATTTGAATGTCTGTTGGTAAAATCGTCATTAACACACCTAATTATAAGTCGGTTGATTTTCCGAAGTTTGCCGGACACTGATAACTGCTATAAATAACCAGGAAGCATGCTTTTCATGTAAATTCGTTATAATTAATATAATTTAAGAAATATATATATATGAAATTGGATCTGGGGTAATCAGTTAATATTATATAATGGTAGTTAGTAAGAATGACACTTAAAATCTGAAATACGTGATGTAATCAATAAAAACAAACCCAAACTCTGCAAAGGGGCCTGATAATGTGAAAATTGTATTGCATGGTATTGACAACACTTGAGTTTGATTATATTTTTTTCGAAAAAAAAAACCAGTCTTGAAGTTCATTATTTTAGTCTCTAATTTAAAAGAGATATCACCTAACGTTTCCTCCTGAAAAAAAACAAGAATAATATAAAAAAAATATGACGATGCAATTCTACTGTCAAAATACGATTCGGCCGTAAAAAGATACTAAATTATGCTTATCGTATACGTGTTGAAAAATGGAGTAGGTCGATATAACACTTTTTTTTTAATTTTTACACGAAGCTTGCTAAATCCTCATATTTGTGTCGTTTTCGTCAATATTTTTGTTTGTGTCATACATGTGCTTTGCCTTCTGCAAATAATTTCGCACATGCGCAAACGCTTTACCGAATAGGTTCACTTTGTAGGTCACAGAATATATGAATAATACAATAATGATATGTGGGTATACAATGAATGTTTTACTGGAAGCAAGAAAATCAAACAGCGACGTGTTTCCTTCGTTCTAGGCTATTTACGTATGATATAATGAAAAATTTCAACTGCAATTAGTATAAAACATTGAATATTGGCAACTTTTAATATAAAAAAAAATCAATTTGAGCTACTGTATGCCTTTAATATTAGCAGTTCTTGGATTTCAATTATCAGTTTTTCCTCAAATTTTGTTGGTGCCCATATTTTTGGATTGAAACCTACACAGAAACTTGTATTCCATGAATAATAATTACTCCCCATGGAATTATTCTCAGTAGTTTGGAATATACTCAGTCATTGTTTATTGTTTATTGTTTTAAAATGTCTTATTTACAATTTCAGAGACTTGATGTTGTTCAACAAAAATGTGAAAACGAAAAGGATGCTGAAAGATTGGCAGGAGAGAAAACTGAAATGACAGACAAATATGACAGTCTGAAGAGTACACTTGAGACTTCTAGGTCTAGTATGATGCAGGTAAAAAAATAAACACAGGCTTATGGTTATTTGATAGAATTAGTGAGAGAGAGAAAAATGGAGGTGGTGTAATACTCCGAAGTCTGTTGGCATCTACCTGTGGACCTACTATTGAGCACAATAAGTTAGATATAATTGTCAATATGCATTTAAGTTAAATATAAAATACCAATATGAGGAAACAGTACAAAATTATCACAATCAAGACATTGAAAATAAAAACTACAAAGATGTGCTCTCCTGATGCTTTCGTGAATTCCAACCAGGCAGTTGTCTGTATCCAATCTTATCAGTAACTTAGTATCTGTATTCCTTGACTGATTCAAACCTACTTTATGCCCAGGCTATGTATGGGCAATATCTCAGTTGACTTTAAAAACCATAATTTTTTTTCTTAAAGGATTTTAAGAGTTATCCCTCTTCATGGTGTGAAATATGTGTATACAAAGAAGTCCCAACAAAATGGGCAGAGTAATGTAAATAGTTACTAGTATCAGTGGTAACTGTAATAGTATGAGTTAGCCATTGTATTGTAATTTATAATCAGAAACTATTACAAATGTCACTTACATTAGATAATACACTGCTTTACTGATAAATTGATTTGGTTTATGGTGTTTAATGCCACTTTCAACAATATTTCAGTTATGTCGTGGTGGTCAGTTTTATTGGTGGAGGAAACCGGAGAAAACCACAGACGACTGATAAATTGAATTCCTTTTGGACCTTATCTGATATGTTAAACACGTGATACACATGAAAGATCTATCATTTTTTTGGGGTCAAAATATAGAATCCTTGATTTACAACAGCTACATTCTCTAGTTGATTTGTGTATAAAGTATTGTGTGGTCGTAATCAGTGCCTATCACCACTAAAGTTGTGAGTTCAAACCCCGTTCATGGCGAGGTGTACTCGATACAACCTTTAATATCATATGTGATAAAGTTTGTCAGTGACTTGCGACAGGTCGGTGGTTTTCTCCTGGTACTCCGGTTTCCTCCAGCAATAAAACTGACTGCCACGAAATAGCTGAAATATTGTTGGAAAGTGGTGTTAATCACAATAAACCAAACCTGTGTAAAGTTTGCAAGAATTTTTATTATGAATTATTTCAGATTGAATCTTTATATGAGAGTACATCAGCTGATTTGTTAAGTGCCACAAATCAAGTACAGATCCTTAGTAATGAATTAATGACAACAAGATCAGGTAGATATTGTTAAAATCATTACGTAATCTAATATTTTTGACATCATAATTCTAAAAATAACAATTGATTGATTTATTGTTATTTAATGTCAAATGAACAGTATTTCAGCTATATTCATGTTAAGATAAAATTTACCAGCAATATATTATTCAGGTAAAAGGATGGTACTGGTATGGGCCTTTGAACAGATATTTTGATGGGTAATATAGTTGTAAAATTTTACATTGTAACAGGCCACCAATGTCCACTACAAACTTGTTCATTAGGACCCCCACCCACAATATTTTCTTGGTTACCTCCCAGGAATACAGAATTTGATGATCATATTTTTATGCCCCTTTCCTAAGGCAAGAGAGTATTCAGTGTTACCTTTGTGTCTTTCTGTCTATTCCTTTGTGATTTTTCCATTCTAGCTTTATTTCCCTTGGCCAGAAGTTTGAAATTTTTACACATATTTTAGAGCACAATTCTTTGGTCAAGTTCGAATTTGGTTATTCTTTCTATTATGGTTCGATAGTTAAGCCATTGAAGCATTACAGATTTGTGATTTAAATGCTCTGACTTAAATTTCCCTTTGCTTTAGCTGGAAGTAGAAACGTCTGTTTCTGATGGATATATTATTTGAACTTTTCCATTGAAATAATGGCCTAATTATATCATGTATTTTGAAATTCAAATATTTTTTTGCAGAACTGACCCAAAAAAAAATTATCTTCTAAAATGAAATGTCCCTTTTCAGAAATTTAGATTAATATATTTTGATATCATTTTTACTTGTAGCATTTGAAGAACTGACTGTGGTAAAGGGTGCACTTATACAACAAGTAGAAGATTTACAAGAAAATGATGTGGCAGCTGTACAGGAAATTACAAACTTACGTCAAATGTGTCAGATCAAAGAAATAGAATACAAGGATTTACGAAAATAGTCAGTCTGATTTATTTATGAATTTACTTACGTAGTGGAGTCCATTCAATTATATGTTCTCTGTCAGAGAATTCTTATGACATTTGGTTTTGTATAACTGCTATACTATTTAGCATATCTTTTCATGTATTCCACCCATTTAGAGAGGTTATGGTGTTTTACGCCACTTTCAACAATATTTCAGTGATATCATGGCGGTTATTTTTATTGGTGGAGGAAACCGGAGAAAACAACAGACACTGACAAACTTTATCACATAATGTTGTATCGAGTACACCTCGCCATGGGCAGGATGCAAACTCACAACTTTAATGATGATAGACTTTCCCTTACATTGTATGCTTTATTTTTTCAGTTCAGTAGACAAAGAGAAGAATTTAAATACAAAAATTGAGATACTTAAAGAAGAAAAAGACAGGTATATAATTCATTAAAAACAGCATGTAATAAAATAACACCTGAAATGGAATATATATATATATATATATATATATATATATATATATATATATAAAATATATTATTTACTTTAGTACAGATATAGGATTTAGTTCTACATATTTACTTTGATGTAGACCTGATCTATAAATATGACAATTCCTTGCTTCATCATGATGTTCATAAAAAAAGTTAATTTGTTTGGAGTTAATTTTGTCTTTCAAACTAGAGTTGAAGTGGTGGAAAAGATAGGATTAATTATACATGCATATATGCTAATTATTTAACCAAATATCCTGAGTTTATCTTTTTAAACTTTGTTAAATGACTGATAACAGTTTTGTAAATAGATAGGAATTTGTTTTTTCTGACACAGGTTAGATCTACTGGCTATTAACCTCCAGCGTACTGTAGACTCATTGAATGAAGACATCGATACATTAGAAAATGACCTGTTTGCACTGAGGGAGTTTTCATTAGAACAGGCTTCAAGAATTGTCAAAATAGATGAGGAATTAACGACTTCTAACTCAGAACTGACGCAGGTCAAACAGGAAAACATGGAACTAAGGGTAAGTCTGAGATACATGTACAATTTTAATTTAACTTGAAATGCTGATGATTTAGATTATTCCAATATGTATAAGATTGTTATTTTGTAGGGGCCATTGTGGTCATGATCATATGGTAGTTGGATTTATAACTACCTATGTAATCAGTGCCTATTACCACTAACAGTGTGAGTTTGAATCCCGCTCAGGCGAGGTGTACTCAATACAACACTATGTGATAAAGTTTGTTAGTGACTTGCGACAGGTCCAGTTTCCTCCACCAGTAAAACTGACCGTCACGATATAACAGAAATATTATTTAAAGTGGCATTACCCACCATAACCCCTATTATTTTGTAGCACACAGAAAACAGTTGAAGGAAATTTGTTTTAAATCAGATATTCCTTAATGTCCTATTTTTATATTCAGTTGCTAACCACAAACTGTTGACGGAGATGACATCAATAGATATGTACTGATGAGATGTGTAAAAAAAATAAGGATTCTTCTTTTGACTAAATATTAAATATATAATTGCATGGGAGTGTCGAAGCATATTAATTTTGACAATTCCACCATCCAACTGTAAATCAATCCTCTCGACAGAGGACTTTTGTTTTTTTTTTTAGTAAATTTTCCTTGACAACTGCAATTCTGTTTTAATTCACACAGCATAAAAAGCAATATTGATAAATAATTTAATAAGGCCAAATAAAATTATGCCAGAAAAAATAATTGTTTATGGGTAGGTAGGTAGGGATTAAAAAAAAAATTAATGAAGGAATGAATGATACCGTGCCACTAACTCCTAAAGGGATTCTTCCTGTTTTTCACACTCGAAATATAAGTATCTCATTCTGAAGTCACGATTGATCTGCGCGACCATAAGGTTAGGATTGACACTAAAATGATTTTTGGGATTGTCGTCTTCCGATGTTTTTACAAGGACATTGTAGTTTTTTGGCATCTCCCAGTGTTGTGCGATCTTCCATGGTCCTAAGTATTGACTTCTCTTCTATGTGGTCACATTTTCGAAATCTGAGGGCAACATGTGGGCCACCATTTTGTTAATTTGACCTTGTACGCATGTACCGGAATGTGTACTGCAAGTTCCGGGGAGCATTTTATTCACCTTAAAAAAAATTTCCAGTCGGTCGGCGGTAAAAACAAAAAACCAAAAAAAAAAACCCCAAATTTAGCACAGTCGGGGGGTCCAGACATGAGTCGGTCGGGTAACAGGAAACAGAGGTATAATTTTATTTGGCCTAAGAATATAAGCAATAAATATATTTAATATACATGTATGTCAGTAGGGTATTACTACATGTACATATTTACATGCAATGTGTGGTATATTTTACTCCATGTATTTTTTTTGTTTATTTTACAGGATAGTCTAGCTGTCTTCAGGGGAAACCAGGATTACCTACAGTAAGCTTATATCTATTTATAAGAGATTTTCCGTTATAATGGATAGTAGTTAACCGAATCGGTGGTGTAATGGTTAGCGTGCTTGCCTCGAATGTTTCAGATTGTGGATTCGAGCCCCGATTGGGTCAAACCAAAGACTATAAAATTGGTATTGTTCAATCTCCACTAAGCACGCAGCATTAAGGAGAAAGAGCAAAGACTGGTTGGCTCGGAATCCAACTACCATACGATCACAACCACAACAGCCCCTTTGAAAAAAGAATTTGAGTTGAAAAGATATGTATTTGTCTCTCCTATTAGTGGAACGACCTTGTGATGTTTCTAAAGTTGACCTTTTGCTCAACTGGATATTTTAACACATTGATGTGTAATTTTAACATGAGTATGAAATAGAAAGCTTTTAGCTAAATTGTTGATAACAAATTGTTCTAACTTTAAATACGGAACCATGCTTTTTTTTTTATTTAGAGGTAGGACACACGTGCATATCTACAAAATTTACAATATGAATTCTGAAATTTATTCATTTTCTTTCCAAGAAAATTTCATGTGCTGTTTTGTGTGCAATTAAATAGCAATTCAAATTTATGAAAATCAAATGACATTAAAAATGCAAAAATCTGATTTCTTTTTCATTTTAGAGAAAGTATTGATGTTACACAAAGAGACCTTCAAAAGTCGTCTCTAGAACTGAATGATAAGACTGCAGAGCTGAGAGAGAGTACATACTTAGTTGTAGAGTTAGAAAATAAAATGGCTGGCCTCTTACATGGCCTTAGAAACAGATCTGGACTTGAGAAGGTAGATCGTGTACGTATACATTACTTTTGTTTGTGTGTTATTAAATGAACAATGATTTGAAGAAGTGGGGATTAAAGATTAATTATGACTGACAGTAGTCAATTTCGGTTATCCTATTTAGGGCCGTTAGTTTTCTTGCTGTCAAAGACTTAAATTATTTGGCTTTCCAATCTTTTGACATTGAGTTTACCTGATGGAGGTTATTCCTGATAGCTATTGTGCAACTAATTTTGATGTTTATGTTTTTTTATATGAAAACAACTTATTTGTAAAATCTTGGTCTTTTATTTCTAATCAACAGTACTACAATAACATGATATGCACACACTTGTACATGTATTATTTATATTATAATACCATTATATGAAGCACCAAAATCTTCAGGAGAAAGTACTTTTTTTAAATGTAATAGAGAAATAAGAGCTCATATGTGCAAAATTCAGTACTTAGTATACCTATAATATGATAATACAATTGTGGGCTTTATACCTGTTGTATATTATTTACTCCAGTTGCCATGGTAACTAATTTGAAAAGAAACATTTTTATTATAATATCTATATTTTAGCCATATGTCAGGTTAAAACACCAAGTAATAAGAAAATGAGAAGATATGTGCATATATACAGAACTTTGTATGATAGATTAAGTTAAAATTTGATAGAATTTCAAATGATTTTAGATCATTTAAAAAAGTTGTACAAGAATAAGAGAATGAAACGTATGGATCTACAAATGTATATTTAACACAGCATGAGACAAAGACTTTCTTTTACGTATATAGAAAACACATAATTCATGTTATTTATAAAAAAAATTATATTAATTTATTTCTTACAATTTTCAGTCAGTTTTGCGCAGTCCACAGTCCAGTTACAAAAATATTATGTCAGGAAAGTCAACTCGGAAATCTTCAAAAAAGAATTTAAACAGAGACGTACCTAATTCTAGTCGTAAAGTACATTGCCAGTCATTCTTATCCATGGTTATTAGAGCAGCTGAGGGACAAAGTGACAGTGAATACGAATCTTGTAATTCAAGTCCCTGTTCTAAATCGTTTAGGAGTGTTTCCCCTTATATTGAAGGAATTGTTCCATTGGAGGAAGAAATGTCGACCATTTGTGAAAAACTTAAAGACAGAGACTCCATTGAAGAGGAGAGCCCCAGTGCTGCTAGTAGGAATAAGTTAGGATCTTCTACCAGCAATAGTGCCTTTGCTCCAGTCAGAACAGGAACCAGTGCAATAAAATCAAAACCCGGACCTCTCGATTCTACCATAAAAAATGTCAGTGTGATGTCACAGTCACAACTAGAAGACAGTAATTTACGATTAAGTGAACAGATTGATTGTATGGGAGAAACATTTAGTGAAATCATACGATGTGCTAGTATTATAGAGAAAGCTTCCAAACTCTCCATTGCAGATTTACAGTTAGAAAAGTAAGTTCGTCAAGTCTACCAATATTAACGTGATGTTGTTATAGCCACCAAAGAATATAATAATTTTAAAAAAATACATCAAACATCTAATTTTGATGATATTGAATAAAATATAGCTTATATCATACCTGGTTTTTTTGTGCAAAAAATGTGTTTATGAAACTTTTTTATATGTACATTTTATATAGTTTTATATAATTTTATAAATCCTTATCTTGTAATTCCAATAATTAAAATTTCACACCACAATGTAAGTTGGTATTAAACACCAATCAATTAATATTGATTTTCTTTTTCAGTGAAGAATTATGTCAACAGTTAGAGGCGTGTCAGACATCAGAAAGGACAACACAAGAAGAACTGACAATGAAAACAAGTCAGCTTTCTGAATCTGAGGAGAAAATAGCAGCACTGACAGAAAATATAACAAGCTTGTCTAATAAAATAGGGTTTTATGTCCAACAGGAAACAGAAATGAATGTAAGCATGCAGCATGAACATATTAACTTTCAGGAAACCAGTGTTAATTGGCTCATGTTTTTGATTAATTTGGATTGTCAGAAGACTTTTTATCTGTAACTGCTAGAACACTTCCTAAGCAAATGTATACTGAAACCTTACATCTAAAAGATCTCTATCTAGTAAGAAAGCACAAATATTACCTACCACATGGATTGTTCCAATTATATCATATAATATCTGGAAAAACAATCAAATGTATGGTAGTCTTTTTCTCTACAAAATTTACATTAATCTTCAAGAATTAAAAGAATTATGTCCCTTGAAGATGTTAGAAATTCAGTGTTCAGTCTAGAAATTGGTCACAGGGATCATGTTGGCCCATGCAACATTTGACAGGGGGACAAATCTGGAAGTTAGGGGTCAATGTCAAAAGACAAGACACCAAGTGATGTTAATACATCTTGTGTAATTGGGCTATAACCATATCTTGTTGATGAGTTTGTGTCAATAAAAGAGTTTGAATTTGAATTTTAAATTAATAGTAAATCAAAAGACAGACACAAAGTGATGGTAAGAACAGGTCATATGTTGTTTGTTAGCATTTTACTGCAGCCACTCCTTGTATTTTGTATCAGTTGACCACTGCTATTGAAACTTGCGTGGAGCAGGTACACCCGACGACTCATTCTTTTTTTGACCTTCAATTCCACTTTCTGAAGGATTTTCTAAATTTGTAGTGATTGCTTCGTTTTGGTTTTCATCAGTGGCAGTGGATTTCGCTCTTTTCTCCCCCGCAGGATCAAAATATGAAGATATACGCTTCATGACTGACCTGTCACGCATCATGTTTAAATTTACCATGACAAACAAATTCTCAACGTGACTTGGACACTTGAAAACGACTTTACATAAAGCTCCCTACTGACACAGATAAAGACTTTGTATAAACCAGACGTATTTCGGGACTGATTTCCGGAATTTATTACCGGAACGATCTCAATAGGTAAAAAAGCAATGCGCCCAATTTGGCCCAGTTGACCATTTCAATCGTGCCAGAAAGACAAAAATCACGGGAATGGCGCAATGGCGCACTATAGATTGATCACTGGAAATTGTGAACATTTTCCACTATCAAAATAGTTCCTCAACCAATTCATACCAAATGCATACACAACCTAAATATGGACAATATCTTGATAGACTTGGATAACTGAAGTTTTTTGTAATTAATTTTAATGATATAAAATAAATCTGCTTGTATATCTCTAAAAAAAAAAATTTTTTTTTTTTTTTAGAATTTAAAATCAGAAATTGTTGCAGCGAAGTCAGAAATAAAGCAACTAGAAGCTGAAAAAGAAATCTTGTCAAATCAGTTGAAGGAAGTTCTAAATGGAGTAAAAGAAGACTCAGCTCAGCCTGGTAACTTTGTCAGATACCACAGTGATATAACAACATTAAAACTTAAGGTATACTGTCAACTCCCCCTGATACATAAACAGTTTATGTAGCAACTAATATTTCCTTGAATCAGACAATCTAGCATACCTGCCAAGTAACCCGTTTTCGTCGGGACACAGATTTCACTACGATGACCCGGAATTGGTCCAGATATTAGAAATATTTATTTATTTATTCGGAAAATACCGGGATTTTACCTATCGAAAGGACAACAATCCGAATGGTCAACAACAATATACCTTCGAGGCAAGTAATTAGCGATGATTGAGTCTTTTACAATAAAGTTTTAATCCCCTTGTGGAAAGTTTGAGTTGTTTTTACAATAAAAAAGTTAAATCATTTCTGCAAAATGTCTACTGGAAGGAAGAGGTCCTTGTCAGGTCCTGCTTGTTCTTCACCCACTAAACGAAAGAAATATTTATGCAAATATCAAAAAGCTTGGGAAGCAGAATTTAGTTGGCTCAGTCACGGTGATCGTAGCGTAAATGATGCATATTGCATTCTTTGTAAATCACATTTATCTATTGGATCCGGTGCAAAGAATGACCTGACAAGGCATGCAAAGTCACAAAACCATATGCAGCTGGAGATGGTTCAAAGGAAATCAAAATCAATGTCTTTGTTTGTAACAACGCCAAACAATTCTTTGAAGAGTAATATTGAACAGTTTTGGGGGGAAATGGGGAAACTTGATGACATTTTTTCTGGAACAAAAAGATTTGGTGTTCTTTCAAAACTTGCAAAACTTTATTAGTATTACCAAACAGTAATGCTGATTCTGAAAGAGCTTTTTCAATCAGTAACAAGATACACACTGAATTCAGATCAGATTTGAACAATGACACCATATGTGGGTTACTGAGTTGTAAATCAATCAAAATCAATGTTGTTATGAATATCAACCATCTACTTCTGTTCTAAGAGTGCAACTAGTGATTATAACCAGAGCTTAGAGTCTATGACATAGTTTATTGATACAGCTGTTTATTTGTACATACATATGATGATTAATAATACATATTAAACTAAATATGATATCATACGATTTACAATAATTATGGCCGAAAATGTTGTTACGCGTTATGACCCTCATTTTCATTTAGGAATGAGGGTCATGACCCTGATTTGGTGTTTCAGAGGTTGGCAGGTATGCAATCTATATATATATATCTGTAGACAGATAATTATGACACAATAACACATGCATTCGAACCTTGTATAAAGAGTCAAAAGGGAGATGATCTTACTCACAATAACAGAGTATTCAAGTTATTTTGGATGTATTAAGCTAAAAGCTACTACGAATCTTGTGTTTAATTTTTATTCTCATGACGTTTAGATTTGTTTTTGTTTGGTATCAAACTACACATTGTTTTATTTGTTCTTTACCAGTTTTGTTGACTGAGCGATCGTAAATATGTGCTAGATAAAATATTATATTTAATTTAATTAATAATGTTTATATACACTCAGATTCAGAAGTTAAAGGGACAGTTAAAACAAAGAGAAGAGTACAATGAAGCACTGGCAATAAAGGCAACTAAAAGGGTGAGGACAATGATCAAAATGTCAATCTTATCTTCATAATCAGGCTTTAATAACTTTTGAGTACAAGTTTTGTATTCACACTCCAGAATCGTCCAATGAGAACACTGTATATATTGGATATAGGATTTTGTGCTGTCTCTTTTTCGAGTAAGAGTTCAAAACTCATGATTGTAAACTGTAATTTATTTTCAGGGACACATTAATTATAAATTTCATGGTAGTTCAAATAGGTCATCTAAACTTCCTATTGTATATACAGTCTGCTCCAAAAACCACTAGCCCTATATTTTGTCTGTTTTAATGTAAAAAAATAAAGATTTTTTCAATATGTTTAAGAATTGCCGCTAATTATAAACGTAAAGCACTGTTTTAGGTTGTTTTTTTTTTTTTTTTTTTGTGTGATAACAAGAAAGTAATGTGTCTGAAAAATGTAAAAAAAAAAAAAAAAAAAAAAAAAAAAAAAAATTGTAGACTTCTGTATTGTGATATCAATTTTTATCCTATGACTAGTTGTCTACAACAAGCAGATTCTACTTTCTCAACTAGTAGTCATTTAACCATCATTCATTGACCCTTGTTCTGTATAATGTTGTTGTCATGTCTACCATACTTTATGTTTAGGAAGAGCTACAGGGTTTATTTTATTGTTTGGCTGCTGGAGATCTACATATAAAGCGGGCAGGATTGGAATGTCATTTAACTGGTTTAACCCAGCCCCACTGTTATAACTGTCCCAAGCTAGGACTTCCGTCAGATTCTGTCATTGCAATTTTTGTGGTTTGAAGTTTGATTTTTTTTTGTCATGCTAGTAGTATGTTATGGTTGTTTATATTGTCTGTCATTACTGCTTAATTTTTAAATGTTACTTGTCAAGTTAGAAAAATAATAATGTTCTTTTTCCAGATGAAGACATTAGATGAAAACTGGAAGAAGGCAGAAGAAGAGGTTTACAAGTTTGATCATTTAGTAGATACAATAAGAGAGGTAAGATTTGAACAGTTTTAAAAGAGGCAGTTTTAATGTCTACAATAAGAGAGGTAAGATTTGAACAGTTTTAAAAGAGGCAGTTTTAATGTCTACAGTAAGAGAGGTCAGATTTGAACAGTTTTAGAAGAGGCAGTTTTAATGTCAAATGTTATATATTTTTAAGTTGATCTGAAATTACAGAATAACAACTACAACAGGAAAATGTTTAAATGAAATGATGGAGAAATGTTAAAATATTGTCTCAGAAACCACAAACCTGATTGAACCCACTCTGTAAATAACAATATTTCAGTTATATCATGGCGGTCAGTTTTATTGATGGAGGAAACCAGAGAAAACCATAGACCTGCCGCAAGTCACCGGCAAACTTTATCACATAATGTTATATCGAGTACACCTTGTCTGAGCGGGATTCGAACTCATAATGTTGGTGGTGGTAGGCACTGATTGCATAGGTAGATATAAATCCAACTACCATATGATCACGACCACCACGGATCCTATCATTAGAGATTGATAAGATAACAGTAGTAAAATGTTAAAAACGATACCTAATTTAGTGTGTATGACACGTTTCTGGAATAACCTTTATTAAGTATCGTCCTGAATATAGCTAAAAAATTGCTCGCTGGACATTAAACACCAATCAATCAATCAACCTTTATTAAGTATGCTTGTTCTATTTCTTTTTCAGACTTTAATTAACTCTGGACTAATACTAAAGCATAAAGAGTCATTAGGACGAATCATTCGTATGATTGATGGGTTTGAAAGTGTTCCATCTATCCCAGCCCCGTTACAGCCAGTGAAGACAGCATTATGGTAGTGAACAATTTACAGACTAGCACATCTAATTCTTTCATATTTAATTGTATAAATGGATCATACACTTTATAGGAAAGGTGCTGTTTTATTGTCTGAGTACTATTGTTGAATGACATTTTCTCAGGAAGACATCTATTTGGTGTATAATTAATGTGGTATCTTTTATCTTTACTTGTTAAGCCTTTTAAAAATTAAGTTTAGGCAGAAAAAAAGGTTATCATGTATGAGAAAAACATGTAAATTTGAATTGGTATAAATACTCTTATCTTCTTTTTCAAAATGGTAGTTTATTGTGAATCCGTGTAAAGCAGTATTTACAGATATTTTTGTTATGAAATCATAATTTGATATTAAAAAGAATGTAATCTTTTTTTTCTTTTATTTTTAATAAATTTTTCTAGAAAATTACGTATACAGTGAAACCTGTCTACCATAACCCAAACTTTAAATAGAGTCCAAATGAGGGAAATCTTCGTTAATTTAACCTGTCTAAGCTGAACACCTGTCTATTCAGAACACAAAATTGGTCCCAAAGAGGTTAGTCTTAGACAGGTTTCACTGTACCAGGGTATTGGGTAGCACAATGAATGACAGAAATATCCTTTTTTTAAGGAAATAACCAGGTTATTTTTATTTAGAAAAATATATTAAGAAGGGGTTAGAAGACATCACTCAAACAAATCTTGTGTGTAGATATGATATTTTTCATTCATTTATATACATGAATTTGTAGTTGG
This sequence comes from Bathymodiolus brooksi, assembly GCA_963680875.1. NCBI lineage: Eukaryota > Metazoa > Mollusca > Bivalvia > Mytilida > Modiolidae > Bathymodiolus > Bathymodiolus brooksi. Next base: position 34,246,152 of record OY804580.1, on the reverse strand, counting down.
GTTAATTTTATTGGCATGTAAAATGGTTTTTCATTTTATTCAAATTTGAAATGTAACATTAAGTGTTATAGTATTTTGGTACAATTAGTGTTCATGTGTCGGTTGTAAAAATAATAATTGTGGTACAAAGTCGTATTGTATTTAGAAACACCTTTCTTTGGTAATTTCATTGTCGTGTACATATGAATAAAGATAGAGCTTTGTTTAAGGACTTAGTTATTTGTTAAATGTGATATTATGTATGTACACAGTTTTATTTTTAACAGGACAATTTTAATATTTTTAATAAGTTATGTTTTAATTTAAAGATGATTTTAATGCAGTGGTATTATCTAAGGAATTATTTTAATCATATTTTGTATCTCTCTCTTAAAGTTTTTTTTATTATTTTAACTACTCTCTATCTCTGGGAGTTTTTTATCCCCTCGCCAACGTAGTTGCGAATGGATATAGTAACGCTTCCGTCCGTCCTTCCGTAACATCCTTATGAACACTCTAGAATCAACATCCTTCAATGGTACATACTTAGTCCTTAAAAGAATCTAGAACCCTATTGATTTTCAAGGTCAAGGTCACTGGGTCAATTTTTTTACCACATAGCATCCTTGTGAACACTCTAGAATCAACATCCTTCAATGGATTTTGACCAAACTTGGTACATACTTAGTCCTTAAGAGAATCTGGAACCCTATTGATGTTCAAGGTCACCAGGTCAAATTTTTAGGCGAGGGGATACACCACGTTTTGCGTTGCCCTTGTTTTTAATATATTTTTTACTTGAATTGCCAAGCAGTAACAAAAGACAGTTCTTTCGTATTTTATTTGCCTATGACTCATCTTTTTACTTTTTTTCATATATTTTATTTTAATTTCATTTTTACATTTCTACAGTGAATATTTGTGTACATATGTGTAAATGTCATAATTAATTTTATTATGAACACAGTCTTAATAAATTATCTGAAAATTAGAAGAATTTTTTATTAAAATAATTTATTTACACTGCTATGCATTAAAATTCACAATGATTTGCTGTCAGAAACAAATACATCTCCATGTATGCTTTGTTTTAATTTAATTTTAAAGAAACATAAGCAACAAATTGTAACACCTTATGTCACCTTAAAATATCTGTTAATACAATCATGGTGTAGATATTGTTAATTAAGATAATTAAAATGTCAAATTAATGAGTTTTATTTATTTATGAGATAATTATGTCCTGCCTTGAATTCAGAATTTCTCTTCCAAGGCATCTAATTATCATATCACTGGTTTTATTGACTAGAACAAAGTCAAGTTTCTCTTTATTTCTAAACCTGATAAAGTGTTATGATTGGTCAGATATTGAGTAAAATTTACAATATTGTATTCAAAGACTTATGCTGTACAATTTTTGATTTGATTTATAGTGTTTAACGCCACTTTCAACAATATTTCAGCTATAATATGGTGGTCAGTTTTATTGATGGAGGAAACCGAAGTACCAGGAGAAAACCAACGACCTGCCATAAGTCACTCACAAACTTTATCACATAATGTTGTATCGAGTACACCTCGCCATAAACTGGGTTCGAACTCACAACTTTAGTGGTGGAAATCTGCATCTTTTGATAATATTTCAGTCAAAATAGCCTGTGTAAAGCCAAAATTCTCACTGGAACCTATACCTTGCAAAAAAATAGGGCAACATTTTATAAATTGAAGGAAAATTCATATTGCCAATTATGCAGTGATGGAAAGGAAAATAAAAGACATTTTCTCTTAAAATGTAACTCTTTGGAAACAGTGAGAAAGCCGTTCATGAATGCTTTATCAAACTTCTTATTAAATTTTGATATATTATATCAGTCCGTAACAGTTTATCAAGTGACGTTCAGCTACTACAGCTTATAACTGATGTCACACATGCTTCTATTCCACTGATACTGCAGAACGATGCCAATTGGCAGAAATTGAAATCCATCGCCCGAGGTTTATGCTTTAGCCTGCACAGAGAGAGAGAGATGTAGAATTTTGGAGACTTAGGCAGGGTGAGATAAGTTTCATAGTAGGGGAGTGAGATATAAATATATTCTGGTACCATCACAATGTTAAAACGGTTAAAATAATATGGTAAAGCACATCCTTCTATCTAAATAAATGTACTTTTAATATTAATCTAGTTAAAAGATTATTTCTGAGTAAATAACTAGTTAAGATATAGAATTTTTTTATTCTAGGCTTTGAAATGCTGATCACAGTTTCTGGTCTATCTTAATAGCATCAAATTAGTTGACATAGGAACATACCTTAAGTCATTTCTTTCTAATCAATTTAATGATCTACGTTTACCATAAGTATTTAAACTGATCTTCTTTATATTTTTTTTTGTTCAAACAGAAAATCAAATACTGTTGTTAAGTTAATAGCAATGGCTGAGGCACGATGTGATTCTGCTCTTATATTTTGGCAGTTTTGTCAAAATAACTGGTGATAACAGTCAATTGATTGAGATATTACTGTGCGGTTGGAACAATTCAGCTAGAATATTCGGTCAATGTGCTGCACGTAAAGGATATGGAATCTTGATATACTGGCAGATAGTATACAGTTATTTAATGGGTGTGGATGCAATAGACCAAACTATTTGTCCTGAGGTGCTGGGAATGACCAAGTGTTCTATTGCATGAGGCCAACTATTTGTCCTGAGGTGCTGGGAATGACCAAGTGTTCTATTGCATGAGGCCAACTATTTGTCCTGAGGTGCTGGGAATGACCAAGTGTTCTATTGCATGAGGCCCGTTGGCCTCATGCAATAGAACACTTGGTCATTCCCAGCACCGAAGGATAAATAGTTTGGTCTATTGCATCCACACCCATTAAATAACTGTTTTATTTCCTAATTAAACAGAAGCAAGGTAGCGGACATGACTTAAATATATTCATGCATATATTGTAGAAAAACTGATGAAAATGATTTATTTGTTGAATTAGATAACAATAAACAAGTGGAATACAGAGTAAAAAGTCCTAAATTTTTATATTACATATGTTTTTCAATATTATTATTTAAATATTAAAATTTTGAAATAGTATGAAAGCTGAAATTTTAGAATTTTTTTGAAAATTTTGAAATTTGAAATTTTTTGAAATTTTTTTAGTTTTGACATTTTTTGAAAATTTTGAAATTTTGAACTTAAATTAAAAACAAAATTATTTTAGAATTTTGAATTTTTTTTTAAATTTTAGAAATTTTGAAATATTTTGAAATTTTTGAAGTTTTGAAATTTGTTGTCCAATGAAAAAAAGGTTCAAAGGTCAGTTCAATAGTCTGTCGTGCAATAGTCTCTTGAAGACTATTGACGCGTCAATAGATCACAGGGGAGCAAAAAATGCAAAAATATCTTAAAATATGTAGTTACTTAATAAACAAGAAAAAATTACAATTAGGTAATAATACTTTTTACCTTTTGAAATAAACAGTAGTGGTGTATATTATCTATAGTGACTGACTGTGTACATATATGTAGAGTTATAGACTGGTGCAGGTACAAGTGTTTCCTATTTAGTAGATTGTTTTACCATCCGTAACTAATAAGGGTAATAACAAAATTACCAAACTCTGAACAATCTTACAAAGGGAAAGTCAAAACTCATAAGTATATAAACAGACAAAGTCAGTCAACAACCGGAAAACTGAAAACCGTAATGACCCTGACTTGGTACAGGCATTTCTAAAGAAATGGTGGGTTGAATCAGATTTTAAAGCGCCAAACCTCCCGCTTTCATTATGGCTCAAAGGTTCCGGCTGTCACTGTAACAGTATTTATAACAATACTGGAAGAAAATAGGTAAAATAGTTGTCATACAATGATTACAATGATTAGAATACATAATACAAATTAAATTGATGAATTATAATAACGATTTACCAGGAGGGAAGCAGGCAACCAAGGGAGATAAAAAAAAACGACAACCGTTATATATTATATGGATTATTTCCCTTTGTCCAAAATAGCCTACATCTTCTCGTGTCCGTTGGCTGTTTCTGTCGAGTGGTCTATGAGATACCACAGAATGAAGTAAATAAACGGTAGAGAAAACCGAGGGGGCAATCAAGTGGAGACAATGACAACATACAAGACACAACGGGAAGAAAAACACAACACAGAAAATTTAAAAAATGAGCAACATTTACCTCACAAAAACAGGTGCTCGTGAAGGCTTAGCAGTTCCTGTTTCTTATAAGACATCCGCCATGTTACTAATATAGCCAAGTCCGGTAAATATATTGTCGGTGACGGAGGAAATAAAAAATCTACAGTAAAAGGGAAAAATGTGTACCCTCCTCTGTATCACATTGAAAATCCTTGGTTGGCTCTAAGAAACCCAAGAAAATAATACCATTAACAAAAAAAAAGAATAGTACAGACACAAAATTCAGTTCACGTAAAAGAACATTTAGATTAGGTTAGTTTCTATTGGGGGGGTTTGTTGGGTGTTGCGAACTAGAGATGTGTAACCCCCTGTCCGCTGTTCCACATTAGAAATCCCTGTTTGGCTATGATAATCGCCAGAAATCAATGTGAAAAAAAAGCAGGTACACAACTGTAGATGATTATGTGTAAGTTTGCTTGTTTTTATCAAGTGGTTTATGGGGTGTTGCGGATTAAGGAACGTGTGACGTCGATATTCACGACGACACAAGACGGTTGATGATCTCTCCTTGGACTAATTTACGGTAAAATTAAATCAATCAAACCGTACCGGCGTGGTCCATTGATTAACAGGACTAGCCTATATCAAAGGTGCTCCTGGCACGGAATTACCACCCCCTTTTTAACTTTCTGTTTACATATTTATTTTGAATAAACTTTCTTTATTATTTCATCTCTTTTTTCTTAATTTAACTTGTTCGTGTCCATATCCATACAATCTCATGTTAATAACAACTTACATGTGTTGTTAATATAAGATTACAAGTTAAATTAAGGAAAAAGAGATGAAATAATAATTTTTTTTTATTGAAAATAAATATGTAGACAGAAAGTTAAAAAGGGGGTGGTATTTCCGTGCCACGAGCGCCTGTGGCCTATATGTATCTTGTTCTAATACAAGGGAACAATATAATTAGTTGCAATAAATATTTAAACATACAACTTGCTTTACCATACAGCAAACAAGTGAGGCTAGGTGAAAGGGGAATAACTGTAGTAAAAATAATTGTAATATCTAAAAATCAAACATTGGACCCTACATTAAAATAAATAAAATATTTTTTTTTTCTTTCAAAAGGTAGATTTAACTGAACATGAACAACCAGGTGAGCATCTAGTTATTAATAGAATTACAAAGCATTTTCTATATTAAAATGCACGATTTTGATTTGTTTTATTTTAGGTTTTTTTTTCATTATTCAATTTTTGAATTATAATATTTTAATATTTTCTTAAAATAAGAAATATAACGATTTAATCTATCTGTTAAAGTACATATGTATTTTAACGAGGCAGTTTAGTATATATATTAGTTTTTGGGTTACTATTTTGAATTTGAAGAAAATTCAAGAGGCTGGATATTTAATAAAAGTTTTAATAATTGATTTGTTTGTAATTGAACGAATGACTAAAAGTCGATGGCAAGGTTGAACTGAAATATACAATATAGCAAAATGAAAACTTAATACAATGTAATTCTTAAGTCAATCAAATGACAATAGAAACATATTATTTGTGAGTTAGTTTCTACTATCATGGCACTTGTATTTCCGTTATCTTTGCCTTGTTGCCTCAAACAGCGTTTTTGTAGTTAAACCATACAAGTAAACAAATAAACAGATTTCACTAACCACGATAACATAGGGTGAAATGGTCATAAAACATAGCCACGTCAAGGGTCGATGTTTGATCGTATACCATATACGTACATGTATCTTCTAAGTGGTAAAGTTAACAGGACAAATTGAAAAAATATTAGAAGCTATCAGATTTTTAGCAGGTATGGCGATATATATTCACTAATATAGGGAAACTATGGTGGGATAATTTGAATGTCCCAGAGAAACATGAAATCATAGTTGATTTTTTGAGAGAAAAAACGTTAAACATCCAAGCATTTGTTAGTAAAAAAGGATACGTGTACGGATGTAAATGAACACGAGAGACTATCCAACATTACACATGGACACAAAGTAAAGTAAAGGAACAAATTGATGACTTGCTGGATCGGAATCTGGATACTGTATCTGAGTGGAGCGACAAACTTCATCGTGAACTGTTGTTTCAGTGATCTAGCACAATAAAGATCCAATTAGGCGTGTTGGTCTAGTACAAAGCGGACATCATCATCTCATCGAATGTAACTTGTTGTCGCCATGATCGCTTGAACTTGAGTTTAAACAATAATCACTCACTCACTTAGAATACCTAATCTGATAATCTTTATTGAATCATGATGATATATTGTGGAATTCTGATTAATACGATATGGATTATGCAGATGCAGTGCGCCTTGTGAGAACGGACACCATCTTAAATAGGGTGTGCATAGATAGATCCCCTCGGTAGTGCAATGGTCTACGAGATTATGGTTTTGAAGTCGGGTTAAATAAAAGACTAAAAAATGGTATTTGGTGTTTCTCAGTTAAGCACAATGCATTTAAGGGGTAAGACGAGATCGACGACTTGTTGGCTCGGAGTCTGAAAAGTGTGTCCGAGTGAATTAAGCGACACGACTACCAGTGGAATGTTCTTTCAGTCATCTAAGATTATAAAATCTAACATAATGTGTTGGTCTATTTTACAAAACAGACATATTTCATTATATCTCCACAAAGAAACTTAAGTAGCTGATCACTTGGCTTTGAACAACACTCAATAGTATCACTTTATCCCCTAGGTAACGCATTGTTTACTGTCAATAGGTGCAATAAAATTCACTGAGTTGCTTTGATTTCTTTCATAGAACTGTTTGAGCAGATAAACAAGAGGATTGGAATGGCGTATCCTTTAAGACGAGTCACGGTAAATATTTGCTTAAAAACGCCCATCGGACATACAATGTCATTTCAACGTTAAAATAACGTTTATATTCTATTAAAACCAACAGCCTCCAATTGTGGCAAGTACACAAAAACAACACTCCAAACGGGTAGTGTTAACATTCAGCGGAACAATGGCAATTTAGTATTATAGTTAACAGCCTAACAACCATAGTTTCCTTGCTTGGTTTCTGTTCTTCTGGCAGTCAGTGCACAGTGGCGCTTCTTGCATGTGGCTGTGCACTGACTGTGGAGGATTAGACAAGTGATCAAGGCAGATATACTGAAAGATTACGTTTCTCTCATGTGACTTATTTTGTGTTTGCTACTGTCATCTGACTGTTTTATTGTGCTAATAGTTCTATTTTATTTTGCATGTCGGTTTGAAAAACTCATGTGAGCTGTTGTATTGTTTTGTAATTGAACTTTGAATGCTCCTGGCTCGCCACTCTTTTGTTCTAGTTTGTTGTGTTCGATTGGATACAAAGGTATCGTAACCATGGTATCTGGAATTTCAGTATGACATGTGTGAAATCACGAAATTTTCTCTCAATTTTTCCGTAATTGTAATAAATATATTTATTTAACCAGTACATTGATTTCTTGATTACACACAAAAAATTCTAATGTTTGAATTTTTGAAATTAAAATCGATCAAAAACATTTTGAAATGATAAATACTTGTGTATTTCAGTTCAAAAGTATTTAATTTCAAATGGGGCCGAATTGACTTTTAATTTAGGGCCGGATCGACTTGTGGCCGGATCGACTTGGGCCAGAACGACCTGGACCGAATCGACCTGGGGCCGGGACGACCTGAAACCAACCGGAAGTGACAATATGAAAAAATCACCCGATCGGTTTTCAGTGAAAAGACACGTTGTGTTCATATATTTGGTTTTAAAAAGGTAAAATAATGAATAATGAAAGAAAAAATTTCCGACACAGTTATGACAAATTGTCTATTAGGCAACTGAAGCAAAAATTGAAAGCAAAAAGCCAGAAAACAAAGGGACACAAACGCGATTTGGTAAGACGGACGTCTAAAATTCTGGAATGCAGATTTCACTATGTGTTTTTGTTTTCTTTTGCTGTTTTTGCTACTAGTGTATTTTTTATGTATATTGTCTCATACACGTTAGCTGCAATGGGTAATATATTCCCTCCACCACCTCTGTATGAAGTATGAGTGGCAATGAATAAATTATCCTTCCAAAAATAATAACTGTAATCAAGAATTTGTATAGTAGAAAGGATACGAATCTTGTATTTTCTCGCTTTATTTCGCGTGGCAATGTTTTATGCTACAACAGAGCAAAAATTAATTCATTCATTTTGAAATGCCTTGAGAATTCGTAGGAAAATCAACCAATTACACCAAAGTTCGTTCTATACATCATTTATATACTACACCTCACAAAATAATCCTTGGATTTGCCGATATAGGTTCAATGGAAAAGTATTTTTTGATTTTTTCTGTATCACCCTTCATACACGTAAAATAAAAAAAAAGTACAGTAGAGTTTCATACATCTAAAAACATATTAAAAATGATAAAACAAAGCAACCAATCACGCCAAGTTTTGTTCTATATATCGAATACACTCTAAACTACACATTTATACATTTTGGTATGTCAATTCCATGTAAACAAGGAAGTTTATTGATTTCTAAATAGGCCACCCCCATTTCCGCCCAGAACGCTGCCATTTTGACAAATGATGGTAAACAATCCTTAAATACAAATTGGGAGCACTGTTTTCAATAAAACTCCTTCTAATCTATACATTGAAAAATATTTATATTATCACAAAAATGACGACTGCTTCAATATTCGGTATGATGAGAGAAGAGAGGAGTTTGAAATTTAAATTTGAGTCTTGACCGCCCATAATAGGTGGGATTATGAAGGTCAAAAGGGCAAATCGATTAATGTCAATTATTGATGAAATATGGGTGATACATCTACAAAAAGTCGATACTTTATTAATGATTGGTATTTAGGACAAATATTTTCACTTTATACCTGTAATTATGATTTTATATATTTACAATTTATACTGGTTTAAAATGTTGAAGCGATGAAAATTTCCACCATTAATCAAGGCACGTGCTATAGTGTTTCCCCCAGCTTTCAAAAGGGGCATGGTAATTTATTGTGTAAAAGGGCACATGAAGTGCATGAAAGTCAATTGCTAGGGCACATTAAATGCACGAACGTATTTTGTAAGGGCACATACAAATACATGTTATATATAAAAATTTATTATATATATTCTTTAAAACTATACAACAAAATACACAGTAGACAATTTACAATCTGAATAACTGAATAGCCAAGATAAAAATTAAATAATTTTTTTTTTAAAAAGGTCATATAGTTTAATATACCAACAATGATTACAATTTAAATGTTATAAATATTTAAATATGATTCTTTTTTAAGACTTCCAAGGTTTTTTTTATCAATCAACATTTTCATTGTTATTGGAGATCAAAAGAATATCACTGGTTGTTGACACTTTCAATCTATTCCTGTGTACTGTGACGTTTAATTGCACCTTGGAAAAGCAACTTCCTGTATTTTTTTGCATTATTTTCCATGCCCTCATCTCGTTTTCTTTTAATTCTGGCCGCACTAGGCATTTTATCAAATTTAATATGGTGGCAATCTGGTTTCTGTTACTTCATTTTTATCGTTACCGCCTACCAGAAAACGTAAACAGGTAATCAGTTTGTGCGTTCACCAGGAGACAACTCAAATTTAAAAAAAACCAAGAGGCATACTTAACTTTGATCGATACCGAAAAGGCACTTTTGAGTGCATGGCGTCTTGTTCAAGGGCATTTTAGGGCATGGTGTCACTAAAAAAAAGGGCATGGCGTTTTAACATGCCAAACATGCTTGGGAGAAACACTAACCGTGCATCGTCAGCGAATTTCACTATGGGTAATCTCACTTGTTCTCGCCACGCAACATACTTACAATCTATGTTAAATCTCGCAAGATTCATATCCTTTCTACTATACAAATTCTTGCTGCAATTGTAAAAGAAGAACTAATAATAGTGATATACTAGTGCAACAGTAGAACATATTTTATCTCCAAAAAATGGGACCTCTTGCATTGTAAGCCACCGCTCTGCCAACTAAACTAAGGTAAAAGGAGATCTCCACTAATGACTAATAGTAATGCAGTTAGCAAAGGTGTATATGGAACTACCACAGTTCCTATAACCTTAGGTAGAGAAGCATTCCCTTAAACTTTGCACTAGGAAACAAAACACATCAAATCCAAACAAGAGAAACAAATGTTACAAAACAATATTTAAAAATACCTGAAAGTAAGCCATGTTGATTGCCTTTCAGAGCTTAATTAATGTTCATAAAATAAAATAACACGAGCTCTACAAACTCCATCTAACATGTACATACATATGAATTAAAGTTAAATGTTTGTTGTCAGCCTCACAGATGTTACATTTTAGCATGTACAAATGTATACACCATGTTATATGTTTGCATATATGCCAAATTATGTTGAAATATATCTGTGGGTGTTCTATAAAAAAATGTTTATTATAAGATATTTATTGCATGGCAACTTCAATATTGGGCTAGTTCTTGATTCAAGGTTGACTAGATTGACCTCTTATAATACTAAGTCATTATTGTTAATATTTTCTAAATTGACCTGGTTGTTCTAAGACTAGATTTCTTGGGATCTTGATAAATTTGAAATCAATCGACATGGATGTTCACGGAAGTTATAATATTGCCGTACAAATGTATTATTACATGCCATGATAGTAATTTGGATATTGGCCTGGTTATTGATCTGAGATGAGCTGCACTGCCATCACAGCTCTTTTAAACTGTCTAGTACCATAAGGAGTTCTTGGAAAGAGTAATTTATACATTTATTAAGCCTTTTAGCATGTTACCGGTAAGAAAATCAAATGAGCAATTGGTCAGATTTTATGTATAGGTAAGAAAATATGCACGACTATATAACCCTTTGATATTGTTATATTTGACAACATATTTGCATGCTAGACAGGGTATAAATACTAATTGGGCCAAAAAAAAAATATGTGTGTTTACGGTCACCTGACCCACCCTATTTTTCAGCCGCCGACCCTAACCTTTTTTATCAGCAATTATTCGACACTAATTTTTGCTACCGACCCTATCAATTTTTACACAGAATTTGGATAACCATTTTTGTTGTTTAATCAGCAGCAATGTTTTATTTATTCGACCGCTAGCTTTTTGTCGAAATTGAGAGCAAAGAAGGTAGAAAAACTGTGTAACTCGTCATAAAACAGTTTCAACAAATGACGGCTTACCGGAAATTTCGAAAATGAAATACCGGAATCGGATTCCGAAACCAGGAACGACTATTTCCGGTTTTGCCGATAGTTAAAAAAAAAAAAAAACCAAACATTTTTTTGATGCAGACCGATCGACCCTAGATTTTTTTGACATGTGACAGTAAACACACATATATTTTTTTTGGCCTTACAAGAAACTGTACTGAATTTATGTCTCAAAAATGTAAGTAACCAAGATCAGAGTGATTTTTATTGTTCGTAACCTTTATTTGTAACTTTTTTAATCTGATAAATGAAATTTTGAAAAGATTAGATAGATTTTTAGCTCACCTTGCCAAATGAGCTTTTGCCATCACTTGGCATCCTTCGTCTGTCGTCCGTTAACTTTTCACATTTTAATCATCTCCTCTGAAACCCCTCAGCCAAATGAACCGAAACTTGGTAGGAAGCATCTATGGAAGGTCCTCTATGAAGACTGCTCATTTTGTCCAGATCGGTTAACAAACAGCCGCCACAGGCAATTCTTGTTACTGATTGGTTGATTTTTAAAAAATCTTCTCCTCTGTTAAAAGAAAGATAACTCTTCCCATTATCTCCCTTAGAAATTAACTAATGCTGATATAGTGTAACATGTTTATTCTATACATTACAAGTAGGTATTCACATTTTAATATTCTTTTTAGTAAACCTTGCCAAAGGCAATATGAGCTTTTGCCATCACTTGGTGTCAGTCGTCTGTCATCCATTTACTTTTCACATTTTAATCTTCTCCTCTGAAAACCCTCAGCCAAATGAACTGAAACTTGGTAGGAAGCATCTATGGAAGGTCCTCTCTAAAGAGTGCACATTTTGTTATGATCCATTACCAAACATGGCCGTCACAGGCAATTCTTGTTTCTGATTGGCCTATTTAAAAAAATCTTCTCCCTTGAAACTGCTTAGCTATATGAACCGAAACTTGGTAGGAAGCATCTACATGTATGGAAGGTTCTGTATTAAGTTTCCTGAAAGCAGAATGAAAGGTGAGCGACACAGGTTCAGCCCACTGAGCCTCTTTTTAAATAGAACCAATAAATTTTTCATATATATATATATATATATATATATATATATATATATATATATATATATATATTTGTGCCCAGTGCCTTAGTGGGTATTGGTTCAATCACATTCAATTAACAATTGGTAGCAATGTCAATTTGAAAAATGTCTTATTATTAAGACATGGTAAAATGTGAGAAGTGCTTTAAAATACTGCTGGTTAATATTCATTCTATATACATAAAATTAAACGTAAGGAGTCCAAGTGGTTTTACTGAAATTATTGAACAACATTACCTTAATTGTATCAAGAAAAATCCTATTTTGATTAGCTTCAAAACCAAGTCTGTATCAGATTTGATTGATTGATTGATTGATTGGTGTTTGATACCAACTTTAGCAGATTTAGTTTTGAAACTAATTAAAATAGGAGTATCCCTGTTCACAGTTTTGTTTTATACCTGTTTAATGGAATGTTGTGGGATTTTGCATTCATATTGTTATATATTGTGGAAAATGCTTGATTTCTTTTGACATTTTGGATGTTTGTTGTTGTGAACAGTTTTTCATGTTGTCAAGTGTACATCACTACATTGTGCTTCCTGCATGATTGTTGTGAAGTTCTTTATATTAAATTTATTTGAATGTTATTAAATAATGTTAAAATATTGAATTAATTAAATCAAAGTGAACAATAACTTTTTCACACTTTAGTTTAATAATCATGATGATGGATTTGTTGTAATGATTTTTAACAAATAAAAAAAAAATCATTTTAGCATTTAAATCTTTAAATGTGTTCAAACACAAATATTTGAAATATTAATTCACTTTGACATGTGTTTGACAGTCGTTTAAGGATAATGTGTGAAGTGAACTAAACATTTTTATTTTTAACTGAATTTTTATTTGTTCTTTTTAACTATAAAATTGTTGTTTTTAACTCCAAATGTTTTTTGTTAACAATATTTTTAAAGAAAAAAAGATTTGTTCTTTAAATTATTTTTATAAGTTATTTCTTAATATCATATTACACACTCTTTGTCTGAATTACTAGATAGAACGACTAATAGACGCTGATATTAATGAGATGGAAAAGAAGCGAGGACACAAAACATCGACATCTGATAACGTTAAACAGAGACCATCTCATCAACACTCGACTAACGGTGATGTGAAGGACAAACCAGACATTCTTGACATCATGCATCACGAAAGACAAGAAAGAGAGAAAATAGTTCTATGGAGAAAACCATTAAAAACCATTCATTATTCCTGTTTAGAGTCAGCGTCATTACTTAATCTAGCTGGAAGAAGGTAAATAAAGGTAGATTGATTGGTGTTTAATGCCAACTTTAGCAGTATTTCAGCTATACCGTGGCATTAAATAAAGGTAGACAAATGTGATTCGTTATTAAAGTTTGAATTTATGTCATATTGGGGAAATAGACACATTGCAGAGACAGGGAGAATAATTTCTATATTATCATTAATTTATGAAAACAGGTTGTGCTACAGCTGATTTTAAAATAAAAAAAAATAAGATATATCGTGATGTTTTTTATGTTCAATGATTTGAAGTGAGAGGTAGTTAGTTGTTATTGATATTGGTTGAAAATTGCATTCACATTCATAATTAAGAGATTGTGCTTTTATTGTTGTTCTTCATCTCAAGTCTTCAGTAAAAAATGTAATGTAAACATAAAATTGCTCCTACATTTTGCATATTATATTTTAGCTGTAATCTTTGGATCTTCTCTTCTCCTAGATAAGAAAAGTTTGAAGATACCAAAGGGATGATCAGAAGCCGTAATCGAAGAAGGACAGACAATACAATGGCCATTAGAAAAAAGACAAAAATAGAAACAATTGGCAACAAAACACTACACAGAAAACTAAAGATTAAGCAAGACAATCTCCACGAAAAAACAGGTGAATTCAGATGCTCCGGAAAGGTCATTGGCAGATTATCTGCTTATTATGCAGAGGAAAATCACAGGAATAATCAAGTTTTACAACACCAGAAAAAATGAATATAACAAATAAAAAGAAATAATCAAATGGTAATTTACCTGGTAGTTTAAGATCCACATCTCCAGACGACAAACATACTGTTGTTTGATCACCATTCCAGACTGAGTTTGAATCTTTGTCCATGGCGGCACCGATCTGATACAACATTAGCTTATCTCTTGTTTCCCCACAGATAAAACTAATATATTGGTCCAAGTGTCATTAAGCATCAAAAGTCTATCAGTTACATTTTTTGTTGGGTTTTTTTGCAGAAATATTTAATGAGTATATTCACAATGTTTTACAAGTGGAAAATTAATATTTTATTTGTACAGAAATCAGTGTTTATAACATTTTAATTGTATTTTGGTAGATTAAGTGTTTATAACATTTTAATTGTATTTTGACAGATTATGGAGTAGAAAGAAATCAGTTTTAGCCTCAGTATTTGTATTGTTAACATTATATCTAATGTATAACACACGAGGAACACATCAGCCAGTAAGTACTGTAAAATATTCTCATACATTGTGTATTTGACGTTTTTGGTTTTTTTTGCTTTGTTTGTATTTTGTTATTATTTCAGTCCTCGAAATGAAAATTTGAATTTATTTTATATATATATATATATATATATCTAAATAAAAACTGAAAAATTCACTGGTCCGAACAAAGTTTTACTGGTGTTGAGCCGGAGGACCGGTCCTCATCATAAGAGGTGTTATTTACCTGGTATATTGTTAATATTTGCTAAGTTAGCGATAATACTTAAAACAGCTTAAGATTATTTAAAATTGACTTAAAAAAAACTGAATTTGACATACGTATACAACATGTACTTTAGTGTTTTGATGATTGGTATAAAATCAGAATCCATTATTGGTTTATAATCCAATGAACTATCTAACCACGCAAATGTTTTAAAAATTACACAAAAAATTTGGTTATCTAATTACAGATGAATCTCGTTCTGTCAAACTTGGTTTACTCGAAATTTCGGTTAAGTCGAAATTTTTCTGAAGTCCCGTTTTAAAATCAGTGCTTTTCAACTTAATTTACTCCTCTTATCTCAAATTTCGACCATCGAAATTTCGGGTATCTCGAAGTAGCTTTTCAGTCCCTATTATACAAATCCATTAAAATTATGTTCGTTATGTCAAAATTTTCAATTAAATCAATTAACAAACCTGTCAAGGTGTCAACAGCATGGCCTCCAGTGTTGACCGCGTCAGGCGAGATTTATTTTGATAACTGTTAATTATCTTTTGTAAAGAAAACAATTGGATTTCTTAATTGAAGCATTGAAGTCATAATCGTATGAATGAAATATTATTTAATGATAAATTTCAAAGCGTTTGATGTTGTGACGGCTTGAGTGTAGAGAAAACTCTGAAGCCATTAAACAGCCGCTGTCACTCATTTTATTATCAAACAATATTAATTTAAAAACGCTGAACGTCCTGTTCAGAATAACATTTCAACATTTTGTCAGGTAGCCGATCAGATTTTACAACATAAAAATGAAAGATATTTTTTAGTGTTCAATTACGGCGTATTTATAGATTTTTTTTTAAAGTTCGTTTTGTTGACAGTTTCGTATTTTTTTTAAACACACGATTGTGTATTGCCATATTATAAATTACATGATGTAATCAAATGTGTGTTTCTTTTTACGCTCAAAGTTTCCTGACAATTAATGAATCTACACTTGGTAAAAATTCAGATAATAACACCTTATCAGAGATTTTTTTAATTTATTATTTTTTTCAAAATCAATACTTATGCACGTGTTAAAACTACGTACACAATACGTATCGATATATTGTAAATGATTGACAACAATAGTTTGCATCCACTTTTGTCAAACTTATCTGACAGAGTTGCCTATTTTACTTAATCCCTCACTCGAGTTACGGATAACTCGAACTTTTGCAACTGTTACGGATAACTCGAACTTTTGCAACTGTCCTGTGAACTTCAAGATTACGAGATTCAACTGTACTTAATCTAATTTCCAGAATTTTAGGTTAATATTTAGGACAATCTTGAGATTTTTTTTTTCATTTTCTGGATCCTGGGTCAGCAGCTCCTTGATAATATATGTTTTCCACATGTTTGAAAGCGAGGTAAACAATGTAATAAGAATTATTATTAAATTTAAAATATTAATTATCAAGTACAACATGTACTAATCACAACAATCTGGAAGATGATATTTCCACAACACATCAGTTCCTAAGTACAAAATCCAAAATTCTGAATTTGCTAACACCTCTCCTTTTCACCTCAAACACATGCACCATTCCCCAACATGTTTTATCATCTAAATTAAACATGTCCACAGATAATTGTTAATGGGGAAGTACTACTGATCCACTATTAAATATGGATTGAGAATTGCTACCAATAGTTGTGAATTTGGAAATGTTTACAACCTGTACACTCTAAATTTTGTATTGGAAAATGCTACTGGGTTCATTAATAATTGTGGATTAGGAAATTATACTTGTCCACCAATAATTGTGGATTAGGATATTATATGTCCACTAATAAGTGTGGATTAGGAAATTACACTTGTCCACTAATAATTGTGGATTAGGGTAATATAGTTATGAATTTGGAAATGTTTGCAACCTGTACACTCTAAATTTTGTATTGGAAAATGCTACTGGGTTCATTAATAATTGTGGATTAGGAAATTATACTTGTCCACTAATAATTGTGGATTAGGATATTATATATGTCCTCTAATAATTGTGGATTGGACAACAGCAAACTGACTAGGTTTGTACTATGATGTTATATTTACAGTATGTAAAATTCATAGAGAAGTATGTGTTATGGTGCTCGTACTGGATAGGACTAGGAATATTGTCATCTGTAGGATTAGGTACAGGATTACATACCTTTCTGTTATATTTGGTAAGTGATTTATATAAAGACTAAATAAATGACTATTGAAAGAAAAGTTTGGAGATACCAAAGGGGTATAAATCAAAAACCCATAAAGAAGTATATACAAAACAATGGCCAAAAGAAAAAGTACAAAAGGACAAAGCGATTTACAAGTTTGTAACTAGATTAACACGACGGGTGTCACTAGTGGAGCAAGAACTGCTTACCCTTCTGGAGCACCTGAGTTCACCTCCGGTTTTTAGTGGGGTTCGTGTTACTCGATATTTAGTTTTGTAGATCATTGTTTGTCCTTTTGTTAGTTCACCTGGACCAAAGGTCCATGTGAACTATTGCCATCACTTGGCGTCCGTCGTCTGTCGTCTGTCGTCTGTAAACTTTTCACATTTCAAGCTTCTTCTCCGAAACCACTTGGCCGATTGGAACCGAACTTAGCAGGAATGTTCCTTGGATGGTCCTCTACAAAGTTACTGTTTTTCGTTCCAGTCGGATATTCAATATGGCTGCCAGGGCCAATAATATGCTCTGATTGGCTGAAATTTCAAAGATCTTCTTCTCCGAAACTAATGAACTGACTGAACCCAAACTGTAAAGGAATGATCATTGGAATGTCCTTTACCAAGTTACTGTTTTTTATGCCGATCGGAAATCCAAGATGGCCGCCATCGCAGGACATAGATTAACATTGGACCCTATGGGAAAATGTTCAAATGCCTTCTTCTCAGAAACTACAAATATGATTAAAGCCAAACTGTACATGAATGTTCATTGGATGGTCCTCTACAATCTTAAGGTTTTTTGTTCCGATATGAAATTCAAAATGGCGGCTACGGCAGGACTTAGTTTAACATTGGACCCTATGGGAAAAATGTTTCAAAATGCTTCTTCTCTGAAACCACTTGGACAGTTGAAACCAAACTGCCCAGGAATGATCATTGGAAGGTCCTCTACAAATTTTCTGTTTTTTATGCCGGTCGGAAATCCAAGATGGCCGCCACCGCAGGATATAGATTAACATTGGACCCTATGGGAAAATGTTCAAATGCCTTCTTCTCAGAAACTACAAATATTATTAAAGCCAAACTGTACATGAATGTTCATTGGATGGTCCTCTACAATCTTAAGGTTTTTTGTTCCGATATGAAATTCAAAATGGCGGCTACGGCAGGACTTAGTTTAACATTGGACCCTATGGGAAAAATGTTTCAAAATGCTTCTTCTCTGAAACCACTTGGACAGTTGAAACCAAACTGCCCAGGAATGATCATTGGAAGGTCCTCTACAAATTTTTTGTTTTTTATGCCGGTCGGAAATCCAAGATGGCTGCCACCGCAGGACATAGATTAACATTGGACCCTATGGGAAAATGTTCAAATGCCTTCTTCTCAGAAACTACAAATATTATTAAAGCCAAACTGTACATGAATGTTCATTGGATGGTCCTCTACAATCTTAAGGTTTTTTGTTCCGATATGAAATTCAAAATGGCGGCTACGGCAGGACTTAGTTTAACATTGGACCCTATGGGAAAAATGTTTCAAAACGCTTCTTCTCTGAAACCACTTGGATAATTGAAACCAAACTGCCTAGGAATGATCATTGGAAGGTCCTCTACACATTTTATGTTTTTTATGCCGATCGGAAATCCAAGATGGCCACCACCGCAATACATAGATTAACATTGGACCCTATGGGAAAATGTTCAAATGCCTTCTACTCAGAAACTACAAATATGATTAAAGCCAAACTGTACATGAATGTTCATTAGATGGTCCTCTACAAACTTTACGTTTTTTGTTCTGGTATGAAATTCAAAATGGCGGCTACGGCAGGACTTAGTTTAACATTGGACCCTATGGGAAAAATGTTTCAAAATGCTTCTTCTCTGAAACCACTTGGACAGTTGAAACTAAACTGCCCAGGAATGATCATTGGAAGGTCCTCTACAAATAATTTGTTTTTTATGCCGGTCGGAAATCCAAGATGGCCGCCACCGCAGGACATAGATTAACATTGGACCCTATGGGAAAATATTCAAATGCCTTCTACTCAGAAACTACAAATATGATTAAAGCCAAACTGTACATGAATGTTCATTAGATGGTTCTCTACAAACTTTACGTTTTTTGTTCTGGTATGAAATTCAAAATGGCGGCTACGGCAGGACTTAGTTTAACATTGGACCCTATGGGAAAAATGTTTCAAAACGCTTCTTCTCTGAAACCACTTGGATAATTGAAACCAAACTGCCCAGGAATGATCATTGGAAGGTCCTCTACAAAGTTTCTGTTTTTTTTTGCCGATCGGAAATTCAAGATGGCCGCCACCGCAGGACATAGATTAACAATGGACCCTATGGGAAAATGTTCAAATGCCTTCTTCTCAGAAACTACAAATATGATTAAATCCAAACTGTACATGAATGTTCATTGGATGGTCCTCTACAAACTTTGCGTTTTTTGTTCCGATATAAAATTCAAAATGGCGGCTACGGCAGGACTTAGTTTAACATTGGACCCTATGGGAAAAATGTTTCAAAACGCTTCTTCTCTGAAACCACTTGGATAATTGAAACCAAACTGCCCAGGAATGATCATTGGAAGGTCCTCTACAAGGTGTGTGTTTTTTTATGCCGATCGGAAATCCAAGATGGCCACCACCGCAGGACATAGATTAACATTGGACCCTATGGGAAAATGTTCAAATGCCTTCTTCTCAGAAACTACAAATATGATTAAAGCCAAACTGTACATGAATGTTCATTGGATGGTCCTCTACAAACTTTACGTTTTTTGTTCCGATATGAAATTCAAAATGGCGGCTACGGCAGGACTTAGTTTAACATTGGACCCTATGGGGGAAATGTTTGAAAACGCTTCTTCTCTGAAACCACTAGAACAGTTGAAACCAAACTGCCCAGGAATGATCATTGGAAGGTCCTCTACAAATTTTATGTTTTTTATGCCGATCGGAAATCCAAGATGGCCGCCACCACAATACATAGATTAACATTGGACCCTATGGGAAAATGTTCAAATGCCTTCTTCTCAGAAACTACAAATATTATTAAAGCCAAACTGTACATGAATGTTCATTGGATGGTCCTCTACAAACGTTAGGTTTTTTGTTCCGATATGAAATTCAAAATGGCGGCTACGGCAGGACTTAGTTTAACATTGGACCCTATGGGAAAAATGTTTCAAAACGCTTCTTCTCTGAAACCACTTGGACAATTGAATCCAAACTGCACAGGAATGATCATTGGAAGGTCCTCTACAAAGTTTCTGTTTTTTTATGCCGATCGGAAATCCAAGATGGCCACCACCGCAGGACATAGATTAACATTGGACCCTATGGGAAAATGTTCAAATGCCTTCTTCTCAGAAACTACAAATATGATTAAAGCCAAACTGTACATGAATGTTCATTGAATGGTCCTCTACAAAATATACGTTTTTCATTCTGATATGAAATTCAAAATGGCGGCTACGGCAGGACTTAGTTTAACATTGGACCCTATGGGGGAAAAATGTTTCAAAATGCTTCTTCTCTGAAACCACTTGGACAGTTGAAACCAAACTGCCCAGGAATGATCATTGGAAGGTCCTGTTTTTTATGCCGATCGGAAATCCAAGATGGCTGCCACCACAGGTCATAGTATTAACACAGAACCATATGGGGAAAATACAGAAATATATTCTTCTCTGAAGCTATTGCACTGATTGAACCTAAACTGTGCATCAATCATTGGAAGGTCCTTTACAAACTTTGTGTTTTTTATGTTGATCGTAATTCCAAGATGACGCAGGACATAGTTTTTACATAGGACCAATTGGTTTTTTTTATTACCAGGTGAACGATACAGGCTCTTGAGAGCCTCTGGTTTATTTTATTTTGGTCATTGTGTTGTCTGTTCTTCTTCGATGTACGCATTCTGATTAACCCTTTGGTATCTTCAAGCTCTACTTGTAAAACATTATTCAGAAACTAAAGTCAAGATTGAGTAACACGAACCCCACTAGAAAGGGAAGGGGAGGGGGGAGGGCGAACTTGTATGCTTCAGAAAAGTATGCTGTTCCTGCTCCACTA
Source organism: Bathymodiolus brooksi (assembly GCA_963680875.1). Lineage (NCBI taxonomy): Eukaryota > Metazoa > Mollusca > Bivalvia > Mytilida > Modiolidae > Bathymodiolus > Bathymodiolus brooksi. The sequence goes on along the minus strand of OY804580.1, from coordinate 34,224,739 downwards.
TATCAGATAACATATGTTGCTATGGGAGTTTGAACACACTTTTTCTAACATCTGCCAACATGACCAATATAATTTTAATTAGAATTTCTTACTATTTATCTACCTATTAGACTAGTAAATACCACCTATTACCTATATTAGTCTTCATGATTAAATACTAGTATAAAGCGCTATGCTAATAAAAGTTGCTTCGTTCTGTAAGTTTTCTTCAAATCATAGTAGGAGCTGACATAAAATTTCACTTTCATGTTTGAACATTTGTTCTTGTGACTTAAAAAGTCTTATTGCAAAGACTGCACACAAATTTAATTATGAAAGTATCCCCCCATATCATATTTTCAGCCGTGTGCTTCCCGGTTTCGCTAAAAATAGGATCCTGTGAGCATTCTTCTGATGCAATGTTCGATCTGATGAAACAACAATGTTAGATGCCAGAAAGCCATATTTTTCATCACAACCGAGAAAGTGTTTGTTAAATTGTCAGTTTATACAAATCGTTGAGTACTTGTAATATTTCCTTAAACAAACTGAATTGTGTATGACATCTATATAAGATATAAAAATTAAATTCTCTGCACTGGATTTATGAGCCAGTAATCTTGTTAAGATGTTTATAATCTTGTACATGCAATGTAAGTATTTGTAAAAGTCCAGAACAACAAAAATGAGAAAATCAGAAAAAATGAATAGGAATGAACAAAATATTGTTTGTTTATTATAATAATTGTTAAGGGTGGGTTTGAAGAGATTTTATTGTGATACTTTTCTGTTCATTCAAGCAGATAATTATATAAAAGTTCTATTTTACAGGGACCACATATAGCAGCAGTGACACTAGCAGCTTATGAGTGTAAATCTACAGACTTCCCTGAACCACCATATCCTACAGAGTATGTTTACTGTATAATATGTGTTGCAGTTAATAATAGACAGTTTACAGTCTTTAATTGGCCACCCTTATTTGTTGCCATCAAATTTCAATGTCCAATTTGCAAAAATTGTGTAGTTTATATATATATATATATTTCTCCCACTATCTATTGCCACCCTGGATTATGTAAGAGTTTTTCCAAAAGGTAGTGTTATAACGAGGATGCAGTGTAAATACTATTTACCATAGATTCTGTTGTCAAATATATTACTGGTACATCAAGAATATTTTGGCATTCACAGCCACTGATTGTAATTGGTTTCTACACTTATTATATAGGTTTTATTAACCGATATACATTCACGGGTCAAAAGTATTTCCACACTAAGATATTTCCCTATGTATTTCATATAAAACCACTTATTTTTAAAATATTCTGCTGAAGTAATTCCTTATCTTCATTTTCTTGAAATTTTCACATTTAAAAGTAGAATTAATTAATTAATGTCACAATTTTCTATGATTATATGGTAAGATTTGGTGAAAAATTAAACTTCATGTCTTAAGGAAAAGTAGAAACAAAATTATACATAAATTATAAACATATAAGAAGAAGAAACTATATTATACATCCACTAATGAGTGGGGGCTATATTGCAATCACCTTGTCCGTCCGTCCGTCCGTTCACACTTTCGTAACAGATATCTCAGCTTCTACTGGAAGAAATTATTTTATATTTGATATATGGCTTTGGCATGGTGACTTGTACCTTGTCTCCCCTTTCCAGGTTTACCGCACATCTACTTCCTGTTTACAGTGCGACTTATAATTTTTCATGTTTGCCGTAATGAAATCTTTCGTAACAGTTATCTCAGCTTCTACTGGAAGAAATGATTTTATATTTGATATATGGCTTTGGAATGGTGACTTGTACCGTGTCTCCCCTTTCCAGGTTTACCGCACATCTACTTCCTGTTTACCGTGCGACTTACAAATGAACGAGTGGGGATATTCTTAGCACGACGTAGCGTGCAACATCTTGTTTATTTCTGGGTTTAATGCTGAAAATTTCAATAAAATCGGATAACGAATGACTTCAGGAGAATGTTTTGAAAATAAGTGGTTTTATATGAAATACCGTATAAGTGGAAATAATGTTGACCCATGAATGTATATATAGTGACACTCATGGCTGTGATCGTGTACTCACTACAATTAAACGTGACACTCTTGGCTGTGATCGTGTACTCACTACAATTAAACGTGACACTCATGGCTGTGATCGTGTACTCACTACAATTAAACGTGACACTCATGGCTGTGATCGTGTACTCACTACAATTAAACAAATATATAGTGACACTCATGGTTGTGATCGTGTACTCACTACAATTAAACATGACACTCATGGCTGTGATCGTGTACTCACTACAATTAAACTTGACACTCATGGCTGTGATCGTGTACTCACTACAATTAAACGTGACACTCATGGCTGTGATCGTGTACTCACTACAATTAAACGTGACACTCATGGCTGTGATCGTGTACTCACTACAATTAAACGTGACACTCATGGCTGTGATCGTGTACTCACTACAATTAAATGTGAAACACATGGCTGTGATCGTGTACTCACTACAATTAAACAAATATATAGTGACACTCATGGCTGTGATCGTGTACTCACTACAATTAAACAAATATATAGTGACACTCATGGCTGTGATCGTGTACTCACTACAATAAACAAATATATTGCAACTTAGATAAGAAATAGTTGTCCACTTCACTGCATAGCTGAAGAACCAAAAATTTGTGTTCGTAGGGTAGTCTAATGTTCATCCTAACATGACGTCCCTCTTTCGCTTTGTAAACAAACGAGCGATTTATCAATTGGGTATAATCTCATTAGCACATGCGCCGGTGCATGTGACTGACTTTCCCGTCGTAAATGTACATGTTGATGAATTATCGTCTGCTCGAATTTGGCAGCTTAAATTGCGTGCGACATTGTCTGCAACCGTAAATATAAATTACCGTCTTCCAATCAAAGTATACTACCGTATTTGTACTCTTAGGCATATCAGAATCGAAATAATTCATGGAAGCCAGAATGTGTTTTGAGTTTTAACATGGGTTGGTGGATATTAGTAAATTTTATCCCTCGACTCTGGCTCGGGATAAAATCTGGCTTCCATGATTTATTTCTTAATTAATTTACACCTTTTATCCAAGCTTGCAATGAGGATCAAAGATTGATATTGACGAGTATTACAGCAAATTCATTGCTCAATTTACCTATCTGGTTTGAAGTTTTTCACTACATTTTATTATCCGTTTCTATTTTGTAGAATTGTATGTCCAGATGACCCTACTGACAGTAGTACTGTATCATTATGGACAATTATGAATAAAGTTAGACTTGAGGCTGTAATGTGGGTAAGTGGTTAGGGTTGTGATGTTTTAACACCACTTTAAACAATATTTCAGTTTTAGGTGGCAGTCAGTTTTATTGATGGAGGAAACCGGAATACTCAGAGAAAACCATTGACCTGTCGCAAGTCACTGACAAACTTTATAACAGAAAGTATTATCAGTTGCACCTGCCATTGACAGGAATCAAAATCACAACTTTAGTGGTGATAGGCACTGATTGCAAAAGGTAGATGTATTTTATATTCAACTACCATCCTAGTTTTATTTTTGATCCAATTTCCAAATGGGAACCATGTGTTAATGGCTGAAATGTGAGGAATTTTCTATTTAAAATCAAAAAATTTTTTGTACTTCAGTGATCTTTGCATGATATTTAGGGTTAGGGTTATGGTGTTTAACGCCACATTCAACAATATTTCAGTTATATCTTAGCGGTCAGTTTTATTGGTGGAGGAAACCGGAGTATCTGGAAAAAATCGCTTATCTGTCGCAAGTCAATGACAAACTTTATCACATAATATTGTATCGAATACACCTCGCCATTAGCGGGGTTCGATCATCTCACAACTTTAGTTGTGATAGGCACTGAATTCACTGGTAGTTGTAAATCCAACTACCATACGATCACGGTCATGGCAGCCCTGATCTTTGCATGATCCTTAATAAACACTTAATTAATAAAGACCAATCAATAAAGTTCTATTATGACAAAGAAATAAAATCTTCTCATTTTAAATGAACAATAAAACTGAAGACAGTTGGTAATAGACCCTTTCATGATAACTGTGGTCCTGCATTCATCCGGAACATTTGTGAGTGGTAATGATACACTTTGCCGTAAAATGACGTCGTAGAACAATTAAATTTGTCCACTCACAAATATCCTGGATGAATGTAGGATCGCAGGTATTATGAAAGGGTCAATTATTTGTACAAGCAGAGTCTCTAGATCACAATACAAGTCCTTCAAGCTGTTATACATGTAAGATTATCAAATTATTTATGTTAGAATTGCCAAGACATTTAAATTTTGTTGCATAGGGAAATGATGTTAATTATATATTCTAGGGAGCTGGCACGGCATTAGGAGAATTGCCACCATATTTCATGGCTAGAGCAGCAAGATTATCTGGAGCAGATTTAGATGACGATGAGTTTGAAGAAATAGAAGAATTGATACATGAGAAAAAGGAGCACCCTGAAGAACTGGTAAAGACATATTGATATTAATGATTGATTTTTTTTTGGTGTTTAATGCCTCTTTCAGCAATATTTGATATTAATGAAGAGTGGTTGAAAATATTGTGCTGTTGGTTCTTCAAAATAATTGTATGGAGAAATATTTTATTTGCAAACAAATGTTGAGGGTGACTAAATAAAATCATTCAACTTCAACAAGAAAGAAGTTCATAAAACAAGTAATAAAATTAACTGTTAAAGATTACATAGACATGCTGCTTGACATTCTAACCCAGACTTAACTGATGCAGTATTAATATCAATTTGGAAGAAAGCATGTTCCTGCTCCAAATTGTAGCAGTTTTTGTGTGCTTAAGGTAGGGTGTAAAAAAAGGGTAACACAATTTTTCATTTTAGCCTTTATTTGTAAATTTGAAGACAATTGTAAAATCAGAGCTAATACAGTCTTCTGGGAAACTCTGATTTACTACATGTATGGTGCAAGACTGCATGTTAATACAATTTATTGTGAAAATTTTACTCATTTTATAATAGGTAGATATATTTTTTTTTCTCTTTTTAGGGATTTATGGAGAAGTCTAAATTAGCAGTGCACAATCTTGTACAAAAAGTGGGATTTTTTGGAATCTTAGCATGTGCTTCAGTAAGTATTATTACTATGATCAAGTTAAAATGCTTTTTGAAAACACATTGAATTTTTTTGTCTTTAAAAAGTAGCTGTGTGCCAATTTGTTTTATAAATTTATTTAACTCATTTGTCTTCATTTTAAGTAAATACTTTAAGAGAATCACAGGATATTATAAAAAAAAAACCACCAAACTTCTCTGGCTTGTGTGATGCAACCACTTTTATAGGCTGTTGGCTGTGTGGGAAGAACCAAAATACACAACTTGTCTCATGGATATTGACATAAATATGTGCCTTTTGTTGAGAGGATAACATGCTCCTTAAAAACGTCATACATGTATATATAAAGAAACAATTATATTAATCACATCGGTGGTGTAATGTTTAGTGTGCTTGCCTCGAGTGTGATAGATGGTGGGGTCAATCAGGTCAAACCCAAGACTAATAAATTGGTATTTGTCACTTCCCAGTATGCAGCATTAAGGAGAAAGAGCAAAGACTGGTTGGCTCGGAATCAGGATAATGTGTCAGAGTGGAGCGACATATCTACCTGCGGACTGTTGTTTCAGTGAGCTAGCACTATGAAAATCCAACTAAGCGTGTTGGTCTAGTACAGAGCGAGCATCATCTTGTTCTGGTCATGATATAACTGAAAAATTACTCATTTGGTGTTAAATGGCAATCAATCAATCACTCACTCACTCTATAATCATTTCATTTAAAAATAGTTTTGAAGGAATATATTGTACACACCAAAATATATCATTCAGTTGGAATTGCAGGGGTCATAGTACTTATTATAATTTTTTTTACAGATACCACATAATTCCTTGTCTGATTTTGATAGATTTAACCAAATTCCTTTATACTGTAAAACTGACTTTGAATGGTCAAATCGGCAAAATTTGCATTTGAACATTCTGCATGACATTTTCTTTTAAAACCATAGGTCCTCCAAACAGGCTTTTAACATTATTTTGTATTTGGCTAGGTTTTAATTTTCATCTAAAGTGTATTATTGACAATTTCTGGAATTGGCATTGTATAAAAGTAAAGTTTTGAATGTCAAAGTATACATTATAAAATGCTATGTCTAATTAGCTCACCTTGCCAAAGGCAATGTGAGCTTTTGCCATCACTTGGCGTCCGCTGTCTGTTAACTTTTCACATTTTAATCTTCTTCTCTGAAACCCCTCACCCAAATGAACTGAAACTTGGTAGGAAGCAACTGTGGAAGGTCCTCTCTAAATATTGTTCATTTTGTCCCGATCCATCAACAAACATGGCTGCCACAGGCAATTCTTGTTTCTGATTGGCCGATTTTTTTTTAATATTCTCCTCTGAAACTGCTTGGCCAAATGAACCGAAACTTGGTAGGAAGCATCTATGGAAGGTCTTCTATAAAGATTGCTCATTTCGTCTCGATCCGTTAACAAACATGGCCGCCACAGACAATACTTTTTTCTGATTGGTTGATTTCTAAAAAATCTTCTCCTCTGAAACAGTTTTGACAAATGAACCGAAACTTGGTAGGAAGCATCTATGGGAGGTCCTCTATGGAGATTGCTCATTTCGTCCCGATCCATTTACAAACATGGCCACCACAGGTAATTCTTATTTCTGATTGGTCGATTTCTAAAAATCTTCTCCTCTGAAACTGCTTAGCCAAATGAACCAAAACATGGTAGGAAGCATTTATGGAAGGTTCTCTATAAAGATTGCTAATTTCATCCCGACCCGTTAACAAACATGGCTGCCATAGGCAATTCTTGTTTCTGGTTGGTCGTTTTCTTTAAATCTTCTTCTCTCAAACTGCTTAGCCAAATTAATCGAAATTTGGTGGGAAACACCTATGGAAGGTTCTGTATTAAGTTTCCTCAAAGCAGAATGAAAGATGAGCGACACAGGCTCAGCCCACTGAGCCTCTAGTTTTTGTATGGCCACAATCCACATGTAGAAAGTGGACAGAGAGATTCAATTAGACATAATTTATTAACTTTATGGAAATGCAAGTGGACGTTCACAAGAAAGTGGCCAGTTGAAAATGTAGTTTTGAAAAGAGAGATTACTGTATTGTATTACAATTATTCATCATAATTTTAACATACACTGTTTTATTTACAATTTTACAGATACCTAATCCTCTGTTTGATCTGGCAGGAATAACATGTGGACATTTTCTCATACCATTCTGGACATTTTTTGGTGCAACACTGATAGGAAAAGCTGTTATTAAAATGCATATACAAGTAAGTGTCCAATTAATTTAATGACATGGGGACATTATCGAATACCATGCTTAGCATTTTGGGGGAGGGGCAAGACTAATAGCAAATGCTGTTATAAAAATACCAATACAATTACAAGAAAGTGTTGAAATGATTTTTTAATTCGTTTCATTTGACATGAGATTGTACCAAGTTTGAGGATTTCCTTAAAAACATAAATGACATTAAAGGATTTATCACTTTGGTCGAATGTGTTTTTTCCCACATTATTATTTCACTCTTCTATGTTAAAATTTGTTTTCTCAAGTCTTTAAATTCTAGCATGCTGGTGTTCGTAATAACATTTGAACTTTTTAGCTTTTAAGCAATCTCCCTAGAACAAAAAACAAAAAATACAATAGAACAATAACATTTAGAAAATTACAATACTATTGTTTTGTACTGTAACCACTTCTTTACTAGAAATGTGTTTGGCTAGCCTGGGTGAGTTTAGTACACACAAGAAATCAGAAAGGTTATTTTCTTCTGTTATAATCTGTAATTATAAGAATCATGAAATGGGTATCCACTATACATCTTTGCTTACTATACACTGCCCATTATGGTAAGGAAAGTTTGATGATATTAAAGGGGTGATCAGAAGCCGTAAATCAAAGGACAGACAATACAATGACCAAGAGAAAAAAGACAAAAGGAAAAACAACAATCTACAAAACATTACAAGTTAGTTTTGATAACATGCATCAATTAAACAGATTTTTTTTCTTTTTACGAAATTGCATATTATTATAATTATTGTTATTATTTCTTTTGTATTTTTTTTTCAGAAATTGTTTGTTATTTTCATGTTCAGTGCCCACCATGTAGAAACTATTGTTAGTTTAATAGGGTATGTGTAATAAAATAAAACCAAAAAAATAATAAACAAGAATGGATATTTTATATTAGATAAATAGCAAAATGTGCTTGGAATGATAAATGTATTTCAGAATGATATGCTGTATGTCAACAAACAGTGTATTATATCTCCATCCATTGATTTGGTGGAGAAAACCACCGACCTGTCACAAGTCACTGACAAACTTTATCACATAATATTGTATCAAGTACACCTCACCACGAACAGGGTCTGAAACTAGTTTAAGGCAGTCATAACTTGGTTGAAGTACAGACAAACTCGTATTTCCTTGTTTGAATTTGATATATTTAACAAAATATATAATTAAGCTTATATTCATTATACTATGGTACTGACTTTAAAAATTAGATCTGAATGTTGATAATGATATGTGAACAAAGTGTCAAATTGACCAAATTTTGCATCTTTGCATTCTCCAATACAATTTCTTTTAAAACCATTGGTTTTCCAAACAAAGATATAAGACCAGAAAATGGGCCTGTTTCATATTATCTGAGCATTTAAAAAAATTGAAATATTTCCATTTCAGAAAAATTCCCTTCTTAGGTATATCATTACAGACACCCTTTAAGGAATATTTAGAAGTTCAGAAGAAAAAGCTTCATCATAAACCAGGGACACATGTAGCTTCAGTAAGTTTATAGTGGTAAATGATTAGCAGTAACTCAAACCATTTGGCATCATATTTCTGTCTTCAGATAGAAAGAACTGCATCAGTGTTGTGATGGTTTGTGTGCTTGACTTGAGTGTGGTACATCATGGGTTCATGTTAGTGTGCTTGACTTGAGTTTGGTACATCATGGGTTCATGTTAGTGTGCTTGACTTGAGTGTGGTACATCATGGGTTCATATTAGTGTGCTTGACTTGAGTGTGGTACATCATGGGTTCATGTTAGTGTGCTTGACTTGAGTGTGGTACATCATGGGTTCATGTTAGTGTGCTTGACTTGAGTGTGTACATCATGGGTTCATGTTAGTGTGCTTGACTTGAGTGTGGTACATCATGGGTTCATGTTAGTGTGCTTGACTTGAGTGTGGTACATCATGGGTTCATGTTAGTGTGTTTGACTTGAGTGTGGTACATCATGAGTTCATGTTAGTGTACTGGACTTGAGTGTGGTACATCATGGGTTCATGTTAGTGTGCTTGACTTGAGTGTGGTACATCATGGGTTCATGTTAGTGTGCTTGACTTGAGTGTGTACATCATGGGTTCATGTTAGTGTGCTTGACTTGAGTGTGGTACATCATGGGTTCATGTTAGTGTGCTTGACTTGAGTGTGGTACATCATGGGTTCATGCCTGGTCTTGACTTGAGTGTGGTACATCATGGGTTCATGCCTGGTCTTGACTTGAGTGTGGTACATCATGGGTTCATGCCTGGTCTTGACTTGAGTGTGGTACATCATGGGTTCATGCCTGGTCTTGACTTGAGTGTGGTACATCATGGGTTCATGTTAGTGTGCAAGACTTGAGTGTGGTACATCATGGGTTCATGTTAGTGTGCTTGACTTGAGTGTGGTACATCATGGGTTCATGCCTGGTGGGGTCAAAACAAAGACTATATTAATGGTATTTGCTGCTTCTTAGTTAAGCACACATCATTAAGGAATAAGACCAAAGACTGGTTGACTCTGAATCACCATAATATGTTGGAGTAGAGTGGCATGTCTTTCTGTTGACAGTTGTTTCAGAGAATTGCCACTATTAAAATCCAACTAACGTGGTGATCTAGTACAGAGAAAACATCCTTATCATCTCATGAAAATACTACTTGTTCTTGCCATGTTATAGCTGAGAACTTGCTCACTTAATATTAAACATTAAACAACAGTCATTCACTCACTCATATAGTCTAATATGAGGACATCGTGGATGTGATCGTATGATAGTTGAATTTATAACTACCTGTGCAATCAGTATCTATCACCACTAGAGTTGTGAATTCGAAGCCAGCTCTTGGCGAAGTGTACTCGATACAACATTATGTGACAAAGTTTGTCAGTGACTTGCGGCAGGTCGGTGGTTTTCAAGGGTACTCCAGTTTCCTCCACCAATAAAACTGACCACCACAATATAACTGAAATATTGTTGAAAGTGGCGTTAAACACCGTAACCCTGACCCTTGGCACAAATTAATCCTATATTTGTATATTCATTTTAGGAATCTAATTTACTAGGATGGATATTTGAGAAAGTGGTGATTTTAATGGTAGTATATTTTGTTCTGTCCATCGTCAACTCCACAGCACAGAGTTACCACAAGAGATTATGTAAAGAAAAACACAAGAAGTCTCAGTCATAGAACAATCATTATCAAACAATGCAATTACTTACCATTGTATATGTTAAGAACTTGATGTGTATATGACAAGATAGCTTTTTCTACAGCCAATTCTGTTTGATAGATTACGAAGTATTGTTGGAAATTATTGTTGTTAAATATTGTTATTTTTGGTAGTATATATATCCTAAATAATGTATTGATTTATAAAACTAAGGTTCTCCTTCCTGAGACATAGGTGATCTTATCCCATTTTTGGCTATCCTTTTCAGGCCCTAAAGTTTACTTACTTTCAAAGATTTTTAAATTATTTGGCTTTTATAAATCTTTTGATTATGAGCTGATGATGGTTATTCCAGAAACGTATCGTGCATATTAAATTTGATATCTACGTTTTTATGCAAATCTTAGTATAAATGCTCATTAACTAAATACTAACTGTAATTTGATGCAATATTTATTTTTTTTAATCTGATCTAAACACCTTTAGTTCAACAACTCATACATCTATCTGTCAAATTAAGTTAAAATAAAAATGAGTGGCATTATTATTTGCATTTTGTTATGTTTATTTTTTTAATTTTTGTTGATAAGATAGATATAATTTTAGATCCATCACATTATTTATTATTTATGATATTTAACATTGATGATACGGGAAAGAATAATTTTTTTATTGAAATGATTAAAATTATTCAAATTTTCATTACTCAGCTGGGTAACATTACTGTATAGCAATTTTTAAGGGACCAGACTAAATTTCAGTGGCCTAGGGCTACTGGGCCCTGTTAAGTTTTGGAATTATTTGCAAGTAATGTATGCCAAATATATCTGTTACAGATGTAAGGCCAAAAAAAAAATATATGTCTGTTTATGGTTACATCCTCCAAAAAAATAGGGTAGGTAGGTCAGATTTCCATTTTATTTCACATACGGAAATTCTGGATTGCGGACCTATCCGTATCTGGAAAAGGTACAGGACTTTAGAATATATTTGATTGCTCTCCGGTGTGAAGGTGTTATAATACCTCAAAAAAATTGTTGCGGTCGTATAATAAAAAAAATTGATGCCTATTATTTTTCAGGATGTAACCGGAAACAGTTTTTTTAGGCCAAAGATTTCTGATGTGCCCACTTTCACTTTTGATTTACCGATAAAATGAACTAGGGTCGCCGCTGAAAATAGGGTCGGTCGGGTAACCGTAAACAGACATATATTTTGTTTTGGCCTAAAAGAAAAAGTACCGAAAGTAACAATGAATACTAATAACTCCAACCGGGTAACCCTATACACAATGCTTCAACATTCCCTTTATTATTTATTATCATTTTCATTTCTTCTTCAGTAATGTACAAGTTCTTCTAGTCCACATATAAGTACTAAGATAAGTTAATGTAAACATCATAGAGAGTAACCATTAAAGTCCCTACAGTCAAACCTGTGTATAAAGGACACTTACACAGTCTTCACGCTAACCCACTTGCTGGAAGCCTGGGACAAGTAAATCTGGATTCGGACAAGTGAAAATTATGAAAGAATTTGTTTGAATATATAGAAACAAATTCTAAATTTGGCTTTCGGGCAAGTAGGTGAAAAAAATTCAGGCAAAGACTGTTGACAGAAACCTGAAAATGTGCAGTTCCCCTTTATATACAGGCTTAAATTATATGCGCTTTTAATTAAATGGAGAAAATAAAACTGACCTTTATAGACAGTGATTTGACTGTACATGTATAAATGTTCATTTCTTGTCTTTTTTTTTTTATCTCTCCAGCTTTTTTTCATTGTTATCTCTCTTTTTTTTTGGTTACATTAAGAATTGTGAATGGCTTGATGCTAGCTATTTGATGAACATTTTTATGTTGTAAATAGGTAGAGAAAAATGAAGAATATTTTCTAGAAAATGAATTTAACAGAGATATCCTCATGGTGCTTATGGCTGCTTAGTATTTTATATTTGTTTAATTTTATGATGAGGAATTTTTTTAATGAAAGATATAAATATAATTGTTTACTCAATGACCCAGTTCTTTAATTGTTACAGCTGATTATTAAATTGTCAGTTTGTTTGGCTTGATAATATTAACCTATTATTTACTATTACTAAAGCCTGTCAGCAACAGTATACATGTATGTATACACCACATGATATAACAGATCATATACAGTCACACCTGTATTAAGAGGTCACATTTGGGACAAAGAGAAAGTGGTTTTATAAGACAGGTGACCTCTTAAAAGAGGTTCAATTAATATGAAATTTTCTATGACAGGACAAGAAAAAGGTGACCTTTTAATACAGGTGACCACATGGGCAGGTTTGACTGTAATTACTTGAACCTCCATTGAAGGGGCCGTCGTGGTCGTGATCGTATGGTCGTTGGATTTACAACTACCTGTACAATCAGTGCCTATCAACACTTAAAGTTGTGAGTTTGAATCCCACTCCGGTGAGGTGTACTCAATACAACATTATGCGATAAAGTTTGTCAGTGACTTGCAATGGTTTTCTCCAGGTAATCCGGTTTCCTCCACCAATAAAGCAGACCTTCATGATATAACTGAAATATTGTTGGAAAGTGGCATTGAGCACCATAAACCAAACCAACCACCTGTTGGCAATAGTATACATGTATGTATACACCACTTGATGTAACAGATCATACATGTACTCCCTTGATCTTCTCTTTTTATGTTTAATTTTCTTAATGATATTTTATTTTATTCAGATTGTCAGATGTGTATATCTGTATTCTTACACATGATAATAGCCTAATCACTATATACTGTTGTATAACAGTTGTGTATTGTGGCTATTAATGAGAGAATGGGCAATATGTCGGGCATTATAATTTTATTGTGCTATTAATTATTCAATAAAAGGCAATATATGTACTCAGAAAAAAATATAACTGGATTATTTCTTCAATTAGGATAAAAAAGACTTCATGTTGTAGAAATGCTAATAATAGAAGAAATATTATAGTACAGATAATTTTCATGAAGACAGGGGCGTATCTACAGAAAATAGTGCCTATGACAAACACTAAAATTGTCTTTTACATTTATTATATATTAATAATTTCTCCAGGTTTACATTTATTATTTATTAATAATTTCTCCAGGTATTCATGTCTATGTGTATTACATGGTTTTTGCAAATTACTTCAAGAAAATTATTTAAAAAATCTTTTTTAGGACGTTTCCATAGGGGAACATTAGGCACTAAAACCCCTCAGTGGTGCCCCCTTCAAGTGGCGTCCAGGGCATGTGCCCTATTTGCCATACCCTAGATACGCCAGTTTTAAGAGGATGTCACTTCATAATTTGAAATCGTGATATCATTTTAAAGTTCGTATAAAATTTGAATAATTTGATAATTTTGGATGAAATACACAGTTTGGCAATCTTGGAAGAGATTTGAATAAAGTTACTGATAGATATAATCACTTAAATAGTTCAAGATATTTATTCTCCATTTGCTAAAGATGTCTGATGTTAATTAAGGAAAAGTTAATTTTGTTCACTCTTATAATGACTAGTTTTAGATTATTTGGTATCTATGTACATGTGAATGTAATGTCTCATATTCACGTATCACATACCGGTACATGTATTATGAATTTTGTAAGAGATATTCTGTCGAGTTGCAATGCTATACCTGCCACCATTATTTTGCCTATATCAGCTGCCATTATTATTTTTGGGGATATCTTTTTTCATAAATTGTGTTTATTTTAATTTTATATTCATTAATGATCTGTTTACATGTAAAACTCATCAGTGATCTTAATGAAAAAATTAATTTTCTTTTGATTGAATTTTTATGTTGAAGACAGTAATAATTAACATCTGCGTAAATATTCAAAGTGAAATAGGCCACAATATAGCTCAAATACTGCTAAAGTTGGCATTAAACACCAATCAATCAATGAATCAAACTGAAATAGACAGTTGGCACAATTCATAGCCTAAATTGATTTGAAATGTTTTGATTATCTTTGAAATCTGATTAAAATCATGTGTTTGATATGCAACATTTCATCAACATCTGACACAGCTTGATTTAGGTTAACTGTACATCAGTGACTTGCGACAGGTTGGCGGTTTTCTCTGAATATAACTGTACATCAATTATCCAGTGAAAACAACATTAACAAATTTTTCTTTCAGCCGATTTATACGGATTATAAAAATTGGACATATTTTGATAAAAGATCACATTTAAATCTTCTCCTCTGAAACCGCTGAACCAAATTAAAGCAAATTTGGCTGGCATGGTCCTTGGGTGGTCCCCTTTCAATATTTTGAGTTTTGTACCTTCAAATGTATAGTTTGTACGTTTTGGCTTTCCAACCTTTCAGCATTAGTACTAAGACAAGATATAAATTATCTAAATCCACTTCTATATGTATTGTTCAGGGGTGATTTTGTTCAGTTATTTAACTGATTTCAGCTATTTTCCTCTGAAAATTGTTTTCCAAAAGTTGCTGGACACAATCGGAACAAGTAAAAAATTACCATTTTGCAAGAGAATGTAGATGGTTTCAGTTATTTTTCATTGATTTCAATTATTTTATTTTCTAACCAGGATAATCCCTGTATATTAAATATTGTCTTGTTTATTTATTAGAGTAAAAGATAAATCAATTTTATAATAGATAAAGCCATATTGAACTGTGGTGGACATTAATTTAATTTAGATTGTCGTTTTGTTACGTTAGATGGAATAATTATACTATAACTAATTGACGAGTTTCATTATCAAAAATATGTCACTCATGACCAAATAACGTTGTAACTCACTCATGCGCTGTGCACATTCGTGAGTTACTGTGTTATTTGGTCATGAGTGACATATTTTTGATAATGAAACTCGTCAATTAGTTATAGTATTTATTATATAGATAAAAAATAATGTTTCGAATCGAATTTGATATAAAATGAGTTTAATTGCACTATATTACGTGTGTAGCGTAGGGATATACTATAATGTGTATCACTTCAAAAAACATGGCGCCACCCACCCACGACAATAAAATAATTAAAATGCTTACCTTGAAATATTATTTTAGTTAAATTTGATCCAAATTGAAGCGTACACGAAGCCAAATAACGTCTAATTTTTACGTTTCAAACTGGAAGTCTTCATATGACGTCGACAACAAAATGGCACGAAATATAGCGAGAGTGAAATAAAAATGGTAATTTCACTAGTGTGAAATTATCGTTTTTATTTAACTCGGAAATCACGGTATTTCATTGATATCTATATAATAATAATTGTTCATATCAATTTGTTGTCCATCTTCTGTTGTTATGTTAGATGAAATAATAATTGTTCATATCATCTTCTGTTGTTTATTTATATGAAAGTTTGTAAAACTAAATAAAAGTATGACATTCCTTACAGATGTTTGATTGACTATTTATATCATACTTTATATGCAGGGGCTGTCGTGGTCGTGATCGTATGGTATTTGGATTTATAACTACCTGTGCAATCAGTGCCTATCACCACTAAATTTGTGAGTTTGAACCCCTTTCATGGAGATGTATGCTTGATACAACATAATGTGATAAAGTTTGTCCGTTACTTCCGACTGGTTGGTGGTTTTCGGCGGGTACTCTGGTTTCCTCCACCAATAAAACCGACCGCCACGATATAACTGAAATATTGCTGAAAGTGGCGTTAAACGCGATAACCTAACATATACTTACTTTATATATGTCAGTTAATGTACGTTACACTAGCAATGTACATTTTTGTATTAAGATCAATGCATATTACCCAAGTCACAATAACCACATCATATGTTTTATCATTAGCATGGTCACCTTCAGTGCGGTAGATTGATCGTGGGTTCGGTCCACAGTCGGTCAAACCAAAGACTATATAATTGGTATTTGTTGCTTCTCTGCTAAGCACACATCATTAAAAGAAAGAGCAAAAAAGTGTTGGCTCGTAATCAGGATAATGTGTGCGAGTGTAGCAACATGCCACAGTCTGTTGTTTCAGTGAGCTAGAACTATACTAATCCAAGTAAGCATGATGGTCTATTACAAAGCAAGTATCATTGTCATCTCATGGAATGTAATTTGTTCTCAGCTTGATATAGCTAAAAAAAATACTCATTGACGTTAAACAGCAATCACTATCTCACTCCCAGGTCAAAATAGATATTCTAGTAAAGGGATAATCTGGATACAAAACAACAACAGTACCAGTCACACAGAAAACAATAGTGTGAGGCAACTACAAAACTGGGAGCAAGACCATTTTCTCTGGAAAGATTGTTATGCATTTCTGTTTGACTTTCTTTCTATTGGTCATTGTATTGTCTGTCCTTCTTCGATTTGCCACTTTTGATTACCCCTTTGGAATTGTCAAACTTTTCTTACTGAGAAGCACAAATAAAATTTGATTTCAGGAATTTGAAATTCAATGAAAACAACACTTATAGAATGTCAAATATTGATTGATGGATTGATTTTTACTTAACTTCTAGCCAGCATTATTTCAGTTATATTCAGGATGAGAACAAGATAATAACTAAATAGCTCCGACAAGAGCATTACAAAATTTGACCTATCTACACTTTACACAACTATTACACATTCTAAGCTTGGAGGAAAGGACAACTCTTATTTTGTTTAAAAAAGGGGGAGAGGAAAAACACTGATTCTAACAAATTTTTTTTCTTCTGAGATGCTCTAGTTTTGATTTACAACATATTTGTTATGGTTGATGGACATGTTTTTCAACAGAACGTCGGTATTCATATGAGTACCAACTGTGTTCCTCTTTTCTCCAAATTGTTTCTATATTGGTATGAAGCCGACTTCATGCACGAGCTTCCCAAGAAAAATAAAAGGAAGCTAGTCTGGTCCTTTAATTTCACCTTTTGCATTATATAGATGATGTTCTGTCAAGTTTTGTGAATATGTCGATCGCATCTGTCACATTGAACATGAAATTACCTTGACATACAAATAGAAACTAATGGTGGGGGTCGGTTGAGAACAAAAGAGATTCAAATCGTCCTATTGTGAACTTTCCATTTATATGTAGCAACATTTCAGCAACACTGACATATAATTACTCCAACATATAGCGGGAGATGTTCCATAATTGGAAGTTTATACGAATGAAAGAACAGAAAGAACACCTGCATATGGAGTATATACCTCTCAGTTAGTACAATATGCCAGATGTTGCAGTTTCTATCAGAATTTCCTCTAGAAGTTTGCTGCTAACATGGAAGCTACTAAACCAAGGGTTCCTAGATGTGGTTAAGTTAAAATCATCACTTCGAAGGTTTTACGATCGCAATAATTGCTTGGGTAACCATTATGGAATATCTGTGTTAGAAATTACCATGAATGTATTCCGTTTGTCTTACAGGATTTTTAACGAGAGAAACACAACGGGAACCACTTCGATTTACGCCATTTCCGTATCTTCAAACTTTTTTTGGGTTTGTTTGTATGTTTGTTGGTGTTTAACGCCACTTTCCACAATATTTCAGTTATATCGTGGCGATAAGTTTTATTGGTGGAGGAAACCGGAGGACCCGGTGAAAAACACCGACCTGCCGCAAGTCACTGACAAACTTTATCATATAATGTTGTACACCTCACCCTGATCGAGATTCGAACTCACAACATCAGTGGTAATAGGCACTGATTGCATATAGGTAGTTGTAAATCCAACTACCATACGATCACGGCCATGACGGCCCCAAACTTTTCTTGGTAATACAATGAAGTATAAAATCTTTACTTTTTCATTAAGGAGAATCCTATATTTGTTTGGTAGCAAAATCGTTAGATAGTAAAATCGGAATTGTGATTAATAAAAATATCAATTTGTTAAAAATAATAAGACAGCATTGATTTTCTGGGGGTGTTCAACACTCGATATAAAAGAACATCTGTGACCATATATATTATAGGTTTGTCCGTCATAAGTTTTATCCATCCGCAAGATATGATGTGACACCATTTTATATGATCAAACCAATATGAAAATTATTATTCTGTTAGCAAGTTTGATTTTGACAGAATTTGTGGATTCTACAAAAGACAACAAAATATACAGAGGTATCGTGACGGTAAGTGGAGAAACATTTAATCATTTTTATCTTCTTTATAACAACGCTGTTCGCCCGGTTATTTGTGAGGGTTGCCATTAAATTTACTCGCATGTGGAAAACAATTGCATGACCGCATCAGTTCATTAAAGGTGTAGGTTTGGCTCCATAAAACTAACTTAACCCCATCTCTTTTTATATTGAAGTGTCCCTAGGAAAGTGAGCGGTCATGCATATACGTGTTACAGGCATCCATTTTGCCTCTTCCTGTGATTTTTCGATTGGACGTTAGAACTGGTCTTACAGTGTAACACCGTTATTATATATTTTTTACTGTACATGTATATTATGAACGGACAATTCAATTTTATTCAGGCATACATAAGGCACAACAATACATATAAACAATTAAGCAAAACAGTGCATTAAATAATTTTAGAAACAGTCCATTGACTCCCTAGGATAACCCATAAAGCTCAAATGCTTAATTCAAATGTGGCCCGTGACGTAAAATAAAATAAAAATACATGTAAACAAGCAAAAAAAAAGTTTGAAGATACGAAAGGGGTAATAAGACGCCATAAATCGAAGAAGGACAGACAACAAAATGGCTAAAAAAAAAATGTCAAAACGACAAACAATGATATACTCAACACTACACAGAAAACAAAAGATTGCGCAACACGAATCCCACTAAGCCCGATGGTGTACTCCGGAAGGAGTAAGCAGTTCCTGCCCCACATGTGGCACCCGTCGTGTTACTCTTGTTACAAATCCCGTGATAAGTTAAAATCAGCACTAAGTACATAAGTTTTCCAAGAAAAAAAGTAATACAGTTATCAAGAAGATACACAAATGTAAGAATACAATGTAAAATATGAAGAAAGAAATGTTAATATTTACACTGTTTAAGTACTATGTGAAAAATCGTTGCTAAAATCAACAATCTTTCAAAGAAATTCAAATGACATTTAATAGATCACAGGGGCGGATCCAGGATTTCAAGTTAGGGGGGGGGGCGCACTTAAAAAAATTGCGCCGAGCGGAGGGAGGCGTGAAAATTTTGGGGTATTTCGTGTGAAAAATCACGATTTTACGCCAAAAAAATCATATTTTTTCCAATTTTAGGGGGGGGCGCGCGCCGGGTGCGCCCCCCCCCCCCCTGAATCCGCCCCTGGATCATATATATCTAGCAAATTCATAAACGGATGGAATATGTATGAAGATGACTATTAAAATCACAGTAGTAATACCATCAAGCGATATTCAGCAGTTAGTATACAAAAATAGTCATTTTCATCCAGATCTTAAAAAGAGTTTGAAGATTCAATAAAAGGTAATCAGAATCCGTAAATCGAAAAAGTACAGACAACACAATGACCAAAAGAAAAAGTACAAAAGGACAAATAATGATCTACAAAACATTGCACTAAAGATCGAGTAACACAAACCCCACTAAAAACCGGAGGTGAACTCGGGTGCTTCGGAAGGGTAAGCAGTTCCTGTTCCACTAGAGGCACTCGTCGTGTTACTCTAGTTACAAACCCAGTGATAAGTAACGAACGAGGAAAGGTACAGTTGGTGAAAACGAAAGATATACAGCGGCACTGTACTTACATGACTGATTTAAAATACTTATTTTTCAAGCCTAATATGTAACTGTCATATTGTTTTCATAGTTATACTGCAGGATCTGATTATTTCTCACATAGCATCACGTCTGTAAATTACAAAAATAACTTGATAATACATCATTGGTAATTTTTACTTATCAATACCACATAGTCATATTTCTGTAGGGGTTAGGGTTATGGTGTTTAACGCCACTTTCAACAATATTTTAGTTATATCGTGGCGGTCAGTGTTATTGGTGGAGCAAACCGGAGTACCCGGAGAAAACCACCGACCTGTCGCAAGTCACTGACAAATTTATCTCATAATGTTGTATCGAGTACACCTTGTCTGATCGGGATTCGAACTCACAACTTCAGTGCATAGGTATATCCAACTACCATGCAATCACGATCACGACGGCCCATCCATATTTTGTATTTATATATACTAACTTACTATTATTTATCATATACTGTCATTTTTCATATCATTTACAGATTAGTTTTAAATGATCCTTTAAGAAGAAATACAAGCATGTCTTACAATGGTTTAACAAAGAGGGACTCTACTAGTATCCTTTTACTGAATGTATCATATGCTTTGTCAGCATAAACAGATAATAATAATGGCGTTCATAATAATAGTGATTTGAAACCACGAAACCAATTTCAAATGTCGTTGATTTGTCAGCGAATAATAGAGTTGCAATCATTTCTATACACATTCTTCGTGTAGTTCTGAATGGAAAATGGAATCCAATCTTAACCAATATACCACACAGACAGCCACATTGTATGCAATATATATTTACTTAATACATGTTAAATTCGTATGAAGTATACTAAAAATCAAATAAGAGGCTATGAGGTAAGTTAGGATTTGTTTAACAAAACAAACACACAGTATTGACGTAAGTTATCCCTAATTGATATGCTCTCCTCGTCTTTAATGATACAGAACTATATGTTATCCTTAACTATATCAGTATGCCTCATCTGAATGTCACAGAGGCAGAGAAGATCCCTGAATTAATACTATATAACAAACACAATGAAGAAATATTTGTAAGTCTTTTTGTCTATTTTATAGCAGTGTACTTTAGGACTAGAAAAATATAAATTGATCAAGTTTCATCCGGGCTTTCTGTGGGGTTCTTGTTCCTCAATCTGTAGTGTTCTGTAGACTATTTTGGTATTTTACGCTTCACATATTGTATCGCCTGTCCATTGTCTTACTGCTTCTGAATACCCCTTTTGGTATCTTCAAAGTTTTCTTTTGTATTCCTTTTGCTAATGGTTTAGACCATTATTGCATGGTGACCGGATTGTCAGTATTTGGTTGTTTGATTGATTGATTGTTGACGATTACTAGTTTACAAAGGAGATATAATTGATTTAATTGGAAAAATTTTCCTGGCAACGAGACCTCAACGACCAATGCTTGCAAAAGTGTTTTGGAGCTCCTGCTAGTTGTCTTTTACGTGCAAGGGTTTTGGCATCCTCAAAACAAAAGGGAGGCATTTTTGTCCCTATCTAAAGACCAGTTGTGGATTTGATTCGTCATGCACAACCAGTGTATTCCCCTTCTAGAGAAGTTTTACAAATCTGAGGAGAAACTAGGTCCTGTTTCTAAATCCTAAGGTTCCCGCTAGGTGCTCAACATTTTGGATATTTTCTCATATCTTTAATTGTCAGACGGTAAATGCATGAATATATTTCCTTTATATTAGGTGCATATTAACAGCAATGATAAAATGCTGACAGAACCGATTTTATTTGTTAGGATTTCCTTCCTAAAATATATTGTTATGGGATAGAAACCGTATATATCTATGATTTAGCAGATAAAAATACAGTTATTTGTGGTAGGGAAGTTCGTGTTGTTCTGTTTGATATGTTTAGTGGCGAAAATTTCGATGTCTTGCTTTACAAGGACGACGTTTTTTTCTTCTTATGCTCTGTATTTTTTTGTTTGTTTGTCTGTTTTTTGTTTGTTTGTTTGTTCAAGAACACTTTTTGTGCAATGTGATTTTCATTTACGCATAGATTAATTTTGCATATGATCATCATTGTACCAGGTTTGTCACATAGAAATTTTATGTAGACCTACTCTCATTTGTCAATAAAATTGGTTTATTTTAAATGAAAACTACTAATTAATTTCAGAGAATTCCATTGGATAAGATGACATATGAGAATATTAACAATTTGATAAAGGATTTGGGGTTTTATCGGCAAAAAACCTTCAGTGATAAACTACCGATCGAATATCAAGACGGTCCAATTCCTCCAGAAAACGGAATTTTCATTGAAGATCTTCTAGCCGGTTACTCCCTCTGTGAAAAATATGGTGGCAGGAATGACCTCAATGTAGAGTATCCCTGTGGAAAATAGATTACAAATTTAAATTATTCATTGCTCTTTGTAGAAATCTATCTACTCAATTTTACTTAGAGTAAAAACGTATTTAAATGAATCAGAATGTCAGAATCCTTTAAATTCCAAGCTAAAGGTCGAAAAATCAAAACATGAATGTAATTATGACGCGTTTATCAAAATCGATGTAATATTGAAGATAAACACTGATGTACTGTATAAACAGTTCATGTTTATTTGAACCATGAAACCAATAAAAATTGATAAAATATGTACCTCTTTGTTTCTCTTCTTTTTCTATTTCAATTTTCTATGAAAACGGAAAACGAAATTACGCTATCGGAACCCTATAATGCAATAATTCTTATATGATTTACATAATTAGAAATCCTATACTCTGATTGGGTATAAGCGCTTATGTCAGTTTATTTTTCGATAGACGATGTTCACCGGACTACTTTTTTCGTAATGTAAACAAAATGGCGGCTTGGATTCCCGATGATAAAAAAAAGATAAAAGAAACAATGTTTAATTTGTTTGTGATTGAATTGGTCCAGGTTATACATAAATAAACTCCGGAAAAAATGCGTTTAATCCTATAATAATGATATCAGTAATATTATTCCTGGAGTTTATATCGCGCCAACGGTTCTGGGATTGTTCTCAGAAAAATTCATTGATCTCTTACAATAAATAAATAATAAAGATCTATCATTTACGATTCGCCGTATTTGATAAGAAAGTGTTTGGTAGAGAATAGTTGGTAATTAACGACATTTTCAACAATATTTCTACTACATGTATATCGTGAAGTTCGGTATTATTGCAGGGGCGGATCCAGGGGGGGGGGGGGGGGCGCACCCGGCGCGCGCCCCCCCTAAAATTGGAAAAAATATGATTTTTTGGAGTAAAATCGTGATTTTTCACACGAAATACCCCAAAAATTTTCGTGCCTCCCTCCGCTCGGCGCAATTTTTTTAAGTGCGCCCCCCTAACTTGAAATCCTGGATCCCTCCCTGTATTGGGTGAAGAGAAAGCTACCTTCCTCTACAATTCACAGGGAGGCTTTATCACATCAGGTTGTACATAGTGTACATCCCATGATGATTGCCCCTCACAACCATTGGTAGCCGCATATGTAGATGTAAATAAAATTGTCATCATGGTCAAGATACCCCGTTTCACTAAGGCGATAGTAGTATGATATTGCTAAAGAAAAGTGTTAAACAGATATTTGAAAAATTGTGGGATGACGTCTACTGAAATATTGTTGAAAGTGGCGTTAGACACCATAGCCCCTAACCTTCCTCTTCTATATGGAAATGTTATATGCGTTGTGTATATTATATTACAAAATGTAGCAACCAAACCGATGAACTTGATACTGATCACTTGACTCAGTATCAGTATTCTGAAAAAATATTACAGGAAGCGTAAGAAAAGTTTGAAAAGACGTAATTAAGGGGGTATCATACACTACAGGGAGACAACTCTTTTAAAAAAATCAATTGAACGTTTTGATCATATGATGTTTGTATGCAGATTTCAAGCATCTCGGTGATCAAAACCACAGAGAGAAAAGCTGCCATGTGGCTAGTGAATTTATAGCTCTGAGTCTGTTGGTTGGAATTTGTTAAAATTTTGATATTTATTACAGTGGATATATTCAAACATACTGCCAAAAAAAATAAGAAAATTAAACGAGCAGATCAAATTTTACCTGAAGTGTATGGTACCACCTTAAAAGCCGTAAATCGAGGAAAGACAGACAACAGAATGACAAAATGAAAACAAACGTTGTGCAAAACACTACACAGAAAATTAAAGATCAAGCAACACGAACATCACCAAACACCAGGGGATGAACTCAGGTACGATTGAATATTAATAGATAAAATGCTAGTTAGCTAGTTTTACAAATTAACATCTAAACGATGAAACTCGAGGAAGTGCAAGAATATTGTATTGATCACAAGAATCACTCAAAACTGTACAAGAGTACATTAAGTACGGAGAAACACTTGACAGAGTTCACACTGCACTATCACTATGTTACAAGTACGGTGGTTATAAGTCAACATGTCTTGAGAAAAAAGTGCACTTAGCATGAAATTAGTACATTTAAGTACAAGAACGACGATATGATTGTTACACATTTCCTCATAAAACGTTTGAACAAAATAACCCTTAAATCAATAATCCGTTTTAATGAAACAGTTATAGCTTTTACACTTCCGTATGTGTTTGTAATTGGGTGAATATCCTTCGTAATTATGAGCGACTTCTTAGCATGTTTACAGTTCAAATATTTTATACAAAATGTCAGTACTTCTCAACGCGAATATTACT
Organism: Bathymodiolus brooksi; assembly: GCA_963680875.1. NCBI lineage: Eukaryota > Metazoa > Mollusca > Bivalvia > Mytilida > Modiolidae > Bathymodiolus > Bathymodiolus brooksi. Next base: position 34,199,738 of record OY804580.1, on the reverse strand, counting down.
TGATCAGAGTTTACCGTCAATGAACGTTAGAAAAAAAACAGAAGAGTCAATCAAATCTGGACAATCCAGAGCCACAGACAACATTAGGAACAAGACGAAGACAAAACAAAATGATGAGCAACACGCACCCCACCAACAAATTCGCGGATGAACCCAGATGCTCGCAAATGGTAAGCAGTTCCTGTCTCCTTTAAGACACCCGCCATGTTACACATAAAGTTAAGATGTGTTGGACATTCAAACAAACATAAACAACATTAATGAGACATGAGCCAATTGAAGATTATTTCAGCTATATTCATGACGTGAACAAATCTACAAACAATTAGAAAAGTTTCGATTGACGACTACTGATTACTATTTTGATATCATCAAACCTTTCACAACGACAAGTGTGGAGTAATCAGAAGTGGTAAATCGAAGGACAGACAATACAACGGCCAACGAAAAAAGACAAACAATGATCTACAAAAACACTTCACAGAAATCGTAAAATTGCGCAACACGAACTCCATTAAGCAACAATGTGTAAACCAAGATGGTCCGGTAGGGTAGGCAGTTCCTTCTCCATATGTGGCACCTGTTGCGTTGTTCTGGTTAAGAATGCGGTGATCAATCAGGAATGATGAAAGACGGATGGTTTCTTGGGCCATTATTTGGCTTTCCAGTCTCTTGACTTTAGGCGTAACTGATGAAGGTTATTCAAGAAATGCGCCGTGCGCACGAAATCAGATATCTAAATTTTGCAGATATTTTGTACCAAACTATATGTAATCATATCAAATAATATTGTGAATTGTATATGAAGCATATCTGCTTTTACAAAACCAGAATACTTAACCAAATTGCATTTTTTTTGTGGAAGATGAAATTACCACAGGAAAACAATGATATAATGGATAGGGTAGGGAAATGTGGCCTTCTAATGGACCACTAGCGATTACTCTAGCCAACATTCTTTTCGGGAGTACCTAACCCGAGTTGATCAACCAGTTACTATTTCAACACCCAGTGGTCGATAACAATTTTCCTAATGAAAATGTGATGTAAATCTTTAAAAACAGCATTGCAATCTAATTGAGTAATAATTGTTTTTAAGATTATATTTATCCATGAAATTGATTGAACAGTAATAGCTAAAACATTTGCCATTAAAGGACTGCCAACTTAAAAAAATTGCAAAAAATGAAAACCAGGCAGTGACCTACGAGAATAGGAATATAAGTGACTGCGATTATATAACTTTAATTAAGGACCAACAAAAACACAACCAGATCAATGTTACGGTGCAGTTTCTTAGATTTAATGGTAGTGAGTTATATCATGGGACATTAATCACAATTTATTCTAAAAGTTTATTATGTCATGTTTTTAACACTAATGTGAACGAACGCTGTCCGTCATCTCCCAGGAAAAGAATCGTATAACCATGACGAACAGAACCACCATTAAGAATGAACTGTATTTGAAAATGCATTAGGAAAGTTGGGAGGACTTGTATTAAAAAATGTTTTATATGTTGTCTCAATGTAGAATACAAAATGGGGTATGGAACGGCGTATTAACAAAACGGTACAGGATAATGATTAAGACTGAACTATTTTGGAAAATACATTAGCAAAGAAGAGTTCAAAGACACCAAAAGGGTAATCAGAAGCGGTAAAGCGAAGGACAGACAACACAATGACCAAAATAAAAAGGACAAAAGGATAAACAATAATATAGGGGTGCTCAGGAATGCTAAGCAGTTCCTGATCCACTAGTGGATGTTATATTAAAAAATATATTTGTTTTATTTGGTCACAGTGTAGAATACAAAATGAAGTGTGGAATATCGTTTAAACAAAAAATATAAAGTATTTATTCTACAGACTATTGGCTTTCTAATCTTTTGCCAATGAGAGTACCCGATGTATGCTTTTCCGCAATGAGTTAATGGTGTAAATCGTCTTTATATAATATAGCCTTATAACTCATGATTGAAAGCACTTTTTCAATACCTACATATAGGTTTTTGTCTTCAATTTTAGAAAACCAGGCGTTTTTGCTAAAATAGGTATATTATTGACTATCCAAGACTATGAGATGATCAAAATAAATTATTAATATACATAATATATGGAACAAGTAATTCTTCTCATTACGGATGTTTTGCTTTAGGTTTTGCTATGCCCTTTCGATTTTGGATTTTGTCCTATCCATTTATTCGGAACTTTGGTAAAAAGATAATGTACCAAGTATGAAGATAATATACTTTTCACGAATACATACTACCAAATACGAAGTGTAGAGTCAAAAGACGGGAGAGCGAAATAATTAAAAACATGTCTAAGCTATTTATAAATCATTCAATTTTTCTTCGTGTGGGTGTTTTAAAAATAAATCGTATATTCAGTACGATTTAGCTTTCCAGCTTTACATGTGTAACATTATTGGGGATAGATGAAAACAAAATTGCACTGTAAGAGAATGATGAGCACCTTACACGTAAACGTCAGAGGTAACCGAAGAGGCAACCAAGAATGGACAAGTTAGAAACGTTGACAACATTGGGTACACAAGACAGAGAACGAAGACAATTACAGCAAAAACAAAAGATGAGCGCAACACGGACCCCACTGAAAAAATGGGAGTGAACCCAGATGATTTCGAAGGGTACGCAGTTCCAGGTCTTTAAAAGACACCCGCCGTTTTACTTATATAGCCAAGTCCGGTTAAATTCTTGTTGCTGAAACCCCCATATTGTTTGAACTTCTTCTAGATTTCTGTGACCATATGTCATGAGCTAAAATTCTAAACAGATACTTGAAACACGCCCATAAATAATATGCCGTGCTAACACGAACGTTACATCTGAGAAACGACATAATTCCTAATTAAGAATTTCACTAAACTTACAATAAATATCGTTATAATACCATTCATCTCTCTTCTGCACATCTGCACTTAACTTCTCATAAATGTAATTAAACTAATGTAATAAAATAAAATGCATTTGGGAACAGAAATAGAATCGATGCATTTAAGTGCAAATTGGACGATTCGTGTCACTGCTACACCATGTTATGAAAGTTCTGTATAATTACTTGCTTTGACGATTTAATTATTGTTCGAACCTCTTGCGTGCTCTGATTTCAAAGGTTTTTCTTAAACATTTATTACACGCTGTTTTTAAACTAGGGTAATTTCTGGAGAAGAAAGAGGAGAGAGTCCTTGACCAGCTACTGAAAATAAACCATCAAATAAAATACAGTGGTTAACTACAAAAGATACAAGTACAAATGTAATTAACAAAATTACCGTAAAATGCAATATCAACGTTTTATTAATGTCAGTTGAAAACAGATATTATTTCCCATTAGAACTACTTTGATTTTAGATACATCTGCTCTTAAAATTAAACTAAATCCAGTTCATTCTCAAATTTATATACAAGTATGTAAAGTTACATAGTGTGTGAATTTGCAGGATCCAGGAACTTGATGCAAAATATTATTTGCACATGTGTAAATTTGCATTCTGTGTATTTAGTGCATGTGAATGTAAACTTATAACATGCCACACAGCCGGTACGAAAAGTGTGAAGATACCAAAGAGGTAATCAGAAGCCTCAAATCCAAGAATAACATACATTATTTCTGATGAAGCAAGAATCTTGCAATCTGATTGGTTAGTTACCCGGGTGTAAATAGCACCCCACCCCAGCTAAACCATTTACACCCGGGATCAAATAAAAAAAAGTAATTTTGAACTACACACAGCAATAGTATGATATGAAATGATACATTTACATAAAATTTGATGAATATAAACAATAATAAGTGTAATATATGTAAAATCGAAAACAAAATAGCATTTTTCTCAATGCGCTGTTTTTTTATGTTGATGTTGTTTTTTTGTTTTTTGCTTAATAAGAAATAAATTCGTTATCTTGGTGTAATCAGGGGTGTACAGAATTTTACACCGGTGTTGAAATTCTGTACACTCCTGATTACACCAAGATAACTTATAATACATTGGCCAAATGAAAAAGGACAAAAATAATATACAAAACTCTACAAAGAAACCTAAAGATCGAGCAACACGAATCCCGCTTAAACCGAAGGATGCTCCAGAACGGTACGCTTGTTTCTGTATTAGAAAACGGTATCTTAGCTTAGTTCAGAAACAATAATTCTTTTTTTTTCTGTGAAAAAGTCAAAAGTAAACAAATACACGTGTGTGATGCACATAAGTGAATGCCATCCTTTGCGATTCCTTAATTGGAATGTGTGATCCGTCTATTGCATACCCACAGTTTAGAAATACTCATGTTTGCTCATTTTCTTTGACTACCCCCTTGAGAATGTCACCATTTGGGAAATAGACAGATCTAATAAATAGTTAATCTACTATGGTATTGCTAACATATTCGAACCCCATTCATGGCGAGGTGTACTCGATACAACATTATGTGATGAAGTTTGTCGGTGACTTGCGACAAGTCGGAGCTTTTCTCTGGGTCCTCCGGTTTCCTCTACCAATAAAACTGACCGCCACGATATAACTGAAATATCGTTGAGAGTGGCGTTATACACCATAAACCAAATTGAAACATATTGCTAACATAATGTGCACAGGTACAAAATGTAAACTTCACAACACCAAAATAAGTTCTCAATTATTCTGTATTCTGTTGATTTCAAATAATACAACATAATATAATTTCATTTTTTAGTTACAATCACATTTAGTGTGTTTTGTTGCAAGTAAGTCAATCAAATTCGAGAATGCACCATTTAACGGATTTTAGTGGGGTTCGTGTTACTCGATCTTTAGTTTTATATGTATGTTTTGTTGATCGTTGTTTGTCCTTTTGTACTTTTTCTTTTGGTCATTGTGTGGTCTGTTCCTCTTCGATATACGGATTCTGACTGCCCCTTTGGTATCTTCAAACTCTTCGCTGTGCATAAGTATGTTTCAGCATTGTTCGAAGCAAGTCGAGTAGAACGGACTGAATTCCTAAGCTTCATTTGTTACGTCTGGTATTGATACTAACAATATACCTGATATTTAGCAGCATCTTATATTTAAGAATAGAGTTGTCTTTCTTGTCCTACATATTAGAAAAAAGTTTAACTGGAACAGAGTGAAAAACCGACAAACGACATATTTGTTCATGTCCCAAGCCAGGACCATAGGCCTATGTGTTTTTGTTGTGTTCAGTTATTTGTGGTGAGAGCAGTGGTGGATTTAGATGAAGAGAGTTCCTAAATTATTCGACTCATGAGGCCCCTCATAATCCCCAATTCACAACTGCAAGGAACATTACTGAAGGGTTATGTAGAGGCTATAGTGCGTTATGGCAGCATTTACAAGAAAGACCTATGACAGTCAACAAAATATACAACCTGGCCAGATATCCCTAGATTTTGAGGTCCTAGGCTTCAGCCTACTAAGTTTATATCTAAAACCGGCACTGGGTGAGATGTGGTTGTTCGTCTTGTTTACATTGGTGGAATTATTTACCATCATAGTTTTACCTTTTTGTAATATTCTTGTAAAGTTTTATTGCAGTGGATACAATGGTCACCTTTTAAAGACTAATGCGAATGAGGCGTTTCTAGAATAACCTTCATAAGGCACAATCACCTCTCACCTTAACTCAGTAAACACAAGGACGTGAGGAACCACAACATATGCCGTCTGAAAGCTAGATACTGGCGTGGTATAGACACACATGTTATTCCTGAAACGCGTCATGTACATTTAAATTCAATATCTATGTTTTTATTAGAATATTCATAATTTTTTACCCCCTCAGAACTTATACAGTATTTTAGTGATGATGGCACTTAATATATATGTCTATTATTATTTCACATGCTTCATACATACTCAATAGAAAATAAGGGTTTACAGAAGATGCACCTATGTTCACCCCCAGTTTTGGTGGGGTCTGTATTGCTAATCTTTTTTGTTTTCTGTGTTATGCTTGTATTCGTCCTGTGTCTTGTGTACCCAATGTTGTCGATGTCTCTGGATTGTCTTCGTCCTGTGTCTTGTGTACCCAATGTTGTCGATGTCTCTGGATTGTCTTCGTCCTGTGTCTTGTGTACCCAATGTTGCCGATGTCTCTGGATTGTCTTCGTCCTGTGTCTTGTGTACCCAATGTTGCCGATGTCTCTGGATTGTCTTCGTCCTGTGTCTTGTGTACCCAATGTTGCCGATGTCTCTGGATTGTCTTCGTCCTGTGTCTTGTGTACCCAATGTTGCTGATGTCTCTGGATTGTCCATTCTTTATTACTCCTTCGGTTTTCTCTAACAATTCACAGGATTCAAATTCGAAATTCAATCTGTTGTTCGTTTTTCTACAATAAGCGATATAGTTCATTAATGGTTTATTACATTAGAAAAACGTTATTGTTGTCAACGGAAACATGAAACTAATATAATAGAGAGTGACGATTATCCTTTCTCAACTGACAGAAATTTAAATTTGTCGTCCATTTCAGGGATATGTCGTAATTCTGTGTATTCAGTATTTAAATAGTATTTATAATATAATAAGAAAAATCAAGTCCATGATGTAACAACAAATGGATTTTATATAAAGTCATAATATAGTTTATTTACAATGCATTATTAAGGGGCCGTCGTGGTCGTATTTGCATGCTTATTTGCATTTACAACTACCTATGCAATCAGTGCATATCATCACTAACGGCTCATGCAAGGTCAACTCGATACAACATTATGTGATAAAGTTTGTCAGCGACTTGCGGCAGGTCAGTCGTTTCCTCCACCAATTATACTGACCGCCAGGATATAACTAAAATATTGTTGAAAGTGGCGTTAAGCATCATACCCCTAACCCCTAAAACACATTAACAATAGACGAAGTTATCTTCGTATATAGATTCCAACGACTTTTACATTTTTTGGCTTTCCAAACTTTTTACTTTGATCGTGTACCTGATAAAGGTTATTACAGAAACACGTGGGGCGCACTAAATTAAATATCTACGTTTTTACTCCAATCACTGCATATCGCTAGCCTCGCATTCTCTAGTAATAATTTGATTAAGGCGATATCTTGATACGTTGCTGCTTTTTCTTTCATTGTCTCCTCCATTGAAGTAAGAATTAGAACAGAGAGGTTAAAGTACCAACTCAATTATTCATGTTTTAAATGATCTTTAGTTTTATAGATATGTCTTGTAGATCGTTGCTTGTCCTTTTGTACTTTTTTCTGTTGGTCATTGGGGTGTCTAGTCTTCTTTGATATACGGATTCTGATTACCCCCCTTTGGTATCTTCAAACTCTTCTTGCACTCTACATGAATCAATGGATTACTAGAGTATCACATTAAAAATACACAAAAACCATTGAATGTGTGGTGTCATGTGTGCTCTGTGTTGCCAGTTTCTCTGGATTGTCCTTTTTTGATTGCCCCTTTGATATTCTCTAAGATTTATTTATATGCAGTCAAACCTGTCTAAAGCACACCTCCTTGAGATCATCTATAGTGTTTGGGATAGACAGGGAAAACAATTGTTTCATGAACGATATAATAATGAAGTATTTATAACTGTGTCGCATTAGTTGTACCGTAAAAAGCTATTAAGATAAAAATGATTTATTTTGAAGCTGTGTTACATAGCGGAAATTGTGGCATCACTAGACGTAGTTTTCTAAATTGTCGATTGCCATTAAGCATTATATAACGTACTTCAATTACTTGTTAATGTATAGTGTATATTCTAATGACCATTATTTGTCCAAAAGTAGAGCAATCCATGACCTCTCTATTTTTGCTGGAATTAAGCTTAATCTTGGAATAGCTTCAACTACTGATTAAGTTTGATTAGGGCCTATATGCTGGTCCGAAGGTTAGGAAATTGGCTAATGATTTATATGTTGGTCCAAAGGTTAGGAAATTAGCTAATGACCTATATGTTGATCCGGAGGCTAGGAAATTAGCTAATGACCTATATGTTGGTCCGAAGGTTAGGAAATTAGCTAATGACCTATATGTTGGTCCGAAGGTTAGGAAATTAGCTAATGACCTATATGTTGGTCCAAAGGTTGAGAAATTAGTTAATGACCTATATGTTGGTCCAAAGGTTGAGAAATTAGTTAATGACCTATATGTTGGTCCGAAGGTTAGGAAATTAGCTAATGACCTATATGTTGGTCCGAAGGTTAGGAAATTAGCTAATGACCTATATGTTGTTCCAAAGGTTAGGAAACTAACTAATGACCTATATGTTGGTCCAGATGTTGAGAAATTAGTTAATGACCTATATGTTGGTCCAAAAGTTGAGAAATTAGTTAATGACCTATATGTTGGTCCGAAGGTTAGAAAATTAGCTAATAACCTATATGTTGGTCCAAAGGTTAGGAAATTAGTTAATGATCTATATGTTAGTCCGAAGATTAGGAAATTAGCTAATGACCTATATGTTGGTCCGAAGATTAGGAAATTAGCTAATGACCTATATGTTGGTCCGAAGATTAGGAAATTAGCTAATGACCTATATGTTGGTCCGAAGATTAGGAAATTAGCTAATGACCTATATGTTGGTCCGAAGATTAGGAAATTAGCTAATGACCTATATGTTGGTCCGAAGATTAGGAAATTAGTTAATGACCTATATGTTAGTCCGAAGATTAGGAAATTAGCTAATGACCTATATGTTGGTCCGAAGATTAGGAAATTAGCTAATGACCTATATGTTGGTCCAGAGTTTGAGAAATTAGCTAATGACCTATATGTTGGTCCGAGGCTGATGAAATTAGCTAATGACCTATATGTTGATCCGGAGGCTAGGAAATTAACTAATGACCTATATGTTGTTTCGAAGGCTAGGACAATAGCTATTGACCTATATGTTGATCCGGAGGCTAGCAAATTAGCTAATACTAACAATGTGTACTTAACCAAAAGTAAAGTGCTTTTGAATAAACATTAAATTGCGAATTGTCGAAAGATTCTGAAGAAGAGCTATGCAATATAATGCATATTGTGTTGGTGCAATGATTTCTGTCATGTGCACCCAGTTATGTAAATTGTATTACTACGCGACTAATAACATCGAGTAGTGACGAGGTTTACGCAACTGACGAGACATGATACAAACAATTAAACCAACTCGTTTATGCATATATGTTTATCTAACATTTTCACTAGCCAAAAGATGGCAATACATGTATTGTTTTGTTTTAATTAATATATTAAATTAACAAATAAAGTTCTAGCATTCAATATAATTTTGTAAGAAAGCTTTTAAACGTTTCCTTAAACCGCCAATATCAATGTCCAAATAATCGACCATTGCTGTACTTTTTTAGGGGACTTATTATTAGATTTATATTAACATTTTCTTGCAAAACATAATTGATCTTAAGTGATAAAGGGAAAATACTACTTTGAACGAGCAGTACAACAATTTAACAGTAACACGACGGGTGTCACTAGTGAAACAGGAACTGCTAACCCTTCCAGAGCACACGAGTTAACCCTGGTGTTAAGTAGGGTTCGTGATGCTCAATCTTCTTCGATCAATGGCTCTTGATTACCTCTTTGGTATTGTCAAACCTCTCTTACAATCCAGACATACAACACAACACCAGTGAAGTATAACATTAAAAATAACATAACATAGAAAGATTGGAAAACATGTTGAAACATCTTTGAATGGCTACAACATCAATGGAATAATTGTCGGGTTCGTCTTGCCTATTCTTTAGATTTCTGTGTAGTGTCTGTTTGCATTTCCCTCTTTTTCTTTGGGCCATTCCATTTCCTGTCCTTCTTTGATTAACAGATTCTGGGAACCCCTTTGTTATATTCTTAGAAGTAGTTTAATACTAGTGTTTCTGTCCAGCGTTCAGGAGTTTGAAGGTTTTCCAAAAGAGTATACGAAGTCACCACACAATGAACAGAACCAATATCATGTACAACAGAAATACCATCTATCAACATAGCTGTAGGCATATCTCATCAATGTGGTCAGATATGATTAGTACTGTATACAAAGTATTAATAATGTTCCTGTACGAGTGTATGGTAATAACGACCCGCCCACACCATGAAGTGCCGTGACTATCAATGGAAGTAGTGTCTGTGGTTTTGTATAAGATTTCTAAATGAAGAATAAGTTAATGCTATTTTTGCTTGAATTTTCCTAGTTTTCTTAACCAATAATCATAAGATATTTAATCATAGATTGTCAAGGACTAATTTTGTCTGTACGGGGGGAATCATCAAAGATCAAATTAGATAAGCCCTTTCATACGTTTATTAAATGTGGTGTGAATGGGTACAGAAACTATTTTAGCTGACCAACATAAAAATTATATTGATATTCATTAAGTAATAAATAGAAAAAATGTTGAAGAAAAGGAAATAGAAAGAAAGGATTGGTTGGAGGGCGCTTAAATATAAAACTGGATGATAAAATATTTGTTGTTGACTCACATTTACGTCCGTCATGTGATATAACGTGACCTTTTCGAACCTAATGATCTTGGCAACTGGAAATAATACAAAACTTTGTGCACTGTATGCCACTGGTGACCTTAACAGATTTTGGTTACCATGTTTAGGCCATTTTGTTTTGTTGCTCGCAAAGGCATTAATTACTTTGTTTTCAAAATGTTTTAGCTTTTATCACACATGATGAAGGTAATTCCAGAATCTAGTCGTGTGTACTAAATTTGATATCTACGTTTTGAGTACATGTTCCTGTTTTCTATTAGACACACTCGAGTTACTCGTAGTCAAGTTCGGTAAGACAAAATAAGGATGTGTCACTTCCTGTCAACATTCAACAGTAAGCAAACAGAGACAACCAGAAACAAATGTTCATTTACATATGCTTTACCCTAATTATGAAAAGAATGTTTAAATGGTGACCGTGGGTATAAATAGCTGTGGGCGGAGCAAGCATTCATATTGTTCATTATTTTGACCACGGTTATCTCGAGAAGGAAAAAGCAACGATACATAGTTTCACAGTTACTTTTGGAGGAAAATATTTGACAGGCATGGTTACTAGTGTTCCTCCCTACGAAACTTTCAGTCTTGTTAACAATAATATTCTTCATCAGTCTAAAATCTACAAAAATCACTTCGAAAATTCAAATTTCTGAGGTATGTGACCTTTAGGTCACGTTGGTCATGTGACATACAGTTTCATAAATATGCTGTTCATATCAACGGGGGATTTTTTTATGATAAGTTCCGCCCACAAATGTTGTCGGTAGGCACTACCGCAAATGCCACTTTAAACAGTGATGGTAAACAATATCACTAATATCAACAACACAACCTCTTGATAACTGGATAACTGGATCTTCAATGGCAATACATATGATAGAAAACGAAAACAAAACCTCAAAACGACCACATACTATCACAAGAAATGTAATACAATAGCAGGGTCAATGCATGCTTTTCATTAAAACGATTGAGTTGTTTCTTGCAAAATAAAATCACGAATCGGCTTTCCCTTTGACATGTAGTTTTTGCTTTGTTATCTCTAAAACTTAGCACATGTTGTTGCATCCTGCACATTACAAATAATTTGTTTTATTTAATCAGTTGTAACTCCAATTATAAATTTATTGCTGCTGTTCTAAATCCGTTTCTTTTTCCCTTGTCGTTATCTCTATAATTGTGTAAGAAATAATTTTGAACGATAAATATTTGAAGATAATGAGTTCCATCAATAAAATTGACACAAACGAAACTAGATAAGATATATTTAGAATGATAGTGAATTAGAAAACGTTTTATCTTATCTAGAAAGGAAGGAAATGACATTTAATTAAAATACAAATCAAATTAATAAAACTATAAAGAAAAGAAAAAAAATGATCTAAAGGAGACTCGGATCGTTCTAAATATAAGATTTTGTTAAAAATGATAAAGTTAGATATTTTGGTCATTAAACAAAGTATGCAGAAATTCCTTTGAATATAATAATTTATCATAAAAGGATAAAAAAGATCTGCTGAACATTAGAATATATTGGGATTCGTGATTACAAAAGTCTCAAGTAAATTTTTCTTTCAAGTATAAGAATAAGACAAACTTTTCTCGCTGAGGGACCCACTTCATTCTAAAGTTGGCTGTATATGTTTCATCAAATATACACCACTCACTATTCGGACAGCGTAGAGAAGAGACACGCATCATTGCTACATGTTAAAAACAAACAATAAAATCATCCACCAGTAGATCCACCCTGGTGTAAGTTTGAAGATACCAAAGGGTAAGCAGAAGCCGTAAATCGACAAAACAAAATACACAGAAAACAAAAGATTAAGCTACATGAATCCCACTAAAAATGTGGTGAACTCAGATGTCCCGGAAGGGAAAGTAGTTTCTGCTCTCGTCGTTACTTTTAACTACATGCTACATATCGTCACTCAATGAATATAACATATATACTACTAGTTCTACTTGTAATGAAAAAACAATCAATCTTCGTAAGTTATGCATCATGTACAATCCACACTACCAGTGGACGTTTCTCCAGGATAGGTCGCAAGCCAGGGAAGCTACGTTATATAACTCGGAAAAGCTGACATTGACATTACATTATTAAATTCCATCATTTATTTTCCTTGACAATATTGATTGATTGATTGATAATTAACACCTTTAGCAATATTTCAGCTATATCGTAGAGTGGACAAATTGTATAAGTTTTATAGATTAATTTCCTTAAGTACAAGTACTAATGTTAATAAAAGTACAACAAGGAATAGGAAATCTATCATTTCCAATTACCATAAAAAATACTATTATTTTACTCTGGAATCCGTTGATCGTTATTCTGCATTACTATAATACAGAACCATTGATCGTAACTAATGTAAGTTACAATAACGCTGATCTGTAACGGAAATTACATTAAACGAACGAAGTCAAGAGTCCAGAAACCTTGATAACGCTTGACATTGGTATACCTAGAACAGTTTTAACATTATTATTTATACCCTAGATTTGTTCTTTAGGAACATGTTCTTGTGGTGATAATAGCTACACATCAAGAAGTCTAGGCCAGTACTGTATATTATGTACGTGCCGCACATCTGTAGTCTTCTCCGGGTACTCCGGTTTCATCCAACAATAAAACTGACCACCACGATATAATTGAAATATTGAAGAAAGTAGCCTTAAACACAATAAGCTTAACCCTGTATATTATGTACAGTGAACGTAGTTATTGAGATAAATGCAAAATACGGATTAGACAGAAGAGTGTAAAGCAATAAATAAATTCCAGACATAATTCGACAGCACAATTGTCCAAGAAAAAAACTATATAAAGGATGTAAATCAAGAGGAACACCTCTTAAATTTCACATAAAACCACATTTTAAACAAATCTGCTGGAGTTATTTTTATGCGATTTTAATGACATTTCTTAGGATGTCATTTTGTATATTAAATTGACATGCAATCGACTACATCTGTCAAGTGACAGCAACTACCGACATATACATTTACTATTCAAATTTGCAGTTTCTAAATAATGACATTATTGTTTTAAAAAACTGAGGTTCTCGTCCCTCATGATATAGGTAACTTTATTAGATTTTGGCTACCCTGTTTATGCCCTTTAGTTTATTTGCTCATAAAAAAGACCTTTGAATTGGTTTGCTTTCCAATATTTTGACACGCACTAAACTACATATCTCCGTTTTTATCTCAAAACAATGTATTATCATCGTTAATCGACAATTAATGTTTAAACTGATTATAGTTGTGACCGTTTGATTCGTTTTCTTACTCGTCCATGAAATGGACGACATACACGAAACAAGAGTCATTTAGAAATATTGAATGCATAGTAGAATTAAATCCTCTTTAAGCTGAAATTCTATATCGCTAATATTTGTAAGCTATCCATATTGTTGTGAGACAAAGTAGCGGTTTATCTGAGACGAAAGGGTACGTGTTGATTTTGCATACAGGTCCAGATTACTCCCTTTGTTACAGGTCAAGTTAGGCCAAGATCTCAGAGAACAATTGAACTTGATTGTGATATTATTAAGTCATTGCCGTACATCTATAAACACTTTACAAACCTTGATCTATTTGTTATTTGATTAAACGTTTCTTGACCCTGAATGCATTATAGCATAATTTACTAATAATAAATGTGCTCGCCTCCGGTCTTAGTAGGGTTTCGTCTAGCACAATCTCTAGTTTTCTGTGTAGTGTTTTGTACATCATTGTTTGTCCTTTTGACCTTTTTCTTTTGGTCGTTGTATTGTCTGTATTTCTGCGACTTACGGCTTCTGCTTATCCCTTTGGTATCTTTAATTTTTTTGCTTGCTAACAAAATTAGTAATAAACAAACACTGGAATAAAGATTAACATGTAACATGTTAAAAAATACATTATGCTCCTTTCTGTCTATATATATGTACTAGTGGTTAGGGTTATGGCATTTAACGACACTTTCAACAATATTTCAGCTAAATCGTGGCATTTTTGGAAGGGCACGTAGTTCCTGTTTCCGTCGTAACTTTTAGCTGTTAGCTACCTATCGTCACTCCATGAATATAGCAGATATACCCGAAAAGCTGACATTGACATTACATTATTACATTTCAGATGTTATCTTCCTTGACAAGATTTATTGATTGATTGATTGGTATTTAACACCTTTAGCAATATTTGTGCTATAGCATGACGTGATCACATTTGACAAGTTTTATAAATTAATTTCCTTAAGTACAAGTGCTAATGTTAATAAAAGTACAACAAGGAATGCGTCTATTCATAGGAATTCTATCAATTCCTATTACCATAAAAGATACTATTATTTTACTCAGAAATCCGTTGATCGTTATAGTGCATTACTATAATACAGAACCATTGATCGTAACTAATGTAAGTTACAATAACGCTGGTCTGTAACGGAAATTACATTAAACGAACGAAGGCAAGAGTCCAGAAACCTTGATAACGCTTGACATTGGTATACCTAGAACAGTTTTAACATTATTATTTATACCCTAGATTTGTTCGTTGGGAACATGTTCTTGTGGTGATAATAGCTACACATCAAGAAGTCTAGGCCAGTACTGTATATTATGTACGTGCCGCACATTGGTAGTCTTCTTCGGGTACTCCGGTTTCATCCAACAATAAAACTGACCGCCACGATATAATTGAAATATTGCAGAAAGTAGCCTTAAACACAATAAGATTAACCCTGTATATTATGTACAGTGAACGTAGTTAATGAGATAAATGCAAAATACGGATTAGACAGAAGAGTGTAAAGCAATAAAAAAATTCCAGACATAATTCGACAGCACAATCACCCAAGAAAAAAACTATACAAAGGATGTAAATCAAGAGGAACACCTCATAAATTTCAAATAAAACCACATTTTAAACAAATCTGCTGGAGTTATTTTTATGCGATTTTAATGACATTTCTTAGGATGTCATTTTGTATATTAAATTGACATGCAATCGACTACATCTGTCAAGTGACAGCAACTACCGACATATACATTTACTCTTCAAATTTGCAGTTTCTAAATAATGACATTATTGTTTTAAAAAACTAAGGTTCTCGTCCCTCATGATATAGGTAACTTTATTAGATTTTGGCTACCCTTTTTATGCCCTTTAATTTATTTACTCATAAAAAAGACTTTTGAATTGGTTTGCTTTCCAATATTTTGATACGCACTAAACTACATATCTCCGTTTTTATCTCAAAACAATGTATTATCATCGTTAATCGACAATTAAGCGATCTTAATGTTTAAACTGATTATAGTTGTGTCCGTTTGATCCGTTTTCTTACTCGTCCATGAAGTGGACGACATACACGAAACAAGAGTCATTTAGAAATTGTGGATGCATAGTAGAATTAAATCCTCTTTAACACGAAATTCAATATCGCTAATATTTGTAAGTTATCCATATTGTTGTGAGACAAAGTAATGTTTTATATGAGATGAAAGGGCACGAGGTAATTTTGTAAAGAAGATAAAATTACTCCCCTTGGTCGAAAGTCAAGTTAGGCCATGAACTCAGCGAACAAACGAACTTGATTGTGATATCATTAAGTCCTTGCCGTACATCTATAATTTGTTTTACAAACCTTGATATATTTGTCAATTGCTGAAATGTTTTTTTGCCCAAATTGCATTATAATTAAATTTTCTAATAGATCTTGAGTTCGCCAGTTTAGGCCGTTGTATTGTCTTGTCCTTCGACTCGCGGCTTCTGATTACCCCTTTGATATCTTAATGTTTCTAACTAACAACATTAGTAATAAGCAAAAACTGAGAAAATAAGGTATATTTCTTAATACATTTGTTTTTTTGTCTTGCTTTGTTTAAATTGGCGAATAACAAGTAATTATACCTTTCAATGAAGAAAAAAACATGGTACTCTTTTTTTCTATATATATATATGTACTAGAGGTTAGGATTATGGTGTTTAACGCCATTATCAACAATATTTCAGTTATTTCGTGGCGGTCAGTTTTTTTGGTGGAGGAAACCCGACTGCCCAGAGAAAACCACCGACCTGTCATAAGTGACTGACAAACTTTATCACATAATTTTGTATCGAGTACACCTCGCCATGAGCGGGATTTAAACTCACAACGCTAGTGGTGATAGGCACTGAGTGCATAGGTAGTTGTAAACACAACTATCATTCTATCACGACCACAACGACGTCATATATATGTACTAATTGAGCAGTATGTTTTAATGCATTCACCTTATGTGAAAGAACTCTGGGAAATAAATATAGGACCTATATATTTTTTTCACTGAAAGGAGCGTCTACTGGTCATAAACGACGAATCAATACACTGGTATCATGCGGTATTAGTACGGATTATGTATAAACGCAATGAAAGTAATTAGTAAGCAACAATTCTATTTAAACTTAAAATAACACCATTATGAATAAATTGAAAAATACCTACAATGTCGGAGATGTTACAAAATATTATAGAAAAATCGCATAGACGGAGGCAGAATCGATATCCCTGACACATATAAATGACCGCTCACAAGTACTTCAATGAAACATGGCGGAGTTAAACTAGTTTTATGAATTTAAATCTGTCCTTTTAGTGAAATGATGTGGATATGCAAGTGTTTTCCACACGAGGAAGCGATGAGAACCTTGAACAATCTTTCAATGAACTTTTATTGTGATATAATTTTGCATGTACGCCCAATAATTGCATCAGTAATTATAGATCTTGACACATTGCGGATGTTTCTTTAAATGGAGTAAAGTGGTTAATATGCATTGCGTAATGTTCCTAATTATTGTGTACTTTAACAACACCGCTAATGTAAATGTTTTAACAACAACGTTTTAGAGTGCTTAACTTGTTTTACTAGTAGTTTTTATTAGTGCAGAAATTTATTGATAGTATCCAATATTTACTATGAATCAGAATATCAAAACTGAAAATTAAGAACAGCATTAAGAGAAATAAAACTTTTAAATTACCAAAACAAAACAAAAACAAACAAACAAACAAACAAACAAGACAAAACAAAAAAATCAATTAAAAAAACAAAATTAACTATGCTACATGAAAACGATAACATGTTATTTAATTAATTTATTTAGGACAATCGTATTGTCCAGACAAAAATATAGTCAAATGATGGTAGTAACCATAGGTTGATTGTAGTTCAACGCTAAGTCAGCAGCTTTACAGACATATTCAATAAATTGTGTAGTATTAAAATGCCTCCGGGTTGGGCCTCTGGGTGCAAACTTAAATGGCCATTGGAAAAAGCGGGTAATATTAGATAGAGTAGAAATGTTTGTTGTGTAACATGTCATCACACAAATTGTTGCTCTTTAGGGGTTGCTGTTAGTTTTCTAGCAGAGCAACTAAGGGTTATTTCTATGCCTCGAGGATTGATTCCAATATCAGATGTTACAATAAGTTTCTCTTCACACTGAATACATTCATATTCAAAACTGAAATTGTAATGCAAGAGTTCCATATTACACCAGAGAATATAAAATTCCGTGCGACATGAAGATTATAATAAGCAATGTCTTGTCCAAAAAGTTCGTTCACTGGCGGTGTAGGACGAATCACATACATGACTCGTCTTAGATATTAAACCACAAATGAAGGGGATAAAATAACCTAAAAAAACTTGGCACATATGCAATCTATGTGTATGCGTTTCGTCTTCAGTGAATTTGCTCTCATTCTAAATTCTTAATGTCATTCTTAAAGTATTTAACGCAAGGCAGACAATACTTTAAACAATCGTTTATATATTCCAACAACACCACAAATGTCATTCTAATACATTTAAACCTAAGTGAATAGATGAAATGTTATCTAATAAAGAATTTTCTACAGCGGGCTTTAATTTGTATGTCTTCTTTAAATGAATCAATAATCATAGACTGATGATGAGAAATTTGATTTCTTTATATGCAATTAAAATAGAATTAAAGCATTCTTGAAGCTGAAGTATTTTTTTTCCTTTTTTTGTACTTTAAAACGGAACAGTGCATTTTCTGCATCAGCAGTTTTATCAACTGTCATTATAAAACTGAGTGTATTTGTTTTTGTATTGTAAACATCTCTATCAAATAAACAACGATTGCTTCATCAGAAAATATTACCGACTGTCATTTAATTAAGCGTAGCGCATTTGATTTGCATTATAATAATGTCTGAGCAACTGGCAAGAATTTGAATCATTTAAGGTGTGTAAAATACCAAGCTTTTATTTGCTTAGCTAATTGCTATGTCTTCATTTTCTGAAGGCTTAATTTGTAATTTCTGACGGATCGAAAATACTGTTTTCATTAAACAAAACATTACTTTAATTAATATGTATTGTGATTTGGTTTTTATTTTAATGCAATGCACACAACTCTGTCACGAGTGAAACTGAATTCGCAAACCATACTGGGTGATGGTTATGTTGTTTATAGCCACTTTCAACATTATTACAGTTATACCGTGGCGGTCAACAATATTACAGTTATATCGTGGCGGTCAACAATATTACAGTTACATCGTGGCGGTCAACAATATTACAGCTATATCGTGGCGGTCAACAATATTACAGTTATATCGTGGCGGTCAACAATATTACAGTTATATCGTGGCGGTCAACAATATTACAGTTATATCGTGGCGGTCAACAATATTACAGTTACATCGTAGCGGTCAACAATATTACAGTTATATCGTGGCCGTCAACACTATTACAGTTATATCGTGGCAGTCAACAATATTACAGTTATATCGTGGCGGTCAACAATATTACAGTTATATCGTGGCGGTCAACACTATTACAGTTATATCGTGGCAGTCAACAATATAACAGTTATATCGTGGCCGTAAACAATATTACAGTTATATCGTGGCCGTCAACAATATTACAGTTATATCGTGGCGGTCAACAATATTACAGTTATATCGTGGCGGTCAACAATATTACAGTTATATCGTGGCGTTCAACAATATTACAGTTACATCGTGGCGTTCAACAATATTACAGCTATATCGTGGCCGTCAACAATATTACAGTTATATCGTGGCGGTCAACAATATTACAGTTATATCGTGGCGGTCAACAATATTACAGTTATATCGTGGCGGTCAACAATATAACAGTTATATCGTGGCCGTCAACAATATTACAGTTATATCGTGGCGGTCAACAATATTACAGTTATATCGTGGCGGTCAACAATATAACAGTTATATCGTGGCGGTCAACAATATTACAGTTATATCGTGGCCGTCAACAATATTACAGTTATATCGTGGCGGTCAACACTATTACAGTTATATCGTGGCGGTCAACAATATTACAGTTATATCGTGGCCGTCAACAATATTACAGTTATATCGTGGCGGTCAACAATATTACAGTTATATCGTGGCGGTCAACAATATTACAGTTACATCGTGGCGGTCAACAATATTACAGTTATATCGTGGCGGTCAACAATATTACAGCTATATCGTGGCGGTCAACACTATTACAGTTATATCGTGGCGGTCAACAATATTACAGTTATATCGTGGCGGTCAACAATATTACAGTTATATCGTGGCGGTCAACAATATTACAGTTATATCGTGGCGGTCAACAATATCACAGTTATATCGTGGCGGTCAACAATATAACAGTTATATCGTGGCCGTCAACAATATTACAGTTATATCGTGGCGGTCAACAATATTACAGTTATATCGTGGCGGTCAACAATATTACAGTTATATCGTGGCGGTCAACAATATTACAGTTATATCGTGGCGGTCAGTTTTATTTGTGGAGGAAACTGGAGAAAACCACCACTCTGCAGCAAGTCACTGACGAACTCTATCACATAATGTTGTATAGAGTACACTTCGCGATAAGCGGTATTTGAACTCACAGCATTAGTGGTGATAGGCACTGATAGTAGTGGTAGTTGTAAATCCCACTACTTTACGATCACGACCACGACCACCACCCAAACCATAATGGACCAAATAGCTATAGTAATATCTGCCCATATATCACCTACATTATAAATAAACGATAGAGAATACCGAAGGAACAATCAAAAATGAACAATCCAGAGATACTGAGAACTCCAGGGTACACAAGACGAAGAAAAACAAATAAAAACACAATAAAAAGATGAGCAACACGGACCCCACCAAAAAACCGGGTAAGTCCGGTAAAAGTCTTGGCAGTGATAGAGGAAAGAAAACATCTACGTAAAAAATAAAAGATCCAATGTCATTGAGATATGGATATTTCGTACCGGCCAACCTGTTCCTGATGACGACTGTAGAATTTTTGTAGTGATGACTTCATGCTAGGAGCAACGTAGTACGTTTGATAAAGAAGTCAATTATCAACGTCTACGTGTCAAAAAAAGCACATCATATATATTGAGACAAATTTAAGTGTTCTAATCTTGAAAGCCATTTTAGCAATGTCCGGTATATTGTATTTAGTGTTGCAAAGTTTCAATAGAGTGAAACGTGTTTGGTCTCATCACGACAGTAGAAGTTTGTATTTTGTTTATATATTAAGCATTGTTCGAGACATGATAACAAGGATAATATACAAAAAAGCCACGTTTTAATCTATTCTTGATTTTCTTACAATACTTAAATGTGACAATATGGGTTGAACTGATATGAGATTATCAGTCCGACCGGCCGTGCTGATATCGTGTTGTAAGTAATATTTACCGGATATTCTGTTATCGGGCATTGACTTACGGGTTTATTTAGTAATGAGTCATTCACTTCCAGCTTTATTCTAACATGACTCGATTTCTCAGTTGTTGTCTCTTTATCAACAAAAACGGCAGCAAAACAATATCTGGGGTACATGTTGTTGATCTTTTTTATTTTCTGTGTTGTGTTTTCGCTTAGTTTTGTTTATCGTCGTCGTCTGTCTTGAATGCCAAATGATTGCCCTTTCGGTTTTCTCTAATATTTATCGACAGTTTTAAGTCATAGCTGCAAGAAATAATATGCATAATACGTGTTAACATAAAAACGCATTCATTGAAATGAAATATCACACTACTATCTTAACGATAAACAATGCAATGCCAATTAGATTACCAAAGATGAATTTTGATCCATTACCAAGTAAAACAGCAAAGACTCATATTTGAATGCGTCAATTCTCAAAAATGTCAGAAAAAACGGATTTGAAATTGTAAGCGTCGGATCCATGAATGGCAGCCGTTCACAAGTTATCATGAATAATATCGTGTAGGGTAAAATTGTGTCAAATGAAAGGAGACAAGGTAATGACAGTTATATCGGACGGAAAAAATGTTTGCTCTCACAATTATTTCTACTTTATCTTATTATAATTGCAAGTGCATCTGTGAGAACTTCCACAAAGTGCATAATGTGTACTTTTATATATGATTTATGTTGAAGAAACCTTCATTCTAGACATGTGCTGATCACAAGTAATCTTCAGACAAATATCTGTAAGTGGTCTGACAATAAAGACTATTTAAGAGCGGCTTATCAATTACATGCTTTGACTTATGAGTGAAGTATGTATGGTCTATATACGGACACATATAGTTAGTACATTTACATATATATGAAATGATTAAAGACAGTTATTTATTACTATTTCTGTTTCACTTGTAATTGCTGAATCAGCAGTTTGTCGAATCTATATTTATTTGGTAACTTATAACCATGCATGAACATTTGATTACGAATCTATAATACAGTTTATAAATAAAAACATAGATATAAAATAATTTTAAAATCTGTGGGAGCAAGAAAACCAAAATGGCCTAAACAAGATAGCCAAAAATAAGGTCACCTATGCCTGAGGGAAGAGTACCTTAGTTTTATAATTACACACTTTAGGAACTATAAATGTATCCTAAAAATCTATGTTTTGAAATAAAGATCTATGTTTTATTCTCCAGGGGAATTTGTATACAGTTATATACATCATAGGGATATTAACAGTATGCAATTAAAACATACATTTAATAAATAGTTTCGGTAAATGATATGAATTGTTTAGTCACCTTTCATATCTAATTAAATATTCTTTGAAATCACTGATACTTGGTGGGTACCAGTCTTATTGTCAGTAGTCAGTGTTTCGGTACTGATATGGTTCATTAGATATTTGTATTATTGAAATTTACAGTTCCTAAAATGTAATTATTATCAAAACTAAGGTTCTCTCCTCCCTCGTGCATATGTGACCTTAGCCGATTAGGATAATCCTGTTTAGGACCTTTTGTTTGATTGCTCCCCCTTTTAAATTATTTGGCTTTCCAATATTTTGATATGGAGCGTACCCGATGAAGGTTAACGAGCGGTGCGCACTAAATTTGATATCTACGAATATCTGAGGAATATGTAACTCAAAATCTACTGACGGGATCATTTTTTATTCCAATATTTGTCACATTCTGTGAAAGAAGCACTGAGATCTGCATTGGAAGGGTCTTCGTTTGACGAGGATGAACAATTATCTATTCTTGACAAATTTTAGTCACAAGGTACCGAATATAGAGTTAATTACATTGACGGTTATCAAGAGTACAAACATAGTGCTCATCCACAGGAACCTAAATATGTTTTGTAATCTAGGGTTTTGGTGTTTAACATCACTTTTAACAATAAATTGGTGGAAGAAACCAGGATACAGGAGAAAACCACCGAACTGTCGCAAGTCATTGACAAACTTTATCACATAATGCTGTGTCAAGTCACTGACAAACTTTATCACATAATGTTGTATGGAGTCACTGACAAATTTTTCACATGTTGTATGAAGTCACTGACAAACTTGATCACATAACGTTGTATCAAGTCACTGACAAACTTTATCACATAATGTTGTATCAAGTCACTGACAAACTTTATCACATAATGTTGTATCAAGTCACTGACAAACTTTATCACATAATGTTGTATCGAGTACATCTCGTCATGAGCTGCATTCAAACTCTCAACCTTAGTGGTGAAATCCACAAGAATTGCACATGGTGCTGCTCTACAATTGTTATTTCCCTTTATTGGAGATTATCTGAATGTGAACTTTCAGAAGTTGTCGTCAGACAAATATCTATAAGTGGTCTGACAATAAAGACTATCTAAGAGTGGCTTATCAATTATATGCTTTGACTTATGACTGAAGGATGTACGGTCTATATACGGACACATATATTGTACATTTACATATAGATGAATTGAGTATAAAGTTATATAGTTGTAGCCATACATTTCTGTTTCACTTGTTATTGCTGCCTCATCAATTATACCAGTGCTCTGAATTTATAATTGATTAATAATGTATATAAGCATTTCATCATTGCGTAGATATTATAGAGATCTATTTTTTAAAATAATAATCTACTTTTATCCTCCAAAGGAATATACATATTCATTTATTGATATCACAAATGCATCAACAGTATGAAATTAAAACATATATTTAATATAGATATGATATGAGTGGTTCAGTCACCTTCCATATTTAAATAAATATTCATTACAATTAATGATGGCAAAACTTGCTGGGTACCAGTCTTATGCATTGATCACGGATATTTTCCAGTTTCACCCACACCCGCATAAAACACGATGTTCGGTTCGTCTTTACCTCCAGTTTTTTGCAGGAGGACGCATGTCTTACTTACGTTATTTGTGCTTGTTTGCGTATAGTGTCCAACACATATTGTGTGGTGTTTTTGTTCTTCTGATGTACACCATGTTGCCTGTTTCTATGGATTGTACATGTTTTACCGCCCCTTCGGTATTCTCTAACGATTAATGTGATTGCAATATTACACGGTGAGGTATTTGTACCTCCAAAGCTACTGGAACATTAAAAATAAAATTGTCGCATTCTGATAAGAAAACATTCATGTCTGCGTTGGAAGTGTCGTCATTTGACAAGGATGAATTACTTTCTATTCTCGACAGATTTTAGTGTCACCGGATACCGAATACAGTGGAAATTACTGACAGTTATCCACATGCACATAAAGCATTCATCAAGGAACCTAAAGATGCTTTAGATGCGATAAAAATTGAGCGCTGTTGGTGATAGTCGATTTCTCTCCATACATATATGACCGACGTTTGAGCTGCCCTCAATGTACGAGGATTTCCAAGAATTCTGCTCACCGAATGTGAAAATATTATGGAAAATGAGTTGTTTTCTTAGGAACATTGCATAGACGGTTAGAATTATGCATAGGCTCCCATTTGTATCGAAATATATTTACTATTTACATGAACATTATACTTGTGTGGATACTACAAATACACAGCCCATAAACGTGTAATAAATCTGACGAGGAAGGCTAAATTGTCATGAAAAGGACATTATTTTGCTTAGATCTGATGTTTACTTAAAAAGAATGCGAATATGATGGGTATCTGTTTGTGATCGTTTGTCTGTTCACGCTGGTTTCAGTGCATTTTTTTTCTTTAATTATTTACCAATAACTATGATATTTTAACATATTGATCCCTGCCTCCAACCATTTTAAAAAAGAGGTCTAAACGAGTCTAAAATAGTGTTGTCACCTGCTTTTTGTCTTGAATCTAAGTTAAATTTTTGAGGACACATTTGTTGGACTAAGCAATTCTTCCTGGAGTTTGAAGAAAATATTTTTTGGGGTATTTTTGGAGTAGTTTTTCCTATTTTTGTTGTTGCTGTAATGTTAGTTTTCAATATTTAACGCTCGTATCAAATGAGTCAGGTTTATTAATGATATTTATTGTCACTTTCATCAGATTTTCAGTCACATTGTGACTTCCAGATTTATTTGGAAGAAAATCATGGCAAATTCAATGTTTGTTTGTTTGTTTGATGGTGTTTGACGCCACTTTCAACAATATTTCAGTTATATCGTGGCGGCCAGATTTATTGGTGGAGGAAACCGGGGAATGCGGAGAAAACCACCGACCTGGTGCAAGTCACTGACAATATTTATCACATAATGTTGTACACCTCGCCCTGATCGAGATTCGAGCTCACAACATCAGTGAACATACCGGTTAAACCCCTGACCTTGTTTAGGTTCATGTCTGGAAACCTAAAGCGGTCAATGAAAGATGAATGTAAGTAATACAATAAATCTGTTGATGATATACTGGAGAGAAAAAAATACGAAAATGGCAAATGCATAAACAAAATGAGTAAATTAAAGATTGTAGAATTAGATATGTAATATATAGATAGACAGAAGAGTAGACAGATAAGATGAATCATTACAAGTATACCTTATATAAGTCATAGACAGTTACGTAACATCACAATATAGTATTGAAACGTTATATAAAATAATCTGCACATCGAAGAAACGTGAACATTGTAAGCATGCATATGCATATAGTTTGTTCCTTATATAATATACATTCGGTTATGTAACATCATAATATACTATTTTAATCACTTTATGTAATACAAAATAATTTTCACATAGAAGAAACGTGAACACTGTATACATGTATATACATAAAGCTTGTTCTCGTTATTACAATGATTTTTTTTCTCATAAGTCATTTCTTTGCATTGACTGGATTTAACTGTCGTCGCGTCTTAAAGTGAAAATAAATTATTCATATCTTTATTTTATTTTGATAATTAACATTCCGAGTCGTCACATGGAACATTCTTGTGGTAAAATCATCCTACACTGTACCTTTTGAAAGTCAATATTAGTTAAGTTTCACGAGTGGATATAATTATTACATGAAGATGTAATGACACGACACTGGCTTACATACACAGATTTTGTTTTCTTTCAGTCTGAGAATCACATGCAACATTATTATGGTAAAATCAGCC
This sequence comes from Bathymodiolus brooksi, assembly GCA_963680875.1. NCBI lineage: Eukaryota > Metazoa > Mollusca > Bivalvia > Mytilida > Modiolidae > Bathymodiolus > Bathymodiolus brooksi. The sequence continues at coordinate 34,173,385 of OY804580.1, read as the reverse complement.
TTCGATATTCTTGTTTCAAGGTCATAATTTGTGTCATTAGTACTTTAAACGTGCTCCAAGACACAGATCCTGTTAATTGTTTATGAGGTATTATATCTGCCTCGTTTAACTCTATATGATTTTAATTGACGTTTGTTTTTTGTTTTTGTTTTGTTCCATTCACTCAGATAATTAAAATTCAGCGTCTCATGCAACATTCTTATGCTAATATCATCATACACTAAAATTTTCAAGGCCAATATTAGCTAAGTTTTCACGAGTGTCATTAATACTTTAAAAGTGCTTTAAGATATAGACCCTGGTAATGAGGTATTATATCGACCTCACTTAACTCTATATAATTTTAATTGACACTTCTTGTTTTTTAATTGGCGCTTTTTGTCTATCCTATCTGTAAAATATTGTTGACTGTGATTTTTTAAAATTTAATATATGCATCTGTTCACTTCAAAATTCACGTTCAACTAATACCTTTCAAGGTCGTGTGCTGCGCTACGGCTTGAATCGTTTGGATATATCTCTTTCATTATTTTGTAATATTGTGAACGAAAAAAGAATCCGTGTATATGCACTACAGTAAGACTACATTTATGTGAATATTATTTACATTAAGTCATTTGCGAAACGAATTCTACCATATGAAAAGTAAGGGTAATAACAAAATTACCGAACTCCGAACAATCTTACAAAGGGAAAGTCAAAACTCATAAGTATATAAACAGACAAAATCAGTCAACAACCGGAAAACTGTAAAAACCGTAATGACCCTGACTTGGTACAGGCATTTCTAAAGAAATGGTGGGTTGAATCAGATTTTAAAGCGCCAAACCTCCCGCTTTCATTACGGCTCAAAGGTTCCGGCTGTCAATTAAAAGATGAAGATACCAAAGTGGTAATAAGAAGCCATAAATAGAAGGACAGACAATACAACGACGACAATTATCTACAACTACACGAACCTCGCAAAAAACCAAGGGTGAACTCAGGTGGTCTGGAAGGGTGTGCAGATCCTGCTCGACTATTGTGGTACCTGTCGTGTTAACCGGTGTTGGAGCAGTATATTTTTCCATTTACTGGGATTTCATGTCATATGTATGTATTCAAGGTATTTGTGTGATACTGGAATATCTATTATTTTTTGTTATTATACAATATGAACTTTTTTGCATATTTTGCATATTCTTCAGCACAAACTCGGATGAATATCGACCAATTGAAGAATGCACTTAAGCAGAAAAAAAACCCAACAAAGGCAAAAACGATATATAAAAATATATATATATAAACGTCTAAAATGTTTGTAAAACAACACCAAGTACAGAAAACAAAGTCATAAAGAATTAAACATTTTATTGAATGAAAAAATGTTCGTCTCACCGAGAGAATTGTTCAATGTCTTTACACGAATCGGAAAGAATTCCATTTATAGAACAGGCCCCTGAAATTAAATATAATACTTAATGTGTCCTTTATTTAATTTTGCTTACGAATGTACCAGTTTTCGTATGCGGCTAATGGTTACCTCTCTAAGTTGTGAATGAATATGCTCCGTGTGCATACTTACTCTTTAAGGAATATTCTAAACTCGTCCACCAGCAGTAAGCATAATAAACACATTATACTATGATGTTAACAAGCAAAACACATTATAGCCCGAGACATCACGAGTTATTACACTAAACGTTAGAGAATATCGAACTATTCATTATATAATATACATTCGGTTATGTAACATCATAATATACTATTTTCATCACTTTATGTAATACAAAATAATCAACACTTTGAAGAAGGATGGACACTAGTTCCCGTGGTTACAAGGATAATTTTCTTATAAGTCATTACTTGGCACAGACTATGGATTTAAAGTCGCGCCTTAAGTTGAAAAAATATTATTCATGTCTATATTTTACTAGGTATAGAATTGTTACACGAAGATGTAACGACATAACACTGAATACATAACTGGCTTACAGACACAGTTTTTGTTTCCTGTCAGTGTGAGAATCACATGCAACATTATTGTGGTAAAATCAGCCTAAACTTTTCTTGTTTCAAGGTTATAATTAGTGACATTAGCACCTTAAACGTGCTCTAAGATACAGATCCTGTTAATGAGGTATTATATCTGCCTCGTTTCACTCTATACAATTTTAATTGGTGCTTGTGTTTGGTATTTGTTATTGTTGACCGGGTTTTTTTATTTGAATCTATGTAACAGTTCACTTATTTCCTTGATGAGTTGATGCTGTCATGCAAGTGTTTTCCACATCGAAGCAAAACACCTTCGCTCTCATATAACTGAACGAACAGCGTTGTTATAAAGAACACTCTAATCTTGAACATAATACATTATATATTTAATCTTCGTGACACAGAATCTGTCAGGTTATTAAGTGGAGATGGTGATCTTCAAAGAACTTAGAGGGCTCAATTTACGGGCTACACTAGTGAAATAGGAACTGTGTACCCTTCGGAAGCACCCGACTTTATCGCCGGTTTCCAGTGGGGATCGTTTTACTCGATCTTCAGTTTTGTCGACCATTATTTGTTACTTTGCTTTTTGCCATTGTGTTATCTGCTCTACTTTGATATACGCTTTTGACTATTAGTTTTGTTTTATTGATTGGTTGGTACTTAACGCGAACTTTAGCAATATTCCATCTATATCGTGGAGTGAACAAATGTTATTATTAAACTTAGACACCTACACGATTAGGCACACGGCAAAGATTTAACTGAAAACAAACAATTTATTTGTCACCTAATATCAGACCGTCCCATCAATTGGAGATTCCGTATAGTATAACTTTCTATGCATTGAATTTAATTTTTGTATAATGTATTATTTTAATCTTATGAACAACGAAATTTGAGTGATGAAAAAACGTTTCTACTTCTAGGTCAAAAAAAAAAGAAGAAGAGAAATTGAGACCGGATTTATGGAAAACGTCCCCAACCTCTGTTCGATTTATGGAGTTATTTTAAACGCAAACGCATTTTGACCACATAATATGTAAATAGCTACATTAGCTACACCCTCGGTATTTTGGTGGGGTCCGTGTTGCTCATCTTTTTAGTTTTTTGTGTTGTTCTATTATGTGTTCTTACGTTCTGAGTTCCATGTTGTGATGTCCGATACCATTTCCACATAAAACGATGCTCGGTTCGTCTTTACCTCCAGTTGTTTGTATTAGGTCGCATGTCTCATGTACGTTATTTGTGTTTGTTTATGCATAGTGGTGTCCAACTCATATTGTGTTGTGTTTTTGCTTTGTTTTTCTTCGTCTTGTTGCCAGTTTCTCTGGATTGTCCTTATTTTATTACCCCTTTCGGTTTTCTCTAACGTTTATATAGCACTTGACATAAATCCAAGCACCAACCGTATTAAATATCACAATATATATAGGAGTGTCGAAATGAGCATCGTGATAACACGGAAATCACAGTAGAAATTGATGGTGATATACAGTTTGTCTGTCCAAATATATCTGTATATTTCCGTGCTTTCTTAACATCAGACGAAGTAATTGCAAAAAGTTAAGACGCTCCCGTGTTGCATAACAGTTTATTGCTGGATTCCGAATGTATTTCCGACCGGCACTTGTATAATAAAAGAATTAGTTATAGATAAAATGCATTACGATGGAGTATTGATTTATTTTAAGAAAGCATTTAGTAGAGATGTCATCTGATTCATTGGTACTTTAAGAAATATATTAATGCTTTAATATTGACATAGATTTCAAAATTAGCAATGCTGTCAATACATAGGGACTCTGCAATACTATTTAAGACGTTTGCCTGAGTGTTAATTTAGCGGGAATGCTGAGTCTCGAATTTTGTTTCACATCTACTGATGATAATAAGGCTTGCTATCAATAGGCAAGTCGATTAACATGGCAACGAAGTAACATGTCAAAATCCAGGAGGATCTTTATGAGCGTGTTTTGTTTTTGATATTATATGTGTTGAGCATTATTCATACAAGAATTTTGTTTTTACAAAGCAAACACTCTATTATTGAAATCAATTATGGAACATACAATATGCAAGAGTAAGACAAACATTTGACAAAATAAATTGTAAAGGTTTTATATTGAGAGACAAGTTAAAAGTTAATTAAAAAAACATTTGAAAGTACCACAAAGTGAGCAGAAACCACAAATTGATGGACAGACTAAACAATGACAAAAAGGAAAAAAGACAATGACAAACAATGTTCACAAAGAAAACTAAAGATTAAGTAATACTAACTTCACTAAAGGTGTGTTCGAGTTATCAGCAAGTCAGATAATTTCTTTGTGATCTCTACCAATCGACAAAAAGTTTGATCTGATAAGTATAATATAAAATGTAAGCCACCCCGCTTTACCCAACACTTGATAACAGCAATACTTTATAGCCAATGATAATCGTCAACATTTGCAATAAAATGGTAAATTACCAATTCGTTGGAACAAAATAAAGAAGCACAATGCGGATAGATAACATAAGCAGAGAAGCACAAACCGGATAGACAAAAAAAAAAGAAGCACAATCCGGATAGAAAACATAAACAGCACAATCCGGACAGACAACATAAACAGAGAAGCACAATGCGCATACTCAAATTAAACAAAAATGCACAATCCGGATAGATAGCATAAGCAGAGAAGCACAAACCGGATAGACAAAACAAAGAAGCACAATCCGGACAGACAACATAAACAAAGAAGCACAATGCGGATACACAAATTAAACAAAGAAGCATAATCCAGATAGACAAAACAAAGAAGCACAAACCGGATAGACAAAACAAAGAAGCACAATCCGGACAGACAACATAAACAAAGAAGCACAATGCGGATACACAAATTAAACAAAGAAGCATAATCCAGATAGACAATATAAACAAAGAAACACAATCGGGATAGACAAAAAAAGAAGCACAATCCGGAGAGACAACATAAACAAAGAAGCACAAACCGGATAGAAAACATAACCAAAGAAGCACAAACCGGATAGAAAACATAACCAAAGAAGCCCAATCCGGACAGACAAAACAAAGAAGCACAAACCGGATAGAAAAAACAAAGAAGCACAATCCGGACAGACAACATAAACAAAGAAGCACAATGCGGATATACAAATTAAACAAAGAAGCATAATCCGGATAGACAACATAAACAAAGAAACACAATCGGATAGACAAAAAAAAGAAGCACAATCCGGAGAGACAACATAACCAAAGAAGCACAAACCGGATAGAAAACATAACCAAAGAAGCCCAATCCGGATAGACAAAAAAAAGAAGCACAATCCGGACAGACAATATAAACAAAGAACCACAATCCGGATAGAAAAAACAAAGAAGCACAAACCGGATAGACAAAACAAAGAAGCACAATCTGGAGAGACAAAACAAACAACCAGAATTCGGACAGAAAACATAAACAAAGAAGCACAATCCGGATAGACCAAACAAGAAGCACAAACCGGATAAACAAAACAAAGAAAGAAGCACAAACCGGATAGACAAAACAAAGAAGCACAATCCGGAGACAACATAAACAAAGAAGCACAACCCAGATAGACAAATCAAAGAAAGAAGCACAAACCGGATAGACAAAACAAAGAAGCACAATCCGGATAGACAAAGCAAAGAAGCACAAACCGGATAGACAAAACAAAGAAGCACAAACCGGATAGACAAAGCAAAGAAGCACAAACCGGATAGACAAAACAAAGAAGCACAAACCGGATAGACAAAACAAAGAAGCACAAACCGGATAGACAAAACAAAGAAGCACAAACCGGATAGACAAAACAAAGATGCAAAAACCGGATAGAACACAAACAAAGAAGCACAATCCGGATAGCTAACATAAGCAGAGAAGCACAAACCGGATAGACAAAACAAAGAAGCACAATCCGGATAGACAACATAAACAAAGAAGCACAATCCGGATAGACAAAAAAAAGAAGCACAAACCGGATAGACAAAACAAAGAAGCACAAACCGGATAGACAAAACAAAGAAGCACAAACCGGATAGACAAAACAAAGATGCAAAAACCGGATAGAACACAAACAAAGAAGCACAATCCGGATAGCTAACATAAGCAGAGAAGCACAAACCGGATACACAAAACAAAGAAGCACAATCCGGATAGACAACATAAACAAAGAAGCACAATCCGGATAGACAACATAAACAAAGAAGCACAAATCGGATAGACAGCATAACCAAAGAAGCACAATCCGGATAGACAAAAACAAAGAAGCACAATCCGGATAGACAAAACAAAGAAGTACCAATCGGATAGACAACATAAACAAAGAAGCACAAACCGGATAGACAAAATACAGAAGCACAAATCGGATAGACAAAACAAAGAAGCACAATCCGGATAGACAAAGCAAAGAAGCACAAACCGGATAGACAAAACAAAGAAGCACAAACCGGATAGACAAAGCAAAGAAGCACAAACCGGATAGACAAAACAAAGAAGCACAAACCGGATAGACAAAACAAAGAAGCACAAACCGGATAGACAAAACAAAGAAGCACAAACCGGATAGACAAAACAAAGATGCAAAAACCGGATAGAACACAAACAAAGAAGCACAATCCGGATAGCTAACATAAGCAGAGAAGCACAAACCGGATAGACAAAACAAAGAAGCACAATCCGGATAGACAACATATACAAAGAAGCACAATCCGGATAGACAAAACAAAGAAGCACAAACCGGATAGACAAAACAAAGAAGCACAAACCGGATAGACAAAACAAAGAAGCACAAACCGGATAGACAAAACAAAGATGCAAAAACCGGATAGAACACAAACAAAGAAGCACAATCCGGATAGCTAACATAAGCAGAGAAGCACAAACCGGATAGACAAAACAAAGAAGCACAATCCGGATAGACAACATAAACAAAGAAGCACAATCCGGATAGACAACATAAACAAAGAAGCACAAATCGGATAGACAGCATAGCCAAAGAAGCACAATCCGGATAGACAAAACAAAGAAGCACAAACCGGATAGACAAAACAAAGAAGCACAAACCGGATAGACAAAACAAAGAAGCACAAACCGGATAGACAAAACAAAGATGCAAAAACCGGATAGAACACAAACAAAGAAGCACAATCCGGATAGCTAACATAAGCAGAGAAGCACAAACCGGATAGACAAAACAAAGAAGCACAATCCGGATAGACAACATAAACAAAGAAGCACAATCCGGATAGACAAAACAAAGAAGCACAAACCGGATAGACAAAACAAAGAAGCACAAACCGGATAGACAAAACAAAGAAGCACAAACCGGATAGACAAAACAAAGATGCAAAAACCGGATAGAACACAAACAAAGAAGCACAATCCGGATAGCTAACATAAGCAGAGAAGCACAAACCGGATAGACAAAACAAAGAAGTACAATCCGGATAGACAACATAAACAAAGAAGCACAATCCGGATAGACAACATAAACAAAGAAGCACAAATCGGATAGACAGCATAACCAAAGAAGCACAATCCGGATAGACAAAAACAAAGAAGCACAATCCGGATAGACAAAACAAAGAAGTACCAATCGCATAGACAACATAAACAAAGAAGCACAAACCGGATAGACAAAATACAGAAGCACAAATCGGATAGACAAAACAAAGAAGCACAATCCGGATAGACAAAGCAAAGAAGCACAAACCGGATAGACAAAACAAAGAAGCACAAACCGGATAGACAAAGCAAAGAAGCACAAACCGGATAGACAAAACAAAGAAGCACAAACCGGATAGACAAAACAAAGAAGCACAAACCGGATAGACAAAACAAAGAAGCACAAACCGGATAGACAAAACAAAGATGCAAAAACCGGATAGAACACAAACAAAGAAGCACAATCCGGATAGCTAACATAAGCAGAGAAGCACAAACCGGATAGACAAAACAAAGAAGCACAATCCGGATAGACAACATAAACAAAGAAGCACAATCCGGATAGACAAAACAAAGAAGCACAAACCGGATAGACAAAACAAAGAAGCACAAACCGGATAGACAAAACAAAGAAGCACAAACCGGATAGACAAAACAAAGATGCAAAAACCGGATAGAACACAAACAAAGAAGCACAATCCGGATAGCTAACATAAGCAGAGAAGCACAAACCGGATAGACAAAACAAAGAAGCACAATCCGGATAGACAACATAAACAAAGAAGCACAATCCGGATAGACAACATAAACAAAGAAGCACAAATCGGATAGACAGCATAACCAAAGAAGCACAATCCGGATAGACAAAAACAAAGAAGCACAATCCGGATAGACAAAACAAAGAAGTACCAATCGGATAGACAACATAAACAAAGAAGCACAAACCGGATAGACAAAATACAGAAGCACAAATCGGATAGACAAAACAAAGAAGCACAATCCGGACAGACAAAAAAAGAAGCAAAATCCGGATAGACAACATAAACAAAGAAACACAATCCGGAGAGACAAAACAAGAAGCACAAAGCGGATAGACAAAGCAAAGAAGCACAATCCGGATAGACAAAGCAAAGAAGCACAAACCGGATAGACAAAGCAAAGAAGCACACACCGGATAAACAAAGCAAAGAAGCACAAACCGGATAGACAAAACAAAGAAGCACAATCTGGACAGACAAAACAAACAACCACAATCCGGACAGAACACATAAACAAAGAAGCACAATCCGGATAGACCGAACAAAGAAGCACAAACCGGATAAACAAAACAAAGAAGCACAAACCGGATAGACAACATAAACAAAGAAGCACAATCCGGATACACAAATTAAACAAAGAAGCACAATCCGGACAGACAATATAAACAAAGAACCACAATCCGGATAGACAAAACAAAGAAGCACAAACCGGATAGACAAAACAAAGAAGCACAAACCAGATAGACAAAACAAAGAAGCAAAAACCGGATAGAACACAAACAAAGAAGCACAATCCGCATAGCTAACATAAGCAGAGAAGAACAAACCGGATAGACAAAACAAAGAAGCACAATCCGGATAGACAACATAAACAAAGAAGCACAATCCGGATAGACAACATAAACAAAGAAGCACAAACCGGATAGAAAGCATAACCAAAGAAGCACAATCCGGATAGACAAAATAAAGAAGCACAAATCGGATAGACAAAACAAAGAAGCACAATCCGGACAGACAAAAAAAGAAGCAAAATCCGGATAGACAACATAAACAAAGAAGCACAATCCGGAGAGACAAAACAAGAAGCACAAACCGGATAGACAAAGCAAAGAAGCACAATCCGGATAGACAGAGCAAAGAAGCACAAACCGGATAGACAAAGCAAAGAAGCACACACCGGATAAACAAAGCAAAGAAGCACAAACCGGATAGACAAAACAAAGAAGCACAATCCGGACAGACAAAACAAACAACCACAATCCGGACAGAACACATAAACAAAGAAGCACAATCCGGATAGACAAAACAAAGAAGCACAAACCGGATAGACAAAGCAAAGAAGTACAAACCGGATAGACAAAGCAAAGAAGCACAAACGGGTAGACAAAGCAAAGAAGCACAAACCGGATAGACAAAGCAAAGAAGCACAATCCGGATAGACAAAGCAAAGAAGCACAAACCGGATAGACAAAGCAAAGAAGCACAAACCGGATAGACAAAACAAAGAAGCACAATCCGGATAGACAAAACAAACAACCACAATCCGGACAGAACACATAAACAAAGAAGCACAATCCGGATAGACCAAACAAAGAAGCACAAACCGGATAAACAAAACAAAGAAGCACAAACCGGGTAGACAAAACAAAGAAGCAAAAATCGGATAGACAAAGCAAAGAAGTACAAACCGGGTAGACAAAACAAAGAAGTACAAACCGGATAGACAAAGCAAAGAAGCACAATGCGGATAGACAAAACAAAGAGGCACAAACTGGATAGACAACATAAACAAAGAAGCACAAACCGGATAGACAGCATAACCAAAGAAGCACAATCCGGATAGACAAAAACAAAGAAGCACAATCCGGATAGACAAAACAAAGAAGTACCAATTGGATAGACAACATAAACAAAGAAGCACAAACCGGATAGACAAAATAAAGAAGCACAAATCGGATAGACAAAACAAAGAAGCACAATCCGGACAGACAAAACAAACAACCACAATCCGGACAGAACACATAAACAAAGAAGAACAATCAGGATAGACCAAACAAAGAAGCACAAACCGGATAAACAAAACAAAGAAGCACAAACCGGGTAGACAAAACAAAGAAGCAAAAACCGGATAGACAAAGCAAAGAAGTACAAACCGGGTAGACAAAACAAAGAAGTACAAACCGGATAGACAAAGCAAAGAAGCACAATGCGGATAGACAAAACAAAGAGGCACAAACTGGATAGACAACATAAACAAAGAAGCACAAACCGGATAGACAGCATAACCAAAGAAGCACAATCCGGATAGACAAAAACAAAGAAGCACAATCCGGATAGACAAAACAAAGAAGTACCAATCGGATAGACAACATAAACAAAGAAGCACAAACCGGATAGACAAATAAAGAAGCACAAATCGGATAGACAAAACAAAGAAGCACAATCCGGACAGACAAAAAAAGAAGCAAAATCCGGATAGACAACATAAACAAAGAAGCACAATCCGGAGAGACAAAACAAGAAGCACAAACCGGATAGACAAAGCAAAGAAGCACAATCCGGATAGACAAAGCAAAGAAGCACAAACCGGATAGACAAAGCAAAGAAGCACACACCGGATAAACAAAGCAAAGAAGCACAAACCGGATAGACAAAACAAAGAAGCACAATCCGGACAGACAAAACAAACAACCACAATCCGGACAGAACATATAAACAAAGGAGCACAATCCGGATAGACAAAACAAAGAAGCACAAACCGGATAGACAAAGCAAAGAAGTACAAACCGGATAGACAAAGCAAAGAAGCACAAAACGGATAGACAAAGCAAAGAAGCACAAACCGGATAGACAAAGCAAAGAAGCACAATCCGGATAGACAAAGCAAAGAAGCACAAACCGGATAGACAAAACAAAGAAGCAAAAACCGGATAGACAAAGCAAAGAAGTACAAACCGGATAGACAAAGCAAAGAAGCACAAACCGGATAGACAAAACAAAGAAGCAAAAACCGGATAGACAAAGCAAAGAAGTACAAACCGGGTAGACAAAACAAAGAAGCACAAACCGGATAGACAAAACGAAGAAGCACAAACCGGATAGACAAAACAAAGATGCAAAAACCGGATAGAACACAAACAAAGAAGCACAATCCGGACAGACAAAACAAACAACCACAATCCGGACAGAACACATAAACAAAGAAGCACAATCCGGATAGACCAAATAAAGAAGCACAAACCGGATAAACAAAGCAAAGAAGCAGAAACCGGGTAGACAAAACAAAGAAGCAAAAACCGGATAGACAAAGCAAAGAAGTACAAACCGGGTAGACAAAACAAAGAAGTACAAACCGGATAGACAAAGCAAAGAAGCACAATGCGGATAGACAAAACAAAGAGGCACAATCCGGACAGACAAAACAAACAACCACAATCCGGATAGACAACATAAACAAAGAAGCACAATCCGGATAGACAAAACAAGAAGCACAAACCGGATAAACAAAGCAAAGAAGCACAATCCGGATAGACAAAGCAAAGAAGCACAAACCGGATAGACAAAGCAAAGAAGCACACACCGGATAAACAAAGCAAAGAAGCACAAACCGGATAGACAAAACAAGAAGCACAATCCGGACAGACAAAACAAACAACCACAATCCGGACAGAACACATAAACAAAGAAGCACAATCCGGATAGACAAAACAAAGAAGCACAAACCGGATAGACAAAGCAAAGAAGTACAAACCGGATAGACAAAGCAAAGAAGCACAAACCGGGTAGACAAAGCAAAGAAGCACAAACCGGATAGACAAAGCAAAGAAGCACAATCCGGATAGACAAAACAAAGAGGCACAAACTGGATAGACAACATAAACAAAGAAGCACAAACCGGATAGACAGCATAACCAAAAAAGCACAATCCGGATAGACAAAAACAAAGAAGCACAATCCGGATAGACAAAACAAAGAAGTACCAATCGGATAGACAACATAAACAAAGAAGCACAAACCGGATAGACAAAATAAAGAAGCACAAATCGGATAGACAAAACAAAGAAGCACAATGCGGATAGACAAAACAAAGAGGCACAAACTGGATAGACAACATAAACAAAGAAGCACAAACCGGATAGACAGCATAACCAAAGAAGCACAATCCGGATAGACAAAAACAAAGAAGCACAATCCGGATAGACAAAACAAAGAAGTACCAATTGGATAGACAACATAAACAAAGAAGCACAAACCGGATAGACAAAATAAAGAAGCACAAATCGGATAGACAAAACAAAGAAGCACAATCCGGACAGACAAAACAAACAACCACAATCCGGACAGAACACATAAACAAAGAAGAACAATCAGGATAGACCAAACAAAGAAGCACAAACCGGATAAACAAAACAAAGAAGCACAAACCGGGTAGACAAAACAAAGAAGCAAAAACCGGATAGACAAAGCAAAGAAGTACAAACCGGGTAGACAAAACAAAGAAGTACAAACCGGATAGACAAAGCAAAGAAGCACAATGCGGATAGACAAAACAAAGAGGCACAAACTGGATAGACAACATAAACAAAGAAGCACAAACCGGATAGACAGCATAACCAAAGAAGCACAATCCGGATAGACAAAAACAAAGAAGCACAATCCGGATAGACAAAACAAAGAAGTACCAATCGGATAGACAACATAAACAAAGAAGCACAAACCGGATAGACAAAATAAAGAAGCACAAATCGGATAGACAAAACAAAGAAGCACAATCCGGACAGACAAAAAAAGAAGCAAAATCCGGATAGACAACATAAACAAAGAAGCACAATCCGGAGAGACAAAACAAGAAGCACAAACCGGATAGACAAAGCAAAGAAGCACAATCCGGATAGACAAAGCAAAGAAGCACAAACCGGATAGACAAAGCAAAGAAGCACACACCGGATAAACAAAGCAAAGAAGCACAAACCGGATAGACAAAACAAAGAAGCACAATCCGGACAGACAAAACAAACAACCACAATCCGGACAGAACACATAAACAAAGGAGCACAATCCGGATAGACAAAACAAAGAAGCACAAACCGGATAGACAAAGCAAAGAAGTACAAACCGGATAGACAAAGCAAAGAAGCACAAACCGAATAGACAAAGCAAAGAAGCACAAACCGGATAGACAAAGCAAAGAAGCACAATCCGGATAGACAAAGCAAAGAAGCACAAACCGGATAGACAAAACAAAGAAGCAAAAACCGGATAGACAAAGCAAAGAAGTACAAACCGGATAGACAAAGCAAAGAAGCACAAACCGGATAGACAAAACAAAGAACCAAAAACCGGATAGACAAAGCAAAGAAGTACAAACCGGGTAGACAAAACAAAGAAGCACAAACCGGATAGACAAAACAAAGAAGCACAAACCGGATAGACAAAACAAAGATGCAAAAACCGGATAGAACACAAACAAAGAAGCACAATCCGGACAGACAAAACAAACAACCACAATCCGGACAGAACACATAAACAAAGAAGCACAATCCGGATAGACCAAACAAAGAAGCACAAACCGGATAAACAAAGCAAAGAAGCACAAACCGGGTAGACAAAACAAAGAAGCAAAAACCGGATAGACAAAGCAAAGAAGTACAAACCGGGTAGACAAAACAAAGAAGTACAAACCGGATAGACAAAACAAAGATGCAAAAACCGGATAGAACACAAACAAAGAAGCACAATCCGGATAGCTAACATAAGCAGAGAAGCACAAACCGGATAGACAAAACAAAGAAGCACAATCCGGATAGACAACATAAACAAAGAAGCACAAACTGGATAGACAACATAAAAAAGAAGCACAAACTGGATAGACAACACAAAGAAAGAAACACAAACCGGATAGACAATGAAACACAAACCGGATACACAAAACAAAGAAGAACAAACCGGATATACAACATGAACAAAGAAGCTCAATCCGGATAGACAACATAAACAAAGAAGCACAAACTGGATTGATAAAATAAACACCGATGGAATATAAAATTTTAAAGAAATAAAAAGTTTACCAGGAACCAAGATAATAGAAAGTGTAAGACCATAATCATAGTAAGGGTCAGACAATCAAGTTACTTGCATGGTACCGGTCATTTGTGAGCGCCAATCGTGATGATACCATAATACGTAATTAAAGTATTAAGTTTGGCATACATTCCTTATACCAGGGTTTGAAATTAGCGGTCGCCCACTCGCCATTTGCGAGTAAATTTCAGTGTGGGCCCTTAAAAATCTCATCGTAGTCGTCCACTTGGCGAGTGAAAATTAGAAAAAATAAAATAGTATAAATCTATATGTAATAATTCCTATTCACCAAGATCGAAATCCGAAAAATATTGACATTTCCATCGATCGATTTTAAGCCCCGATGTTTTGTTTTGATATTAAACTGATATCCGCTTATATTACGCTTCGCTTTATGAACTAAGTAACGAAGTGTAGTAGCCCGGGAACCAGCTTATTTTGATGTATGCGAATCTTATCTCCAGTTAAGGAGATCTACGGCTGTTCTATTTAACACCTCCGTATCAATTTTTGCATTAATTTTGCGTCATTTAAGGATTGAAATAAAGAATTTAGTTGTTGTTGTAAAGGGATTTAGGTAACAAATAATTCTTTTAACAACGATGATTTCTCTGTTGTCTTTATATTGCACAAACCATGCCGTTTTCTGTTGAGTCATATTACGGAATTTTTTAGTGCGCTTTTTCCGATTTTGATTTTTAATTTTACACGTTCGTTCAAAATATCCGGTTGGCGAAATGTTTCGCCAAGACGTTTTAAGTCAGTTCTTTTTGGGGAACTCTGGGCCTCTTAAAAGGCAAACTGAACAGAGAACACAATATTTTAGAGATTACGAAAAGTCCAAACGCTCTAGACAATTTCTAAAGGAATGAAAACAAAACCGTCCATGGTTAGTTGATACTGAAAGTGAAACCGGCATGGTTTGTTAATAAATAAATAAAATAAATAAATAAAGTTTTATTTAAAGTCGATACATATCACAACATACATATTGCAAAGAACAAAAAAATGAAAATTCATTTACTACAGGATGTACAAGCTACAAACATCCCCACCATATGTCAAGCTCTAAATCGCCCCGAAATTTGACTTCAACTATAAATTTCTGAAGTCATAGTGTATTGGTGCATGTAAAATAATTTTATTTTGAGGAAAATGTTTTGGAAATTTGTTATCTTCTGTATTAAATTATAGTTTCTGAATGACCAATTTTGCTGCCAGGAAATGGCCAGAATACAGGATTTTACACCATTTATCCCAGGGCTTCCGGGGGCCTTCAGCGGACCCCCTGCCGTAGGGCACCTTGCAAGCGAGGTGTCAGGCGAGCTATGCACGACTGATGGGTCCCTAACAAGTTGTGCGGGCTACCAAAATTAATTTGGTGGGGGCCCACTTGGCCCCTAAAATATTTCCTCAGCTTCAAACCCTGCCTTATACAAAGTGTACTTTATTAAAATAGGAATGACGATCAGAACATCGTGGTTCCACGGCAATCGCAGTAGAAATTAGACAGTAATAAAAGGTTTGTCCAAATATAACTCCGTGTTTTATTGACATTAGACAACATAAGTGCAAAAGTTAAAAAAAAGATTCGATGTTATATAAAAGTTAATTGTTAGATTCCAGACGTATTTCTGACCGAAATTTGTATTTATAGAATTGTTTATAGATATAATGCATTACAATAAACATTTAGAAGATGTAGATATGTCATCTGATTCATTGGTACTTTAAGAAGTAAAGTAGTGCTTTTCTATTAACACTAAGTTTCAAATGACTAATATTGTGAACCAGAACTGGCATAACAATTTTATTGCACGAGAGTGTACAAGTGGCGGGTATACTGAGTCTACAATTTCCTTTTCATATCTACCGTGATGGTAAGGCATTCTATTAAGACCACAAAAGGGGAATTCCGAGTAGCAGATCAATAAACGTTAGATAACACCGAAGAGCAATAAAAAATGGACAAGAGAAATTGGCAACATGTGGTACACTGGACAAAGAAAAACAAAGCAAAAACACAACACAATATGTGTTGGACACCACCATCAAAGTATTATAGCCTCATTGTCATTGTGGGATCTACAATATCGAGTATTATACCAGATTCGAGGGTACTAGATACAGCCAATGTTGATCAAGTGACTAGGGAAAGATTGATAAGTTTCTTCTGTAATTTCGGTTTTTCGTCACCATTTAAAATGGTCACTGTGGATATCTAGTGCAAATGTACTACTGCGACTGGTGTATTTTATATATACTGATTCGCTTTGCAAAACATTTGTTTTTTCTTTAAAATCATACACACAACAATTGATCAACTTTTTGCGCAATATAAAAAAAATCATTTAAATCTTTTTTGCGATTGAAAATAAACGAAATCTTTCATATTAATAATAAAAAAAAATCTTGATTTAAAACAGATTTATATATTAATCTTTCAAACGTTGATTCGACATTTCAACTATTATGGTAATTAATGTCCCAAATGCATTATTTTATTTTGTAACCGACAATAATCGCCATAATATTTTTATAGTAAACATTTCAATACTAATGCGGCGACCTAAATCCACGAACAAAATATGCTCCAATGTATTGCATTTTAAAATACTTGGTTTCATGGTTAAACTGAAAATAGGATTGTCGTTAAAAGTGCAATCTGTTTTAAATAACAAGCAAACACAAATTAATTAACATCATGATATGTGGTATTAAGTTCTAGTGGCAGACAAGTATATAAGTACTTTTCTTATGGAACTCCTTTGATGACTTTGAAGTGTAATATTTAGGTAATTTTGCTATTAACCTTATTGTCAATATTGGATAGGCGGCCATATACAGACTCAAAATGTGTACCTATATAGACACTATTTGCACCGAATACACATAAACTTTATATGTTAAGATACTGCTTATTCTGCAGAAAAATCACATTAATTCATTGACGTTTATATTTTGATTTAAATAATAAAAATATATAATTATCCCTTGATTGTCCCTTTGATATATTTTGTCAACAGGATTGTATAACTAGGTTCCCAACGTTCAACATGCAACATATGACGGAAGTACTAGAACAAGCTACATTTGGTCAGTGACAGTATAAACAAAAAATGATCCAGTCAATACAATTTACCTGCTCAAATAGAACAAGTCCAGGATAAATTCCAACATGATGCTCTTCATTGGCTACATATACCGTGGCGTGCTAAAATAACATATATATTACGTCTTGCACATGCATATTGCCAGACAAGTCGTGGCCATCAATTCCGATTGGTGTTGTATATATCTATATAGGACCGTGATACATACACGCATTTAAGCCACCTTTGAAATGTCAATGTTGTTTTCTTACATATTTATTTACCGTATAGACATAACTATGATGGACTTTGAACTTTTTAAATTGTCGACTTCCGGTAACATTGATAATCACCAGTGACATTGACACCTTGTTACTGATATATTTTACGATTCCATTATCATTAACTTGTTTTAACAGAAAATCAAAAAGCCATCAAATTGGAAATATCATTACCTTAATTTGTTACTGGATGCATTTCATATATTGTTTTCAACTTCAAAAAATAAGATTTGTTTCTATTAGAACCGAAATAGTTCGTGGTATCCATCTCTCTGGACAAAATTGTTTTGCAAATAATGTTACCTATGTTATAATCGCCAACAAACTATGACATCAATACAAAGTACTAGCATCTCGAATATCAGAGAAGACCATAAAGGTAATAACAAAATTACCGAACTCCGAACAATCTTACAAAGGGAAAGTCAAAACTCATAATTATATAAACAGACAAAATCAGTCAACAACCGGAAAACTGTGAAAACCGTAATGACCCTGACTTGGTACAGGCATTTCTAAAGAAATGGTGGGTTGAATCAGATTTTAAGGCGCCAAACCTCCCGCTCTCATATGGAGGGATGTTTTAATTGTCATAAGGAAGCTGGTAGATGTTGGATAGATGCCTGTCAGAGGACCATCGACGACCACTCCTAAGAAATGCCAATGCAGAAATTCATATTCAAAGCTACATTCCAAATTCTCTATAGTGTCCATTTTAATGTAGCAAGCGTCTGGAAACACTTGCATATATCTCAGTTGATCTGATCTTCCGTAGCCTGTGGTTCCTTTTTTCTAATAAGGAAGCTACTCAACGAAGGATTGCTGAGGCTAAATTGAAGTCATTAATTTTTACGACAGTAACCGTTACGAAATATCTGACACAGATAACCGCGGATATGTTCCCTTGTTGTGGTGACAATCTATTCCTTTCCTACTTCATTACTTTCCACCATATTTTAATCAACAGTAACACGTCGGGTGTTGCTACTGGAGCAGGAATTCTTTACCCTTCTGGAACACATTGGTTGCCCTGATTTTTTAGTTGGATATTTATTCTGTGTTGTGTTTTCTTGATAATTAATTGTTTGTCCTTTTGTATTTTCTTTAGGCCATTGTATTAACTGCCCTTCTTCGATTTACGGCTTCTGATTATCTCTTTGCTATCATCAATTCTTTTCTTCAATTAATTTCAATTGTATCATGCAAAATGTTATGCATGTAAAATGTCGGTCAAACTCTTTACTCACACACAGATATATTTCTGAAATATAACCAAGAATAACTGCTTTCTTTCTGCATGTCAAACCAAATTGGAATTGAAATATAACCAAGAATAACTGCTTTCTTTCTGCATGTCAAACCAAATTGGAATTTCCATATCAGTCGCATGATAAATCTTTTTAAAGGCGAAAAAACTATTTCGTCGCTGAATTGTACTAGATTTTAAATTGCTATTTTGAGATATAGCCGACTCAAAGTATCCAAAATGTAATTCTATATTTCAAATGACATATTACTAATTAAAAAAATCGCTGATCCATTCATTGCACGACACATGTTTGTGACACCATCCAATATCTTCCCTTTTACATGACAATCAAAACCCAAATAATACATGACCAGAAAACCTACAATATTTAACACTTAGTGTTAAAGAATCAATTATATCCAAACGTGGTATATTGACCAATTATACAAGAGACAGGGCTTTGAAATTGAAGAAATAAACGGTTATGCATATATGTACTGAATACCCTTATTTTATTCAGCTGTGGACTTGTTGTTCGTGATGGAGTGTTTATTTTTTACACTCCTTCTACTTTCAATTTTAAGATGCTATTTTCTAGGATAATACATATATAAGGTAAGCAGTCCATTCAATTAGACATCCCACTTCAAACCACATTAAACTGTCGTACACCTCAAGGAAGTTATTTTTATCCCATATTTCATTTTTGTTGTTGAGGGGTTAGGGTTATGGTGTTTAACGTCACTCTCAAAAATGTTTCAGTTATATCGTTGCGGTCAGTTTAATTGGAGGGAAAACTGGAGTACCAGGGGAAAGCCACCAACCTGCCGCAAATCACTGACAAACTTTATCACATAATGTTGTATCGAGAACACCTGGCCTGAGCGGGATTCGAAATCACAAGGTTAATGGTGATAGGTACTGATTACATAGGTAGTTATAAATCCAACTACCATACGATCACGACCACGACGACCCCCTTTTCTTGTTGATATTCCTACATCTTGGAAATAAATTTATATACAGTCTATGAAATGACAACGACAAAGATGTTATGATGTAGCGTTTATCTACAGTAGTAAAGAGTACCACTCAACTGCAGACTAGAGATCAGTTGATACTCATTTGAGGGTGCGAGTTATGTTCATTATAAAGAGTACCACTCAACTACAGACTAGAGGTCAGTTGATACTCATTTGAGGGTGTGAGTTATGTTCATTATAAAGAGTACCACTCAAGTACAGACTAGAGGTCAGTTGATACTCATTTGAGGGTGTGAGCTATGTTCATTATAAAGAGTACCACTCAACTACATACTAGAGGTAAGCTGATACTCATTTGAGGGTGTGAGTTATGTTCATTATTGAGTATCACTCAACTACAGACTAGAGGTCAGTTGATACTCATTTGAGGGTGTGAGTAATGTTCATTATAAAGAGTACCACTCAACTGCAGACTAGAGATCAGTTGATACTCATTTGAGGGTGCGAGTTATGTTCATTATAAAGAGTACCACTCAACTACAGACTAGAGGTCAGTTGATACTCATTTGAGGGTGTGAGTTATGTTCATTATAAAGAGTACCACTCAACTACAGACTAGAGGTCAGTTGATACTCATTTGAGGGTGTGAGCTATGTTCATTATAAAGAGTACCACTCAACTACATACTAGAGGTAAGCTGATACTCATTTGAGGGTGTGAGTTATGTTCATTATTGAGTATCACTCAACTACAGACTAGAGGTCAGTTGATACTCATTTGAGGGTGTGAGTAATGTTCATTATAAAGAGTACCACTCAACTGCAGACTAGAGGTCAGTTGATACTCATTTGAGGGTGCGATTTATGTTCATTATAAAGAGTACCACTCAACTACAGACTAAAGGTCAGTTGATACTCATTTGAGGGTGTGAGTTATGTTCATTATAAAGAGTACCACTCAACTGCAGACTAGAGGTCAGTTGATACTCATTTGAGGGTGTGAGTTATGTTCATTATTGAGTATCACTCAACTACAGACTAGAGGTCAGTTGATACTCATTTGAGGGTGTGAGTAATGTTCATTATAAAGAGTACCACTCAACTGCAGACTAGAGGTCAGTTGATACTCATTTGAGGGTGTGAGTTATGTTCATTATAAAGAGTACCACTCAACTACAGACTAGAGCTCAGTTGATACTCATTTGAGGGTGCGATTTATGTTCATTATAAAGAGTATCACTCAACTACAGACTAGAGGTCAGTTGATACTCATTTGAGGGTGTGAGTAATGTTCATTATAAAGAGTACCACTCAACTGCAGACTAGAGGTCAGTTGATACTCATTTGAGGGTGTGAGTTATGTTCATTATAAAGAGTACCACTCAACTACAGACTAGAGGTCAGTTGATACTCATTTGAGGGTGCGATTTATGTTCATTATAAAGAGTACCACTCAACTACAGACTAAAGGTCAGTTGATACTCATTTGAGGGTGTGAGTTATGTTCATTATAAAGAGTACCACTCAACTGCAGACTAGAGGTCAGTTGATACTCATTTGAGGGTGTGAGTTATGTTCATTATTGAGTACCACTCAACTACAGACTAGAGGTCAGTTGATACTCATTTGAGGGTGTGAGTTATGTTCATTATAAAGAGTACCACTCAACTACAGACTAGAGGTCAGTTGATACTCATTTGAGGGTGTGAGTTATGTTCATTATAAAGAGTACCACTCAACTACAGACTAGAGGTCAGTTGATACTCATTTGAGGGTTTGAGTTATGTTCATTATAAAGAGTACCACTCAACGACAGACTAGAGGTCAGTTGATACTCATTTGAGGGTGTGAGTTATGTTCATTATAAAGAGTACCACTCAACTACAAACTAGAGGTCAGTTGATACTCATTTGAGGGTGTGAGCTATGTTCATTATAAAGAGTACCACTCAACTACAGACTAGAGGTCAGTTGATACTCATTTGAGGGTGTGAGTTATGTTCATTATAAAGAGTACCACTCAACTACAAACTAGAGGTCAGTTGATACTCATTTGAGGGTGTAAGTTATGTTCATTATAAAGAGTACCACTCAACTACAGACTAGAGGTCAGTTGATACTCATTTAAGGGTGTGAGTTATGTTCATTATTGAGTACCACTCAACTACAGACTAGAGGTCAGTTGATACTCATTTGAGGGTGTGAGTTATGTTCATTATAAAGAGTACCACTCAACTACAGACTAGAGGTCAGTTGATATTCATTTGAGGGTGTGAGTTATGTTCATTATAAAGAGTACCACTCAACTACAGACTAGAGGTCAGTTGATACTCATTTGAGGGTGTGAGTTATGTTCATTATTGAGTACCACTCAACTACAGACTAGAGGTCAGTTGATACTCATTTGAGGGTGTGAGTTATGTTCATTATAAAGAGTACCACTCAACTACAGACTAGAGGTCAGTTGATACTCATTTGAGGGTGTGAGTTATGTTCATTATAAAGAGTACCACTCAACTACAGACTAGAGGTCAGTTGATATTCATTTGAGGGTGTGAGTTATGTTCATTATAAAGAGTACCACTCAACTACAGACTAGAGGTCAGTTATACTCATTTGAGGGTGTGAGCTATGTTCATTATTGAATACCACTCAACTACAGACTAGAGGTCAGTTGATACTCATTTGAGGGTGTGAGCTATGTTCATTATTGAGTACCACTCAACTACAGACTAGAGGTTAGTTGATACTCATTTGAGGGTGTGAGTTATGTTCATTATAAAGAGTACCACTCAACTACAGACTAGAGGTCAGTTGATACTCATTTGAGGGTGTGAGTTATGTTCATTATAAAGAGTACCACTCAACTGCAGACTAGAGGTCAGTTGATACTCATTTGAGGGTGTGAGTTATGTTCATTATAAAGAGTACCACTCAACTACAGACTAGAGGTCAGTTGATACTCATTTGAGGGTGTGAGTTATGTTCATTATAAAAAGTACCACTCAACTACAGACTAGAGGTCAGTTGATACTCATTTGAGGGTGTGAGTTATATTCATTATAAAGAGTACCACTCAACTGCAGACTAGAGGTCAGTTGATACTCATTTGAGGGTGTGAGTTATGTTCATTATAAAGAGTACCACTCAACTACAAACTAGAGGTCATTTGATACTCATTTGATGGTGTGAGTTATGTTCATTATTGTGTACCACTCAACTACTGACTAGAGGTCAGTTGATACTCATTTAAGGGTGTGAGTTATGTTCATTATTGAGTACCACTCAACTACAGACTAGAGGTCAGTTGATACTCATTTGAGGGTGTGAGTTATGTTCATTATAAAGAGTACCACTCAACTACAGATTAGAGGTCAGTTGATACTCATTTGAGGGTGTGAGTTATGTTCATTATAAAGAGTACCACTTAACTACAGACTAGAGGTCAGTTGAAACTCATTTGAAGGTGTGAGTTATGTTCATTATAAAGGATACCACTCAACTGCAGACTAGAGGTCAGTTGATACTCATTTGAGGGTGTGAGTTATGTTCATTATTGGGTACACCTCAACTACAGACTAGAGGTCAGTTGATACTCATTTGAGGGTGTGTGTTATGTTCATTATAAAGAGTACCACTCAACTACAGACTAGAGGTCAGTTGATACTCATTTGAGGGTGCGATTTATGTTCATTATAAAAAGTACCACTCAACTACAGACTAAAGGTCAGTTGATACTCATTTGAGGGTGTGAGTTATGTTCATTATAAAGAGTACCACTCAACTGCAGACTAGAGGTCAGTTGATACTCATTTGAGGGTGTGAGTTATGTTCATTATAAAGAGTACCACTCAACTACAGACTAGAGGTCAGTTGATACTCATTTGAGGGTTTGAGTTATGTTCATTATAAAGAGTACCACTCAACTACAGACTAGAGGTCAGTTGATACTCATTTGAGGGTGTGAGTTATGTTCATTATAAAGAGTACCACTCAACTACAAACTAGAGGTCAGTTGATACTCATTTGAGGGTGTGAGTTATGTTCATTATAAAGAGTACCACTCAACTACAGACTAGAGGTCAGTTGATACTCATTTGAGGGTGTGAGTTATGTTCATTATAAAGAGTACCACTCAACTACAGACTAGAGGTCAGTTGATACTCATTTGAGGGTGTGAGTTATGTTCATTATAAAGAGTACCACTCAACTACAGACTAGAGGTCAGTTGATACTCATTTAATGGTGTGAGCTATGTTCATTATTGAGTACCACTCAACTACAGACTAGAGGTCAGTTGATACTCATTTGAGGGTGTGAGTTATGTTCATTATAAAGAGTACCACTCAACTACAGACTAGAGGTCAGTTGATACTCATTTGAGGGTGTGAGTTATGTTCATTATAAAGAGTACCACTCAAATACAGACTAGAGGTCAGTTGATAGTCATTTGAGGGTGTGAGTTATGTTCATTATTGAGTACCACTCAACTACAGACTAGAGGTCAGTTGATACTCATTTGAGGGTGTGAGCTATGTTCATTATTGAGTACCACTCAACTACAGACTAGAGGTCAGTTGATACTCATTTGAGGGTGTGAGCTATGTTCATTATTGAGTACCACTCAACTACAGACTAGAGGTCAGTTGATACTCATTTGAGGGTGTGAGTTATGTTCATTATAAAGAGTACCACTCAACTACAGACTAGAGGTCAGTTGATACTCATTTGAGGGTGTGAGTTATGTTCATTATAAAGAGTACCACTCAACTACAGACTAGAGGTCAGTTGATACTCATTTGAGGGTGTGATTTATGTTCACTATAAAGAGTACCACTCAACTACAGACTAGAGGTCAGTTGATACTCATTTGAGGGTGTGAGTTATGTTCATTATAAAGAGTACCACTCAACTGCAGACTAGAGGTCAGTTGATACTCATTTAAGGGTGTGAGTTATGTTCATTATAAAGAGTACCACTCAACTACTGACTAGAGGTCAGTTGATACTCATTTGTGGGTGTGAGTTATGTTCATTTTAAAAAGTACCACTCAACTACAGACTAGAGGTCAGTTGATACTCATTTGAGGGTGTGAGTTATGTTCATTATAAAGAGTACCACTCAACTGCAGACTAGAGGTCAGTTGATACTCATTTGAGGGTGTGAGTTATGTTCATTATAAAGAGTACCACTCAACTACAAACTAGAGGTCAGTTGATACTCATTTGAGGGTGTGAGTTATGTTCATTATAAAGAGTACCACTCAACTACAGACTAGAGGTCAGTTGATACTCATTTGAGGGTGTGAGTTATGTTCATTATTGTGTACCACTCAACTACTGACTAGAGGTCAGTTGATACTCATTTAAGGGTGTGAGTTATGTTCATTATTGAGTACCACTCAACTACAGACTAGAGGTCAGTTGATACTCTTTTGAGGGTGTGAGTTATGTTCATTATAAAGAGTACCACTCAACTACAGACTAGAGGTCAGTTGATACTCATTTGAGGGTGTGAGTTATGTTCATTATAAAGAGTACCACTCAACTATAGACTAGAGGTCAGTTGATACTCATTTGAGGGTGTGAGTTATGTTCATTATAAAGAGTACCACTTAACTACAGACTAGAGGTCAGTTGAAACTCATTTGAGGGTGTGAGTTATGTTCATTATAAAGAGTACCACTCAACTGCAGACTAGAGGTCAGTTGATATTCATTTGAGGTTGTGAGTTATGTTCATTATTGTGTACCACTCAACTACTGACTAGAGGTCAGTTGATACTCATTTAAGGGTGTGAGTTATGTTCATTATTGAGTACCACTCAACTACAGACTAGAGGTCAGTTGATACTCATTTGAGGGTGTGAGTTATGTTCATTATAAAGAGTACCACTCAACTACAGACTAGAGGTCAGTTGATACTCATTTGAGGGTGTGAGCTATGTTCATTATAAAGAGTACCACTCAACTACAGACTAGAGGTCAGTTGATACTCATTTGAGGGTGTGAGTTATGTTCATTATTGAGTACCACTCAACTACAGACTAGAGGTCAGTTGATACTCATTTGAGGGTGTGAGTTATGTTCATTATAAAGAGTACCACTCAACTACAGACTAGAGGTCAGTTGATACTCATTTGAGGGTGTGAGTTATGTTCATTATAAAGAGTACCACTCAACTACAGACTAGAGGTCAGTTGATACTCATTTGAGGGTGTGAGTTATGTTCATTATTGAGTACCACTCAACTACAGACTAGAGGTCAGTTGATACTCATTTGAGGGTGTGAGCTATGTTCATTATTGAGTACCACTCAACTACAGACTAGAGGTCAGTTGATACTCATTTGAGGGTGTGAGTTATGTTCATTATAAAGAGTACCACTCAACTACAAACTAGAGGTAAGTTGATACTCATTTGAGGGTGTGAGTTATGTTCATTATTGAGTACCACTCAATTACAGACTAGAGGTCAGTTGATACTCATTTGAGGGTGTGAGTTATGTTCATTATAAAGAGTACCACTCAACTACAGACTAGAGGTCAGTTGATACTCATTTGAGGGTGTGAGTTATGTTCATTATAAAAAGTACCACTCAACTACAGACTAGAGGTCAGTTGATACTCATTTGAGGGTGTGAGTTATGTTCATTATAAAGAGTACCACTCAACTGCAGACTAGAGGTCAGTTGATACTCATTTGAGGGTGTGAGTTATGTTCATTATAAAGAGTACCACTCAACTACAGACTAGAGGTCAGTTGATACTCATTTAAGGGTGTGAATTATGTTCATTATTGAGTACCACTCAACTACAGACTAGGGGTCAGTTGGTACTCATTTGAGGGTGTGAGTTATGTTCATTATAAAGAGTACCACTCAACTACAGACTAGAGGTCAGTTGATACTCATTTGAGGGTGTGAGTTATGTTCATTATAAAGAGTACCACTCAACTACAGACTAGAGGTCAGTTGATACTCATTTGAGGGTGTGAGTTATGTTCATTATTGAGTACCACTCAACTACAGACTAGAGGTCAGTTGATACTCATTTGAGGGTGTGAGCTATGTTCATTATTGAGTACCACTCAACTACAGACTAGAGGTCAGTTGATACTCATTTGAGGGTGTGAGCTATGTTCATTATTGAGTACCACTCAACTACAGACTAGAGGTCAGTTGATACTCATTTGAGGGTGTGAGTTATGTTCATTATAAAGAGTACCACTCAACTACAGACTAGAGGTCAGTTGATACTCATTTGAGGGTGTGATTTATGTTCATTATAAAGAGTACCACTCAACTACAGACTAGAGGTCAGTTGATACTCATTTGAGGGTGTGAGTTATGTTCATTATAAAGAGTACCACTCAACTGCAGACTAGAGGTCAGTTGATACTCATTTAAGGGTGTGAGTTATGTTCATTATAAAGAGTACCACTCAACTACAGACTAGAGGTCAGTTGATACTCATTTGAGGGTGTGAGTTATGTTCATTATAAAAAGTACCACTCAACTACAGACTAGAGGTCAGTTGATACTCATTTGAGGGTGTGAGTTATGTTCATTATAAAGAGTACCACTCAACTGCAGACTAGAGGTCAGTTGATACTCATTTGAGGGTGTGAGTTATGTTCATTATAAAGAGTACCACTCAACGACAGACTAGAGGTCAGTTGATACTCATTTGAGGGTGTGATTTATGTTCATTATAAAGAGTACCACTCAACTACAGACTAGAGGTCAGTTGATACTCATTTGAGGGTGTGAGTTATGTTCATTATAAAGAGTACCACTCAACTGCAGACTAGAGGTCAGTTGATACTCATTTAAGGGTGTGAGTTATGTTCATTATAAAGAGTACCACTCAACTACAGACTAGAGGTCAGTTGATACTCATTTGAGGGTGTGAGTTATGTTCATTATAAAAAGTACCACTCAACTACAGACTAGAGGTCAGTTGATACTCATTTGAGGGTGTGAGTTATGTTCATTATAAAGAGTACCACTCAACTGCAGACTAGAGGTCAGTTGATACTCATTTGAGGGTGTGAGTTATGTTCATTATAAAGAGTACCACTCAACTACAAACTAGAGGTCAGTTGATACTCATTTGAGGGTGTGAGTTATGTTCATTATAAAGAGTACCACTCAACTACAGACTAGAGGTCAGTTGATACTCATTTGAGGGTGTGAGTTATGTTCATTATTGTGTACCACTCAACTACTGACTAGAGGTCAGTTGATACTCATTTAAGGGTGTGAGTTATGTTCATTATTGAGTACCACTCAACTACAGACTAGAGGTCAGTTGATACTCATTTGAGGGTGTGAGTTATGTTCATTATAAAGAGTACCACTCAACTACAGACTAGAGGTCAGTTGATACTCATTTGAGGGTGTGAGCTATGTTCATTATAAAGAGTACCACTCAACTACAGACTAGAGGTCAGTTGATACTCATTTGAGGGTGTGAGTTATGTTCATTATAAAAAGTACCACTCAACTACAGACTAGAGGTCAGTTGATACTCATTTGAGGGTGTGAGTTATGTTCATTATAAAGAGTACCACTCAACTGCAGACTAGAGGTCAGTTGATACTCATTTGAGGGTGTGAGTTATGTTCATTATAAAGAGTACCACTCAACTACAAACTAGAGGTCAGTTGATACTCATTTGAGGGTGTGAGTTATGTTCATTATAAAGAGTACCACTCAACTACAGACTAGAGGTCAGTTGATACTCATTTGAGGGTGTGAGTTATGTTCATTATTGTGTACCACTCAACTACTGACTAGAGGTCAGTTGATACTCATTTAAGGGTGTGAGTTATGTTCATTATTGAGTACCACTCAACTACAGACTAGAGGTCAGTTGATACTCATTTGAGGGTGTGAGTTATGTTCATTATAAAGAGTACCACTCAACTACAGACTAGAGGTCAGTTGATACTCATTTGAGGGTGTGAGTTATGTTCATTATAAAGAGTACCACTCATCTACAGACTAGAGGTCAGTTGATACTCATTTGAGGGTGTGAGTTATGTTCATTATAAAAAGTACCACTCAACTACAGACTAGAGGTCAGTTGATACTCATTTGAGGGTGTGAGTTATGTTCATTATAAAGAGTACCACTCAACTGCAGACTAGAGGTCAGTTGATACTCATTTGAGGGTGTGAGTTATGTTCATTATAAAGAGTACCACTCAACTACAAACTAGAGGTCAGTTGATACTCCTTTAAGGGTGTGAGTTATGTTTATTATTGAGTACCACTCAATTACAGACTAGAGGTCAGTTGATACTCATTTGAGGGTGTGAGTTATGTTCATTATAAAGAGTACCACTCAACTACAGACTAGAGGTCAGTTGATACTCATTTGAGGGTGTGAGTTATGTTCATTATAAAGAGTACCACTCAATTACAGACTAGAGGTCAGTTGATACTCATTTGAGGGTGTGAGTTATGTTCATTATAAAGAGTACCACTCAACTAC
Source organism: Bathymodiolus brooksi (assembly GCA_963680875.1). Taxonomy (NCBI): domain Eukaryota; kingdom Metazoa; phylum Mollusca; class Bivalvia; order Mytilida; family Modiolidae; genus Bathymodiolus; species Bathymodiolus brooksi. The sequence continues at coordinate 34,144,004 of OY804580.1, read as the reverse complement.
AGACTAGAGGTCAGTTGATACTCATTTGAGGGTGTAAGTTATGTTCATTATAAAGAGTACCACTCAACTACAGACTAGAGGTCAGTTGATACTCATTTAAGGGTGTGAGTTATGTTCATTATTGAGTACCACTCAACTACAGACTAGAGGTCAGTTGATACTCATTTGAGGGTGTGAGTTATGTTCATTATAAAGAGTACCACTCAACTACAGACTAGAGGTCAGTTGATACTCATTTGAGGGTGTGAGTTATGTTCATTATAAAGATTACCACTCAACTACAGACTAGAGGTCAGTTGATACTCATTTGAGGGTGTGAGTTATGTTCATTATAAAGAGTACCACTCAACTACAGACTAGAGGTCAGTTGATACTCATTTGAGGGTGTGAGTTATGTTCATTATAAAGATTACCACTCAACTACAGACTAGAGGTCAGTTGATACTCATTTGAGGGTGTGAGTTATGTTCATTATTGAGTACCACTCAACTACAGACTAGAGGTCAGTTGATACTCATTTGAGGGTGTGAGCTATGTTCATTATTGAGTACCACTCAACTACAGACTAGAGGTCAGTTGATACTCATTTGAGGGTGTGAGCTATGTTCATTATTGAGTACCACTCAACTACAGACTAGAGGTCAGTTGATACTCATTTGAGGGTGTGAGTTATGTTCATTATAAAGAGTACCACTCAACTACAGACTAGAGGTCAGTTGATACTCATTTGAGGGTGTGATTTATGTTCATTATAAAGAGTACCACTCAACTACAGACTAGAGGTCAGTTGATACTCATTTGCGGGTGTGAGTTATGTTCATTATAAAGAGTACCACTCAACTGCAGACTAGAGGTCAGTTGATACTCATTTAAGGGTGTGAGCTATGTTCATTATAAAGAGTACCACTCAACTACAGACTAGAGGTCAGTTGATACTCATTTGAGGGTGTGAGTTATGTTCATTATAAAAAGTACCACTCAACTACAGACTAGAGGTCAGTTGATACTCATTTGAGGGTGTGAGTTATGTTCATTATAAAGAGTACCACTCAACTGCAGACTAGAGGTCAGTTGATACTCATTTGAGGGTGTGAGTTATGTTCATTATAAAGAGTACCACTCAACTACAGACTAGAGGTCAGTTGATACTCATTTGAGGGTGTGATTTATGTTCATTATAAAGAGTACCACTCAACTGCAGACTAGAGGTCAGTTGATACTCATTTGAGGGTGTGAGTTATGTTCATTATAAAGAGTACCACTCAACTACAGACTAGAGGTCAGTTGATACTCATTTGAGGGTGTGATTTATGTTCATTATAAAGAGTACCACTCAACTACAGACTAGAGGTCAGTTGATACTCATTTGAGGGTGTGAGTTATGTTCATTATAAAGAGTACCACTCAACTGCAGACTAGAGGTCAGTTGATACTCATTTAAGGGTGTGAGTTATGTTCATTATAAAGAGTACCACTCAACTACAGACTAGAGGTCAGTTGATACTCATTTGAGGGTGTGAGTTATGTTCATTATAAAAAGTACCACTCAACTACAGACTAGAGGTCAGTTGATACTCATTTGAGGGTGTGAGTTATGTTCATTATAAAGAGTACCACTCAACTGCAGACTAGAGGTCAGTTGATACTCATTTGAGGGTGTGAGTTATGTTCATTATAAAGAGTACCACTCAACTACAAACTAGAGGTCAGTTGATACTCATTTGAGGGTGTGAGTTATGTTCATTATAAAGAGTACCACTCAACTACAGATTAGAGGTCAGTTGATACTCATTTGAGGGTGTGAGTTATGTTCATTATTGTGTACCACTCAACTACTGACTAGAGGTCAGTTGATACTCATTTAAGGGTGTGAGTTATGTTCATTATTGAGTACCACTCAACTACAGACTAGAGGTCAGTTGATACTCATTTGAGGGTGTGAGTTATGTTCATTATAAAGAGTACCACTCAACTACAGACTAGAGGTCAGTTGATACTCATTTGAGGGTGTGAGTTATGTTCATTATAAAGAGTACCACTCAACTACAGACTAGAGGTCAGTTGATACTCATTTGAGGGTGTGAGTTATGTTCATTATAAAAAGTACCACTCAACTACAGACTAGAGGTCAGTTGATACTCATTTGAGGGTGTGAGTTATGTGCATTATAAAGAGTACCACTCAACTACAAACTAGAGGTCAGTTGATACTCATTTGAGGGTGTGAGTTATGTTCATTATTGAGTACCACTCAACTACAGACTAGAGGTCAGTTGATACTCATTTGAGGGTGTGAGTTATGTTCATTATAAAAAGTACCACTCAACTGCAGACTAGAGGTCAGTTGATACTCATTTGAGGGTGTGAGCTATGTTCATTATAAAGAGTACCACTCAACTACAAACTAGAGGTCAGTTGATACTCATTTGAGGGTGTGAGTTATGTTCATTATAAAGAGTACCACTCAACTACAGACTAGAGGTCAGTTGATACTCATTTGAGGGTGTGAGTTATGTTCATTATTGTGTACCACTCAACTACTGACTAGAGGTCAGTTGATACTCATTTAAGGGTGTGAGTTATGTTCATTATTGAGTACCACTCAACTACAGACTAGAGGTCAGTTGATACTCATTTGAGGGTGTGAGTTATGTTCATTATAAAGAGTACCACTCAACTACAGACTAGAGGTCAGTTGATACTCATTTGAGGGTGTGAGTTATGTTCATTATAAAGAGTACCACTCAACTACAGACTAGAGGTCAGTTGATACTCATTTGAGGGTGTGAGTTATGTTCATTATAAAAAGTACCACTCAACTACAGACTAGAGGTCAGTTGATACTCATTTGAGGGTGTGAGTTATGTTCATTATAAAGAGTACCACTCAACTGCAGACTAGAGGTCAGTTGATACTCATTTGAGGGTGTGAGTTATGTTCATTATAAAGAGTACCACTCAACTACAAACTAGAGGTCAGTTGATACTCATTTGAGGGTGTGAGTTATGTTCATTATTGAGTACCACTCAACTACAGGCTAGAGGTCAGTTGATACTCCTTTAAGGGTGTGAGTTATGTTTATTATTGAGTACCACTCAATTACAGACTAGAGGTCAGTTGATACTCATTTGAGGGTGTGAGTTATGTTCATTATAAAGAGTACCACTCAACTACAAACTAGAGGTCAGTTGATACTCATTTGAGGGTGTGAGTTATGTTCATTATAAAGAGTACCACTCAATTACAGACTAGAGGTCAGTTGATACTCATTTGAGGGTGTGAGTTATGTTCATTATAAAGAGTACCACTCAACTACAGACTAGAGGTCAGTTGATACTCATTTGAGGGTGTAAGTTATGTTCATTATAAAGAGTACCACTCAACTACAGACTAGAGGTCAGTTGATACTCATTTAAGGGTGTGAGTTATGTTCATTATTGAGTACCACTCAACTACAGACTAGAGGTCAGTTGATACTCATTTGAGGGTGTGAGTTATGTTCATTATAAAGAGTACCACTCAACTACAGACTAGAGGTCAGTTGATACTCATTTGAGGGTGTGAGTTATGTTCATTATAAAGAGTACCACTCAACTACAGACTAGAGGTCAGTTGATACTCATTTGAGGGTGTGAGTTATGTTCATTATTGAGTACCACTCAACTACAGACTAGAGGTCAGTTGATACTCATTTGAGGGTGTGAGCTATGTTCATTATTGAGTACCACTCAACTACAGACTAGAGGTCAGTTGATACTCATTTGAGGGTGTGAGCTATGTTCATTATTGAGTACCACTCAACTACAGACTAGAGGTCAGTTGATACTCATTTGAGGGTGTGAGTTATGTTCATTATAAAGAGTACCACTCAACTACAGACTAGAGGTCAGTTGATACTCATTTGAGGGTGTGATTTATGTTCATTATAAAGAGTACCACTCAACTACAGACTAGAGGTCAGTTGATACTCATTTGCGGGTGTGAGTTATGTTCATTATAAAGAGTACCACTCAACTGCAGACTAGAGGTCAGTTGATACTCATTTAAGGGTGTGAGTTATGTTCATTATAAAGAGTACCACTCAACTACAGACTAGAGGTCAGTTGATACTCATTTGAGGGTGTGAGTTATGTTCATTATAAAAAGTACCACTCAACTACAGACTAGAGGTCAGTTGATACTCATTTGAGGGTGTGAGTTATGTTCATTATAAAGAGTACCACTCAACTGCAGACTAGAGGTCAGTTGATACTCATTTGAGGGTGTGAGTTATGTTCATTATAAAGAGTACCACTTAACTACAAACTAGAGGTCAGTTGATACTCATTTGAGGGTGTGAGTTATGTTCATTATAAAGAGTACCACTCAACTACAGACTAGAGGTCAGTTGATACTCATTTGAGGGTGTGAGTTATGTTCATTATTGTGTACCACTCAACTACTGACTAGAGGTCAGTTGATACTCATTTAAGGGTGTGAGTTATGTTCATTATTGAGTACCACTCAACTACAGACTAGAGGTCAGTTGATACTCATTTGAGGGTGTGAGTTATGTTCATTATAAAGAGTACCACTCAACTACAGACTAGAGGTCAGTTGATACTCATTTGAGGGTGTGAGTTATGTTCATTATAAAGAGTACCACTCAACTACAGACTAGAGGTCAGTTGATACTCATTTGAGGGTGTGAGTTATGTTCATTATAAAGAGTACCACTCAACTACAGACTAGAGGTCAGTTGAAACTCATTTGAGGGTGTGAGTTATGTTCATTATAAAGAGTACCACTCAACTGCAGACTAGAGGTCAGTTGATACTCATTTGAGGGTGTGAGTTATGTTCATTATTGTGTACCACTCAACTACTGACTAGAGGTCAGTTGATACTCATTTAAGGGTGTGAGTTATGTTCATTATTGAGTACCACTCAACTACAGACTAGAGGTCAGTTGATACTCATTTGAGGGTGTGAGTTATGTTCATTATAAAGAGTACCACTCAACTACAGACTAGAGGTCAGTTGATACTCATTTGAGGGTGTGAGCTATGTTCATTATTGAGTACCACTCAACTACAGACTAGAGGTCAGTTGATACTCATTTGAGGGTGTGAGTTATGTTCATTATAAAGAGTACCACTCAACTGCAGACTAGAGGTCAGTTGATACTCATTTGAGGGTGTGAGTTATGTTCATTATAAAGAGTACCACTCAACTACAGACTAGAGGTAAGTTGATACTCATTTGAGGGTGTGATTTATGTTCATTATAAAGAGTACCACTCAACTACAGACTAGAGGTCAGTTGATACTCATTTGAGGGTGTGAGCTATGTTCATTATAAAGAGTACCACTCAACTGCAGACTAGAGGTCAGTTGATACTCATTTAAGGGTGTGAGTTATGTTCATTATAAAGAGTACCACTCAACTACAGACTAGAGGTCAGTTGATACTCATTTGAGGGTGTGAGTTATGTTCATTATAAAAAGTACCACTCAACTACAGACTAGAGGTCAGTTGATACTCATTTGAGGGTGTGAGTTATGTTCATTATAAAGAGTACCACTCAACTGCAGACTAGAGGTCAGTTGATACTCATTTGAGGGTGTGAGTTATGTTCATTATAAAGAGTACCACTCGACTACAAACTAGAGGTCAGTTGATACTCATTTGAGGGTGTGAGTTATGTTCATTATAAAGAGTACCACTCAACTACAGACTAGAGGTCAGTTGATACTCATTTGAGGGTGTGAGTTATGTTCATTATTGTGTACCACTCAACTACTGACTAGAGGTCAGTTGATACTCATTTAAGGGTGTGAGTTATGTTCATTATTGAGTACCACTCAACTACAGACTAGAGGTCAGTTGATACTCATTTGAGGGTGTGAGTTATGTTCATTATAAAGAGTACCACTCAACTACAGACTAGAGGTCAGTTGATACTCATTTGAGGGTGTGAGTTATGTTCATTATAAAGAGTACCACTCAACTACAGACTAGAGGTCAGTTGATACTCATTTGAGGGTGTGAGTTATGTTCATTATAAAGAGTACCACTCAACTACAGACTAGAGGTCAGTTGAAACTCATTTGAGGGTGTGAGTTATGTTCATTATAAAGAGTACCACTCAACTGCAGACTAGAGGTCAGTTGATACTCATTTGAGGGTGTGAGTTATGTTCATTATTGTGTACCACTCAACTACTGACTAGAGGTCAGTTGATACTCATTTGAGGGTGTGAGTTATGTTCATTATTGAGTACCACTCAACTACAGACTAGAGGTCAGTTGATACTCATTTGAGGGTGTGAGTTATGTTCATTATAAAGAGTACCACTCAACTGCAGACTAGAGGTCAGTTGATACTCATTTGAGGGTGTGAGTTATGTTCATTATAAAGAGTACCACTCAACTACAGACTAGAGGTCAGTTGATACTCATTTGAGGGTGTGAGCTATGTTCATTATTGAGTACAACTCAACTACAGACTAGAGGTCAGTTGATACTCATTTGAGGGTGTGAGTTATGTTCATTATAAAGAGTACCACTCAACTGCAGACTAGAGGTCAGTTGATACTCATTTGAGGGTGTGAGTTATGTTCATTATAAAGAGTACCACTCAACTACAGACTAGAGGTCAGTTGATACTCATTTGAGGGTGTGATTTATGTTCATTATAAAGAGTACCACTCAACTACAGACTAGAGGTCAGTTGATACTCATTTGAGGGTGTGAGTTATGTTCATTATAAAGAGTACCACTCAACTGCAGACTAGAGGTCAGTTGATACTCATTTAAGGGTGTGAGTTATGTTCATTATAAAGAGTACCACTCAACTACAGACTAGAGGTCAGTTGATACTCATTTGAGGGTGTGAGTTATGTTCATTATAAAAAGTACCACTCAACTACAGACTAGAGGTCAGTTGATACTCATTTGAGGGTGTGAGTTATGTTCATTATAAAGAGTACCACTCAACTGCAGACTAGAGGTCAGTTGATACTCATTTGAGGGTGTGAGTTATGTTCATTATAAAGAGTACCACTCGACTACAAACTAGAGGTCAGTTGATACTCATTTGAGGGTGTGAGTTATGTTCATTATAAAGAGTACCACTCAACTACAGACTAGAGGTCAGTTGATACTCATTTGAGGGTGTGAGTTATGTTCATTATTGTGTACCACTCAACTACTGACTAGAGGTCAGTTGATACTCATTTAAGGGTGTGAGTTATGTTCATTATTGAGTACCACTCAACTACAGACTAGAGGTCAGTTGATACTCATTTGAGGGTGTGAGTTATGTTCATTATAAAGACTACCACTGAACTACAGACTAGAGGTCAGTTGATACTCATTTGAGGGTGTGAGTTATGTTCATTATAAAGAGTACCACTCAACTACAGACTAGAGGTCAGTTGATACTCATTTGAGGGTGTGAGTTATGTTCATTATAAAGAGTACCACTCAACTACAGACTAGAGGTCAGATGAAACTCATTTGAGGGTGTGAGTTATGTTCATTATAAAGAGTACCACTCAACTGCAGACTAGAGGTCAGTTGATACTCATTTGAGGGTGTGAGTTATGTTCATTATTGTGTACCACTCAACTACTGACTAGAGGTCAGTTGATACTCATTTGAGGGTGTGAGTTATGTTCATTATTGAGTACCACTCAACTACAGACTAGAGGTCAGTTGATACTCATTTGAGGGTGTGAGTTATGTTCATTATAAAGAGTACCACTCAACTACAGACTAGAGGTCAGTTGATACTCATTTGAGGGTGTGAGTTATGTTCATTATAAAGAGTACCACTCAATTACAGACTAGAGGTCAGTTGATACTCATTTGAGGGTGTGAGTTATGTTCATTATAAAGAGTACCACTCAACTGCAGACTAGAGGTCAGTTGATACTCATTTAAGGGTGTGAGTTATGTTCATTATAAAGAGTACCACTCAACTACTGACTAGAGGTCAGTTGATACTCATTTGTGGGTGTGAGTTATGTTCATTTTAAAAAGTACCACTCAACTACAGACTAGAGGTCAGTTGATACTCATTTGAGGGTGTGAGTTATGTTCATTATAAAGAGTACCACTCAACTGCAGACTAGAGGTCAGTTGATACTCATTTGAGGGTGTGAGTTATGTTCATTATAAAGAGTACCACTCAACTACAAACTAGAGGTCAGTTGATACTCATTTGAGGGTGTGAGTTATGTTCATTATAAAGAGTACCACTCAACTACAGACTAGAGGTCAGTTGATACTCATTTGAGGGTGTGAGTTATGTTCATTATTGTGTACCACTCAACTACTGACTAGAGGTCAGTTGATACTCATTTAAGGGTGTGAGTTATGTTCATTATTGAGTACCACTCAACTACAGACTAGAGGTCAGTTGATACTCTTTTGAGGGTGTGAGTTATGTTCATTATAAAGAGTACCACTCAACTACAGACTAGAGGTCAGTTGATACTCATTTGAGGGTGTGAGTTATGTTCATTATAAAGAGTACCACTCAACTATAGACTAGAGGTCAGTTGATACTCATTTGAGGGTGTGAGTTATGTTCATTATAAAGAGTACCACTTAACTACAGACTAGAGGTCAGTTGATACTCATTTGAGGGTGTGAGTTATGTTCATTATAAAGAGTACCACTCAACTACAGACTAGAGGTCAGTTGAAACTCATTTGAGGGTGTGAGTTATGTTCATTATAAAGAGTACCACTCAACTGCAGACTAGAGGTCAGTTGATACTCATTTGAGGGTGTGAGTTATGTTCATTATAAAGAGTACCACTCGACTACAAACTAGAGGTCAGTTGATACTCATTTGAGGGTGTGAGTTATGTTCATTATAAAGAGTACCACTCAACTACAGACTAGAGGTCAGTTGATACTCATTTGAGGGTGTGAGTTATATTCATTATTGTGTACCACTCAACTACTGACTAGAGGTCAGTTGATACTCATTTAAGGGTGTGAGTTATGTTCATTATTGAGTACCACTCAACTACAGACTAGAGGTCAGTTGATACTCATTTGAGGGTGTGAGTTATGTTCATTATAAAGAGTACCACTCAACTACAGACTAGAGGTCAGTTGATACTCATTTGAGGGTGTGAGTTATGTTCATTATAAAGAGTACCACTCAACAACAGACTAGAGGTCAGTTGATACTCATTTGAGGGTGTGAGTTATGTTCATTATAAAGAGTACCACTCAACTACAGACTAGAGGTCAGTTGAAACTCATTTGAGGGTGTGAGTTATGTTCATTATAAAGAGTACCACTCAACTGCAGACTAGAGGTCAGTTGATACTCATTTGAGGGTGTGAGTTATGTTCATTATTGTGTACCACTCAACTACTGACTAGAGGTCAGTTGATACTCATTTGAGGGTGTGAGTTATGTTCATTATTGAGTACCACTCAACTACAGACTAGAGGTCAGTTGATACTCATTTGAGGGTGTGAGTTATGTTCATTATAAAGAGTACCACTCAACTACAGACTAGAGGTCAGTTGATACTCATTTGAGGGTGTGAGTTATGTTCATTATAAAGAGTACCACTCAACTACAGACTAGAGGTCAGTTGATACTCATTTGAGGGTGTGAGCTATGTTCATTATTGAGTACCACTCAACTACAGACTAGAGGTCAGTTGATACTCATTTGAGGGTGTGAGTTATGTTCATTATAAAGAGTACCACACAACTGCAGACTAGAGGTCAGTTGATACTCATTTGAGGGTGTGAGTTATGTTCATTATAAAGAGTACCACTCAACTACAGACTAGAGGTCAGTTGATACTCATTTGAGGGTGTGATTTATGTTCATTATAAAGAGTACCACTCAACTACAGACTAGAGGTCAGTTGATACTCATTTGAGGGTGTGAGTTATGTTCATTATAAAGAGTACCACTCAACTGCAGACTAGAGGTCAGTTGATACTCATTTAAGGGTGTGAGTTATGTTCATTATAAAGAGTACCACTCAACTACAGACTAGAGGTCAGTTGATACTCATTTGAGGGTGTGAGTTATGTTCATTATAAAAAGTACCACTCAACTACAGACTAGAGGTCAGTTGATACTCATTTGAGGGTGTGAGTTATGTTCATTATAAAGAGTACCACTCAACTGCAGACTAGAGGTCAGTTGATACTCATTTGAGGGTGTGAGTTATGTTCATTATAAAGAGTACCACTCGACTACAAACTAGAGGTCAGTTGATACTCATTTGAGGGTGTGAGTTATGTTCATTATAAAGAGTACCACTCAACTACAGACTAGAGGTCAGTTGATACTCATTTGAGGGTGTGAGTTATGTTCATTATTGTGTACCACTCAACTACTGACTAGAGGTCAGTTGATACTCATTTAAGGGTGTGAGTTATGTTCATTATTGAGTACCACTCAACTACAGACTAGAGGTCAGTTGATACTCATTTGAGGGTGTGAGTTATGTTCATTATAAAGAGTACCACTCAACTACAGACTAGAGGTCAGTTGATACTCATTTGAGGGTGTGAGTTATGTTCATTATAAAGAGTACCACTCAACTACAGACTAGAGGTCAGTTGATACTCATTTGAGGGTGTGAGTTATGTTCATTATAAAGAGTACCACTCAACTACAGACTAGAGGTCAGTTGAAACTCATTTGAGGGTGTGAGTTATGTTCATTATAAAGAGTACCACTCAACTGCAGACTAGAGGTCAGTTGATACTCATTTGAGGGTGTGAGTTATGTTCATTATTGTGTACCACTCAACTACTGACTAGAGGTCAGTTGATACTCATTTGAGGGTGTGAGTTATGTTCATTATTGAGTACCACTCAACTACAGACTAGAGGTCAGTTGATACTCATTTGAGGGTGTGACTTATGTTCATTATATAGAGTACCACTCAACTACAGACTAGAGGTCAGTTGATACTCATTTGAGGGTGTGAGTTATGTTCATTATAAAGAGTACCACTCAATTACAGACTAGAGGTCAGTTGATACTCATTTGAGGGTGTGAGTTATGTTCATTATAAAGAGTACCACTCAACTGCAGACTAGAGGTCAGTTGATACTCATTTAAGGGTGTGAGTTATGTTCATTATAAAGAGTACCACTCAACTACAGACTAGAGGTCAGTTGATACTCATTTGAGGGTGTGAGTTATGTTCATTATAAAGAGTACCACTCAACTGCAGACTAGAGGTCAGTTGATACTCATTTGAGGGTGTGAGTTATGTTCATTATAAAGAGTACCACTCAACTACAAACTAGAGGTCAGTTGATACTCATTTGAGGGTGTGAGTTATGTTCATTATAAAGAGTACCACTCAACTACAGACTAGAGGTCAGTTGATACTCATTTGAGGGTGTGAGTTATGTTCATTATTGTGTACCACTCAACTACTGACTAGAGGTCAGTTGATACTCATTTAAGGGTGTGAGTTATGTTCATTATTGAGTACCACTCAACTACAGACTAGAGGTCAGTTGATACTCTTTTGAGGGTGTGAGTTATGTTCATTATAAAGAGTACCACTCAACTACAGACTAGAGGTCAGTTGATACTCATTTGAGGGTGTGAGTTATGTTCATTATAAAGAGTACCACTCAACTATAGACTAGAGGTCAGTTGATACTCATTTGAGGGTGTGAGTTATGTTCATTATAAAGAGTACCACTTAACTACAGACTAGAGGTCAGTTGAAACTCATTTGAGGGTGTGAGTTATGTTCATTATAAAGAGTACCACTCAACTGCAGACTAGAGGTCAGTTGATACTCATTTGAGGTTGTGAGTTATGTTCATTATTGTGTACCACTCAACTACTGACTAGAGGTCAGTTGATACTCATTTAAGGGTGTGAGTTATGTTCATTATTGAGTACCACTCAACTACAGACTAGAGGTCAGTTGATACTCATTTGAGGGTGTGAGTTATGTTCATTATAAAGAGTACCACTCAACTACAGACTAGAGGTCAGTTGATACTCATTTGAGGGTGTGAGCTATGTTCATTATAAAGAGTACCACTCAACTACAGACTAGAGGTCAGTTGATACTCATTTGAGGGTGTGAGTTATGTTCATTATTGAGTACCACTCAACTACAGACTAGAGGTCAGTTGATACTCATTTGAGGGTGTGAGTTATGTTCATTATAAAGAGTACCACTCAACTACAGACTAGAGGTCAGTTGATACTCATTTGAGGGTGTGAGTTATGTTCATTATAAAGAGTACCACTCAACTACAGACTAGAGGTCAGTTGATACTCATTTGAGGGTGTGAGTTATGTTCATTATTGAGTACCACTCAACTACAGACTAGAGGTCAGTTGATACTCATTTGAGGGTGTGATCTATGTTCATTATTGAGTACCACTCAACTACAGACTAGAGGTCAGTTGATACTCATTTGAGGGTGTGAGCTATGTTCATTATTGAGTACCACTCAACTACAGACTAGAGGTCAGTTGATACTCATTTGAGGGTGTGAGTTATGTTCATTATAAAGAGTACCACTCAACTACAAACTAGAGGTCAGTTGATACTCATTTGAGGGTGTGAGTTATGTTCATTATAAAGAGTACCACTCAACTACAGACTAGAGGTCAGTTGAAACTCTTTTGAGGGTGTGAGTTATGTTCATTATAAAGAGTACCACTCAACTGCAGACTAGAGGTCAGTTGATACTCATTTGAGGGTGTGAGTTATGTTCATTATTGTGTACCACTCAACTACTGACTAGAGGTCAGTTGATACTCATTTGAGGGTGTGAGTTATGTTCATTATTGAGTACCACTCAACTACAGACTAGAGGTCAGTTGATACTCATTTGAGGGTGTGACTTATGTTCATTATAAAGAGTACCACTCAACTACAGACTAGAGGTCAGTTGATACTCATTTGAGGGTGTGAGTTATGTTCATTATAAAGAGTACCACTCAATTACAGACTAGAGGTCAGTTGATACTCATTTGAGGGTGTGAGTTATGTTCATTATAAAGAGTACCACTCAACTGCAGACTAGAGGTCAGTTGATACTCATTTAAGGGTGTGAGTTATGTTCATTATAAAGAGTACCACTCAACTACAGACTAGAGGTCAGTTGATACTCATTTGAGGGTGTGAGTTATGTTCATTATAAAGAGTACCACTCAACTGCAGACTAGAGGTCAGTTGATACTCATTTGAGGGTGTGAGTTATGTTCATTATAAAGAGTACCACTCAACTACAAACTAGAGGTCAGTTGATACTCATTTGAGGGTGTGAGTTATGTTCATTATAAAGAGTACCACTCAACTACAGACTAGAGGTCAGTTGATACTCATTTGAGGGTGTGAGTTATGTTCATTATTGTGTACCACTCAACTACTGACTAGAGGTCAGTTGATACTCATTTAAGGGTGTGAGTTATGTTCATTATTGAGTACCACTCAACTACAGACTAGAGGTCAGTTGATACTCTTTTGAGGGTGTGAGTTATGTTCATTATAAAGAGTACCACTCAACTACAGACTAGAGGTCAGTTGATACTCATTTGAGGGTGTGAGTTATGTTCATTATAAAGAGTACCACTCAACTATAGACTAGAGGTCAGTTGATACTCATTTGAGGGTGTGAGTTATGTTCATTATAAAGAGTACCACTTAACTACAGACTAGAGGTCAGTTGAAACTCATTTGAGGGTGTGAGTTATGTTCATTATAAAGAGTACCACTCAACTGCAGACTAGAGGTCAGTTGATACTCATTTGAGGTTGTGAGTTATGTTCATTATTGTGTACCACTCAACTACTGACTAGAGGTCAGTTGATACTCATTTAAGGGTGTGAGTTATGTTCATTATTGAGTACCACTCAACTACAGACTAGAGGTCAGTTGATACTCATTTGAGGGTGTGAGTTATGTTCATTATAAAGAGTACCACTCAACTACAGACTAGAGGTCAGTTGATACTCATTTGAGGGTGTGAGCTATGTTCATTATAAAGAGTACCACTCAACTACAGACTAGAGGTCAGTTGATACTCATTTGAGGGTGTGAGTTATGTTCATTATTGAGTACCACTCAACTACAGACTAGAGGTCAGTTGATACTCATTTGAGGGTGTGAGTTATGTTCATTATAAAGAGTACCACTCAACTACAGACTAGAGGTCAGTTGATACTCATTTGAGGGTGTGAGTTATGTTCATTATAAAGAGTACCACTCAACTACAGACTAGAGGTCAGTTGATACTCATTTGAGGGTGTGAGTTATGTTCATTATTGAGTACCACTCAACTACAGACTAGAGGTCAGTTGATACTCATTTGAGGGTGTGATCTATGTTCATTATTGAGTACCACTCAACTACAGACTAGAGGTCAGTTGATACTCATTTGAGGGTGTGAGCTATGTTCATTATTGAGTACCACTCAACTACAGACTAGAGGTCAGTTGATACTCATTTGAGGGTGTGAGTTATGTTCATTATAAAGAGTACCACTCAACTACAAACTAGAGGTAAGTTGATACTCATTTGAGGGTGTGAGTTATGTTCATTATTGAGTACCACTCAATTACAGACTAGAGGTCAGTTGATACTCATTTGAGGGTGTGAGTTATGTTCATTATAAAGAGTACCACTCAACTACAGACTAGAGGTCAGTTGATACTCATTTGAGGGTGTGAGTTATGTTCATTATAAAAAGTACCACTCAACTACAGACTAGAGGTCAGTTGATACTCATTTGAGGGTGTGAGTTATGTTCATTATAAAGAGTACCACTCAACTGCAGACTAGAGGTCAGTTGATACTCATTTGAGGGTGTGAGTTATGTTCATTATAAAGAGTACCACTCAACTACAAACTAGAGGTCAGTTGATACTCATTTGAGGGTGTGAGTTATGTTCATTATTGAGTACCATTCAACTACAGACTAGAGGTCAGTTGATACTCCTTTAAGGGTGTGAGTTATGTTCATTATTGAGTACCACTCAACTACAGATTAGAGGTCAGTTGATACTCATTTGAGGGTGTGAGTTATGTTCATTATAAAGAGTACCACTCAACTACAAACTAGAGGTCAGTTGATACTCATTTGAGGGTGTGAGTTATGTTCATTATAAAGAGTACCACTCAATTACAGACTAGAGGTCAGTTGATACTCATTTGAGGGTGTGAGTTATGTTCATTATAAAGAGTACCACTCAACTACAGACTAGAGGTCAGTTGATACTCAATTGAGGGTGTAAGTTATGTTCATTATAAAGAGTACCACTCAACTACAGACTAGAGGTCAGTTGATACTCATTTAAGGGTGTGAGTTATGTTCATTATTGAGTACCACTCAACTACAGACTAGGGGTCAGTTGGTACTCATTTGAGGGTGTGAGTTATGTTCATTATAAAGAGTACCACTCAACTACAGACTAGAGGTCAGTTGATACTCATTTGAGGGTGTGAGTTATGTTCATTATAAAGAGTACCACTCAACTACAGACTAGAGGTCAGTTGATACTCATTTGAGGGTGTGAGTTATGTTCATTATTGAGTACCACTCAACTACAGACTAGAGGTCAGTTGATACTCATTTGAGGGTGTGAGCTATGTTCATTATTGAGTACCACTCAACTACAGACTAGAGGTCAGTTGATACTCATTTGAGGGTGTGAGCTATGTTCATTATTCAGTACCACTCAACTACAGACTAGAGGTCAGTTGATACTCATTTGAGGGTGTGAGTTATGTTCATTATAAAGAGTACCACTCAACTACAGACTAGAGGTCAGTTGATACTCATTTGAGGGTGTGATTTATGTTCATTATAAAGAGTACCACTCAACTACAGACTAGAGGTCAGTTGATACTCATTTGAGGGTGTGAGTTATGTTCATTATAAAGAGTACCACTCAACTGCAGACTAGAGGTCAGTTGATACTCATTTAAGGGTGTGAGTTATGTTCATTATAAAGAGTACCACTCAACTACAGACTAGAGGTCAGTTGATACTCATTTGAGGGTGTGAGTTATGTTCATTATAAAAAGTACCACTCAACTACAGACTAGAGGTGAGTTGATACTCATTTGAGGGTGTGAGTTATGTTCATTATAAAGAGTACCACTCAACTGCAGACTAGAGGTCAGTTGATACTCATTTGAGGGTGTGAGTTATGTTCATTATAAAGAGTACCACTCAACTACAGACTAGAGGTCAGTTGATACTCATTTGAGGGTGTGATTTATGTTCATTATAAAGAGTACCACTCAACTACAGACTAGAGGTCAGTTGATACTCATTTGAGGGTGTGAGTTATGTTCATTATAAAGAGTACCACTCAACTGCAGACTAGAGGTCAGTTGATACTCATTTAAGGGTGTGAGTTATGTTCATTATAAAGAGTACCACTCAACTACAGACTAGAGGTCAGTTGATACTCATTTGAGGGTGTGAGTTATGTTCATTATAAAAAGTACCACTCAACTACAGACTAGAGGTCAGTTGATACTCATTTGAGGGTGTGAGCTATGTTCATTATAAAGAGTACCACTCAACTGCAGACTAGAGGTCAGTTGATACTCATATGAGGGTGTGAGTTATGTTCATTATAAAGAGTACCACTCAACTACAAACTAGAGGTCAGTTGATACTCATTTGAGGGTGTGAGTTATGTTCATTATAAAGAGTACCACTCAACTACAGACTAGAGGTAAGTTGATACTCATTTGAGGGTGTGAGTTATGTTCATTATTGTGTACCACTCAACTACTGACTAGAGGTCAGTTGATACTCATTTAAGGGTGTGAGTTATGTTCATTATTGAGTACCACTCAACTACAGACTAGAGGTCAGTTGATACTCATTTGAGGGTGTGAGTTATGTTCATTATAAAGAGTACCACTCAACTACAGACTAGAGGTCAGTTGATACTCATTTGAGGGTGTGAGTTATGTTCATTATAAAGAGTACCACTCAACTACAGACTAGAGGTCAGTTGATACTCATTTGAGGGTGTGAGTTATGTTCATTATAAAAAGTACCACTCAACTACAGACTAGAGGTCAGTTGATACTCATTTGAGGGTGTGAGTTATGTTCATTATAAAGAGTACCACTCAACTGCAGACTAGAGGTCAGTTGATACTCATTTGAGGGTGTGAGTTATGTTCATTATAAAGAGTACCACTCAACTACAAACTAGAGGTCAGTTGATACTCATTTGAGGGTGTGAGTTATGTTCATTATAAAGAGTACCACTCAACTACAGACTAGAGGTCAGTTGATACTCATTTGAGGGTGTGAGTTATGTTCATTATTGTGTACCACTCAACTACTGACTAGAGGTCAGTTGATACTCATTTAAGGGTGTGAGTTATGTTCATTATTGAGTACCACTCAACTACAGACTAGAGGTCAGTTGATACTCATTTGAGGGTGTGAGTTATGTTCATTATAAAGAGTACCACTCAACTACAGACTAGAGGTCAGTTGATATTCATTTGAGGGTGTGAGTTATGTTCATTATAAAGAGTACCACTCAACTACAGACTAGAGGTCAGTTGATACTCATTTGAGGGTGTGAGTTATGTTCATTATAAAAAGTACCACTCAACTACAGATTAGAGGTCAGTTGATACTCATTTGAGGGTGTGAGTTATGTTCATTATAAAGAGTACCACTCAACTGCAGACTAGAGGTCAGTTGATACTCATTTGAGGGTGTGAGTTATGTTCATTATAAAGAGTACCACTCAACTACAAACTAGAGGTCAGTTGATACTCATTTGAGGGTGTGAGTTATGTTCATTATAAAGAGTACCACTCAATTACAGACTAGAGGTCAGTTGATACTCCTTTAAGGGTGTGAGTTATGTTTATTATTGAGTACCACTCAATTACAGGCTAGAGGTCAGTTGATACTCCTTTAAGGGTGTGAGTTATGTTTATTATTGAGTACCACTCAACTACAGACTAGAGGTCAGTTGATACTCATTTGAGGGTGTGAGTTATGTTCATTATAAAGAGTACCACTCAACTACAAACTAGAGGTCAGTTGATACTCATTTGAGGGTGTGAGTTATGTTCATTATAAAGAGTACCACTCAATTACAGACTAGAGGTCAGTTGATACTCATTTGAGGGTGTGAGTTATGTTCATTATAAAGAGTACCACTCAACTACAGACTAGAGGTCAGTTGATACTCATTTGAGGGTGTAAGTTATGTTCATTATAAAGAGTACCACTCAACTACAGACTAGAGGTCAGTTGATACTCATTTAAGGGTGTGAGTTATGTTCATTATTGAGCACCACTCAACTACAGACTAGAGGTCAGTTGATACTCATTTGAGGGTGTGAGTTATGTTCATTATAAAGAGTACCACTCAACTACAGACTAGAGGTCAGTTGATACTCATTTGAGGGTGTGAGTTATGTTCATTATAAAAAGTACCACTCAACTACAGACTAGAGGTCAGTTGATACTCATTTGAGGGTGTGAGTTATGTTCATTATAAAGAGTACCACTCAACTGCAGACTAGAGGTCAGTTGATACTCATTTGAGGGTGTGAGTTATGTTCATTATAAAGAGTACCACTCAACTACAGACTAGAGGTCAGTTGATACTCATTTGAGGGTGTGATTTATGTTCATTATAAAGAGTACCACTCAACTACAGACTAGAGGTCAGTTGATACTCATTTGAGGGTGTGAGTTATGTTCATTATAAAGAGTACCACTCAACTGCAGACTAGAGGTCAGTTGATACTCATTTAAGGGTGTGAGTTATGTTCATTATAAAGAGTACCACTCAACTACAGACTAGAGGTCAGTTGATACTCATTTGAGGGTGTGAGTTATGTTCATTATAAAAAGTACCACTCAACTACAGACTAGAGGTCAGTTGATACTCAATTGAGGGTGTGAGTTATGTTCATTATAAAGAGTACCACTCAACTGCAGACTAGAGGTCAGTTGATACTCATTTGAGGGTGTGAGTTATGTTCATTATAAAGAGTACCACTCAACTACAAACTAGAGGTCAGTTGATACTCATTTGAGGGTGTGAGTTATGTTCATTATAAAGAGTACCACTCAACTACAGACTAGAGGTAAGTTGATACTCATTTGAGGGTGTGAGTTATGTTCATTATTGTGTACCACTCAACTACTGACTAGAGGTCAGTTGATACTCATTTAAGGGTGTGAGTTATGTTCATTATTGAGTACCACTCAACTACAGACTAGAGGTCAGTTGATACTCATTTGAGGGTGTGAGTTATGTTCATTATAAAGAGTACCACTCAACTACAGACTAGAGGTCAGTTGATACTCATTTGAGGGTGTGAGTTATGTTCATTATAAAGAGTACCACTCAACTACACAGACTAGAGGTCAGTTGATACTCATTTGAGGGTGTGAGTTATGTTCATTATAAAAAGTACCACTCAACTACAGACTAGAGGTCAGTTGATACTCATTTGAGGGTGTGAGTTATGTTCATTATAAAGAGTACCACTCAACTGCAGACTAGAGGTCAGTTGATACTCATTTGAGGGTGTGAGTTATGTTCATTATAAAGAGTACCACTCAACTACAAACTAGAGGTCAGTTGATACTCATTTGAGGGTGTGAGTTATGTTCATTATAAAGAGTACCACTCAACTACAGACTAGAGGTCAGTTGATACTCATTTGAGGGTGTGAGTTATGTTCATTATTGTGTACCACTCAACTACTGACTAGAGGTCAGTTGATACTCATTTAAGGGTGTGAGTTATGTTCATTATTGAGTACCACTCAACTACAGACTAGAGGTCAGTTGATACTCATTTGAGGGTGTGAGTTATGTTCATTATAAAGAGTACCACTCAACTACAGACTAGAGGTCAGTTGATACTCATTTGAGGGTGTGAGTTATGTTCATTATAAAGAGTACCACTCAACTACAGACTAGAGGTCAGTTGATACTCATTTGAGGGTGTGAGTTATGTTCATTATAAAAAGTACCACTCAACTACAGACTAGAGGTCAGTTGATACTCATTTGAGGGTGTGAGTTATGTTCATTATAAAGAGTACCACTCAACTGCAGACTAGAGGTCAGTTGATACTCATTTGAGGGTGTGAGTTATGTTCATTATAAAGAGTACCACTCAACTACAAACTAGAGGTCAGTTGATACTCATTTGAGGGTGTGAGTTATGTTCATTATAAAGAGTACCACTCAATTACAGACTAGAGGTCAGTTGATACTCCTTTAAGGGTGTGAGTTATGTTTATTATTGAGTACCACTCAATTACAGGCTAGAGGTCAGTTGATACTCCTTTAAGGGTGTGAGTTATGTTTATTATTGAGTACCACTCAATTACAGACTAGAGGTCAGTTGATACTCATTTGAGGGTGTGAGTTATGTTCATTATAAAGAGTACCACTCAACTACAAACTAGAGGTCAGTTGATACTCATTTGAGGGTGTGAGTTATGTTCATTATAAAGAGTACCACTCAATTACAGACTAGAGGTCAGTTGATACTCATTTGAGGGTGTGAGTTATGTTCATTATAAAGAGTACCACTCAACTACAGACTAGAGGTCAGTTGATACTCATTTGAGGGTGTAAGTTATGTTCATTATAAAGAGTACCACTCAACTACAGACTAGAGGTCAGTTGATACTCATTTAAGGGTGTGAGTTATGTTCATTATTGAGTACCACTCAACTACAGACTAGAGGTCAGTTGATACTCATTTGAGGGTGTGAGTTATGTTCATTATAAAGAGTACCACTCAACTACAGACTAGAGGTCAGTTGATACTCATTTGAGGGTGTGAGTTATGTTCATTATAAAGAGTACCACTCAACTACAGACTAGAGGTCAGTTGATACTCATTTGAGGGTGTGAGTTATGTTCATTATTGAGTACCACTCAACTACAGACTAGAGGTCAGTTGATACTCATTTGAGGGTGTGAGCTATGTTCATTATTGAGTACCACTCAACTACAGACTAGAGGTCAGTTGATACTCATTTGAGGGTGTGAGCTATGTTCATTATTGAGTACCACTCAACTACAGACTAGAGGTCAGTTGATACTCATTTGAGGGTGTGAGTTATGTTCATTATAAAGAGTACCACTCAACTACAGACTAGAGGTCAGTTGATACTCATTTGAGGTTGTGATTTATGTTCATTATAAAGAGTACCACTCAACTGCAGACTAGAGGTCAGTTGATACTCATTTGAGGGTGTGAGTTATGTTCATTATAAAGAGTACCACTCAACTACAGACTAGAGGTCAGTTGATACTCATTTGAGGGTGTGATTTATGTTCATTATAAAGAGTACCACTCAACTACAGACTAGAGGTCAGTTGATACTCATTTGAGGGTGTGAGTTATGTTCATTATAAAGAGTACCACTCAACTGCAGACTAGAGGTCAGTTGATACTCATTTAAGGGTGTGAGTTATGTTCATTATAAAGAGTACCACTCAACTACAGACTAGAGGTCAGTTGATACTCATTTGAGGGTGTGAGTTATGTTCATTATAAAAAGTACCACTCAACTACAGACTAGAGGTCAGTTGATACTCATTTGAGGGTGTGAGTTATGTTCATTATAAAGAGTACCACTCAACTGCAGACTAGAGGTCAGTTGATACTCATTTGAGGGTGTGAGTTATGTTCATTATAAAGAGTACCACTCAACTACAAACTAGAGGTCAGTTGATACTCATTTGAGGGTGTGAGTTATGTTCATTATAAAGAGTACCACTCAACTACAGACTAGAGGTAAGTTGATACTCATTTGAGGGTGTGAGTTATGTTCATTATTGTGTACCACTCAACTACTGACTAGAGGTCAGTTGATACTCATTTAAGGGTGTGAGTTATGTTCATTATTGAGTACCACTCAACTACAGACTAGAGGTCAGTTGATACTCATTTGAGGGTGTGAGTTATGTTCATTATAAAGAGTACCACTCAACTACAGACTAGAGGTCAGTTGATACTCATTTGAGGGTGTGAGTTATGTTCATTATAAAGAGTACCACTCAACTACAGACTAGAGGTCAGTTGATACTCATTTGAGGGTGTGAGTTATGTTCATTATAAAAAGTACCACTCAACTACAGACTAGAGGTCAGTTGATACTCATTTGAGGGTGTGAGTTATGTTCATTATAAAGAGTACCACTCAACTGCAGACTAGAGGTCAGTTGATACTCATTTGAGGGTGTGAGTTATGTTCATTATAAAGAGTACCACTCACCTACAAACTAGAGGTCAGTTGATACTCATTTGAGGGTGTGAGTTATGTTCATTATAAAGAGTACCACTCAACTACAGACTAGAGGTCAGTTGATACTCATTTGAGGGTGTGAGTTATGTTCATTATTGTGTACCACTCAACTACTGACTAGAGGTCAGTTGATACTCATTTAAGGGTGTGAGTTATGTTCATTATTGAGTACCACTCAACTACAGACTAAAGGTCAGTTGATACTCATTTGAGGGTGTGAGTTATGTTCATTATAAAGAGTACCACTCAACTACAGACTAGAGGTCAGTTGATACTCATTTGAGGGTGTGAGTTATGTTCATTATAAAGAGTACCACTCAACTACAGACTAGAGGTCAGTTGATACTCATTTGAGGGTGTGAGTTATGTTCATTATAAAAAGTACCACTCAACTACAGACTAGAGGTCAGTTGATACTCATTTGAGGGTGTGAGTTATGTTCATTATAAAGAGTACCACTCAACTGCAGACTAGAGGTCAGTTGATACTCATTTGAGGGTGTGAGTTATGTTCATTATAAAGAGTACCACTCAACTACAAACTAGAGGTCAGTTGATACTCATTTGAGGGTGTGAGTTATGTTCATTATAAAGAGTACCACTCAATTACAGACTAGAGGTCAGTTGATACTCCTTTAAGGGTGTGAGTTATGTTTATTATTGAGTACCACTCAATTACAGGCTAGAGGTCAGTTGATACTCCTTTAAGGGTGTGAGTTATGTTTATTATTGAGTACCACTCAATTACAGACTAGAGGTCAGTTGATACTCATTTGAGGGTGTGAGTTATGTTCATTATAAAGAGTACCACTCAACTACAAACTAGAGGTCAGTTGATACTCATTTGAGGGTGTGAGTTATGTTCATTATAAAGAGTACCACTCAATTACAGACTAGAGGTCAGTTGATACTCATTTGAGGGTGTGAGTTATGTTCATTATAAAGAGTACCACTCAACTACAGACTAGAGGTCAGTTGATACTCATTTGAGGGTGTAAGTTATGTTCATTATAAAGAGTACCACTCAACTACAGACTAGAGGTCAGTTGATACTCATTTAAGGGTGTGAGTTATGTTCATTATTGAGTACCACTCAACTACAGACTAGAGGTCAGTTGATACTCATTTGAGGGTGTGAGTTATGTTCATTATAAAGAGTACCACTCAACTACAGACTAGAGGTCAGTTGATAATCATTTGAGGGTGTGAGTTATGTTCGTTATAAAGAGTACCACTCAACTACAGACTAGAGGTCAGTTGATACTCATTTGAGGGTGTGAGTTATGTTCATTATTGAGTACCACTCAACTACAGACTAGAGGTCAGTTGATACTCATTTGAGGGTGTGAGCTATGTTCATTATTGAGTACCACTCAACTACAGACTAGAGGTCAGTTGATACTCATTTGAGGGTGTGAGCTATGTTCATTATTGAGTACCACTCAACTACAGACTAGAGGTCAGTTGATACTCATTTGAGGGTGTGAGTTATGTTCATTATAAAGAGTACCACTCAACTACAGACTAGAGGTCAGTTGATACTCATTTGAGGTTGTGATTTATGTTCATTATAAAGAGTACCACTCAACTACAGACTAGAGGTCAGTTGATACTCATTTGCGGGTGTGAGTTATGTTCATTATAAAGAGTACCACTCAACTGCAGACTAGAGGTCAGTTGATACTCATTTAAGGGTGTGAGTTATGTTCATTATAAAGAGTACCACTCAACTACAGACTAGAGGTCAGTTGATACTCATTTGAGGGTGTGAGTTATGTTCATTATAAAAAGTACCACTCAACTACAGACTAGAGGTCAGTTGATACTCATTTGAGGGTGTGAGTTATGTTCATTATAAAGAGTACCACTCAACTGCAGACTAGAGGTCAGTTGATACTCATTTGAGGGTGTGAGTTATGTTCATTATAAAGAGTACCACTCAACTACAGACTAGAGGTCAGTTGATACTCATTTGAGGGTGTGATTTATGTTCATTATAAAGAGTACCACTCAACTACAGACTAGAGGTCAGTTGATACTCATTTGAGGGTGTGAGTTATGTTCATTATAAAGAGTACCACTCAACTGCAGACTAGAGGTCAGTTGATACTCATTTAAGGGTGTGAGTTATGTTCATTATAAAGAGTACCACTCAACTACAGACTAGAGGTCAGTTGATACTCATTTGAGGGTGTGAGTTATGTTCATTATAAAAAGTACCACTCAACTACAGACTAGAGGTCAGTTGATACTCATTTGAGGGTGTGAGTTATGTTCATTATAAAGAGTACCACTCAACTGCAGACTAGAGGTCAGTTGATACTCATTTGAGGGTGTGAGTTATGTTCATTATAAAGAGTACCACTTAACTACAAACTAGAGGTCAGTTGATACTCATTTGAGGGTGTGAGTTATGTTCATTATAAAGAGTACCACTCAACTACAGACTAGAGGTCAGTTGATACTCATTTGAGGGTGTGAGTTATGTTCATTATTGTGTACCACTCAACTACTGACTAGAGGTCAGTTGATACTCATTTAAGGGTGTGAGTTATGTTCATTATTGAGTACCACTCAACTACAGACTAGAGGTCAGTTGATACTCATTTGAGGGTGTGAGTTATGTTCATTATAAAGAGTACCACTCAACTACAGACTAGAGGTCAGTTGATACTCATTTGAGGGTGTGAGCTATGTTCATTATTGAGTACCACTCAACTACAGACTAGAGGTCAGTTGATACTCATTTGAGGGTGTGAGTTATGTTCATTATAAAGAGTACCACTCAACTACAGACTAGAGGTCAGTTGAAACTCATTTGAGGGTGTGAGTTATGTTCATTATAAAGAGTACCACTCAACTGCAGACTAGAGGTCAGTTGATACTCATTTGAGGGTGTGAGTTATGTTCATTATTGTGTACCACTCAACTACTGACTAGAGGTCAGTTGATACTCATTTAAGGGTGTAAGTTATGTTCATTATTGAGTACCACTCAACTACAGACTAGAGGTCAGTTGATACTCATTTGAGGGTGTGAGTTATGTTCATTATAAAGAGTACCACTCAACTACAGACTAGAGGTCAGTTGATACTCATTTGAGGGTGTGAGTTATGTTCATTATAAAGAGTACCACTCAACTGCAGACTAGAGGTCAGTTGATACTCATTTGAGGGTGTGAGTTATGTTCATTATAAAGAGTACCACTCAACTACAGACTAGAGGTCAGTTGATACTCATTTGAGGGTGTGATTTATGTTCATTATAAAGAGTACCACTCAACTACAGACTAGAGGTCAGTTGATACTCATTTGAGGGTGTGAGTTATGTTCATTATAAAGAGTACCACTCAACTGCAGACTAGAGGTCAGTTGATACTCATTTAAGGGTGTGAGTTATGTTCATTATAAAGAGTACCACTCAACTACAGACTAGAGGTCAGTTGATACTCATTTGAGGGTGTGAGTTATGTTCATTATAAAAAGTACCACTCAACTACAGACTAGAGGTCAGTTGATACTCATTTGAGGGTGTGAGTTATGTTCATTATAAAGAGTACCACTCAACTGCAGACTAGAGGTCAGTTGATACTCATTTGAGGGTGTGAGCTATGTTCATTATAAAGAGTACCACTCGACTACAAACTAGAGGTCAGTTGATACTCATTTGAGGGTGTGAGTTATGTTCATTATAAAGAGTACCACTCAACTACAGACTAGAGGTCAGTTGATACTCATTTGAGGGTGTGAGTTATGTTCATTATTGTGTACCACTCAACTACTGACTAGAAGTCAGTTGATACTCATTTAAGGGTGTGAGTTATGTTCATTATTGAGTACCACTCAACTACAGACTAGAGGTCAGTTGATACTCATTTGAGGGTGTGAGTTATGTTCATTATAAAGAGTACCACTCAACTACAGACTAGAGGTCAGTTGATACTCATTTGAGGTTGTGATTTATGTTCATTATAAAGAGTACCACTCAACTACAGACTAGAGGTCAGTTGATACTCATTTGCGGGTGTGAGTTATGTTCATTATAAAGAGTACCACTCAACTGCAGACTAGAGGTCAGTTCATACTCATTTAAGGGTGTGAGTTATGTTCATTATAAAGAGTACCACTCAACTACAGACTAGAGGTCAGTTGATACTCATTTGAGGGTGTGAGTTATGTTCATTATAAAAAGTACCACTCAACTACAGACTAGAGGTCAGTTGATACTCATTTGAGGGTGTGAGTTATGTTCATTATAAAGAGTACCACTCAACTGCAGACTAGAGGTCAGTTGATACTCATTTGAGGGTGTGAGTTATGTTCATTATAAAGAGTACCACTCAACTACAGACTAGAGGTCAGTTGATACTCATTTGAGGGTGTGATTTATGTTCATTATAAAGAGTACCACTCAACTACAGACTAGAGGTCAGTTGATACTCATTTGAGGGTGTGAGTTATGTTCATTATAAAGAGTACCACTCAACTGCAGACTAGAGGTCAGTTGATACTCATTTAAGGGTGTGAGTTATGTTCATTATAAAGAGTACCACTCAACTACAGACTAGAGATCAGTTGATACTCATTTGAGGGTGTGAGTTATGTTCATTATAAAAAGTACCACTCAACTACAGACTAGAGGTCAGTTGATACTCATTTGAGGGTGTGAGTTATGTTCATTATAAAGAGTACCACTCAACTGCAGACTGGAGGTCAGTTGATACTCATTTGAGGGTGTGAGTTATGTTCATTATAAAGAGTACCACTTAACTACAAACTAGAGGTCAGTTGATACTCATTTGAGGGTGTGAGTTATGTTCATTATAAAGAGTACCACTCAACTACAGACTAGAGGTCAGTTGATACTCATTTGAGGGTGTGAGTTATGTTCATTATTGTGTACCACTCAACTACTGACTAGAGGTCAGTTGATACTCATTTAAGGGTGTGAGTTATGTTCATTATTGAGTACCACTCAACTACAGACTAGAGGTCAGTTGATACTCATTTGAGGGTGTGAGTTATGTTCATTATAAAGAGTACCACTCAACTACAGACTAGAGGTCAGTTGATACTCATTTGAGGGTGTGAGCTATGTTCATTATTGAGTACCACTCAACTACAGACTAGAGGTCAGTTGATACTCATTTGAGGGTGTGAGTTATGTTCATTATAAAGAGTACCACTCAACTACAGACTAGAGGTCAGTTGAAACTCATTTGAGGGTGTGAGTTATGTTCATTATAAAGAGTACCACTCAACTGCAGACTAGAGGTCAGTTGATACTCATTTGAGGGTGTGAGTTATGTTCATTATTGTGTACCACTCAACTACTGACTAGAGGTCAGTTGATACTCATTTAAGGGTGTGAGTTATGTTCATTATTGAGTACCACTCAACTACAGACTAGAGGTCAGTTGATACTCATTTGAGGGTGTGAGTTATGTTCATTATAAAGAGTACCACTCAACTACAGACTAGAGGTCAGTTGATACTCATTTGAGGGTGTGAGTTATGTTCATTATAAAGAGTACCACTCAACTGCAGACTAGAGGTCAGTTGATACTCATTTGAGGGTGTGAGTTATGTTCATTATAAAGAGTACCACTCAACTACAGACTAGAGGTCAGTTGATACTCATTTGAGGGTGTGATTTATGTTCATTATAAAGAGTACCACTCAACTACAGACTAGAGGTCAGTTGATACTCATTTGAGGGTGTGAGTTATGTTCATTATAAAGAGTACCACTCAACTGCAGACTAGAGGTCAGTTGATACTCATTTAAGGGTGTGAGTTATGTTCATTATAAAGAGTACCACTCAACTACAGACTAGAGGTCAGTTGATACTCATTTGAGGGTGTGAGTTATGTTCATTATAAAAAGTACCACTCAACTACAGACTAGAGGTCAGTTGATACTCATTTGAGGGTGTGAGTTATGTTCATTATAAAGAGTACCACTCAACTGCAGACTAGAGGTCAGTTGATACTCATTTGAGGGTGTGAGTTATGTTCATTATAAAGAGTACCACTCGACTACAAACTAGAGGTCAGTTGATACTCATTTGAGGGTGTGAGTTATGTTCATTATAAAGAGTACCACTCAACTACAGACTAGAGGTCAGTTGATACTCATTTGAGGGTGTGAGTTATGTTCATTATTGTGTACCACTCAACTACTGACTAGAAGTCAGTTGATACTCATTTAAGGGTGTGAGTTATGTTCATTATTGAGTACCACTCAACTACAGACTAGAGGTCAGTTGATACTCATTTGAGGGTGTGAGTTATGTTCATTATAAAGAGTACCACTCAACTACAGACTAGAGGTCAGTTGATACTCATTTGAGGGTGTGAGTTATGTTCATTATAAAGAGTACCACTCAACTACAGACTAGAGGTCAGTTGATACTCATTTGAGGGTGTGAGTTATGTTCATTATAAAGAGTACCACTCAACTACAGACTAGAGGTCAGTTGAAACTCATTTGAGGGTGTGAGTTATGTTCATTATAAAGAGTACCACTCAACTGCAGACTAGAGGTCAGTTGATACTCATTTGAGGGTGTGAGTTATGTTCATTATTGTGTACCACTCAACTACTGACTAGAGGTCAGTTGATACTCATTTAAGGGTGTGAGTTATGTTCATTATTGAGTACCACTCAACTACAGACTAGAGGTCAGTTGATACTCATTTGAGGGTGTGAGTTATGTTCATTATAAAGAGTACCACTCAACTACAGACTAGAGGTCAGTTGATACTCATTTGAGGGTGTGAGTTATGTTCATTATAAAGAGTACCACTCAACTACAGACTAGAGGTCAGTTGATACTCATTTGAGGGTGTGAGTTATGTTCATTATTGAGTACCACTCAACTACAGACTAGAGGTCAGTTGATACTCATTTGAGGGTGTGAGTTATGTTCATTATAAAGAGTACCACTCAACTACAGACTAGAGGTCAGTTGATACTCATTTGAGGGTGTGAGTTATGTTCATTATTGAGTACCACTCAACCACAGACTAGAGTTCAGTTGATACTCATTTGAGGGTGTGAGCTATGTTCATTTTTGAGTACCACTCAACTACAGACTAGAGGTCAGTTGATACTCATTTGAGGGTGTGAGCTATGTTCATTATTGAGTACCACTCAACTACAGACTAGAGGTCAGTTGATACTCATTTGAGGGTGTGAGTTATGTTCATTATAAAGAGTACCACTCAACTACAGACTAGAGGTCAGTTGATACTCATTTGAGGGTGTGAGTTATGTTCATTATAAAAAGTATCACTCAACTACAAACTAGAGGTCAGTTGATACTCATTTGAGGGTGTGAGTTATGTTCATTATTGAGTACCACTCAATTACAGAGTAGAGGTCAGTTGATACTCATTTGAGGGTGTGAGTTATGTTCATTATAAAGAGTACCACTCAACTACAGACTAGAGGTCAGTTGATGCTCATTTGAGGGTGTGAGTTATGTTCATTATAAAAAGTACCACTCAACTACAGACTAGAGGTCAGTTGATACTCATTTGAGGGTGTGAGTTATGTTCATTATAAAGAGTACCACTCAACTGCAGACTAGAGGTCAGTTGATACTCATTTGAGGGTGTGAGTTATGTTCATTATAAAGAGTACAACTCAACTACAAACTAGAGGTCAGTTGATACTCATTTAAGGGTGTGAGTTATGTTCATTATAAAGAGTACCACTCAACTACAGACTAGAGGTCAGTTGATACTCATTTGAGGGTGTGAGTTATGTTCATTATAAAGAGTACCACTCAACTACAAACTAGAGGTCAGTTGATACTCATTTGAGGGTGTGAGTTATGTTCATTATAAAGAGTACCACTCAACTACAGACTAGAGGTCAGTTGATACTCATTTGAGGGTGTGAGTTATGTTCATTATAAAGAGTACCACTCAACTACAGACTAGAGGTCAGTTGATACTCATTTAAGGGTGTGAGTTATGTTCATTATAAAGAGTACCACTCAACTACAAACTAGAGGTCAGTTGATACTCATTTAAGGGTGTGAGTTATGTTCATTATAAAGAGTACCACTCAACTACAGACTAGAGGTCAGTTGATACTCATTTGAGGGTGTGAGTTATGTTCATTATAAAGAGTACCACTCAACTACAGACTAGAGGTCAGTTGATACTCATTTGAGGGTGTGAGTTATGTTCATTATT
Source organism: Bathymodiolus brooksi (assembly GCA_963680875.1). NCBI lineage: Eukaryota > Metazoa > Mollusca > Bivalvia > Mytilida > Modiolidae > Bathymodiolus > Bathymodiolus brooksi. The sequence goes on along the minus strand of OY804580.1, from coordinate 34,113,504 downwards.
GAGTACCACTCAACTACAGACTAGAGGTCAGTTGATACTCATTTGAGGGTGTGAGTTATGTTCATTATAAAGAGTACCACTCAACTACAGACTAGAGGTCAGTTGATACTCATTTGAGGGTGTGATTTATGTTCATTATGAAGAGTACCACTCAACTACAGACTAGGGGTCAGTTGATACTCATATAAGGGTGTGAGTTATGTTCATTATAAAGAGTACCACTCAACTACAGACTAGAGGTCAGTTGATACTCATTTGAGGGTGTGAGCTATGTTCATTATTGAGTTCCACTCAACTACAGACTAGAGGTCAGTTGATACTCATTTGAGGGTGTGAGCTATGTTCATTATTGAGTACCACTCAACTACAGACTAGAGGTCAGTTGATACTCATTTGAGGGTGTGAGTTATGTTCATTATAAAGAGTACCACTCAACTACAGACTAGAGGTCAGTTGATACTCATTTGAGGGTGTGATTTATGTTCATTATAAAGAGTACCACTCAACTACAGACTAGAGGTCAGTTGATACTCATTTGTGGGTGTGAGTTATGTTCATTATAAAGAGTACCACTCAACTGCAGACTAGAGGTCAGTTGATACTCATTTAAGGGTGTGAGTTATGTTCATTATAAAGAGTACCACTCAACTACAGACTAGAGGTCAGTTGATACTCATTTGAGGGTGTGAGTTATGTTCATTATAAAAAGTACCACTCAACTACAGACTAGAGGTCAGTTGATACTCATTTGAGGGTGTGAGTTATGTTCATTATAAAGAGTACCACTCAACTGCAGACTAGAGGTCAGTTGATACTCATTTGAGGGTGTGAGTTATGTTCATTATAAAGAGTACCACTCAACTACAGACTAGAGGTCAGTTGATACTCATTTGAGGGTGTGATTTATGTTCATTATAAAGAGTACCACTCAACTACAGACTAGAGGTCAGTTGATACTCATTTGAGGGTGTGAGTTATGTTCATTATAAAGAGTACCACTCAACTGCAGACTAGAGGTCAGTTGATACTCATTTAAGGGTGTGAGTTATGTTCATTATAAAGAGTACCACTCAACTACAGACTAGAGGTCAGTTGATACTCATTTGAGGGTGTGAGTTATGTTCATTATAAAAAGTACCACTCAACTACAGACTAGAGGTCAGTTGATACTCATTTGAGGGTGTGAGTTATGTTCATTATAAAGAGTACCACTCAACTGCAGACTAGAGGTCAGTTGATACTCATTTGAGGGTGTGAGTTATGTTCATTATAAAGAGTACCACTTAACTACAAACTAGAGGTCAGTTGATACTCATTTGAGGGTGTGAGTTATGTTCATTATAAAGAGTACCACTCAACTACAGACTAGAGGTCAGTTGATACTCATTTGAGGGTGTGAGTTATGTTCATTATTGTGTACCACTCAACTACTGACTAGAGGTCAGTTGATACTCATTTAAGGGTGTGAGTTATGTTCATTATTGAGTACCACTCAACTACAGACTAGAGGTCAGTTGAAACTCATTTGAGGGTGTGAGTTATGTTCATTATAAAGAGTACCACTCAACTACAGACTAGAGGTCAGTTGATACTCATTTGAGGGTGTGAGTTATGTTCATTATAAAGAGTACCACTCAACTACAGACTAGAGGTCAGTTGATACTCATTTGAGGGTGTGAGTTATGTTCATTATAAAGAGTACCACTCAACTACAGACTAGAGGTCAGTTGATACTCATTTGAGGGTGTGAGTTATGTTCATTATAAAAAGTACCACTCAACTACAGACTAGAGGTCAGTTGATACTCATTTGAGGGTGTGAGTTATGTTCATTATAAAGAGTACCACTCAACTGCAGACTAGAGGTCAGTTGATACTCATTTGAGGGTGTGAGTTATGTTCATTATAAAGAGTACCACTCAACTACAGACTAGAGGTCAGTTGATACTCATTTGAGGGTGTGATTTATGTTCATTATAAAGAGTACCACTCAACTACAGACTAGAGGTCAGTTGATACTCATTTGAGGGTGTGAGTTATGTTCATTATAAAGAGTACCACTCAACTGCAGACTAGAGGTCAGTTGATACTCATTTAAGGGTGTGAGTTATGTTCATTATAAAGAGTACCACTCAACTACAGACTAGAGGTCAGTTGATACTCATTTGAGGGTGTGAGTTATGTTCATTATAAAAAGTACCACTCAACTACAGACTAGAGGTCAGTTGATACTCATTTGAGGGTGTGAGTTATGTTCATTATAAAGAGTACCACTCAACTGCAGACTAGAGGTCAGTTGATACTCATTTGAGGGTGTGAGTTATGTTCATTATAAAGAGTACCACTTAACTACAAACTAGAGGTCAGTTGATACTCATTTGAGGGTGTGAGTTATGTTCATTATAAAGAGTACCACTCAACTACAGACTAGAGGTCAGTTGATACTCATTTGAGGGTGTGAGTTATGTTCATTATTGTGTACCACTCAACTACTGACTAGAGGTCAGTTGATACTCATTTAAGGGTGTGAGTTATGTTCATTATTGAGTACCACTCAACTACAGACTAGAGGTCAGTTGAAACTCATTTGAGGGTGTGAGTTATGTTCATTATAAAGAGTACCACTCAACTACAGACTAGAGGTCAGTTGATACTCATTTGAGGGTGTGAGTTATGTTCATTATAAAGAGTACCACTCAACTACAGACTAGAGGTCAGTTGATACTCATTTGAGGGTGTGAGTTATGTTCATTATAAAGAGTACCACTCAACTACAGACTAGAGGTCAGTTGAAACTCATTTGAGGGTGTGAGTTATGTTCATTATAAAGAGTACCACTCAACTGCAGACTAGAGGTCAGTTGATACTCATTTGAGGGTGTGAGTTATGTTCATTATTGTGTACCACTCAACTACTGACTAGAGGTCAGTTGATACTCATTTAAGGGTGTGAGTTATGTTCATTATTGAGTACCACTCAACTACAGACTAGAGGTCAGTTGATACTCATTTGAGGGTGTGAGTTATGTTCATTATAAAGAGTACCACTCAACTACAGACTAGAGGTCAGTTGATACTCATTTGAGGGTGTGAGCTATGTTCATTATTGAGTACCACTCAACTACAGACTAGAGGTCAGTTGATACTCATTTGAGGGTGTGAGTTATGTTCATTATAAAGAGTACCACTCAACTGCAGACTAGAGGTCAGTTGATACTCATTTGAGGGTGTGATTTATGTTCATTATAAAGAGTACCACTCAACTACAGACTAGAGGTCAGTTGATACTCATTTGAGGGTGTGATTTATGTTCATTATAAAGAGTACCACTCAACTACAGACTAGAGGTCAGTTGATACTCATTTGAGGGTGTGAGTTATGTTCATTATAAAGAGTACCACTCAACTGCAGACTAGAGGTCAGTTGATACTCATTTAAGGGTGTGAGTTATGTTCATTATAAAGAGTACCACTCAACTACAGACTAGAGGTCAGTTGATACTCATTTGAGGGTGTGAGTTATGTTCATTATAAAAAGTACCACTCAACTACAGACTAGAGGTCAGTTGATACTCATTTGAGGGTGTGAGTTATGTTCATTATAAAGAGTACCACTCAACTGCAGACTAGAGGTCAGTTGATACTCATTTGAGGGTGTGAGTTATGTTCATTATAAAGAGTACCACTCGACTACAAACTAGAGGTCAGTTGATACTCATTTGAGGGTGTGAGTTATGTTCATTATAAAGAGTACCACTCAACTACAGACTAGAGGTCAGTTGATACTCATTTGAGGGTGTGAGTTATGTTCATTATTGTGTACCACTCAACTACTGACTAGAGGTCAGTTGATACTCATTTAAGGGTGTGAGTTATGTTCATTATTGAGTACCACTCAACTACAGACTAGAGGTCAGTTGATACTCATTTGAGGGTGTGAGTTATGTTCATTATAAAGAGTACCACTCAACTACAGACTAGAGGTCAGTTGATACTCATTTGAGGGTGTGAGTTATGTTCATTATAAAGAGTACCACTCAACTACAGACTAGAGGTCAGTTGATACTCATTTGAGGGTGTGAGTTATGTTCATTATTGAGTACCACTCAACTACAGACTAGAGGTCAGTTGATACTCATTTGAGGGTGTGAGTTATGTTCATTATAAAGAGTACCACTCAACTACAGACTAGAGGTCAGTTGATACTCATTTGAGGGTGTGAGTTATGTTCATTATTGAGTACCACTCAACCACAGACTAGAGGTCAGTTGATACTCATTTGAGGGTGTGAGCTATGTTCATTTTTGAGTACCACTCAACTACAGACTAGAGGTCAGTTGATACTCATTTGAGGGTGTGAGCTATGTTCATTATTGAGTACCACTCAACTACAGACTAGAGGTCAGTTGATACTCATTTGAGGGTGTGAGTTATGTTCATTATAAAGAGTACCACTCAACTACAGACTAGAGGTCAGTTGATACTCATTTGAGGGTGTGAGTTATGTTCATTATAAAAAGTATCACTCAACTACAAACTAGAGGTCAGTTGATACTCATTTGAGGGTGTGAGTTATGTTCATTATTGAGTACCACTCAATTACAGAGTAGAGGTCAGTTGATACTCATTTGAGGGTGTGAGTTATGTTCATTATAAAGAGTACCACTCAACTACAGACTAGAGGTCAGTTGATACTCATTTGAGGGTGTGAGTTATGTTCATTATAAAAAGTACCACTCAACTACAGACTAGAGGTCAGTTGATACTCATTTGAGGGTGTGAGTTATGTTCATTATAAAGAGTACCACTCAACTGCAGACTAGAGGTCAGTTGATACTCATTTGAGGGTGTGAGTTATGTTCATTATAAAGAGTACCACTCAACTACAAACTAGAGGTCAGTTGATACTCATTTAAGGGTGTGAGTTATGTTCATTATAAAGAGTACCACTCAACTACAGACTAGAGGTCAGTTGATACTCATTTGAGGGTGTGAGTTATGTTCATTATAAAGAGTACCACTCAACTACAAACTAGAGGTCAGTTGATACTCATTTGAGGGTGTGAGTTATGTTAATTATAAAGAGTACCACTCAACTACAGACTAGAGGTCAGTTGATACTCATTTGAGGGTGTGAGTTATGTTCATTATAAAGAGTACCACTCAACTACAGACTAGAGGTCAGTTGATACTCATTTAAGGGTGTGAGTTATGTTCATTATAAAGAGTACCACTCAACTACAAACTAGAGGTCAGTTGATACTCATTTGAGGGTGTGAGTTATGTTCATTATAAAGAGTACCACTCAACTACAGACTAGAGGTCAGTTGATACTCATTTGAGGGTGTGAGTTATGTTCATTATAAAGAGTACCACTCAACTACAGACTAGAGGTCAGTTGATACTCATTTGAGGGTGTGAGTTATGTTCATTATTGAGTACCACTCAACTACAGACTAGAGGTCAGTTGATACTCATTTGAGGGTGTGAGTTATGTTCATTATAAAGAGTACCACTCAAATACAGACTAGAGGTCAGTTGATACTCATTTGAGGGTGTGATTTATGTTCATTATGAAGAGTACCACTCAACTACAGACTAGGGGTCACTTGATACTCATTTAAGGGTGTGAGTTATGTTCATTATAAAGAGTACCACTCAACTACAGACTAGAGGTCAGTTGATACTCATTTGAGGGTGTGAGTTATGTTCATTATAAAGAATACCACTCAACTGCAGACTAGAGGTCAGTTGATACTCATTTGAGGGTGTGAGTTATGTTCATTATAAAGAGTACCACTCAACTGCAGACTAGAGGTCAGTTGATACTCATTTGAGGGTGTGAGTTATGTTCATTATAAAGAGTACCACTCAACTACAAACTAGAGGTCAGTTGATACTCATTTAAGGGTGTGAGTTATGTTCATTATAAAGAGTACCACTCAACTACAGACTAGAGGTCAGTTGATACTCATTTGAGGGTGTGAGTTATGTTCATTATAAAGAGTACCACTCAACTACAGACTAGAGGTCAGTTGATACTCATTTGAGGGTGTGAGTTATGTTCATTATAAAGAGTTCCACTCAACTACAGACTAGAGGTCAGTTGATACTCATTTGAGGGTGTGAGTTATGTTCATTATTGAGTACCACTCAACTACAGACTAGAGGTCAGTTGATACTCATTTGAGGGTGTGAGTTATGTTCATTATAAAGAGTACCACTCAACTACAGACTAGAGGTCAGTTGATACTCATTTGAGGGTGTGAGTTATGTTCATTATTGAGTACCACTCAACTACAGACTAGAGGTCAGTTGATACTCATTTGAGGGTGTGAGTTATGTTCATTATAAAGAGTACCACTCAACTACAGACTAGAGGTCAGTTGATACTCATTTCAGGGTGTGATTTATGTTCATTATAAAGAGTACCACTCAACTACAGACTAGGGGTCAGTTGATAGTCATTTAAGGGTGTGAGTTATGTTCATTATTGTGTACCACTCAACTACTGACTAGAAGTCAGTTGATACTCATTTAAGGGTGTGAGTTATGTTCATTATTGAGTACCACTCAACTACAGACTAGAGGTCAGTTGATACTCATTTGAGGGTGTGAGTTATGTTCATTATAAAGAGTACCACTCAACTACAGACTAGAGGTCAGTTGATACTCATTTGAGGGTGTGAGTTATGTTCATTATAAAGAGTACCACTCAACTACAGACTAGAGGTCAGTTGATACTCATTTGAGGGTGTGAGTTATGTTCATTATAAAGAGTACCACTCAACTACAGACTAGAGGTCAGTTGAAACTCATTTGAGGGTGTGAGTTATGTTCATTATAAAGAGTACCACTCAACTGCAGACTAGAGGTCAGTTGATACTCATTTGAGGGTGTGAGTTATGTTCATTATTGTGTACCACTCAACTACTGACTAGAGGTCAGTTGATACTCATTTAAGGGTGTGAGTTATGTTCATTATTGAGTACCACTCAACTACAGACTAGAGGTCAGTTGATACTCATTTGAGGGTGTGAGTTATGTTCATTATAAAGAGTACCACTCAACTACAGACTAGAGGTCAGTTGATACTCATTTGAGGGTGTGAGTTATGTTCATTATAAAGAGTACCACTCAACTACAGACTAGAGGTCAGTTGATACTCATTTGAGGGTGTGAGTTATGTTCATTATTGAGTACCACTCAACTACAGACTAGAGGTCAGTTGATACTCATTTGAGGGTGTGAGTTATGTTCATTATAAAGAGTACCACTCAACTACAGACTAGAGGTCAGTTGATACTCATTTGAGGGTGTGAGTTATGTTCATTATTGAGTACCACTCAACCACAGACTAGAGTTCAGTTGATACTCATTTGAGGGTGTGAGCTATGTTCATTTTTGAGTACCACTCAACTACAGACTAGAGGTCAGTTGATACTCATTTGAGGGTGTGAGTTATGTTCATTATAAAGAGTACCACTCAACTACAAACTAGAGGTCAGTTGATACTCATTTGAGGGTGTGAGTTATGTTCATTATAAAGAGTACCACTCAACTACAGACTAGAGGTCAGTTGATACTCATTTGAGGGTGTGAGTTATGTTCATTATAAAGAGTACCACTCAACTACAGACTAGAGGTCAGTTGATACTCATTTGAGGGTGTGAGTTATGTTCATTATTGAGTACCACTCAACTACAGACTAGAGGTCAGTTGATACTCATTTGAGGGTGTGAGTTATGTTCATTATAAAGAGTACCACTCAAATACAGACTAGAGGTCAGTTGATACTCATTTGAGGGTGTGATTTATGTTCATTATGAAGAGTACCACTCAACTACAGACTAGGGGTCACTTGATACTCATTTAAGGGTGTGAGTTATGTTCATTATAAAGAGTACCACTCAACTACAGACTAGAGGTCAGTTGATACTCATTTGAGGGTGTGAGTTATGTTCATTATAAAGAATACCACTCAACTGCAGACTAGAGGTCAGTTGATACTCATTTGAGGGTGTGAGTTATGTTCATTATAAAGAGTACCACTCAACTGCAGACTAGAGGTCAGTTGATACTCATTTGAGGGTGTGAGTTATGTTCATTATAAAGAGTACCACTCAACTACAAACTAGAGGTCAGTTGATACTCATTTAAGGGTGTGAGTTATGTTCATTATAAAGAGTACCACTCAACTACAGACTAGAGGTCAGTTGATACTCATTTGAGGGTGTGAGTTATGTTCATTATAAAGAGTACCACTCAACTACAGACTAGAGGTCAGTTGATACTCATTTGAGGGTGTGAGTTATGTTCATTATAAAGAGTTCCACTCAACTACAGACTAGAGGTCAGTTGATACTCATTTGAGGGTGTGAGTTATGTTCATTATTGAGTACCACTCAACTACAGACTAGAGGTCAGTTGATACTCATTTGAGGGTGTGAGTTATGTTCATTATAAAGAGTACCACTCAACTACAGACTAGAGGTCAGTTGATACTCATTTGAGGGTGTGAGTTATGTTCATTATTGAGTACCACTCAACTACAGACTAGAGGTCAGTTGATACTCATTTGAGGGTGTGAGTTATGTTCATTATAAAGAGTACCACTCAACTACAGACTAGAGGTCAGTTGATACTCATTTCAGGGTGTGATTTATGTTCATTATAAAGAGTACCACTCAACTACAGACTAGGGGTCAGTTGATAGTCATTTAAGGGTGTGAGTTATGTTCATTATTGTGTACCACTCAACTACTGACTAGAAGTCAGTTGATACTCATTTAAGGGTGTGAGTTATGTTCATTATTGAGTACCACTCAACTACAGACTAGAGGTCAGTTGATACTCATTTGAGGGTGTGAGTTATGTTCATTATAAAGAGTACCACTCAACTACAGACTAGAGGTCAGTTGATACTCATTTGAGGGTGTGAGTTATGTTCATTATAAAGAGTACCACTCAACTACAGACTAGAGGTCAGTTGATACTCATTTGAGGGTGTGAGTTATGTTCATTATAAAGAGTACCACTCAACTACAGACTAGAGGTCAGTTGAAACTCATTTGAGGGTGTGAGTTATGTTCATTATAAAGAGTACCACTCAACTGCAGACTAGAGGTCAGTTGATACTCATTTGAGGGTGTGAGTTATGTTCATTATTGTGTACCACTCAACTACTGACTAGAGGTCAGTTGATACTCATTTAAGGGTGTGAGTTATGTTCATTATTGAGTACCACTCAACTACAGACTAGAGGTCAGTTGATACTCATTTGAGGGTGTGAGTTATGTTCATTATAAAGAGTACCACTCAACTACAGACTAGAGGTCAGTTGATACTCATTTGAGGGTGTGAGTTATGTTCATTATAAAGAGTACCACTCAACTACAGACTAGAGGTCAGTTGATACTCATTTGAGGGTGTGAGTTATGTTCATTATTGAGTACCACTCAACTACAGACTAGAGGTCAGTTGATACTCATTTGAGGGTGTGAGTTATGTTCATTATAAAGAGTACCACTCAACTACAGACTAGAGGTCAGTTGATACTCATTTGAGGGTGTGAGTTATGTTCATTATTGAGTACCACTCAACCACAGACTAGAGTTCAGTTGATACTCATTTGAGGGTGTGAGCTATGTTCATTTTTGAGTACCACTCAACTACAGACTAGAGGTCAGTTGATACTCATTTGAGGGTGTGAGCTATGTTCATTATTGAGTACCACTCAACTACAGACTAGAGGTCAGTTGATACTCATTTGAGGGTGTGAGTTATGTTCATTATAAAGAGTACCACTCAACTACAGACTAGAGGTCAGTTGATACTCATTTGAGGGTGTGAGTTATGTTCATTATAAAAAGTATCACTCAACTACAAACTAGAGGTCAGTTGATACTCATTTGAGGGTGTGAGTTATGTTCATTATTGAGTACCACTCAATTACAGAGTAGAGGTCAGTTGATACTCATTTGAGGGTGTGAGTTATGTTCATTATAAAGAGTACCACTCAACTACAGACTAGAGGTCAGTTGATGCTCATTTGAGGGTGTGAGTTATGTTCATTATAAAAAGTACCACTCAACTACAGACTAGAGGTCAGTTGATACTCATTTGAGGGTGTGAGTTATGTTCATTATAAAGAGTACCACTCAACTGCAGACTAGAGGTCAGTTGATACTCATTTGAGGGTGTGAGTTATGTTCATTATAAAGAGTACCACTCAACTACAAACTAGAGGTCAGTTGATACTCATTTAAGGGTGTGAGTTATGTTCATTATAAAGAGTACCACTCAACTACAGACTAGAGGTCAGTTGATACTCATTTGAGGGTGTGAGTTATGTTCATTATAAAGAGTACCACTCAACTACAAACTAGAGGTCAGTTGATACTCATTTGAGGGTGTGAGTTATGTTCATTATAAAGAGTACCACTCAACTACAGACTAGAGGTCAGTTGATACTCATTTGAGGGTGTGAGTTATGTTCATTATAAAGAGTACCACTCAACTACAGACTAGAGGTCAGTTGATACTCATTTAAGGGTGTGAGTTATGTTCATTATAAAGAGTACCACTCAACTACAAACTAGAGGTCAGTTGATACTCATTTAAGGGTGTGAGTTATGTTCATTATAAAGAGTACCACTCAACTACAGACTAGAGGTCAGTTGATACTCATTTGAGGGTGTGAGTTATGTTCATTATAAAGAGTACCACTCAACTACAGACTAGAGGTCAGTTGATACTCATTTGAGGGTGTGAGTTATGTTCATTATTGAGTACCACTCAACTACAGACTAGAGGTCAGTTGATACTCATTTGAGGGTGTGAGTTATGTTCATTATAAAGAGTACCACTCAACTACAGACTAGAGGTCAGTTGATACTCATTTGAGGGTGTGATTTATGTTCATTATGAAGAGTACCACTCAACTACAGACTAGGGGTCAGTTGATACTCATATAAGGGTGTGAGTTATGTTCATTATAAAGAGTACCACTCAACTACAGACTAGAGGTCAGTTGATACTCATTTGAGGGTGTGAGCTATGTTCATTATTGAGTTCCACTCAACTACAGACTAGAGGTCAGTTGATACTCATTTGAGGGTGTGAGCTATGTTCATTATTGAGTACCACTCAACTACAGACTAGAGGTCAGTTGATACTCATTTGAGGGTGTGAGTTATGTTCATTATAAAGAGTACCACTCAACTACAGACTAGAGGTCAGTTGATACTCATTTGAGGGTGTGATTTATGTTCATTATAAAGAGTACCACTCAACTACAGACTAGAGGTCAGTTGATACTCATTTGTGGGTGTGAGTTATGTTCATTATAAAGAGTACCACTCAACTGCAGACTAGAGGTCAGTTGATACTCATTTAAGGGTGTGAGTTATGTTCATTATAAAGAGTACCACTCAACTACAGACTAGAGGTCAGTTGATACTCATTTGAGGGTGTGAGTTATGTTCATTATAAAAAGTACCACTCAACTACAGACTAGAGGTCAGTTGATACTCATTTGAGGGTGTGAGTTATGTTCATTATAAAGAGTACCACTCAACTGCAGACTAGAGGTCAGTTGATACTCATTTGAGGGTGTGAGTTATGTTCATTATAAAGAGTACCACTCAACTACAGACTAGAGGTCAGTTGATACTCATTTGAGGGTGTGATTTATGTTCATTATAAAGAGTACCACTCAACTACAGACTAGAGGTCAGTTGATACTCATTTAAGGGTGTGAGTTATGTTCATTATAAAGAGTACCACTCAACTACAGACTAGAGGTCAGTTGATACTCATTTGAGGGTGTGAGTTATGTTCATTATAAAAAGTACCACTCAACTACAGACTAGAGGTCAGTTGATACTCATTTGAGGGTGTGAGTTATGTTCATTATAAAGAGTACCACTCAACTGCAGACTAGAGGTCAGTTGATACTCATTTGAGGGTGTGAGTTATGTTCATTATAAAGAGTACCACTTAACTACAAACTAGAGGTCAGTTGATACTCATTTGAGGGTGTGAGTTATGTTCATTATAAAGAGTACCACTCAACTACAGACTAGAGGTCAGTTGATACTCATTTGAGGGTGTGAGTTATGTTCATTATTGTGTACCACTCAACTACTGACTAGAGGTCAGTTGATACTCATTTAAGGGTGTGAGTTATGTTCATTATTGAGTACCACTCAACTACAGACTAGAGGTCAGTTGATACTCATTTGAGGGTGTGAGTTATGTTCATTATAAAGAGTACCACTCAACTACAGACTAGAGGTCAGTTGATACTCATTTGAGGGTGTGAGTTATGTTCATTATAAAGAGTACCACTCAACTACAGACTAGAGGTCAGTTGATACTCATTTGAGGGTGTGAGTTATGTTCATTATAAAGAGTACCACTCAACTACAGACTAGAGGTCAGTTGAAACTCATTTGAGGGTGTGAGTTATGTTCATTATAAAGAGTACCACTCAACTGCAGACTAGAGGTCAGTTGATACTCATTTGAGGGTGTGAGTTATGTTCATTATTGTGTACCACTCAACTACTGACTAGAGGTCAGTTGATACTCATTTAAGGGTGTGAGTTATGTTCATTATTGAGTACCACTCAACTACAGACTAGAGGTCAGTTGATACTCATTTGAGGGTGTGAGTTATGTTCATTATAAAGAGTACCACTCAACTACAGACTAGAGGTCAGTTGATACTCATTTGAGGGTGTGAGCTATGTTCATTATTGAGTACCACTCAACTACAGACTAGAGGTCAGTTGATACTCATTTGAGGGTGTGAGTTATGTTCATTATAAAGAGTACCACTCAACTGCAGACTAGAGGTCAGTTGATACTCATTTGAGGGTGTGATTTATGTTCATTATAAAGAGTACCACTCAACTACAGACTAGAGGTCAGTTGATACTCATTTGAGGGTGTGATTTATGTTCATTATAAAGAGTACCACTCAACTACAGACTAGAGGTCAGTTGATACTCATTTGAGGGTGTGAGTTATGTTCATTATAAAGAGTACCACTCAACTGCAGACTAGAGGTCAGTTGATACTCATTTAAGGGTGTGAGTTATGTTCATTATAAAGAGTACCACTCAACTACAGACTAGAGGTCAGTTGATACTCATTTGAGGGTGTGAGTTATGTTCATTATAAAAAGTACCACTCAACTACAGACTAGAGGTCAGTTGATACTCATTTGAGGGTGTGAGTTATGTTCATTATAAAGAGTACCACTCAACTGCAGACTAGAGGTCAGTTGATACTCATTTGAGGGTGTGAGTTATGTTCATTATAAAGAGTACCACTCGACTACAAACTAGAGGTCAGTTGATACTCATTTGAGGGTGTGAGTTATGTTCATTATAAAGAGTACCACTCAACTACAGACTAGAGGTCAGTTGATACTCATTTGAGGGTGTGAGTTATGTTCATTATTGTGTACCACTCAACTACTGACTAGAGGTCAGTTGATACTCATTTAAGGGTGTGAGTTATGTTCATTATTGAGTACCACTCAACTACAGACTAGAGGTCAGTTGATACTCATTTGAGGGTGTGAGTTATGTTCATTATAAAGAGTACCACTCAACTACAGACTAGAGGTCAGTTGATACTCATTTGAGGGTGTGAGTTATGTTCATTATAAAGAGTACCACTCAACTACAGACTAGAGGTCAGTTGATACTCATTTGAGGGTGTGAGTTATGTTCATTATAAAGAGTACCACTCAACTACAGACTAGAGGTCAGTTGAAACTCATTTGAGGGTGTGAGTTATGTTCATTATAAAGAGTACCACTCAACTGCAGACTAGAGGTCAGTTGATACTCATTTGAGGGTGTGAGTTATGTTCATTATTGTGTACCACTCAACTACTGACTAGAGGTCAGTTGATACTCATTTGAGGGTGTGAGTTATGTTCATTATTGAGTACCACTCAACTACAGACTAGAGGTCAGTTGATACTCATTTGAGGGTGTGAGTTATGTTCATTATAAAGAGTACCACTCAACTACAGACTAGAGGTCAGTTGATACTCATTTGAGGGTGTGAGTTATGTTCATTATAAAGAGTACCACTCAACTACAGACTAGAGGTCAGTTGATACTCATTTGAGGGTGTGAGTTATGTTCATTATTGAGTACCACTCAACTACAGACTAGAGGTCAGTTGATACTCATTTGAGGGTGTGAGTTATGTTCATTATAAAGAGTACCACTCAACTACAGACTAGAGGTCAGTTGATACTCATTTGAGGGTGTGAGTTATGTTCATTATTGAGTACCACTCAACCACAGACTAGAGGTCAGTTGATACTCATTTGAGGGTGTGAGCTATGTTCATTTTTGAGTACCACTCAACTACAGACTAGAGGTCAGTTGATACTCATTTGAGGGTGTGAGCTATGTTCATTATTGAGTACCACTCAACTACAGACTAGAGGTCAGTTGATACTCATTTGAGGGTGTGAGTTATGTTCATTATAAAGAGTACCACTCAACTACAGACTAGAGGTCAGTTGATACTCATTTGAGGGTGTGAGTTATGTTCATTATAAAAAGTATCACTCAACTACAAACTAGAGGTCAGTTGATACTCATTTGAGGGTGTGAGTTATGTTCATTATTGAGTACCACTCAATTACAGAGTAGAGGTCAGTTGATACTCATTTGAGGGTGTGAGTTATGTTCATTATAAAGAGTACCACTCAACTACAGACTAGAGGTCAGTTGATACTCATTTGAGGGTGTGAGTTATGTTCATTATAAAAAGTACCACTCAACTACAGACTAGAGGTCAGTTGATACTCATTTGAGGGTGTGAGTTATGTTCATTATAAAGAGTACCACTCAACTGCAGACTAGAGGTCAGTTGATACTCATTTGAGGGTGTGAGTTATGTTCATTATAAAGAGTACCACTCAACTACAAACTAGAGGTCAGTTGATACTCATTTAAGGGTGTGAGTTATGTTCATTATAAAGAGTACCACTCAACTACAGACTAGAGGTCAGTTGATACTCATTTGAGGGTGTGAGTTATGTTCATTATAAAGAGTACCACTCAACTACAAACTAGAGGTCAGTTGATACTCATTTGAGGGTGTGAGTTATGTTCATTATAAAGAGTACCACTCAACTACAGACTAGAGGTCAGTTGATACTCATTTGAGGGTGTGAGTTATGTTCATTATAAAGAGTACCACTCAACTACAGACTAGAGGTCAGTTGATACTCATTTAAGGGTGTGAGTTATGTTCATTATAAAGAGTACCACTCAACTACAAACTAGAGGTCAGTTGATACTCATTTGAGGGTGTGAGTTATGTTCATTATAAAGAGTACCACTCAACTACAGACTAGAGGTCAGTTGATACTCATTTGAGGGTGTGAGTTATGTTCATTATAAAGAGTACCACTCAACTACAGACTAGAGGTCAGTTGATACTCATTTGAGGGTGTGAGTTATGTTCATTATTGAGTACCACTCAACTACAGACTAGAGGTCAGTTGATACTCATTTGAGGGTGTGAGTTATGTTCATTATAAAGAGTACCACTCAAATACAGACTAGAGGTCAGTTGATACTCATTTGAGGGTGTGATTTATGTTCATTATGAAGAGTACCACTCAACTACAGACTAGGGGTCACTTGATACTCATTTAAGGGTGTGAGTTATGTTCATTATAAAGAGTACCACTCAACTACAGACTAGAGGTCAGTTGATACTCATTTGAGGGTGTGAGTTATGTTCATTATAAAGAATACCACTCAACTGCAGACTAGAGGTCAGTTGATACTCATTTGAGGGTGTGAGTTATGTTCATTATAAAGAGTACCACTCAACTGCAGACTAGAGGTCAGTTGATACTCATTTGAGGGTGTGAGTTATGTTCATTATAAAGAGTACCACTCAACTACAAACTAGAGGTCAGTTGATACTCATTTAAGGGTGTGAGTTATGTTCATTATAAAGAGTACCACTCAACTACAGACTAGAGGTCAGTTGATACTCATTTGAGGGTGTGAGTTATGTTCATTATAAAGAGTACCACTCAACTACAGACTAGAGGTCAGTTGATACTCATTTGAGGGTGTGAGTTATGTTCATTATAAAGAGTTCCACTCAACTACAGACTAGAGGTCAGTTGATACTCATTTGAGGGTGTGAGTTATGTTCATTATTGAGTACCACTCAACTACAGACTAGAGGTCAGTTGATACTCATTTGAGGGTGTGAGTTATGTTCATTATAAAGAGTACCACTCAACTACAGACTAGAGGTCAGTTGATACTCATTTGAGGGTGTGAGTTATGTTCATTATTGAGTACCACTCAACTACAGACTAGAGGTCAGTTGATACTCATTTGAGGGTGTGAGTTATGTTCATTATAAAGAGTACCACTCAACTACAGACTAGAGGTCAGTTGATACTCATTTCAGGGTGTGATTTATGTTCATTATAAAGAGTACCACTCAACTACAGACTAGGGGTCAGTTGATAGTCATTTAAGGGTGTGAGTTATGTTCATTATAAAGAGTACCACTCAACTACAGACTAGAGGTCAGTTGATACTCATTTGAGGGTGTGAGTTATGTTCATTATAAAGAATACCACTCAACTGCAGACTAGAGGTCAGTTGATACTCATTTGAGGGTGTGAGTTATGTTCATTATAAAGAGTACCACTCAACTGCAGACTAGAGGTCAGTTGATACTCATTTGAGGGTGTGAGTTATGTTCATTATAAAGAGTACCACTCAACTACAGACTAGAGGTCAGTTGATACTCATTTGAGGGTGTGAGTTATGTTCATTATTGAGTACCACTCAACTACAGACTAGAGGTCAGTTGATACTCATTTGAGGGTGTGAGTTATGTTCATTATAAAGAGTACCACTCAACTACAGACTAGAGGTCAGTTGATACTCATTTGAGGGTGTGAGTTATGTTCATTATAAAGAATACCAATCAACTGCAGACTAGAGGTCAGTTGATACTCATTTGAGGGTGTGAGTTATGTTCATTATTGAGAGGTATATTGTAGTATATAATACAAAACACCATTACACTTTACTACATATAGAAATATTTTATTATTTCATGAAGAGTTTCCCAGTGCAAACATTTTTTTTTGCCATTGTATTGTCTGTCCTTCTTCAATTCATGGTTTCGGATTACCCTTTTGCTATCTTCAAACTTTTATTAAACATGTAATATATCGGTCAAATGTCTTATTTGCACAAAGAAGTATTTCTTTACATTATATCTGAAGTATAATCAATAATAACTTCTTTGTTTCTGCATGTCAAACCAAATTGAAATTTCTATGTTAGCCCGGAAGAATTATTAATTCGATAATAAATCTGTTTGAAGGCGAAACAAAAATATCGTCGCAGAATTGTTATTGATACTGATTGCTATTCTAAGATATTGGTGACTCAAAATTTTCAAAATGTGTAAACTAGATACAGCACAAGTGTAATTCGATATGCATAAAGACTGACAATCAATTCGATAAATCGGGTATCCGTTGTGACACCATCCAATATCTTCCCTTTTACATGACAATCAAAATCTCAATGATACATGGTCAGAAAGCCTACAATTGTTAACACTTTAGTGTTAAAGAATCAATTATATCCAAATTTAGTATAATGACCAATTATGAAAGAGACAGTGCTATAAAGGTAGAAGAAATAAATTGTTATTGAATATATGAACTGAATACCCTTACTATATACAGCTGTTGACGTATTGTACGTGATATATGTTATTTTCTAATGCATACAATTAGACAGCCCACATCCAACTATATTACACTGTTTGGTAACTAGCTAACTCGTACCACTGTCAACTCGTACCATGTCAACTCGTACCAAAATTTTCAAACTCGTACCATCGTCAACTCGTACCACTTCCAACTCGTGCCCATTCGAACTCGTACCAATGCAAACAAAGTTTAATAATAATTAATTAATTGGTTTTTAATATTTGCATTTTTTTTTTATTGACAGTTGAAAGCAGTTTCAAAATAATTATGATTAATTGATTTCTTTTGATCTTTATATTATTATTTAATTAGGTGATCATGTTTTCTTAAGTCCTCTTTGAACTATAATTAAATTAACTAGTTATCTATTTAATGAGATGATTAGATTTGGAGTTTGATTTTAATGTGATAGCTTGGAATGTGTTGTGCTCAGCACACAAGCTAAGATGAGTCCTGTCAAAGCCAACCCTTGTTTTAAAATGTCATAAATGGGCGACGACAGTTGTATATGGTGCCACGCTCCTGTAAGATCTCGTCAAGAGGCGGTAGAATGTGATATTTGTTCAAGATGGCATCACAGAAAGTGTGGAAATATGGTATACGTTCAATATAATTACGATGCTGGTACGAGTTTACAGTGGTACGAGTTTACTGTGGTACGAGCTTACATTGGTACGAGTTGACTTCCTGTGGTACGAGTTGACTTTGGTACGAGTTTGCAATGGTACGAGTTGACTATAAAACGTTTTACTCGATCTTCAGTTTTGTCGACCATTATTTGTTACTTTGCTTTTTGCCATTGTACTATCTGCTCTACTTTGATATACGGCTTTTGACTATTAGTTTTGTTTGATTGATTGGTTGGTACTTAACGCGGACTTTAGCAATATTCCATCTATATCGTGGAGTGAACAAATGTTATTATTAAACTTAGACACCTACAAGATTCTTAGAGATAAAACATTAGTTTTGGTATTTTCAAAATGTTTTCCCTATGACCTTGTCAATTATGATACTTAATATAAGTAGATAAAAGTGGTTTCCATCGTTTTACAGTTGGCACACGGCAAAGGTTTAACTGAAAACAAGCAATTTATTTGTCACCTAATATCAAACCGTCCCATCAATTGGAGATTCCGTAATTGAATTTCTGTATAATGTATTATTTTAATCTTATCAACAACGAAATTTGAGTGATGAAAAAAACCTTTCTAGGTAAAAAAAAAAAGAAGAGAAATTGAGACCGGATTTATTGAAAGCGTTCCCAACCTCTGTTCGAATTATGGAGTTATTTTAAACGCAAACGCATTTTGACCACATAATATGTAAATAGCTACATTAGCTACACCCCCGGTATTTTGGTGAGGTCCGTGTTGTTCATCTTTTTAGTTTTTTGTATTGTTCTATTATGTGTCCTTACGTTCTGAGTTCCGTGTTGTGATGTCCGTTACCATTTCCACATAAAACGATGTTCGATTCGTCTTTACTTCCAGTTGTTTGTATTAGGTCGCATGTCTTATGTCGCATGTCTTACCCTATGTTGCCAGTTTCTCTGGATTGTCCTTATTTTATTGCCCCTTCGGTTTTCTCTAACGTTTATATAGCACTTAGCATAAATCCAAGCACCATCCGTATTAAATATCACAATATATATAGGAGTGTCGAAATGAGCATCGTGATAACACGGAAATCACAGGAGAAATTGATGGTGATATACAATTTGTCTGTCCATATATATCTGTATATTTCCGTGCTTTCTTAACATCAGACGAAGTAATTGCAAAAGCTAAAATGCTCCCGTGTTGCATAACAGTTCATTGCTGGATTCCGAATGTATTTCCGACATGCACTTGTATAATAAAAGAATTATTTATGGATATAATGCATTGGTATATGAACTGACTACCCTTATTCTACACAGCTGTGGACGTATTGTGCGTGATATATGTTATTTTCTAATGCATACAATTAGACAGGCCATTTCCAACTATATTACACTGTTTGGTTTTCGCACCATCCCTGTGGCTTATATTGTCCACAGATACTGTACTATTGGAATTAGATTGCTCCTACCAGCTTTTCTTGCAAATAAAAATATCTTCATACGAAAACTTCTTTCTGTGTCTTGTGTACCAAATGTTACCAGTGTCTCTGGATTTTCCATTCTTGATTGCCTCTTAGGTTTCATAAATATATAAAATACTCGAACAACCTTACCGCCTCCATCGCATCGGTGGCGTAATGGTTATCGTGCTCACCTGGAGTGCGGTAGATCATGTGTTCGAGCCCCGTTCGGGTCAAACCAACGACTCTGCTTCACCGCTAAACACACAGCATGAAGAAATAAGAGCAAAAACTGGTTATATCGGAATCAAGATACAGTGTAAGAGTCCAGGGTCACATCTATCCGCAGACTGTTTCAGGGAGCTAGCATTTTAAAAATTCAACTAAGCGTGTTGGTCTAGTACAAATCGGACCTCATCATCATCTCATTGAAAAGTAATGTGTTCTTTCCATGATATAGCAGCAAATTGCACTCACTCCCTTACCGTCTGTCACTATGTTCTTTGGTAAAACGACAATGCATAATGTAATTGAGAACGAACCACAGGGACAACATGTGGCTTTGGTGAATGTTGCAAAATACACAACTCAATACATACCAGGAGCGTAGGAAGCTAAACATAAAAAACGTGTATATACATAACTCATACCAGTAAAACATAGATATCATATTCATTATCATTGTCTTTTGTTTGTTTTGTTTTTTGGCTTAAAAACCTGAGGTCTTTGTAAAATGTGTTTGCAGAAATGTTAAGCGAAAACTACTTGAATTGTAATTTGTCTTTTTTTATAAAAATAATATATTAAGTCATAAAGAATAAAACAAATGTAATAAATAATTAAGAATGTGTTTATTCCTTTACTAATTGGCAAAATGTGGTGTGTTCAAAAGAAATATTTTGCCACAAGTTTTATAATCTCATCTGCTAATTGGGGCAAACATGATATCCGCCCATAGCTTTTGCTTACTTGCATATTCTCTTGTAGAGCAACCTAATATATTTAGCTCAAGATCTACACATTTGACATTCAAGAATAATAAATCAAATAAACAATGAAAACCGTTTGATATTTGAGAGATATTTGTTACATATATCTATCATCTCATTGTGACAATTAGGTTGCTCTACCTGTACTCTGATTATGCAAATTATGCTTAAGAAAGATCTGCAATTTAACTAGCTAATGAAAATTATCTCTTCTGTCAGCCCGCTTAGTTTGTTGCAGGGGTACTTCTTACTTTTCAATTAACCACCCTATGCGTTCTATATATTGCTATTAGTTATTTCACTATAATTTGAACGGCAGAAGAGGGACAAAATTATATGTATATTATATATAATACATTGTATGCAATTATTGTGTTATGTCAAACCCCATCAATGATGCTGCGTGCAGTAGGTTCATTACTAAAAGGAACATTAGACAAGAAGGCAAGATGGATTGGTTCTTAATATATTGACGATTTTCTTTATTATCAGAAAGCTTTTCGTTCAGCACAATTGATCTGTTTATCAGGTCGTGACTATTTGTCGCAATTACAAAGTAAAGCTATGTTTTTATTTTGAAATTCGACAACATTATATTCATATTATGCTTTTTATTATGATTTCTTTGAGGATTAGAGGTTATGGTGTTTAACGCCACTTTCAACAATATTTCAGCCATATCGTGGCGGTCAGTTTTATTGGTGGAGGATTACCCGGAGTAAACCACCGACCTGTTGTATGTCACTGACAAACTTTATCACATTATGTTGTATCAAGGACACATCACCTGAGAGGGATTTGAATTCACAACTCTGATTGCATAGGTAGTTGTAAATCCAACTACTACACGATCACGACCACGATGGCCGCTTTGGAATGCGATGAAATTATATTCCTACTATGCTTCATGCTATCATGATTTCATTGATCGAGGGTTGATGATAGCAACGAAGCTACTGCAACAATAGTTCAAATTGGTTGAATTGAAGCTACTGAAACAAGGGTTCCTATTGGTTGAGTTGAAGTCATCAACGAAAGTTTTACTGTCGTCATCATGCCTTGGTTAATCATTACGGAATATCTGTGTCACAAAGGACCACGGATATGTTCCGTTGTAGTGAATACAATACGGTCCTTTCCTCATTCACAACTTATCAAGGGGTTTGTAACAAGAGTAACACTACGGGTGCCACTAGTGGAGTATGAACTGCTTTCCCTTCCGGATCACCCGAGTACAACCCGGATTTTAGCGGGGTTCGTGTTGCTCGATCATTAGCTTTTTGCATAGTGTTTTGTAGATCATTGTTTGTCCTTTTTTCTATATATTGAGTGTCTGTAATCTAGTTTTCATTTCCAAACCAATTTATGAATATATAAAGTTGCTTTGTGACAAGTTGGACATATGTTAAATGAGAAATGTATATGAGTACAAAAGAGTTGAAGACGTGAAGCTTCCAATGTCTAATTGGGTAACGATCTGTGATCCTCTGATATCATCCAATAAAATAAAGTTAGCTAACTATATGTTACTTAATAATTACAGAAAACAAGTGCCTGTGTCTGCCAACACGTGGTTCAAAAACGAAAGTACATACGTATGCGATAGGAAGTAAACAAACAAGTCTAAAATTAGTAACACTTATGAAATAACTCTCAAAATCCGTATAGCATTATATTAATTGTATTGTACTAACATGACTAACACTATATATATGACGTGATACTAATATTAACGAGGCCCGGATAAGGTACTGGTATTTTATGATTTTTAACTAACAAATGTAAAGATTTCATTAAAGATTTTAATTGAAAAAAAAAATATAAAAAAAATAATTACAGAAAAGAATACATTAGTGGGGATGGAATAACATTATTTTCATGATTGATCGTTTAATGTCAATTGTACAAAATCACAGCTCTAAGCATTATGAGAAGAAGTTGATAAATCCTTTATGTGGATAAAAGAAATGATTGATTGATTGATTGATTGGTGCTTAACGCAAACGTACATTAGCAGTATATCGTGGCGTGAACAAATTTTATTTACTGTGGATAAAACAAGTTGGTATTGTTATTGTCCTTCGATTGTTACATGCAATAAGGGAATGTGTCTGTAAACGGTGCTTGCTACGGATCAACAACCGTCACTCCTAAAACTCTTGTTACAAATATTAAATATTTTGATAGCTAAATGCTAAATATAAAAGGTTGAATGTATTGTACAAAAGATCACAGAAAAGGTTTGACGATACAAAGTAAATCAAGTCGATAAAACTAACGTGTTATTCGTACAAGTAAAAGATACATTAATACTTGTCAGGACAAAATGTGACAAATCTCACATAGCAAATGCTTCATCATTATAGTATTAAACAAATGTAAATATTAATACAACTAAGGTTCTCCTCCTTAAACATATGTGACCTTAGTTGATTGTGGCTATCCTGTTTAGGAGGCCCTTTACCTTAGACGATTTTGGTTCTCCTGCTTAGGAGGCCCTTTGGTTTACCTGCTTCTAAAAACTTTTTAATTACCGTATTTAGGTTTGCATAATGCACAGAATTTTGCCCAGATTCTTTATTTTGTAGGAGTGGTGCGCATTATAAACAGGAACAATGTGCTTCACTCTTTCCCAGACCGGGAAATCACATGTCCGCCATGTTTTTTTGTTTACTATTGTCAACATGCAAAGTTAAATATTTCTTAAATTGTTTGGACACTATTCCACAAAATGTCATAATAAGTGACAATTGTTTGCCTTTCTTTATTCTATATCATTATTTTCTGTCATCTTCAACTATCAACTGCGTTAATTTACGTTCAGATCCGGAATTTAAACTTATATTTACCGATGCTGTACTAGATTTCGAATCCATTATACAACATCCGGATAATAAAAACATCATATGAAAACGCCAATAAAACCCAACACATTTAATGTTTTGCAACTTTATTGAAGGTGAAAAGAGATAAATGGTTCTTAAATTCTCCCAGCAAATAAAACATGCTCAAAGGACTGAAAAATATATACGATTGATATTTAATTCTTGCATTTCCGACGACGATTTTTTTCAAAAGTCCATGCGCATTATAGATACGAACTTTTTTTCTGGAGATTTTCAAGGCCAAAAGGGGGTGCGCATTATGCACCAATGTGCATTATGCAACCCTAAATACGGTACTTGACTTTCCAATCTTATGTTTATGAGCGTACGTGATAAACGTTTTTCCAGAAACGCTTCGTGTTCATTAAATGCGACATCTACGTTTTTATTACGACCTTTTCAATTTAAGGAGTAATACAATTAGCTATGTCTATTCGTGTTACTTAATGTAATGATTTTAAATGTGTTTGCTATTTTGGTTGAATGACATTATGTAATAATTCCTGCAAGGCTTTAGTAATATAATAGTTTAAATAGAATTAGTGTAATCTGGGTTTTAAGTATTTTTGTACTCTTCCACATGCAATCATGCACACTCAGCAAAATATTTATAAAAATAGACAAGTTCTGGATTTTGTGTGTGTAAGCAATAAAACGAATGTGTATGTGTGTTAAGGTATCGATTTTGCTAATTTTTCGATTTAATTTTGGAGCCGTTTCGACAGTAGTATTGTATTCATAGCACTAAATTCCCAGGGTCGATTCATTTATCAATGTCTCCATTAAACAAGAAACGGGTTAATTTGTTATTTACATTTGAAAGGGGAACTAATCAAATTTGTCTGAAATGTGCTTCTTTTTCGGTTTCCTTGCCCAAAGATTGTTATATACTGCAAGCCAAATTGTTATCGAGCTAACGGTGCATATACTTTTGTGAAGCGACTAACCCTCCCGGAGCACCTGAGTTTACCCCCGGTTTTTAGTGGCGTTCGGGTTACTCGATTTTTAGTTTTATGTGTATGTTTTGTAGATGGTTATTTGTCCTTTTGTACTTTATCTTTTGGTCATTGTGTTGTCTGTTCTTTTCAATATACGGATTATGATTATCCTTTGGTACCTTCAAACTCTTTTTACCGATCTGGTTTTTAGTGTAGTGATTTCCACACCACTGAACAATGATCAAATTAAAGTGACACTAAAAAGTAGGCCTACCATACAAATAAAATAACAAAATAGTAGTGCGTAGGAATATAAATCTGCTAACTATCAAAAACAGCAGAAAACTGCATGTAAAATATACAACAGTGTATACCGAATTAATTTGTAAAATAGATAAACTGAAATATTGGTTCGTGATAACTGTACCCAAGTGCTCACATTTTCTGTCACCAGAAACTAAGCCAACCGTGAAATATTTGCTAAAACTTAAGGGCATACTATAATATCAGATAACGTATTTATTTTTCTGTAAACCGCATGGATTATATAGATGATATGAGTAACATGGCTGGCGTCTTATAAGAGACAGGAACTGCTTACCTTTCGCGAACACTTGAGTTCACACCCCATGTCTGGTTGCTGATGTTTTTAGTGTTCTGTGTTTTGTTTGTCTTTGTCCTGTATCTTGTGTGCCCAATGTTGCCAGTGTCTCTAGATTGTTCATTATTGGTTGCCCCTTCGATTTCTCTAATGTGTATTAAATATAAAAAAAAATTCAATGACGGTCATTTTCAAATATACATCTGTTTCTTGGCTGAATAGTGTGGGAAGAAATTTATTGACGGTAAATAATTTAAATTGAGACAATTCCACACTCTGGTTTACATTTTCATTCGTCAGATATTCGGCCAGCCTCATTTCTGAGAGGAATATGTGAACCACAAATGTAATTGTTAGCAAAGTCACATGTTAAAATTTAATTAAAAAAATGGAAGATGACAAAAGGGTAAACAGAGGCCGTTTATCGAAGGACAGACAATATAGTGGTCAAAAGAAGGAGACAATAGAGTGGTCAAAAGAAAGCGACAATACATTGGCCAGATGAAAGACAGACAACACAGTGTCCGTTTATCGAAGGACAGACAATATATTGGTCTAAAGAAGGAGACAATAGAGTGGTCAAAGGAAGGCGACAATACTTTGGCCAAATGAAAGACAGACAACACAGTGGCCGTTTATCGAAGGTCAGACAATATAGTGGTCTAAAGAAGGAGACAATAGAGTGGTCAAAAGAAGGCGACAATACATTGGCCAAATGAAAGACAGACAACACAGTGGCCGTTTATCGAAGGACAGATCATATAGTGGTCTTATGAAGGAGACAATAGAGTGGTCAAAAGAAAGCGACAATACATTGGCCAAATGAAAGACAGACAACACAGTGGCCGTTTATCGAAGGGCAGACAATATAGTGGTCTTATGAAGGAGACAATAGAGTGGTCAAAAGAAAGCGACAATACATTGGCCAAATGAAAGACAGACAACACAGTGGCCGTTTATCGAAGGACAAACAATATAGTGGTCTTATGAAGGAGACAATAGAGTGGTCAAAAGAAAGCGACAATACATTGGCCAAATGAAAGACAGACAACACAGTGGTCGTTTATCGAAGGACAGACAATATAGTGGTCTTATGAAGGAGACAATAGAGTGGTTAAAAGAAGGCGAAAATACATTGGCCAAATGAAAGACAGACAACACAGTGGCCGTTTATCGAAGGACAGACAATATAGTGGTCTTATGAAGGAGACAATAGAGTGGTTAAAAGAAGGTGACAATACATTGGCCAAATGAAAGACAGACAACACAGTGGCCGTTTATCGAAGGACAGACCATATAGTGGTCCTATGAAGGAGACAATAGAGTGGTCAAAAGAAAATGACAATACATTGGCCAAATGAAAGACAGACAACACAGTGGCCGTTTATCGAAGGACAGACAATATAGTGGTCTTATGAAGGAGACAATAGAGTGGTCAAAAGAAAGCGACAATACATTGGCCAAATGAAAGACAGACAACACAGTGGCCGTTTATCGAAGGACAGACAATATAGTGGTCTTATGAAGGAGACAATAGAGTGGTCAAAAGAAGACGACAATACATTGGCCAAATGAAAGACAGACAACACCGTGGCGGTTTATCGAAGGACAGATCATATAGTGGTCTTATGAAGGAGACAATAGAGTGGTCAAAAGAAAGCGACAATACATTGGCCAAATGAAAGACAGACAACACAGTGGCCGTTTATCGAAGGACAGACAATATAGTGGTCTTATGAAGGAGACAATAGAGTGGTCAAAAGAAAGCGACAATACATTGGCCAAATGAAAGACAGACAACACAGTGGCTGAAGGAGACAATAGAGTGGTTAAAAGAAGGCGACACTACATTGGCCAAATGAAAGACAGACAACACAGTGGCCGTTTATCGAAGGACAGACAATATAGTGGTCTTATGAAGGAGACAATAGAGTGGTTAAAAGAAAGCGACAATACATTGGCCAAATGAAAGACAGACAACACAGTGGCCGTTTATCGAAGGACAGACAATATAGTGGTCTTATGAAGGAGACAAGAGAGTGATCAAAAGAAGGCGACAATACATTGGCCAAATGAAAGACAGACAACACAGTGGTCGTTTATCGAAGGACAGACACTATTGTGGTCTTATGAAGGAGACAATAGAGTGGCCAAAACAGGGCGACAATACATTGGCCAGATGAAAGAAATACAACACAGTGGCCAACAGAAGAACAGACAACACGGTGGCAAAATGGACAGGCAATGCAGTAGCAAAAGGGACAGAAAATACAGTGGGCAAACAAATAAAGACAAACAATGAACAAAACTTAATGTAAAGTGAGCAACACGAATCCCACACAAACAAGGGTGAGCTCTGGTGTACAAAATGCTACTATGTCATACTCGATTGACCCAAATATTAACTAAATAAAGGAGATAGTTACGCGATGCAGTGCCTTGATCTAATAAGCTTAACATTTAAATGCATGTGTTCTAAATAATATTAAATAGATCACAGTGGTAGCGAACCATTAACAATGAGGAAGTAGATATATTTACGTAATATTAGATAAAACTAATTTGACAAGCAGCATGAACTGTTCATTTTATGGTATAATGATCCAAATGTACTTCTTCTGGCAAGATGTAATGACACGATGACATATTTATTGGAATATTTCAATAATGGCCAAATACTGTGTTGCATAGCTATCAATTCAATCCTAAATTCCTCAGTGCTAATGTTGAGCTATCAGGGTCAGATTTGTAAGTGCACGATAATAGGGTACAGAAAGAAGGTTTAATGTTACAAATGCTATCTATGTCAAATGCAAAACGGTCCCGCAGTGTAATTATTTGATTCTTCTTTTACAAAAAATACAAATACGTCTTTCCAATGACAAAGTATCTAATTCTGTTCCAAATTATCTATTATTTATTACGACAATTTGTACAAGTCATTCCATGGCTTGCTGGTGCTTAATGCCACTTTCAACAATATTTAAGTTATATGATGGCGGTCAGTTTTATTGGTGCAAGACACCGAATGACCCGGAGAAAACCACCGACCTGTCCAGGGTTTTGATTGCCACCGTTGGTAAGAGCTGTCTAATAAATTATTTGATAGGCATTTACAGTCTATTTGAAACATTGTATTTCCGTGGTAAGGAATAGTTGATGTTAACACCATAGTTACATGTTTCCGCTGTAAGGGATATTTCTTCTTAAGACAATATTTACATGTTTCCGCTGTAACGGATAGTTCTTCTTAAGACAATAGTTATATGTTTCCGCTGTAATGGATAGTTCTTCTTAAGACAATAGTTACATGTTTCCGCTGTAAGGGATAGTTCTTCTTAAGATAATAGTTACATGTTTCCGCTGTAAGGGATAGTTCTTCTTAAGATAATAGTTATATGTTTCCGCTGTAAGGGATAGTTCTTCTTAAGACAATAGTTACATATTTCCGCTGTAAGGGATAGTTCTTCTTAAGACAATAGTTACATGTTTCCGCTGTAAGGAATAGTTCTTCTTAAGATAATAGTTACATGTTTCCGCTGTAAGGGATAGTTCTTCTTAAGATAATAGTTACATGTTTCCGCTGTAAGGGACAGTTCTTCTTAAGGCAATAGCTACATGTTTCCACTGTAAGGGATATTTCTTCTTAAGATAATAGTTACATGTTTCCGCTGTAAGGGATAGTTCTTCTTAAGACAATAGTTACATGTTTCCGCTGTAACGGATAATTCTTCTTAAGACAATAGTTACATGTTTCCGCTGTAAGGGACAGTTCTTCTTAAGACAATAGTTACATGTTTCCACTGAAAGGGATATTTCTTCTTAAGACAATAGTTACATGTTTCCACTGAAAGGGATATTTCTTCTTAAGACAATAGTTACATGTTTCCGCTGTAACGGATAGTTCTTCTTAAGACAATAGTTACATGTTTCCGCTGTAAGGGGCAGTTCTTCTTAAGACAATAGTTACATGTTTCCACTGAAAGGGATATTTCTTCTTAAGACAATAGTTACATGTTTCCGCTGTAAGGGATATTTCTTCTTAAGACAATAGTTACATGTTTCCGCTGTAAGGGATATTTCTTCTTAAGACAATAGTTACATGTTTCCGCTGTAAGGGATATTTCTTCTTAAGACAATAGCTACATGTTTCCGCTGTAAGGGATAGTTCTTCATAGCACAATCGTAGCATTGTCAGCAACCGGTTACTGACTTCTAACACTTGTCAGAAATTTCCAGTGTTTTCTGTTACTATCATTATGAGAAATAACTGATAAATGGCGATACGTAAAGCCACCAGGGGTAATCCATTGAATAAAAAGAACATGAAGTAAATTTCCGGAGGACAAAGGTCATTGACTTTTTCTTATTTTCAATGTCATAAGTACAAATAAGGTAGCTTTGTAGAATGTTTGCCGAACATAGTAACAAGTACTTAGACAATTAAAGCACGTTTTGTTGAATAATTGCAATTAAGCGGAATATGAATACATTCCGGTCTTTAATCATTTGTAAAGAAATAACAATTCGTAAGAGTACTATAACCAATAGGTTTGGTCAAGATCGCTTGTTCCTTGTGATTTGTACCACAAGTACAAGTAGTCTTGCAAAATAAGAAAAGAAATGTCAGTTTCAGAGAACTTTTTGTTAGTATCATATTGGTTCCTGTCTGAAACAAGATATCTAGAGACCATATTATGGGTCGCACTATATCGTGTTTAAGGTTGATAGTACGGATGCTATCATGCAAGCAAAATAATCAAATAAAAAATATAAAATACCTTACTGTCGTAACGGTTCAAAAATTCAATAGGAGACAAAGTAGAAAGAGGTCAACTCGATATACCCTAACACACAGATACATTACCGCTCACTTTCCTGGCTTGATACAAGCACTTCAATAAAAAGTGGCTGGGTTAAGCTAGTTTTTAATTTAGACCTCCCCTCTTCGTGAAATGAATAGGTCAAACAAGTGTTTTCCACATAATATAAGTAAAATATCAACCTTCAATTAAAATGAATAAAAATTCATCTAAGTGTGTTGGTCTAGTACAAAGCGGACCTCATCATAATTTCATTGAAAATTAACTTGTTCTAGCCATGATATAGCTGAAAATTGCTGAGTTGGCGTTAAAAAACAATCACTCACTCACTCAATTAAAATTCAGCTATTAAAAAAACGATCTTAACCTTTTATTACCTCAAATATTAACGATCGTTAGGGCCATTGGTAAAGATTACGAATTATTTGCTTATTCTGAAGTAATTATTATTCAAATTGACATTTAGCTCTCCTGATTATAATGTATATTACAGTGATAGATCTTTGACTTAGTCTAGCCCAATAGAGATTATAATATCATGGTTATATAAGAAAAAAAATACTGACAAGGCGATAATTTGATATATGCCTTGTTACGACACAGACAAGACTAATTATGTAGATAATGTAAAGTATATCTTACACTCCCAAATAGACAATGGATCTGAGGCATTAACTGACGAATGTTGAAGCAAAAAAGATTATAAGCCGATATTGGATCGCTTGATCTACATTAGTACCAGACATCTATAAAACAAAGGGATGGTTTGTCGAGACTTTTTGTATATTGATTTCATCATTGTATCCATCAATGGGAACACCATATAGAAAAGTATTTGTGCAAAATAGAGATTACAGAATCAGTTAATGGGGGTAGTATTTTGGCATTATTTCTCGATAGAATGGCTTGGTTTGGTTTATGGTGTTTAACGACACTTTTAACAATATTTCAGTTGTATCGTGGCGGTCAGTTTTAATGGTGGATTAAACAGGAATACCCGGAGAAAACCACCGACCTGTTACAAGTCATTAACAAACAATCACATAATGTTGTATCGAGTACACCTTGCCATTAACGGGGTTCGAATTCACAAGTTTAGTGACAGGCACTGGCTGCACAGGTAGTTGTAAATCCAACTACCATACAATCACTGGGTCGATACCTCAACTGGTGGACAATTGGTCCCCGCGGGTATCTTCCGACCAAGAGTATTTGTTTCGGCACTGACATGGTTTATTAGATATATTTATTATGAAAATGTACTAAATAATGTAACTATTAATATAATCAAAGCTCTCTTTCCTCAGGCATAGGTGACCTTAGCCGGGTTTGGAAATCCCATTTAGGAGACCCTTTGGTTTTCCTGCTCCCAAAACTTTTATTTTATTTGGCTTTCCAATCTTTATACTTTGAAATCGGAAAGAACAAGTAGCTTTGACCAGACGTCGTATATGTGGTGGTAGATTTACTCATAGTTATTTGTTAAATAATGAGGAACGATCGGAATATATTCCGTGTAATTTCAATTATTCACCTAAGCATGTTTTAATCCATGGGGTAAATGTACGTCATAATTGGAAGCCAATTTTGTGCCACTTGAAGGTATGTTTTTACGTATAGCATTAGTAATTGGAAGGATAACATTAAATGCGATAGTGCGTCAAATGTCCCTAAATATCCGCTAAACAACGGTGTGTCCATCGTTCAAATACTTGTTGTCAAACTCTCAAACACTTCGACAATGTTATTTCCACCTGTTGCGAAAACGTTGTCTAACTTAGTCGAAGTGTTTGAGAATTTTGGTAGAACTGGAAGTTATTTTGTAAAATTTTCTCACGTCACGATATAGCTGACATACTGCTAAATCTAGGGTTATACATCAATCAATCATTTACCTGATGAACGTGATTCCAGAAACGAGGGGCTATACATCAATCAATCATTTACCTGATGAACGTGATTCCAGAAACGAGGGGCTATACATCAATCAATCATTTACCTGATGAACGTGATTCCAGAAACGAGGGGCTATACATCAATCAATCATTTACCTGATGAACGTGATTCCAGAAACGAGGGGCTATACATCAATCAATCATTTACCTGATGAACGTGATTCCAGAAACGAGGGGCTATACATCAATCAATCATTTACCTGATGAACGTGATTCCAGAAACGAGGGGCTATACATCAATCAATCATTTACCTGATGAACGTGATTCCAGAAACGAGGGGCTATACATCAATCAATCATTTACCTGATGAACGTGATTCCAGAGACGAGGGGCTATACATCAATCAATCATTTACCTGATGAACGTGATTCCAGACACTAGGGGCTATACATCAATCAATCATTTACCTGATGAACCTGATTCCAGACACGAGGGGCTATACATCAATCAATCATTTACCTGATGAACGTGATTCCAGAAACGAGGGGCTATACATCAATCAATCATTTACCTGATGAACGTGATTCCAGAAACGAGGGGCTATACATCAATCAATCATTTACCTGATGAACGTGATTCCAGAAACGAGTCGTAAACACTTAATTCCATATCTACATTTTTATTTCTATATAGAAATGTAGAACAAAATCCATGTTTCTCAATCATGTCCATAATATTTCCCACGACACTCATACATATTAAGCAGTAACACATTGTACAAAGAGTACATGTCGAAGCTTCTGATCAAATTTCAGATTAGTACTTGGTGAATTTGTAAACCGAGTCTTTATGACGTACCCCATTGATAAACTATCGATGATCTGTCATGTATTTGTGTGTTAGGGGTATTGATTTTGTCTTTCTACGATTTTGATTTTGGAAATGTTCCTTCAGGGTGGTATGTTTTGTTTTTTATTCTACATGTATTACTGTTTATTATGAAATGGACAGTTTGGGTTCAATCTAGATGTTTTCTAATTTCTAGGCTATTAAAAAGAAAAATAAAACATATCAAACCATCATAACAGTTCCAAGGGTTCATTAATGCAGTTACAACCGTATCGATGGTGACATGGTCAACATGTTCACCCCCATTGCGGTAGAACGTGGGTTCAAACCCGACCCGGTTTATCCAAAGATTATAAAAAAAATCATTTGTTGCTTAAAGCTAATCACGCAGCATTAAAGAGACAAAAGACTGGGTGACGTGGAATCATACCCGCAGGCCGTTGTTGCACAACACAATTCCAACCAAGCGTTGTGGTCTAGTACAAAGTAAACATCTTTATCATCTCATCGAATGTAATTTGTTGTCGTCATAAAATAGCTGAAAAATTGCTCATTTAGCGTTAAATAATGTAGTTTCGATGTTTAAGGACTTTTTATGTTGTCTCATATATCAGCAAATTATTGTTTTGCAATTAGCAAAGTCTTAAAGGACATTTCGTTTGTATGTACACATGTGTGATGCAAGAAATTTGGAATCAAAGTCTTGGTCTTTATTTCAGCAAACACGCCCATCCTATTTCTAGACACAAATCACTGGGTCGATACCTCTTTTGGTGGACTATGAGTCCTCGATGGCGTAATCCGCACAGTAGTCAGTCCTTATGTACTGACATGGTTTAATAGGTATATTTATGATGAAATTAAACAAATTACCACATGAAGAGCGTTGAAAAATGATCAACAAAGTTCTGACCACAATATAATTATTGATGCCTGTTCCACTGCAAGTGAACAGTACTCAATTTATATTCATCACGACAGCTTAGACAAAATAAATCGAGTTGGTAAAAGGTGGCACTGTCATAGGCTTATGAACGAATAACAGCAGTTCATATTATCTTTTCTGCACAAACGAGTAATCATCTCATGATATATGCAACGATAATTATACACGACCAATCAATTATATTTATACTTTAATAAGAGAGAGACTTTAAATGTATTGTGAATATAGAGAATTCCAAAAGAAATATAACTGCATCGGTGGCGTAATGGTAAACGTGCTCGCCCCGAGTGTGGTAGATCGTGGGTTCGAGCTCCTGGTCGGATCAAACCAAAGACTATAAAATTGGTATTTGTTGCTTCTCCGCTAAGCATGCAGCATTAAGGAGAAAGAGCAAAGACTGGTTGGCTCGGACTGTTGTTTTCCAACTCAGCGTGTGTGTCTAGTACAAAGCGGACTTCATCATCATCTCATTGAAAATTAACATGTTCTCGCCATGATATAGCAGAAAAATTGCTGAATTGGCGTTAAACAACAATCACTCAGTCACTCACTCCAAAAGAAATAAATCTACTACTAGGGTACACAATAAAGTGTTAATAAAAGCAGCTGTTCTAACTATATAGTTACTTTATAATTTGAAGACCAATTAGCGCAGAGTTCACCAAGGGAAATACTAATGTGGAAGTTATTCCAAACCTTTGTCTAATGTAAATAACATGGATGATAAATGTAGATTAGTATACAACATCTGTAACAATATATTTCTTTAAGCGATTAAATTTCATTGTCGTTACGTAATTTGTACGTTTTACTGGTTTATTCCTAGTTTTTTTGCAATTGTTACGAAAATACCATGTCAGTGTAATTAGGTGAATACCAATGGGAAACAAATGTATATTTTTAAAATGAAACACATTCTAATAGACGTGGGGGTTAAGCTAACACAGACAGAATAATCTACAATTTCATTTTGAACAATAGTCATATATAATAGTTTTGTCCTATTTCCATTTTTCAATTTATGTATGTCTCAGTTTAAAAAGGTTACTCCGCCATCAAATTACCTGCATAATCTAATCAAATAATAGTGGGGAGTACATTGCACATGTGACCGGTACTTACAAACGACTGATGGAGAGAGTGATTGTTGCTTAAAGCCAAGTGAACAATATTTCGGCGATTTCATGGCCAGATCATGCTACGTTTTAATGAGATGACGATGATAACTGTTTTATACTGGACCAACACGTTGAGTTAGAGTTTTATATCGATAAGTGACATGAAACAACTATACACATATATTAATAGAAAAAACAACAAAGATTCTAAATACAAAAATGTATAAACAACACACAAGTTGAATGTTTATACAATATTATTGTTATTATTACTCTGAACGTGTTTGGTGATTTAAAAAAATGAAATTTGTCTAAAATGTATTGATAGTGTAAAGATTGGCAAATAATATTCATTTAAATTCAAGAAATATTTAATTTCAACAATAACAATGAACTATCAAATATTTAATTCCCAAACCTGGAACTGGCCATTGTTTTGACAGACGACAGCAACAACGTTAAAGAAAAACGTATAACACAAATGTAAATTGTACACTGTTAAAAACGCTCAGGTGATCCCGTTTAAACCTCGCCTATTTAAATGACGTAACATTGTTCTAAGCTCCGCCCATCAGCATAGTAATGACTCCAACAATAGTACTATGCGAGTGCATAGTACAACGACGCTATTTATTCTTTGTAAAATTATGCTTCGATAATATCATGTCAATTATAGTGAAAGTGTCTTACATGAAGAGTAATAATAGAGAATATCGAAGGGGCAATACAAAATCTAGTGAAACTGGCAACATAGGTTACTCAAGACGAAAAAAATCCTAACCAAAACACACCACTTTATGCAAGCAAACACAAATAACGTAAATAAGATATGAACCCACCTACAAACATACGTAGATATAATTACGTGCACACGACGCGTTTTTGAAATAACCTTCATCAGGTATGGAGCAAAAAATTCATAGCAGCATAGCCAAACGATGGAACATTTGTTTACTAATGTTGTCATGTTTTTGGTTAATTGTAAAACGTTTTACGATGCATTTATATGAAGAGTTTGAAGATACCAAATGCGTAGTCAGAATCTGTAAATCGAAGGACAGACAACACACTGACTAAGAGAAATAGTACAAAAGGACACACAACGATCTACAAAACATACACATAAAACTAATGATCGAGTAACACGAACACCACCAAAACATAGTGGGGGTGAAGTCAGGTGCTCCGGAAGGGTAGGCAGTTCTCGCTCCACTATATTTCTATTGTAATTGTTGTTCATTCCTGTAGTACAATTATTAACTTTTAATTATGCAAGACTAATCTGTCAAATGGTATTTTTATATATGTACTGTACGGTTGCCAGGGTTAATTAGGATTTAGACATTATATTGTTTCTGCAATTGATAACAGTTGTTTACAAATCTCTAACCTTTGATTAAGCTAATATGATGGTGGTTGAGGATCAGGCTTAGACATAGAAAGACTAATAACTTTGCCAGCTTAGGTTTAGGAACCAGGATGTTAGAACAGGTTTTGATGTGGAAAGATACATTATGTGATAGCTTAAGTTTATAAGCTAGAGAGAAGAACACTGGAACATTCTTTGCCCGCGTACAATTATTAGATAGGCAGTTGGAACATCAAGTTATTATATGATAGGATGCTTCTCCTTCGCGAGCACATGTGCTTACTCCCGGTGTTTTTGTGTTGTGTGTGGTCGCGTGTTGTTTTGTTTTGTGCTGTCCTTGTTGCTCATATTTTAGGCTTGTTGCATTTTTGTTGTTATTGATATGCTAGGACTTCTTATTATTTTCTAGACGCTATGTGATGCTTTGTTAAATGTATTATATGTATATATGAAGTAAATGTACTTATCTGTTAATAAAACATTGGTTTAATTCAGTTTACAATTGAACTCGATTAGTAAAATAGCAATCTACTTTTTTCCGCAATGTCGTTTTACAATATAATGCAAAACAAACATAAAATACTACATTGTCATAAAATTCAATAGAAAAGTCGTAGAAAGAGATACAATCGAAACCCCTAACGCATATACATATATTTGATTGTCTTTCCTAGCTTGACACTTCAATAAAAAAGTGGCGGGGTTAAGCTCGTTTTGTGGACCCAAACATCCCCTATTAATGAAATGGTCCGGTCACACAAGTGCTTTCCACATGTGAGTAAAATACCTACTCTCACAAATAATCGGCAAAACACTGTTATAATAAACCACGATATGATCTTGAACATTATACATAATATATTTAATCTTCGTGACACTGAAATTGTCAATTAAAAATCCAATTCAAACTTGGTTTTTAATGTACAAGTTCCTGTATGTACTACAATATAACTAGTTTGATTGGTCAACGTGTTCAAGGTAAATTAGCTACTTTACCATGTAAATAATTCGGGGACTATAACCGAACGGTCATTAAAACCGATTGCTAATACACCCCAATGGACTATCTAGCTATATAATTCTGCCTACAATCCAGCGGTTTTTAAAACCGATTGCTAATACACCACAATGGACTAGATATCTAGCTAAAATAAATAATTCTGCCTAAAATCGAGCAGTTTTTAAAACCGGTTGCTAAGATCACAACAAAGGATTTTTTAAGCACAAAGGTCGAACATTTTAATTGAAACAAAGGGTTTTGTAGAATTTAAGTAATAAATATAATTTGATGAAAAAAGGCTTATAAATTGTTATATTTTCCTTTTTATTATTAATTAACATATTTATGCATTGTGACGCAAAACACGAGACGCATTAATAAATTAAGACCGACCCAGCAATCATGGCACATAGTATTCAGGAAGAGAAGAACAAAAAGTCGTGCACTAATATATACTCGAAATCACTTTAATAGACCCTGAAGATCTTAACGAAGTTCACTCTTAAATGCAACAAGAAAACGACAACCTCTACTAACGCTAAGAAAAAAACCACGATTTTGTTCGCGAAGTAGCATACAACAACGGTAGCAACAAACCTTCTATTATACAAAAGACCCAATAGCCGACTTAATGTTACATATACAGTCCTGGATGAACAGATATTGATGTTGATAGAACATTTAACGCTTGTGAAGTCTACGTTACTAACTTTGTTTACAAGAACAAAACAGTAATTTCCAAATTCACCCGTGACCATCCGATGTTTGTGCCACAAGCTGTCTTTTTTGTCATTCGGATAAACTTTCGGAACAGCTCCAATATCCACACCCCTAAAACATTAGATAGTTCTTTCCAAGAAATCACAAGAAGGATACTCTACACCAAGTATATAAAAGACAATGTTACGTCAAATCAAGATCGCAGAATATGAGTTACTTGTTTGACAACAATGGTATGGCAACATCAGAATTTTCAATTGACTTTAATACGAAATCTAGTGAACTGTGCAGGACCCTTTGGTATCTCCAAGCTCTTCTGTCAATGTTTTGTAAATTACTACGACGCCAGACCTAATGACCCACCATGTCAACAGGTCACTAGTGAACTGTTCAGTGTCTTTCTATGTTTTCCAAATTACTACGACTTAATGACTGCCTATTCGACTATGTCAATCTCAATGTAGACACGTGAAGAATGACACCGGACAAATAATAATTGTGAATCAATGAACCACTGCTTCAAGATTGCAGTTGACGTGTTGATTGATTGGTTTTTAACGCCAACTTTAACAATATTCTAATGCAATTATAATGTAACGCGTATTTTCATTGGCTATCGAGAGCTGTCAAATCTGCAGTTGACATGCCTGACGGAATGCACTTGTTTGTAAACAATATGGCTGACCCAGATATTTCCGACTATGAATTTGACGCTGACGACCTATTATTGATGCCAATAATCATTCCACAGTTTGAGTAAATATAATACAGTTATTTCCATTCTAATGCAATGCTGAACATAAAAATGTATTCTTCATATCCCTAGGTCTAAAAATCAAACAAATCAAAATTCCGCGAAATATTGTTGAACGATTTGGCACATAAACAATGTGACGTCATATGAAGACTTTCCGTTTAAAATGTTAAGATCAGACATTATTTGGCTTCGTGTACGCTTAAATTTTGATAGAATTTAACTAAAATAAGTTTTCAAGGTAGGCATTTTAATTATTTTTGTGCATTGTTCTACATATGACATGTAGGATTTCACGTTTTCAAGATTCTTGTTTTTTTGTATTAGAAACATTTATTTACGAAATAATAGTAGCCCGGGGTTCTATGGTACCGCTGTACTTAATTATTTACCTTAGATACGCAATTAAAGAAACAGATCATACTTATGTTTTGTTTTCTATTTAATCTGCATTATGTTACAATACTTTCAGCTGCAAAATTGTCTGATTTCTTTCATCCATTAATTCATAAGCGAGAAATGACCGCCGGCCATTATTCTGATTGCATTAAAGGGATATTACTATGGTACCGCGGTAATTCCTAAAATGAATGTAAATATGTATGGTGTGCTGTTGGCAATAAATATAAGTTTCTTCTTTTCAGTTATTTTTTTTTATATATCTCATGTTCAAATAAACCCACATATATTTACTGGATAATGAAATTTTTTCCAGTTGCAGTATTTTGAAATTAATTTCTCAAATTCACAGGTGATATATATTTTTTAACTGAATGGATTTATTCTAGTTACATAGTTTGAGATAAAATGTTTAATTTAGAGTTGTGTAGTTTTTTTTCTAACCTATGTGTGCATCAGGACTGAAGGAATTGCTATCAAACCAAATTTACTAACAGCAGAAAGGTTCTGAAATGTTAACATAATTTTTTGTCATGGTTCAAATATCAATAAAACAAAAGTAGTTCACATTAAAGTTTTCCAATATGAGAATAACTTGTTCACAGTTCAACAATCAGCGCAGTGTGGACACCTAAATTCTTCATTTAGACACAGCACTCTGAGAGGAGAACAATATGTAAGATGGGTCCAATGGCTACATATATCACATTGACCCCATTTTGTAATGACAAGTCCATCAATGTTTCTAAGTTCCTTAGGTTGCCATTCATGACATATACAACAGGGATCACTTTAATTGTAATTCTGGGAGTCATCACTACAACTATCCTCAGGGTCCAATAGATTAATGGGGCCTCCTTTCTTATTCTGAATACCAGAGGTACTTGCAATTGGTTTTTCATTTTTCTCTGATTCTTTCATAATTTGTTCCTTTTTCACTTTAGTAGATTTTACCTTTGTAGATTTAATTTTCACTGTTTTAAGTTCAACTTTGTCCACTTTGCTGAGTTTTGCACATTTTCCTGTTTGACATTGCGTTGTGTTGGTTTTTAATTTCTTAGCTTCTGAAGCCTTCATTATTCCCTGATGTTTGTTTTTCAACAGATTTCCAGCAAGAAAGGGAGGATTAAACTTTCAATTTGTTTTCTTTTTCATACTTCTGACAATAGTACGATCAGAAAAAAAAGCTACTGGCATTCGTTTTTGTTCCAATTGTTTCATGACTGATTTCTGTTGTCTTAAGTAAGGCCTGTATATTAGACTCTATGGGTTCAGCTGTATGTATGATTTGGTCCTCCATGTTTTTAGGCGAGTCAGAATCACTGATTTGGGTGGAAACTTCATTAACGTTTTCTGGGAGAGTGTTTTCTACAGTGTTTTCCCCATGAGACGGCAACATATCATTGATATCCTCAACTTGTGTTTCATTATAAATTACGGACGGGGCCATCTGAGCAGTTGTCAGAACTGTTTTGTCAAATGGGTGAATGCCAGTTGCTCTAAATGCTGATATAAGATTTTCACTGGACAGTGCATGGTCGTCTGGTCAACTCGGCTGTCTCATACTTTGCTATATTGAAACCAGGATTTTTCTACAGGTACATTTGGCATTCCTTGCTATGCATGGACTTTAATGGTCCAAATGCCCAAACATCCAGAGGTTGTGTAAGATGGATTGTATGTGGCGGGAGCACAAAAAGCACAACGTTGTGCTTTTTTGCCCAATCAGTCAAAGTTAAATTGATATGAGATCGATGCCAATCATATAACAGGAGGGTGGAATCAGATTTTGAGATATTACCATATTTAGCAAAATGTTTGGTCGGACATTTCCGCACCTTTTGAAAATTCAGGATTCCATCTTTTTCCCGAAAATACGAAATACGGAGGCAAAGAGTTGCATATGGCATTTCCACCAGCTATGATAGTCACTGTAGATGACCTCCCTGAAGTTATAGCTTGTGGCTTTGTTTCTTTATTGCATACAATTTTTGGGGGAGAATGTTCCGTGTTGACATTAGTCTCGTCAACATTGAAAATATGTCCAGGTTTATCATGTAGATTATACTTTGTAAGAATAGTGGAAAGTTCTTTTTAGTAGCTGTCAAGTGTTTCTTTGGATGCTGATTGTGCCCTTGCTAATGATAGTTTCTGAGGTTTTACAACTTTCAGGTCAGACCACCTTTTCAGGAACCCTTAAAACCAGCAATTACTGAGAGATCTTTCTGATTTTACAGATTTCCCAAGAGAATCAGCATATTCTCTTGCCATGTGTTGTATTCCAATTTTATTGTATCCATATCCAATATTGGCCATATAGCTTATGTGTTCCACTAATTGCTTCTCTTCATCATCAGAAAATATGTTGTCGAACCCAATAACAGTGTTCAAGTTAACGAGCCCCCTGGTTCTGTCACGAAGTATGGATTCGGGCACTGAAAACAGTCTTGCTGCTCTATAAACTGAAATGCCATTTGTTGTTGCATCATAAGCCCTTCGTATAGTAGCCCTTTCATATTGCATTTTATTTTTCTTTGTCTGAATTCTGAAAAATACAAAATAATGAAATATTAATTTTTTTTTCAAAAGGAATTTGATCAATTTCATTTTTTAATGTTGATGTTGAATTTTGCATGTGTTGGAAATATTTTCTTATACAATATATAGAAGAAAAAAACATTTACAACCTCATAATAATGCTTGAGTATAGTAGTAATCATTGTTTTGGGGTCCAATTTGTTTTTATTGACATAATAAAAGGGTATTTGCTTTGGAATCCTTAAAACTATACAAAAATGCATATTTGTTCCTTATGGCTTTCCATATATTTTGTTGGGCGGCATTTTCTTAAAATAGCAACGAAAAATTCCAGGTAGCCTCGTTTTGAAAATAAATACCCAGACGACAACATAACAGCAGTTTGCACATGTAAGAGATCGAGTAAGGTATACTTTGAAGACATTTTAGTGAACCTGCTATGGAGGAAGTATAAGACATGTTAGAATTTCTAGCTGAAATGAATAAAAAGGTCTACTCACCAGAAGTATTGACATTTTGCTGATACTTGGTGATGAACGTCAACATGGACAGCACGTTTTCAGTTTCCAAAAATAGATCTGCCACGGGGCGGCGCTACACGTGCGCAATGGCACGAAATGCAAAACCAACGGTATCATAGAACCCGCGGTACCATAGGAAGATATTTTTTTGAGGATACTATGTTACAAATATAAAATTTGTTAGATTCAAAATAGTTGTTTTTTTTAAATCAGTGGTTGATGAACTATTTCTTTAGCGGAAGGAATTTGAAAAGTGCATATATTTCGTCATTTATTTGTATGTTTTCAAACTAGTGTGTACACGTTGGGAGAATTTCATAAGAATAGGAATAACAGTACTGTATTTGAAGAATTGTCGGTGTCAATTGTGGATTTGACGGTCATAATTGACACCTCCAACTCTTCAAATACAGTACTGTTATTCCTTAATTTCAGTTATATCTTGGCGTGACAACAAACTTATTGGGTACAATTTTCGATGTGATTCGTCTTCACTCCGCAGACATAAAGAGGCATCTAATTTATAATACCAATTATGAACTCTGTGGAAATTACAAATACCAACGTAGTGGCATATTATTTCAAAGGAATGGGTTGAGACAAGATTGCTATTTAATAGCAAATACTTTATCTATTGCATGATACAAGCAACGATAGGCGTATATTGTCATATCTAGGGCAAAAAGACTGTTCAAGGTCACCGGGAACAAATCTCACCGGCAAAGAGAGAGTCAAGACAATACTGTTGTATATATTAAACAATAATTATGCAGTAGCATTCTAACAATTGAAACATGATACATATATTAAGAGTGTGTTTTGCATTAAATTCCAGATGTTCCCAATTGAGTAGACGATGATGATCCAAATGGATTTTGTATATACATGGCTCTGTAACGATTCTCATTTTATCCATTATGTCTTTTTTTATAGTTGGGACGATTTTACCGCTTTTTAAAGGTTACATAAATGTGATCCTACATTGTTCATCATAAATCGAATTATTCTGATTTAATTGCACGTCCTTTGAGCACATTAAATATTTCGTTGTAATTTTTTGTGCACATTAGGTCACAAATAAGGTCTTTGTATTGGGTTTTTTCGAGATTAATATAACCGCATCGGTGGCGTAATGGTTAGCGTGCTCGCTTCGAGTGCGGTAGATCGTGGGTTTGAGCCGTGGTCCGGTCAAACCAAAGACTATACAATTGGTATTTGTTGCTTCTCCGCTAAGCACACAGCATTAAGGAGAAAGGGCAAAGGCTGGTTGGCTCATCATCAGAATAATGTGCTCGAGTGGAGCGACATGTCTA
This sequence comes from Bathymodiolus brooksi, assembly GCA_963680875.1. Taxonomy (NCBI): domain Eukaryota; kingdom Metazoa; phylum Mollusca; class Bivalvia; order Mytilida; family Modiolidae; genus Bathymodiolus; species Bathymodiolus brooksi. The sequence continues at coordinate 34,069,977 of OY804580.1, read as the reverse complement.
CCCGCAGACTGTTGTTTCAGTAAGCTAGCACTATAAAAATCCACCCCTGCGTGTTGGTCTAGAACAAAGCGGACCTCATCATCATCTCAATAAAAATTAACTTGTTCTCGCCATGATATGGCTGAAAAATTGCTGAATTGGCGTTAACCAATCTCTCACTCACTCGCGTTTATTCAATTCAATCACAAAATGTATTTTGGACATTATAATTTATTTCAGGTGATTTTATTTTATGTCATTCACAGTCTTGTTAATGTATAAATCTGTCTACATTTGTTATCAAAAGCAAATTACATGATACCATCCACGAGACAAAAAAAAAGACAATATGGTAAGAGCAGGATATACAAACTTACGAATACTGATATCTATTATCCCTGTCCACTGATCATAGGATTGAGGATAAAAAACATTGTGCAGTTTCTTGAAATGCAATAGATTAAATATATTCGGCATATCTCTGTATTCTACATATATGTAACTAAAATAATACCATTCGTAGCTCGGTTACAAGTTTAATTTCTTTTATTTTTATTTAAGGAGTACGGTGGTGTTGTATTTCATGTCTCGGAAATTAAAATAAATTAACCTGTATTTCTGCAGCAAATTAAATTAAGAGATTTAGTGACCCATTAAACACAGATATTCTTGTAAGATTTAGCACATCCCGCTTATACGAGATTATCATCCGAATATAGAACAAAAGTGATTGACAAAATGGAAATTGACATTAACTGCGATTTGAATCTCGTACTTGGTGACGCTTTATTTCCACATTAGTGCAATTGAGATATGATATAATGGCACTCTATTTATAAATGGACGCATTTGCATCTGCTGTTCGACCTAAATATAGAAAATCTGATTAATAAAAGAAGATGTATTGGGAGAAGTGATGAGGTTTTGACATTTTACCAGTGATAAAAATTGTAATCTACTTATGGATTGTTATAATATCTCCATTAGATATTATAAAAATAAGAGTATTGTCTATATGGAGTGAGTGAGCCACTGATTGTCGTTTAACGCCAAAGGGGCATTTTGTTTAGCCATATCATGGTGAGAACAAGCTATACTCAATGCAATTTTAATGATATCTGCTTTGTACTAGACAAACACGCTTTGCTGGATTTGTATAGCTCACTGAAACAACATTCCGCGGGAAGACATGTCGCTTCACTCGGCCACATTACCCTGAATCCTAGCCAATCAGTGTATGTTCTTCTTTCTTAATGTTGCGTGCTTAACTGAGAAGCGAGGCGACCACGCTATCCATTACACGGCATTTTACCAGTGATAAAAGTTGTAATCTACTTATGAATTGTTATATCCTCTCCATTAGGTATTATAAAAATAAGAGTATTGTCTATATGGAGTGAGTGAGACACTGATTGTTGTTTAGCTTTCTCTTTTTTTCAACTTTTCAGCAATACCACGGCGAGAACAAGTTATATATGAAATAAGGATTTCATCCTTGTACTAGAAAAACACGCTTTTTTGATCTTCATAGTTCACTTGATTATATATTTGTGAATGAGTGAGTGTTTTTTGTTTAATGCCAAACGAGCAATGTTTTAGCTATATCATGGTGAGAACAAGTTATATTCGACGAAATCATAGTGATGTCAGCTTTGATGGATTTTAATAGCTTACTGAAACAAAAGTCCTCGTGTAGATATGTCGCATTACTCGGCCATATTACCCTGATTCCGAGCCGATCAGTCGTTGTTCGTTTTCCTTAAATGTTGCGTGTTTATCTGAGAAGCAACAAATGCCAATGATATAGTATTTGACTTGACCTTTCCGGGACTCGAATCCTTGTTCTACCACACTCGAGGCGACCACGCTATCCATTATACGGCACATGCACTTTTGCAACTCCCTTTACATATTAATTCATAACTTGTAAATTGCATCCAAAATGATATTCTGGTCGATTCGTGGTATAAGAAGAAAATTAAATAATTAACTATCAGTATAAATATAAACATGGAATCAAATTACTGAAAAATCAGACATCTACAATGAACACAAATTGAATTACATTAACAATGCATCTGAGTTGGACAAATGGAATTATATTTATGTAACATTTAACAACACATCTGTGACTGGGCAAGATAAAAATACAAATTCATTCAGGAAATGTAATCTTGTTCCTCTGTATGTATGGTACAAACCAAGAAAACAAAATAAAAGTTTGAGACTCAAAGTAAAGCATGAAAGATGGGTGTAGTCTAGCACATTCATACACTAAAATAATGTCATTGTCGGCGGCAATATTACCATTGAGGACTAACAGTATATCTGATTGTGGGTAGCTGTTTATATTAGTAAAAAAAAACACCAGTAAAAAGGGTAAATAAAGCACACACAATTGAAAGACGATGCCTGCAAAAGATAAGAAAATAAACATAGCACTTCTAATAAATTTAATATCAAATAGTCATAGAAACACGAAAAGACAAAAATATGTGTCCTTGAGTGACAAGTTGAAAAAAATTAACAGCAAGAGTAAAGTATGAATTTTGCAGCGTTTGCTTATAAAATATTTTTGACAGTCAATGACATCGTGATCGTATATTTTTTTTTCTCATAAAATATTTTTGCATAGAAATTTTACGTTACACCGGCCATCCACAACCACTCTTCACAAGTTGTCCCTGTATGCATAGGCAGGGTTTTAATCTCCATAGATAAACTTAAAGAATAGATAAATATAGAACAAGATGACAAATATTAAAGAACTGAATGACAAAACAAGCAGAGGAAATAAATGCAATGTACAAGACAAACCCACATTTTGTTTTTAAATAAAGAAGAATCATTGACTCCCGACAATAATGATACATTTGCCTAAATATTCCCAATTCCCATCGTTCATATCAAAAAGCCTTTCAGGACCCCCTCTTATCCTTAGTCCAGGGTGCACTATGATCTTAAGATTGCTAAGATCTTTACAGTACTGTGACCAGTCTATCTTAAATAAGGGTAATAACAAAATTACCGAACTCCGAACAATCTTACAAAGGGAAAGTCAAAACTCATAAGTATATAAACAGACAAAATCAGTCAACAACCGGAAAACTGTGAAAACCGTAATGACCCTGACTTGGTACAGGCATTTCTAAAGAAATGGTGGGTTGAATCAGATTTTTAAGCGCCAAACCTCCCGCTTTCACTACGGCTCAAATGAAGATTAAGTGAGAATGTCTCGAATTTGTCCATAACCATTCCGGTGACCATTCAGTTATTTGTGGAACGGTTTTTCTGACTTCCCAATACACTACATGAATCACAACTACATTGTAGCAGACATATAACGTTGGTAGTTTTGCAAGTTACTTTACCAAACTAGTCATTTATCCTGCAATTGGGTTATTTTTTTGTCATAATCAATGGGTTTAAATAAACGTTTGCTTTATTATGACAGTGTCCAGTGTCATAATAACACTTTTCACATTAGCCTAATAATGCTATTAAGCCACACCCCTGTCATAATAACACTTTTCACATTATCATAATAAAGAAATTAAGCCACACCCCTGTCATAATAACACTTTCACAATAGCCTATTAAGCCACGCCCCATTACCGAAACTACTATTGAGGTATCAATAAGGTTTCCGTTATCTTGTTATTATTATTGAATTAAATAACTTTTTTTTCAAGTTTTATTGCAGGATTAATACTAAAGCTCGTCTTTCCCCTGTTTCTAAGTCTCTCCACATAAATTCTATATTTATCGTCAATACACCAATATTGTCTATATATTTATCTGGTTTTGAAATTATGAAATTATGTTGTGGGGCGGATATGGCTAGATGAAGATGGGGCACATCGTATCCCCATTTTGCACGTTAGCCCATATTTTGGTGTTTTGCAGCTGTCATGGCACAAAAGTTTGTGTCTACTGGATTTACTTTGCATACCAGAGAAGCAGGTCCCTGAATTAGTACCAGTTTGGAACTTGCGTAGGACTCTTTGTTAAAAAAAGATGGATATTTCTTTAATATTAAACATATGCTTGCGAGCGCATTTTAGGTATGTGTTCGTAATATTCTCTTTGTGTTGGTATCATAGAGAATTGTAGCACTGACTGATATCAGTAAAGCACAGGTTTGCCTTTTCATTTGTTCATATCCTGTTTCCTTTACTTTATACTCTGGTGATATATTCTCCACTTTGTCAACTTTATCTATTAATAGTACAGAAGTACATCTTTGACTAAGCGTAATGTAGTTCATATGTCGTTTTTGTCTAGATATTGAGAGAAAATAAATGTTCTAATTGATCATGGGGTTAAGCCTCATCTATCAGTACGTGTTCTGTCAATCCGAACAACATTAATCCCATTAGAGCAGCTCATCTAGGTCAAATCAGTAATGAAACTAATACAATGTGTCTGTTCTACTAAAAGATATAAGATGGTTACTTAAGACAAATACTAATACGCTTATATATCTGTCTATGATCTGGTCACTAGGGCCTATAGACGCATGCGTACAGGAAGGAATAACATACCGGTTCAGAAAACATTTGTGTCACGCCCACTTTATACCGTTATTGTGACAGGATGGTAAATGCATCCTATTTTTGTATTTATTCTTTTATAATAAAATGCTCAGACAACATATAGATTATCCGCGTGTTGGTGTCTTATTTACATTGTTTGTGTTTGTGTGTGCATAGTGGTGTCCAATACATATTGTGTTGTGTTTATTTGAAAGTATAATGTCTAAGAGCATCAGTCTATGAAATCGTGTGAAACAGTGAATTTTCTTTTCTGGTGAACCAGGGAAAATAACAATGTGTAATATATTTTTGACGATGCATCATTGTGGTTTGCAGAACTCAATACTCCAGAGAGTCTGAGACCGGAAACAGTTTTGTTCGAAGCTTAAACATTTGTTGCAGCGAGCGATACGAATGATTCAGATTAAACACGTTAATGACACATGATCTATGAAATGCGCTCAATGGAGTTTAAAATATAACATGGGTATTTTGTACAATATTGTGTTCCGTAAGAATCAGAATAAAAAAATTTCCTCGATATATAAAAAAACAAACAAAAACATTTGTTTTAATTGTTAAAATGATAGCAAGTTTCTCGATTCCCACCTATGTTTAACTTGATACTATACATGTTTATGTGAGTCTTTATCTTTTCTCAATTCTACTTGCTGCTTGTCGTTTTCTTTTTAAATGTTTTGACAGTCTTTAAACAACCCATGATAGTTGCAAAGATGTTCTTGAACATATCAAATCAACAGTAGAAGAGAGTTACATTGTACTTTCATAAGTGATCTTAACAGATTTTGGTTATCCTATCATATCCTGTTTATGCCCTGTGGATTTCTTTTCCACATCCTAAAGACTTTCATATTATTTGGCTTTCCAGTCTTTTTGACTTTGAGTGTACCTGCAGAAACACGTCGTGTGCACCAATTTCGACATATCTACGCTTTTATTGCAATCGAGACTAAACGAAACTCCCGAATTTCATAATTAAGCTTAAGCTAGGAATGATCGCAATTTTTGTTCGGTTCATGAAGAAATAACCTCAATCAGGTTGTACACACCGTGTAACACGCGTAGCTGGTTACGCAAGGGTGTGTACAACCTGATTGAAGTTATTTCGAATGAACCGAACAAATAGTTTCGATCAATCCTTATAAATTAATTCAAACTTTTATTGCTATGATATTGAAAAATATATTTATTTTTTCAAAATAAGGCAAATAATCGGAAATAAATTTAAATAACCCCAAAGGTGCCTGATTTAAAGAAAATCACCTGATGACAACGGCACGCGACGCCATGAGAACGATGTCTATTTTTAGATTCCGTTCATTGTCAAATAACCTCAACTTTTTAAACCAATCAAAAAACGTATAAAATGACATGTGACTAAAATTAATTTATATGCATATGTTTATCATTTTTCTAGTGCATCATTGTCCTTATTTCTACACAAGCAATATCAGTAATCATCACATTACTCACAATTTACTCTGTTCTGTTTTACATACAAATGAAATTTGACACCCTTTTTGGGGAATATAAATACGGTATGTTTTCTCAACTACGTGGTAAATGGGTGCACCAAGGACAAACCAAGGTCTAAGTACAGAATCTAAGTGCATGTCTCAAACTTGGAATAATGCCAAATGATAGCACAATAAAACTTGTATGACATGATTTTGTCGGTGATACCAAACTTTCCAACCCTATTCATTACCTTCCATTTTCATTTTTGACAATCAAACCAAATTGAATCATTCAATTAAAGTTGTGTTGTCATTGTTTCTAGTAATTTCAATTGTGACTTACATTTTGTGTACATTGCGCGTATATGACGAAGGTTATTCCAGAAACATGTTGAACGGACTAAATCATTTTGTTAAATATCTCTATTTTTTTCCCACATGTTTTAGTACATGTATTAGTTTCGTTCTCAACGTAAACTCAGAAAATAAAACACACTCGTTGATCTTCCTACCCGGCTCGGCTAACATTCCTGCAAGAAATGCCGTCTAAGCTGCTAGACAGAGAAATGCTGTAAATAATCTTAAACTGCAGTTTTTCTATTTTAGAAATATAAAGGTGTAAATCGGTAACTACTACGTGTATACTGCTATGGTCAATCATCATTTTCCAAAAATAACTCTTTGGAATTACCTAATAATTCTTTGGGATTACGTTTAGCTATTAATTGTAGTTAGGATGCCAAAAAGCTTAAGGTTCATAAATTTGTCATGTTCGAAAAGAGGAATACATCTAAAGGCAAACCTTATAACGTCGAAATTAGATTTGCTTCTTATAGAATGAGATAAAATTAAATTAAATACGAGAGATGTTTTCCAAACCTTGTAAATGACGTTAATTCGATCGTTATGATTTGTGCTCATAAAACTAGCTTAGCCCGCCACCTTTTTTTTAGTACCTGTACCAAGCCAGGGAAGTGTGAAGTCATTTAAATTTATATTAGAGGTATCGATGTTGTCTCTTTCCAAGATTTTTCGATTGGATATTTGGACTGTTCCACCAATTTGATATATTTTGTTCTTGATTTGAGTTATAAAAGCAGTTAATTTCAAATTTAATGGTGGATTAAGGCAATGTCTTTTCTATTATATTGAAATTCCCGGCATTCCAAAAGTAATGCTGGTTTATAAATTCCTGGTTTTAAATCATGTTGCTATCACCTCTGCTCATCATGGCACTAAGTTAGATATTTACATTTTTCACATGCATTCCCATTAGTACACGTATTTGGTTTATTTGTTCTCAACGTAAACTCAGAAAATAAAACACACGCGTTGATCTTCCCACTCGGATCAGATAACATACCTCCAATTAAATCTAAGCTGATATAAGGAGAAATGCTGTAAATAGTCTTAAACTGCAGTGTTTCTATTTTTAGAAATATAAAAGTGTAAATCTGTTCAGTAACTACTACATGACTTCTGTCATGGTCAGTTATATAGTTAAACGTCAATAGCAAACAGTACAAGATATTGAATTATAATCAAGACTGACAATACTTAAAAACAAATCTAAAATTAGACATTTTCTTTTATATTTTCAAATTCCCTGAACAAATGGGCGGTACTGGAGTCAAAGGGTATCATTATTTTCCAAAAAATAGTTCTTCTGAATTATTTTTAGCTATTAATTGTAGTTATGATGTTATAATATTAACGTTCATAAATCTGTCATGTTCGCAAATAGGAATACATCTAAAGGCAAAACTTAAAATGTCGAAATTAGATTTGCTTCTTATAGAATGAGATCAAATTAAATTAAAACCGAGATGTTTTCCAAACATTCAAAATGGCATTTAACTCCATCAATATGGTTTATGCCCATACAATTAGATTAACTCCACAATTTTCTATTGAAGTACCTGTAAGAAGACAGGAAAGTGAGCGTTCATGTATATTTGTTGTAGAAATTTCCTTTTTGACGCTTTCTACGATTTTTCAATTTCACGTTGGAAATGTTCGAACAATTAAGTATATTTGGTTAATTTTACTCATAAAAGCAGTTTAATTCAAATTTAATGGTGGATTAAGGAAATGCCATTACTATTACTTTCGAACTTCCGGTATCCAAAAAGTCTTGACGGTTGAAAAATGCCATGCCTCAAGTAAAGTTACTATCACTTCTGCTCTTCATGACGTTCGAACGCACTAAATTGGATATGTATATTTTTTGAAGTACATGTATTTGGTTCATTTGTTCTCAACGTAAACCCAGAAAATAAAACACATGCATTGATCTTCCCACTCTGCTCAGATAACATGCCTACAATTCCATCTAAGCTGTTAGACAGAGAAATGCTGTGAATAGTCATATACTGCAGTGCTTCTATTTGAGAAAAATAAAAGTGTAAATCGGTTCGGTAACTACTACATGGCTGCGGCCACGGTCAATTATACAGTTAAACATCGGTAGAAAACGGTACAAGATAGTGAATTATTATAATCAAGACTGACAATACTTAAAAACAAATCTAAAATTAGACATTTTCTTTTATATTTTCAAATTCCCTGAACATTTGGGCGGCACTGAGATTATTATTTTAAGCTATAACCTGTAGTTAGGATGAATGTCATGTTCGAAAATTAGAATATACCTAAAGGCAAAACTTAAAATTCAAATTAGATTGCATCTTTTAGAATGAGATCAAATTAAATTAAATACGAGAGATTTTTCCAAACCTTTTCCATGGCATTTAATAATTCTATCATAATGGTTTGTTTTCATACACTTAATTTCACCCCGACACTTTTGAAGTACCTGTACCAAGTTAGGAAATGAGTGGTCATGTATATACGTTTTAGGTGTATCGATTTTGGCTCTTTCAAAGATTTTTCGATTGGATATTTGAACTATTCCAACAATTTGGTATATCTTGTTCTTAATTTGAGTCATAAAAGCAGTTAATTTCAATAGTACATTGAAATTCCCGGTATTCAAAAAGTCTTGAAAATCGATAGATAGCATGACCCAAATAACGTTACTATCACCTCAGCTCATGATATCGTTCGAATGTCCAGCTAAGAAACGTGTCGAACGCACTAAATTAGTTATCTACATTTTTGACATGTTTTAGTACATGTATTCGGCGGTTCATTCGTTCTCAACGTAAACCCAGAAAATAAAACACACGCGTTGATCTTCCCACTCGGCTCAAATCACATGCCTACTGTTACGTCTAAGCTGCTAGACAGAGAAATGCTAGAAAATGGGAGGTCATGTATAATTGTGTAAGGATTTTGCCTATTTTTCGATTGGATATTTGGAGTGTTTCAACAATTAGCTGAATTTTGTTCTTAATTTGTGTCATAAAAACAGTTAATTTCAAATTAAATGGTTGATTAAGGCAATGACATTACTATTACATTCAAACTTCGGGTATCCAAAAACGTATTGCAGGCTGATAAATATCATGTCTCAAGTGATGTTACTCTCGCCTCTGCTCATCATGGCGTTCGAGTGATTATTTAAGAAACGTGCCGAAGGCACTAAATTAGATATCTACAGTTTTCACATGCTTTAGTACACGTATTTGATTGATTTGTTCTCAACGTAAACTCAGAAAATAAAACACACGTGTTGATCTTCCCACCTCCAACTAAATCTAAGCTGATATACAGAAAAATGCTATAAATAGTCTTACACTGCAGTGTTTCTATCTTAGATGTATAAAAGTGTAAATCGGTTCAGTAACTACTACATTGATACTGCCACGGTCAATTATATAGTTAAACATGAATAGAACACGGTACAAGATATTGAATTATAATCAAGACTGACAATACTTAAAAACAAATCTACAATTAGACATTTTCTTTTATATTTTAAAATTCCCTGAACAAATGGGCGGTACTGGAGTCAAAGGGTATCATTATTTTACAACAATAGTTCTTCTGAATTACGTTTAGCTATTAATTGTAGTTATGATGTTAAAATATTATGGTTCATAAATCTGTCATGTTCGAAAATAGGAATACATCTAAAGGCAAAGCTTAAAACGTGAAATTAGATTTGCTTCTTATAGAATGAGATAAAATTAAATTAAATACGACAGAAATTTACAAACCTTCTAAATGACATTTAATTCTATCATTATGGTTTGTTCACATAAAACTAGTTTTACACCGCGACTTCTTATTGAAGTACCTATACCAAGCCAGGTATGTGTATTAGAAATTTCCTTTTTGCGCTTTCTACGATTTTTCGATTTGACTCTGGAACTGTTTCAACAGTGTGGTATATTTTATTTTAAATTTAGTAAAAAAAAGAGTTTATTTCAAAGTTAATGGTTGACTAAGGAAATGGCATTGCTATTACATTCAAACTCTCAGTATCCAATAAAATCGTGACGGTTAATACAAATCATGATGTTCTCGACTCTGCTCATTATGTCGGTCGAACGCTGATGCAATAAGTGTTGTTCTATGAAAGGCTGTTATTCCAAGCTATTATCTTCTTGTTGCTTGTCATGACTTTTATTTGTTATCTAAGACCACACATATAACCATGGTATATCAGTCTTAGCATTTTTGGAAACTACTCTAGCTAGGATATATATAAATGTAACTAGAAAATATTATTTATTGTGGAGTGCCATTGAAATATATTTTTGTTTTCCTTTAATTTGTAGTTTTCATTTAAAAAAAAAACTAGTTGTATTTTTCTGCTTGCGACTGAAAAGTTTGAAATATTTTATGATGCATCTTAATGTTTATGTGATAGTATTGTATTTCTTTTTAAGTTTTGTTTGCATTTTATTTAACTGAAGAGTTACACGGTGGATGACGCAAAATGTCTTATACTGGGTTTGTGACTAGGTCAACACGACGGGTGCCAATAGTGGAGCAGGAACTGCTTACTTTTTCGGAGCACCTGAGTTCACCCCCGGTTGTTAGTGGGGTTCGTGTTGCTCGATCTTTAGTTTTATATCTATGTTTTGTTGATCGTTGTTTGTCCTTTTGTACTTTTTCTTTTGGCCATGGTGTTGTCTGTTCTTCTTCCATATACGGATTATGATTGCCCCCTTGGTATCTTCAAGCTCTTCTTATAAGAAAAGTTTGAAAATAAAATTAGGACAATCGGAAGCCGTAAAAAAAGAAGTTGGACAAAAGACAATAGACAACCAAATACTACAATACGAACCCACTAAACACCGGGTCGAACTTGTGCGTTCTGGACGTTTAAGCACTTCCTTCTCTACAAGTGGCAGATGTCGTGTTACTCTTGTTGACTATACGGTGGTAAGTCATGACAGGAGTGTGACTAAGACACAGCAAATGGAACATGTATGTGGTCTTCTGTGACAGATATTCCGATACGGTTAACCGAGTCATGATTACGCGATTCCTTTAACTTAACAACTAGGAATCATTGGTTCAATAGCAACCCTATAACAAGGAAAATTTGATAGGAGTCAAAAGCTCTGGAATATCAAGCAAGACACAGTTGGTACTCATAGGAATGCTTGTAGTATTTGTACCATTTATTTTTGCAAATACAACATGATGTAATCAGAATTAATCACAGCTATTTAATGATAAATACATCATGTTAAACCCTAACATCAACATTGAACTCAGAACTTAAAGACATAACTGGACAACACAAGATCAACACCGATCCCAATAAAACACGGACAATCAAAGAGTACTCGAAAACGTATTTTAATCACAATACAGTATTGACCAGCATTAAAAACGAAGGGTGTCGATCACCAATGTAATATGTCCGGAAAGAACATTAATGCACACCATGATAGATAAATGTTATTAAAACTGGGCAGTCTATTTTACACGAGAGTCTAATCAAATTCGCTACATCTGTTCAATTCGTTTTTAAATTGAATAATCTCTGTGAGGGTAATACATCTGCGGCTTAGTTTTGGAATTCATTATATACATTATGTTTATTTAGCATAAATGAATCTGTGCATTTGTCTTAATTGTTTCATTGTATATATTTGGGATCCCAATTAACCTGCATAACGCCGTCATATTTTTAGTGGCTGTCCCTATTCAGGAAATAAAGGTAATAACAAAATTACCGAACTCCGAACAATCTTACAAAGGGAAAGTCAAAACTCATAATTATATAAACAGACAAAATCAATCAACAACCGGAAAACTGTGAAAACCGTAATGACCCTGACTTGGTACAGGCATTTCTAAAGAAATGGTGGGTTGAATCAGATTTTAAGGCGCCAAACCTCCCGCTCTCATTACGGTTCAAAGGTTCCAGCTGTCACTGTAACAGTATTTAAATACAGGAAAAAAATAGGTAAAATAGTTGTCAAAGCAGTACCATATTCGGTGACGTAAATGTCAAAAATATTTTTACGTCACACATTGACAAAAAAAAAATTTCTTGACATATTTGACTCTTTATCTTTATACATTTTCACTATATGAAAATGCATCGCTTATAATTTTTTCTGCAGAGACGGAATATATTTCGACAAGATATTGGTATCGGAATATAAACTTTTTAAGAGATCGAATAAGGCGAATCTTTTTATAGCCCTGGTCCAGTAGCCTGTTTCTTAGATGAAGATGACGTTTCAGGAAATCAGAATAATTGCTACTGCCCCTTGCATAGCGAATCAATTGCGAGATGTAAACACCATATGCAGGAGAAGCTGGTATATTGCTGCACATATTTGGAAAATTTATGATTTTAAAATTGAAGTCGTCCCGCTTATCATAAATTTTAGTACTGAGTTGACCACTGTCGTCAAATTCGAGGTATAAGTCCAAAAATGATGCGGACGAAGCTGTATCGGTGGTCTCTTTAACTTCCAGCTCTGGAGGATATATCAATGGAAGAAATTCTGCAAATCTAGAATTATTGATAGATAAAACGTCATCAATATACCTGTATGTGAAATTAAAGGCTCTAGCCTCATGAATCTTCTTATCTTTTACAAGCTTTTGAAGAAACTCCGACTCATATGAGTATAAAAATAAATCGGCTAGAAGAGGGGCACAATTCGTACCCATTGGTATGCCGACGACCTGCTGAAACAGTGTCCCTCCAAAGGAGACAAATATGTTATCGATGAGGAACTCCAGCATACTGTGGATTTTCATCGCATCTTGTCGTGATTTTATTTGAGTTCAATGCTTTCAAGCGAGAGATGATTGTTCGTTTTGTTGATATTGGCGAATTGTTGAAAATAACGGTGTAAGTTTTCTTTTTAGAATTAGTGCATGATTTTATGAATCCGTTTAATGTATATCTTCATTTTTTTGTGAAATAGAACATCACGAAAATGACATCTTCACCATCGTCTAACTATCGTTGTGAAGTCGAACCCCGCTCAGGCGTGGTGAACTAAATACAGCATTATGTGATAGAGTTTGTCGGAGACTTACGACAAGTCGGGGGTTCTCTCCGGGTCCTCCGGTTTCCTCCACCAATAAAACTGACCTCCACGATATAACTGAAATATTGTTGAAAGTGGCGTTAATCACCATATACCCACCCCAACCCATAATCGTCTATCTGAAATATTTTGACATTCAAAATATTCCTTTTTTATTTTGAAATAAATTTTACTATCTTTTCGCAGTAAAAGTCCCACTGACATTTTCTGAACATATGTCTCTTGCTTCAGGGATATGATGCATTATCACAACAATGACAAAGAATAAAAAAAAAGACAACTTATTTTAACCTATTAATATTACCCTAGCGCAAAATGTACAAACAGAATACGCATACTAATTGTCTCTATAATTTCCCGCAGATAATCTAGATGAAAAGTAATTTTTGATCAAATATGTTACTTTCACAGGAATACAGACTACAGAAATCATTACCGTCACCATTATCAATTTGCCAATTATTGTCTCGGAAAAACGTCAGTATTGTCCTGAATTCTCAGCCTTGACACCGACTGCATCGGTAAATAATTAACTTTGTAAGCATTTGGTACGTCTTATATATATATATATATATATATATATATATAATCTGATATAAAGTGATAAGAATAGATATTGATATATATGAACATATAACAGAAATTTTAAACTTGGAAGCAAATTAAATCAAATTATTGGCGCTATCTTTCTTCATTTAATTCAGTGCCATTTAATAACAATGAGAAGAACTTGAGAAAGTTTACTGTTCCTACATAAAGTCATTATTTTATTTACTCTTATTGTAGTCAATTCAATGTGTTGTCTTATAATCTGTTGGGTATTATGCTTATTATGCAATAGTGTGGCCGTGATCGTATGGTACTTGGATTGATAACTACCTATGCATTCATTGCATATCACCATTGATGTTGTGAGCTCGAATCTCGAACAGGGCGAGATGTACAACATTATGTGATAAAGTTTGTTAGTGACTTTCGACAGGTCGGTGGTTTTCTCTGGGTACTCCGGTTTCATCAAACAATAAAGCTGACCGCCACGAAATAACTGAAATATTGTTAAGCACCATCAAACAAACAAACATAATGGATGTTTTCGATATAATGATGTTAAATTGTGCTTGAACCCCTTTTCCTCTGATATTATACAAATACATTATGTTTAAATCGGAAAATTCACGACTTGCCCATGGAACTAGAAAATCTGGGATTTGGAGAATGCAACGTTCCTCAAAGTTGTACGTATAAAACAACTTGTAATAGGTCCTACTAAATAACAGTTCGTTAAGAGTGGACGTTTATGGCTCGTTGCAAGGGATAATTGTCCGATATTCATCAGCTCCTCTTTTTTTCCCTGTGATTCAAAGATAAGTATATCTTGTCTACATTATCTATTGATTGTATACTTGTTTTCACTCTCTTTATGAACATAGTTTAAATGCCTCTAACAACCAACGTTGAATGTAAATACGTCATCATTGCTCCCAGCATTTCATAAGCAGGGATGATGTTTTTTCAGTTATTTAACTGATTTTAGCTATTTTCCTCTGGAGAGAAATTGCCGAAAGTTGCTGGACACAGTCATAAAAAATGGACAATTTGAAAAGCGATTTTTGATTGATTTTCAGTTATTTTATTTCTAATCAGAATAATCCCTGCATGAGTAAACAAATACATATATCAATACGACTAAAGTACGTCGATCATGAAAGTCTAAGACTTAAAAAAATAAGCAAGAAAATCGCTGAGCTGCTATGATTCCAATGGTTTTGTACATGTAGCTGTATCTGAAACATAATTACGGTGCGTATTTAAATTCTGGAATATCAGAACTAAATGTCCCGGACCTCGTCGTTGACCAATATATTCGCAGTAGTCAAAGCGTTAAATCTTAAGCTATTTTATCACAGTAAATTATCTAGCAGTAATGGTGATCAAATCAAATCCGGTTGTTCATTATTTCCGTTCTTTCTATTGGCAATTAACTTGGCATTTTGGAACTAATGCTTGCGGAACACTTTCTTAAGTGTACCGGCAATGCAATGCTAACACATTTCCTGACCTGCAGATATAATTAAGATTTTACTTTATTAAATAAAAGAAACATGGATGTTGTTGATATGGTAAATACATTAAAACATGCAATTTAAAAGATCAAAATGGAAACATTATATTTTATTGGGCAAAATCAAAACAAACTGTAAAAGTATTATTTTTACATGATTTTTCGGCCTCATTACCTCCATGCAATTTGAATGGATTATAATAGCTTGGATTAAACTACTAATGTTTTTCAATCACGCTCGCATAGAGCATTATTAACAGAACATAAGAGGATATGATGTTTTAAAGGACTACTGACAGTAATAATAAGTTTCACAAATGGAAGGATTTAAAATAACTTTTATTTTAGTATTAACACGTGAAATGATTTATAAGTTAGAATAAACTGTTGACACTTATCTGTTATATTAAGTCCGCCATTATGTATATATATACTGTGAATGTAGATTATACCCGTTCTCATTACTTTGTTTATCCATTACTTAGTACAAATCTGTTCCCATGGTGATGATTCAACTATTTATTTTATTTATTTTTCAAATACATTTGATGATCATGATATATATACATAAAACAATACACTTGATGATACAGCTAAATAAAGTTAAACGTCCCTGATCAATTGCCACTATTTCCAAGCTCATATTTTGTTTTGCTTTGTTCAGTAAATGTTTGCTAAATAAACGTTAGAGAAGACCGAATCAACTATCAAAAATGGACAATCGAGAGAAACTGGCAAAGACCGAATCAGCAATAAAAAATGGACAATCCAGAGAAACTGGCAAAGACCGAATCAGCAATCAAAAATGGACAATCCAGAGAAACTGGCAAAGACCGAATCAGCAATCAAAAATGGACAATCCAGAGAAACAGGCAAAGACCGAATCAGCAATCAAATATGGACAATACAGAGAAACTGGCAAAGACCGAATCAGCAATCAAAAATGGACAATCCAGAGAAACTGGCAAAGACCGCAATCAAAAATGGACAATCCAGAGAAACTGGCAAAGACCGAATCAGCAATCAAAAATGGACAATCCAGAGAAACTGGCAAAGACTGAATCAGCAATCAAAAATGGACAATCCAGAGAAACTGACAAAGACCGAATCAGCAATCAAAAATGGACAATCCAGAGAAACTGGCAACATAGGGTACACAAGACAAATAAAAACACAACTCAATATGTGTTTGACACCACTATGCGCAAACAAACACAAATAACGTAAATAAGACATGAGCCCTCCTACAAACATCTGGAGGTAACCGAACACCATTGAAAAACTATACACGTCATCAATTTTGTTTATGTAAATGTCTTTCCATGATTTTTGTTTATTATTCATATTAATTTACGTTTGCCTTTTTTAAATGGATGCCTATGAGTTAAAGTGTTAGATGTCCGCAATGGGAAATATGTGCTTGTTGTTTGTCTTTGAGATAAGCTGTTGGGTGTTCGTCTTTGTATTAAGATGATCACCCTCTTCGTACATAGGTGCTTAGTGTTCGTCTTCGGACTTGTGTGTTCGATGTTCGTCTTCATCCTAAGGGACCTGGCTGTCGTGTTTTTGATTTTGCTAAGAAAAGTTTGAAGATACCAAAGGGGGTCGCCTCTCGACGTTGGAGGTGCTAGTTGCGCGATTTATGTATACTTCTAAAAACCTGTGTTCACCCCATGTTTTTGGCGGGATCTGTTTTGCTGATTATTTTAGTTAGTTTTCCGTGTTGTGTTTTTTTGTTTTGTATGTGTTCGTTCTGTGTCTTGTGTAACCAATGTTGCCAGTGTTGCTGGATTGCCCATTCTTTATTTGCCCTTCGGTTTTATCTAACCTTTGCTTATGAACAAAGAGAGCTTTTGTTTTACTCTATACAATAATGTTCATTTTTCTGTAATTAATGAACACCATTTCTCACTGAATTGATTAGAAATATAGTAATCTACACATGATTACTGACTATAAGACTATTTGTTCCTAGCAGACTGGTTTATAAGGTTGATTGAAACAGCTTAAATCTAGTTTGACATCATTATCTAATATGCGTTTTATTCAAGGTTATCCATTGTCTAATAATTCCATAACAAATCTTCGATGACATTTTTCTTAAGAACAAGTCAAGCATCCATAAATTACAGATCATCAATTCATCGATTTACTGTCGTAACTGACGACGTGTATATTATGTTTTCGCCTCTTTATATAAATACTGTTAGATTTGATTCGTCAGTGTTTAATGTACTTTTTCTTGTGTTTTGTTTTTCGATGTCATTGCCCAAAGACGTAAACAACGGACGAGAAAGAAAACATTTCACTTTCAATATTGTGATTGATTTATCATAGCAATCGCCGACAAAAGCCGAATTACAAACAAATGCATAACAACATACAAGAAGGCAAAATTTAATAATGTTTTCAAATATTTAATTGGACAAATCACATTTGGAAGCCATAATTTAATTGCAGAAGAGGACATTCCGCATGGAACTCGGTGATATAGAAATATGATTTAGTTTCTGGGTCGAGGGATGCAGTCGCACTGTAATGGTCGTTCTCTGGTTGTATTGAAAGAATGAAATACTCAACTCGTAGTTAAGGATAGGGATAGATCAGTGTTTCGTGGGTGGGTAGTGGAAAGATCCTGACACGTAAAAGACTCCTTGCAGTAGCAATAAATATAATGGCTGTTGGTGGCCTATTGTAAGACAACATTCTCTTCCTAGCCTATATATTATCTACCCTTTTAATTGCTGACAGACAGTTATCAAGATGGGTAAGGTTTGGATCCCATAAACCGGTTTAGTCCCGCCATATCTGTGTGCCTGTCCCAAGCCGAACCTCTATTTTCAATGTCATATGTCGTGGTCTTTTTTTCTTATGATAAATGAGTTGAGGTGAGATGTGATTGTTCATTTTGGTTCATATTGGTGAAATATTTTCCCATTACTGTTAAAGCTTTTAATAAAGCTTACGAAAAGGCTGAATATCTTATTTCACAATAGTTGGAACACGGCTAAAAAGACCCCTTTGAAAATAAGAATTTGGGGTTTTTAAGTGTTATCATTAGCTGACATCAACCATAACATGATACTCCTATGTGGATAATGTAACAGGGGCATTTTTATATTTTATAATATTACATATGATGTGGTTTTCGTACAATTTCATTGGCTAAATCAGTCACGTGATATACAGAATATTTAATGTATTTTTTCCACTGTGAAGAAACCAGATCTCTTGTTTCTATTTTTACGTATATTGACGCTATGTTTCTAAATTTAGAAGCGCCAGTTCCTCAGCAGACGAAAAGAAAATGTATTAATTTTTCAGTATTCAAAAATTTCATAAAATTTCAAAATTTTCAAAAAATTTCAAAATTTCAAAAATTTCAACAAATTTCAAAATTTCAAAAATTCAAAAAATTTCAAAATTTCAAAAATTTCAAAAAAGATTAAAATTTTCATAAGATCTTAAAATTTTAACATTTAAATAATGATATTGAAAAACATATGTAATATAAAAATTAAGGACTTTTTACTCTGTCAATATGTTATATATGGACCTCGTAAAAAGTCCATAATTGATAAGTATTGTATAAAAATTAATGTTGATATTATCCTAAATATATTATACATTTTATCTTCCATTCATAGAGCCATACCACATCCACCTATTATGACCTGACTTTTGTAAACTTATTCTGGTCAAAAATCAAATAATGTTGAATCAAAATGTGTTTGGAGGACATATTCTTGACGAACATTGTATCTAGTAAAAGATGCTGGAATGCTGGTATCGCCCTCATTAAACATCATGAATGATAAACATTTAAAACAAAGTTATCCTTCCTTATTAATAAGTAAACATTATAATAGTAATATTTGGTAGTCATGTTAATTCTTGTCTCTTATCTATGAAATATTTTCGAGAGTCAGGAGCTAGTTACACGATGACGTCACATGTAGTAGAATACCTTCATTAGGATGTCTGCAGGGTACCAGATATAAAAGTAAAATAAGAGGTAAAATTGCATTATTTTTACTGAGCCTGCAGTATGCGTAAAACATCATTTGTATCTATACTTAGCACATTTGAGGTGTCAGATGTCAATAAATTTAATTAATATTGCGCGTTTTGCTTTGTGTAGTGCATTCGGCCGAGGGAGCAAAATGATTCGCTATTATGCTAACCGAATCCTTGCTGCAATGTACCAGCACTGTGAGTTCGAACCAGATAGAGGAAAGAAGAAAATATTTGTCAGTTATAAATCTAACCCAAACAATGCTGGATTGCATGTCCAGACGTTATTTAATACAGTGGTGTAGGAAGAAAAGTTTGAAGATACCATAGGAGTAATCAAAATCCGTTAATTGAAGAACAGACAACACAATGGTGAAGATACCACAGGAGTAATCAGAATCCGGTAATTGAAGAAGAACAGACAACACAATGGCAACAGATAAAGAGCAAAAGGACAAACAACAATCTACAAAACATTACACATGAAACTAAAGATCGAGTTCCACCAATATCCGGGATAAACTCAGGTGCTCTGGAAGGGTAAGCAGTCCCTGCTCCACTAGTGACACCCGTCGTGTTAATCTAAAAACCGGGGTTAGTATTCTAATCGAATCAGTGATGCAGTGTACCAACGCTGTGAATTCGAATTCCACTGAGGGTAGAACAAAAAAATAGTTAGTTCAAAATTTAACTCTTAATAACGTTGGGATGACTGCTTGAGACGATTATGTATACACGCAGAACAAGGTTAAAGCCTCTCGCATGGTAGAAGTAACAGCGGAAAGTGATAATAATTTACAGTGTCGATGTCAAATCGATTTTCTACTTATCAGAATTACCCCCAATTTACTCTTTTGCCGAAGTAAAGCTGCTTTGTTATGACACATCGATTTTATGTCCCATGTTATATATTTTATGCATGTATTAATTCCTCAAGGTTGATTACGTTATAAAATGCCATTGGGCGTTTTGGGTACTAATGGATGAGGAAACATGTCAACAAGTAAGACAAAGCACAATTAAAAATATGGGGATAACAAAAGTTCTGTGTCCACAACATTTCTCTCGGTGTTGAAGAGAGCCAAAGAGTTCACATGTTCCAACTATAACTATTCTATATCTACAACGTTTCTATCGGTGTTGAAGAGGGCCAAAGAGTTCACATGTTCCAACTATAACTATTCTACATCTACAATATTTCTCTTGCCTCAGGGAGGCCGCGAAAGACAGTGCTCTGTGTCCAAGATAAGTCCGAAGAATGCACATCTCTCCACGGGAAGTGGTCGCTGTCCACATTATTTCGCTTGACCCAGGAAGACCACAACATAATTGAGTTTTCCAATATAAAATATTTATTAAGCTAAATATGTTGTATTGAGTACTTAAATATATAGAAAATTTTGGCTTTACAAGCTTTATGAGTTATAGCTATTGCGGAGAATATTTAACGAATACATTTGTAACATGAAAGTTGCTTGTAAATTCTTTGCTATATTACATTATTAAACTACAATGCAAAATTAGTACAAGTCTCATCCCGAAATTGGTTTAGATTTTATACTACAATGTTGTCACGTGTCGTGACGTTGTATTAAACCATTTCGGTGTAATAACATTAATTATTGAGTTAAAGCTTTGTGTATTTGTATTGTTATCATGTATTCAAATAGTCCTAAACATACTACTCGAAATACAACCAATGACAGCAGTTATGGTGAATGTACTATGCTATCCCATCTTTTGTCAGATTATATTACCATCTGGTATTTGAACATGCATTGAAATTATGTGACAATTGCTTTATTGTGTGAAAGTGTACAATGACGCGTGACGTACGTGCACAAATCAAGATGGCTGAATCATGAAAAGAAAGTATAAACAGTGACGGTAGAAAATTCCACCAATATCAACAAAGCGAACAATGAGCTCTCATCTTTGCACTGAACACGGAAAAAAGACCAGGACATGTGCGTGTTTTATTATATTATCTCCCCTGATAATTAAATAATAAAAGAATAGTAGATGTGATGTATATTATTTTCAATTATAAGAGGAGTAAATGAAAAGGAATGTATAATTTGTGGTCCTCATCATCGCTTAACATGTGCCTTCAAACACAATTAGTAAATAATGTAATGACACGTGTCGCTGAATTGGCAATACTATTTAGTTTGTATTACATTGCAATGATTGCATTAAGATATTTGTCGATGTAAATCTGAGAATTTATTATCACAAATGGGCCTGTTTGAGAGCAACACAATTGACTTATGATAGTGACGCCATCGATACAAAACCGGAACTCATGCGTTTTGCAATAGAACATAGGTACAATCATCTCTAAAGGGTATCCGATAGTTCTGTGGCATTTCTTCACCTAAAGCTTCCGTCTGTAAATCTGTCCATATGTCCATCCAAGTGCCATCTATTATCACCTCTGACCTGATTTTATTGTGTAATTGTACATGTCATGAATTGCTTGAAAAACTGTGATGATATCGAGGAGATTGATAATCAGAAGACGAAATTGAGCTACAACACATTACTAAAAATTCTTTAACAACACAAATACCTCTAAAAGCCCGGTGTGAACTCATGTGCTCCGGAATAAATAATGTTTACTAGATTTTAAATAAAGATCGTTCAATCAACCAAGTTTTTATAATCCTGCAAAAATCTGAAAACAGTTTCCATGACTAAAATCTAGGTAATCATGTCCTGCAAATATGGGTAAAACAACCTTGACCTTAAAAAAACAACGTCATCAGATCAACGACATTCAATATTCAATACTATTATGTCACTGTTATGAAACTGAACTATCGTCACAACAACTTTCCAATCAACATGTTTTGCCACTTCACTTCGTTTCCGCATGTTATAGACAGTCAGCTATATAAATAGTATTAAGCTATTTACTTAATTCTATCGTTTACATCATTACAAGTTAACAGCTGATACTATTACATCTAGTTATCAAGGACACTTTTTACGTCATAAGATCGTAAAAAACTTGTTGGATACCAGACGATGACGATTATTGTTTTTATTATTCCTTTGATTGGAAAATAAGGATTATGTTTGAACCGATCCATTACTGGAATATATTGATCGTGGTGTATACTTTGTTTAAACATTTAACGACGATTGGTATCAAAATTCGTTTTCAACTGTCCCTATAAATTAAATAAATGTTAGAGAATAATGGTGTTTATTATACCTCATATATTAATTACCATAAATAGATTAATTTGAGTGGACAATGGGTAAAAATCAGAACACGTGATCACACAGGACAAAAATCATATTCCGTGAAATAAAAATCATATTCCACCCCCTCGGAAGCCTCGCGGGTTTTCCCGCCAGAGCTATCGTTCTTTGACAGGAAAACGTCAGAGGCACTCGGAACGCATCACTTGCAGATGACCGTTACAATTTGTTGTGGATGTGGTTTTTAAATGTCTGATACAACGTTCTAATGGACTTGAAATAAGTTTGCCAGCAGTATTTAAGATGTATGTGTTTTCTTGGTATAATACAACATTCATAGTATGCGGGTTCAGGAAATATGAAAATTTATTCACCCACTAGTATCATATTCCCCTCGAACGTTGCCCTCAGGGAATATGATGTTACTCTTGGGTTAATCAATTTTCATATTTCCCTCACTAGCATGCAATAAATGTATAATGTCCGCTCAACATACATTCATATGTGACCTGAAATATTGCTCACTTTTTGACATTTAGAAATAACATTCAACCTATATAAACTAGTAAGCTAGATTTCATAATTCTACGATTTTTCTTTCAGATTTTAGAATTATTAATACTCTGCGGTATTTAAGTTTTTCATTGCATTACATGTATCACACATAATGAGACAAATAAAAATAATTTAGACAGTCCTGCCTCATTCTATATAAATCCTCTAAATACATAACACATATGAAAGTTCTGTTTATTAGGAACAATGGTAAGTTATTGATTTGGCCGTCTACTTGAATAAGTAGAGAATCTCCTTTTGAAACTAAGTACATGGATCTAAAATGAGAAAATTGCATTCTACTGTACACGAAATAGTGTGTTATTGAAATAAAAACATTGATATTTCAATAAATTTCAATAAATTTAGTTCGCAATTAAGAACTGAAAACTTTAAGATTAATAATATCCATTATATACAATAATTTTACTCGAATGTCATCACCACAATAAATCCTATACAAGTAGTGAGTAGATACATCAAAATCATATGGTAGTATTAGAAAAATAGACTAATTATAATAAGGCATGTAGCCCTGTAACACTAAATGTCATTTAGAGGTTCCGCTGGTTCAGGGCCGTGTTGTTCCTACCAAACAAATGCTTTGGACATTATATTGTCACGGTGTTGGTGTCGTGGTCGTGCTTTTGTTCTGTAAAATAAATGTATAAGTGGTTCAGGAACGGCTCACCCTTCCAGAGCAGTTGAGTTCACCCCACGTTTTTAGTGGGGTTCGTGATTTTGGCTTTCAAATCTTTTGACTTTGAGCGTACATGACAATAGGTATTCCAGAAACTCACCGTATGCACAAAATTAGATATATGCGTTTTTATTTTATTCAAAATGTATTGCTTTGCATGATATTTTTATGATAATTTATAAGTCATCAAATATTTTTTAGAACACAGGATTTGTCTTAATCACCATGTTTATGTCGTCATGAAGAGGTAAGCATCAGAAAGCAAATTTGACCCATGACCTAAAATGTCAATCACTGGCATAAACACTTGACTGCAAACTAATTCCCAATACACAGATGTATGTCACGTTTACAAAAACAAACAACAACCAACAAACACAAAGGATAAATAACTTGGCAAAATAATGTCGAGATCTGATGAACGTATACAAAGTTGTGTTGCATTATTTAGCTGCAAACAATTTAAATATTACGTCACAGTTTCACGTCAAATTTTCATGGCAATCTGCTGTTATATATTTACATCTATGAGTAAGTGATAAAGAAACATGTTCTTCAATTACTTCTTTGTCACATTTACAAGTAAACAACAAATACAGAATTACAGTATCGACATATCTTGCGTCATAACCCCATTTAAACTATTCTGCGTGTAGACATTATATCATTGTAGCTCGTTTATCATTGTATTCTAGACACAACATGTAGTGTTACTGGAAAACAATCCCGAAGTACTGGTCACGTATACACGTCATGGTTACGTAAGCAAGGTTGAAAGGTATTTACTCCTTTAATTAGTTTTCCTTAATCACCATGTTTATGTCGTCATGAAGAAGTAAGCATCAGAAAACAAATTTGACCCATGACCTAAAATGTCAATCACTGGCATAAACACTTGACTGCAAACTAATTCCCAATACACATATGTAAGTCACGTTTACAAAAACACAAAGGATAAATAACTTGGCAAAATAATGTCGAGTTCTGACGCACGTATACAAAGTTGTGTTGCATTATTTAGCTGCAAACAATTTAAATATTACGTCACAGTTTCCCGTCAAATTTTCAAGGCAATCTGCTGTTATATATTTACATCTATAAGTAAGTGATAAAGAAACATGTTCTTCAATTACTTCTTTGTCACATTTACAAGTCAACAACAAATACAGAATTACAGTATCGACATATCTTGCGTCATAACCCCATTTAAACTATTCTGCGTGTAGACATTATATCATTGTAACTCGTTTATCATTGTATTCTAGACACAACATGTAGTGTTATTGGAAAACAATCCCGAAGTACTGGTCACCTATACACGTCATGGTTACGTAAGCAAGGTTGAAAGGTATTTACTTCTTTAATTGGTTTTCCTTGCAAAAAATATATAAAATACACGAACACAGTGAGAAAACATTCCTAAGGAACGTTTGAAGATACCAAAGAGGTATTCAGAAGATACCAAAGAGGTATTCAGAAGATACCAAAGAGGTATTCAGAAGATACCAAAGAGGTATTCAGAAGATACCAAAGAGATATTCAGAAGATACCAAAGAGATATTCAGAAGATACCAAAGAGGTATTCAGAAGATACCAAAGAGGTATTCAGAAGATACCAAAGAGGTATTCAGAAGATACCAAAGAGGTATTCAGGAGCCGAATCTAAGTTAGTGCGCACGATGTGTTTCTGGAATAACTTTCATCGGATTTGTTCATTTATGAAATAATTACCGGTAGCCGCCATATATTTATATTGTTTTTATCACGGGTTGGCACTTTATGCCGAATATTTTACCACGAGCGGTAGCGAGGGGTAAAATGAAGGCATAAAGTGCCAACCAGTGGTAAAAACAATATAAATATATGGCTACCGGTAATTATTTCGATTTTAATAGGACAATTACGGACCATTTTCAAATCGAAACGGCCTAGGTCATCCAGTGTTTTTGGTTGTTCCGTTAATTGACCCGACTGAAATGTTACAATAATATTCCGTTTTTTCCAAAGATGTTTGAAATGACAACTGAAAAGGTGTTTCAATGCCGACGGTAAATATGTTTTGAGATTACTAAATGTTGTCATTCATGGACATCAATTCAAAAGACAGGGAATATACTGCAAATTCCACTTTGACAAGGAGGCGTACACGAAGCCAAAAAACGTCAAGATCTTTACGTTCTAAACTGGAAGTCTTCATATGACGTCATGTTATTTATATACCAAAGTCATGAACAACATTTCGCGGAATTTTAATTTGTGCGATTTTTAGACACAGGGATATGCAAGAATGCTATATGCTATTCTCGATCTTCGCAAGGGATACGGTTTTATAATACCTGTCTGTTTTCTATATCGCCTGAGCCGATTTGCAATACACGAATGTTTATTTATTTTGTGTAATATTGCATACTTATCATTATGCATCTTTTACAAGGGAGTGTCATGGAACAGCCGCTTTCCAACCACAGACCACGTCTATCTATGACGTAATCGGCCATAGATCAATATTATTTTTACCACGGGTTTGAACTCGCAGCGTTTGAAGGACGTCATACTAGAATGGCAAACAAGATTGTAAAACCAAATAAAATAAAAGTCTGTGGAAGCAGGTAAATCATAGGTCCTATACATCAAAGCAATAATCGGCTAGGGTTACCTATGCATGAATGAGATTAATGTTTAATATAGTATACTATATAGGGACTGTTATTTTCAAGCATGAATATATAGATATATATAAAAAAAAACAATAGATTTTTTAAGTTAATTTTCACTGAAATGATATTCATATATAACATTTTACGACATTGAAGGCCATATTGAACGTTGAAATAAAAACGTGGATATCTAGAGCGCACGAGGTGTCTCTGGAATAACTGTCATCAGGTATAGTCATAGTCAAACGATTGGACATCCAGTTAATATAAAAGTTTTCGGGAGCAAGAAAATCAATGTGCTTAAAATGTGTCAATGCAGGGATTTCATAAATGTTTTATTATCACTTTCCATGTGAAAATTAAATGAATTAAGTATTAAGTATAAAAATATAAAAGAAAAAAATCCCACAATTATTACTTAAGCATAATCATACACAACGTTTTTATGTCGAAATGCACCATTTACCCTTCCAAAACACCTAAATTTACCCCCGGTATTAATTGGGTTCGTGTTACTCGATCTTTAATTTTATGTGTATGTTGTGTAGATCGTTGTTTGTCCTTTTGTACTTTTTCTGTTGGCCATTGTGTTGTCTGTTTTCCTTCGATATACGGATTCTGACAATGTAAGCACCTTCCGACACACTACAATATATAATAAACAGGTTTTACCTATCCTGTGTTGGGCCTTTGGTTTACTTGCAGCAAAATACTTTTACATTATTTGGCTTTCCACTGTTTTGATTATGAACGTACCGTATATATGAAATTGGTGAATATTATGGTATAGGTACCCTTCCGGAGCACCTGAGTTCACGCCATTTTTCTATAGGCTCCGTGCTTCCTTCCGGAGCACCTGAGTTCATACCATTTTTCTATGGGCTCCGTGCTTCCCAATCTTTAGTGTCTGTGTAGTGTTTTGTTGACTGATTTCTGCCTTTTATCTTTTGTTTCCTCAGGCCATTGATTGTATTACTTGTCCTTTCTCGACTTACAATTTCTCGTTAGTGCTATACCTAATCTCTGTCTATTTGTCCCTTTCATCATGTGTACGTAGAAATGGTATTCATAGACGATATTCGTATCTATGGATGACTGTTTCCATATTGCAACACACATAGTTGCTCAGCGTCAGTCATGAATCTTTCCACGGGTTGTTCCACTCCTCCCTCATGTATGTGCAGTGAATAGATATTGTTGAGGTTGATACTTCCTAAAGATGCATCACATATCTGCCGGTGGACGTTTAGCTACTGACAATCAGTCATGTTTGATACATAGATGTCTGTAAAACCTTCAATAACTATTGTACTGGTAATAATATTGCTCTGACAACAGTGTAAACATCTAATTCATGGAGATCCATCAAACATCAAACACATATATTATTTTATGGATTTCTTTTAATATTAGACATTCAATATGTTTCGCTATTTTTTCTATTCTAACTTCACTTGCCACGCCCACCAGGAAATATAACATCGTGTGGGATTTTTTTTCACGTTTGAAATTCCCGCGCGTGAGCTATATTGCCCGGTGACGATTTCCGGTTTAAACCGGAAATTAATCTATTGTAAACAGACGACTTATTAATATATTTTTTTAGTTTTTATTAATTATTTTACTATTAAAATATAATATAACAAATATTCGATGTGACTGGTCAATAAACAAGAACATTTTCCCTCGGTACCTTGAATTGCATGGATGTGTTATATTGCCCTCCGCCGTTGGCGTGGAGAAATATAGCACATCCATGCTATGCAAGGTACTGAGTGAAAATATTCTTGTATATTGACCACAATCACATAGAATATTTGTATAATATCGAGTATCAAAATAGAAATGAATGCTGGAACATATCTAAGAAGACATGTTTGACGATATTAATGGGCTACTTAGAAAAATCGAAGGACAGACAAAGCAATGGCTAAAGGAAAACGATAAAAAAAAAACCGACAATGCATGAAATATAAAATAATACGCAGACAACAAAATATTTAGAAACATGAACGC
This sequence comes from Bathymodiolus brooksi, assembly GCA_963680875.1. Lineage (NCBI taxonomy): Eukaryota > Metazoa > Mollusca > Bivalvia > Mytilida > Modiolidae > Bathymodiolus > Bathymodiolus brooksi. Next base: position 34,041,335 of record OY804580.1, on the reverse strand, counting down.
CACACAAAACCGGGATGAACTCGGGTGCTCCGGAAGGGTACGAAACTATGCAATGCCAAACACATTTACGTCTCGTCCTAAGGACATAAAATGTATTTTATTCGTCCTGCACAATCAGCAGCAGACTTTTAAAGTGGTTGTACTCTGCAGTGGAGATACTAGGTTAAATGTTTATTACATTATTGTTTCTTCCACAGATGGCAAATAGTATTATATTTCATGTAATCAACGCTATGCTAATGTACGTAGGTGGATTTCCTTATTTCTTTTAATGTTCTAGAAACATTGACAAATCAGATAGCGGTAGAATTAATATGCCCTTTCCGCCATCTTAACCCATGACATATTAAATCGGAAGTCTTTGCTATATTTTTGCTTTTTCGGTGGTAACATTCACAGGATAACGAACTAGTCTATTCACATTAAATCAATTCAAGTCCAATGAAATTAATTCCTCAATAGCCTGGGTAAACGATTTAGCCATGAACTGCTGCTTACAAATCAAGTTAACCGTTGATAAGATAACGACCCTGGGGAGAGCATCATTCCTTCAGAAAGGTGAATCCCATTAAGATCAATACATTCGTACATAATTTGCAAATACAGTCGAACCTGTCCATGCGGTTACCTCTATAAAGCAGTCACCTGAATTAAAAGGTGACATTTTCTTGTCCTGTCAAAGAACATTTCATATGAATTGAACCTCTTTTAAGAGGTCACCTGTCTTATGCGACCACTTTTTCATCGTCCCAGAGGTGACCTCTTAATACAGGTGTGACTGTATAGGATAATTAGATGGAAAACGCATTCACAATGGTTGTCAACAAAATGAATTCAAGTAAGCAATGCTTACATGTGAAAAACAAATAAATATCAAACGATCATACATCATTGACTGCAAATATATCAAATTAATATTTACTTTAATATATCAAATTGTACTGACATGGGATGATGTCAATGCTTCCTGAGCGGAGGTTTTGTCCCATGCAAGATTAGCATTAATAAAACTAGAGGCTCAGTGGGCTGAGCCTGTGTCGCTCACCTTTCATTCTGCTTTGAGGAAACTTAATACAGAACCTTCCATACATGTAGATGCTTCCTACCAAGTTTCGGTTCATGTGCTAAGCAGTTTCAAAGGAGAAGATTTGCTAGAAATCGACCAATCAGAAACAAGAATTGCATGTGGTGGCCATGTTTGCTAACCGATCGGGACGAAATGAGCAATCTTCATAGAGGACATTCCATAGATGATTCCTACCAAGTTTCGGTGGTAGCCATGTTTGTTAATCGATCGGGACGAAATGAGCATTCGTCATAGAGGACCTTCCATAGATGCTTCTTACCAAGTTTCGGTTCATTTGGCCAAGCGGTTTCAGAGGAGAAGAATTTTTAAAATCGGCCAATCAGAAAAAAGAATTGCCTGTGACGGCCATGCTTTGTAATGGATCATAACAAAATGTGCACTCTTTAGATAGGACCTTCCATAGATACTTCCTACCACGTTTCAGTTCATTTGGCTGAGGGTTTTCAGAGGAGAAGATTAAAATGTGAAAATTAAACGGATGATAGACGACAGACGACGGACACCAAGTGATGGCAAAAGCTCATATTGCCTTTGACAAGGTTTGCTGAAAAGAATATTAAAATGTGAATACCTACTTGTAATGTATAGAATAAACATGTTACACTATATCAGCATTAATTAATTTCTAAGGGAGATAATGGCAAGAGTTATCTTTCTTTTAACAGAGGAGAAGATTTTTTAGAAATCAACCAATCAGAAACAAGAATTGCCTGTGGTGGCCATGTTTGTTAACCGATCGGGAGAAAGTGAGCAATCTGTATAGAAGACCTTCCATAAATGCTTCCTACCAAGTTTCGGTTCATTTGGCCCAGCGTTTTCAGAGAAGAAGATTTTAAACAAATCAGCCAATCAGAAAAAAGAATTGCCTGTGGCGGCCATGTCTGTAAATGGATCGGGAAAAAATATTCAATCTTTAGAGACAACCGCTCATAGATGTTTCCTACCAAGTTTTGTTTCATTAGGCCAAACGGTTTCAGAGGAGAAGAATTTAAAAAATCAGCCAATCATAAAAAAGAGTCGCCTGTGGCAGTCATGTTTGTTAACGGATCGGGACGAAATGAGCAATCTTTACAGATGACCTTCCATAGATGTTTCCTACCAAGTTTTGGTTCATTTGGCCAAGCGGTTGCAGAGGAGAAAATTGTTAAAAATCGGCCTATCAGAAACAACAATTGCCTGTGGCGGCCATGTTTGTAAATGAATCGGGACGAAATGAGCAATCTTTATAGAGGACCTTCCATAGATGCTTCCTACCAAATTTCCGTTCATTTGGCTTGGGGGTTTCCGAGGAGAAGATTAAAATGTGAAAAGGTAACAAACGACGGACGACGCACGACGGACGCCAAGTGATGGCAAGGTGAGCTAATGATAAGCAAAAACATACGGCACTGACAATAGGAAAATCATAGAAACAGAGAAAATATCGATTAAGAAAAGTTTGAAGATACCAAAGGGGTAATCAGAAACCGTAAATCGAAGAAGGAAAGACAATACAAAGGCATAAAGAAAATGGACAAATAGGGCAAACAATGATCTACAAAATACTACACATAAAACTAACGGTTGAGCAACACGAACTCCACTAAAATCCGGGGGTAAGCACAGGTATATATCGTGAGTATATAAGAGTTTGAAGATACCAAAGGATTAACCAGAATCCGTAAATCGAAGAACAGACAACACAATGGACAAAAGAAAAAGGACAAAAGTAGAAAAACGATCTACAGAACATTACACAGAAGACTAAAGATCGAGCAACACGAACCCCACTTAGCCCCGAGGATGAACTCATGTGCTCCGCAACAGACTTATACATGACGATTCACCCCTGCCTTGGCGCAATTGAAATTATTTGTATTCTTTAATTGTAGAATTAGATTGTGTTCTTAATGCATCCATTATATAATAGACTTGCCCATTAACCGGTTTAAATCCGCCACAATTTTGCGTGCATAACATTTGCGTGGATTGACATTACAATTGCGCGTAGAAATCTTACATTTGCGAGGAGAAACACATGATAATTGCGCCTGTCCCAAGCCAGGACCTGGATTTCCAACTTCACATGTCTTGATCTTTTTTGTTTTCAGTGAGTTCTGTTAAGATTAGAGGTAATTGTTCATGTTGTTGATATTGGTGGAACTGCTGTTTAAACTTTTGTTTCATAACTAGTTAATTTATAGCAAATTATTCACTTCATTGTTATACTACCTATATTTATATTTATCCTGCAATCAGTACATTTGCTGTACAAATATGCTATGCGAATAAATTTTTCCTTTATTCGTACTAGACGAATAAACTTATCAGCCAATTTTTTTCTGGATTAATTAGTTTTTCAAAAGTTACCGCCGTACTCAAATTCCATATAACTACTGTTACATTTCAAATTACCATCGACGGTCCAGTGTTGCTTTTAGAACATGATGGTTTACAGTTTAAATGAATAATAAATATTGCAAAACAAGCAAAAAAGAACGAATAATGTTACACAATAAGAAAACATTCAAACTTACAAGTGAAACACAGAGTACATTTTAATTTTGAAAAAAAAGTATTGTGAGTAGAATATACTGAAAGCAAGAGCATTTCGTCGATCTTGTAGATAAAGTTAAGAACCGAATCTGAAATAAAAACATATATATTATTTAATATAGGACACACGATGCATATTTGGAATGACGATCATCTAGTCGAATAATTAAATAAAATCATTAGGTGCAACTATGCTGAAGCGTCTAATCAGGATAGACAAAATCGGCTACGTTTACCAGTGCAAATACATAACGTATACTCAGCAACTATATCATGGGGAGAACAAGTTAATTTTCATTGAGATGACAGTAAGATTTGCTTTGTTTTAAACCAACACACTTAGTTGGATTTGTATAGTGTTAGCTCACTGGAACAACAGTCAGTGCATAGACGTGTCGCCCCACACGGAAATATTATCCTGATTCCATGACAACCAGTTTTTGCTCTTTCTCCTTAGCTCTGCATATTTTGCGGGGAAGCAACAAACACCAATTTGATAGTCTTTGGTTTGAACCGATCGGGGCTCATACCCACGATTTACCGCACTCGACGAGAGCACGCTAACAATTACACCGCCGATGTGGTTTGGCGGAAGATGAAAACCATTTACGTCTCACTACAAAGAAAGAACTACATTAAATCTGATGCAACTTAATGTTAACAATGATTTATCCTTCATTTGAGTGGGTTTGTTCATTGGTATCAATCAACCCAAATACCGAACCGGCGGTCAACCGAAATATTACTCAACATAAATGCTGAACCTCGAAACAACCCAAATACTGAACCTACAACCAACCCAACTATCGTACCGGCCGTTAATCCAAATAGCGATCCTACTAACAAACCTAAATACCGTGCCTGCAGACATCCTAACAATCGAACATAAGTCAAGCCCAAGTACAGTGCTCACATCCGTCAAATATAGAGCCAACACAGCTACGAAGCAAGCAACCTAATTACAGAAACTACACCCAACCTAATTACAGAAACTACACCCAATCTAATTACAGAAACTACAATTAACCTAATTACAGAAACTACAACCAGAACTGCATAACCTTCAACCAATACAACTATTCTGAAACTACAACGAAATCCAACTTTCAGACAACCAAGCTGAACCAACTAAACTGCTAAGCCTGCTTCCTACCAATCGATCGGACACACAACAAACGCAACTACTGAAAATACAGACAATCGAACTATCGAACCAACAAGCCAACCCATACAGTCAACACAACTACAGAAATTACAGACAACCCAAGTACCGAAATTACAGACAACCCAAGTACCAAAATTACAGACAACCTAACTACCGAACATACAACATATCTAACCACCGAAATTACAGCCAATGCTACTGCCGAATCTCAATAACCCATCAACAGAATCTACAAACGTACCCAACTACTGAACCAACAGCCTACCCAAACACCGAACCAAGCCAATTACCGGACCAAACACCAATTCACTCTTCTCTTCAGCCAAACGAACTAAGGATATCAATGCATTAGGGAAATCAGCCTTAGTCTGCAGTAATATCTAAAATTTAATTATTAAATACAAGGCACCTACTAACATCAAAGATTATCCCACACACTTGGAATTGATGTCAAGGTAGAAATTACATTACTGTTTGTCTATGTTAAACAATTTCCTCAGCGTATTGTCTCATTGAATTATTTATCTGTGAGTTCATGGTGTGAAGTGCAATGCATCGCCCACTAATGTGTAACATTAGCGCCTCATGAATGTTAATGAATATTAATAAGAAATGACATATTTCCTTAAGCTTTTTTATATTAGTTTTCTGGTACATATACAGTTAAGCATGATCAAGTGGTCGCCTCTATTAAGCAGTCATGTGAATAAACAGGTCACCTTTTTCTTGAACTGTCACAGAAAAGTTCATATGAATTAAATAGGTCACATGTCTTAAAATACCATTTTTCTTTGTCCCTATTGAGACCTCTTAATACAGGTTTAACTGTGCTGTCAAAGAGTATAGAAAATAATGTTCTGAATGAACGGTGGGATTAGGTATTAAATTTCTATTTTAAAACTTACGTAATATATGTAGGTCATTTGAATAATTTATAATTCTAATTACCAGACAGCTGCCGTATCATATATCACCTGCTGCTTGATACTATTGTCTGACATAAATACTTAGTCAACCTATATTTCGTCAATTCATGATTTAGCAAAAACAAGTATTGACATACTTTATTTCTTATAAATGTAACTATATTTATTTAGCATTTTAAAGCTGTCGTTGAAATGCAAAACTAGATCATAGCACTGAAAGTATTCTGATGCTTAAATTGGTCACACATTTTATTGAAAACATTATTACCTTTCTCGACCACCTGTGTTCACTTCCGGGTTAGTGTATTTATTTATTTTCTCGTGTTGCTAAATTTTAATCTTCGGTGTTTTTGTTTTGTATTGCTTGTCTTGCTTCTGTGTCGTGTGTTCAGTGTTGCCTGTTTCTTTGGATGTCCATTCTTGATTGCTCCTTCGGTTTTCTCTAACGTTTATTGACTCTACGGAAATCAGCATGTGATCTTGCTCTTTATTTTTGAGTGCTTAGCGGAGAGGCAACACATACCAATTTGATAGTGTTCGGTTTCCTCAGACCAGGCATTGACCACACTACGATTATACACACACACACACTTACGGCTAAGTACTAGTAATATCAAAATTAGTAAACAACGATCAACCAATTTTAATATTTTTCTAATGAATGAAACTATTATTATAACTGAATGTATATTTTCAATTGAAAAAAAAACTTTCAAAAACATGCATCCCACCCTATGCCAAATGTTTGATATTTATATGTTCATTTTGAACGTGTAGAATTCTTGCAGAACATATAATTGAAAGCATGTCGGAAGTTTTCACTCATAATAAGATACACGAAAAACTTTAACCCGTAGCCTACTTCTAAAATATTCATCTTAAACCGTATCAAAGTGAATAATAATGAATTGTCTCCATCAATTGATATACCAAGGTCATCTAAAGGCTTAGAAAAGGCAAGTGTTGCATTGATGGCCTCGGATAAAATGGAAATAATGCAGACAAGGACAACCATGATAGCCGACCTCTGATATATCTTTTGTGTTATATCTGAATTTGCCCAGGGAAGATATTTTCTAACGCACGTCAATTTGCAGTAAATGTAGATAGTGCATGACATAACTAAAATTATACAACACATGTAAATACTAAAGGCAATCCATCTCAGACTTTGCAAGAAAGCAATCAATGTTTTGGAATGATCAGATGCCTTAGTCATGCATATGTCATTTTCATCAAATGTCTGCGCACACAATTCAAATCCAGGACAACACTGAATACGACATTAGTGTTTGATGTTGATCTGAATTCCTGTTATGCTGTCCGTACGAGCAGTGCCACTCTACTACAACATGTCCACAAGGACGAAGTAAATTCAAATGCAAGACAGATACGATCAAAACTAACCAGGACAAATAACCCAGTAGCATGCATCTCCTAGATAAATCTTATAGTAGTTAATCCTATACTTGTCTTTAGCTATGCATGCCATGATAAACACAAGCAAATCTAATACCATTAAGATTGACGTTTCACACTTTCGAGATATAGTTTTATTACGTTGATCCACTCTCAGAGGCAGCAATTAAACTTTACTAAGCAGACACATTACAATAACTATTATGTTTATGGAATAAAATATGCCTTAAGGATGTTATTTTTGCGTTTTTATGGATTTTGCCTATTTCTATGATATTTCTAATGAACTTTAGAATTGTTGCGATGGTGTGATATTTTTTTTCATTTCATTTTATGTGTAATCATATTTAGCTCGAGGATAGTTTCACCATGGCTTGATATAATATTTAGAATAATCAGTATTTTTAAAATAAAACGTAGATACGCTCAATATCGAAAGATTCGAAAGCCAATGATTTTAAGGTTTTTGAAGCAATATAACCAAATGGCCTAAACAGGATAGTCAAAGTCCGCTAAGGTCACCAATACCTGAGGGAGGAGAACCTTAGTTTTATTAATACTTATATTATTTAGGAATTGTACTTCATAGATAAACACATAAGATTTACAATTCATGGATACAAACATCAAACATTTTACGGGTGTTTGACATATAACAATGTCCCAACTGTTCCACTAGTGTTCAGTAAGCCCCGGTATTACTCTCATTTGTTGAAGGTTAACGTAGTTCAAGCTTCTGTTTTCACAGTTTTCCGGTTGTTGACTGATTTTGTCTGTTTTATATACTTATGAGTTTTGACTTTCCCTTTGTAAGATTGCTCGGAGTTCGGTAATTTTGTTATTACCCTTAATTTCCGTTCGTTGTTTCATTTATCATACATATTTTGAATACGAGTTGTAGTAATCCCTGGTTGGTCAGTGACTTACGGCAGGTCGATGGTTTTCTCCGGGTACACCGGTTTCCTCCATCAATAAAACTGACCACAACAATATAGCTGAAATTTTGTTGTGGCGCTAAACACCATAGCCCTAAACTCTAGTAATCCCTGACCATCAGTAGTTTACAATCATCTTATATATAGACATGCTTTATCAATAGAACTGTTCATGTGAACTAGTCAGTTGCAAGCAAAGATGGAAAATACTAAAGGTATAAATATAAGGACAGACAATACCACGGTTAAAAGAAAAGGACAAATGATCTACAAACAGTACAAATAAATACACGTTAGATAATACCTATGGTGTAATCAAGAATGGACAATCCAGAGAAACTGGAAACATAAAGCACACAAGACGAAGGGGCAATCAAAAATGGATAATCAGGAGAATCTGGCAGCATAGACGAAGAAACAAAACAAAACAAAGACACAACACAATATGTGTTGGACACCACTATTCCAAACATACTATTGATTAAGCAACACGAACCCAATTAAAAACGGGTTTTGGATTTTATTTTGACAATGTAGTATATTTCCCCCTTCATTTTATTGTTCACGAGTAAACACATTTCTAAAGCAAAAATAATATTAACGATAGACAAATAAATCTTTTTTTTCACGAAGAGTAGACTGGTCTGACATTAAACTAATGGATATATATATATTCTTCATTAGTCGTTCTATATTTATCTACTATGATGAGATCAAAACAAAACAAAAAATCCTTGAAACAGAATCAGTATTGATCTTCTTTTCTGATGAAAAACATTACTTAACAAGAAGATTAATATCTATGAGAGATTTTGTCTGGCTAGGACAATAGACCTGTCGTGGCTACATTCATGTCAAATTTAATATCATCAGCTATAGTTTATTTTAAGCCCCTTCCTCTTCCATGATCATGTTATAAGTAACAGTGAATTCAGCTGTAAATATTACAATTTAATTACTCAGCATTAAAATTATTTATTGTATTGATAACACTCGAGTTGTCTTTCTTTTTTGTTTATTTTTATTGTCTCAAGCGATCTGACACGTTTCGCTTTCATTTATTTTATACCTAAGCGGTAACGAAAAGTCCGTGCTATAGGTACGGGACATTTTTATATGGTATACATTCACTTGCGGGTTTCAGTTATTATGCGCTTGCCAGTTGGAGGAACAGATTATTTGCAAACCCTCCCTCCCACTCTTTATGAATTGTTTTGTTACTGTTTGATTTATAATTTAAGATTGTCTGTACTTTTATCATTTCCGCAGTGCTGAAATGGAAAACTAAATGCCATCGTCATGGCTTGGATAATTCGTAATATGGTGGAGTTAAACTGCAATATATGTGAATATTGAGAGCAGAGTTTATCAAAAGTTTAATGCTGGTTGTCCAGTTTATCAAACGTTTAATGCTGGTTGTCCAGTTTATCAAACGTTTAATGCTGGTTGTTCAGTTTCGTCATATTGATCAGTGTTGGTAGGCCTTTCCTGATCAACTGTCAATTAATTAATTGTCAACGATGTTTTATGTCGTTGACCTGTTGAACATTTGTTGAATATTTGTTGTTATTTGTTGATTAAAGCCATGACAATTTCCGCCAAAGAAATATGTTGTTGTTTATAACAAATATGAAATCACAATGTCTTCATCAATTGAAACCAAATTCACACACTGAATACAAGTCCGTAAATGAAGTCAGATATGTTCATTAAAATTGTTGGGTTACTTTCAAAAAAAATTTCATCACACCAGTCATATACAATAAACATTAAAGTAGTTTTTATAATTATTCCCAAAGTAAACAATTGACAACGTAAATCACATGTGCACCAACTATAACCCACTCGTCTTGTTCATCTATCTGATTAGACTGTTATGGTTAGGGTGTTAACACCACTTTCGACAATATTTCAGTAATACCATGAAGGTCAGTTTTATTGGTGGAGGAAACCACCGACCCCCCACAGGTCACTAACAATCACGTACATGAAGACTATTTAGTTAGTTTAAACATATCTTATTGTTCATAACACCAAATGGATAAGACACAAGTTTTTCAAAAGATCTATTATAACCACTTGGGATTATCCATTTATCATTTAGTCTATTCTTTCAGTGAGTTTACTAGTACATGTATTTCTAATTTCCCACATTTTGTCCATGGAACTGGCAAACCTTCCAGTGCACCCAATTTAGCATGCAACTGTTCTTTACTTTTGGCTTAAAGTGGGCTTCGTGTTGCTAAATCCTTGGCTTTATGCATTGTGCTTTGTAGACCATTGTTCTATTTCTGTTGCCATTGTATTGTCTGGCATTCTATGATTTACGGCTTTAGATAACCCCTTTGATATATTCGAATTTTTCTTGTTATGAAAGCTCTAAGATCGGTATGAAGGCCACTTACGTTGATTCCAGTTTTCAGCTGTCACAGACATTATATTTAATATCGAGAATGAGGGTAATTTTGCATTACCTAAGACTAGACAGCAAGCGGTTTGAAAAATGACATTTAAGAGTGAGGTTGTTTATACAATAGATTTTAGTTGCGTGCCTTATTATACTATTCGTAAATTGTGTGAACAATTCAGTAAATATGTGCGAAGGAATTCCCACTCCATATATCGTGGTTTTGTTTCGTATTCGCTGGATTAAGATGAGAGGTGCTTGTTTGTTTTACTGTGTTGCTTGCTATTCGTGGGATTGTTGACCAGCACTGTTTAAACTTTTTTTTCCATAACTACATAGAAGGCAAACTGACTGACCCTATCTATTCACAATCACATCGTTTACATATGACAATCAATATATCTGTACGTAGACCCATTCAACGGTTTACCCTCATTAAATTTACATGTCCAATTGTCCCCGTCTTGACTACAACTGATAAAAGTACTCAATTGACTTTACCAAAACAGCAATAAACCAATATTAGAAAATGAATGGAATAAAATCAGACGTGATTATAGAGTATTTACTGTTTAATTTACCCTCTTATGTTAAACAGACATAATAAAGATTGGTTCGTTTGAGAAAGTTTAGCAACACATGTTTATTAAATAGAAATTATTAGAAAAACACTTCTGATTTACTTCCTTTTCTAGATCAATTTTAAGGTTCAAACTCCGTCAATGATTGTACTTCTGTCCCTAATACCAAATCTAAATGTAATTTAAGAAAACAAAACCAATCAGATTTACAATATAGCGTGATGACTTATTTGTCACTCCTTTGTCTATGTGGTTCTTCATTGTACTTACAAATGCTTTACGTTAAAAGGACTGTTGAGATTGTATAACACATTTCCAATTGAAAATAAAATAAAGTTGGTAATTTTTTAACTGATGTCTAGTACATTGGTTCTAAGTGTTAAGAAAAGGTATTATCCTTAAGAAAGATCGCAAAGGCTTGTGAATACCCATTTCATATCTTGAAACTTTCATTAGAAACTTTTTTATCACTGTTTTTACAATCTATTTTGATTACAGGAAATACGAGGTATTAACAATCGATATCGGTATAATGTTTGATAATTCAGATATATATTTTCAAATTTCAAATAAGTCACATTTTCATATTTTGATATATGATCATTAATTTTTAATAAAAAGTATTAAAAGCAATTATGTTTGTTTCTTTTGGTATACTATAAACATAAAAAATCAACAATTTTATATTTCTGTGCTGTGTTTTGTTTTATATGTCCTCTTTCTGTGTCTCATGCCGAATGTTGACTGTGTATTTGGATTGTCCATTCTTATTTCAATTTAATATCATAATAATTAAATTAGTTTATTGTATTGAACATATATGAATTGTTTGTATTGAACATAATAAATTAGATGAATTGTTGTATTAGTTAACGTTCAAATGTTCACTCAACAATTCCACTTTTTACATATTAAGTCCATTTTTTATATACAAATTTTTAAACATTAACAATACGACTTACGTCGCGGTCTGTTCGTTTGGTTTATTCTGTAACACCATTATATTCACGTGCAAGTTTTAGCGGGAATGTTGATATAAATATTCTGAAATTTTCCGGTGCGGCATATTGCGTTACACAGTCGAGGAGGAAACAATATTTACCCACCCACCCTTATCCCTTAGTTTGTCTTTTGTTGCTGCTGTTTGCTATATTTTTCAGAAGCTGTGAACTTGTCTACAGATTGTCAGTAACATCAACGTCATCGCTTGTAATGGAATTATTCGAGATGTACCTTTGTTCACTGTGATTATCTTCAGTATGGAACATGACCACACATGGCGGACTTTATCGATTTATCCTGATGCTGCTTTGGACTAAACCCAACAGCCGAGAACTTTTTCATTGAATGGTTACCCTTCAATGCTAATATTGTCAACATGTTTCTGTTGGCCTGTTTTCTTTACATCTCGAATTAAAGCTATGACAAATCATCTGCCATACAACTGTCTTTGTTGTTTATTAAAAATAATTGCATTAAGTTTGTACTTAGTCAAGTGGTATACAACTGTCCTCAATAATTACAAGTCCAATGGTATGCAAATGTCGTGAATTTACCCAACTTTGACAATGGATAAAAAAGGCATTACACACATTTCGGTTAATTTTGCTTAAGAGTTCATATACAATAATTGCCCCCAGTCGGTTTTCTCTAACATATATATGGAAGATAGTGTATACCAATGACATATAACATTAGTCAGTCATATTTAGGTCATACGATCTACGTGTGTTTGTGAGGTATATATGAAATAAAGCATATATGTCAGACCTAGACATGGTTAAGATCATGGAGGCAAATGTACACAAACGATATTTTGTAATGATTTCCCATTCTGGTACATGCATAGTAAAATACTCTTTTTTTTATTTCTAAAAAAAAACCAATAGACGCATTGTAGTCGCTATGAATATTATTTAGATATTGTTGAACTTGTACTCGTCATGAAAAGGCACAGAATAACAATGTAGATATCCAACTAAGTGCGCACTGCGCGTTTCTAGAATAACCTTCAACAGGTATGCTCAAAGCCAAATAATCTAAGACTTTGGGAATCAAGGAAACCAAAAGACCAAAGAAGGATATTTGCCGATGGACTTTAAGCCAACAGCAATATATCAATCAAAAACCATCGAACTGATTAACACAAACATTTATGCTATATAATTTACATTGTTGTTATTAAATATTGTTATTTGAATGTATTGTTAAAGGAGCGACCTGGAATCAAGTAAATGAAATATATATTCTAAAATCGATGATAGACATATTGAACTGTCTCGACAAAAATATAGAGCTTTTTTATTCCAGTAAATAACATATACGTCTCGGTCAACAATTTATTTGTGATTCTTCATTGTCAATATATAAGATGAGCGACTATTTATTTCCAGTCGAGCGATGTTCTCTTTATCGCAATGACAATCCGGTCCTGTCATCATTGATGACTTGTTATCGGGTTTGTTACAAGGGTAACACGACGGGTACCACATGTGAGCAGAACTGTCAACCCTCGGTAACACCTGCGTTCACCCCCGGGTTTTAGTGGGGTTCGAGTTGCTCGATCTTTAGTTTTCTCTATACTGTTTTGTAGATCGTTGTTTGTCCTGTTGTCCATTATCGGTCGAATGGTTATAACGAGGGCATTTAATTTTATAGCGAAGTTTTAATTATTGTTCCCTATGGCAGCTTTATTTTATTTCGACACCAATCCAATGAATATCCAAATATCATGTATGTTATTTAAGCTCGAAAAGTTCTCAAATATTAGATTAATATGGATAAAAGAAGAGTCTAGATTTATAAAAACAAATAAAAAATGAAAAATATAAGTGACGGGTCTTAAAATATAAAGTATATGTCTACGTTGCCGAGAAACTGGGACAAAGGTAGTGTTTATCGAGCCTTTCCTCTGTTTTGCTCTGAATACATTACTTGTGTGTTAATCCTGCTTTGATTAATAGATGGGTCATCAATGTTCAGTGAGTAAGAAAAGCTTGAAGATACCAAAGAGGTAATTAGGAACTATAAATCGAAAAAGTACAGACAACACAATGGCCAAAAAGACAAATAAGCAAAAGTACAAATAATGATTTACAAAACAGTACACAGAAAACTAAATATTGAACAACGCGAACCTATCAAAAACACGGGGGTGAATTCTTAGTGGCTAGTGGCACCTTTCGTAAAATATGCTTAAGGGGTACCAGATGAAAAATAGTATGCTAGTAGAAGGGTATAGTTTTTGTTTATCTGACACCTATATTTAACTATGGTTAGCCAATATTGAAATATTTTAAAACGTCATGAAAACATTGAGGAAAAGCTAAAGGGAAATCAGAATTCGTTAATCGAACAAGGATAGACAATGCAATGTCCAAAAAACAAAAAGTGACAGAGACAAACAATGGTCTACAAAATACAACACATAAAACTACAGATTGCTCAACACAAACCCCATTTAAAAACCAGAGGTAAATTCGGTTGCTTCGGAGAGGTAGCTAGTTCTTGCTCTACTAGTGACACATGTCGTGTAACTGTTTTAATCAACAGAAATCTTATCTGATATTGAACTTGACACAATTACAATAAACACACCATTATCACACATTTTTCATTTATTTTGAAAACGACTACTTAATTTTCATTAAATTATAATATTAAATAAATACATTTGATTTTGACATATATTAGAAGATTATTCTCTTTTGTACGCGTTCCACATGCTGTGGTTTCTGCAAATAAAAACGACACGACATTTAGTACTAGTATACACAGTATAACAAACATGTAGTAAAGTTGTATATTTGTTGCTGAGTAGACGATTGCTAGCGAAAACATACTGATTATTGAAAAAATAGATTTAGAACATGTGTTGTTATTAATTCATGACTTAAAGTCAGGGGGAGTCTAATAGTAACAGTCGATATGCAATATACAAACGTGCTTTGTAGCAATGTAGGGAGTCTTATTTTCCGGGAATGTTTTTTTTACTATTTTCTGTATCATCTCTGATTTTTTTTATTTTATTTTTTTATTAAAAGTGATATTTGTATAAACATGTACGTATATATGCAGAAGCATGAATTGGCGTAGTAAGCGTCTATTTAGGAGAAAGTATTGGTCCATGTGTATCATTTCGATTCCAATGTAGCACATTCGGTTTGTTGTTATTATGAAAGCAACATACGGAACGGAACAATGTTGTGAACGGCTTTCCTTCCGAATTTTAAGCTCGTTTTCTGTTGATAATCTATCGAAAGTGTTATTTATTTGGTGTTTGACATTTTCGAAGCTTACATTTAAAAAAAGTAATATAGTGAAATTTGTCTAAACCGTACGCCCTTGGAACCAACCTTTAGGAATAGACAGGTTTTCCGTTTATATATGCTAAATTAATAAAAGATGAGAACTTTCTTCAACGGTAGGTTTAATACATGATTCCGGTTTATCCAGGTTTCGGTTTAGACATGTTTCATTATACTTATGTTTATGCATATATCCAGTTTGTAAATCTCGAGTATTCAATTAATGTTATGGCTTGGTTAGGTTTATGGTGTTTAATGCCACTTTCAACAATATTTTAGCTATATCGTGGCAGTCAGTTTTACCTATGGAGAAAACCACCGACCAATCGCAGGTCACTGACAAACTTAATAACATAATGCTGTATCGAGTACACCTTGCCATGAACGGAGGTCGAACTTTAGTGGTAATAGGCACTGATTGCACAGTTAGTTTTAAATCCAACTACCATACGATCACCGCCATGACAGCCCTAATGTGTAATATTATCGTATTTTACTCTAACTCTGTTAAGTACTCACAAGAGAACTGTGTGTGGAACGCATACATTCTTTAGGAACATCAAATATTGTCAAATTCCTTATCTCTTGTGTTATTGACATAAAGTTAACAAAAGTCATTGAATGATCGTCCATCTGTGTTACTGACACTGGCACACATTTGCTCTTTGTAACTGTGAGATAGACCATCTTGTCATTGAACATGTCTCGGTAAACATCGACCATTACTTTGTCACTTCCAAGACCAACATATGCTGATAACTGTTTCTGGGCTTGTGCTGTCAATATATATATATAATATTTGTTATGATGACCAATCAAATTAAAATTAGATATTTGTTGACCAATCGAATTACAACCCACAATGTGCTCGGTTTTAATTCTGTAAGGCATTAGGATGACCAATCTAATTAAAATTATATGTTTGTTGACCAATCGAATTACAGCCCACAGTGTGTGCTCGGTTTGACTAATAGTCGGTTCATTGCTGACTAGGCAGTTGATAACATGAACGTTTAACGTGACCCTATTTGAGATGACGTTATGTGTTTGTATGTTGAAAAAAAAGTCAAATATACGACAATCGTCTATGCTTAATTAGATTGTGTCCTGCAGAAAGTATCAAATACAGAAGTCATCCCATGGTTTACACATTTTTTTTACAAGTGTATGTATTATAGAAAATGTATAAATTGAGTGATTTTTTTATACAATTTACAATTTACAATTTACGGTTTCTGGTTAACTTCTGGTTATCTTCATGCATGACAAGATAGAATATTTTTCATATTTTGTCTCCCTAAAATATTAATTTTGACACCGGTCTTGTGCAGAGGATAATAGATTATTAGAATATTTAAAAACTTTCAAAATAAAAACAAGGTGAAATTTATTTATAAAGGTAATTGACCTAGACAGAACTGTAATTAAATATACTCACGTGTTGTACAATGCTGTGGGAAGGGATCTGTCAGCTGCATCTTCGTACAATTACCGTCGATAACTAGGTACTGAGTTCTCTGCAAAATGGTTCTTGAAATGGAGCTGATAGAATATGTGTTTAACGTTATAAGTGAAGCTCATCAGATCAATATATAGACAATATGCGTACATTGCAAAATATAAAATTCATGTGTACGAGTTTTAGAAACAGGTAGAACAATGAACATTTGGCGAGCTTTTCTGTTGTTTCGCAGCGAGCGTGAATGGATTTTTGATTTTAGAACAATGTATGTATATTGTCTATATTTTGTTTATCCTGCAATGGTAAACAGACAAAAACAACTACCAAATTATCAAAAAAGAGCACAAACAAGGGTTTGTTTTCATCGTTTTTGATGGTGTTCTCTTTGAAGTCCGCGCTTATATTGTAACCGTTTCGTACCATCGATCTACATAAATCAGGTACAAGAAAAGCTTTATTCTTAGTAAGTGATCATATATAACATAAATATATCCAGTCAATACAATTTGACTGCGTATACTTGTTTTTGTGTATTTCTACGATTGGTTAGTTGATGGCATGTTGACGTCCAGTGGCAAATAGCTAGTTCATTCATATTCAGGACGGGCACAAGTTCAAACATGTCACAAATCAATACAAAAAAAGATGGAGGGATAACACAACCCATTAAGCTACTTTTGACTGCGATTGGATAAGTATGGAGACGGCAGGAACGAATAATTTAGTCTTCTGTAGCAACTGCAATGCGTCTACTATTTTTCGAAACTACAAAGAGATTTGTAACATGTAGGGAACGTGTAATATGACATCCCCCTCCCTCCCCCCCCCCCCCCCAATCGATATACGTTGCTGGATAGCGAACTAGACAGTTGTGTGTCGAGCCCTGGGTACCGTCACCAATACTAAGGCATGCATTTATGCATAATGCAAAGAAAGATTATTCGTGTGTGCGGAAGGTTTGACAAATCGTACTAGCTATGGCGATTTGCAGTAAAAAGGGTCGAATAATATAACCTCTAAAATATTAAAATGTTGTAAATATAGCGTAAAAGTATTACAGTGTATATGTGATTTATTTATTCAAAATTTACAAGGGTTAGATATGCTGTAAATGTACATTTTGGGACATTGATTTCAATTGAAAATAATATAACAACTAAGGACGAATCAAGTACAGTCAAACCTGCCCATGTAGTCACCTATATTAAGCAGTCCCCTGTATTAAAAGGTCACTTTTTTCTTGTCCTATCATAGAAAGGTTCATATCAATTCAACCTCTTTCAAGTGGTCACCTGTCTTGTAGGGCCACTTTCCTTTCTCCCGAAGGTGACCTCTTAATACAGGTTTGACTGTAATTTTAAATTGTCAAAACTGTTTCAGTGCCAACAAATTGTTACCTCTATCGAACCTGGCTTGCCTTCTTTATCTGTACCAATTGCCACACCCTCTCATCCCTGTCACTGGGCTGGTACACAGCAGGAATAGACAACTGGTACCACAACAGCGATGGAGAATAGAATACACACTTGTTTAATCATGACTTAGTACGAAGTAAATGAAAAAAATAATTATATTGTATTTATGTCCTATTGTTATCAGTCCCGGAAAATCCCACACATTGTAATTTTATAAATAAATTTTACTCATGTCCTTTTGACAATGATTAAATTAGAATTGTAAAAGGTACCTACTAGTACTATTTTTCACCACTGGTAGGAGACATCGATAAGTCATGTTAATTACGTCATTTATCTAGTTAAGTACGTCAGAACTTTTATTTTGATTTAAACACAAAATAAAAATCACCACTTATTTATTGCTACATGTATGTTGGAATATCACGATAATGTTCTCATTCCTTAAGTGAGGATAAACTAGACTTGTTATTAAAGCAACCTGTCCCCTACCTGTGTTTTCGATACGCATCGTGTTGAATCTTTTATAAAAGGGGAAGAAAAACCAAAACGTCTAAAGGATAGTCAAAATGGGTCAAGGTTACTTATGGATGATGGAGTTGAATATTAGCTTTAATTATAACAACAACAAATATGTCATTGGTGATATATCTTACAACCATTCAACTGACATTTCTCTCAAAACATAATGCTTTCACTGTCAAAATTCAATTTGTCACGGAATTCTTCATTAGTACAATTCTTGATGTGCCATCTTCATTTTTAAAGTGTATTTCTCTTTGCAAAACGTGAAACATCGAGCGGACCTGCAACTAGTGCCATATTTGAAACGTTGTTGAATATTTCATCCTGTGTCAAAAGCTCATTAACTGTTGCCCTTTTTTTAACGACAATTAAGCATATGGGCTGTAGAGTCATGGTGTTTAACTCCACTTTCAACACCATTTCTGCAATACCGTGGCGGTCAGTGTTATTGGTGGAGGAAACCGGATAAAACCATCGATCTGTCGACACACATAATTAAACGTAATATATAACATATATGTAATATACTAAACCACTTTAAAACAACTGGGTCAAAAATTATGAAATTGTGAAAAGAAAGATTTAACATTGATGGTCAAACAATTCCATCAATATCAATAAAACAAACAACTACATTTCACATTAAATCATTGAGCACAAAACAAATGAAGACATATTGTACATTATTTTTCTTAATAAAAACAAAAGAAAATCTCTTAGATCTTAGAACCAAAAAATAAAAAAAATAAATAATAAATAAAATACAAATACCTCATACTTTTTAAAAGTTGTATGGCATAACTTATTGGAAATATGGAAATATAATATAAAGTATTTTAAAAGTAAGGTAATTCGTGAGATTCGTGTAGCCTAATCATACATGTACATGTAAATAATTCTGTAATAAACGTTGGTGAATCCTGAAGGCACAATCAATAGTGGACAATCTAGAGAAACTGGCAACATAGGGTGCACAAACCGAAGAAAACAAAGAAAAAACAGCTTGTTATTTGTTGGACACCACTATACGCAAGCAAACACAAATAACGTAAAAAAGACGGATCTTGATTTTTGAAAAAAGTTTACAATATTGCAATATTATAAACAGCTCCACGATAACAATTTTGTTTGTTTGTATCAATAAAGACAACTCTCATACGGTCTAGCTTGTAATGGTCTAACCATGTTTGACCTAAATTTTGATTTGTCTAGATTTTTATCATGGAACCTAAAATGGTACGATCGTATGTTGTCCTTGACCTTGAAAATAGGTAAACAAAATCAGACAAATAACCTAAGGTACGTGTAAGTACGTGCAAGCTAGATAATACCAAAGTATATCTTAATACTGGCATCTACATGTGGACTAATATAACGATAAATGTGAAATACTCGTTCCTTTATGGTCGGTAGAATAAATAATTGTACAATGTACTCTGTTGTATTAAAACGCATATAATCATGTCAAATAAAATGTAATATTTTAATATCCAGCTAATTAGATGTATGATATGATTCAACGCCACACGAATATACACGAAAATACATGGGGGTATGGTGTTTAACGCCACTTTCAACAATATTAGAGTTATGTCGTGGCAGTCAGTTGTATCGAGTATATGTACACCTCCCCTTAACGGGATTCGAACTCACAATGTAAATGCATGGTGTTAATGCAAATGAAATGTACACATATAAGTGAAGAACCGTTGTTGTTGACAGCTGATTGATTAAATCAACAAAAAGATGGTCAATGTATTGTGACTGTTCTTTAACATAAAATGACAATAAAAAATATCTCACAACTGGTGCCAATAATGGAACGAAAACTACTTGCTGTTCCCGATAACCCAAGTTCACCAACTTTTTTAATGTTGTTTGTACTGCAATGCGTTTTTCATTTTTCTTTTTCTTTTGTATTGTCTGTCCTTCTAATTACGGGTTCTGGTTATCTCCCTTTGATATCTTCAAACTTTTCTATGTATTAACAACTCGTATATCCATCATGTTTACAATATGAACTATTCCATTTTTTGTTTATCCATATCGCCATTATATCCATCATGTTTACAATATGAACAATTCCATTTCTTGTTTATCCATATCGCCATTATATCCATCATGTTTACAATATGAACTATGCCATTTCTTGTTTATCCATATCGCCATTATATCCATCATGCTTACAAAATGAACTATGCCATTTCTTGTTTATCCATATCGCCATTATATCCATCATGTTTACACTATGAACTATTCCATTTCTTGTTTACCCATATCGCCATTATATCCATCATGCTTACAATATGAACTATGCCATTTCTTGTTTATCCATATCGTTTACAATATGAACTATGTCATTTCTTGTTTATCCATATCGCCATTATATCCACCATGCTTACAATATGAACTATGCCATTTCTTGTTTATCCATATCACCATTATATCCATCATGTTTACAATATGAACTATGCCATTTCTTGTTTATCCATATCGCCATTATATCCATCATGCTTACATTATGAACTATGCCATTTCTTGTTTATCCATATCGCCATTACATCCATCATGTTTACAATATGAACTATGCCATTTCTTGTTTATCCATATCACCATATATGCATATAAATACGGTCAAATTACCCGTTTTAATTTCCACTCTTATTTTATCCGCTCGTACAAATGGGTTTCATTTACTTTTAATCTTAGCAGATGTAACATGCCAAACGGATATTCTAATATAGAGTATTGTTTAATGAACCCATTACAGCAATATTACCTATGTCATTATAAATTATTCTTCTATGGCAGAATTGATACGTGTCAAGAAGAGGTTGAAGATACCAAAGGGGTAATCAGAATCCGTATATCGAAGAAGAACAGACAACACAATGGCAAAAAGAAAAAGTACAAATGGACAATATACCTAGTGTGTATGACATTGTCAGAAAATAGTGGGTAAGTTTAAACCGAGATTACATATATCAAATAAAATATAATTGTGTACTAGGCGACTTAATTGCGACATTTTCATTTGGTTTTTGTTAGTGGGAGGACAAAAATAGCTTACCAACTTTACTGGTATAGCATTTGATATGACTTTTTATGACGCTTCATTACGTAAAAATCAATGTTCGAGTCCTGATTCCTTGCTTGTGTTCCATGTTCGAGTATCTACTCATTGTGTGCGTTGTGCTATTGAAATTCAAAACAACTTTCATATTTATATTCATGTCACAAAACAATGTTTATAAACAATGCCACATGCGTATGGGCCTATGTAGTTGCACTTTAGATTGCTAGGGCAAAATAATTATATATTGGATAAAGTCGGAAATGCTTGCCTTGCAACAGGTCACCAAATGTCAACTCCTTACAAACTTGCTCATTGAGAACTGCTGCAAGTTGTCTTTTAAGTGCACGGAGCGTGATAATATAAATATGCAAGACGTTAATTGTCACATGATATAAGAACAAGCTGTGTACTTGATTGAGTCACGACAACATCCCGACACTTCTTGTGGATATACCCTGTAGAGGAGAGAATATTTCTTATTGATATTCACCAGCGTTCCCCTGGGATCATGAATTACGGGTTGGTTTGGTTAATGGTGTTTAACGCCACTTTCAACAATATTCCAGCTATATCGTTGTGGTCAGTTTTATGGTGGAGGAAGCTGGAGTACCCGGAGAAAACCACCGACCTGTCGGAAGTCACGGACAAACTTTATCACATGATGTTGTATCGAATGCACTTAGCCATGAAATCATGAGAATCACATTTGACTACCACTTTAAAGGCATGGAAAGTTGGGTAGGTGCAAATTACGAGTTGTACACATGAATCTAATATTTGTCATTAAAAGTCATTGAATTAGCTGCTTTGTGTGAAAGTGTTTGTCTTCATATACTCCTGACCCACATTATAAGCCTTATATTTAGAACCGCTTACTTGAACATTAATATCATGGCCTACATTAGCAATCATAGGAGAAAGTCAGCTTTAAATAAGTTATAATCTTTAATACATGGTACGTCTTAGCACAGTGTTAATAACGTTTATTATAAATAATAACGAATTTACGACATAAAAGTTGACAGAGTACTTATATGAGTTTATAATATAATAAAAGCGATTATTTTGCTATGTTGCAGCTGTCTGGAAATTTCAAATGTAATTTCCTTATACAGTCTATATGTGATCTATTTCAAATCAATATTTACAGAGTTAGTTTCAACTTTCATCCAAGAAATATGTTTTTCTATGGTTTCCGATAGCACAATTTGTTCTCTCTCATTCTACCACAATGTAGACCCTATAACATAATAATCGAACGTATTTTGTAAATATGTGTTGTCTTGGTGAAACAGTTGAAGATTATAATATACTCTTATGTCTGAGCGTATTTTATTGATATTTGATGATCCAGTTGAGGATTATTTGATTATCTACATTGTAATTGGCTATGGTAAGATGTTTAACTATAACCTTTTGTCAGCCTTCAGTCGGCGATGTCTTCCTTACCACACCGTTCAATGTAAAACATAGGCAATCTGAGTCTATAAAGATATTTGAGGAAGATATTCTGGAGAAAGTGTAAGCACATTAACCTATGTCGTATGTCGTATGGACTAGCACTACTGGATCTAAACTATTATTGTTTCACATAATTGTGTTCTATATTTTTGTTGCTTTCCAATCTGCTGATTTTTGAAGGTACCTGGAGAGAATTATTTCAATTTTCCCATTGTGAACTTTCCATTCATATGTAGCAACATTCCAGCAGCACCTGCATATGGAGTTTATATCTCTCAGTTGATGCAATATTCCAGAGCTTGTGGTTCCTATCAGGATTTCCTTGATAGAGGGCTGCTACTAACAAGGAAGCAACCGAGCCAAGGATTCCACTTAGTTAGGTTGAAGTCATCACTTCGAAAGTTTTACGGTCGCCACCATGTCTTGGTTGACTGCTATGGAATATCTGTGTCAAAAATGACCACGGATATGTTCCACTTGTCGTAAGCACTTCCCGATCCTTTCCACATTCATGCCTTATCACCTGGTTTGTAACTAGATTAACACGACGGGTTTCACTATATGAGCAGGAACTGATTTCCCTTCCGGAGCACCTGAGTTCACCCTCGGTTCGTGTTACTCGATCTTTAGTTTTATATATATGTTTTGTTAATCGTTGTTTGTCCTGTTGTACTTTTTCTTTTGGCCATTGTGTTGTCTGTTCTTCTTCGATCTACCGATTCTGCTTGCCCCTTTGGTATCTTCAAACTCTTCTTCCAGAAAAGTATTGTGCGCATTAAATAAGATATCTACGTTTTCATGCAGGTTTTCTGTCATGTAGCTGAATGATATGTTCAATATCAACGGATTAATTCCAATACTGAACAATTTTGGGCAGTGTGACGACAAATTGTAGGTATAACACAAAAAAAAAATAACTGGAGAAAAGTTTCAAGATATAAAAAGGGTAATCATAGGACGTATATCGGAGTACATATAAAACAATGATCAAAAGAAACAGGACAAAGAATGATATATCAAACACCACAAAAAAAAACTAAAAATGGAGTAACATGAACCCCTTTAAAACCAGGGATGAACTAATGTGCTCCGAAGGGTTAACAGTTCCTGCATCTACTTGTATCACTAGTCGTGTTACCTTTATTACAAACTGGCGTGAAGGAGGAAAGGACTGGATTGTGATCACGACCAAAGAAACACATTCGTGGTCATTTTTGCCGTAGCGATTTATCAAGTCATCGTGGCGACGGTAAGACTTTGAAATGATGAATTCGATTTAACCACTAGGAACCTTTAGTTAAGAGGCTTCCCTGTTATCAAAGAAATCATGATACGAACCACAAGTTCAGGAATAATCGATCAACGGAGAGATATATACTTTCCTCACATTTAGTTACAGAGATGTTCTTATCATACACGATACTAGTTTATCAATCGTTGAAGTGTACATACTATTTTAAAACGCAATTTTGTCTTATGTTAGGGGTGTGGTGTTTAATGCCACTTTCAACAGTATCTCAGTTAAATCTTGGCGGTCAGTTTTATTGGTGAAGGAACTGACATACTTTATCACATAATGGTGTATCGAATATACCTCGCGATGAATGGGGTTCGAACTCACAAAGTTAGTGGTGATATACACTGATTGCATAGGTAGTTATAAATCAAACTACCATACGATCACGACCACGGAGGTCCCCTTTTTGTCTTGGTAGCCACGTAAGGTCCTATTATATATAGATCTACCTGCTGTGAATATTGATTGAAAGGCATGGGAGCTCTACCAAATGGGAGGCCTATATATTCTGTGATGTTCATTACCCCTATTTCAGTATTAGTTGTCTCATATATACACTTTTGGACATTAAATTCATCCGTCGAAATTTTCAAATTGGAAGTAATTTGATCTGGCATATAACATATAATACTATGTGATTTTACTATCACGTCCACAAA
Source organism: Bathymodiolus brooksi (assembly GCA_963680875.1). Lineage (NCBI taxonomy): Eukaryota > Metazoa > Mollusca > Bivalvia > Mytilida > Modiolidae > Bathymodiolus > Bathymodiolus brooksi. The sequence goes on along the minus strand of OY804580.1, from coordinate 34,016,078 downwards.
TCAACAAACATAAGATTACAATCAATTTCCACAAATTTTAAATAATTCAATTCTTTACAAAAAGAGGTTCCAAGTAGTACGTTCGGTGCTTTAATTAACAAATTGCACAATGTTATCTTACGAGCTGAATAAGACACAGTTCAAAAAAATTGAAATGAACAAACCTATTTTCTGTCCGATTTAGACTATAATAAAAAAAAAAAAGGCAATATCGGTGGTAAAGTCAGGAAATCAATTAAAGCCATGAAGATGTATTTCTTGTCATGTCTGTTGCATAGAATTCTTAGGAAAACTTGAAAAACATCTTCAATTGTAATTAAGAGCTTCTTTGAAGATTCCCGTATCTATTATTCATGTTATATTATTGTGTGATATCTGTAAACTGCGTCATTGTAAACAATTATTTTATAATGTATTGCTCTCTCAATAAGGGTAATAACAAAATTACCGAACTCCGAACAATCTTACAAAGGGAAAGTCAAAACTCATAAGTATATAAACAGACAAAATCAGTCAACAACCGGAAACTGTGAAAACCGTAATGACCCTGACTTGGTACAGGCATTTCTAAAGAAATGGTGGGTTGAATCAGATTTTAAAGCGCCAAACCTCCCGCTTTCATTACGGCTCAAAGGTTCCGGCTGTCACTATAACAGTATTCATAACAATACTGGAACAAAATAGGTAAAATAGTTGTCAAAGCAGTACCAAATTCAGTGAAGTAAATGTCAAAAACACTCTTACGTCACACATTGATAGAAAAATATTTTTGACATTTTTGTTTACTTCTTTATCTTTATACATTTTCACTATATGAAAATGCATCGTTTATTATCGTCTCTCCAGAGACGGAATATATTTCGACAAGATCTTGGTATCGGAATATAAACTTTTTAAGAGATCGAAAAAGGCGAACAATAAACACACATGTCCTGGAACGACAAGTTATCTGAGCGTCTGTCAATTGTTTGCTCTATTTTTTTAAACACTATCAAATAATAGCAGAAAACATACAAAAAAGTACCACACAAAAATACCTTGATGGTGGTCTGGTAATCTTCAACTTCATGAACACGGTCAATCTTTTGTAGACGTAGTATAATCGGGTTTGTGTTTTTAACTATTCCTGCTTATTTTGCTCTCCATGTGGTTTAGTTGTGAGCATACCCGCCTTGAGTGAGGAGAATAAGCTTTGATTCCCATTGGGTTCAACTAATGAAGATAATATTGGTATTTGCAAGCACAGACTATTTAAGGGGGAAGAGCAATTGCCCACTAGCTCCAATTCAGCATAATGTGTCTGAGTGTTTACTTGGTGATTCAGTGAGTCATTGCTAAATAAAATAGCTGCTTAGCATAGGTAATAGAGATACATAGCTGATGACGGACATTGTATATGTTGATCTGTTATATGGTTGCTTGGAACATAATGCATAAACTGTTTAATTAAACAATAACTTTCAACCGAACTGAACAATATGAGCAATTAATGATGGTGTCTTATACGAAACAGGAACTACTTACCCTGCGTACGTATCCGAGTTTACCCGTGTGTTTTTTTATTGGTGGGATCCGTGTTGCTCATCTTTTTAGTTTTCTGTCTTGTGTTTTGTGTTTTGTTTGTCCTTGTTCTTTGTATTGTGCTAAATGTTGCCTGTGTCTCAGGATTGTCCAAAATTGATCCCCCCTTCTGTTTTCTCTAATGTTTACTTAGAGCGTTATCGCGCGATTTCGACATGCACCATATTGCAGAAAAGCATTGCCATTGGAATCATAGACGGTAACAATTATTACTAACGCTTTACATATAAATAACAACGTACATATCATATATAGTGCATATGACGCTTTTCTGGAATAACCTTCATCAGGTACGTTCAAAGCCAAAATATTTTTAAAATCGAATAAGCTAAGAGTCTTTGGGAGTAAGAAAAGCAAAGAGCGTAATAACGAGATAGCCACAATCGGAGAACCTTCGTTTTATTAATAATTACAGTATTCAAGAACTAAATTCCAGTAATAAATATATCTAAGAAACCATGTCTACTGGGCGGACGATACCCTCGGGGGCTAATAGTACACCAACAGAGGTATAATTATGATGATTTGCTTTAAGGAAAAGGATAGACTATGGTAGTTGATTCATTTCAGCTTGCAAATGTCGGCAAAAGAAAGGAACCTACACATTATATGACGATTTCCGGGAATACTATATCACAAGCGATACTTGGATACACCGGGGCGATATTTTTAGAATAGCGATATGGAAGTACTTAAACAAAAATGTTTGAATACACCAAATAAGTAATCCGAAGCCGTCACTCTAAGAAGGAGAGATAATATAATAACTAAAAGAAAAGAACAAACAGTAATCTACAAAGAGCCACACAGAAAAAACAATATTAAGCAACACAAACGCCACAAAAATCCGGGGCTGAACACAGGGGCTCCAGAATGGTAAGCAGTTCCTGCTCCAGTAGTCACACTCGTCTTGGTACTCTTGTTATACACCCCGTGATTAATACAGAAAAGGCCGAAATTGTGATTACTACAAGCGGAGCATATCCGTGGTCATTTATTACACAGATATTCCGTGACGGTAAGCAAAGTCATGGTAGCGATCGTAAAACGTTCGAATTAACCGCTTCATTAAACTACAGGATATAGAGTTACATTTGTAAACACTGGCTAAAGAGTGGCATTTGTATGCATCAAATAACTTAGGGACCATCGTTGCCGTGATCGTATGGTAGTTGAATATACAACTACCTATGCAATCAGTGCCTATCGCCACTGATGTCGCGAGTTCGAATCTCGATCAGGACGAAGTGTACAACATTATGAGATAAAGTTTGTCAGTGACTTGCGACAGGTCGGTGGTTTTCTCCGGGTCCTCCGGCTTCCTCCGCCGATAAAACTGACCACTAGGATATAACTAGAATATTGCTGAAAGTGGCATTAAACACCATCAAGCAAACAAGAAACATAACATAATTTGTGGAAAAGAATGAATGCTATCAGAAAAACGTAAGTGATTTAACTATGATTAACAATAGGTAGTGTATTCATCGCTTGTTTTACTCATGTTATTTGTTGTTTGTGATGCTCAGTTTTCCCAGTTTTTCATCTGATGGTGGTCAGTAAGATTGCTTAACTACTAAATTTAAATTTGAATTTCTTTAATTTTTAATTAAATACTATTGGATAAAAACTGCACGTCTGTGATCTGCTTGATGCATTTTCTGTAATTAAAACAAATTAGTGTTAATCATAAGCATAAATAAAATCTTTCAGCACATACATATAAGAGGAGCTATACCACACCTCTGTGCCTGTCCCAAACCAGTAACTGAATTTTCTACGTAATATGGTGTGTTCTTTTTTGTATTCAATACACTTGATGTAATAATTGATTGTTTGTTTTGCTGATATTGGTGGAATTCGTGATCATCACTGATTAAGCTTTCTTTTGTTTTCTTGATATTATTGGAATTCTTGACCAGCACTGGTTAAATTTTCTCTTCATAATGAAACATTAACTAAGCATAGTAAGACAAATCCATTAGAGAAAACAGAGACGAATTGCTATGATAAAATCGAGGATATCCAGGTTTTATTTGTGATATATTTTTCCATATCTAATTTGAATCTGTCCAATTATTAGAGAGGGGTATTATTTAGGAATCTATTAATCGGTTTAACCCCGTCACATCTGCGTGCCTGTCCCAAGCAAGGACATTGATTTCTAACGACATATGTCGTTCTATTTTTGTGCTTAATGGTCTTGTTGCGATATATCGTCGTTCGTTTAGTTGATATTGATTGAACTATTGAACATAATTAAGCATAACAAGACCAACCCAGAACACAAAACCGAGACGTAACGTTATATGATTAAAGCAAAGATACCCAGGTTTCTCCTATGCTACCAAATAACATAGTATTCCAGTTACATTTAATATCACTAACATACTACTATAACATATACATATACAATGTATAAAAGTATATAATGGAGACAATAGGAAACGTTTATATTGTAACAATAATATTGTTCCTCTATAAGAAATCTAATAAGGGTGGCATGTACACCTATTTATTTCCCGCCAAGAGAATATTGTGTGTGTGTGTGTTTAATCACCCCTGTAGCAAAATGAAAAACAAAAAAAATATCACAGTTCCAAAAAAGGAAATTGTAGAAGCACAGCGACAATCGATACCTTAACACACAGATACATGACCGCCCACTTTCCTCTCTTGGTCCGCACACTGGAATAAAATAGTGGCGGGGTCAAACTATGCTATGGGCCGACATGCGAGTTAATACTTCATAAATCCGTATATACATACCGGAGAAACATGTATGGGATTCATACAGGCTTTAGGTACATCGAAGACTGTCATATTCATTATTCCTAGCGTTATTCCAAAATAGTTGGTGACAAGTATTGAATCGTCATTCTTCTGGAATATCGTCAGTGGAATACATGACCCTTTGTTACAGTAAAACTTGTCTCCATCCCCACATCATTGTAATTATACATCTCGATATTCATCTTATTATTTCCGCGCCAAAAGATGAGGACAACACCTTCATGGCATCAGCTGTGAAAATTAAGTAAATATTAATTATGACAGTTTACGATCGGAATCGTAACCAATCAAAAACGCTTTGTTATTTGGGTTAAGCATATATATTATGTTTTTTTATTAACAGGAAACAAATGGATAGACTACCAATACATATAACCACCACGATATAACTGAAATATTGTTGAAAGTGGCGTTAGACACCAGAACCCTAACCCAAGTGGATAGACATGGCCGTTAATGTGCGAAAATTACAGTACATGTTCGTTTCATTTAGATAATCCCATGTGATTGGTTGAAGGGTAGACACGTGACTTCGAAATTGAAAATTCACAAGTTGATGAAGCGCTCAATCATTCAACCACGCCCACTTCCGGGAACTAGTTTCGAACGTCCTGATGGGTAATAACTACCCACACAAACAACAGATGAACATGTGGAATATTAAAACAAATAATAATAATTCCAAAATGTATCTAACAGTGTAAACAATATAATGATGACATGACGTCCTTTATTAGTAATATAAATAATCCAGTGAAAAAACTCAAGAGATATTTTAATTCTCACCTGCGTATTGAGTGAGAAAATAATGACATCATTTTTATGTGATATCATGCATTTATACAGGATGGTGATGCATACTAACTTCAAAATGTTCGTCTTGTTTCTTTACATATTCCCTTGATTCGCACGAAAATATCTTTCGATTCTGACTTCATTCGGGAAATAATACTAACATCCTACGCAGGCATGTTAAAACTCACAACACGCTACCGTTTCCATGAATTATTTCTTAATCATAAGTGCAGAATGCAACTTTTGCAGTATTATGAAATTGTAAAAGCATTGACAGAAGTATCATGGCTCATATGACATGTACTTTGTTCAACGCTGTTCACTCGCCAATAAGATTGCATTAATCCTTTTAATGAAAACATTGAAAAATGCGTTCAGTGTGCATAGAATATAACTACCTCTATTTAATCCTGAACAATCTCAAATATAAAACATGAGGAGCAACGTGTTATAGTTTTCTGTTTTGGTGGATTGTGAATGAATAGAGTATTAGGGTGTTGATGGAAATATTAGGTGATCTGACAATGATTTATTTTGAAGGCGGTATGTCTACTCAAACACGTAGCTACTAATACTCACTTGGTATGCATGGTGGCGGGAATGACATTGTCAGTTTTGACTTTGTACAGTTTCCATGCATAACTACATATTGGTTGCCCTGGAAACGCAATCAAGCCGATTGACACAATATTACAGAAATGGTGGAATCACGAATGAGGTTGTCGAATATTGGGATGAATTATTCAATACAATGAACTTATTTGCAAATGTCGACACTTTTACACCAATAGTCATCGTCCGAGTCATTTTTGTGTTTTGATAATTTTTTTTTCATGTTGTCAAGTTTGATTATGACTGGATTTCGTACCTGACTTATGATTTGGACTTTCTTATCTGACTTATGATTTGGACTTTCGTACCTGACTTATGATTTGCTCGTACTGAACATGCATGAAATATTTACAACTGGACATTAAACAACCCACTATAGCAATCAAGTCATAATTTAGAATATACTTTTAGTTGAGTTTAGCATCTGATACAGATGATTTTGCTCTCACTCCTTGCATTGTATTGTCTTGTCAACTATAGATGTTTTCCTATTCCACAGAATTATTGGCAAAAATGAGATTTAAACAAATTAAAATGTAAATAAAATATTTTGGAAAATTGTTTTATTGTTTATATTTCTTTAATTTATCCAGATTTGTAGTAGCATAGAATTCGAATTAGTTATAGAAAATAAACTTACATTGGTATAATTCTGCAGAATCACTTCATTAATAGCCTTGCCGTCCACATACACAGTTCCAGCCATAAATATCTTGCTATCATTGGCGTCGTATGAAACATTGAACAAAGCCTAAAAGGTGAGAGTTATGAAATATAAAGACAATAAAAGCTACATCTAATCCATTATCTACCTCAAGAATAGGTAACCTTAAAATATTTTGGCTATCCTGTTTAGGTCCCTTCGCTTACATTCTCCCAAAGACATTTACATTTTTTGGCTTTTCAATCTGACTTTGAACATGCTTTATGAAGGTTATTATAGAAACCCAGCGTGCATACTAAAGTAGACATCTACGAATAATCAAATTAGTGAGTTGGCTAACTGAATAAGTTATTGTATCCGTACTCAAGATTATATAAATAGCCTGCGTGTACTATCTTTTATATAAACAACAACTACGAATCAATAACGTGTTTGAGTTTATAATGTGGTAACGGTTAGACAAAATACCCAAAAATCCAAAATATTATACTTAGCTAAATTCTAATATTCGTGAATTATTGAACTTTGAAATCCACGAAATTGTAGTAAATTGTATATTATTCAAATTAAATGATAAATACAGCTTCCCTTTTATGAACAAAAATACCTCTGTCAAATTTTGTATTCCTCCTTTAGCTTGTCCAAGTGCGAATCCTTGTAATCCCTGCCACCGGTCTGGTATACAGCACGAAAAGACAACTGGTACCGCAACAGCGATGGAGACAGAAGAAAAAAATTTGATTGTTCATAATTGTATTAGGTATAATTATTGGAGAAAGGGAGAAATGAAAGATATTTATATGCTTTCCTTATCTACGGAAAACCATTATGGTATTTTTAGCAATTATCGTATGTTTGTCTGTCCTTCCGAGATAATCAACATTATTATGAAATACGCACAGTACTATTGTCTTGCTGTGAACAAAACATTGATAAGAGAAAGACATAATTAAGTACAATGGCACTTTCATAGTATGTTGAATAAGGGAAATTGCAAGAGGCAATTTCTGTTCTCCTATATTTTAACGTTGGCCAATAATATGTGGTATAAGTATGAATTCAAACTAGAGTTGTTGTAACATTTAAACACAGACTAGGGTACCAGTTACATCTAACATTGACTAGGGTACCAGCTAGTTAAGGTACCAGTTACATCTAATCTGGTTTGGGTGTTACCTATTCTTAGTTTTACTTGTCTTGTCTTGTTTATCTTATTTAAGATATAATTTACAGTATATCGAGGAGGTACTCATAAAGTGCTTACTTCAGGCATTCATTGGCATTTCTGCAGTATTGCTCCGTAAACAACAAGACGATGTTGTCTATTTTGGAAGTGTAGAGCATGCAAACAACAACAAGTTCTACAGAAAAGAAATTCCGTGGTTCGACATGAACTATTTCTTGGAGTAACTTATTGTCTCTCTCATATTTGTTGAAATAAATAAATGTCTGCCTCGATAAATGTGTCACACGGTCATACGATTTCTCTAAATAATTTACATGAACTTTGACTTTTGTAAATTATTCTTTTTGCTCTGAAGTCCAACATCAGTTTTAGATTGATAATCATGTAAATTACATTATTCTTTTTGCTCTGAAGTCCAACATCAGTTTTAGATTGATAATCATGTAAATTACATCTGGCATTTAATTTAGGATATATTACTAGTTACAGCGAAAATGTAGCAGGTTTCGCGCTGTTCATTTTGTCACATTTCTTGTCTTCACGTTTTTATTTCCGTGTTGCCATGTACGCCTAACATTTCTGTGCAAAGCCGATGTCCCGTTAGTCTTTTCTTCCATTGTGTTCTGGGAGTGTCATGACATTGCTTCAAGTAAAATCACCTTGACACAAAATACACTCTCCAGTGTTCCTGAGTCATGGATAGATAACCTTATTTTTGAAATATAGATAACTTATTTCAAAATCACTATTACAATGTAGCAACAAAATATAGTTTTCGTTAACCTTCGGCACTGACATTGTTTATTATGTATATTTATTACTGAAATTTACAGTTTCTAAATAATGCAATTATCAATAAAAACAAATAAGGTTCTCGTCCCTCAGGTATATGTGACCACAGCTGATTTGGACAATCCTGTTTTGGCCCTTTGGTTTTATTGCCCCCAAAACTTTTGAGCGTACCCGATGAAGGTTATTCCAGAAACGCGTCGTGCACACTAAATTTGATATCTACTCTAGATTATCTTGTATTGTATATGGAGGAGGTCTTCTTATTATGTTACAACAAACATATCAGAAACAATAATAGGATTCATTCCACTAAGAGGGGCGGTTTGGGTCCACACAACTAGTTCAACCCCGCCTCTTTTTATTGCAGTGTCTGTAACAAGCCATGAATGAGTGAACGGCCATGTATATGCTAATGGTATCCATTTTGCTTCTTTCTACGAGCGATAACGATCGATGAAATTTTAAAAGACGAGTAAGCAAAATATAGTCTATTTGCAAGTTCTTTCTTTGATATAAGGTAGCTAAGAAAGGTATTTTGCTTTCAGCCTTTCGATCAATCCTGCATAAGTCGCTTTCAAATACAAAGTCTAACAGTTATTGTTAATATTGTGTTATGTGTTTAATATGTTCTTGTTTTGTGTGTTTTGGATGTAGATACGATAAGTGCCGAAGCACTGAATACTTGGCGATTGTTACCTTCGAGGACCAATAGTCCACCAGCAGAGGTATTGATCCAGCGATAGTAAAAAGAAAGTAGATATCTAATTTAGTGTGCACGACGCGTTCCTGCAATAAACTTCATTAAACATGCTGAAGGTCAAATAGTTAGACAGCCAAAAAGTACAACAGTTTTATGGAGAAAGAAAACCAAATGAACTAAACAGGATAGCAGGGTCGTCAGGTCACCTATGCATGAGGGAGGAGAACCTCAGTTTTAATAATAAAAACATGATTTAGGAACTGTAACATTCAATAATATATATATATATAGGGAGTGGATGTGGTCGAGTGGTCTAGGGCGCTGGACGTAAGGCTAAGCGAATGGTGCTGCAGTGTATCAATGGTGTGGGTTCAAATCCCGTCGAGGGAAGAACAAAAATTTGACAGCTCTAAAATCTAATTCTAACATTAAACCAAACAGTGTTAGAATTAGATTTTGGAGCTGTCAAATTATATACGTCTGAAAATTAAACCAAACAGTGTTAGAATTAGATTTTAGAGCTGTCAAATTTTTGTTCTTCCCTCGACGGGATTTGAACCCACACCATTGATGCACTGCAGCACTATTCGCTTAGCCTTACGTCAAGCGCCCTAGACCACTCGACCACATCCACTCCCTAAAAAAAGGAGCTTCAATAATCGTAGTGTTACCTTTTTTCGTAAGGCAAATCTAGGGATAGACGTAAGACATGTGTATAAGCGTGTGTAGATGGTACATATATACTTGATATTATAATTTGACAGCAATCTAACTCAGCAATTTTTAATATATTGTATAGGATAATGAAGAATTCATTATACAGTCACAGGAAATAAAGTATATTATACAAACGTCTAGAAGCAAGTGACAACCATACAATATATCTGTCCCACTGGATCTCAAAGTTACTAAGGATACTAGGTTAATACTAAATATTATATACGTCTGAAAATTAAACCAAACAGTGTTAGAATTAGATTTTAGAGCTGTCAAATTTTTGTTCTTCCCTCGACGGGATTTGAACCCACACCATTGATACACTGCAGCACTATTCGTTTAGCCTTACGTCCAGCGCCCTGGACCACTCGACCACATCCACTCCCTAAAAAAGGAGCTTCAATAATCGTAGTGTTACCTTTTCTCGTAAGGCAAATCTAGGGATAGACGTAAGACATGTGTATAAGCGTGTGTAAATGGTACATATATACTTAATATTACAATTTGACAGCAATCTAACTCAGCAATTTTTAATATATACCGACGCTGATAAAGCTTGTCGGTCAAACGAAATATCCGCCGATTTAATTATAATTATAGTCTTTTTGTAGACTTATAGTTATTTTTGTTACATTTTAACATCTTTTTTTGATATCGTTGTGCTAACATTTTAGACCTTTATATATATATATATATATATATATATATCTAATAATGTCAGTACGGAAACGTTCAATAAAGCTTGCAAATGCTTGAATGCAGTAGGCCGCAAAGATGGACTACGGAGTCCTGTTGTTTTCGGAAAAGTACTGACGAAATTTCAATGAGTGCTCGAAATAAACACTGCACAAGTGGCTTCTCATTGTTATGTAAATGGGAAAAAAAACATAAGACAAGTAAAACTAATACTAGTTAATGCATAAACTAAGTTAGATGTAACCGGTACCCTGGTTGAATCCATACTTATACCACATATTATTGGTCAACGTTTCAAAATAAGACGACAGACATTTCCCTTATTCAGCATAATATGAAAGTGCCAATGCACTAAATTATATCTTTGTCTTATCAATGTTTTATGCAGACAATAGTGATCTGAGTATTTCATAATAATCTTAATTATTTCGGAAAGACAGACATACTGTAATTGCTAAAAATACCATATATGGGTTTCCGTAGATAAGGAAAGCATACAAATATATCCAATTCTCCATTGCTTCAATAATAATACTTACAAACAAATATGAACAATTACATTTTTATTCTGGTTTCCATGGCTGTTGCGGTACCAGTTGTGTTTTCGTGCAGCATACCAGACCGATGGCAGTGATAGTGGAGAGGACCCTTGTAAATTGTTATAATTTATGTCCAATCCAATTGTTATAATATTTAGCAATAAAATATGTTTAATCTAAAAAAAAAAGTGATTACAAGATCTCGCGATAGGATCAGTTAAGGAAGGAAATCCTAGTTTGACAGAAGTATTATTGATAATAGCGTATATAATTTTTTCAAATTAACTTAATTATGTACAGTTAAATAGAGGTTCGTGGATTTCAATGTTTAATATATTATCCACGAATATTAGAATACAAAGAAGTACCACGTTTTTTTTTTCTTTGTTTTTTTTTTGTATTTTACCTATCCTTGCCAGTCATTATCATTGGTTGTTCATATTATAGCAAGAGAGCCAATATGCTTTGTTTTTCTTATTTTATCTTGTTCAAACAGATTGTTATCTAGGTCTATATATGAAATATATTATCGTAAAAAAATACTAATTGTCTACGCCTTAGGGTAATTTTTTTTAGATAAGACGCTATGCAAATTCTGGTATTATTTATTTATATTTATTTATTTCCTTTATTCGGGATAACTGACGATCTCTAGTCTATATCTAAATTTAAGAAGGGAAATGAACACAAATGGGCTAATATTTTAACAATAATTTGAGGAAATTTCATCCTTACATGTATATGTTAATGGTTAAGATAAAACAACATAGAAGTCTATTGTGGTGCACACGACACGCTTCTGAAATGACTTTCATCATATTGGAAAGCCAAATAGTCTTTGATAGCAATTAAACCAAAGATCCTACATGATAGCCAACATCTGCTAGAGTTATCTTTTCCTGGGTGTGTGATTGACATTAATTTAAACAAAAATAGATAATTCAATAACTATCAATCTCAGGCATAAATATATCTAATAAATCATACCAGTGCGGAAACACTGACTAGTGGACGGGTGATACCCTCGAGGACTAATAGTCCACCAGCAGATGTATTTACCTAGAGATAGTAATAAAGGCGTATAAATTGAAACAAGTCATATACATGTTTTTTTGTATTATTATTTATTTTCAAAATGAGATAAGACACGCACGTATGCTATTTACATAGTTTTGAGTGCAAAGACAAATAACTTTGGGTGAAATTAAACAAAAGGGCATACCCATGATAACCAAAATACTTTAAGATTACCTATTCCTGAGGGAGATTCGTGTTATGTCTTACGTCTATATAATAAATAGATCCTGGTTATGATTTACGCCTGATTATACAAATTTTAGTAAATTTCAAGTAAAGAATAAATACTGAAATAGCATTCGTATAAGTGTCTATGATGTAGCCGTTCTTATATTTCGTATCTTTCTCATCTTTTAGACATTATTCAATGTTTCATTTGACGCCATTGGTAAGAAAATATTTCTAGCTGGGTCTCCGAATGTGGACGGAAAAGCCATTAGCGAGGTTGCGTTACAGAACTATGCCAATGTAAGTCATGCTAGTATACATATCCTTAAAATATAATATTAGTATTATTTGATATACTCAAAAAATGTAAAATTGAAAATCTTTATTTTTGTTATAATATGATTATCGTACAAATTCAATGTTTCTCTATACATCATATGTTTATTTGTTTAATGGTGTTTAACGCCACTTTCAACAATATTCCAGTTATATCGTGGCGGTCAATTTTATTGGTGGAGGAAACCAGAGAACCCGGAGAAAACCACCGACAAACTTTATCACATAATGTTGTACACCTCGCTCTGATCGAGATTCGAACTCACAACATCAGTGGTGATAAGCACTGATTACATAGGTAGTCGTAGGACAAACTATCATACGATCACGGTCATGACGGCCCCTAAAAAATATTAGAAATTAAATAAATGTTATGCTAGTGTAAATATTGAAAGAAAGAAAAACAATAACTGTGATGCAGCAAAACAAGTATTTCACATTTGAAAAAAAAATGCTTCAATCTCATCTTTGAACACAAATTATGTTTAATAGGAAAATATTTACAACTATATTAGTAACAGAAACACTCTGATATGTCTGTTTTTACAAAATACGTCGATTGTTTTTGAATATTTCATCCCAATATTTGACAACCTAAATCATGGTTCCACCATTACTCAAATAATATGTCAATTTGCTTGATTACTTTTCCAGGGCAACCAATATGTAGTAGTCGATGGTAAATGTACTATGTCAAAACTAACAACGCCATTCCCAGGAGCTTGCATACCAGGTGCGTATTAATAGTAACATTTTCTTTTAGACATGTTGTATCGAGTAAATTTCGCCATGAACGGGGATCGAACTCACAACTTTATTGGTGATAGGCTCTGATTGCAAAGGTAGTTGTAAATCTAGCTACCATACGATCAAGACCACGACGTCCCTTGTTTCCGTGTATATAAAACATCAGGTATGTGTGTACACAAATAACGAAGAGTTTCCTAATTGTCTACAACTGTCATAATAAATATTTACTTATTTTTCACAGTTGATGCCAAGAAGGTGTTGTCCTCATTTTTTGGAGCGAGAAATGATAAGATGATGATTGAGATCTATAATTACATAAATATGGGGAAGGAGACATATCTTACTGTAACAAAGGGGTCATGTATTCCACTAATGACGTACCAGAAGGGTCAAAATTCAGTACTTGATATCAACTATTTTGGAATAACGCTAGGAATAATGAATATGACAGTCTTCGATGTACCTAAAGCCTGTATGCGTGCCGTACAGAATTCACCGATAAGATTAAGCATAAATTATGAAGTATTTACTCGTATGTCGACAACAATTGCATGATTGTATCATTTCACTAAGATGGTTCAATAAAGTAGCTCAACCCGCCACTTTTTATAGCAGTGCCTGCGCTAAGCCCGGAAATTAAGCGGTCATGTATATGTGTGTAACATGTAGATGTATTGCTATCATTTTGCTACTGGAGATATTAAGTGCACACACAATATTATCTTGGCACATCAAGATAATTGAACACAAAAATAGCACGACATATGTCGTTAGAAATCCAGGTCCTTGCTTGGGACAGACACAAAGTATGCCGGGATTAAACAGGTAAAATGCATCCCACCCCTTCTGATAATTGGTTCTCCATCCACAATATATATATGACAAATGCTACTTCGTAGCCAGTGTTTACAAATGTTACTTCGTAACCAGTGTTTGCAAATGTTACTTCGTAACCGGTGCTTACAAATGTCACTACGCAACCAGTGTTTACAAATGTTACTTCGTAACCAGTGTTTACAAATGTTACTTCGTAACCAGTGTTTACCAATGTTACTCCGTAGCCAGTTTTTACAAATGTTACTCCGTAGCCAGTGTTTACAAATGTTATTCCGTAGCCAGTGTTTACAAATGTTATCTTCGTAACCAGTGTTTACAAATGTTATCTTCGTAACCAGTGTTTGCAAATGTTACTTCGTAACCGGTGCTTACAAATGTCACTACGCAACCAGTGTTTACAAATGTTACTTCGTAACCAGTGTTTACAAATGTTACTCCGTAGCTAGTTTTTACAAATGTTACTCCGTAGCCAGTGTTTACAAATGTTATTCCGTAGCCAGTGTTTACAAATGTTACCCCGTAGCCAGTGTTTACAAATGTTACCCCTTAGCCAGTGTTTACAAATGTTACTCCGTAGCCAGTTTTTTCAAATGTTACTCTGTAGTCAGTTTTTTACAAATGTTGCTCCGTAGCCAGTGTTTACAAATGTTACCCCGTAGCCAGTGTTTACAAATGTTACTCCGTAGCCAGTGTTTACAAATGTTACTCCGTAGCCAGTGTTTACAAATGTTACTCCGTAGCCAGTGTTTACAAATGTTACTCCGTAGCCAGTGTTTACAAATGTTACTCCGTAGCCAGTGTTTACAAATGTTACTCCGTAGCCAGTGTTTACAAATGTTACTCCGTAGCCAGTGTTTACAAATGTTACTCCGTAGCCAGTGTTTACAAATGTTACTCCGTAGCCAGTTTTTACAAATGTTACTCCGTAGCCAGTGTTTACAAATGTTACACTGTAGCCAGTGTTTACAAATGTTACTCCGTAGCCAGTGTTTACAAATTTTTACTCCGTAGCCAGTTTTTTCAAATGTTACTCTGTAGTCAGTTTTTTACAAATGTTGCTCCGTAGCCAGTGTTTACAAATGTTACTCCGTAGCCAGTCTTTGCAAATGTTACTCCGTAGCTAGTGTTTACAAATGTTACTCCGTAGCCAGTGTTTACAAATGTTGCTCCGTAGCCAGTGTTTACAAATTTTACTCCGTAGCCAGTTTTTACAAATGTTACTCCGTAGCCAGTGTTTACAAATGTTACTCCGTAGCCAGTGTTTACAAATGTTACTCCGTAGCCATTGCTTACAAATGTTTAGACTGAAACCAGTGTTTGCACATGTTACACTTAATAACGCTTGTTGTGTTTATTACAGGAAATGCATCAAACAGATCAGAGACGAGCTGCAGGTTTTATACAATAGACTTGATTAATAAAAAATAAATAGAAATATTTTTCTTGTTTTACAAATTGAGGAATAACCAAAATCAGATGAACAACTTGGATGCATTAAACTCCCAAGTTGTATCTGCGGTATCCTTTATTTCACGAACAATGCGACATATGCGATCAACAAAATCACCAAACATAGAATCATTTAGTACAAGGACATCATCTATATAACACAACGTGATATTAAATAATAGGGTTAAATTCTTTTCGTGTTTTAGCAAATTTTGAGGCTTTCAAATATTTCGGTTTTGAGCGTATCCGATTAAGTTTACTCCAGAAACGCATTGAGTGTACTAACTTTGATATCAATGTTTTTATTACTATCCCTGGGTTGAAAACTCTGCTGGTGGATTAGTAGTCAATAATGAACAATCCAGAGACACCGGGAACATCGGGAAAACAAGACATAGGACGAAGACAAACATAGCATAACGCAGTACAGAAAACTAAAAAAGATAAACAACACGGACCCCACCAAAAACCCGGGGGTGAACCTAGGTGCTCGCAAAGGAAAAACAATGCATGGCTTTTACAAGACACTCGTCATATTATTCACATAGTTAAGACATGTTGACAACCACTGTACGAGAATAAACAGAAATATCAAATAACACCTACTATAAACAACTTGGGACAATGACGAACCGAACATCGTTTCTATGCGTAAATAGCAATAGATCTCACAACACGGAACTAAGAACGAACTGGCATATAACAGGACAAAATATACAACACGAACCCCACTACTTAAAACAGGGGATGACATAAAGAGACACAAACAACATTGAGCGCAACACACAAAACAAAAACAAACAATACAAAAAAGATGCGCATTACGGATCCAACCAAATCAAAACGGGGAGGGGGCAGGTGCTCGCGAAAGGTACACAGTCCCTGCTTCTTATAAGATACCCGCCGTGTTACTCATATACATAGTCAAGTACGCTAATTGTCTTGTCGGTGACATCAGAAAGAAAATAATAATCTGCATAAAAAGGAAAGATCCATTTTCGTTTGAGATATGGATATTTCGTAGCGGTCAACCAGATCGTGATTATGACCGTCGGGTTTTTGTAGCGATGACTTCAATTTAGGGGCAGTGTAAGCTTGCTTAGGCAGCATTTGCTTCAGCAGCAGTTCTGTTCAGAAAATTACTGTACTTAGAATAACATATGAGTTGTGAAATGTAAACTCTATAAGCTAGTGACGCTAGAATATTTCTACTGATGGATGTGTTACAAATGTTACTCTCTACCCAGTATCTTCAAATATTAGCCAGTGTCCACATATGTTTCACTACATCGACGTGTCTTAATATACATAAGAAAATACCTGAACAAAGATTTACAGTACTATGCAAAAAAGTCGGCTTTGTTTCAGTATGCCATCACTTAGCAAACATTACTCTATGATACAGCTTATAGCGATAGTTTTATATTATGAATGGCTATATGCATATTTGGGAAATAAGGTATAAATTTGAAAATCAATTAAAACGTTATTTGGCATTTGCCACATTGATTTACAGAACCTACCGAAAATAAAATATATAACTAACATTTTTGTTTTATAATTTAACGTGTGTACGGGAAATTGCTGTAGAGATTATGTTAGAGGCACATGTGATGGTTAATACAAATTAATCACTAGATTTCGGTTATGGTAAGAAATCTACATATACTATAACGTTTCTACTGAACACTTCATTCCAAGCCGGAAGTAGATACAGGGGAGCAATATAAGTAAATATCAATCAATCCTTAAATGCTTATCTTAATAGTTCATAAAACAATTCACTTAAAGCACAAATCATATTTTATTGTTGCTTAGCGTGAGAAATATGCCATATGAAGAACAAGATAACAAGCAATATCTCACATACCATTATGTAAGAAAATGGCATATTGAAATCTAGATTGCCATAAAAACAAACGTGCACAATTCGTATGCACACACTAATTCACCAAGTACAATGCATAAGGATAGAACACGTGGTTGTGACTATTGCCACATGTAAGATGTGACACAATGTCAGGGTCGGACATTTTTTTCTAGAAAGAGCCACCAACACCAACTGATATTTGTTGTGTATTAAGACTTATTGTAGGTTGTTCTTGATGTGCATTGAGCCAGACTCTCTCCAGACACAAGAGACGCGGTGGTTGCATTCTGTCTTCGACTTGTGTTTTGATTCGTGACGAGAACCAAGTGGCCGCTCTTTTGTGTTCCGTGCCTAACAGATTCTTTACATATCCCTAGGTGTCACACGTATTTGGAAAGACCAATCACATAACATCCTAACATCTATTAGCCTCGCGTCTCCACTTCCCGAGCAATATAATTCTGCCTGTCGTCTACATTTTCATTTTGTTGAATATAGATTAAATATTTGTTTTATAAATGCCGACTACATTGATAATATCAAAACAGCCCATATGACTACACATATTCGTGAATCACGCATGTTTGTACATACAGAAGCAGTGAAAGGACCCGTGGGAGAAGTTGTCCACCTTATGAGTAGTTATGTACTATATCTATATCACATGGATTTGCTTCAGATGAGATAACTAATATAAAACATATGAGATCAGTATATGAAGTAAATCAATGTTAGAGAACACCGAAGGGGCACTCAAAAAATGAACAATCCAGAGAAACTGGCACCATTATGTACACAAAACACATGACAAATAAAGCACACACACAAACAAAACACTATACGCAACCAAACACACATTATGTAAATAACACATGAACCCTCTTACAAACAACTGGAGGTAGAGACGAATCGAAGATCGTTTTCATGATAAGACAGGATAGTATCATATATTTTGTAATTACTTTTGATCTTGCAAAATCATAGGTTCGTGCCCTTTTTCATGTACAGTCAAAGAAATGAAAATAAAATGCGACCTTGACCTTTGACCCTTACCTTTGTTAAGGTCAAATGTTAAGAAGACACTGAGTGAAACAAGAATTGATTTTGTCTTAAGGTTGACCTGGAAAATAAATGTGTGTATGAATAACATTGTCGTTAGGCTTTATATATACAAAGTTTGAAAATAATACAGGGGTAATCAAAAACAGTAAACTGGAAGGACAACACTACAATGGCCAAACGAAAACATTTCCGATTATGTGTTGATGTAAATAGAGGACGCACATATTATCTATACAGTATAATGAAGTTTCACAAATGGGGTTTAGATTTCGTGCATGACACAGACTGTACATTTCGTCCATTTGCTCGACATTAGAAACTATGATCACTCCAACGCCCGTCACTACAAAACGTCGTCGTTGCGATTTCTTTTTTTTTCTACCCAATACGGGCTACGTTCAACAAGTTGAAATGGCCATCAGAGATGGTTTAATATAACAATCGACAAAATATAGCTATTTGACATCTAGGGTTGTAGTATTAACAAATCGTACGGTAACGACCAAAGCTGAGGTCTATTGACTATTAGCTTCAACGTACATAAGTGATGTAGATTTTCAATTCTAGATGTCATCTATTGATTGGTTTAAACTATTTAGATTATTGTAATGAGATGACTATTAAACTAGACTACAATCATATATTTTGTTTATAGTATTTTATTTTTATTTTCAAAACATTGATTTCATTTCACATGATCTCACAATCAGTATTTTATCGAAATAACAGTGTAAGCTCCAAGCTAAAATTACATGCATTATATAATAACAATTTGTACTAGTAAGAAATAAAACCATGAAAGTTTTGTAAATATAAGTTCACCAATGCGGTTGTCATTTTTTAAAGAAAATAGAAACATGTCCTATGTATAAAGTATAAAGGGAAGACAATCTCTACCTGACTGAAACATAACCATGTATTATCATTGCACAATAGTATTATATATGCTATGTACAATTTGGGCTAAGCACTGTCCGTTTGTTAATGTGCCCCACATTATTAATACCATACAGTACATGTACTACATTATACCATAAAAACAAAATAAATAAAATATTTTACTAAATGTGATTGTCTGAACATCCCGTACTGCAGCATAGGTCTTATGCACGGCTGGTAATCGGCACAAGCAGAACAGTAGGTTCTGCAAAGAAATTCGTGAGGATAACTTCCTGTTTTGGTGGAGGAGAGTTCACGAAGACGCTTCGCAAGGTATGTACATGTCAAAAATTGAAATTTGCTTTTTTGCTGCTCGAATATTGCAAAATCAGAGAATGCTATGCTGTGGCGAATGCTTTCGCGATGAGAAACATGTATAGATTATTGTTGTATATGAAGTGTAACTCTCGCAAAATCAATCGTCCCACGAAAAACATGACGAAAATTGTGACACTCTTACATTTCTAAGTTGTTCTTGACAAAGATGCAAGTTAAATTTTCAATATTTTTTCATCTTGTGAGTCTAAATGTAATCGGGGATAAATTCCGATTCGTCAGAAGTAAATTGAAGTCTAGATAAATCTACAAACTGTCAATTTTCTCGTTTTCCTGCTTGAGGAGATCGGTTCTGATAGAGCACATTGCGAATGCATGAGGAGATTTGCTAGTTTTGTTAATTGTTTTCTGCAAAATTGATAAATACTCTAATCAAAATAAATTATTCTCTGTCCACTTTCAGGAGATGCCAGGATTCAAGGGAAAGAGGAAAAGGGGACTGACATTGACTCTTTACAAAAAAACCATTTCGATATAGATTGCCTGTATCATCGCCAAGGAAACGAACAAAAACAAGTAGCAGTACACCAAATTTTAAATCCCCATCAATCAGGACACCAAGTTTATTAAAATAATCTCTTTCAATTTCAAAATATTTATATCCTTTCAAACGGGTTTCCACACCTATTCGGCGCAATCTGTTTACTAAAGATGACGGAAACTTCACCGCAGATCTACAAAATGTTTCCTTTATGAGTCTTGATGAAAGAATAGACAAGATAGAAGTTGATCCGAAGGAAGAAGCTTCAGTAGTTGAAGTTTTCCAAGATGTTCTTGACAAACTTTCTGATGTTGGGAAAAAGGACAAGCTATTGAAATTCTTTAAATTAGTGCAAGATGGAAAATTCCTTTTGAATAACATTGCATTTGAGTTGTTTTTGGAAATTGTAGAATGGTTTGACAAAGATGAATCACGTCAAATGAGATTTTCGCCATCAACTCTCCAATTTTTTGGGTTAGGGAGAAAGTTATTTGGTGATCGCTTCATTCGGTTTATGTCTGGCTCAAAACATGAAAGTGACATTTTAACAGGATCTTCAACGCCGAATAGGTGTGGAAACCCGTTTGAAAGGATATAAATATTTTGAAATTGAAAGAGATTTTTTTAATAAACTTGGTGTCCTGATTGATGGGGATTTTAAATTTGGTGTACTGCTACTTGTTTTTGTTCGTTTCCTTGGCGGTGATACAGGCAATCTATATCGAAATGGTTTTTTGTAAAGAGTCAATGTCGGTCCCCCTTTCCTCTTTCACTTGAATCCTGGCTTCTCCTGAAAGTGGACAGAGTTTTATCAGTTTTATGTTTAAAAGTGTCAATTTATCAATTTTGCAGAAAACAATTAACAAAACTAGCAAATCTCCTCATGCATTCGCAATGTGCTCTATCAGAACCGATCTCCTCAAGCAGGAAAACGAGAAAATTGACAGTTTGTAGATTTATCTAGACTTCAATTTACTTCTGACGAATCGGAATTTATCCCCGATTACATTTAGACTCACAAGATGAAAAAATATTGAAAATTTAACTTGCATCTTTGTCAAGAACAACTTAGAAATGTAAGAGTGTCACAATTTTCGTCATGTTTTTCGTGGGACGATTGATTTTGCGAGAGTTACACTTCATATACAACAATAATCTATACATGTTTCTCATCGCGAAAGCATTCGCCACAGCATAGCATTCTCTGATTTTGCAATATTCGAGCAGCAAAAAAGCAAATTTCAATTTTTGACATGTACATACCTTGCGAAGCGTCTTCGTGAACTCTCCTCCACCAAAACAGGAAGTTATCCTCACGAATTTCTTTGCAGAACCGACTGTTCTGCTTGTGCCGATTACCAGCCGTGTTATGGCATTCCACTTTTCTTCAGTTTTAATTCTAACTGCCGGCGATCTGTAGAAGGAAGTTGAGAGTTTCTCTATATTATAGAATTGTTTTATTTTATTTATAGCAGGGGCCCGGGTTGATCAATGAGTTAGGTCGTTGGATCTAACAGCTCATACAAGCCTATCACTAATCTGACGTGGATTCGCGCCCAGATTTGTAAATCACAAACAGGTGCACTCGACTCGCACCCGCAAGTGATAAAGTTTACCAGTTGCTTGCTCGGGGTCGATGGTTCTCTCCGGGTACTCTGGCTTTCTCCACCACTAAAAACTTGTCGCCATGTTATAGCTGAAATATTGCTGAAAGTGACTTTAAAACCCAATTAATCAATCAATCAATTATTTATAGCACCTGTCTTTGTAGGTATTGTTATTGAAAGCCTACATGAGAATATAGAATACTTTATGAGAACAATGAGTAGATTCATTTAATTGTCTTGAGCAAAATATCCAAATTGTTTATCTTTGAATGACAAAGGAAAACTGATATTGAAATCTCTTTGAAATAACTCCAATTATAATGTTCTGTCAACAGGGCATTCCTAAAGAAGATACTCTATTGTTTCCTTTGTCTCTCATTGCAGAAATTGCACAAATGAGTTTCCTCCAATCTACATGTATGAATCAGTACTTAAAATTATATTTTAAATTTTGAACTGAAATTTAATATACTATATAATACGTATATTTGTTCCCAATTTTCAATTTCAGTGTCAAGTTCTTCACATCATTTTCTTTGTTGTTTTAATGGTTATTCTGAGAAAGTTGATAAAAATTGCTTAATAAAAAACTGATAGGACTTTTATTTATTTTCAGGAACGATATGTAAGCATTTTTGTCAGTGTTGCTTACGAGATCTTTCCAACGTCTTGAAATCATATGTAAAATACTTTGATATTGTAAGAAATGTATGCTTAAGCTGTATTTTGTTCTGAATTCATTTAAAAATCACAAATTCAATGTTCTCATTAAGTCGATCATTGATAAAAAAAAAATTCCAGTTTCACACCATTTTTGATTAAAAAAAAATCCATTTATCATTAAATTATTATTAAACCATAGGGATTGGTGCAAAATAACTGTCAGTTGACCCAGTATCTAGTTTATTCCAATTTAAAAAGATGTCTGTTCAAAATTTATTGAAATTTACAGAGATTTTTTCCATACTTGATGAACTCGTCATTCAAATTTTACCTACTCCAAATTTAATGTATTGATCAGCAAAAAGTGTCATCCAAGGTGAAATATTCAATGGGTTTAATAGTTTTATTTATCAATGTCATTTTTAGTGCATAGAAGAAGGATTTTTTTTAAATTCATATGGTTTTTCATTCCATTAGAAAGTAAAGAAATTATTCTGGATCTCAGTTAACATTTGCTTTGGAGGGTTCGGTAGAACTGCGAGAGACTGGATCAAGATGGGGAAAGTTAATGATTAAATGACTGTAATTTTTCCCATACAATTAATTTTCTATGAATCCATGAGTCTAATAAAAAAAAAAAAAAAAAAAAAAAAATTTTTTTTATAATTTTTTTCAATATTTAATAGAATTTTGTCTTCCCTGAAAAAGTTAAATTTGATTCATAATAACTTAGATTTCCCTGTATGGGTCCAGTTAAGATTTTGTTCTGGTAATAGTTTGTCTCTTAAATTTACATTTGAGCCAATATATATCGCTTCTGTGTTATCTAGATTAGCCCTCAAACCAACACATTCAGAATTTTTTTTTTAGAATATATAAAGCTCTTTCTAAAGAAACCTCATCATCATATAATATTAGGGAAGAGTCATCCGTATACTGACTTAACAAATATTGCGAATTATTTATTGTCAAACCATTTTTGTTGGGGTCATTTCTTATTGCAGCACTCATCAATTCTAATGATAATATAAAAAGGAAAGGTGACAACGGATCCTTTGTCGACCACCTCTTTTTATGTGAATGAAACTGGAGCAATGTGCATTATTAATTACAAAACTTTGCTTATTTGAGTATTAGGTTTAAATCTAATTAATAAACATTGGACCAAACCAAGGAAAGATAGCGCTTATTGCAATGAATAACCGGATACCTCAATAAATATGTCGCAGGATTATGTGATTTTCCTCGAGAATTTACCTCAACGTTGACCCTAGTAGAGGTGGTTAGTTAAGCTTTTTGCTCTGGTGTCCAGCATTACCTTTTGATTGACAATCATGCAAATAAAAGCTGGCATTTGGTAAAGGCCTACGGACAGATATTTGACTAGCTACATAGAAAAGCGGACCTAATAGATATGATCGTACCATAATGCTTACAATGGGATTAGGGGTTAAGGTTATGGTGCTTTGATTTTGATTTGTCTAGATTTTTATCATGGAATCTAAAATGAAACGATTGTATATTGCCATTGACCTTGAATTTAGGTGAACAAAATAAAACAAGTAAAACTAAAGGTACGCGTAAGTACGTGCAAACTAGATACTTGAGAACTAATATAACGATAAATGTGAAATAATCTTTCCTTTCTGGCCCTAGAACAAATAATTCTACGCTGTTGTAATAAAACGTGTCTAATCATGTCAAATAAAATGTAATCTTTCAATATCCAGCGAATTCGATGGGTGATATGATTCAACTCCACACGAATATAGACGAACATACATGAGGGGGAGGGAGTTATGGTCCTAACGCCACTTCGTGGCTGTTAGTTTCATTGGTGAAGGATGCCTGCAATGGACCACTAACAAAGTGCTGCAAGTTGCTTAGTACTTGTATGTGAAGTGAAAGACTTTCTCCAAGTACGAGACACTAGCTAACTTTTGTGGAATTTCTTTCGCCTCGCTCAATCAATGAGAGCACTTTCGGAAGAGTTGTGCTAGAACTAGGTAATAGTATACACCATCATTTATTCGGGGTCTTAACCATTCACATGTTGAGCAAATTTTTTTTATTTCAGATATGTTTGTGTGGATTGTGAAATGTTTTGTTATAAGAGTGGACATTGCTTATCCGTAAATAATACATGAATTAAACTAAGATCAACGAAAACTATACTACGTTGTGACATTGTAATAGAGATTTTGAAATAAGTTATCTAAATTTCAAAAATAACGCTATCTTTCCCTGACTCAACAAAACTTTATAGTACATTTTGTTTCACAATGCTTTTACTGATAGCAGATATATCAATGTCATTGCCACTTTATCACAATACGACTATTTGCAGAGCAACATACTTTTATTTAACCCTGTGTGTTTCTTGATATCAAAAAGCTTGTTATATATAAGTGCAGTCTAGTTTAAATGTCATCTCATTACAATGCACTAAAACGTTTAAATCAGTCATTAGACAATATTTAAAATTGAAAAGCTATGTCAATAATGTATGTTCAAGCTAATAGTCAATAAACCTCGGGCTTCGTCGTTACCGTAATATCTGTCAAAACTACAAGCGTAGAGGTCAAATATTTACAATCGGTAGATTGTTATATTTGATCTATCTGACGTCAATTTCAACTTGTTGCACGTAGCCAGTATTTGGTATAAAATATAATTTATTACGATGACTGAAACAAGAGTAAACATAGTTACTAAAGGTATAACTAAGCGGTAAGAATGTGTAGTGTTGTGGTATGTGTGCAATTTAAACCCCATTGGTTATACTGTATAGATGATCTGTGTGTCTTCTATTAACACAGAAACGGAAATAAGGACATTTTGCAGGTCATTGTTTATCTTTTTGCATGTTTTCTTTTGGTCATTGTATGGTTTGCTCTTCCAATTTACGGCTTTGATCTACTATTACAGTAGACCCTTAATTTTGCTAGTCGCCTGTCCATACACAATTAACATGTAAAACATTCCAAATTTGATCTGTTTTTTTGTCTAATTCCTTGGATCAAATCTTTTAATATGTTCCTATGGTAGTCTTAGTGTACTCCACCTATAGCAATCTGACTCTCTATAGGATACCTGAATCTACATTATCTACATTTAAAACACAAACGTCCCGTTCTACTTGATTACATTTGTCCCTCCCATATGAACTCCATATTATACATTTTACTTCCTGCTTGTCAGGTATGCCACAAATTATTATTTCATAGCTACATATGAATAAGCTTTTATGATAAGGATTTTTCCAAAGTAAGCTAGATTTCATCTTTTCCTGACATGTACAAATTTCTTCATTTTCTGTATAATGCATTTCGTATTTTGTCGTTATCTATATTATACCCGTGACTTATGCCTTAAATTTTAACGATGTATGTTGTCCTAGTGATTTTTATCAAATATTTGTTTTGTCTCCGTAAAGATCCCATAAAAAATCCTCTAGTTTTATCTAAGTTTATTTTCGATCCAGAAGCCGTTTCGTACTTGGCTAGAATTTCATATAACTTCTTAACCGATTTTATGTCCTTGTTCAGAACTTTTCTATCGGCAGCGACCATCGATATTTAAGTTTCAATACAATATACTTATGTCCTAGATTTATATATGTCGTATATGTATATGCAATATTTCAGCTATATCATGGCGACCAGTTTTAGTGGTGGAAGAAGCCTGAGTACCCGGAGAGAACCATCGACCATGGGCAAGTAACTGGTTAACTTTATCACTTGCGACTGCGAGTCGAGTTCACCTTTTTGTAATTTACAGAGCCGGGCGCGAACCCACGCCGCATTGGTGATAGGCTTGTATGAGTTGTTAGGTAATCCAACTACCTATCTCATTGAGCCACCCAGGCCCTTGTCGTATATGTTCTAGATAATGTCGTATATGTATAAATCTACGTAATTCACGATTATGATTATGAACTATTTGGTCGTTATTAAAGTAGTCGGTATTAATAAAACGAATCAGACAACATGCAACCACCGTGTTTCTAGTTTCTGGCGAAATTATGGATCAAGTACAACCTACACCATGTCTTAATGAACAACATCAGTAGAAACGTTATAGAAAAGCTACAATCCTTACCATAGTCGAAATCTAGTGTGCTTTTATCAGAATCTCTAAAACAATTTCATGTCCACAAATTTAATTATAAAACAAATGTTAGATATAGTTTTATTTTCGGGGATTCTCAAAATCAATGTGGAAAATGCGAAATAAAGCTTTAATTAATTGTCCAATTGATACCTTATGACCCTAATATGCATATAGCACATAATAATATAATATTATCGTTTTAAGTTGTATCACTAAGCCCATAGGCTAAGTTATTTTTGCTAAACTTACTGAAACAACAATCGGACATGCTTTCCATTCGGACTCATTATGCCGACATTCTGTATTTGCTCTTCATTCTGACTATGCTCCGTGTTTAGCAGATGTGCTAGTAAATTCCAATGTTAAGTTTAACCCAACCATACCGGCCTGCATCGGACAAATGAATGTACCCACTGGAGGCGAAAATGTTAACCATTACACCATGTCAAAGGAAGGAGAAATGGTTGAAATAACAAGGTCGACTTTAAATTTGCGTGGGACTGTAAATCTTTGTTCTGCTATTATCGTATACATAATAAAAAACCTGTATTGCCTGTCCGCCTTCGATTTATCGCTTCTGGTTACACATTTGATGTATTCAACCTTTTCGAAGCACCAGGCAGAGCGTAACATTTGTAGAAACTGTCTTGATAGCAGCATTTGTATTGACTTTAAAGTAACATTTGTAGAAACTGAATAGAGAGTAAATTTGCAGACGCAGACCATAGTAACATATGTAGGTAACCCAGACATAGTAACATTTCTAGACATCAAATAATTCGAACAATAGTATCAAATGCTACTAGGTATTCTATTCATCGCTTAAACCAGCCATCTTATTCATTGTGTGTGTAGTTTGGGAGTTTCAGGTATCACGGTTGATTGTGTAATTACTCAATTTATGATATAAGATTTTTTAATCAAGTCTATGGTATAAAAACTGCAGCACGTCTGTGATCTGTCTGATGCATTTTCTGTAATAGAAACAAGAAGTGTTTATGATAAACATCAATAAAAATATATAGAACATACATATCAGTGTAACACGTGCACATACTTTTCTCATGACCAGCCATTATTACAAGAAGAGTTTGAAGATACCAAAGGGGTAATCAGAATCCGTATATCGAGGAAGAACAGACAACACAATGGCCAAATGAAAAAGCACAAAAGGACAAACAACGATCTGCAAAACATACACATAAAACTAAAGATCGAGTAACACGAATCCCACTAAAAATCGGGGGTGAAATCAGGTGCTCCGGAAGGGTAAGCAGTTACTGCTCCACTGGTGGCACCATCGTAACATGTGCACACACTCCTTTCATGACCAGCCATTATTACAATAGTATCCTACTAAAACTGTGTGATCATATACACACCAAAGTAGTTATGAATGCAGTTATAGATTATATTCCTAAAATCGAAGCAGAGCTCAACAATTACAGGTAGATGTTATATTTCCCACTTCTTGAAATAGTAAACGATATACGATGTGGTTTTGCTATGTTAACTTGTCCAGTGTATGTGTATACCTATGTCAAAACACTACTCCTATATATGTCCCATTAATATAATAAAACAAATCACATAGTAGAAGTTCTTCTGTGCATGTTGTTTATATATATTATTTAACTAGACATTGATAAAGTCTCTCGGTGGGACGAAAATTTTGTCATTCAACAAAGTGTTTAATTCTTTATCACTTTGTTTTGTGTACTTGGTGTTGTTTTACAAACCATTATTTTTACCTGTCGTTGGAGAACCAATCATCAGTAGGGGTGGGTTCTCTTTACCTGTTTATCCCCGTCACATTTTGTGCCTGTCCCAAGGAAGGACCTGGTTTTCTAACGCCATATGTCTTGCTATTTTAGTGTTCGTGTTGATGTAACACGGTAATATAGTGTGTGTGTTTAATATCTCCTGTAACAAAATATGATAGCAAAGCATATCACAGTTCTAAAACAAAAATTGTAGAAACACAGGCAAAATCGACACTGCAACAAAGGTGGCAGGGTTACTCTGCTTTCTGGGACACTTTGAGTGAAATGATGTAGTCATGCATATGTTGTCGATATGCGGGTAAATTCTTTTTGTCTATGCTTACCGATTAAACATGTACGGGATGCATACAGGCTTTAGGTACATCGAAGACTGTCATATTCCTTATTCCTAGTGTTATTCCAAAATAGTTGATACCAAGTACATAATTTTGACCCTTCTGGTACGTCGTCAGTGGAATACACGACCCCTTTGTTACAGTAAAACTTGTCTCCTTCCCCATATTCATGTAATTATAGATCTCGATATTCATCTTATTATTTCCCGCGCCAAAAAATGAGGACAACACCATCTTGGCATCAGCTGTGAAAAATAAGTAAATATTTATTATGAAAGTTGTAGACAATTAGAAAACTCTTCGTTATTTGTGTATACACATACTTGATGCTTTATATACACGGAAACAAGGGACGTCGTGGTCTTGATAAATAAAGGTAATAACAAAATTACCGAACTCCGAAGAATCTTACAAAGGGAAAGTCAAAACTCATAATTATATAAACAGACAAAATCAGTCAACAACCGGAAAACTGTGAAAACCGTAATGACCCTGACTTGGTAGTTGAAATTACAACTACCTGTGCAATCAGTGCCTCGATGTTTATATTTGGAAGTAAATAATACAATTATATAATTATCCTTTGATATTTTCTGGCAACCAAAAGTGAACTGGATTTGCAATTGGATTTAAAGTATGGATGCAAGAACAAAGCTATATTTTGGTCAGTGACAGAATCTAACAAAAAAGTATCCTGTCAATGCAATTTGCCCGCTTAAATAGAACAAGTGCATGATAAGATAGAACATTAGGAATTTTATGAACATATATGGTGATCTGGTAATTATTTGCTTTCAAATGGCATGTCTAAACGAAAACGTGGTAACCAATCAGAAAATGCTTCGATATGTGTGCATACATGAGACAAAGATGTTCTATGTAAACAGGAAACAAATGGATAGACATAAACATACGTTATCACCCACTATTATATTATGCGTTTGCTTCACTTATAAAATCCATGTGATTGGCTAAAACATTATCACGTGACTTCGGAATTGAAAATTATCAGTCGATGATCATCTCAACCATTCAACTCCGTCTACATCCGGGAACTATTTCCGATCGTCATGAAAACCAATAAATACACACAATAACAACAGTTGAAAATGTAGAATGCAAAAAATATAAGAATTTCAAATTGTATTTAATAATGTTAAAATGTAATTATAAATATTGGATGCAATCTGTTCAGTTTTATGGGGTTGTAAAAGCATTGACAGGAGTACCGCATTTCATATGAAGTGTACTTTGGTCAACACTTTCATACGCCAATAAGACTGCATATAATTCTTAAATAAAAACATTGAACAACTTTTTAAATTCGTTCAGTGTGGATGGAATATAACTCTCTTTATTTAATCTTGAACAGTCTGTCAGTAAGAAGAAAAGAAAGTTTATACTGTGATAGTCAAGCATTCCACCAATATCAACAAAGCAAACAACCACCTCTCACCTTATCTTACTGAACTCAAAATAATACCACGACATTTGACATTGGAAAACCAGAGCTTGGCTTGGGACAGGCACAACCATGTGGAGGGTTGCTATGCCTTTCTATGTTCATTCTTGTTCTCATTGGATGTGCATGAATAAAATAACAGATTATTTGTCAATGATTTGTTTTAAGGAGATATGTCTAGTAGAAAATGTATATATAAACCACTAATACTTACATGGTATGCAAGATGGCGGGAATGGCGATGGCGGGAATGGCGGGAATGGCGGTGTCATTGATGACTTGGTACATTTACCATCGGTTGCCCTGAAAACATAATCGAGTCATTTAGGTTGTCAAATATTGGAGTGAGATATACAAACAAAGGGGATGTATTTTGAAAACAAACGTTAGAGAATGCTGAAGGGGTAATCAAAAAAGGACAATCAAGAGAAATAGCATAGGGTACAGAAGACGAAAAATAAAACAGCAAAAACACAACACAATATGTTTTGGACTCTACTATACGCAAACAAACGCAAATAACACAAATAACGTAAATAAGACATACTAGTGTCGTCCTTATCAGTAATACAGCTATATATGTTGACCCTACAGCAATATGCATCGTTCTTCTCGAGAAGTTTGATCATGACTGGATTGTTTTGTCGTACTCAATGGACTTTCGTACTCGTCTTATTATTTGCTCGTATTTGTCGTGCTCATTTGACTTTCGTACCTGTCTGTCTTATTATTTGTTCGTATTTGTCGTGCTTATTGGACTTTCGTACTCATTTTATTATTTGCTCTTTCTGAACATGCATAATCTATTTACCATCGGACATTAAACAACCTACAATAGCAATCAACTTATAGTTATTGAAAATATACTTACACTTTTATAGTTCACCAACATTATCTCGGTCTTAGACTGGCCATCATCGACAGTAATAGACCCAGCCATCAATAGCTTCTTGTCAGTACCGTCAAATGAAACATTGTGCAATCCCTAAAAGTTGACAAATAAGATATATAAACATTATAAGGCTACACCAAGCCACTTTTCTGCTGGATAAAAATACGAACGCTATTATCAGCTTTAAATGTTTAATTGAATTTTGCAAATCATAATGCTGTAGGAAAAAAAAGGGGGAATAAAAGATCTTAATTCACGAATCCTACTTTTCGTGGATTGCGTTCTCTGAATGCTGTAGATGCTGAACTTCCAGGACAATATCATAATAAAATCACAGCATAAAGAATGCTGTAAGCGAAATTAAATTTGTTAAATTCGAAGATTCGTGAATTATTGATCCTCGAAAGCCACAACAATTGTAGTAAACTGTACATTCTTCAATTTAAATAAGAAAATAAAAACATATTTCGCTATGATTAAAAAATACCTGTGCCAAAATAGGCATCCCTGCCGCAACTACTACCTCTGCGAAACCTTGTAATCCCTCCCACCGATATGGAATATAGCACGAAAACACAACTGATACCGCAACAGCGAGGGAAACCAGAATACACACTTTCTTATACATAGCTGCTCTACTTAATATGATTGACTTGTGACAGGTGAAAGAATGAGCAGATATTTATATGATTTCTTTATCTACGAAACTTTTAACAATTGTCGTATGTCTGTCCTTCCGCAATAATCAACATTATTATGAAATACACACGACATTGCTATATTTCTGTGTATAAAGACATTGATAAGCTCGAAAGATATAGGAAAGTGCATTGGTACTTTGAAATTATGTTGAAAACAAAGGAAAATTGCAACGAAGCATTTTCTGTTCTCAAATATCTAAACGTTGACCAATAATAAGCATTGATTTCAACTAGGGTAGCTGTAGCATCAAAGAAAAGTTGAAGATATCAAAAAGGTAATCATATGCCATCAATCGATCTTAAAACACTGCACAGAAAACAGTGAGAAACGCGAATCCCACTACAAACCGGGAGTAAACTCAGATGTTCTAGAATACACAAACGACACCTGTGGTCATGGCTGGGGGAAAATAATATTTAATAAACTGTTCAATTTTGAAATTAAGATAACTTATTTCAAAATCTCTATTACAATGTCCACAACGTAGCATAGTTTTCATTGACCTTAGTTTAATTCTTGTATCATATACGGTTAAGCGTTAAGCAATGTCCACTCCTAGACCAAAGCATTTCACAATTCAAACAAAAATATCTGAAATAAAAATATTACTTAACAGTAATTGTTAATGTCCCCGAAGAAATGGCGGTGTATAAAATATGACCTAGTCCCAACGTTGTGGGTCCCATTGATTGTGCGAGGCGAATGAAATTCAACACAGTGTGACACAAGTTATTAAGTGTCTCATGCTTGGAGAATTTCACACTTCTTTCACCTACAAGTAATAAACAACATGCAGTACTTTGTTCGTGGTCCTTTGTAGGAATCCTCCACCAATGAAACTGACCGCCACGAAATAACTGACATATTGTTGAAAGTGGCGTAAACACCAATACCCCTCCCCACGTGTTTATTTGTCTATATTCTTGTGATGTTGAATCATGTCATCCTTCTAATTCGCTGGATATTGAAATATTACATTTTACTAATCATGATTATATACGTTTTATTACAACTGCGTACAATTATTTGTTCTACGGTCGTCACGATATGACTGAAATATTGATGAGAGTGTGGTGTTAAACGCCATAGTTATCTCTATTTGTTCTACGACCAGAAAGGAACGATTATTTCACATTTATCGTTATATAGTTCTCATGTATCTAGTATGCACGTAGTTACACGTACCTCTAGTTTATTTGCTTTATTTTGTTCACCTAAATTCAAGGCAACATACGATCGTTTCATTTAAGGTTCCATGATAAAAATCTAGACACATCAAAATCAAAGCACCATAACCCTAACCCTAATCCCATTGTAGATAAGGGTATTAACAAAATTACCGAACTCCGAACAATTTTACAAAGGGAAAGTCAAAACTCATAAGTATATAAACAGACAAAATCAGTCAACAACCGAAAACTGTGAAAACCGTAATGACCCTGACTTGGTACAGGCATTTCTAAAGAAATGGTGGGTTGAATCAGATTTTAAAGCGCTAAACCTCCCGCTTTCGTTACGGCTCAAAGGTTCCGGCTGTCACTATAACAGTGACAGTAAATATTATAGTACGACCATATCTATTAGCTACGCTTTTCTTTGTTACTAGTCAAATATTATGCCCTTCCCTTTCCCATTCCCAGCTTGTATTTGCATGATTGTCAATCAAAAAGTAACGTTGCACATCAGAGGAAACAAACATATCTAACCATCTCTACTAGGGTCAATGTTGAGGAAAATTTTCAAGGAAAACCCACATGACCTTGCAACACATTTATTGAGGTAGCCGGTTATTCATTGCAATAATCATGAAAGAGGCAATAAAAAGTCACTCCAAACCTTCGACCCAAATGCTCCAATATAAGTCGTTTTGAAATACAAAGTCGAATAGCAAAGCTCTCGTTAATGTTAAGTTACATGTCTAATGTTTTTTTTGTTATTTTCTGTGTATAGGGTTTATATAAGATTAATGTACAATTTATATATAGTCATATTTAAGTAATTAACTCAAAATGTAATTATTTATGTCGTCTAGCTGTATCCCGGGCTCTCTGTGCATTCCTAATAGATGGCTTGATTGATTTACAGTGCTTAACGCCATTTTCAGCAATATTTCAGTCATATCGTGGCGATCTGTTTTATTGGTGTAGGAAATCGGAGTATCCGGAGAAAACCACCGACCTGTCGCAAGTGACTGACAAACTTTATCACATAATGTTGTATCGAGTACACATCGCCATGCACGCGGTTCGAACTCACAACTTTATTGGTGATAGGCACTGATTGTACAGGCGATTGTAACTCTATCCACCATACGATCACGACTACGACGGTTCCTGTTTGTATTTGGTATTGTGTTGTATCACGTCACCATTGACCACGGGTTTCTCTTTTATGTGAATTGCTTACAATCGGTATTATTTGAAAGTTGTATACATCTAGATGAACCAAGACCGTTCTCTTATGTATAGCTTGCATTTGACTAAACATTATATATCGCCAAGACAGGACTACATGGGTATGTTATGTCAGAGGAAATACAAGTGAGCTTATGAAATAATGACGAGGTTATGTAAATGATATCTTAAATAAAACCACATAACAAGTAAAACTAAGAATAGTCTAGGCCTAAACTGGTACTACCACTAACGTAGTAGGAACCGCTTAGACTGTACCGTTCTGGAGAACCTGAGTTCGCCTACGGATTTTAGTTGGATTTACGTTGCTCAATTTTTTGTTTTTTGTGAGGTGTTTTTCTTAGGTCCATGTACCGCAGATCATTAGCCTTTTGACATCTTCCAAATTTCGTAAATGTCACAGCTACCCTAGTTTGAATCAATACTTATGCGACATTTGATTGGTCAACGTTTAGATATATGAGAACAGAAAATGCCTCGTAGCAAATTCCCTTTGTTTTCAACGTAATATTAGAGTACAAATGTACCTTATTATCAATGTCTGTATACACAGAAATATAGTAATGTTGTGCGTATTTCATAATAATGTTGATTATTTCGGAAGGACAGACATACGATAATTGCATTTTATTTTACCATATATGGGTTTCCGTAGATAAGGAAAGCATATAAATATCTGTTCATTCTTTCATCTGTCACAAGCCAATCATATTAAGTAGAGCAGCTATGTATAAGCAAGTGTGCATTCTGTTTTCCCTCGCTGTTGCGGTACCAGTTGTGTTTTCGTGCTGTGTACCAGACCAGTGGCAGGGATTACAAGGTTTCGCAGTGGGGTCAGTTAAGGAAGGGAAATCACATTTGACAGAGGTAATATTTAATCAAAGCGAAATATGTTTTTATTTTATTTCTTAAACTGAATAATGTAGCTTAAATACATTTTTGTGGCTTTAGAGGCTACATGTCCAACGAATCTTAGAATTTAACAATACATAAAGCTTTGTTTCGGTTACAGCATTCTGTATGCTGTGATTTTATTATAATATTGTTCTGAAAGTTCAGATTCCATGACATTAATAGAACGCAATCCACGAAAATTGGGATTAAAAAATTGAGCTCTTTTTTCCCCTTGTTTTCCCACAACAATATGATTTGTCAAATTCAAATAAACATTTAAAACTGAGATAGCGTTCATAAATGTATCCAGTAGAACAGTTACATAGATGTATAATCCTTATTATGTTTATGTATCTCCTCCTTTTTCACCTTTTAGGGATTTTACAATATTTCATTTGACGCCATTGGCCAGAAGCTATTTCTAGCTGGGTCTGTTGCTGTCGACGATCAATCTACAAACCAGATGATTTTGCAGGACTATGCAAGTGTAAGTGTATTTTCAATAAATAATAAGATTGATTGATATTGCGTGTTGCCCCATGTCCAGTGGTAAATGTTTTATGCATGTTCAGTGCGAGCAAATCATAAGTCAGATACGAAAGCCCAAAGCATAAATCAGATACGAAAGTCCAAATCATAAGATAGATACGAAAGTCCAAATCATAAGTTAGATATGAAAGTCTAAATCATAGGTTTAATACAAAAGTCCAAATCATAAGTCAGATACGAAAGTCCAAAGCATAAGTCAGATATGAAAGTCCAAAGCATAAGTCAGATACGAAAGCCCAAAGCATAAGTCAGATACGAAAGTCCAATGAGTATCCGACAAGACAATCCAGTCATGATCAATCTTCACGAGAAGAAATAAATCAATTAAAAAAAAACAGAAAAATACTCGGACAATGACTATTGCTGTAGAAGAGTTAACATATATAGCTGTATTAATAATAAGAACAACTCTAATATATCCTATTTACGTTATTTGTGTTTGTTTGCGTTATAGTGGTGTCCAACACATATTGTCTTGTGTTTTTCTCCGTCTTGTGTACCTTATGCTGCCAGTTTCTCTGAATTGTCCATTTTTTGATTGCCCCTTTGGTATTCTCTAACGTTTATTTGTAAAATACATCACTTTTGTTTGAATATTTCATCACAATATTTGAAAACTTAAATGGCTTGATTATGTTTCCAGGGCAACCAATATGTAGTAACCGATGGTCAATGTACCAAGTCAGCACTAACAACACCATTCCCGCCATCTTGCATACCTTGTGAGTATAAGAAGTAATAAGTACCATTTCTACTAGATATATTGTCTTAAAACACAGAACACCGGTTATTGTATTCATTCACGTCCAGTGAAAACGAGAATAAACATAGAAAGGAATATCAGCCTCCACATTTGTGTGCATGTCCTAACCTAATACCTGGATTTCCAATGTCATATGTCGTGGTATTGTTTTTGTTCAGCGAGTTAAGATGAGAGGTGGTTGTTTGTTGTGTTGATATTGGTGGAATTCTTAAATATTACAGTTTTAACTTTCTTTTCTTCTTACTGTTTTATATTGGTGACTGTTCAATAAAGGTAATAACAAAATTAAATAAAGGGAGTTATATTCCATTCGCACTGAACGGATTTCAAAAGTTGCTCAATGATTTCATTTAAGAATTATATGCAGTCTTATTGGCGTATGAAAGCAATGACCAAAGTACATTTCATATGAAATACAGTACTCCTGTCAACGCTTTTCAGCCCCATAAAACTGCTAAAATATTCATTATTACATTTTTACATTATTGAAAACAATTTGGAATTCTTTAAATTGGTTTTTGTATTCCAAATGTTCAACTGTTGCTGCTATTGTGTGTATTTATTGGTTTTCAAGACGTTCGAAAATAGTTCCCGGATGTAAACGGAGCTGAATTGTCGAGATGATCATCGACTGATGGATTTCAATTTCGAAGTCACGTGATAATGTTTTAGTCAATCACATGGATTTTCTAAATGAAGCGAACGCACATTATAATATTGTTTATGTCTATCCATTTGTTTTCTGTTTACATAAAACATATTTAGTTTATGAATAAACACACAGCGAAGCATTTTCTGATCGGTTACCATTCAAAAAATTAACTGTAGTAGTAAATATTTACTTATTCTTTCACAGCTGATGCTAAGAAAGTGTTGTCTTCATTTTTTAACACGGGAAATAATAAGATGAGGATTGAGATTTATAATTACATGAATATGGGGAAGGATACCAGTCTTACTGTAACAAAAGGGTCATGTATTCCACTGACGACGTACCAGAAGGGTGAAGCTGAAATAGTTGATATCAACTATTTTGGAATAACACTAGGAATAATGAATATGACAATCTTCGATGTACCTAAAGCATGTATGCATCCTGTACATGTTTCATCTGTAAGTATATACAATAACGAAAAGTTACAGAGACGTATGTAGCATTTGGCACAAGACACAGAACGAAGGCAAACGAAACAAGAAAACATATCAGAGATCAGAGAAACCCCAAACGATGAACAAAACAAACCCCCACAAACCCGGATGATGGTCAAGAAAGGTACAATGTGTGAAGTATTAAATGATATCATGACAAGTGAATGGTATTTTTTCGTTCTGTGATTTGGACAAATCTTAACCTAATTTTAAAAAGCAATCAAACAAAACGTGCGTATGATGCCACGTTCCTGGAATAACCGTCATCATGTACACCCATAGGCAGGGGAATAGAAAACCAAGTAATTAAAAACATATGATGTAATGCAAAGTTAAGTAAACCAAAGGAGCTAAACAGGATTGCAAAAATCGGCTAAGATTGCATATGCTTGATGGAGATTAATGTTAGCTTTAATTAATTACACTATGTAGAAACTGCACATTCCTAAATATTATTTAGATATATAAGTTTATGATTAACACTAATTTGTTTTTCTTTCAGAAAATGCATCAAGCGAATCACAGACGTGTTGCAGTTTTTGTCCAGTAGTATTTATTTGAAAATTAAAATACAATAGTTGTATTGGTTTTTTAAATAAAATCATTAAACAGTCATCATACCAGCAAAATTCACATTAGCAACTGAGATACATGACACTCCCAAACCATTTAAATTATGACTATGTTTTACAGACTTGCACACACTATGGTTACTCGAGCTCACATCAGTAATAACAATCGTCATTGTAAATAAATGTTAGAGAAAACCCAAATGGCAATCAAGAGACACAAGCAAAACTGTGCACAAGATAAAAAAAGTAAAAAAAACACAACACAGATAACTTAAAACGTGGGAAACATAGACGTCATAAAAACCTTTGGTGTTCGCGAAGGGTAAGCAACTCCTTTGCGTTTTATTCATAATCACTCGCTTTCCTGGCTTGGTGCGGGCTCTTCACTAATAAATGGAGGAATATATTGTATAGACTAGTTATATGAACCCAATATTTATTCTGCGAAGTGATATCTGACTACCCTTTTTTATTTTTAAATCCATTCATGTCCAAAATATTATTGTTATACGTGTGAAAATAAGAGAGCAGATATAGAGCCTCATTCCAATTTCCTTAGCATCCAACATAACATCAAAGTACAAGGTTGAACGTATTTCTTTATATATTTCGCTTATCAATGTCGTTTCACAGAGAAAGATTATAATAGCATGTGTGTATTTACCAATATTGTGGATTATTTAAGAAGTACAGACCTAAGATAATTGCTAAATATACCATATACGGATTTCTGTAGATAACGGGACCATATAAAGAGCTGCCAAATTCTCACATCTACCAATAATAATGATTATGACAACTATGTATAAGCAAGTGTGTATACTGTTATCCATCACTATCACGGTACCAGTTGTTTTTTCGTGCTGTA
This sequence comes from Bathymodiolus brooksi, assembly GCA_963680875.1. Taxonomy (NCBI): domain Eukaryota; kingdom Metazoa; phylum Mollusca; class Bivalvia; order Mytilida; family Modiolidae; genus Bathymodiolus; species Bathymodiolus brooksi. Next base: position 33,976,931 of record OY804580.1, on the reverse strand, counting down.
TACCAGACAAATGGGAGGGAATACAGGGAATCGCGCTTGCTTCAGATAAAGGAGGAAAACCAAGTGTTACAGAGGTATTATTTGATCATTGCGAAATGCATGTTTTTATTTAATTTGAACAATATTCAGTAAAAATAATTTCGTGAATTTTTCGAAGGTGAACTAATCCACCTATTTAAAATTCAACTAAGTATAATGTTTTTTTTTTCATTTTTGGTTGAAAAAGCATCATATTATTATAACATTATTCTGGTATTTCGGAATCCATGATATTAAGAACACAATCATGAACATATGTATCCAATAATAAAGGTATTTCACACTAATATGACCAAGTGAAAAACAAAAAACATAACATCATTGTCGGAACAGTTCCAAAATCCAATAAAAAAAAATCGTAGAAAGATACCATAACACAAAAACATGACCGCACACTTTCCTGGCTTGGCATACACAATTCAATTAAACGTGGCCGGTTTATGTATATGTAATTGAAAGATTAGGTCAGCAAACACATTATCTATATACATGTCTCAAAGACGAACCTCTATTGAAATACTATAGTATTTGTGCATAGGAAAAGTTTGACGATACCAATTGGGACAATCAGACAATCAGAAGCCGTGTTTATTTGAGATATTGTCCTCGATTAACATCAATTCAATTTTCCAAATAGGAATGATCTTTAACCAACAGATTCTACCTTCTTATCTTATATTCAGTAACCTGAGAGCATTGATCGACACAGTTATTACACTGTCCATGTTTATGTTGTCAATCATGTTTGTAATAGTGTATGGTCTTTGTGAGAAGATATGTGCTAGGGTATTTGTGATTTGTTTTTACATCTATATTGTAATATTGTTGTTGGAAATTCAATTATCAGGGGGGGGAGGGGGGCGGTAGTCCACACTAACCTGTGTAATTCCGCCATATATAATTGCCTGTATCGAGGCATTGTTGACCATCACCGTTTAAACTTTCTTTTTATAGTTCTTGAATTACACATAGCTATATTGTTAAATTTAAATCTGTTTTTCTCTCACTGAACACAAGTCTTATTATTAAACAAATCAAATGGAACAAAATTTCAATTGTATTTTGTCTTTATCGTAGATAAGAGATTAAGCACGTATTTGTCAATCATATTCCAGTTGTCATACATAATATAGGGTTATTGCACTAATATTGAAGCATATTGTACCGAGCAATGCTTAACTGGCCTTAAAATAATTACTCACTCACTTCCAAAGTGCTTTGTTTCTGTTCCAATTGTTTATTAGTTTGAAATATAACATGATCGTAAGTATACTATTTATTGTCTATGCTAAATGGAATCATAGGCTGACTGAGGTATGATCCTTAGAATAATAAATTTAACAACAGTAACGATATGAAAGCAAACAATGCAACACTGTAGGAACAGTTCCCCAATCTAATACAAAAATCTCAGAAAGAGGCAAAATCGATACCCTTAAGATACGAATTCATGACAACTGACTTTCCTGTTTTTGTACAGGCACTTCAATAGAAAGTGACAGAGTTAAACTAGTTTTTATTGGTCCAAACCTTCCCTCTTAGTGAAATGATACGGTCATGCATGTAAATATTTTACTGAAACTAGAGAATAAGTCGTTTTTAAATATTTTAGTGGCTGTAATACAACAAAATAACGTTGGGATCTTAAAGACCGCAACATACTGAATTAGGGTTCGTATGTTTATATAGCAGAATGTTAGCCTAGAAATAGTCCTTATTGTGTCTATATTTTGTATTTCTGTCACCTTTTAGGCTTTGTTCAATATTTCATCGGATGCCACTGGTAGGAAAATATTTCTGGCTGGGTCTGTAAATGTGGACGGCAAAGACATTACTGAGACGGTTTTGCAGGACTTTCCAAATGTAAGTAACTGAAGCTGTATTGTAAATCTTGAGCAACGAAAGAAAGAACGCCAATTACAGTGATGTTCAAGACATTCATTTCGCATTTTAAAAATTGTAATTTCGTCTTTGACAACATTTCTGTTCAACAGGAACACTTCTATCATTGACAAGACAAGGAGGGGAGAGCAAAATCTCCTACATTACATACTATAAGTAAGTAGAGGTTAACTACAGATTATAACATTGATTGAAATATGGTGGCTTTTTCAATGTCAAGGGGTTAATATTTCATGCATATTTATGAAGAGCAAATAATAAGACATCAAAGTAATTAAGTCACAACCCCCCTCCCCCCTCAAATAAACAATAAAAAAAAGACAAAAAACAAACAAACGAAAACTGAGACGATGACAAATGTTGTAGAAGAGTCGACATTACTATTTTATTTATGAAAAAATTACTTAAGGATTGATCGCAATTTTTGCTCGGTTCATGACGAAATAACCTCACTCAGGTTGTACACACCAGGTAAGCCGCGTAGCGGGTTACGTAAGGGTGCACACAACCTGATTGAGGTTATTTCGAATGAACAGAACAAATAATTTCGATCAATCCTTATAAATTAATTCAAACTTTTTTTGTTATGATATTGAAAAATATATTTATTTTTTCAAAATAAGGCAAATAATCGAAAATAAATTTAAATAACCCCAAAGGTGCCTCATTTAAGGAAAATCACCTGATGATCCCGGCACGCGACGCCTTGAGAACGACGTCCATTATTAGATTCCGCTCATTGACAAATAACCTCAACTTTTTAAACCAATCAAATCACGTATAAAATGACATGTGACTAAAATTAATTTATTTTGCTGTCTATTTTTACAAAATACTTCCATTGTGTTTATTCTTATGAGGCAGACGCCATGTAGAGGCTTCTTCTGAAGCACGAAGCGAAGCTAGCTCAATTCTTTAATCTTGCATTCTGCTATATAGATTATCTTTCATTAAATAATTCCAAATTTGTTGAACGAATCTATCCCTTTGAGTTTGAAATTAAGCGTACCACAGATACAGCTAGATCTGCTTCATACCTTGACCTACACTTAGAAATTGACAATGAGGGCCGGTTAATAAAGAATTTTTATGACAACGCGAAGATTTCAATTTTTTCATTGTGAACTTACCTTTTACATGTAGCAACATTCTAGCAGGACCTGCATACGGTGTAGAATTATACCAGTTTGCACGATATTCCAAAGCTTGTCGCTACTGTAATGATATCCTTGATAGACGGTTGCTGCTTACCAGGAAAGTACTGAAGCAATATATATGAAGGGTAAAGCGAAAGCCATCACTTCGAAAGTTTGACGGTCGTCATCCATGACTTGGTTATATTAACTGTTGGTAACAAATGACCACGGACATGTTCCGTTTGTCGTAATCACAATCCTGTCCTTTCCTTGTTTACAAGAGTAATAAGAGTAACTCCTGACCATTCTAGAGTACATGAGATTAGCCCCGTTTTTTCGTGTCGCTCAATCTTTAATTTTTCAGTGTAGTATTTGTTCACCATTATTTGACTATCCCATTTATTTTGGCCAGTGCATTGTCTGTCCATTCAAATACGGTTCTGATTATCCGTTTACTATCTTCAAATTACTCTTTCTTTGTCTATATCATGATTCAACCATTACTGTAATATTATGTCAATTGGCTCGGTTATGTTTCTAGGGCAACCAATATGTAGTAATCGATGGCAAATGTACTTTGTCAAAACTAACAACGCCATTCCCGCCATCTTGTGTACAACGTGAGTAGTAATAAATACAATTTCTAGTAGAGACAAAAACGTAGAAGTGGGTGTTTTAGGGGTGGATCTAAACGTGTGGTGGCAAGCTTTAGAAGTGTACCGAAAAGTGTGAATGGGAGGGGGATGCTTCCAAAACTGATAAGCAAAAAAAGGTAATTTGGCTTCTGAGTAGGCATTTGAGGCCTTACATCTCGTGATTTACTGCAGTTTTTCTGATTCCATGCCTAATTTTCAGATGTTTTCAAAAAAATTCAAAAAAGTGGGAGTGGGTGGGGGGGGGGGGGGTAAATCCTTTGCTTCCCCCACGTTTGAAAGTAGGGGACATTCCCCGTCTCCTATATCCCTGGGACATACACTTTTAAAATAAATCGTTGCCAGATCACCTTATATTTGCATCAAAATCATAATATTCTATTCATTTACTATCCATCAAATCCAGAATAGATTGCATGTTGTATTAATATAGATAACATTATTTTCGTTAAAACAATTATCCTGAAAGCAAAAAAAATAAATGTGCGAAGAAAAGACACATATTGTTAATGTGGTATACACAACGATCCTGTATAAATACATGGAATCACAGATGTGCATAATTTGTTGGACAATACACATGTGCGAATAAATATATATCGAACGTTTTATCACGAGATTATTTATATAGCCAACGAAGGACGTCCTATTATAACTATATTTATTTTTCATAGCTGATGCAAAGAAGGTGCTGTCTACATTTTTTGGTGCGGGAAATAATAAGATAATGATCGATGTCTATAGTTACACGAAGGATGGCAAGGAGACTGAGTTTACCCTCACAAAAGAGGCATGTATTCCAGTGACAGCATACCAGAAGACTGATGATTCTGTTCTTGATCTCAACTATTTTGGAATAACGCCAGGAATAAGGAATATGACAGTCTTCGATGTACCTAAACCCTGTGTGCATCCCGTACAGGTTTCACCGGTAAGTATATATAATAACAAGTGAGCGAAAGCGGCAAATCGATATTCTTAGCACACAAATACATGACCGCTCACATTCCTGTATTTGCACTTCTATAAAAAGTAGTGTGGCTAAGAAAAGATAAGATACCAAAGGGGTAATGAGAAACCGTAAATCGGAGGACAGACAATACAATGGTAAAAAGAAAAGGACAAAAGAAAAAACAGCGATCTATAGAGCATTACACAAAAAACTAAAAAGCGAGCAACACGATCCCCACTAAAATCCAGGGGTGGACTCATGTGCTCCGGAAGGGTAAACAGTTCCTGCTTCCCATGTGGCACCCGTCATGTTACTCTTGATGCAAACCCGGTGATAAGGAAAGGACTGGATTGTGATTACGACAAACGGAACATAATCGTGGTCATTTGTGACATAGATACCACGTAACGGTTGATCAAGTAATCGTGACGACCGTAAGACTTTCGAAGTCATGACCTCAACTTAACCACTAGGAACCCTTGGTTCAGTAGCTTCATTGTTATAAGCAACCCTCTATCAAGGAAATGACTATATGAACCACAAGCTCTGGAATATTAGATCAACTGAGAGATATATACTCCATATGCAGGTGCTGCTGGAATGTGAAAAATTAAAAACATTTTTTATGCTTATGATAAAAGTATTGCTTCTCTTTCAGGAAATGCACCATATGGATCACAGACGAGCTGGAGTATTTGTTTGAAAATAAAATAATGAACAATTTTCTTGTATATCTCATTACAATGCACTAAAACGTTTAAATCAGTCATTAGACAATATTTAAAATTGAAAAGCTATGTCAATAATGTATGTTCAAGCTAATAGTCAATAAACCTTGGGCTTCGTCGTTACCGTAATATCTGTCAAAACTACAAGCGTAGAGGTCAAATATTTACAATCGGTCGATTGTTATATTTGATCTATCTGACGTCAATTTCAACTTGTTGCACGTAGCCAGTATTTGGTATAAAATATAATTTATTACGATGACTGAAACAAGAGTAAGCATAGTTACTAAAGGTATAACTAAGCGGTCGGAATGTGTAGTGTTGTGGTATGTGTGCAATTTAAACCCCATTGGTTATACTGTATGGATGATCTGTGTGTCTTCTATTAACACAGAAATGGAAATAAGGACATTTTGCAGGTCATTGTTTATCTTTTTGCATGTTTTCTTTTGGTCATTGTATGGTTTGCTCTTCCAATTTACGGCTCTGATCTACATTACAGTAGACCCTTAATTTTGCTAGTCGCCTGTCCATACACAATTAACATGTAAAACATTCCAAATTTGATCTGTTTTTTTGTCTAATTCCTTGGATCAAATCTTTTAATATGTTCCTATGGTAGTCTTAGTGTACTCCACCTATAGCAATCTGACTCTCTATAGGATACCTGAATCTACATTATCTACATTTAAAACACAAACGTCCCGTTCTACTTGATTACATTTGTCCCTCCCATATGAACTCCATATTATACATTTTACTTCCTGCTTGTCAGGTATGCCACAAATTATTATTTCATAGCTACATATGAATAAGCTTTTATGATAAGGATTTTTCCAAAGTAAGTTAGATTTCATCTTTTCCTGACATGTACAAATTTCTTCATTTTCTGTATAATGCATTTCCGTATTTTGTCGTTATCTATATTATACCCGTGACTTATGCATTAAATTTTAACGATGTATGTTGTCCTAGTGATTTTTATCAAATATTTTTTTTGTCTCCGTAAAGATCCCATAAAAAATCCTCTAGTTTTATCTAAGTTTATTTTCGATCCAGAAGCCGTTTCGTACTTGGCTAGAATTTCATATAACTTCTTAACCGATTTGATGTCCTTGTTCAGAACTTTTCTATCGGCAGCGACCATCGATATTTAAGTTTCAAAACAATATACTTATGTCCTAGATTTATATATGTCGTATATGTATATGCAATATTTCAGCTATATCATGGCGACCAGTTTTAGTGGTGGAAGAAGCCTGAGTACCCGGAGAGAACCATCGACCATGGGCAAGTAACTGGTTAACTTTATCACTTGCGACTGCGAGTCGAGTTCACCTTTTTGTAATTTACAAAGCCGGGCGCGAACCCATGCCGCATTGGTGATAGGCTTGTATGGGTTGTTAGGTAATCCAATTACCTAACTCATTGAGCCACCCAGGCCCTTGTCGTATATGTTCTAGATAATGTCGTATATGTATAAAATCTACGTAATTCACGATTATGATTATGAACTATTTGATCGTTATTAAAGTAGTCGGTATTAATAAAACGAATCAGACAGCATGCAACCACCGTGTTTCTAGTTTCTGGCGAAATTATGTATCAAGTACAACCTACACCATATCTTAATGAACAACATCAGTAGAAACGTTATAGAATAGCTACAATCCTTACCATAGTCGAAATCTAGTGTGCTTTTATCAGAATCTCTAAAACAATTTCATGTCCACAAATTTAATTATAAAGCAAATGTTAGATATAGTTTTATTTTCGGGGATTCTCAAAATCAATGTGGAAAATGCGAAATAAAGCTTTAATTAATTGTCCAATTGATACCTTATGACCCAAATATGCATATAGCACATAATAATATAATATTATCGTTTTAAGTTGTATCACTAAGCCCATAGGCTAAGTTATTTTTGCTAAACTTACTGAAACAACAATCGGACATGCTTTCCATTCGGACTCATTATGCCGACATTCTGTATTTGCTCTTCATTCTGACTATGCTCCGTGTTTAGCAGATGTGCTAGTAAATTCCAATGTTAAGTTTAACCCAACCATACCGGCCTGTATCGGACAAATGAATGTACCCACTGGAGGCGAAAATGTTAACCATTACACCATGTCAAAGGAAGGAGAAATGGTTGAAATAACAAGGTCGACTTTAAATTTGCGTGGGACTATAAATCTTTGTTCTGCTATTATCGTATACATAATAAAAGACCTGTATTGCCTGTCCGCCTTCGATTTATCGCTTCTGGTTACACATTTGATGTATTCAACCTTTTCGAAGCACCAGGCAGAGCGTAACATTTGTAGAAACTGTCTTGATAGCAGCATTTGTATTGACTTTAAAGTAACATTTGTAGAAACTGAATAGAGAGTAAATTTGCAGACGCAGACCATATTAACATATGTAGGTATCCCAGACATAGTAACATTTCTAGACATCAAATAATTCGAACAATAGTATCAAATGCTACTAGGTATTCTATTCATCGCTTAAACCAGCCATCTTATTCATTGTGTGTGTAGTTTTGGGAGTTTCAGGTATCACGGTTGATTGTGTAATTACTCAATTTATGATATAAGATTTTTTAATCAAGTCTATGGTATAAAAACTGCAGCACGTCTGTGATCTGTCTGATGCATTTTCTGTAATAGAAACAAGAAGTGTTTATGATAAACATCAATACAAATATATAGAACATACATATCAGTGTAACACGTGCACATACTTTTCTCATGACCAGCCATTATTACAAGAAGAGTTTGAAGATACCAAAGGGGTAATCAGAATTCGTATATCGAGGAAGAACATACAACACAATGGCCAAATGAAAAAGCGCAAAAGGACAAACAACGATCTGCAAAACATACACATAAAACTAAAGATCGAGTAACACGAATCCCACTAAAAATCGGGGGTGAAATCAGGTGCTCCGGAAGGGTAAGCAGTTCCTGCTCCACTGGTGGCACCGTCGTAACATATGCACACACTCCTTTCATGACCAGCCATTATTACAATAGTATCCTACTAAAACTGTGTGATCATATACACACCAAAGTAGTTATGAATGCAGTTATAGATTATATTCCTAAAATCGAAGCAGAGCTCAACAATTACAGGTAGTTGTTATATTTCCCACTTCTTGAAATAGTAAACGATATACGATGTGGTTTTGCTATGTTAACTACTCCTATATATGTGCCATTAATATAATAAAACAAATCACATAGTAGAAGTTCTTCTGTGCATGTTGTTTATATATATTATTTAACTAGACATTGATAAAGTCTCTCGGTGGGACGAAAATTTGTCATTCAACAAAATGTTTAATTCTTTATCACTTTGTTTTGTGTACTTGGTGTTGTTTTACAAACCATTTTTTTTACCTGTCGTTGGAGAACCAATCATCAGTAGGGATGGGTTCTCTTTACCTGTTTATCCCCGTCACATTTTGTGCCTGTCCCAAGGAAGGACCTGGTTTTCTAACGCCATATGTCTTGCTATTTTAGTGTTCGTGTTGATGTAACACGGTAATATAGTGTTTGTACTTAATATCTCCTGTAACAAAATATGATAGCAAAGCATATCACAGTTCTAAAGCAAAAATTGTAGAAACACAGGCAAAATCGACACTGCAACAAAGGTGGCAGGGTTACTCTGCTTTCTGGGACACTTTGAGTGAAATGATGTAGTCATTCATATGTTGTCGATATGCGGGTAAATTCTTTTTGTCTATGCTTACCGATTAAACATGTACGGGATGCATACAGGCTTTAGGTACATCGAAGACTGTCATATTCCTTATTCCTAGTGTTATTCCAAAATAGTTGATACCAAGTACATAATTTTGACCCTTCTGGTACGTCGTCAGTGGAATACACGACCCCTTTGTTACAGTAAAACTTGTCTCCTTCCCCATATTCATGTAATTATAGATCTCGATATTCATCTTATTATTTCCCGCGCCAAAAAATGAGACAACACCATCTTGGCATCAGCTGTGAAAAATAAGTAAATATTTATTATGAAAGTTGTAGACAATTAGAAAACTCTTCGTTATTTGTGTATACACATACTTGATGCTTTATATACACGGAAACAAGGGACGTCGTGGTCTTGATCGTATGGTAGTTGAAATTACAACTATCTGTGCAATCAGTGCCTCGATGTTTATATTTGGAAGTAAATAATACAATTATATAATTATCCTTTGATATTTTCTGGCAACCAAAAGTGAACTGGATTTGCAATTGGATTTAAAGTATGGATGCAAGAACAAAGCTATATTTTGGTCAGTGACAGAATCTAACAAAAAAGTATCCTGTCAATGCAATTTGCCCGCTTAAATAGAACAAGTGCATGATAAGATAGAACATTAGGAATTTGATGAACATATATGGTGATCTGGTAATTATTTGCTTTCAAATGGCATGTCTAAACGAAAATGTGGTAACCAATCAGAAAATGCTTCGATATGTGTGCATACATGAGACAAAGATGTTCTATGTAAACAGGGAACAAATGGATAGACATAAACATACGTTATCACCCACTATTATATTATGCGTTTGCTTCACTTATAAAATCCATGTGATTGGCTAAAACATTATCACATGACCTCGGAATTGAAAATTATCAGTCGATGATCATCTCAACCATTCAACTCCGTCTACATCCGGAAACTATTTCCGATCGTCATGAAAACCAATAAATACACACAATAACAACAGTTGAAAATGTAGAATGCAAAAAATATAAGAATTTCAAATTGTATTTAATAATGTTAAAATGTAATTATAAATATTGGATGCAATCTGTTCAGTTTTATGGGGTTGTAAAAGCATTGACAGGAGTACCGCATTTCATATGAAGTGTACTTTGGTCAACACTTTCATACGCCAATAAGACTGCATATAATTCTTAAATAAAAACATTGAACAACTTTTTAAATTCGTTCAGTGTGGATGGAATATAACTCTCTTTATTTAATCTTGAACAGTCTGTCAGTAAGAAGAAAAGAAAGTTTATACTGTGATAGTCAAGCATTCCACCAATATCAACAAAGCAAACAACCACCTCTCACCTTATCTTACTGAACTCAAAATAATACCATGACATTTGACATTGGAAAACCAGAGCTTGGCTTGGGACAGGCACAACCATGTGGAGGGTTGCTATGCCTTTCTATGTTCATTCTTGTTCTCATTGGATGTGCATGAATAAAATAACAGATTATTTGTCAATGATTTGTTTTAAGGAGATATGTCTAGTAGAAAATGTATATATAAACCACTAATACTTACATGGTATGCAAGATGGCGGGAATGGCGATGGCGGGAATGGCGGGAATGGCGGTGTCATTGATGACTTGGTACATTTACCATCGGTTGCCCTGAAAACATAATCGAGTCATTTAGGTTGTCAAATATTGGAGTGAGATATACAAACAAAGGGGATGTATTTTGAAAACAAACGTTAGAGAATGCTGAAGGGGTAATCAAAAAAGGACAATCAAGAGAAATAGCATAGGGTACAGAAGACGAAAAATAAAACAGCAAAAACACAACACAATATGTTTTGGACACTACTATACGCATACAAACGCAAATAACACAAATAACGTAGATAAGACATACTGGCGTCGTCCTTATCAGTAATACAGCTATATATGTTGACCCTACAGCAATATGCATCGTTCTTCTCGAGAAGTTTGATCATGACTGGATTGTTTTGTCGTACTCAATGGACTTTCGTACTCGTCTTATTATTTGTTCGTATTTGTCGTGCTCATTGGACTTTCGTACTCATTTTATTATTTGCTCTTTCTAAACATGCATAAACTATTTACCATTGGACATTAAACAACCTACAATAGCAATCAACTTATAGTTATTGAAAATATACTTACACTTTTATAGTTCACCAACATTATCTCGGTCTTAGACTGGCCATCATCGACAGTAATAGACCCAGCCATCAATAGCTTATTGTCAATACCGTCAAATGAAACATTGTACAATCCCTAAATGGTGACAAATAAGACATATAAACATTATAAGGTTACATCAAGCCACTTTTCTGATGGATAAAAATACGAACGCTATTATCAGTTTCAAATGTTTAATTGAATTTTGCAAATCATAATGCTGTAGGGAAAAAAAGGGGAATACAAGACCTTAATTCATGAATCCTAATTTTCGTGGATTGCGTTTCTTAATGCTATAGATTCTGAACTTCCAGGACAATATCATAATAAAATCACAGCATAAAGAATGCTGTAAACGAAACTAAATTTGTTAGATTCGAAGATTCGTGAATTAGTGATCCTCGAAAGCCACAACATTGTAGTAAACTGTACATTCTTCAATATAAAAAAGAAAATAAAAACATATTTCGCTATGATTAAAAAATACCTATGCCAAAGGTGGGGTCCCTGCCGCAACTACTTCCTCTGCGAAACCTTGTAATCCCTCTCACCGATCTGGTACACAGCACGAAAACACAACTGGTACCGCAACAGTGAGGGAAACCAGAATACACACTTGCGTATGCATAGCTGCTCTACTTAATATGATTGTCTTGTGACAGGTGAAAGAATGAGCAGATATTTATATGATTTCCTTATCTACGGAACTTTTAACAATTGTCGTATGTCTGTCCTTCCGCAATAATCAACATTATTATGAAATACACACGACATTGCTATATTTCTGTGTATAAAGACATTGATAAGCTCGAAAGATATAGGAAAGTGCATTGATACTTTGAAACTATGTTGAAAACAAAGGAAAATTGCAACGAGGGATTTTCTGTTCTCAAATATCTAAACGTTGAACAATAATAAGCATTGATTTAAACTAGGGTAGCTGTAACATCAAAGAAAAGTTGAAGATATCAACAAGGTAATCATATGCCATACATCGATCTTAAAACACTGCACAGAAAACAGTGAGAAACGCGAATCCCACTACAAACCGGGAGTAAACTCAGATGTTCCAGAATACACAAACGACCCCTGTGGTCATGGCTTGGGGAAAATAATATTTAAACAAATTTTCAATTTTGAAATTAAGATAACTTATTTCAAAGTCTCTATTACAATGTCACAACGTAGCATAGTTTTCATTGACCTTAGTTTAATTCTTGTATCATATAATGTTAAACGTAAAGCAATGTCCACTCTTAGACCAAGGCATTTCACAATTCAAACAAAAATATCTGAAATAAAAATATTGCTTATCATGTGAATGTTAATGTCCCCGAAGAAATGGCGGTGTATAAAATATGACTTAGTCCCAACGTTGTGGGGTACAACTCTTCTGAAAGGGCTCCCATTGATTGTGCGAGGCGAATACAATTCAACCCAGTGTGGCACAAGTTAGTTAGTGTCTCATGCTTGGAGAATTTCACCCTTCTTTCAATTACAAGTAATAAACAACATGCAGTACTTTGTGAGTGGTCCTTTGCAGAAATCCTCCACCAATAAAACTGACCGCCACGAAATAGCTGACATATTGTTGAAAGTGGCGTGAGCACCATAGCCCCTCCCCTCGTGTTTCTTCGTCTATATTCGTGTGGCGTTGAATCATGTCATCCATTTAATTCGCTGGATATTGAAATATCTATAGATTAATACATGGCCTTTTTCATATTGCCCTTGCTATCAGCACTAGACCTTGATATCGGCCCCGAGGGACGATATCAGTTGAGGAAAAAGGCCATGTATTAATCTATTTATCACATATTTTGCCTTGGCAGATAACATGTTATTGCTCTTCACAAGAGCGCAGATAACATGTTATTGCCCTCGTAAAATGTTATTGCCAGGAGGCAAATAACACGCCGCATATGCTTTTATTACACATGCAAATTCTGCGTTATTTCAATAAAATATGTGATAATATATTTTACTAATCATGATTATATACGTTTTATTACAACAGCGTATTATTATTTGTTCTACGGCCGTCACGATATAACTGTAATATTGATGAAAGTGGTGTTAAACACCATAGTTATCTCTCTGTTCTACGACCAGAAAGGAACGATTATTTCACATTTATCGTTATATAGTTCTCATGTATCTAGTATGTACGTACTTATGCGTATCTTTAGTTTATTTGTCTGATTTTCGTCACATAAATTCAAGGTCAATGACAACATACGATCGTTTCATTTTAGGTTCCATGATAAACATCTAGACAAATCAAAATCAAAGCACCATAACCTTAACCCCTAATCCCATTGTAAGCATTATGGTACGATCATATCTATTAGGTCCGCTTTTCTTTGTAAAAAGTCAAATATTATGTCCTTCCCTTTCCCATTCTCAGCTTTTATTTGCATGATTTTCAATCAAAAAGTAACGTTGGACATCAGAGGAAAATAGCATAACTAACCACCTTTACTAGGATCAACGTTAATGTAAATTTACAAGGAAAGCCCGCATGACCTTGCAACACACTTAGTGAGGTAGCCGGTTATTCATTGCATGAAGGAGGAAATAAAGTTACTCCAAACCTTCGACCCAAATGCTCCAAATAAGTCGTTTTGAAATACAAAGTCGAACAGCAAAGATCTTGTTAATGTTAAGTTACCTGTCTAATGTTTATTTTTTATTTTTAGGGTTTAGATAAGATTAATGTACAATTTATATATAGTCATATTTAAGTAATTAACTCAATAATGTAATTATGTTTCTGATTTATGTCGTCTAGCTGTATCCCGGGCTTTCTGTACACTGCTAATAGATGGTTTGTTTAGTTTATAGTGTTTAACGCCACTTTCAGCAATATTTCAGCTATATCGTGGTGGTTTGTTTTATTGGTGTAAGAAGTCGGAGTACCCAGAGAAAACCACCGACCTGTCACAAGTGGGTGACAAACTTTATCACATAGTGTTGTATCGAGTACACCTCGCCATGCACGCGGTTCGAACTCACAACTTTATTGGTGATAGGCACTGATTGTACAGGCGATTGCAACTCTATCCACCATACGATCACGTGTTGTATAACGTCACCATTGACCACGGGTTTCTCTTTTATGTGAATTGCTTACAATCGGTATTATTTGAAAGTTGTATACATCTAGATGAACCAAGACCGTTCTCTTCTGTATAGCTTGCATTTGACTAAACATTATATATCGCCAAGACAGGACTACATGGGTATGCTATGTCAGAGGAAATACAAGTGAGCTTATGAAATAATGACGAGGTTATGTAAATGATATCTTAAATAAAACCACATAACAAGTAAAACTAAGAATAGTCTAGGCCTAAACTGGTACTACCACTAGCGTAGTAGGAACCGCTTAGACTGTACCGTTCTAGAGAACCTGAGTTCGCCTACGGATTCTAGTGGGATTTACGTTGCTCAATTTTTTGTTTTTTGTGAGGTGTTTTTCTTAGGTCCATGTACCGCAGATCATTAGCCTTTTGACATCTTCCAAATTTCGTAAATGTCACAGCTACCCTAGTTTGAATCAATACTTATGCGACATTTGATTGGTCAACGTTTAGATATATGAGAACAGAAAATGCCTCGTAGCAAATTCCCTTTGTTTTCAACGTAATATTAGAGTACAAATGTACCTTATTATCAATGTCTGTGCGTATTTCATAATAATGTTGATTATTTCGGAAGAACAGACATACGATAATTGCAATTGTTTTTACCATATATGGGTTTCCGTAGATAAGGAAAGCATATAAATATCTGTTCATTCTTTCATCTGTCACAAGCCAATCATATTAAGTAGAGCAGCTATGTATAAGCAAGTGTGCATTCTGTTTTCCCTCGCTGTTGCGGTACCAGTTGTGTTTTCGTGCTGTGTACCAGACCGGTGGCAGGGATTACAAGGTTTCGCAGTGGGGTCAGTTAAGGAAGGGAAATCACATTTGGCAGAGGTAATATTTAATCAAAGCGAAATATGTTTTTATTTTATTTCTTAAACTGAATAATGTAGCTTAAATACATGTTTGTGGCTTTCGAGGCTACATATCCAACGAATCTTAGAATTTAACAATGCATAAAGCTTTGTTTCGGTTACAGCATTCTGTATGCTGTGATTTTATTATAATATTGTTCTGAAAGTTCAGATTCCATGACATTAATAGAACGCAATCCACGAAAATTGGGATTAAAAAATTGAGCTCTTTTTTCCCCTTGTTTTCCCACAACAATATGATTTGTCAAATTCAAATAAACATTTAAAACTGAGATAGCGTTCATATATGTATCCAGTAGAACAGTTACATAGATGTATAATCCTTATTATGTTTATGTATCTCCTCCTTTTTCACCTTTTAGGGATTTTACAATATTTCATTTGACGCCATTGGCCAGAAGCTATTTCTAGCTGGGTCTGTTGCTGTCGACGATCAATCTACAAACCAGATGATTTTGCAGGACTATGCAAGTGTAAGTGTATTTTCAATAAATAATAAGATTGATTGATATTGCGTGTTGCCCCATGTCCAGTGGTAAATGTTTTATGTATGTTCAGTGCGAGCAAATCATAAGTCAGATACGAAAGCCCAAAGCATAAATCAGATACGAAAGTCCAAATCATAAGATAGATACGAAAGTCCAAATCATAAGTTAGATATGAAAGTCTAAATCATAGGTTTAATACAAAAGTCCAAATCATAAGTCAGATACGAAAGTCCAAAGCATAAGTCAGATATGAAAGTCCAAAGCATAAGTCAGATACGAAAGCCCAAAGCATAAGTCAGATACGAAAGTCCAATGAGTATCCGACAAGACAATCCAGTCATGATCAATCTTCACGAGAAGAAATAAATCAATTAAAAAAAAACAGAAAAATACTCGGACAATGACTATTGCTGTAGAAGAGTTAACATATATAGCTGTATTAATAATAAGAACAACTCTAATATATCCTATTTACGTTATTTGTGTTTGTTTGCGTTATAGTGGTGTCCAACACATATTGTCTTGTGTTTTTCTCCGTCTTGTGTACCTTATGCTGCCAGTTTCTCTGAATTGTCCATTTTTTGATTGCCCCTTTGGTATTCTCTAACGTTTATTTGTAAAATACATCACTTTTGTTTGAATATTTCATCACAATATTTGAAAACTTAAATGGCTTGATTATGTTTCCAGGGCAACCAATATGTAGTAACCGATGGTCAATGTACCAAGTCAGCACTAACAACACCATTCCCGCCATCTTGCATACCTTGTGAGTATAAGAAGTAATAAGTACCATTTCTACTAGATATATTGTCTTAAAACACAGAACACCGGTTATTGTATTCATTCACGTCCAGTGAAAACGAGAATAAACATAGAAAGGAATATCAGCCTCCACATTTGTGTGCATGTCCTAACCTAATACCTGGATTTCCAATGTCATATGTCGTGGTATTGTTTTTGTTCAGCGAATTAAGATGAGAGGTGGTTGTTTGTTTTGTTGATATTGGTGGAATTCTTAAATATTACAGTTTTAACTTTCTTTTCTTCTTACTGTTTTATATTGGTGACTGTTCAATAATAAATAAAGGGAGTTATATTCCATTCGCACTGAACGGATTTCAAAAGTTGCTCAATGATTTCATTTAAGAATTATATGCAGTCTTATTGGCGTATGAAAGCAATGACCAAAGTACATTTCATATGAAATACAGTACTCCTGTCAACGCTTTTCAGCCCCATAAAACTGCTAAAATATTCATTATTACATTTTTACATTATTGAAAACAATTTGGAATTCTTTAAATTGGTTTTTATATTCCAAATGTTCAACTGTTGCTGTTATTGTGTGTATTTATTGGTTTTCAAGACGTTCGAAAATAGTTCCCGGATGTAAACGGAGCTGAATTGTCGAGATGATCATCGACTGATGGATTTCAATTTCGAAGTCACGTGATAATGTTTTAGTCAATCACATGGATTTTCTAAATGAAGCGAACGCACATTATAATATTGTTTATGTCTATCCATTTGTTTTCTGTTTACATAAAACATATTTAGTTTATGAATAAACACACAGCGAAGCATTTTCTGATCGGTTACCATTCAAAAAATTAACTGTCGTAGTAAATATTTACTTATTCTTTCACAGCTGATGCTAAGAAAGTGTTGTCTTCATTTTTTGGCACGGGAAATAATAAGATGAGGATTGAGATTTATAATTACATTAATATGGGGAAGGATACCAGTCTTACTGTAACAAAAGGGTCATGTATTCCACTGACGACGTACCAGAAGGGTGAAGCTGAAATAGTTTATATCAACTATTTTGGAATAACACTAGGAATAATGAATATGACAATCTTCGATGTACCTAAAGCATGTATGCATCCTGTACATGTTTCATCTGTAAGTATATACAATAACGAAAAGTTACAGAGACGTATGTAGCATTTGGCACAAGACACAGAACGAAGTCAAACGAAACAAGAAAACATATCAGAGATCAGAGAAACCCCAAACGATGAACAAAACAAACCCCCACAAACCCGGATGATGGTCAAGAAAGGTACAATGTGTGAAGTATTAAATGATATCATGACAAGTGAATGGTATTTTTTCGTTGTGTGATTTGGACAAATCTTAACCTAATTTTAAAAAGCAATCAAACAAAACGTGAGTATGATGCCACGTTCCTGGAATAACCGTCATCATGTACACCCATAGGCAGGGGAATAGAAAACCAAGTAATTAAAAACATATGATGTAATGCAAAGTTAAGTAAACCAAAGGAGCTAAACAGGATTGCAAAAATCGGTTAAGATTGCATATGCTTGATGGAGATTAATGTTAGCTTTAATTAATTACACTATGTAGAAACTGCACATTCCTAAATATTATTTAGATATATAAGTTTATGATTAACACTAATTTGTTTTTCTTTCAGAAAATGCATCAAGCGAATCACAGACGTGTTGCAGTTTTTGTCCAGTAGTATTTATTTGAAAATTAAAATACAATAGTTGTATTGGTTTTTTAAATAAAATCATTAAACAGTCATCATACCAGCAAAATTCACATTAGCAACTGAGATACATGACACTCCCAAACCATTTAAATTATGACTATGTTTTACAGACTTGCACACACTATGGTTACTCGAGCTCACATCAGTAATAACAATCGTCATTGTAAATAAATGTTAGAGAAAACCCAAATGGCAATCAAGAGACACAAGCAAAACTGTGCACAAGATAAAAAAAGTAAAAAAAACACAACACAGATAACTTAAAACGTGGGAAACATAGACGTCATAAAAACCTTTGGTGTTCGCGAAGGGTAAGCAACTCCTTTGCGTTTTATTCATAATCACTCGCTTTCCTGGCTTGGTGCGGGCTCTTCACTAATAAATGGAGGAATATATTGTATAGACTAGTTATATGAACCCAATATTTATTCTGCGAAGTGATATCTGACTACCCTTTTTTATTTTTAAATCCATTCATGTCCAAAATATTATTGTTATACGTGTGAAAATAAGAGAGCAGATATAGAGCCTCATTCCAATTTCCTTAGCATCCAACATAACATCAAAGTACAAGGTTGAACGTATTTCTTTATATATTTCGCTTATCAATGTCGTTTCACAGAGAAAGATTATAATAGCATATGTGTATTTACCAATATTGTGGATTATTTAGGAAGTACAGACCTAAGATAATTGCTAAATATACCATATACGGATTTCTGTAGATAACGGGACCATATAAATAGCTGCCAAATTCTCACATCTACCAATAATAATGATTATGACAACTATGTATAAGCAAGTGTGCATACTGTTATCCATCACTATCACGGTACCAGTTGTTTTTTCGTGCTGTATACCAGACAAATGGGAGGGAATACAGGGAATCGCGCTTGCTTCAGATAAAGGAGGAAAACCAAGTGTTACAGAGGTATTATTTGATCATTGCGAAATGCATGTTTTTATTTAATTTGAACAATATTCAGTCAAAATAATTTCGTGAATTTTTCGAAGGTGAACTAATCCACCTATTTAAAATTCAACTAAGTATAATGTTTTTTTTTTTTTCATTTTTGGTTGAAAAAGCATCATATTATTATAACATTATTCTGGTATTTCGGAATCCATGATATTAAGAACACAATCATGAACATATGTATCCAATAATAAAGGTATTTCACACTAATATGACCAAGTGAAAAACAAAAAACATAACATCATTGTCGGAACAGTTCCAAAATCCAATAAAAAAAAATCGTAGAAAGATAACATAACACAAAAACATGACCGCACACTTTGCTGGCTTGGCATACACACTTCAATTAAACGTGGCCGGTTTATGTATATGTAATTGAAAGATTAGGTCAGCAAACACATTATCTATATACATGTCTCAAAGACGAACCTCTATTGAAATACTATAGTATTTGTGCATAGGAAAAGTTTGACGATACCAATTGGGACAATCAGACAATCAGAAGCCGTGTTTATTTGAGATATTGTCCTCGATTAACATCAATTCAATTTTCCAAATAGGAATGATCTTTAACCAACAGATTCTACCTTCTTATCTTATATTCAGTAACCTGAGAGCATTGATCGACACAGTTATTACACTGTCCATGTTTATGTTGTCAATCATGTTTGTAATAGTGTATGGTCTTTGTGAGAAGATATGTACTAGGGTATTTGTGATTTGTTATTACATCTATATTGTAATATTGTTGTTGGAAATTCAATTATGAGCGGGGGAAAGGGGGGGAGGGGGGTAGTCCACACTAACCTGTGTAATTCCGCCATATATAATTGCCTGTATCGAGGCATTGTTGACCATCACCGTTTAAACTTTCTTTTATATAGTTCTTGAATTATACATAGCTATATTGTTAAATTTATATCTGTTTTTCTCTCACTGAATAAAAGTCTTATTATAAAACACATCAAATGGAACAAAATTTCAATTGTATTTTGTCTTTATCGTAGATAAGAGATTAAGCACGTATTTGTCAATCATATTCCAGTTGTCATACATAATATAGGGTTATTGCACTAATATTGAGGAATATTGTACCGAGCAATGCTTAACTGGCCTTAAAATAATTACTCACTCACTTCCAAAGTGCTTTGTTTCTGTTCCAATTGTTTATTAGTTTGAAATATAACATGATCGTAAGTATACTATTTATTGTCTATGCTAAATGGAATCATAGGCTGACTGAGGTATGATCCTTAGAATAATAAATTTAACAACAGTAACGATATGAAAGCAAACAATGCAACACTGTAGGAACAGTTCCCCAATCTAATACAAAAATCTCAGAAAGAGGCAAAATCGATACCCTTAAGATACGAATTCATGACAACTCTCTTTCCTGTTTTTGTGTAGGCACTTCAATAGAAAGTGACAGAGTTAAGCTAGTTTTTATGGGTCCAAACCTTCCCTCTTAGTGAAATGATACGGTCATGCTTGTAAATGTTTTACTCAAACTAGAGAATAGGTCGTTTTTAAATATTTTAGTGGCTGTAATAAAACAAAATAACGTAGGCATCTTAAAAATCGCAACATACTGAATAAGGGTTCGTATGTTTATATAGCAGAATGTTAGCCTAGAAATAGTCCTTATTGTGTCTATATTTTGTATTTCTGTCACCTTTTAGGCTTTGCTCAATATTTCATTGGATGCCACTGGTAGGAAAATATTTCTGGCTGGGTCTGTAAATGTGGACGGCAAAGACATTACTGAGACGGTTTTGCAGGACTTTCCAAATGTAAGTAACTGAAGCTGTATTGTAAATCTTGAGCAACGAAAGAAAGAACGCCAATTACAGTGATGTTCAAGACATTCATTTCGCATTTTAAAAATTGTAATTTCGTCTTTGACAACATTTCTGTTCAACAGGAACACTTCTATCATTGACAAGACAAGGAGGGGAGAGCAAAATCTCCTACATCACATACTATAAGTAAGTAGAGGTTAGCTACAGATTATAACATTGATTGAAATATGCTGGATTTTTCAATGTCAAGGGGTTAATATTTCATGCATATTTATGAAGAGCAAATAATAAGACATCAAAGTAATTAAGTCACAACCCCCTCCCCCTCAAATAAACAATAAATAAAAGACAAAAAACAAACAAACGAAAACTGAGACGATGACAAATGTTGTAGAAGAGTCGACATTACTATTTTATTTATGAAAACAATACTTAAGGATTGATAGCAATTTTTGCTCGGTTCATGACGAAATAACCTCACTCAGGTTGTACACACCAGGTAAGCCGCGTAGCGGGTTACGTAAGGGTGCACACAACCTTATTGAGGTTATTTCGAATGAACAGAACAAATAATTTCGATCAATCCTTATAAATTAATTCAAACTTTTTTTGTTATGATATTGAAAAATATATTTATTTTTTCAAAATAAGTCGAATAATCGAAAATAAATTTAAATAACCCCAAAGGTGCCTCATTTAAAGAAAATCACCTGATGATCCCGGCACGCTACGCCTTGAGAACGACGTCTATTTTTAGATTCCGCTCATTGACAAATAAGCTTAACTTTTTAAACTAATCAAAACATGTATAAAATGACATGTGACTAAAATTAATTTATTTTGCTATCTCTATTTTTACAAAATACTTCCATTGTGTTTATTCTTATGAGGCAGACGCTATGTAGAGGCTTCTTCTGAAGCACGAAGCGAAGCTAGCCCAATTCTTTAATCTTGCATTCTGCTATATAGATTATCGTCTTAAAGAGACCACAGATACCGCTTCGTCTGCATCATTTTTGGACTTATACCTCGAATTTGACGACAGTGGTCAAATCAGTACTAAAATTTATGATAAACGAGACGACTTCAATTTTAAAATCATAAATTTTCCAAATATGTGCAGCAATATACCAGTTTCTCCTGCATATGGTGTTTACATCTCGCAATTGATTCGCTATGCAAGGGTCAGTAGCAATTATTCTGATTTTCTGAAACATCATATTCATCTGAGAAACAAGCTACTGGACCAGGACTATGAAAAGATTCGCATTATTCGGTCACTTAAAAAGTTTATATTCTGATACCAAGATCTTGTCGAAATATATTCCGTCTCTGCAGAAAAGATTATAAACGATGGATTTTCATATAGTGATAATGTATAAAGATAAGGCGTCAACAAAAATGTCAAAAATATTTTTTTATCAATGTGTGACGTAAAAGTGTCTTTGACATTTACTTCACTGAGTTTGGCGCTGCTTTGACAACTGTTGTACCTGTTTTGTTCAAGTATTGTTATGAATACTGTAATAGTGACAGCCGGAAACTTTGAGCCGTAATGAAAGGGGGAGGATTGGCGCTTTAAAATCTGATTCAACCCACCATTTCTTTAGAAATGCCTCTACCAAGTCAGGGTCATTACGGTTTTCACAGTTTTCCGGTTGTTGACTGATTTTGTCTGTTTATATACTTATGAGATTTGAATTTCCCTTTGTAAGATTGTTCGGAGTTCGGTAATTTTGCTATTACCCTTATTCATTAAATAATTCCAAATTTGTTGAACGAATTTATCCCTTCGAGTTTGAAATTAAGCGTACCACAGATACAGCTAGATCTGCTTCATACCTTGACCTACACTTAGAAATTGACAATGAGGGCCGGTTAATGAAGAATTTTTATGACAACGCGAAGATTTAAATTTTTTCATTGTGAACTTACCATTTACATGTAGCAACATTCTAGCAGGATCTGCATACGGTGTAGAATTATACCAGTTTGCACGATATTCCAAAGCTTGTCGCTACTGTAATGATATCCTTGATAGACGGTTGCTGCTTACCAGGAAAGTACTGAAGCAATACATATGAAGGGTAAAGCGAAAGCCATCACTTCGAAAGTTTTACGGTCGTCATCCATGACTTGGTTATATTAACTGTTGGTAACAAATGACCACGGACATGTTCCGTTTTTCGTAATCACAATCCTGTCCTTTCCTTGTTTACAAGAGTAATAAGAGTAACTCCTGACCATTCCAGAGCACATCCGTTTTTTCGTGTCGCTCAATCTTTAATTTTTCAGTGTAGTATTTGTTCACCATTATTTGAATTTATCCCTTTTATTCTGGCCAGGGCATTGTCTGTCCATTCAAATACGGTTCTGATTATCCCTTTACTATCTTCAAATTACTCTTTCTTTGTCTATATCATGATTCAACCATTACTGTAATATTATGTCAATTGGCTCGGTTATGTTTCTAGGGCAACCAATATGTAGTAATCGATGGCAAATGTACTTTGTCAAAACTAACAACGCCATTCCCGGCATCTTGTGTACAACGTGAGTAGTAATAAATACAATTTCTAGTAGATTAACTGCAGTTTTTCTGATTCCATGCCTAATTTTCAGATGTTTCCAAAAAAAATCCAAAAAGTGAGAGTGGGTAGGGGGGTAAAACCTTTGCTTCCCCCACTTTTGAAAGTAAGGGACATCCCCGTCTCCTATATCCTTGGGACATACACTTTTAAAGCAAATCGTTGCCAGATCACCTTATATTTGCATCAAAATCATAATATTCTATTCATTTACAATACATCAAATCCAGAATAGATTGCATATTGTGTTAATATAGATAACATTATTTTCGTTAAAGCAATTATCCTGAAAGCATAAAAAAGAAAATGAATGTGTGAAGAAAAGAAACATATTTTTAATGTGGTATACACAACGATCCTGTATAAATACATGGAATCACAGATGTGCATAATTTGTCGGACAATACACATGTGCCAATCAAAATATATCAAACGTTTTATCACGAGATTATTTATATAGCCAACGAAGGACGTCATATTATAACTATATTTATTTTTCATAGCTGATACAAAGAAGGTGCTGACTACATTTTTTGGTGCGGGAAATAATAAGATAATGATCGATGTCTATAGTTACACGAAGGATGGCAAGGAGAGTGAGATTACCCTCACAAAAGAGGCATGTATTCCAGTGACGGCATACCAGAAGACTGATGATTCTGTTCTTGATCTCAACTATTTTGGAATAACGCCAGGAATAAGGAATATGACAGTCTTCGATGTACCTAAACCCTGTATGCATCCCGTACAGGTTTCACCGGTAAGTATATATAATAACAAGTGAGCGAAAGCGGCAAATCGATATTCTTAGCACACAAATACATGACCGCTCACATTCCTGTATTTGCACTTCTATAAAAAGTAGTGTGGCTAAGAAAAGATAAGATACCAAAGGGGTAATGAGAAACCGTAAATCGGAGGACAGACAATACAATGGTAAAAAGAAAAGGACAAAAGAAAAAACAACGATCTATAGAGCATTACACAAAAAACTAAAAGGGGTGGACTCATGTGCTCCGGAAGGGTAAACAGTTCCTGCTTCCCATGTGGCACCCGTCATGTTACTCTTGATGCAAACCCGGTGATAAGGAAAGGACTGGATTGTGATTACGACAAACGGAACATAATCGTGGTCATTTGTGACATAGATACCACGTAACGGTTGATCAAGTAATCGTGACGACCGTAAGACTTTCGAAGTCATGACCTCAACTTAACCACTAGGAACCCTTGGTTCAGTAGCTTCATTGTTATAAGCAACCCTCTATCAAGGAAATCACTATATGAACCACAAGCTCTGGAATATTAGATCAACTGAGAGATATATACTCCATATGCAGGTGCTGCTGGAATGTGAAAAATTAAAAACATTTTTTATGCTTATGATAAAATTATTGCTTGCTTCTCTTTCAGGAAATGCACCATATGGATCACAGACGAGCTGGAGTATTTGTTTGAAAATAAAATAATGAACAATTTTTTTGTATATTAAATCATGTACTTAAAGAGTCATTCCAACCTAAATAATATTAACAACCAGCATACAAATAACTTCCAATCCACAAACAAAATGGCTGTTTGAAGCGCTGAAAAGAAAATTGACAACTAAGCAGATGTAGTTCAATCTGTCTCATAACATGCTTGCTACCAAAAATCGAGGGGTCGCCGTGGTCGTGATAAACTTTCGAGGTGTAGGTAATACCATCGCAAACATTCCCCCCAAATATGATATATCTGGTGAAAAATATTCGCTATATAATCTAAATAGTCATCACCCTATCAAAAAAGACTATTTGTAAACACCCAGATTGTCATATATAGCAAGGAGTGAAAAAAAAAATAATCATGAAACTTAAATAAAAAAACATTTTGATTTCGTAATAAGAAGTGCTACCATTGACGGAGATTGAACATACATATTGATCTAAAACAACGCCAATCGTCTATGGTTTTTTTTTCTAATAAACCTATTTGTAGCATTCTTATAAAACAACGTCAGTCAAATGGAATGTACACAGTCAATCATTGTCATATTCTTTTCAGTGCAGAAGGTTAATCGGAAATTGCGTCATTCACGCCAATCGAAAATGTGTATTGGCAGAGAGAAGTTTGAAAATACCAAAAGAGGTTATCAGAAACAATATTTCGAAGAAGGACAGAGTACAGAATGGCCAAAAGAAAAGTGACAACAACACCAAACAATGATCTACAAAGTAATACAGAATAAAATAAAAATTGAACAAGACTTCGGTTTCCTTCACTAATAAAACTGACAGTTATGATATGATCAAAATATTGCTGACACTTTCCTTAAATTGCCATAACACTAAAGCTTAAATAGCAACGGTTAGCAATTCCATTCATATTAACAACATGAACAATTAACAATTAACTATCTCTACCCTCAAATCGTTGAACACAAAAACGCTCGACATATGATAATAGAAATCCAGGTCATAGTTTACGTCATGCACAACAGTATGAGGGGGTTAATTTCTCCCTCTTTGTCATTGGATCTCCAACGCCAATATTGATATGAATGAAAAATGCAACAAAACAACTGTACATATTCGCTACTACTAAAACAAGAAAACACGTGAAGACAAAAATTAAATACATAAACATGGACAGTACAATAGGACAATGCACGCTCATTGTTAAATGACTACTAGCAAAAAACGTTATATCTGTTGGTTAAATATAATTACTCTTAGAACAAAGAATCATATCTCTGAGAGTCAATAACATGCAGAAAGTAAATTAAAAATCAAATAGGAGATTCTGCAACCACAACACGAAACAAGCAGTTCTAATTAAATACGCAGTATATCTAAATTAGTATGCACGATGCGTTTCTGGAATAACCTTCATGAGGTACTCCCAAGGTCAAAAGATTGGAACCATGTCTGAATGTTTAAATATCTTCTGTTTTGCACAGGATGTTAATATTTTTGACAGTCATGATGTAGACCTTTATAATAAGTATAACTCAAATCCTTAAGTGAGTGCATATATGACGTATTACCCTCCAGTACCAAATAGAAAGAGAAGAGATTAAAGATACCAAAGGGGTAATCAGAATCCGTAAATTGGACAACAACCACCTTTTAATAATTAATGAATAGGGAATTTATAATTTTGATTGGCCTACAGTCACATGATTAAGTAATGTTTCTTTTAATCAGACCTTTCGTTTCTACCCGATGCTTCGTTTGTAAAGTCCACAACGATCGTCTGCTTCATCAAAATCAGCAGATGACTTTTTGCTTGATCATCTAATATAGAAATCCAAAACAGCAGACGATTCCACAAAATCAAAATCGCGGGAAGGTATGATCTATATTTTATTATACTTACATATATTTAAATTATCAAAAGATAGTTTAGACATTGATGGTCAACAGTTACACCAATATTAACAAAAGCGACCAATCACCTCTCACTTTACCTCACTGAACACGAAAAAGAGGGGAAACGACATATGACGTTGAAAATCAAGGTCCTGGTTTTGGACAGGCACAACATTGTGGCGGGGTTAAATCTGTTAAACATTAACACTGTGGCTACATTACACATGTCCCATTTTATTGGTGTCTCCACCTAGAACAAATAATCAGACGTCCAAATCAATTTTTATATTTTATATTTGTTTGTCGATATTCTTAATTTATATTGAAGATGTTTACTTTCGTGCATGAAACGTGATGAAATAATTATAAAGTTTGTGCTAATTTTAGAAGTAGGTAATGATGTACACGATCTTGAGACGTTACATATATCTATTATAGCTGTAGTCACTGTTACTTCTCTACTTTAGTTTGCTAAAAGAGATTTAAGATGTGTTATTCGTGATAAAATTGTACATGAAGAACCTATTGACATGACAAACAAATCCCACCGGAACACGCATCGTAATCGTTCCAGGAAATTTTGATTTTTCATGAGAATTATATACAATAATGATCTCGATATTTCTTTCCTCGGGGATTTACTTTGTTTTTCTTTTATCATGAGTGAAATTCCAGGAAATTTCTATAATATTTAGTATTATTATTAAGTTCAGCCTGGATTTACTGGTAAATGGTCTAGTTGTTTAATCTGTTATTTGTGTTTTTTGTCGTCTGCTAAATTGACACCATGATTATGTAATAAACAGATGAAAATTCATTGGGGGCAGAGGGAAATCAGATCAATAAAAAATTAATCATTTTGATTTATGCAAGATAAATTGGAATGACGAAATGAACGTCAGTAGTCTAACAAAAAATAATTGCATATCTTAACAGTGCACATTTCACGTGTACAATTTAGGTGTCAAACCTATAATTCACCAATCAGAGCATAGAACATATACAAAAGTAGTCCCTTTTAAAGAAAATATTTCCTTTCGCTTTGTTGTATTGTGACAAATACTGAATGGAATGGAATAATTAAACTAGATAATTGAAGTTAAATATATAAGGATTATTTTGAGCCCAAATATGATGCATTTAGTTGTATTTTAATACATCTATGGAAGATTTGATGCATGACCTATAATATTGAATTTCCCGGGGATGACCGAGCTATTTTTAGAGTAGGTGTTTTCCATAGCCTGGCATTTCACTGCAAGACTTTAAACATGCCCTGATATTTTCACAGAATGTCGAGGAATCATGTATGTTTCAGAAAATATATGGTCTTAGAAAGTTTAAACTTAAGATAAAATAGCCAGGCAGGCTCGAAAAAACACAAATTTAGTAGAAAATGTTAAAGAAATTAATTATAGGTTTCACACCTTTATAAGGACATCTTAGGCTTTAAACATTAAATTGAACTTTCTCAATAAAGATGCAGATATCTTATTTATCCGGTACGTTCAAAGACAACAGATTATACAGCAAAATTAATCAATTGTCTTGGCAGCAGGAATACCAAAGAGCCTAAACAGAATAGCCAAAATCGTCTATTGTCGCCTATGCCTAGGCCAGGAGAACGTTAACTTTAATAATAATTACACTGATTAGGAACTGTAAATTTCAATAATAAAAATATTTAATAAACCATGTTAGTGCCGAAACACTGGCTACCGGACGGATAATAATCCAACAGTAGTTATACATGTAATAATAAAAACATGATTATCAAATTTAGTGGGAATACGTGTTTCTGGAATAACCTTCATCAGGTACGCTCAAAGTCAAAAGATCGAAAAGCCAAATCAATTTCAAATCTTTGGAAGTATGTAAGCCAAAGGACCTAAACAGGATAGCCAAAATCAACTAATGTCACATACACCAGAGGGAGGAGAACCGTAGTAGCCGAAGGACATATGTTTTTGACATTGTGATGAAAGATATCCGACAGTTGTGAGGAATGACAAAATACAAAGCCAACGTTCCTGATGTTTGGAGAATGTCACCCCCTCCTTTATGAAACGCATAGGTGGCGTAATGGTTAGCGTACTCGCCTTGAGTGCGGTAGATCGTGGGTTCGAGTTCCGGTCGTGTCAAACTAAAGACTATAAAATGGGTATGCTCTGCTTCTCCACAGAACACGTAGCAGTACAGAGAAAGAGCAAAGACTGGTTGGCTCGGAATCAG
Source organism: Bathymodiolus brooksi (assembly GCA_963680875.1). Taxonomy (NCBI): domain Eukaryota; kingdom Metazoa; phylum Mollusca; class Bivalvia; order Mytilida; family Modiolidae; genus Bathymodiolus; species Bathymodiolus brooksi. The sequence goes on along the minus strand of OY804580.1, from coordinate 33,947,589 downwards.
AATAATGTGTCCGAGTGGAGCGACATGTCTACCCCCGGACAGTTGTTTCTCTTGTTGGTCTAGTACGAAGCGGACCTTATCATCATCTCATTGAAAATTAACATGTTCTCGCCATGATATAGCTGAACAATTGTTGAATTGGCGTTAAGCAATCACTCGCTCATCCTCATTATGTTTATACGTTATGTAGCTCATCAATGTGAAATATACCTGTATATTGATGACATGTATTAATGATGAAATCATACCTTATATATAATTTCTCTTTTTTGTCAATGGTAGCATCTCCGCATAATCCTTTTAGAGTAGAACAAGCTTAGAGTATCCATTAAGAACAATTACATACTTTGATATTATGAAGTTTGTATTTCATATTTTTTAATAACTTAGCAAAAACTATTATATGTATAACTATGTATATTAAAGACATGCTACAGTGATCATTGTGGACATTTTACCAAAACATATATACTGAGCAAAAAAAGAAACGCATATTCAATTTCTCATGGCTTTATCTTCAAGGTAAATAAGAAAACATATTATGTAAAAAGTATAAAAATAAAGAATAGTTACCAGCAATCACTATCACACAAGTTTTGAAACTGAATACACGTATGGGAGTCAGAAGTCCTTCGGTATATTAGAGTGGTACCACAAAATGACAATTCCATGATTCGTTCAAATGTTAATATCGAGTGTGTCCACCTTTGGCATCAAGCGCGGACTGCACACGGCGTGTCATAGAGTTAATAAGGTTATTTACTGTCATCTGAGGGATGTTGTTCCATTCCTGAAGTAATGCCTGCTCAAGTTCCGGTACTGAAGATGGCGGATTATCACGTCGTCTCACCCTTCTGTTTAAATTCATCCCAGAGGTGCTCAATAGGGTTAAGATCGGGGAAGAATGCTTGCCACGGTAAAACATCAATGTTGTGTGCCTGAAGGTAAGCTGTGCAAATCCTGGCGACGTATGGGCGAGCGTTGTCTTGCTGTAATGTCAGATTATGCTGCTGTAGAAATGGAACAAGATGAGGAGAAAGGATTTCGTCCCGATATCTGATAGCGTTTAAGTTTCCCCGTAAAATGTGAAGTTGCGTTCTTCTCCCATACGCTATACCACCCCAGACCATGACGCTACCACCGCCAAGTCGGTCCCTCTCGATAACACAACAGTCAGCATATCCTTCATTTCTCCTACGGTAAACACGACGACGACCATCTGCTCTAAAGAGATTAAACCTTGATTCGTCTGTGAAGAGAACCGCTTGTCAACACTGTCGCCTCCAAATTCGTGGATCATGGCGCCTGAACCATTGCATGCGCGCAAGTCGTCGGCGAGTAGTAAGTGTATTTCCAACATTTGGACGATATGCTCTGATACCAAATTCTCTGAGTCTATTGCGCACAGTTTGAGCACTTATACGGTGGTTATGTGTTACTGGCATCGCTATGGCAGTTTCTACAGCTGTTCGTGTCCGATTGCGGAGATGCGTAAGTCTCATAAGGCGGTCTTGTCTGGCAGTTGTGACACGTGGACGGCCGCTCCGTGGTCGATCGTTAGTGTTTCCAAACTGTACAAGACGGCCCTGTAGACGATGGACAGTAGTTTGATGAACACCTAGAGCAGTTGCTACTTCCTGTTGAGTTGTACCTTGGAGAAGCATAGTGACAGCACGGTTGCGCTCATCATTACTTAAACGTGGCATTCTGCAACAACACTTTTCGTACGAAATGACAACTAGGTTTGTTAAATGGGTACTTTGACTACCTGTAACTTTCAATTTTATTGATTTCAGATACGCGGTCTTCGCGGTAGCATGAAAAACGTGCAATTTAAAAACAGAGTCAACGACGCGTAACGCACTCACCATATGATTTAAATGTACCGAATAATTACTGATTTTAACTGTAGGTAAATGTATTAGAATGTAGATACATGTGTGTTTATATTTTATCCTAAAAAGTGATATATACAAATTATGCGTTTCTTTTTTTGTTCAGTGTGTATCGTATATTTTGCAATCAATGGAGCTATTATCAGATAAGATATTTCCTTTTTAATTCTTCGTTATTTTATTATGATAATGATGAAAGTATTTATAGAAATTTGTTGGCACACATGTGGAAAACAGCTCCATGACGGCATCATTTTACTAACAGGATAGATTTGGACCGATAAATCTAGTTTAACCCAGCCACTTTTTATTGACGAGCCTGTACCAAAATAAAATGTATATGTGTGTCCGGAAGATGTACAAAAATGATGGAGGGGTCGGGAAACCAGGGTAGCAACTTCTGGATGCCATACTTGGAAATCAACGTTAGACACAAACGAATGGATAATCAAGAAAGGAAAATATAGAGACACATGAACTATTTGGCACAAGATACAAACGAAGACAAATATGAACAGAATAAAAATTACAACACAGAATACTACGAACCGCACCAAATATTGCTAGTCAAGCCAGGTGCTCGCGAATGGTAACCAGTTACTATTTCTTGTAAGAAATAACAGTGTTACTAATAAGTCTTGTAAAGTTGTGTTGGTGAGAAAAGAGACACAATTTCACTTAATAAGGAAAATATATATTGGCATTTCCGAAATGAATATTTCGGTACGGTCACTCAGTTCGGGATGACGACAACTTTGCAGTCAGCTTAGAAGTTTTTGCGTCAGTACCTGAGCGCTGTCTAAAACATCACTCACTGGACAAAAACCATAGAATAACGTAAACTCCATGCGCTGGTGCTGCTGTAATATAGTTGCTGATGAAAGGGTGAAATTGACAATTGTGAAACAAAAGTCATCACGTTTGATATTAATTGTATTTTTGCAACAAAATACCTAAAACAACAATTGAATTAAAACAGTTAAAACTTTAACAGCTACCTTAGTTTGAATCCGTTAATATACTATATAATGTTTGTCTTTGTTTGGAATTAATTAAGAGAAAAGGAATGTCCTCATTTTATTAATAAAATGTAAGTACTAACGTACTCAACTATATATAACCTCGCCCGTCCTTGGCCTATATACAGAGAAAGATAGTAGTGCCGTTCGAATTTCATAAGAGAGAAGATAATTGCTTAAAATACCATATACGGTTCCCCGTACACAACAACATTATTTTAATACCTGCAAAGTCTCCTTCGTGCCAATAATAATAAATATGAGTAGGAACGTGTGTATACTGTTATCCATCGCTGTTTCGGTACCAGTTGTCTTTTCCTGTTGCATGCCAGACCAGTGGCAGGGATTACAAGCATACGCTGTTGGATCGATAAAGGATGGACAAAAAAGTTTGACTGAGGTACTGCATTATCTAATCATAGCGAAATATTTGTTTTTATTTAATTGGAACAATGTATTGTACGGCGAAAGAAAAAAGAGCGAAATAAAACGGACATAAGAGCGACAAGATTTTGTAAGATACCTTTTCGTGGATTTGGAAGATGAATTTATCGATCCTTTAAGAATTAAACGAAGTATAACGTTTTTCTTCTTCATTTGTTTTTGTATTTGACTTTCCAATCATTTGATTTTGAGCATCTGATGAAAGTTATTCCAAAAACTCGTCGTGCGTACTAAATTAGAAATATACATTTTTATGTCATTTAAATTAATTATAAGTGCTTAATTGTAGTGTTAGCTTTCCTGGATCGCATTAATTCAATTCTTGAAACAAAATAACATAAAATACGACACTATCGGAAAAGTTGCAACATCCAATGGAAATATCGTAGAAACAAGAGACAAAATTAATACTCGTAATACACATATACTTGACCGTTCACTTTTCTGTCTCAATAAAATGTGACGGGGTTAAACCCTTCTATAGTATTTAATGATCTGCATTTTACTCTAACTTCATAAAAAAAAGACTTCAAATATCCAGTGGAACAATATAAATATACTGCCCTTGGATAAGAGTGTTAATCGTGTTATGGTAGATTATCACACGAAGAAAAAATTATCACCCGAGACGAAATTCTTTTCGGAGTTTGATAATCTACCGTGACACCCACATCCATGGGCAGTATATTTTTTATTATACTGAAGGCGTTTATTTTGTTTGTTGTTACTATATTATTTGTGTGATTTTTTTGGTGTTTTTTCTAAATTTGTTTGGTTCTAAAAAAGTTTTACTGTCCTTGCTACGTAACAAAGATGAAATGTTGTCCTCATTTATGTCGGCAAATGCCATGTTTTAAGACTACCAGGAACTGTCCATTGTCGTCTGGTACAGTAATGGCGGAAGTAGTGTGACGAATCGGAAAACCTCGGCCGAAGCGGATGTTAATTTTTTCTGGTTCTGCAATCTTCGGTCACAGCGGGTGTTAATTTCACACATTATCACATGTTGCTATGCATGGGTGGGATTTACGTCGAAATTATAACATGTTGATAAGTATGGGTGGAGCATATAGAAATTATGGAAAATTAACGCATGCCGTCTGTCCAATAAAAATACTGGATTATTAAAGAAATTTGCATAAAGTATAATAAAGCAAATTATGAAGTAACTGTATTGTCTGTAAATGCACATTTGCGACAATATTGAACTACATTTGAATTATATTTTGCAAGCAAGTATTAGTTATTAATGTTCAATTTGTCATTTCTTTTTCTGAATTCAAGCTTTCTATTTTTGGTACAAAATATGATTTTTTTTTTCATTTATCATAAAGGTATCGATGGTATAGAATGTCAATACATTTCCTTGCAAATCATTATAATTTGCTGTTCAGCAACGACCAAGGCGCTTTGCTTGTTTTCTGTATTTTGTTTTTTCAATTCGGATTATTATTTTTTATGTTTGTTTTTTATTATTGCGCTTTTTTCCACGGCCATACAAGCGTTTTGTGTTTCGCCTTTTTTTTTCTTCTTCATATGAAATGTTCAGCGATCACATTTATGATAGTAATAGTCAAGTTTTATGGAATATTATTTCCTTTATTTAAGAAGAGCTTGAAGATACCAAAAGGGTAATCAGAATCCGTAAATCAAAGTAGGACAGACAACACAATGGCCAAAAGAAAGAGAACGATCTATAAAACATAGATAAGGCACGATCTATAATAGAGATTTACCAGTGGTGAAATACATATTATCTAGATGAATTAGGAACAAGCTGACAGAAAATGTCATATTTATTGACGTGAACTTTTTGATTAAACAATGTATTATTTATTATTGTTTAACGTCCAGCGAGCAGTATTTCAGTTACATTCAGGACGAAAACAAGAGCAATAACATATAACAAAAACCTGTAGAAATGAGGAAAGGGAAAGGTCAGCCGTGCAACGACTGTTGACTGCCAATTAAAATGTATGGAGAGTTTGGTAGAATTTTGTAGCAGCTATAATGCTCTCTCTCTCTCTCTCTCTCTCTCTCTCTCTCTCTCTTTGAACTATGTCTGTAGTTTAAAACTGTGCATTAAACTTAACCCAAAAATGGGTTATTACACCTATACAGATATTTTTTTCATCTCTCCTTAAAAATCAGAAAGAAAGCTATATGAGGATAGATTTTTGAAAATATACTGCAAGTTTTAAAAAAGGAAAGAAAAAAATTGTAATAGCACCAGCATCATGCAATAGTATTATACAGTATTAACATTCAGGATTCGAAAATAGGTTCACATCTTTCACATAGTTTTTCAGGCAGTTCCAGAAAGACCGTCATGCGCACTAAATTTGATATCGACGTTTTTATTTTCATAAAGAAATGATGTCGTTATATTCTTCAACATGTACTAGATTATATGCTTTATCCAAAGTTTGCTTTAAAATATCATCATTGTCTTCATATTCAATGACACCCTCGGGTACATAACTATTATTTTCCTATCCATTTTCATCTTCTTACTTTTGACCGATTGAAACAACTTTAACATCAGTGTTTATTTCACGGAAACAGCATACACAAAGGTATATTTATATAGTTTGGAGTAGTCCAGTTAGCCAAAAACCTGATGTGGAATGCTTTGTGCTACATGATTTATGCTCGAATAAGATGTGTTTGTTTCTCTAGCATATTCATGTTGCTTCTTTTATTTTGCTCTCCATTTAGGGATTTTTCAACGTCTCATTGGACACCATCAACAAGAAAATATATGTGGCTGGGTCTTTGAATGAGGATGGCAAAGATATTTCTCAGATAATTTTACTGGAATATGACAGGGTAATCTTTATTTTATTTAACTAATTTGAGGTTTCATTATTGTAAACTTTGAAACAATGAAGGAAAGAACAAGAATGAAAGGTAATCCAAGCACTCATTTGGCATGGTCATTTCCTCATATTTTACAATTTCATGTCTAAAAGTAGGGAAAGTTTAGTTTTACCAAAGTTCGTACGTCCGTCCATCCGTTGCCCTGGTTATGCTTATAAAAACCAATTTCTCAGACTTTTACATAATAACTTCACCCGTACTTTATGGACACATTCTTCCATTCTAAATAAATCAAGATAAGGACAAACAATAGTTAACCAAAAGCGAACGATTCGACAATAGAAACTTTTGTCTAGTTATTTGTTTTCTGTTGTATTAGTGAAAATACTCTTCCGTGTCAAATTTATTAAATAGAAAAAATCATTTATCGTGTATGAATTTGACATAATAATATTTGTAAGACAAATTACTACTCAACCTGTTTAAGCTTCATTATAACAATATACTTACAGGGCTGGCAATATATAGTAACGGAGTGTGACTGTGCTAAGAAACCACTAACAGATGCATTCCCAGATTCTTGTCTGCCAGGTAAGTAAGTATAAATAGTTACAATTCAAGCTGAAACGTAGTCTTTAATCAAACGTTATAATATTAAAGGAACTGCTTACCCTTCCAGAACACGTGAGTTCACCCAGGTTTTTTGTGGGATTCGTGTTGCACGATCTTTAGTTTTATGTGTATGTTTTGTAGATCGTTGTTTGTTCTTTTTCTTTTGGCCATTGTGTTGTCTGTTCTTCATCGATTTACGGATTCTGATTACCTCCCTTTGGTATCTTCAAACTCTTCTTATAGAAAACCGAAGTGGCAATCAAGAATCGATAATCAGGAGACATAGGAAAATGTTGGGCACGTAGCACAAAACGAAGAAAAACAAAACAAAAATACACCACATAGAAAACTAAAGCAACACGAGTTTCTACACAACACCGGGGGTGAACTTCAGTGATCGTGAATGGTACGCTGTTCCTGTTTCTTATAATATACTCACTGTGATACTCATAGTCAAGACTGGTAAGTCTTACCGGTGAAAGAGGAAGCAACAGATATTTACGTAAAAGGTAAAATATCCATTTCTATTTGAGAACGGTCAAACAGTTCGAAATGACAACCGCAGAATTTTTGTTGCGATCGCTTCAACAAGAGTTTGAAGATACTAAAGGGGTAATTTATAGATCGAAGAAGTACAGACAGCACAATGGCCACAAAATAAGAACAAAAGGATAAACAACGATCTACAAAACATACACATCAAGCTTAACATCGAGTAACACAAAACCCACTAAAACCTGGGGGATAACTCAGGTGCTCAACTTAGTAGCAACATAGTCTTGTTTTGCGTCAGCAGCCGAACTCTGTCCAGAAAATCACAAGCGGACATCCTCGAATAAGAAAAGTTTGACAATAGATACCAAAGAGGTAACTGAAAGCCGAAAATTGAAGACGGACAGACAAGACACTGGTCAAAAGAAAAAAAAGGGACAAAATCGAAGACGGACAGACAAGACAATGGTCAAAAGAAAAAAAAGGGACAAAATGGAAGACGGACAGACAAGACAATGGTCAAAAGAAAAAGAGGGGACAAAATCGAAGACGGACAGACAAGACAATGGTCAAAAGAAAAAAAAGGGACCAAAATCGAAGACGGACAGACAAGACAATGGTCAAAAGAAAAAAAAGGGACCAAAATCGAAGACGGACAGACAAGACAATGGTCAAAAGAAAAAAAAGGGACCAAAATCGAAGACGGACAGACAAGACAATGGTCAAAAGAAAAAAAAGGGACAAAATCGAAGACGGACAGACAAGACAATGGTCAAAAGAAAAAAAAGGGACAAAATCGAAGACGGACAGACAAGACAATGGTCAAAAGAAAAAAAAGGGACAAAATCGAAGACGGACAGACAAGACAATGGTCAAAAGAAAAAAAGGGACAAAATCGAAGACGGACAGACAAGACAATGGTCAAAAGAAAAAAAAGGGACAAAATCGAAGACGAACAGACAAGACAATGGTCAAAAGAAAAAAAAGGGACAAAATCGAAGACGGACAGACAAGACAATGGTCAAAAGAAAAAAAAAGGGACAAAATCGAAGACGGACAGACAAGACAATGGTCAAAAGAAAAAAAAGGGACAAAATCGAAGACGGACAGACAAGACAATGGTCAAAAGAAAAAAAAGGGACAAAATCGAAGACGGACAGACAAGACAATGGTCAAAAGAAAAAAAGGGACAAAATCGAAGACGGACAGACAAGACAATGGTCAAAAGAAAAAAAAGGGACAAAATCGAAGACGGACAGACAAGACAATGGTCAAAAGAAAAAAAAGGGACAAAATCGAAGACGGACAGACAAGACAATGGTCAAAAGAAAAAAAAGGGACAAAATCGAAGACGGACAGACAAGACAATGGTCAAAAGAAAAAAAAGGGACAAAATCGAAGACGAACAGACAAGACAATGGTCAAAAGAAAAAAAAGGGACAAAATCGAAGACGGACAGACAAGACAATGGTCAAAAGAAAAAAAAGGGACAAAATCGAAGACGGACAGACAAGACAATGGTCAAAAGAAAAAAAAGGGACAAAATCGAAGACGGACAGACAAGACAATGGTCAAAAGAAAAAAAAGGGACAAAATCGAAGACGGACAGACAAGAGAATGGTCAAAAGAAAAAAAGGGACAAAAAAATAAACTATGATCCATGAAACACTACACAGAAAACTAAAGATGGAGCAATGCGCACCATACACAAACAAAGTTGTGAAATGTAAACTCCATCAGCTGATGCTGGTTATTTGATAAAAGAAACAACTGGCAAATCACTTTATATGTGATCTAAAGCATTTCTACGAAAAACATGAAGTTGCCTAAAGGGTATTAAAAGAAACTGTAAATCGGATAATGACAGACAATACAAAAGGTAAAATATAAAAAAGGACAAAAGTTACCTACAAAATACTACACAGAAAAATAAAGTTTGAGCAGCACAAATCCCACTAAAAACTGGGATGAACTACGGAATGGCAAGTTTTCCCGATCCATTAATTGCAACCGTCGTGGTACTCTTTTTTTAAAACTCGGTGATAAGTCATGAATGAGGAAATAACCAGATTGTGATGACGACAAACGGGAAATATATGTGGTCATCTATTCAATGTTTTGTTTACATTGATTAATTAATGCGTATGTTTCAATATATTCCCTGTATATAAAAACAGACGTTTGGATTATTTATACCAGGAACTACTTATCTTTCCGGAGCATCTGAGTTCACCCCGTTTTTAGTTTGTGTTATTCAATCCTTAGTTTCTTGCTTAACTAAAATTCCAAATGACGAAGCATTTCACTAATGGTTTCCTCAACTAATAAAACTGACCGCAACGATATAATTGAAATATTGTTGAAAGTGACGTTACACACCATAAACCAAACCGGAACGTTTGTGATTATTAAAACTCTTATGCAAATGTAATAAAATTATAATTATTTTTAACAGCTGATGCTAAGTAATTGTTGAGAGCACATTTCTTGGTCAGGGATGTGATGCTCTGCCTGTCGATATATACAGCTACATGATAGACGGGAAGATGGCCGATCTTACTGTAACAAAAGAGTCATGTATTCCAGTGGCGGCATTCCAGAAGAGTAACGATTTATTTATTGATATAAACTATATGGGCATATCGACAGGAATAGCAGACATAGCGATCTTCAATATACCCATACCCTGTTTGTAACCTACATTTCAAGTTTCTCCAGTAAGTACAAAACAAATTTGCCTGACAGTTGGGTACATTATGACGGTACGTTAATAAGCATGCGTATGCTAAGATATATCGTGTATCAAAGATTGTTTTTTCTCACACCAATGTTTTGAAGAAAAAAAACCTACCCGTCATTGTTATTTTCCTTATTTTATAAGTAGGTATTGCTCATCACTTAAGTTTTCTGTGTTTTTTGTTGTCTTGTTGTCTTGTACCCAATGTTGCCTGTGTCTCTGGAGTGTCGATTCTTTATTACTACATCGGATAGATGCGGTTTACTCGATTTTAGATACAAGAAGTATGTTTTCGTTGAGCAAACTTCTAAGCTTGGTCTCAACGTTGTATCTTAATGTAGAGCTGCATTCATAAGTACACGAGCAGCACAAATCCACCAAAATCAGGGGGACAACACTAGAGTTCCAAGTCAAGGAATATTCTACAATTGTCATCTATCTCTAGCCATTGTGTACAACGTTAGTATATTTTCTTACTTTAATTTCTGTCGTAAAATACTGCTTTTTATGCTTGGATTTACAACTTGTATTTCTTTTCCAGAAAATGCACCATTTGAACCACATACCAGCTGGATTTTTCAACTAAATTTTAAATTAATAAAAAAAAAATCTGTATTTAAAATAGAACTATCACACAGCTATAATAAAACAAACTTTGACGATTCCAAAGAAGCAGTCAGAAGCCGTAATGTAAAGAAGGAAAGACAATACAATGGCCAAAGAAAAATACCAAGAGGACCAACAATGATCTACAAAACATTACACAGAAAATTAAAGATTGAGCAACACGAACTCTACAAACATTTGCACTAATCCCAACAAAGTAGATAACTAGATATGTCTTAAACTCCCAAGTTGTTTTGTTATGTATTTATTTATTTTTTATTGTTGTTGTTTTTTGTTTTGTTTTGCTTTGTTTTGTTTTGTTTTGTTTTGTTTTGTTTTTTGTTTTTTGTTATTTTGTTTGTTTGTTTGTTTGTTTGTTTGTTTGTTTTTTTGATCAGGGTCAGTTTAATTCATGTAGGTTACTTTAATATATGGACCGATCATTTTGTATAATAAATATATCATGGCGGAAGGTCGGTCATTTTGGAATTTAAAATAAATAGTCAAATACAACATTAACCAGCCTTACATATCACATAGTGATACTATCTAGTTGTTTTGACGTCTCTCTTCAATTTTATTTTGGTTCAAAACAATTATTGCATAATCCTAATAGTCAATGACCTATAGATATATAGAAGAACATTTGTAAACACACAGAGTGGCAGATATATCAAGGAGTGGAAAAAAAGTAATCATGAAACTCCAAAAATGATTGTTTTTGTTAAATTACATTTCGATTTTGTAATAAGATCTGAAGTGCAATCATTGACGGAGTTTGAACCTAAATATTGATCTAAAACCAAGGCAATTTAAAATTCTAATTTTTTTTCTCTAATAAATTTATTTGTAATATTCTAACAACACAACGTCAGTCAAATAAAGAGAAGATGGTCAGTAATTTTTATATTTTTTTCAGTGCAACGAAGTCATCAGAGTTTTTGTAGAGCTACGCGAATGGTAGGGAATACTCAAATTTTGCTTATTATTAGGATAAAAATAAATACTATTCTATAACCTCACATGCCATAATTTATTTTGAACAGAGAATCTTAAAATGATGTCACAAAACAGTTTTAATAACGAACAGTCACTTCTCGCTATTTTATGGTACAGTAAATGATTTGGTAGTATTCTGTGTTAGACAGCAGCTTAAGAAACATTTGAAGATTTCAAAAGAGGCAACCAGAATAAAATTAAAACGGACAAAAGAGCAAACAATGATCCACAAACCACTACACAGAAAACTAAATATCGAACAACGGAAACCCTACTAAAACCAGATGTGTGCTCAGATGTTCCAGAAGGGTAAGTAGTTCATGTTCCACTAATAGCACCCGTTCTTAAATATTTATAAATTCGGCCGCAATTTCTTGATCATTGTTGTAATGATATTAGATAAAAATCTTCCTTGTGCATAGTACATGTCTTCACTACGACTTGTGATTTCTCCCCAACACCAGAGAAGGTCTACATTCTGATTGATTTGTCCAGTTTCAATCTGCATCAGTTCATTAACTGTAACAGATTATGGTGGGAGCGATCATGTAGTTGTTTGATTTTTGTCTATATTTACAATCAGTATATATCACAACAATCAGTGCCTATCACCACTCACTTTGCGAGTTCAAATCAACTCGATACAACAGTATGTGATAAAGACTTGCGGCAGATCAGTGATTTTCTCCGATTTCCTCCACCAATAAAACTGATCGTCACGATATAACTGTATTATTGTTGAAAGTGGTGTTAGTCCAATATAGTTCAATTTCTGTGATTGGTGCACTCAATAGACTACTTGATGTCATGAGGTATTCCAGTGACAGGTGAACGACGATCATTTCTCCTGGTACTGCGATATCTTCCATAAACTTATCAAATTTACTGACAAAATTATTATGAGTAAAATAATGTTGAAATTTTGACCAAACAATCGAAATTTCATGTCACTCAATATAGGGTTTAGTTTCCGTTCGGAAGATGTAGTTTCTTTCTTTTTGCGATAGAGGTTCAACATCAGCAATATCAAGTGCGAAGTTTCACGAAAGCATAGGTAGGATCTAAAAGAACATGCAAATCAGTATATTCCCCTTGTTAAATACGCGACAACCAATAGGTACTTCTAAATAAACAGTAAATGTCTATATATACATATTGTTTTCTCATACCATAGCTATTGTACTTGTTAGACTTTATTTGTAAGCAAAACCTATATCTTAAAGTGAATGTTTATTATTTATAATACCATCATGATGAAATGAATTAAACAAGCAATACAACACCACACAGTCAGAACAGTTTTATAATCTCAATTGCAAATCGTAGAAATAGAGGTAAAATACCGTAAAACATTTATTCATAATCGCTCACTTTCTTGATATGATACAGGTACATCAATATAAGATGGCGGGAGTAAGCTACAGCTTTTGGCCTAAGCACATAATTATTGTAATAGTAACAGTTTAACACTGCTACTGAATGATGGCGGGGGTAAAAGAGTGTTAAGGGCCCAAACATATAATTATTATTGTAATATTAACAATCTAACACTGCCACTCCATGCTACTGATTTATTGGAGTCTAAGCCAAGAACAAATACAGATCATCAGCCGTTAAAATCTTACTTCAGTTTCGTATTGCATACTCATGGTTTTATTGAATTGTATATCTGTGTTATTGCTTATTTGATGTCTACAGATAATGTCTATATTCTTCTTGTGTATTAAGTCTTATTGCCTATCTTGATGGTATAGTCTTAAAGTTCATGCCAATTTTAGAAATCCTTAATGATGTACACGACCTTGAGACATTACAAATATGCATAATAGCTGTTATGGCTAATTTTGCTCCACTTGTCGTAAACACTTCCCGGTCCTTTCCTCATTCATGACTTATCACCGAGTTTGTAGCTAGATTAACATGACGGGTGTCACTAGTGGAGCAGGTACAGCTTACCCTTCCGGAGCACATGAGTTCATCCCCAGTGCTTAGTGGGGTTCGCGTTACTCGATCTTTAGTTTTATATGTATGCTTTGTAGATCGGTGTTTGCCTTTTTGTACTTTTTCTTTTGGCCCTTGTGTTGTCTGTTCTTCTTCGATATACGGATTCTGATTACCCCTATGGTATCTTTTGGCCATTGTGTTGTCTGTTCTTCTTCGATATACGGATTGATTACCCCTGTGGTATCTTTTGGCCATTGTGTTGTCTGTTCTTCTTTGATATACGGATTCTGATTACCCTTGTGGTATCTTTTGGCCATTGTGTTGTCTGTTCTTCTTCGATATACGGATTCTGATTACCCTTGTGGTATCTTTTGGCCATTGTGTTGTCTGTTCTTCTTCGATATACGGTTTCTGATTACCCCTGTGGTATCTTTTGGCCATTGTGTTGTCTGTTCTTCTTCGATATACGGATTCTGATTACCCCTTTGTTATCTTTTGGCCATTGTGTTGTCTGTCCTTCTTCGATATACGGATTCTGATTACCCCTTTGTTATCTTTTGGCCATTGTGTTGTCTGTCCTTCTTCGATATACGGATTCTGATTACCCCTTTGTTATCTTTTGGCCATTGTGTTGTCTGTCCTTCTTCGATATACGGATTCTGATTACCCTTTGGTATCTTCAAACTCTTCCTTGTTCTACATTTTTTGTAAATAAGATTTACAATTGATAATCTGTGATCAAGTTGTACATCCTATTGTTGTGACAAACAATTCCCATCACAGCATACATATTAAGACTTCAAGCCTATTCTGGGGGGGTTTTCTGAGATTTATATGTAATAATGACCAAGATGATTCTTGTTTCAAGAATTTCTAATATTTTTATTTCATTTTGAGTAAAATTCATGCAATTGCCTATTATATTTAATGTTATACTGACAGAATTATTGTTGAAATTTTTTACCAACCAATCGAATCAAACAATCGAAATATCATGTCACTCTATATAGGGTCTAGTTTCCGTTAGAAAGATATAGTTTGTTTATTTCTTTGCTATATAGGTTCAACATCAACAACATGAATTGTGAAGTTTCACTAAAGCATAGGTTGGATCTAAGAGAACATGCATATTAGTATATTCCCCTTGGTAAATACGCGACAACCAATAGGTACTTCAAAATGAAATGTAAATGTCTTCTGTTACATATAGACTGTTTGTCATATCATAGTTACTGGGATGTGATTGATTTTTGGTGATTAACGCCACTTTCAGCAATATTTCAGCTATATCATGGGGACCAGTTTTAGTGGTGGAAGAAGCCGGAGTACCAGGAGATAACCATCGACCATGGACAAGCAACTGGTAAACTTTATCACTTGCTGCTGTGAGTCGAGTGCATTATTTTTTGTCATTTACAAAGCCGGGCGCGAACCCACGCCTTATTGATGATAGACTTGTATGAGTTGTTAGATAATCCAACTACCTAACTCATTGAACCACCCGTGCCCTTAGTTACTGGGATGTGTTGACTTTATTTATATGTCCCAATGTGAAAGGTTATTATTTACTTTGCCATCAGAGTGAAATGCAGAAAAACAAATACAAAACACACCGCTAGAACAGTTCTGTAATTTAATTGGAAAATCTTAGACACAAAGGTAATATACCCTAACACATATATTAATAACCGGTTACTTTCATAATATGATGCAAGTATTGCAATAAAACAAAATGGCGCGGCGAAGCTAGTTTAATGGGCCCAAACACATAATTGTTGTAATATTAAAATGTTAACACTGCTGCTGCATGATGACGGGGGTCAGCTAGTTTCAAGGGCCAAAGGACATAATTATTGTAATATTAACAATTGGACATTGCCACTGCATGCTATCACTTTATTGGAGTCTAAGACGATAACAAATAATGAGCCGTTCAGTTTCGTATTGCATACTCATGTTTTTTTCTTTATTGTATATATATAATATATATGCTATTGCTTATTTGATGTGTTAAATTCTTAATATCTACAGATAATGTTTATATTCTTCTTACATGTCAACTTTTATTGCCTATCTTGATAGCTTAGTTTCAAATTTCATGCCAATTTTTTAATTCCTTAATGATGTTCACGACCTTGAGACATTACAAATATGTATATTAACTGTTATGACCGATATTGTTCTACATCTTTTGTAAAATTTATAATCCGTGATCAAATTTACATCAATATCCTATTGTTGTGATAAACGATTCACATATTAATGCTTCCAGGCATTTCCTTTTTTTTTCCATGAGATATATATGCAATAATGATCTAGATATCTCCCGTTTCAAGGATTTCTGATATCTATATTTCATTCTAAGTAAAGTTCATGGAATTGCCAATCAATTTTAATATCATGTTCAGTATGGAATTTCTGGTAAATAGTGTATCTGTTTAATCATTTACATGCTTGAAAGAAGAGGGGGCTGGCCGTACCCCTTCCATACAATTTACACATCCTTTAAGTTATTATAATGTACAATCAGAATACTAGCATCCTGTAATTTTTCAAATCTCTGCAGTTTGTGTGGCTGAAACGGTCCCGCAACCAGAACTCTCATTTATTCGCTGGAAATCTTAACCATCTCTCACCTAGAGGACAGAGACCGTCTTGGTTGTGAAAGTGTGGTAGTTGGATTTACAATTACCTATGCAATCAGTGCCTATCACACTAGCCTTGTGAATTCGAATCCTACCCAGTCGAGGTGTACTTGATACAACATTATGTGATAAAGTTTGTTAGTGACATGAGGCAGGTCGGCGGTTTTTTCCCCGGTTTCCTCCACAATAAAACTGACGGCCACAATATAACTGAAATATTGTTAAAAGTGGCGGTAAACCCTAACACCTAACCCTAGATTTTACATCACCTAACACTAAAACCTGGATCCACATTTGATTCACTTGTGTATTTGTCGACTGACTCTGTTACCTAGCCGCTCTAATACGTACATAAGCAAGTGAAAATTTATTTTCGATGAATCTATAAGTTGAGCTATAGCTATCCAACATATATTGGAGTGACGAACAGAGCACCAGTAGCTTAGGGAAAGATATGTATAACGACATCTAAAGTTTTTAACTAATAAGCAATTAAACCACTCTGTAACATTTGCTAGAATTATCTATTATACCAAGAAACACTTGAGGATGTTAATATATTCGATAAACCAATGATTTTTCTGACATGTCGATACTACACCTCCGATGGTTGTGACGTACGACAAATTACACGATCATCGTCATTGGGTTTTAAAAATACTACGCTTTTAAGGAGTGATAAGTATTGTACTAACTACGAACTACACTTAAATAATGTATATGTGTAACATCCGATGCATTATATTGCTTGCCCGTCGTCAGAACCTGGGTTCATCTACGCTTTTTGTTTTGTTTTTGTTTTTTGTTTGTTTGGGTTTTTTTTCTTTTCTTTTGGGTTTTTTTGTCTTTTTTTTTGGGAGGAGGGGCGTGTTGCTCGATCTGTAGTTTCCTGTGTAGTGTTGGTTAGTTGCTTAACGTAAAGTGCTAAATCTTCAGGATGCCAACTAGCTACAAAAATATATAGATATTTTTCATAACTGAGGCAAGAATAGGGTTAGATTTATTGCTTGTAACCTTGTTCTCGAAGATATGTGTAACTGCTGAGTTGACGTTAAAAAAGACAATCAACCAATAGTTAGACATTTAAGAAAATATCAGTTAAATTTGAAGTTGATAAATCGCTTTGATTGTAATATTAAATTTTCTATTTGTTTTCTTGTTCTCAGAGACTATTAAATTATTTGGCTTTCTAATCTTTTCACCTTGAACGTACCTGATGAAAGTTTTTACAGAAACGTGTAATTCACCCCTGGTTGGTTTTCTTGCATTAACTTAGATATCCACGTTTCTATTATCGTTCTTTTCTTTTCTTTCTCCTTTTTTTTCTGTCTGTTTTTTTTGTTTTTTTTTTGTTTTTTTTTTATTTCTTTTTTGCTCTAGTTAATTCTCTGAGAGAATCTAATACCGATCACCATTTGTAGTAAGAAATATAGAGCTCCTGAAAACCAAACAATAATAACCTGAACATTATCCAGGTATTATTCTATTTTCAGCAGAGGATAAGCAAATAAATAAGACTTCTCGTAATATATACTGATCCTTATCCTTAATATCAATTATCAATATTAATGAGGAACATAATATTTCTATTTTTAGTACAATGTGACATAATTCCACTATTAAAATAAACATATCTCATTTATAAATGGACCGAGTGTACATTTCTAAATATACAAAATCTCATCAGTGTTTGTCGAAGCAAAATACTATTAAGCAAAGAAATAATAAAATATTTAACATTTTCTTACATACAGATATATTAGTACACTATTTCTCATCTTACTGCTACACAATCGATACTTGGGTCATTGTGGTATGTTAATCCAAGAGGGTCAAAGTAATAGACAAGGTATTAAAATACAATGGTTTTGTATGCTATTCTATAAATTGTTAATATTTGTTGTAAGCTTGATTACTTTTCTTGTGTAGGTGTTGTCCTAGGTCTAATTAATTTGGGTTAAGCTGTAGTGGTCTGTAGGGTAAAGTGCTGTTTTAGTTTTTCAATGTTTTGACTTTCCTTATTACAGTTATTGAGTGAGTGACTGTTGCTTAACGCCAAATAAACATTTGTCCAGCCATATTGTGGCGAGAACAGGTACATTCATGATGATAATGATGTAAACTTTGAACTAGACCAATCCACTTAATTGGATTTTAAACAGTTTTAGCTCAATGAAATAACAGTCCGCGGGTAGACATGTCGCCCCACTCCTGATCCTGAGCCAACCAGTCCTTGCACTTATTTTTTTAATTCTGCGTGCTCAGCGGAGAAGCACCAAACACCAATTTAATAGTATTTAGTTAGACCCGACCGAGGCTGGAACCCACGATCCGATGCACTCGGAGCGAGCTCGCTAATCATTACACCATCGGTGCTGTTCTCCTATTACAATATTATTATTATTGACTAGAATTAAGTGTTCACAAGTGTCTGTAAATGTATTGATACATAAATATCATGCCTTTATGTATCTCCTTTATGTATCAGTCATGTCAAATGGCAACAATTCCTATCTGATTTTTTAAGTTGTTAACACCACAAGTTGTGTCATTTTATTTAACTGTAACTGAATAATTCCCTCAAGTTGAAATTAAGGCAATGCACAAGGCGAATTCAATGTGGGTGGAAAGTAGAACTAAACTGAAGGCAAATTCTTCAACTCCCCCTTGCGACTTTGTTTCCAATCCAATATATGAAAATAGTTCTGCAAAAACAACCAAACACACTTCTATGATCTTTTGATATACATATGAATTCAAAGAATTCAATTATCATAAACATGTTTAACTTCGGAAACATAACAAGTCCGATACAAATCTTGCAATAATTTAGCAACACTTTGCTTAATGTCGATCAAACAAATCTAAATATTCAATAAAAACGTAGATTTCAAATTTAGGTCACACGTCGCATTTCTGGAATAACACTACAAGTTTTGCAGACGACTCTTAGAACGACGACAGAGTTGCATCTGCTGCTGTAGTTGTTTCTTTTCGTCTTCCATATGACAGTTCCTTCTTTTTCTTTTTTTTTTGGCTAAAATATCAATATCATACAGCTGCTTCCTCTCAAATTTGGTTCTTCAATCTATGTTCATATTCGTGCCTCATTGCTAAAAGATCAATACCCTTTTATTTATTTTTTTTTATCATAACATTCGTTTTTAAAATGGCGCAATGGCAAATGAGATTATTTAACGTTTCATTCCCACTCACGGAAGAATCAACGGAACACAATCGTTCTTTGTCACGTAGCTATCAACGGAAACACAGTCGTGCACCAGTAACCGATTGATACCATAAATGGCCCAATAGATAACTGTTCTATTTATAATACATGCATAGTGAAATATATTGTCAGACTTTGGCAGGATAGTCGGGATGTGACAGAAATGTTGGAAGATACCAAAGGGTAATGAAAAATCGTAATTTAAAGGAGAGACAAAAAAGGGAAAAGTACTAAGAGACAAACAAGGGTCTACAACACAATGCAAAGCACACCAAATATACATCAACACAAACTCGTTAACAACTGGGGTGCGACCAGTTTTCCGGTTGTTGACTGATTTTGTCTGTTTATATAATTATGAGTTTTGACTTTCCCTTTGTAAGATTGTTCGGAGTTCGGTAATTTTGTTATTACCCTTATTTACTAAGGGTCAGCAGTTCATGTGATAGTGGCAGTCGTTCTGTTACTGTTAAACGATATAAACATCATCTGATATGGAAATCGTGTTGGTTTCCATGTAATTCAAATTTCTCTATTTCTGTAAGCGTCTGTAGTTTTGGACACATTGTCGTCTATTGTATACTGGAATGACACATAATTCTATTTTTAAATGAATAAAAATTACCTGGATCAGCTGGATGCATTCAATTCGCTTTATACTATATGACATATTTTCATTGTCTGTATAGATGTATGTTCGTGATATACGATGAAGTTTCTATCAATGGCTTAATTACAAACGTCGCAGGGGTGCAATTTTATGTTTCTAAAAGAAAACCATTTATATAACAAAATATAGATTTTTGTAATATTTATACTCTTACAGTCCATAATATCGTATTATCTATTTTATGTGACCGTTTTAATGATAATATTATTGTAGTTTACTGAGTTCACCCCTGGTAATAGATGGGTTGGGGATGCTCGGTCTTTTACTGAATTCACCCCTGGTAATAGATGGGTTGGGGGTGCTCGGTCTTTTACTGAGTTCACCCCTGGTAATAGATGGGTTGGGGGTGCTCGGTCTTTTACTGAGTTCACCCCTGGTAATAGATAAGTTGGGTGTGCTCGGTCTTTTACTGAGTTCACCCCCGGTAATAGATAGGTTGGGGGTGCTCGGTCTTTTACTGAGTTCACCCCTGGTAATAGATGGGTTGGAGGTGCTCGGTCTTTTACTGAGTTCACCTCTGGTAATAGATGGGTTGGAGGTGCACGGTCTTTTACTGAGTTCACCCCTGGTAATAGATAGGTTGGGGGTGCTCGGTCTTTTACTGAGTTCACCCCTGGTAATAGATGGGTTGGAGGTGCTCGGTCTTTTACTGAGTTCACCCCTGGTAATAGATGGGTTGGAGGTGCTCGGTCTTTTACTGAGTTCACCTCTGGTAATAGATGGGTTGGAGGTGCTCGGTCTTTTACTGAGTTCACCCCTGGTAATAGATGGGTTGGAGGTGCTCGGTCTTTTACTGAGTTCACCCCTGGTAATAGATGGGTTGGGGATGCTCGGTCTTTTACTGAATTCACCCCTGGTAATAGATGGGTTGGAGGTGCTCGGTCTTTTACTGAGTTCACCCCTGGTAATAGATAGGTTGGAGGTGCTCGGTCTTTTACTGAGTTCACCCTGGTAATAGATGGGTTGGAGGTGCTCGGTCTTTTACTGAGTTCACCCCTGGTAATAGATGGGTTGGGGGTGCTCGGTCTTTTACTGAGTTCATCCCTGGTAATAGTTGGGTTGGAGGTGCTCGGTCTTTTACTGAGTTCACCGCTGGTAATAGATGGGTTGGGGGTGCTCGGTCTTTTACTGAGTTCACCCCTGGTAATAGATGGGTTGGGGGTGATCTGTCTTTTACTGAGTTCACCCCTGGTAATAGATGGGTTGGAGGTGCTCGGTCTTTTACTGAGTTCACCCCTGGTAATAGATGGGTTGGAGGTGCTAGGTCTTTTACTGAGTTCACCCTGGTAATAGATGGGTTGGGGGTGCTCGATTTTTTACTGAGTTCACCCCTGCTAATAGTTGGGTTGGGGGTGCACGGTCTTTTACTGGGTTCACCCCTGGTAATAGATGGGTTGGAGGTGCTCGGTCTTTTACTGAGCTCACCCCTGGTAATAGATGGGTTGGGGGTGCTCGGTATTTTACTGAGTTCACCCCTGGTAATAGATGGATTGTAGGTGCTCGGTCTTTTACTGAGTTCACCCCAGGTAATAGATGGGTTGGGGGTACTCGGTCTTTTACTGAGTTCACCCCTGGTAATAGATGGGTTGGGGGTGCTCGGACCTTTACTGAGTTCACCACTGGTAATAGATGGGTTGGGGGTGCTCGGTCTTTTACTGAGTTCACCCTGGTAATAGATGGGTTGGAGGTCCTCGGTCTTTTACTGAGTTCACCCCTGGTAATAGATGGGTTGGGGGTGCTCGGTCTTTTACTGAGCTCACCCCTGGTAATAGATGGGCTGGGTGTGCTCCGTCTTTTACTGAGTTCACCCCTGGTAATAGTTGGGTTGGGGGTGCTCGGTCTTTTACTGAGTTCACCCCTGGTAATAGATGGGTTGGGTGTGCTCGGTCTTTTACTGAGTTCACCCCTGGTAATAGATGGGTTGGAGGTCCTCGGTCTTTTACTGAGTTCACCCCTGGTAATAGATGGGTTGGGGGTGCTCGGTCTTTTACTGAGTTCACCCCTGGTAATATATGGGTTGGAGGTGCTCGGTCTTTTACTGAGTTCACCTCTGGTAATAGATAGGTTGGAGGTACTCGGTCTTTTACTGAGTTCACCCCTGGTAATAGATGGGTTGGAGGTGCTCGGTCTTTTACTGAGTTCACCCCTGGTAATAGATGGGTTGGAGGTGCTTGGTTTTTTACTGAGTTCACCACTGGTAATAGATAGATTGGGGGTGCTCGGTCTTTTACTGAGTTCACCCCTGGTTATAGATGGGCTGGTGGTGCTCGGTCTTTTACTGAGTTCACCCCTGGTAATAGATGAGTTGGGTTGCACGGTCTTTTACTGAGTTCACCCCTGGTAATAGATGGGTTGGGGGTGCTCGGTCTTTTACTGAGTTCGCCCCTGGTAATAGATAGATTGGGGGTGCTCGGTATTTTACTGAGTTCACCCCTGGTAATAGATGAGTTGGGGGTGCTCGGTCTTTTACTGAGTTCACCTCTGGTAATAGATGGGTTGGGGGTGCTCGGTCTTTTACTGAGTTCACATCTGGTAATAGATGGGTTGGGGGTGCTTGGTCTTTTACTGAGTTCACCTCTGGTAATAGATGGCTTGGAGGTGCTCGGTCTTTTACTGAGTTCACCCCTGGTAATAGATGGGTTGGGGGTGCTCGGTCTTTTACTGAGTTCACCCCTGGTAATAGATGGGTTGGAGGTGCTCGGTCTTTGACTGAGTTCACCCCTGGTAATAGATGGGTTGGGGTGCTCGATCTTTTACTGAGCTCACCCCTGGTAATAGATGGTTTGGAGGTGCTCGGTCTTTTACTGAGTTCACCCCTGGTAATAGATGGTTTGGAGGTGCTCGGTCTTTTACTGAGTTCACCTCTGGTAATAGATAGGTTGGAGGTGCTCGGTCTATTACTGAGTTCACCCCTGGTAATAGATGGGTTGGGGTGCTCGATCTTTTACTGAGCTCACCCCTGGTAATAGATGGTTTGGGGGTGCTCGGTCTTTTACTGAGTTCACCCCTGGTAATAGATGGGTTGGGGGTGCTCTGTCTTTTGCTGAGTTCACCCCTGGTAATAGATAGATTGGGGGTGCTCGGTGTTTTACTGAGTTCACCCCTGGTAATAGATGGGTTGGGGGTGCTCTGTCTTTTGCTGAGTTCACCCCTGGTAATAGATGGGTTGGAGGTGCTCGGTCTTTTAC
Source organism: Bathymodiolus brooksi (assembly GCA_963680875.1). NCBI lineage: Eukaryota > Metazoa > Mollusca > Bivalvia > Mytilida > Modiolidae > Bathymodiolus > Bathymodiolus brooksi. The sequence goes on along the minus strand of OY804580.1, from coordinate 33,924,289 downwards.
TGAGTTCACCCCTGGTAATAGATAGGTTGGGGGTGCTCGGTCTTTTACTGAGTTCACCCCTGGTAATAGATGGGTTGGAGGTGCTTTGTCTTTTACTGAGTTCACCCCTGGTAATAGATGGGTTGGGGGTGCTCGGTCTTTTACTGAGTTCACCCCTGGTAATAGATGGGTTGGAGGTGCTCGGTCTTTTACTGAGTTCACCCCTGGTAATAGATGGGTTGGGGTGCTCGATCTTTTACTGAGCTCACCCCTGGTAATAGATGGTTTGGAGGTGCTCGGTCTTTTACTGAGTTCACCCCTGGTAATAGATGGTTTGGAGGTGCTCGGTCTTTTACTGAGTTCACCTCTGGTAATAGATAGGTTGGAGGTGCTCGGTCTATTACTGAGTTCACCCCTGGTAATAGATGGGTTGGGGTGCTCGATCTTTTACTGAGCTCACCCCTGGTAATAGATGGTTTGGGGGTGCTCGGTCTTTTACTGAGTTCACCCCTGGTAATAGATGGGTTGGGGGTGCTCTGTCTTTTGCTGAGTTCACCCCTGGTAATAGATAGATTGGGGGTGCTCGGTGTTTTACTGAGTTCACCCCTGGTAATAGATGGGTTGGGGGTGCTCTGTCTTTTGCTGAGTTCACCCCTGGTAATAGATGGGTTGGAGGTGCTCGGTCTTTTACTGAGTTCACCCCTGGTAATAGATAGGTTGGGGGTGCTCGGTCTTTTACTGAGTTCACCCCTGGTAATAGATGGGTTGGAGGTGCTTTGTCTTTTACTGAGTTCACCCCTGGTAATAGATGGGTTGGAGGTGCTCGGTCTTTTACTGAGTTCACCCTGGTAATAGATGGGTTGGAGGTGCTCGGTCTTTTACTGAGTTCACCCCTGGTAATAGATGGGTTGGGGGTGCTCGGTCTTTTACTGAGTTCATACCTGGTAATAGTTGGGTTGGAGGTGCTCGGTCTTTTACTGAGTTCCCCCCTGGTAATAGATGGGTTGGGGGTGCTCGGTCTTTTACTGAGTTCACCCCTGGTAATAGATGGGTTGGAGGTGCTCGGTCTTTTACTGAGTTCACCCCTGGTAATAGATGGGTTGGGGGTGCTCGGTCTTTTACTGAGTTCACCTCTGGTAATAGATGGGATGGGGGTGCTCGGTCTTTTACTGAGTTCACCCCTGGTAATAGATGGGTTGGGGGTGCTTGGTCTTTTACTGAGTTCACCTCTGGTAATAGATGGCTTGGAGGTGCTCGGTCTTTTACTGAGTTCACCCCTGGTAATAGATGGGTTGAGGGTGCTCGGTCTTTTACTGAGTTCACCCCTGGTAATAGATGGTTTGGAGGTGCTCGGTCTTTTACTGAGTTCACCCCTGGTAATAGATGGTTTGGAGGTGCTCGGTCTTTTACTGAGTTCACCTCTGGTAATAGATAGGTTGGAGGTGCTCGGTCTATTATTGAGTTCATCCCTGGTAATAGATGGGTTGGGGTGCTCGATCTTTTACTGAGCTCACCCCTGGTAATAGATGGTTTGGAGGTGCTCGGTCTTTTACTGAGTTCACCCCTGGTATTAGATGGGTTGGGGGTGCTCTGTCTTTTGCTGAGTTCACCCCTGGTAATAGATAGGTTGGGGGTGCTCGGTCTTTTACTGAGTTCACCCCTGGTAATAGATAGGTTGGAGGTGCTCGGTCTTTTACTGAGTTCACCCCTGGTAATAGATGGGTTGGAGGTGCTCGGTCTTTTACTGAGTTCACCCTGGTAATAGATGGGTTGGAGGTGCTCGGTCTTTTACTGAGTTCACCCCTGGTAATTGATGGGTTGGGGGTGCTCGGTCTTTTACTGAGTTCATCCCTGGTAATAGATAGGTTGGGGGTGCTCGGTCTTTTACTGAGTTCACCCCTGGTAATAGATGGGTTGGAGGTGCTCGGTCTTTTACTGAGTTCACCCCTGGTAATAGATGGGTTGGAGGTGCTCGGTCTTTTACTGAGTTCACCCTGGTAATAGATGGGTTGGAGGTGCTCGGTCTTTTACTGAGTTCATCCCTGGTAATTGATGGGTTGGGGGTGCTCGGTCTTTTACTGAGTTCACCCCTGGTAATAGATAGGTTGGGGGTGCTCGGTCTTTTACTGAGTTCACCCCTGATAATAGATGGGTTGGAGGTGCTCGGTCTTTTACTGAGTTCACCCCTGGTAATAGATGGGTTGGAGGTGCTCGGTCTTTTACTGAGTTCACCCTGGTAATAGATGGGTTGGAGGTGCTCGGTCTTTTACTGAGTTCACCCCTGGTAATTGATGGGTTGGGGGTGCTCGGTCTTTTACTGAGTTCATCCCTGGTAATAGTTGGGTTGGAGGTGCTCGGTCTTTTACTGAGTTCACCCCTGGTAATACATGGGTTGGGGGTGCTCGGTCTTTTACTGAGTTCACCCCTGGTAATAGATGGGTTGGAGGTGCTCGGTCTTTTACTGAGTTCACCCCTGGTAATAGATGGGTTGGGGGTGATCTGTCTTTTACTGAGTTCACCCCTGGTAATAGATGGGTTGGAGGTGCTCGGTCTTTTACTGAGTTCACCCCTGGTAATAGATGGGTTGGGGGTGATCGATTGTTTACTGAGTTCACCCCTGCTAATAGTTGGGTTGGGGGTGCTCGGTCTTTTACTGGGTTCACCCCTGGTAATAGATGGGTTGGAGGTGCTCGGTCTTTTACTGAGCTCACCCCTGGTAATAGATGGGTTTGGGGTGCTCGGTCTTTTACTGAGTTCACCCCTGGTAATAGATGGGTTGGGGGTGCTCGGTCTTTTACTGAGTTCACCCCTGGTAATAGATGAGTTGGGTGTGCTCGGTCTTTTACTGAGTTCACCCCTGGTAATAGATGGTTTGGAGGTGCTCGGTCTTTTACTGAGTTCACCTCTGGTAATAGATAGGTTGGAGGTGCTCGGTCTATTACTGAGTTCACCCCTGGTAATAGATGGGTTGGGGTGCTCGATCTTTTACTGAGCTCACCCCTGGTAATAGATGGTTTGGAGGTGCTCGGTCTTTTACTGAGTTCACCCCTGGTAATAGATGGGTTGGGGGTGCTCTGTCTTTTGCTGAGTTCACCCCTGGTAATAGATAGATTGGGGGTGCTCGGTGTTTTACTGAGTTCACCCCTGGTAATAGATGGGTTGGGGATGCTCTTTCTTTTGCTGAGTTCACCCCTGGTAATAGATGGGTTGGAGGTGCTCGGTCTTTTACTGAGTTCACCCTTGGTAATAGATAGGTTGGGGTGCACGGTCTTTTACTGAGTTCACCCCTGGTAATAGATGGGTTGGAGGTGCTCGGTCTTTTACTGAGTTCACCCCTGGTAATAGATGGGTTGGAGGTGCTCGGTCTTTTACTGAGTTCACCCTGGTAATAGATGGGTTGGAGGTGCTCGGTCTTTTACTGAGTTCACCCCTGGTAATTGATGGGTTGGGGGTGCTCGGTCTTTTACTGAGTTCATCCCTGGTAATAGTTGGGTTGGAGGTGCTCGGTCTTTTACTGAGTTCACCCCTTGTAATAGATGGGTTGGGGGTGGTCGGTCTTTTACTGAGTTCACCCCTGGTAATAGATGGGTTGGAGGTGCTCGGTCTTTTACTGAGTTCACCCCTGGTAATAGATGGGTTGGGGGTGATCTGTCTTTTACTGAGTTCACCCCTGGTAATAGATGGGTTGGGGGTGCTTGGTCTTTTACTGAGTTCACCCCTGGTAATAGATGGCTTGGAGGTGCTCGGTCTTTTACTGAGTTCATCCCCTGGTAATAGATGGGTTGAGGGTGCTCGGTCTTTTACTGAGTTCACCCCTGGTAATAGATGGGTTGGAGGTGCTCGGTCTTTTACTGAGTTCACCCCTGGTAATAGATGGGTTGGGGTGCTCGGTCTTTTACTGAGCTCACCCCTGGTAATAGATGGTTTGGAGGTGCTCCGTCTTTTACTGAGTTCACCCCTGGTAATAGATGGTTTGGAGGTGCTCGGTCTTTTACTGAGTTCACCTCTGGTAATAGATAGGTTGGAGGTGCTCGGTCTATTACTGAGTTCATCCCTGGTAATAGATGGGTTGGGGTGCTCGATCTTTTACTGAGCTCACCCCTGGTAATAGATGGTTTGGAGGTGCTCGGTCTTTTACTGAGTTCACCCCTGGTAATAGATGGGTTGGGGGTGCTCTGTCTTTTGCTGAGTTCACCCCTGGTAATAGATAGATTGGGGGTGCTCGGTGTTTTACTGAGTTCACCCCTGGTAATAGATGGGTTGGGGGTGCTCTGTCTTTTGCTGAGTTCACCCCTGGTAATAGATGGGTTGGAGGTGCTCGGTCTTTTACTGAGTTCACCCCTGGTAATAGATAGGTTGGGGGTGCTCGGTCTTTTACTGAGTTCACCCCTGGTAATAGATGGGTTGGAGGTGCTCGGTCTTTTACTGAGTTCACCCCTGGTAATAGATGGGTTGGAGGTGCTCGGTCTTTTACTGAGTTCACCCCTGGTAATTGATGGGTTGGGGGTGCTCGGTCTTTTACTGAGTTCATCCCTGGTAATAGTTGGGTTGGAGGTGCTCGGTCTTTTACTGAGTTCACCCCTGGTAATACATGGGTTGGGGGTGCTCGGTCTTTTACTGAGTTCACCCCTGGTAATAGATGGGTTGGAGGTGCTCGGTCTTTTACTGAGTTCACCCCTGGTAATAGATGGGTTGGGGGTGATATGTCTTTTACTGAGTTCACCCCTGGTAATAGATGGGTTGGGGGTGATCTGTCTTTTACTGAGTTCACCCCTGGTAATAGATGGGTTGGAGGTGCTCGGTCTTTTATTGAGTTCACCACTGGTAATAGATGGGTTGGAGGTGCTCGGTCTTTTACTGAGTTCACCCTGGTAATAGATGGGTTGGGGGTGCTCGATTTTTTACTGAGTTCACCCCTGCTAATAGTTGGGTTGGGGGTGCTCGGTCTTTTACTGGGTTCACCCCTGGTAATAGATGGGTTGGAGGTGCTCGGTCTTTTACTGAGCTCACCCCTGGTAATAGATGGGTTGGGGGTGCTCGGTCTTTTACTGAGTTCACCCCTGGTAATAGATGGGTTGGGGGTGCTCGGTCTTTTACTGAGTTCACCCCTGGTAATAGATGGTTTGGAGGTGCTCGGTCTTTTACTGAGTTCACCTCTGGTAATAGATAGGGTGGAGGTGCTCGGTCTATTACTGAGTTCACCCCTGGTAATAGATGGGTTGGGGTGCTCGATCTTTTACTGAGCTCACCCCTGGTAATAGATGGTTTGGAGGTGCTCGGTCTTTTACTGAGTTCACCCCTGGTAATAGATGGGTTGGGGGTGCTCTGTCTTTTGCTGAGTTCACCCCTGGTAATAGATAGATTGGGGGTGCTCGGTGTTTTACTGAGTTCACCCCTGGTAATAGATGGGTTGGGGATGCTCTGTCTTTTGCTGAGTTCACCCCTGGTAATAGATGGGTTGGAGGTGCTCGGTCTTTTACTGAGTTCACCCCTGGTAATAGATAGGTTGGGGGTGCACGGTCTTTTACTGAGTTCACCCCTGGTAATAGATGGGTTGGAGGTGCTCGGTCTTTTACTGAGTTCACCCTGGTAATAGATGGGTTGGAGGTGCTCGGTCTTTTACTGAGTTCACCCCTGGTAATTGATGGGTTGGGGGTGATCGGTCTTTTACTGAGTTCATCCCTGGTAATAGTTGGGTTGGAGGTGCTCGGTCTTTTACTGAGTTCACCCCTGGTAATAGATGGGTTGGGGGTGCTCGGTCTTTTACTGAGTTCACCCCTGGTAATAGATGGGTTGGAGGTGCTCGGTCTTTTACTGAGTTCACCCCTGGTAATAGATGGGTTGGGGGTGATCTGTCTTTTACTGAGTTCACCCCTGGTAATAGATGGGTTGGAGGTGCTCGGTCTTTTACTGAGTTCACCCCTGGTAATAGATGGGTTGGGGGTGATCTGTCTTTTACTGAGTTCACCCCTGGTAATAGATGGGTTGGAGGTGCTCGGTCTTTTACTGAGTTCACCCCTGGTAATAGATGGGTAGGAGGTGCTCGGTCTTTTACTGAGTTCACCCTGGTAATAGATGGGTTGGGGGTGCTCGATTTTTTACTGAGTTCACCCCTGCTAATAGTTGGGTTGGGGGTGCTCGGTCTTTTACTGGGTTCACCCCTGGTAATAGATGGGTTGGAGGTGCTCGGTCTTTTAATGAGCTCACCCCTGGTAATAGATAGATTGGGGGTGCTCGGTGTTTTACTGAGTTCACCCCTGGTAATAGATGGGTGGGGATGCTCTGTCTTTTGCTGAGTTCACCCCTGGTAATAGATGGGTTGGAGGTGCTCGGTCTTTTACTGAGTTCACCCCTGGTAATAGATAGGTTGGGGGTGCACGGTCTTTTACTGAGTTCACCCCTGGTAATAGATGGGTTGGAGGTGCTCGGTCTTTAACTGAGTTCACCCCTGGTAATAGATGGGTTGGAGGTGCTCGGTCTTTTACTGAGTTCACCCTGGTAATAGATGGGTTGGAGGTGCTCGGTCTTTTACTGAGTTCACCCCTGGTAATTGATGGGTTGGGGGTGCTCGGTCTTTTACTGAGTTCATCCCTTGTAATAGTTGGGTTGGAGGTGCTCGGTCTTTTACTGAGTTCACCCCTGGTAATAGATGGGTTGGGGGTGCTCGGTCTTTTACTGAGTTCACCCCTGGTAATAGATGGGTTGGAGGTGCTCGGTCTTTTACTGAGTTCACCCCTGGTAATAGATGGGTTGGGGTGATCTGTCTTTTACCGAGTTCACCCCTGGTAATAGATGGGTTGGAGGTGCTCGGTCTTTTACTGAGTTCACCCCTGGTAATAGATGGGTTGGGGGTGATCTGTCTTTTACTGAGTTCACCCCTGGTAATAGATGGGTTGGAGGTGCTCGGTCTTTTACTGAGTTCACCCCTGGTAATAGATGGGTAGGAGGTGCTCGGTCTTTTACTGAGTTCACCCTGGTAATAGATGGGTTGGGGGTGCTCGATTTTTTACTGAGTTCACCCCTGCTAATAGTTGGGTTGGGGGTGCTCGGTCTTTTACTGGGTTCACCCCTGGTAATAGATGGGTTGGAGGTGCTCGGTCTTTTACTGAGCTCACCCCTGGTAATAGATGGGTTGGGGGTGCTCGGTCTTTTCCTGAGTTCACCCCTGGTAATAGATGGATTGTAGGTGCTCGGTCTTTTACTGAGTTCACCCCTGGTAATAGATGGGTTGGGGGTGCTCGGTCTTTTACTGAGTTCACCCATGGTAATAGATGGGTTGGGGGTGCTCGGACCTTTACTGAGTTCACCCCTGGTAATAGATGGGTTGGGGTGCTCGGTCTTTTACTGAGTTCACCCTGGTAATAGATGGGTTGGGGGTCCTCGGTCTTTTACTGAGTTCACCCCTGGTAATAGATGGGTTGGGGGTGCTCGGTCTTTTACTGAGCTCACCCCTGGTAATAGATGGGCTGGGTGTGCTCGGTCTTTTACTGAGTTCACCCCTGGTAATAGTTGGGTTGGGGGTGCTCGGTCTTTTACTGAGTTCACCCCTGGTAATAGATGGGTTGGGGGTGCTCGGTCTTTTACTGAGTTCACCCCTGGTAATAGATGGGTTGGGTGTGCTCTGTCTTTTACTGAGTTTACCCCTGGTAATAGATGGGTTGGAGGTGCTCGGTCTTTTGCTGAGTTCACCCCTGGTAATATATGGGTTGGAGGTGCTAGGTCTTTTACTGAGTTCACCCCTGGTAATAGATGGGCTGGTGGTGCTCGGTCTTTTACTGAGTTCACCCCTGGTAATAGATGAGTTGGGTTGCACGGTCTTTTACTGAGTTCACCCTGGTAATAGATGGGTTGGGGGTGCTCGATTTTTTATTGAGTTCACCCCTGCTAATAGTTGGGTTGGGGGTGCTCGGTCTTTTACTGGGTTCACCCCTGGTAATAGATGGGTTGGAGGTGCTCGGTCTTTTAATGTGCTCACCCCTGGTAATAGATAGATTGGGGGTGCTCGGTGTTTTACTGAGTTCACCCCTGGTAATAGATGGGTTGGGGATGCTCTGTCTTTTGCTGAGTTCACCCCTGGTAATAGATGGGTTGGAGGTGCTCGGTCTTTTACTGAGTTCACCCCTGGTAATAGATAGGTTGGGGGTGCACGGTCTTTTACTGAGTTCACCCCTGGTAATAGATGGGTTGGAGGTGCTCGGTCTTTTACTGAGTTCACCCCTGGTAATAGATGGGTTGGAGGTGCTCGGTCTTTTACTGAGTTCACCCTGGTAATAGATGGGTTGGAGGTGCTCGGTCTTTTACTGAGTTCACCCCTGGTAATTGATGGGTTGGGGGTGCTCGGTCTTTTACTGAGTTCATCCCTTGTAATAGTTGGGTTGGAGGTGCTCGGTCTTTTACTGAGTTCACCCCTGGTAATAGATGGGTTGGGGGTGCTCGGTCTTTTACTGAGTTCACCCCTGGTAATAGATGGGTTGGAGGTGCTCGGTCTTTTACTGAGTTCACCCCTGGTAATAGATGGGTTGGGGTGATCTGTCTTTTACCGAGTTCACCCCTGGTAATAGATGGGTTGGAGGTGCTCGGTCTTTTACTGAGTTCACCCCTGGTAATAGATGGGTTGGGGGTGATCTGTCTTTTACTGAGTTCACCCCTGGTAATAGATGGGTTGGAGGTGCTCGGTCTTTTACTGAGTTCACCCCTGGTAATAGATGGGTAGGAGGTGCTCGGTCTTTTACTGAGTTCACCCTGGTAATAGATGGGTTGGGGGTGCTCGATTTTTTACTGAGTTCACCCCTGCTAATAGTTGGGTTGGGGGTGCTCGGTCTTTTACTGGGTTCACCCCTGGTAATAGATGGGTTGGAGGTGCTCGGTCTTTTACTGAGCTCACCCCTGGTAATAGATGGGTTGGGGGTGCTCGGTTTTTTCCTGAGTTCACCCCTGGTAATAGATGGATTGTAGGTGCTCGGTCTTTTACTGAGTTCACCCCTGGTAATAGATGGGTTGGGGGTGCTCGGTCTTTTACTGAGTTCACCCCTGGTAATAGATAGGTTGGGGGTGCTCGGACCTTTACTGAGTTCACCCCTGGTAATAGATGGGTTGGGGTGCTCGGTCTTTTACTGAGTTCACCCTGGTAATAGATGGGTTGGGGGTCCTCGGTCTTTTACTGAGTTCACCCCTGGTAATAGATGGGTTGGGGGTGCTCGGTCTTTTACTGAGCTCACCCCTGGTAATAGATGGGCTGGGTGTGCTCGGTCTTTTACTGAGTTCACCCCTGGTAATAGTTGGGTTGGGGGTGCTCGGTCTTTTACTGAGTTCACCCCTGGTAATAGATGGGTTGGGGGTGCTCGGTCTTTTACTGAGTTCACCCCTGGTAATAGATGGGTTGGGTGTGCTCTGTCTTTTACTGAGTTTACCCCTGGTAATAGATGGGTTGGAGGTGCTCGGTCTTTTGCTGAGTTCACCCCTGGTAATATATGGGTTGGAGGTGCTAGGTCTTTTACTGAGTTCACCCCTGGTAATAGATGGGCTGGTGGTGCTCGGTCTTTTACTGAGTTCACCCCTGGTAATAGATGAGTTGGGTTGCACGGTCTTTTACTGAGTTCACCCTGGTAATAGATGGGTTGGGGGTGCTCGATTTTTTATTGAGTTCACCCCTGCTAATAGTTGGGTTGGGGGTGCTCGGTCTTTTACTGGGTTCACCCCTGGTAATAGATGAGTTGGAGGTGCTCGGTCTTTTACTGAGCTCACCCCTGGTAATAGATGGGTTGGGGGTGCTCGGTCTTTTACTGAGTTCACCCCTGGTAATAGATGGATTGTAGGTGCTCGGTCTTTTACTGAGTTCACCCCTGGTAATAGATTGGTTGGAGGTGCTCGGTCTTTTACTGAGTTCACCCCTGGTAATAGATGGGTTGGGGGTGCTCGGACCTTTACTGAGTTCACCACTGGTAATAGATGGGTTGGGGGTGCTCGGTCTTTTACTGAGTTCACCCCTGGTAATAGATGGGTTGGGGGTCCTCGGTCTTTTACTGAGTTCACCCCTGGTAATAGATGGGTTGGGGGTGGTCGGTCTTTTACTGAGCTCACCCCTGGTAATAGATGGGCTGGGTGTGCTCGGTCTTTTACTGAGTTCACCCCTGGTAATAGTTGGGTTGGGGGTGCTCGGTCTTTTACTGAGTTCACCCCTGGTAATAGATGGGTTGGGGGTGCTCGGTCTTTTACTGAGTTCACCCCTGGTAATAGATGGGTTGGGTGTGCTCGGTCTTTTACTGAGTTCACCCCTGGTAATAGATGGGTTGGAGGTGCTCGGTCTTTCACTGAGTTCACCCCTGGTAATAGATGGGTTGGGGGTGCTCGGTCTTTTACTGAGTTCACCCCTGGTAATATATGTGTTGGAGGTGCTCGGTCTTTTACTGAGTTCACCTCTGGTAATAGATAGGTTGGAGGTACTCGGTCTTTTACTGAGTTCACCCCTGGTAATAGATGGGTTGGAGGTGCTCGGTCTTTTACTGAGTTCACCCCCGGTAATAGATGGGTTGGGGGTGCTCGGTCTTTTACTGAGTTCACCCCTGGTAATAGATGGGTTGGGGTGCTCGGTCTTTTACTCAGTTCACCGCTGGTAATAGATAGGTTGGAGGTGCTCGGTCTTTTACTGAGTTCACCCGTGGTAATTGATGGTTTGGAGGTGCTCGGTCTTTTACTGAGTTCACCCCTGGTAATAAATGGGTTGGGGTGATCTGTCTTTTACTGAGTTCACCCCTGGTAATAGATGGGTTGGGGGTGCTCGGTATTTTACTGCGTTCACTCCTGGTAATAGATGGGCTGGGGGTGCTCGGTCTTTTACTGAGTTCATCCCTGGTAATAGATGGGCTGGGGGTGCCCGGTCTTTTACTGAGTTCACCCCTGGTAATAGATGGGTTGGGGGTGCTCGGTCTTTAACTGAGTTCACCACTGGTAATAGATGGGTTGGGTGTGCTCGGTCTTTTACTGAGTTTACCTCTGGTAATAGATGGGTTCGGTGTGCTTGGTCTTTTACTGAGTTCACCCCTGGTAATAGATGGGTTGGGGGTGCTCGGTCTTTTACTGAGCTCACCCCTGGTAATAGATGGGTTGGGTGTGCTCGGTCTTTTACTGAGTTCACCCCTGGTAATAGATGGGTTGGGAGTGGTCGGTCTTTTACTGAGCTCACCCCTGGTAATAGATGGGCTGGGTGTGCTCGGTCTTTTACTGAGTTCACCCCTGGTAATAGTTGGGTTGGGGGTGCTCGGTCTTTTACTGAGTTCACCCCTGGTAATAGATGGGTTGGGGGTGCTCGGTCTTTTACTGAGTTCACCCCTGGTAATAGATGGGTTGGGTGTGCTCGGTCTTTTACTGAGTTCACCCCTGGTAATAGATGGGTTGGAGGTGCTCGGTCTTTCACTGAGTTCACCCCTGGTAATAGATGGGTTGGGGGTGCTCGGTCTTTTACTGAGTTCACCCCTGGTAATATATGTGTTGGAGGTGCTCGGTCTTTTACTGAGTTCACCTCTGGTAATAGATAGGTTGGAGGTACTCGGTCTTTTACTGAGTTCACCCCTGGTAATAGATGGGTTGGAGGTGCTCGGTCTTTTACTGAGTTCACCCCCGGTAATAGATGGGTTGGGGGTGCTCGGTCTTTTACTGAGTTAACCCCTGGTAATAGATGGGTTGGGGGTGCTCGGTCTTTTACTCAGTTCACCGCTGGTAATAGATAGGTTGGACGTGCTCGGTCTTTTACTGAGTTCACCCGTGGTAATTGATGGTTTGGAGGTGCTCGGTCTTTTACTGAGTTCACCCCTGGTAATAAATGGGTTGGGGTGATCTGTCTTTTACTGAGTTCACCCCTGGTAATAGATGGGTTGGGGGTGCTCGGTATTTTACTGCGTTCACTCCTGGTAATAGATGGGCTGGGGGTGCTCGGTCTTTTACTGAGTTCATCCCTGGTAATAGATGGGCTGGGGGTGCCCGGTCTTTTACTGAGTTCACCCCTGGTAATAGATGGGTTGGGGGTGCTCGGTCTTTAACTGAGTTCACCACTGGTAATAGATGGGTTGGGTGTGCTCGGTCTTTTACTGAGTTTACCTCTGGTAATAGATGGGTTCGGTGTGCTTGGTCTTTTACTGAGTTCACCCCTGGTAATAGATGGGTTGGGGGTGCTCGGTCTTTTACTGAGCTCACCCCTGGTAATAGATGGGTTGGGTGTGCTCGGTCTTTTACTGAGTTCACCCCTGGTAATAGATGGGTTGGAGGTGCTCGGTCTTTTACTGAGTTCACCCCTGGTAATAGATGGGTTGGAGGTGCTCGGTCTTTTACTGAGTTTACCCCTGGTAATAGATAGTTTGGAGGTGCTCGGTCTTTTACTGAATTCACCCCTGGTAATAGATAGTTTGGGGGTGCCCGGTCTTTTACTGAGTTCACCCCTGGTAATAGATGGGTTGGAGGTGCTCGGTCTTTTACTGAGTTCACCCCTGGTAATAGATGGGTTGGAGGTGCTCGGTCTTTTACTGAGTTCACCCCTGGTAATAGATGGGTTGTAGGTGCTCGGTCTTTTACTGAGTTCACCCCTGGTAATAGTTGGGTTGGGGGTGCTCGGTCTTTTACTGAGTTCACCCCTGGTAATAGATGGTTTGGGGATGCTCAGTCTTTTACTGAATTCACCCCTGGTAATAGATTGGTTGGGGTGCTCGGTCTTTTACTGAGTTCACCCCTGGTAATAGATGGGTTGGAGGTGCTCGGTCTTTTACTGAGTTCACCCCTGGTAATAGATGGGTTGGGGGTGCTCGGTCTTTTACTGAGCTCACCCCTGGTAATAGATGGGTTGGGTGTGCTCGGTCTTTTACTGAGTTCACCCCTGGTAATAGATGGGTTGGAGGTGCTCGGTCTTTTACTGAGTTCACCCCTGGTAATAGATGGGTTGGAGGTGCTCGGTCTTTTACTGAGTTTACCCCTGGTAATATATGGGTTGGGTGTGCTTGGTCTTTTACTGAGTTCACCCCTGGTAATAGATGGGTTGGGGGTGCTCGGTCTTTTACTGAGTTCACCCCTGGTAATAGATGGGTTGGGTGTGCTCGGTCTTTTACTGAGTTCACCCCTGGTAATAGATGGGTTGGAGGTGCTCGGTCTTTCACTGAGTTCACCCCTGGTAATAGATGGGTTGGGGGTGCTCGGTCTTTTACTGAGTTCACCCCTGGTAATATATGTGTTGGAGGTGCTCGGTCTTTTACTGAGTTCACCTCTGGTAATAGATAGGTTGGAGGTACTCGGTCTTTTACTGAGTTCACCCCTGGTAATAGATGGGTTGGAGGTGCTCGGTCTTTTACTGAGTTCACCCCCGGTAATAGATGGGTTGGGGGTGCTCGGTCTTTTACTGAGTTAACCCCTGGTAATAGATGGGTTGGGGGTGCTCGGTCTTTTACTCAGTTCACCGCTGGTAATAGATAGGTTGGACGTGCTCGGTCTTTTACTGAGTTCACCCGTGGTAATTGATGGTTTGGAGGTGCTCGGTCTTTTACTGAGTTCACCCCTGGTAATAAATGGGTTGGGGTGATCTGTCTTTTACTGAGTTCACCCCTGGTAATAGATGGGTTGGGGGTGCTCGGTATTTTACTGCGTTCACTCCTGGTAATAGATGGGCTGGGGGTGCTCGGTCTTTTACTGAGTTCATCCCTGGTAATAGATGGGCTGGGGGTGCCCGGTCTTTTACTGAGTTCACCCCTGGTAATAGATGGGTTGGGGGTGCTCGGTCTTTAACTGAGTTCACCACTGGTAATAGATGGGTTGGGTGTGCTCGGTCTTTTACTGAGTTCATCCCTGGTAATAGATGGGCTGGGGGTGCCCGGTCTTTTACTGAGTTCACCCCTGGTAATAGATGGGTTGGGGGTGCTCGGTCTTTAACTGAGTTCACCACTGGTAATAGATGGGTTGGGTGTGCTCGGTCTTTTACTGAGTTTACCTCTGGTAATAGATGGGTTCGGTGTGCTTGGTCTTTTACTGAGTTCACCCCTGGTAATAGATGGGTTGGGGGTGCTCGGTCTTTTACTGAGCTCACCCCTGGTAATAGATGGGTTGGGTGTGCTCGGTCTTTTACTGAGTTCACCCCTGGTAATAGATGGGTTGGAGGTGCTCGATCTTTTACTGAGTTCACCCCTGGTAATAGATGGGTTGGAGGTGCTCGGTCTTTTACTGAGTTTACCCCTGGTAATAGATAGTTTGGAGGTGCTCGGTCTTTTACTGAATTCACCCCTGGTAATAGATAGTTTGGGGGTGCCCGGTCTTTTACTGAGTTCACCCCTGGTAATAGATGGGTTGGAGGTGCTCGGTCTTTTACTGAGTTCACCCCTGGTAATAGATGGGTTGGAGGTGCTCGGTCTTTTACTGAGTTCACCCCTGGTAATAGATGGGTTGTAGGTGCTCGGTCTTTTACTGAGTTCACCCCTGGTAATAGTTGGGTTGGGGGTGCTCGGTCTTTTACTGAGTTCACCCCTGGTAATAGATGGTTTGGGGATGCTCAGTCTTTTACTGAATTCTCCCCTGGTAATAGATGGGTTGGGGTGCTCGGTCTTTTACTGAGTTCACCCCTGGTAATAGATGGGTTGGAGGTGCTCGGTCTTTTACTGAGTTCACCCCTGGTAATAGATGGGTTGGAGGTGCTCGGTCTTTTACTGAGTTCACCCCTGGTAATAGATGGGTTGGGGGTGCTCGGTCTTTTACTGAGCTCACCCCTGGTAATAGATGGGTTGGGTGTGCTCGGTCTTTTACTGAGTTCACCCCTGGTAATAGATGGGTTGGAGGTGCTCGGTCTTTTACTGAGTTCACCCCTGGTAATAGATGGGTTGGAGGTGCTCGGTCTTTTACTGAGTTTACCCCTGGTAATATATGGGTTGGGTGTGCTTGGTCTTTTACTGAGTTCACCCCTGGTAATAGATGGGTTGGGGGTGCTCGGTCTTTTACTGAATTCACCCCTGGTAATAGATGGGTTGAAGGTGCTCGGTCTTTTACTGAGTTCACCCCTGGTAATAGATGGGTTGGGTGTGCTCGGTCTTTTACTGAGTTCACCCCTGGTAATAGATTGGTTGGAGGTGCTCGGTCTTTTACTGAGTTCACCCCTGGTAATAGATGGGTTGGGGATGCTCAGTCTTTTACTGCGTTCAACCCTGGTAATAGATAGTTTGGAGATGCTCCGTCTTTTACTGAATTCACCCCTGGTAATAGATGGGTTGGGGGTGTTCGGTCTTTTACTGAGTTCACCCCTGGTAATAGATGGGTTGGGGTGCTCGGTCTTTTACTGAGTTCACCCCTGGTAATAGATGGGTTGGAGGTGCTCGGTCTTTTACTGAGTTCACCCTTGGTAATAGATGGGTTGGGGGTGCTCGGTCTTTTACTGAGCTCACCCCTGGTAATAGATGGGTTGGGGGTGCCCGGTCTTTTACTGAGTTCACCCCTGGTAATAGATGGGTGGAGGTGCTCGGTCTTTTATTGAGTTCACCCCTGGTAATAGATGGGTTGGAGGTGCTCGGTCTTTTACTGAGTTTACCCCTGGTAATATATGGGTTGGGTGTGCTTGGTCTTTTACTGAGTTCACCCCTGGTAATAGATGGGTTGGGGGTGCTCGGTCTTTTACTGAATTCACCCCTGGTAATAGATGGGTTGGGGGTGCTCGGTCTTTTACTGAGTTCACCCCTGGTAATATATGGGTTGAAGGTGCTCGGTCTTTTACTGAGTTCACCCCTGGTAATAGATGGGATGGAGGTGCTCGGTCTTTTACTGAGCTTACCCCTGGTAATAGATGGGTTGGAGGTGCTCGGTCTTTTACTGAGTTTACCCCTGGTAATCGATGGTTTGGGGGTGCTCGGTCTTTTACTCAGTTCACCCCTGGTAATAGATAGTTTGGGGGTGCCCGGTCTTTTACTGAGTTCACCCCTGGTAATAGATGGGTTGGAGGTGCTCGGTCTTTTACTGAGTTCACCCCTGGTAATAGATGGGTTTGAGGTGCTCGGTCTTTTACTGAGTTCACCCCTGGTAATATATGGGTTGGAGGTGCTCGGTCTTTTACTGAGTTCACCCCTGGTAATAGTTGGGTTGGGGGTGCTCGGTCTTTTACTGAGTTCACCCCTGGTAATAGATGGGTTGGGGGTGCTCGGTCTTTTACTGAGTTAACCCCTGGTAATAGATAGTTTGGAGGTGCTCGGTCTTTTACTGAGTTCACCCCTGGTAATAGATGGTTTGGAGGTGCTCGGTCTTTTACTGAGTTCACCCCTGGTAATAGATAGTTTGGGGGTGCCCGGTCTTTTACTGAGTTCACCCCTGGTAATAGATGGGTTGGAGGTGCTCGGTCTTTTACTGAGTTTACCCCTGGTAATATATGGGTTGGGTGTGCTTGGTCTTTTACTGAGTTCACCCCTGGTAATAGATGGGTTGGGGGTGCTCGGTCTTTTACTGAATTCACCCCTGGTAATAGATAGTTTGGGGGTGCCCGGTCTTTTACTGAGTTCACCCCTGGTAATAGATAGTTTGGGGGTGCCCAGTCTTTTACTGAGTTCACCCCTGGTAATAGATGGGTTGGAGGTGCTCGGTCTTTTACTGAGTTCACCCCTGGTAATAGATAGTTTGGGGGTGCCCGGTCTTTTACTGAGTTCACCCCTGGTAATAGATGGGTTGGAGGTGCTCGGTCTTTTACTGAGTTCACCCCTGGTAATAGATGGGTTGGAGGTGCTCGGTCTTTTACTGAGTTCACCCCTGGTAATAGATGGGTTGGAGGTGCTCGGTCTTTTACTGAGTTCACCCATGGTAATAGTTGGGTTGGGGGTGCTCGGTCTTTTACTGAGTTCACCCCTGGTAATAGATGGGTTGGGGGTGCTCGGTCTTTTACTGAGTTCACCCCTGGTAATAGATAGTTCGGAGGTGCTCGGTCTTTTACTGAGTTCACCCCTGGTAATAGATGGTTTGGAGGTGCTCGGTCTTTTACTGAGTTCACCCCTGGTAATAGATGGGTTGGGGGTGCTTGGTCTTTTACTGAGTTCACCCCCGTAATAGATGGGTTGGGGGTGCTTGGTCTTTTACTGAGTTCACCCCCGGTAATAGATGGGTTGGGGGTGCTCGGTCTTTTACTGAGTTCACCCCTGGTAATAGATGGGTTGGGGTTCTCGGTATTTTACTGAGTTCACCCCTGGTAATAGATGGGTTGGGGGTGCTTGGTCTTTTACTGAGTTCACCCCCGGTAATAGATGGGTTGGGGGTGCTCGGTCTTTTACTGAGTTCACCCCAAGGTAATAGATGGGTTGGGGGTGCTTGGTCTTTTACTGAGTTCACCCCCGGTAATAGATGGGTTGGGGGTGCTCGGTCTTTTACTGAGTTCACCCCTGGTAATAGATGGGTTGGGGTTCTCGGTATTTTACTGAGTTCACCCCTGGTAATAGATGGGTTGGGGGTGCTTGGTCTTTTACTGAGTTCACCCCTGGTAATAGATGGGTTGGGGGTGCTCGGTCTTTTACTGAGTTCACCCCAAGGTAATAGATGGGTTGGGGGTGCTTGGTCTTTTACTGAGTTCACCCCCGGTAATAGATGGATTGGGGGTGCTCGGTCTTTTACTGAGTTCACCCCTGGTAATAGATAGGTTGGAGGTGCTCGGTCTTTATTGAGTTCACCCCTGGTAATTGATGGTTTGGAGGTGCTCGGTCTTTTACTGAGTTCACCCCTTGTAATAGATGGGTTGGGGGTGATCTGTCTTTTACCGAGTTCACCCCAAGTAATAGATAGGTTGGGGGTGCTGGGTCTTTTACTGAGTTCACCCCTGGTAATAGATGGGTTGGGGTTGCTCGGTCTTTTACTGAGTTCACCCCTGGTAATAGATGGGTTGAAGGTGCTCGGTCTTTTACTGAGTTCACCCCTGGTAATAGATGGGTTGGGTGTGCTCGGTCTTTTACTGAGTTCACCCCTGGTAATAGATTGGTTGGAGGTGCTCGGTCTTTTACTGAGTTCAACCCTGGTAATAGATGGGTTGGGGATGCTCAGTCTTTTACTGCGTTCACCCCTGGTAATAGATAGTTTGGAGATGCTCCGTCTTTTACTGAATTCACCCCTGGTAATAGATGGGTTGGGGGTGTTCGGTCTTTTACTGAGTTCACCCCTGGTAATAGATGGGTTGGGGTGCTCGGTCTTTTACTGAGTTCACCCCTGGTAATAGATGGGTTGGAGGTGCTCGGTCTTTTACTGAGTTCACCACTGGTAATAGATGGGTTGGGGGTGCTCGTTCTTTTACTGAGCTCACCCCTGGTAATAGATGGGTTGGGGGTGCTCGGTCTTTTACTGAGTTCACCCCTGGTAATAGATGGGTTGGAGGTGCTCGGTCTTTTACTGAGTTCACCCCTGGTAATAGATGGGTTGGAGGTGCTCGGTCTTTTACTGAGTTTACCCCTCTTAATATATGGGTTGGGTGTGCTTGGTCTTTTACTGAGTTCACCCCTGGTAATAGATGGGTTGGGGGTGCTCGGTCTTTTACTGAATTCACCCCTGGTAATAGATGGGTTGGGGGTGCTCGGTCTTTTACTGAGTTCACCCCTGGTAATAGATGGGTTGAAGGTGCTCGGTCTTTTACTGAGTTCACCCCTGGTAATAGATGTGTTGGAGGTGCTCGGTCTTTTACTGAGTTCACCCCTGGTAATAGATGGGTTGGGGGTGCTCGGTCTTTTACTCAGTTCACCCCTGGTAATATATAGTTTGGAGGTGCTCGGTCTTTTACTGAGTTCACCCCTGGTAATAGATAGTTTGGGGGTGCCCGGTCTTTTACTGAGTTCACCCCTGGTAATAGATGGGTTGGAGGTGCTCGGTCTTTTACTGAGTTCACCCCTGGTAATAGATGGGTTGGAGGTGCTCGGTCTTTTACTGAGTTCACCCCTGGTAATAGATGGGTTTGAGGTGCTCGGTCTTTTACTGAGTTCACCCCTGGTAATAGTTGGGTTGGGGGTGCTCGGTCTTTTGCTGAGTTCACCCCTGGTAATAGATGGGTTGGGGGTGCTCGGTCTTTTACTGAGTTCACCCCTGGTAATAGATAGTTTGGAGGTGCTCGGTCTTTTACTGAGTTCACCCCTGGTAATAGATGGTTTGGAGGTGCTCGGTCTTTTACTGAGTTCACCCCCGTAATAGATGGGTTGGGGGTGCTTGGTCTTTTACTGAGTTCACCCCCGTAATAGATGGGTTGGGGGTGCTTGGTCTTTTACTGAGTTCACCCCTGGTAATAGATGGGTTGGGGGTGCTCGGTCTTTTACTGAGTTCACCCCTGGTAATAGATGGGTTGGGGTTCTCGGTCTTTTACTGAGTTCACCCCCGGTAATAGATGGGTTGGGGGTGCTTGGTCTTTTACTGAGTTCACCCCCAGTAATAGATGGGTTGGGGGTGCTCGGTCTTTTACTGAGTTCACCCCAAGGTAATAGATGGGTTGGGGGTGCTTGGTCTTTTACTGAGTTCACCCCCGGTAATAGATGGATTGGAGGTTCTCGGTCTTTTACTGAGTTCACCCCTGGTAATAGATAGGTTGGAGGTGCTCGGTCTTTACTGAGTTCACCCCTGGTAATTGATGGTTTGGAGGTGCTCGGTCTTTTACTGAGTTCACCCCTTGTAATAGATGGGTTGGGGGTGATCTGTCTTTTACTGAGTTCACCCCCAGTAATAGATAGGTTGGGGGTGCTGGGTCTTTTACTGAGTTCACCCCTGGTAATAGATGGGTTGGGGGTGCTCGGTCTTTTACTGAGTTCACCCCTGGTAATAGATGGGTTGGAGGTGCTCGGTCTTTTACGGAGTTCACCCCCGGTAATAGATGGGTTGGGTGTGCTCGGTCTTTTACTGAGTTCACCCCTGGTAATAGATTGGTTGGAGGTGCTTGGTCTTTTACTGAGTTCACCCCTGGTAATAGATGGGTTGGGGATGCTCAGTCTTTTAATGCGTTCACCCCTGGTAATAGATGGTTTGGAGATGCTCCGTCTTTTACTGAATTCATCCCTGGTAATAGATGGGATGGGGGTGTTCGGTCTTTTACTGAGTTCACCCCTGGTAATAGATGGGTTGGGGTGCTCGGTCTTTTACTCAGTTCACCCCTGGTAATAGATGGGTTGGGGGTGCTCGGTCTTTTACTGAGTTCACTCCTGGTAATAGATGGGTTGGAGGTGCTCGGTCTTTTACTGAGTTCACCCCTGGTAATAGTTGGGTTGGGGGTGCTCGGTCTTTTACTGAGTTCTCCCCTGGTAATAGATGGTTTGGAGATTCTTCGTCTTTTACTGAATTCACCCCTGGTAATAGATGGGTTGGGGGTGTTCGGTCTTTTACTGAGTTCACCCCTGGTAATAGATGGGTTGGGGTGCTCGGTCTTTCACTGAGTTCACCCCTGGTAATAGATGGGTTGGAGGGACTCGGTCTTTTACTGAGTTCACCCCTGGTAATAGATGGGTTGGAGGTGCTCGGTCTTTTACTGAGTTTACCTCTGGTAATAGATGGGTTGGGTGTGCTTGGTCTTTTACTGAGTTCACCCCTGGTAATAGATGGGTTGGGGTTGCTCGGTCTTTTACTGAGCTCACCCCTGGTAATAGATGGGTTGGGGGTGCTCGGTCTTTTACTGAGTTCACCCCTGGTAATACATGGGTTGGAGGTGCTCGGTCTTTTACTGAGTTCACCCCTGGTAATAGATGGGTTGGAGGTGCTCGGTCTCTTACTGAGTTCACCCCTGGTAATAGATGGGTTGGAGGTGCTCGGTCTTTTACTGAGTTCACCCCTGGTAATAGTTGGGTTGGGGGTGCTCGGTCTTTTACTGAGTTCACCCCTGGTAATAGATGGGTTGGGGGTGCTCGGTCTTTTACTCAGTTCACCCCTGGTAATAGATGGGTTGGGGGTGCTCGGTCTTTTACTGAGTTCACTCCTGGTAATAGATGGGTTGGAGGTGCTCGGTCTTTTACTGAGTTCACCCCTGGTAATAGTTGGGTTGGGGGTGCTCGGTCTTTTACTGAGTTCACCCCTGGTAATAGATGGGTTGGGGGTGCTCGGTCTTTTACTCAGTTCACCCCTGGTAATAGATGGGTTGGGGGTGCTCGGTCTTTTACTGAGTTCACCCCTGGTAATAGATGGGTTGGGGGTGCTCGGTCTTTTACTGAGTTCACCCCTGGTAATAGATGGGTTGGGGGTGCTTGGTCTTTTACTGAGTTCACACCCGGTAATAGATGGGTTGGGGGTGCTTGGTCTTTTACTGAGTTCACCCCCGGTAGTAGATGGGTTGGGGGTGCTGGGTCTTTTACTGAGTTCACCCCTGGTAATAGATGGGTTGGGGGTGCTCGGTCTTTTACTGAGTTCACCCCTGGTAATAGATGGGTTGGAGGTGCTCGGTCTTTTACGGAGTTCACCCCCGGTAATAGATGGGTTGGGTGTGCTCGGTCTTTTACTGAGTTCACCCCTGGTAATAGATTGGTTGGAGGTGCTTGGTCTTTTACTGAGTTCACCCCTGGTAATAGATGGGTTGGGGATGCTCAGTCTTTTAATGCGTTCACCCCTGGTAATAGATGGTTTGGAGATGCTCCGTCTTTTACTGAATTCATCCCTGGTAATAGATGGGATGGGGGTGTTCGGTCTTTTACTGAGTTCACCCCTGGTAATAGATGGGTTGGGGTGCTCGGTCTTTTACTGAGGACAACCCTGGTAATAGATGGTTTGGAGATGCTCCGTCTTTTACTGAATTCACCCCTGGTAATAGATGGGTTGGAGGTGCTCGGTCTTTTACTGAGTTCACCCCTGGTAATAGATGGGTTGGAGGTGCTCGGTCTTTTACTGAGTTTACCCCTGGTAATAGATGGGTTGGGTGTGCTTGGTCTTTTACTGAGTTCACCCCTGGTAATAGATGGGTTGGGGGTGCTCGGTCTTTTACTGAGCTCACCCCTGGTAATAGATGGGTTGGGGGTGCTCGGTCTTTTACTGAGTTCACCCCTGGTAATAGATGGGTTGGAGGTGCTCGGTCTTTTACTGAGTTCACCCCTGGTAATAGATAGTTTGGGGGTACCCGGTCTTTTACTGAGTTCACCCCTGGTAATAGATGGGTTGGAGGTGCTCGGTCTTTTACTGAGTTCACCCCTGGTAATAGATGGGTTGGAGGTGCTCGGTCTTTTACTGAGTTCACCCCTGGTAATAGTTGGGTTGGGGGTGCTCGGTCTTTTACTGAGTTCACCCCTGGTAATAGATTGGTTGGAGGTCCTCGGTCTTTTACTGAGTTCACCCCTGGTAATAGATGGGTTGGGGATGCTCAGTCTTTTAATGCGTTCACCCCTGGTAATAGATGGGTTGGGGATGCTCAGTCTTTTACTGCGTTCACCCCTGGTAATAGATGGTTTGGAGATGCTCCGTCTTTTACTGAATTCACCCTGGTAATAGATGGGTTGGGGGTGTTCGGTCTTTTACTGAGTTCACCCCTGGTAATAGATGGGTTGGGGTGCTCGGTCTTTTACTGAGTTCACCCCTGGTAATAGATGGGTTAGGGGTGCTCGGTCTTTTACTGAGCTCATCCCTGGTAATAGATGGGTTGGGGGTGCTCGGTCTTTTACTGAGTTCACCCCTGGTAATAGATGGGTTGGAGGTGCTCGGTCTTTTACTGAGTTCACCCCTGGTAATAGATGGGTTGGAGGTGCTCGGTCTTTTACTGAGTTTACCCCTGGTAATAGATGGGTTGGGTGTGCTTGGTCTTTTACTGAGTTCACCCCTGGTAATAGATGGGTTGGGGGTGCTCGGTCTTTTACTGAGCTCACCCCTGGTAATAGATGGGTTGGGGGTGCTCGGTCTTTTACTGAGTTCACCCCTGGTAATAGATGGGTTGGAGGTGCTCGGTCTTTTACTGAGTTCACCCCTGGTAATAGATAGTTTGGGGGTACCCGGTCTTTTACTGAGTTCACCCCTGGTAATAGATGGGTTGGAGGTGCTCGGTCTTTTACTGAGTTCACCCCTGGTAATAGATGGGTTGGAGGTGCTCGGTCTTTTACTGAGTTCACCCCTGGTAATAGTTGGGTTGGGGGTGCTCGGTCTTTTACTGAGTTCACCCCTGGTAATAGATTGGTTGGAGGTCCTCGGTCTTTTACTGAGTTCACCCCTGGTAATAGATGGGTTGGGGATGCTCAGTCTTTTAATGCGTTCACCCCTGGTAATAGATGGTTTGGAGATGCTCCGTATTTTACTGAATTCACCCCTGGTAATAGATGGGATGGGGGTGTTCGGTCTTTTACTGAGTTCACCCCTGGTAATAGATGGGTTGGGGTGCTCGGTCTTTTACTGAGTTCACCCCTGGTAATAGATGGGTTGGAGGTGCTCGGTCTTTTACTGAGTTCACCCCTGGTAATAGATGGGTTGGGGATGCTCAGTCTTTTACTGCGTTCACCCCTGGTAATAGATGGTTTGGAGATGCTCCGTCTTTTACTGAATTCACCCCTGGTAATAGATGGGTTGGGGGTGTTCGGTCTTTTACTGAGTTCACCCCTGGTAATAGATGGGTTGGGGTGCTCGGTCTTTTACTGAGTTCACCCCTGGTAATAGATGGGTTGGAGGTGCTCGGTCTTTTACTGAGTTCACCCCTGGTAATAGATGGGTTAGGGGTGCTCGGTCTTTTACTGAGCTCACCCCTGGTAATAGATGGGTTGGGGGTGCTCGGTCTTTTACTGAGTTCACCCCTGGTAATAGATGGGTTGGAGGTGCTCGGTCTTTTACTGAGTTCACCCCTGGTAATAGATGGGTTGGAGGTGCTCGGTCTTTTACTGAGTTTACCCCTGGTAATAGATAGGTTGGGTGTGCTTGGTCTTTTACTGAGTTCACCCCTGGTAATAGATGGGTTGGGGGTGCTCGGTCTTTTACTGAGCTCACCCCTGGTAATAGTTGGGTTGGGGGTGCTCGGTCTTTTACTGAGTTCACCCCTGGTAATAGATGGGTTGGAGGTGCTCGGTCTTTTACTGAGTTCACCCCTGGTAATAGATAGTTTGGAGGTGCTCGGTCTTTTACTGAGTTCACCCCTGGTAATAGATAGTTTGGGGGTACCCGGTCTTTTACTGAGTTCACCCCTGGTAATAGATGGGTTGGAGGTGCTCGGTCTTTTACTGAGTTCACCCCTGGAAATAGATGGGTTGGGGGTGCTTGGTCTTTTACTGAGTTCACCCCCGGTAATAGATGGGTTGGGGGTGCTCGGTCTTTTACTGAGTTCATCCCTGGTAATAGATGGGTTGGGGTGCTCGGTCTTTTACTGAGTTCACCCCCGGTAATAGATGGGTTGGGGGTGCTTGGTCTTTTACTGAGTTCACCCCCGGTAATAGATGGGTTGGGGGTGCTCGGTCTTTTACTGAGTTCACCCCTGGTAATAGATGGGTTGGGGGTGCTTAGTCTTTTACTGAGTTCACCCCCGGTAATAGATGGGTTGGAGGTGCTCGGTCTTTTACTGAGTTCACCCCTGGTAATAGATAGGTTGGAGGTGCTCGGTCTTTACTGAGTTCACCCCTGGTAATTGATGGTTTGGAGGTGCTCGGTCTTTTACTGAGTTCACCCCTGGTAATAGATGGGTTGGGGGTGATCTGTCTTTTACTGAGTTCACCCCCAGTAATAGATAGGTTGGGGGTGCTGGGTCTTTTACTGAGTTCACCCCTGGTAATAGATGGGTTGGGGGTGCTCGGTCTTTTACTGAGTTCACCCCTGGTAATAGATGGGTTGGAGGTGCTCGGTCTTTTACGGAGTTCACCCCCGGTAATAGATGGGTTGGGGGTGTTCGGTCTTTTACTGAGTTCACCCCTGGTAATAGATTGGTTGGAGGTGCTCGGTCTTTTACTGAGTTCACCCCTGGTAATAGATGGGTTGGGGATGCTCAGTCTTTTAATGCGTTCACCCCTGGTAATAGATGGTTTGGAGATGCTCCGTCTTTTACTGAATTCACCCCTGGTAATAGATGGGATGGGGGTGTTCGGTGTTTTACTGAGTTCACCCCTGGTAATAGATGGGTTGGGGTGCTCGGTCTTTTACTGAGTTCACCCCTGGTAATAGATGGGTTGGAGGTGCTCGGTCTTTTACTGAGTTCATCCCTGGTAATAGATGGGTTGGGGTGCTCGGTCTTTTACTGAGTTCACCCCTGGTAATAGATGGGTTGGAGGTGCTCGGTCTTTTACTGAGTTCACCTCTGGTAATAGATGGGTTGGGGGTGCTCGGTCTTTTACTGAGTTCACCCCTGGTAATAGATGGGTTGGAGGTGCTCGGTCTTTTACTGAGTTCACCCCTGGTAATAGATGGGTTGGAGGTGCTCGGTCTTTTACTGAGTTCACCCCTGGTAATAGATAGGTTGGAGGTGCTCGGTCTTTTACTGAGTTCACCTCTGGTAATAGATGGGTTGGGTGTGCTCGGTCTTTTACTGAGTTCACCCCTGGTAATAGATAGTTTGGAGGTGCTCGGTCTTTTACTGAGTTCACTCCTGGTAATAGATGGTTTGGAGGTGCTCGGTCTTTTACTGAGTTCACCCCTGGTAATAGATGGTTTGGAGGTGCTCGGTCTTTTACTGAGTTCACCTCTGGTAATAGATGGGTTGGGTGTGCTCGGTCTTTTACTGAGTTCACCCCTGGTAATAGATGGGTTGGAGGGGCTCGGTCTTTTACTGAGTTCACCCCTGGTAATAGATGGGTTGGGTGTGCTCGGTCTTTTACTGAGTTCACCCCTGGTAATAGATGGGTTGGAGGTGCTCGGTCTTTTACTGAGTTCACCCCTGGTAATAGATGGGTTGGAGGTGCTCGGTCTTTTACTGAGTTTACCCCTGGTAATAGATAGGTTGGGTGTGCTTGGTCTTTTACTGAGTTCACCCCTGGTAATAGATGGGTTGGGGGTGCTCGGTCTTTTACTGAGCTCACCCCTGGTAATAGTTGGGTTGGGGGTGCTCGGTCTTTTACTGAGTTCACCCCTGGTAATAGATGGGTTGGAGGTGCTCGGTCTTTTACTGAGTTCACCCCTGGTAATAGATAGTTTGGAGGTGCTCGGTCTTTTACTGAGTTCACCCCTGGTAATAGATAGTTTGGGGGTACCCGGTCTTTTACTGAGTTCACCCCTGGTAATAGATGGGTTGGAGGTGCTCGGTCTTTTACTGAGTTCACCCCTGGAAATAGATGGGTTGGGGGTGCTTGGTCTTTTACTGAGTTCACCCCCGGTAATAGATGGGTTGGGGGTGCTCGGTCTTTTACTGAGTTCATCCCTGGTAATAGATGGGTTGGGGTGCTCGGTCTTTTACTGAGTTCACCCCCGGTAATAGATGGGTTGGGGGTGCTTGGTCTTTTACTGAGTTCACCCCCGGTAATAGATGGGTTGGGGGTGCTCGGTCTTTTACTGAGTTCACCCCTGGTAATAGATGGGTTGGGGGTGCTTAGTCTTTTACTGAGTTCACCCCCGGTAATAGATGGGTTGGAGGTGCTCGGTCTTTTACTGAGTTCACCCCTGGTAATAGATAGGTTGGAGGTGCTCGGTCTTTACTGAGTTCACCCCTGGTAATTGATGGTTTGGAGGTGCTCGGTCTTTTACTGAGTTCACCCCTGGTAATAGATGGGTTGGGGGTGATCTGTCTTTTACTGAGTTCACCCCCAGTAATAGATAGGTTGGGGGTGCTGGGTCTTTTACTGAGTTCACCCCTGGTAATAGATGGGTTGGGGGTGCTCGGTCTTTTACTGAGTTCACCCCTGGTAATAGATGGGTTGGAGGTGCTCGGTCTTTTACGGAGTTCACCCCCGGTAATAGATGGGTTGGGGGTGTTCGGTCTTTTACTGAGTTCACCCCTGGTAATAGATTGGTTGGAGGTGCTCGGTCTTTTACTGAGTTCACCCCTGGTAATAGATGGGTTGGGGATGCTCAGTCTTTTAATGCGTTCACCCCTGGTAATAGATGGTTTGGAGATGCTCCGTCTTTTACTGAATTCACCCCTGGTAATAGATGGGATGGGGGTGTTCGGTGTTTTACTGAGTTCACCCCTGGTAATAGATGGGTTGGGGTGCTCGGTCTTTTACTGAGTTCACCCCTGGTAATAGATGGGTTGGAGGTGCTCGGTCTTTTACTGAGTTCATCCCTGGTAATAGATGGGTTGGGGTGCTCGGTCTTTTACTGAGTTCACCCCTGGTAATAGATGGGTTGGAGGTGCTCGGTCTTTTACTGAGTTCACCTCTGGTAATAGATGGGTTGGGGGTGCTCGGTCTTTTACTGAGTTCACCCCTGGTAATAGATGGGTTGGAGGTGCTCGGTCTTTTACTGAGTTCACCCCTGGTAATAGATGGGTTGGAGGTGCTCGGTCTTTTACTGAGTTCACCCCTGGTAATAGATAGGTTGGAGGTGCTCGGTCTTTTACTGAGTTCACCTCTGGTAATAGATGGGTTGGGTGTGCTCGGTCTTTTACTGAGTTCACCCCTGGTAATAGATAGTTTGGAGGTGCTCGGTCTTTTACTGAGTTCACTCCTGGTAATAGATGGTTTGGAGGTGCTCGGTCTTTTACTGAGTTCACCCCTGGTAATAGATGGTTTGGAGGTGCTCGGTCTTTTACTGAGTTCACCTCTGGTAATAGATGGGTTGGGTGTGCTCGGTCTTTTACTGAGTTCACCCCTGGTAATAGATGGGTTGGAGGGGCTCGGTCTTTAGTTTTCTATGTAGTGTTGTGTAGATCACTGTTTGTCCTTTTATTCTTTTTTTTTGCAATTATAGTGTCTTTCTATCTTCGATTTACGGCTTCTGATTATATTAAAACTTTTCTTTTGCATAAATAATGTCTTAATCCATAGCTCTGTATTAAAGGTATTGTCAATAAGTGTAATAAAAGTTTCACGCCACGATATGCCTGAAATATTGCCAAAGATGACGTTAAGCATCAAATATCATTTTTTGTTCTCAATTATTGCTGCAGTTTGTGTGTGTGTAATGAATTGAATACATAACCCGTCCTTAAAGAGGGACGTTATTGAATGTCTCCTTTTTAGAGAAAGACATTCTTCTCGATCGTAAGATAATTTGCAACGGATCCTAATAACCAACTGTTTGTTGAGTGGTTGTTCGTGGCCAGTTGCGAGGCAACATATGGAAACCTATCCAATATATCCCTTTTCATTTGGCATTCTAAACTTCCGTTCATTGTCAAATACCAATTGCATCGGCTTAAATTTCTTATTAAACGTCCTTATTAAAAAATATAGCTATGAAAAGTCTGAGGAAACCAAAGGGGCTAATTAGAATCCGTAAATCGAACAAGGAGAGACAAGACAATAGTCAAATGAAGAGAGATAAAAAGACAAACAATGGTCGTCAAAACAATACACAGAAAACAAAACATCTAGTAACACAAACCTTACTAAAACTCAGATGCTCCGGAAGGGTAAACAAATCCTGTACTACTCGGTGTGTTGCAAATCCGGTTACAAGTCATGAATGACGAATTGCTTGACGATAAACAACAATCAATCAATCTTCTTTCAGCATTCAATTTTCTGCTAGAATTTGTAACATCTATTTGTCTTTTGAGTTGTGTTTGTTTGGTAGAAATATATTTCTACAGTATTATTGTTCTTTTTTCTCTTCTCGTCTTTAAAAGTTGAAGCGCATCGGTGGTGGTGTAATGGTTAGCGTGCTCGGCTCGAGTACGGTAGATCGTGGGTTCTAGACGCGATCGGGTCAAACCAAAGACTATAAAATTGTATGTTTTACTTTTCCGCTAAGCACGCAACATTGAGGAGTAAAAACAAAGTCAAAGACTGGTTGGTTCGGAATCAGGATAATGTGTCCGTGCTGGGCACATATAAGAATCTAACTAAGCATGTTGGTCTAGTACAAAGCGGACCTCATTAACTTGTTCTCGCTATGATCTATCTGAACCATTATTGAGTTGGTATTAAACAGCAATCACTCACTCACTCTTGGAAAGCTGAAATGTTCAAGTTCACTGTACAATTGCTGTTTTTCATATTATATTTGTTTTTTAATATCTAATCATGACAATGCAAATTATTCCTCTTACAAGATTAGAACATGTGTGTTGTATTGTTCTTTGTTCTTTCATTGTGATCAGTATAGTAATGTACAATAATGATCGGAGTCATTTGATATCTTATAAAGATTACCAGTTGTGTTTACTCTTTTTCGAAAAAATAACCTTGAGGCAAAATAATAATTAGGTACAGGATGAATGTTCTAAACAAACCTACATCTCCCGGAAAAAAACAAAGAAAAACTTTGGTAATTTTGCTTAATGACAAAGTAGCATCCATTGTTATGGCAACAGTTTCAATTATTTTTCTTATGTCTTTAATAATACCGACAATATTTGAAGGTTATAGTCTGTTTGTTATTAATTACAGGGAAATAAGAACAATTTTGAAGATACCAAAGGAGTAATCTGACGCCGTAATTTTTGATAAACACATCTTGTACCATAAAACCCTTAATTTGTAAACACTAATTATACACAATACTTGTTTAGTCATTGCGACCATATGTTGTTTTGTTTGTTTTGTGATATGTAACATATTTCTTTGGAAATGCCTGTACCCAGTCAGGGCCATTGCGGTTTTCACAGTTTTCCGGTTGTTAACTGATTTTGTCTGTTGACTTATGAGTTTTGCCTTTCCCTTTGGAAGATTGCTCGGTGTTCAGTAATTTTGTTATTACCCTTACTTTTCTTAAATAACAGTAATGACACGTACACATATAATTTAGTGCCCACTACGCATTTCTGAAATAACTTTCATCTTTCACCATGTACGACGAGAGCTACAAAGCCAGGACGAGAGCTACAAAGCCAGGACGAGAGCTACAAAGCCAAGACGAGAGCTACAAAGCAAGGACGAGAGCTACAAAGCCAAGACAAGAGCTACAAAGCCAAGACGAGAGCTACAAAACCAGGACAAAAGTTACAAAGCCAGGACGAGAGCTACAAAGCCAAGACGAGAGCTACAAAGCCACGACGAGAGCTACAAAGCCAAGACGAGAGCTACAAAGCCACGACGAGAGCTACAAAGCCAGGACAAGAGCTACAAAGCCAAGACGAGAGCTACAAAGCCAAGACAAACGCTACAAAGCCAGGACGAGAGCTACAAAGCCAAGACGAGAGCTACAAAGCCACGACGAGAGCTACAAAGCCACGACGAGAGCTGCAAAGCCAAGACGAGAGCTACAAAGCCAAGACAGGAGCTACAAAACCAGGACGAGAGCTACAAAGCCAAGACGAGAGCTACAAAACCAAGACGAGAGCTGCAAAGCCAAGACGAGAGCTACAGTGTCTCAAAGTCAAAAAGATTGAAGAGCAAGTCTTTGGGAGCATGCAAACCAATAGGCAGAAACAGTATAGCCACAATCGTCTACGGTCACTTATTCCTTAGGGAGGAGATATGTTTTTCATTTGGAACCAGGTACAAAAGAGTGTTATGTTGATCAATAATAGTTCATAAACAAATCATAAATATAGAAAAACATGAAACATTACTTAAGTAATACTGTCTCATCTATCTAGTCAGCTTCCGACAGAAACCCCGGGTGTTGAAGAGGAACTACTTTCTCCTCTGTTATGTAAAAACTATCCAAAATGGTTATGAAATATATACACAAATCGCCCTTAGGATAGTACGTAAATGAGTACCCAGGCGTGTTAATAGAATACAATTTCCGATGTACGTTATGGACAATTCCGAATGACCAACAATTTGTTGTGAGTAGTCGTGGGTAGATAAAATAGTCAAATAGTCCAATCTTAACTCTCATTATCATCTGTCATTTGATTCTCCCTCTGAATAAATCTCAAAGTTTGATGTACTTTTAAAATATCCTGCTCCACTTAATGGCACCCATCATGAAGTCTTTATATCCTTCATGTCAGTAAATATCACAGATTTTGGATTAAGATAACTTAAAAATGATATGAAAAGCAAATAATACCACAACACCAGAACAGTTCCAAAATCCAATCGGAAAAGCGTATAAACAGGCACTCCAATTACCAGTGTAGAAAATTAGATGACAGATGCATTCACAGAAATCCAATATATGATTGGTCACGCGCGTTTTATGCACGTGAGAACAGAGTCATAGCCATTTGAAACATTCGATCTTACTCTTGTGTTTGTCCAGGTTGTCTTGTGATGTCAATACATATCCTACATTCTGTGGTTTCATATATTTTCGTTGGTGTCAATTTTCGTGCCTCGGCTGAAGCCAAGATGATTGTTGACATTTTCATTCGTTGCTTTGATACTTGCAAATGTCTTTTCTTGTTATTTATGCCTTTCGTTGTGAACTGAATTTCTTGATTTGTTTTAACCAAGGAAACCCACGAAAACTGGTATTTACCGAATAAAAAGAATTTCCAAGTATCTTATTTGTTATTCTGTTTCATCTGTATTCCATGCTTGTTTTGTGGTGATTTTATTATTTTGTTTCCCTTTTAGATTACCTAGAAATCTATTTCTTCGTCTTGCATGCTTGAAACAATAACATTGGTAACAAATTGCTTACTTTATACTTTTATAACGTCTTTGAGTTTACAGTATACAATGGTGTGCTAGAACAAAAGATCAAAAGTTCAAGATTATAAATTTATTTTCCCGTTCTTTAATCATGACAATGCTTTACCTATAAATAGTAATTAAGACAGATAATCAATCAATGTTATACATATTTAATACAATATCTAATATCTATAACTGCAACAAAGCAAAAGAGGAGTAGCAGCTTTAGCTTTAATAAACAACATCGTTTCAAGATTTATTAACTATTTATTCTGCCATACATGACTACATGATTACAATTGAACATCTGGATATAGCATCATGCTAACGATCTTTGCTTTATAGTTTATTGTCCTTCATGAAACAATATAAACATTGTTCTTGAACAATAAGAACATCACGCTGTTGAATCTTGCTGCCTATTTCATCTTTTACAATGATTAAGCATAACACACCTTAGAAATAGAAGCATAACATTATCATGAAACAATTCAGCTCATTGTGTGATACAGTTTGTCAGTAACAGGTCGGGGGTTTTTCTCCGGCTTTCCTCCACCAATAAAACTGACCGCCACGATATAACTAAACTATTGTTGAAAGTGGCGTAAAACACCATAACCCCTTGAAATAAACAAACAAAAGCTACGGATTGAAGTTTCAAATTGAACTGGGAAATACTTTACAAAATGTCCGTAAATAAATGCCTTGTTGCAACAGATTTTCCATGAACAGTCTGAAGATACTAAAGAGTA
The DNA here is from genome assembly GCA_963680875.1 of Bathymodiolus brooksi. Taxonomy (NCBI): domain Eukaryota; kingdom Metazoa; phylum Mollusca; class Bivalvia; order Mytilida; family Modiolidae; genus Bathymodiolus; species Bathymodiolus brooksi. The sequence continues at coordinate 33,892,053 of OY804580.1, read as the reverse complement.
ATCAAAGTTTAAACAGTGACGATCAACAATTCCACCAATATCAACAAAACGAACAAAAGTCGTAAATGGAAGAAGGTAAGACAATACAATGGCAAAAAGACGAAACGACAACAAAAAATGGTCCACAAAACACTACACAGAAGACTAGCAAATTACCAATACGTTGTACGGAAACCCATGAAAGCCCGTGGGTGAACGCATGCCCTCCCGGAAGGGTAAGCAGTAAGCAGTTCCTACTACACTAGCAGCATTCATAATTCGTGTCTTGTTTTGATAAGATAACACATTTATCAGCATGTTCCGAACACGTTTTCCCGAATCAATCTGCGGTTTCAACATTTCACACATTAGCATTATGTGTATTGTGATTTCAATTTATTCTTTGGGAACTTAAGCAAATAGCAGCACCTTACTTTCCCATTTTAAATATATTTGAAGAGTATTCTTACTGATAATGTTATGATTATTTATTATCAAATTATACAAAAAAGTGATGATTTAGAAAGACAGTTTTCATTATATCGTGTTTGGAGAATTGCATACCTGATTGTAAAAGGCAATTTACTACAACTCCTCATAAGCAATACTTGTTATTATGAGTTGTGGTTGATGCCCCAAACCAAAGCAACAATAGTCAACCTGATTTATTATACCATCTGTTGCTTGTGGCATCAAAACATCCGGTGTCACCTGATTAATTGTGTATAAACAGATTCTCATCATGGAATAAAGATGGAATACTAGTAACTTGATTTTATTTTTGATTTAGATTTTTGGTGTTTTAACGCCACTTTCAGCAATATTTCAGCTATATCATGCCGACCAGTTTTAGTGGTGCAGGAATCCGGAGTACCCGCAGAGAACCACATACCCCAGGCAAGCAACTGGTGAACTTTATCACTTGCGACTGCGAGTCGAGTGCACTCATTTTGTAATTTACAAAGTCGGGCGCGAATCCACGTCGTATTGGTGATAGGTTTGTATGAGTTGTTGGGTAATCCAACTACCTAGCTCATTGAGCCACCCGGGCCCTTTTTACTCTTACTCCTAAATGCTTGACGGATAAGCAACAAATGCCAATTTCATAGTCTTTCGCTTGGATCCACCCACGATCTGTCGCAATCGATTGTGGTAATGTTGCACTGATAGATTCGACTAAACAATAACTTCTATCTAGCTGGGTAATGTACAAGTGTAAGCTTTCAAACAATGGAAATATTGCACATTGCGGTATATATACGAAACCAGATTACGGTGTACAATATCATTTGCATGCTAACCCTTGCATATCAGCAGGTCTGGGTTTTATGGCATTTTTGTGTGGCCCAAGCTTTAATTCTTTCTTATTTTCTTTGACCTTTTTGTTTATCGGTGTAAGATAGACAAATACGATGGCCACACGAACAAGACGATAAACAATGGTTAACGGACACAAGATAAACAATGGTCAACAGAACCCTACCCAGAAAACTAAAGATCGGGCAACACGAACCCCATCAAAACCTGGGGTGAACTCATGTGTTCCGGTTATGTGATACTGTGCTTCTAGTTTTTTGGTTTTATAACATGTACGGCACTTCGTGACCGCGATTGTATGGTATATTTAGTTTGGATTACATCTGCTTTATAATCAGTCTCTATTTTAACACCAAATTTCTGAGATCGATTCCGGTGGTGATGTTGTACAATTTGTGTCACTTTATTTGATAAAGTTTGTCAGTGACTTCCAAAGGTCGTTGGTTTTCTCCAGGTCCTCCGGTTTCCTCTACCAATAAAACTGACCAACACGATATAGCTGAAATATTGTTGAAAGTGGCGTTAAGCACCATCCAAATAAGCCCGACGACCATGACATAACAGAAATACTGTTGAATGTGGTGCCATATAGCTTGAATTTGTCCGATTTCAAATCTTAAGATTCCTTCCTTATTTTTTCAAACCATTTAGCTGTTTCTATACGGCATAGAATGAACAGCACAGTGACAAATACAAATCAAGAAATAAAGAAATAACATTCAAATAATTTATTGGTAAAAATGGAAATTTAATTTTCACCCGTTTCACATAAATCACAAATACATTTAATTAACATATATATGTATATATCTCATGAACTAACGATGCAAAATGCATATTATGCCCAATACTGACTTTTGAAAAACACAACAGTTTAATTATATTTGCATTTTGCTTGCGACAATCTTATTTTGTAAGTCTGAAATAATTTCTTTTAAATTTGAGGACGATTTATTTTCAAGTCATATTTTACTAACTTGTGTAAGCCTGAAACAATTCACAAAATCAAATTCTAAGTGTAATGGTGGATAGTCTCTCAGTGGATAGTCTCTCATGTCTATTAACATCCACATCATTTTTTACTAACTTACTGAGATGCGTCATGTTTTCTGGATTTGTCACTTTCATTGCCTGAATCTGAGTGAGGAAATCAATTGAGCTTATTTTGATTATTAGTATTAAAATTTGTGGAACTATTGACCATCACCGCTTAAACTTTCATTTCATAAGTAATCTCGTTGGACGAACAGACAGTTATTAAATTTTACCTATTTTCAGAATTAACATATTTACTATTGATTATCTTTTTTCTGAAATGCATAAAACATACTTTTTGATATTCAACCACTAAATATTGCATTGTTGATTAAATAATCTTGGTCGTTTTTAGTCATTATGTTGTCCAACATGGCCCTCATTGTGAGTCCATATATTAGAAGCTTGCATACAATGAAAAGTTTTTTTTTTCTTTTTAAACACCATACCGGAACAAAATCCAGTAGAAAAATCGTGGAAAGAGTCAAGATCGATAACCCTAGCTTACAAATACATGGAAGTCTTTGAAAATTGTGTTTTCGAGCACAAAAAGAATTTTCCAAGGTTTTAATCTTAAACAATGTCAAGCTAATTATTCCTCAGGCAAATGACATCGTCAAATATCGTTCAATAAAACATAAAAATCAATGTTTTCATTTGTGGCCATTATTTCAATAAATACACATTAATTATGCAACTAAACTTCTCTCGTAACCTGCATCAAACAATATCCTGGTACGTAATTAAATGAGAATATTCAATAACTGGTTTTAAAATTGAAAAATTGAAAAGAAAATACAGAAAAAAAAGTTAAATTGTACTGAAAATAAGTAGACTGCACTGAAGGAACCATTTATAAAGGGTTTACATTTACATCAAGCAACTCTTATAATTAGCGATCTCACAATTAAATATATATATACTGTCAAACCTCTCAATGCGGTCACTTCTATTAAACAGCCACCTGTTTTAAAAGCTCACTTTTTTTTGTCCTGTCATATAATATTTCATATGAATTGAACCTCTTTTAGGAGGACGTCATCTGTCATAAACGACCACTATTTTCTTTGTCCCAAAGGTCATGACCTCTTAATACAGGTTTGACTGTACATATAGTTGTTCCTTACACAATCTATGAGATTAAATATGATAACAATGGGTTTATAAATAGATTCATCTGGTACAAAATACTTATCATCCTAATGGATACAACAATATGTCCAAGCACCGACCACTTCCTTCAAAACAACAATGAATGATCATGTCCTTTAATGATTAAACTGTTCCCCTAAAAACGTTTTTGGACAGTCCTTTGTAAATTTGTTTTAGTCATATCGTACAAGTAAGGCGCTAACCAAGTACTATTGAAAATGTTATATTAAATATGTCAACTTGGTAGTGTGTTTTTTCTCAGATTAATATGCTGACATTTTCGCTGCGTTTACCACACTTCTTAGTAAGACATGCTATATTTTATGCAGCCATGGCCATTTCAAAGCTTAATTTTGAAAATTAAAAGCAATACATGATCAAACCGGATTTATTTAAATTTAAATGTAAGGATGTAGTGAAAAGGAAATTTAACCTAAAATCATGATGCGACTTGGATGAGATAAATGTTATATTAAGAACCACCATTACAAGTGTCCATTTATGAAAACTGTTTATGGTAATACTATAATATAATATATACCAAAATTGACTGTTTATTCCAAAAATTATCTATAGGGTTCCAAAATGAAATATTAAACATTCCATACTTCTACTAAATGTCATAAAAATGGTTGAAAATGTGATTTTATCTAGTCCCAATCTTCGAAAACAGTCGAATCTCGAAAACATAAAAGTATTTTTTCGTCGATAGCTTGAAGTTAAACATTTGTCCTTTCTCATTGGCTTCCAGCTTTATTTATTCCGGATAACTCTAATGTTCGGATATGTCTAAATAAAGCAGTGGTCACTTCAACTTGGACACAAAAAAGATTCGACTGTATTTCAAAAAAACAAAATACAATACTGTATGCGTTTGTATTTTTAAGTAATAAAGTTTCCCCATTCCAGCAATGTCAACCATATCAAACAATAATACATGTAGCTATAGAATGTTTAATAAGTCATTAACAAACGATGAATAAAATGATGGACGAAAATTATTCTTTGTAAAATTTGTGATATAAAAAAGTAAAAAAATACCAATTTGTTAGCAAACACGATATGTAGATATATTATAATGTAAGATTGGTCAACAATTTGATTGTTTAATACAAATTTTGATAAATATACATTTTTTACATACAACAAAGCAAATTTCGCAAAACTATTATCACAAACACTGAAGCACTCCATTTAACCAGTGATGAATATATTGGTGAGTTATCTCCCTTGCTAAGTATTTTTTTATGGACGTAAGCCACCAACATTTCATTTGACAATTCAACACAATAATCATAAAAAGTTTCTATGACAATTTCCATAACAATTGGAATTATTTTGATCTAAAACAAAAATACTGATAATTCATTAATGTCTATCTATTATGCAAAATAAAATCATCGAATTTTTAATATTTACCCAAATTTAATCTCAGTGTCACTGTTGCAAAAATTTCAATTTCAAGTTGCGTGTGATGAGAAATGTATGCCCTATTATTTCATGTGTTTGTTTTATAATCAATAGAAGTTCAAAGTTCGATGTTTATTACGCAAATATTGGAAACGAATGTGAAAATGTACAGGAAAAGGCACGTGCAGTACATTTCGATATCTGCACACATTTCTTGATTTGCCAGTCCAAGGTTATAGATCTGATCACGTATCTCTGCATAAACTACTCGATGTGTAATCTGTGGGAACACTACAGTACACCAGTCCCAACCCTGTTCTAAATGATAAGGAATCGATATATTAACTGTATAGACACACTATTGTCGCATAGTTCAAATTAGGATGACGGATAATAGTGTAGATATCGAAATAAGTGTGCATGAAGCATTGCTGTATAAACCTCCATCAGGTACACTCATAATTAAAACATTGGAAAGCCAAATAATTTCATTTTAAATAAAGAAAAAAGCGCCTGAATGTAATGGATGCAATTTTGTTGTTTATGCCATAAAACATGCTTTATCTAACTATGGTTTTCATGATATCCAACGTGTGTTCTAGCAAGTCAACTATGTAGTTGATTTGTTTACAAACTTCCCAGGGGATACAATTTTACGTTAATTTTTAATAGAAATTTGTGACGTAAAATACAAACTTTTGTTACATTTCCACTATATTAGCTTCTAATATTAGATTATCCTTTTAATTTAAAACTAACCATAGCCATTTAAGTTAGACTCCATAAATAATTTAATAATTTAATAAATAATGTTTGTGAAAATAATGGTGAGAGTATTATGTAATTCTAGTTTCACCAAGAATTGATAACATTATATCATGATATTTTGGATACAAGATCATTAACAATTCCCCGTTGCTTACTTTATGCGAACATGTATCACACATTTTATGTTGCAACAATAATGTTTTAATTTAGAATCAATTAATTTGCATTGTACAAGTTGATTTTCAATAAATGGAATATAATTGCACTGAAATATGTATGACTTATGCAGCTATTGCATATTGACTAGAATTTGTTTACAAAAATGTGCATATTGTAAAGATGGCGTTGACGTCTATTTCACATTATATTCTGTGAATGGTCTTTCTCACAAATTAATGAGGTCAGAGTTGTATTCGTGGCAGAACAATGCAGAGGTTTTTCCAAAATAATGTCTGAATCAGAACTCCCCTGTCTTATAATTCCATCCCGAAGCATCGTACACGTACTACCTCTCCGTGACTCATTAAACTCTTGTCGACGTTGCAATCTTAATAGCAGTTTAAGTTCCTGTCTCGCTGAATTGTTCCAAAACACGTAGACTAGCGGATTAATAGCACAACTAGACATGGCTAGCAAAATGGAGACCGTCTCAACTTCTGCAGGAATGCTTTCTGGTTTATTTAGCACTGATTCAAGAATAATAATTATGAAATAAGGTAACCAACATATAACAAATGTAAAAACAACAAGAAAACTAGTCAATGCAGTTTTCCATTCGTCACGTTTCCATAACAACGGGAGTGTTCTTGAACTAGAACTACGGCGGCGTAATAAAATGGGCATGCTACTTGGCCTTGAAATGTTGCATGGTCGTCTGCGATCATCTTTAAGCGGCATTTGTGATAAATCTTCAATTTGATTGGATGGTATAAAGCTATTTCGTCTGGTCCTTTCGCTGTTATTTCTCGCAGCTTTAAATATGATGATATATCCCCATAATATGACTATGAGGGGTAATGCAAATGAAACAGAAACTAAGAACAGGGTATAAAATTTGTCCCATTTAGACGGTGTTGCCCATAACACGGTGCAAGATGCTTTATCCGCTTGAAAAACATATTCGTTCCAACCAAATAATGGCGGGAGAGATAAGACAACTGCAACACACCAAACTGATATTGTCATGACAACCGCACGCTTTCTAGTTATTTTCATTGCATAGTGCAATGGTGTCGCCACTGCGCAATAACGATCTATTGATATCGCCACTAAAGTCAAAGTACTAGCTGCAAATATCGTGTTCATGAAGAATCCAGTAGCTTTGCACCAGATATAGCCAAACATCCAAACTTCTGATATCATTGTAACAAACATGAAAGGCATAATGATGACAGTATTTAGTGAATTACATATCGTTAAATTCAATATAAATCGATTTGATATCGTTAGAAGTGTCGGCTTTTTACAAAACACCAAAAATACCAAAATATTTCCAATAACACTGGCAAGGAATATGAAAATTAAAAGTAATGCAATGATTGCTGTTTTAATTGTCTTAACGGAATTACTTTCACGATCATAACAAATGGTGTCTCCGTTTTCCAGTATTGTAGACCCGGTACAGTTACTAATATTTTCCATTTTGCACTGTATTCGACTTCGTAATCTTAATTTTCAGTTCATCCTATTATATTGTACATAATGTTATTAATTATCACAGCTGAAGTTCCGGAAAAATAACGTTCCTCCAATGGTGTAAACTTCCTGCTTTTATACACTAGACGATTGGCATTCCGAATAGCAATTAACGAAAGAAGCATCATTGGAATCACAATTAAATTCAAATATATCGGATCTTCCGAAAAGCTCTCTTGTCCTGTGATCAATTTTATTTCATCTTCAGGTAGCAGATGGCACTAAAATCATCCAATTACAGTTAATGGTGCAAACACAAGGAACTACAAAGAGAAGAATATAAATGGAGAATAATTAACATTGTTACAAAATTAGTTATACAATTATAGTACAAAGTTACATATATATATATATAATTATACTTATATATAGTGTCATATATACTATCGGACGATCAGCAAATACTTAAAATATCATGTATATCATGTATATCATGTATATCCCGTATATCAGCGAGGAACAAATATTCCAGTTTCAACAACCAGTTATGATAAATATACTATATTTTTTTCTCATTTTTTCGAAGTGTATTTATTGTTTTATTACAGTTATGTTTTAAAGAGTTCAATTTTACAAGGTAATCGGTTTTTAGTGGTGTTCGTGTTGCTCGATCTTTAGTTTTCTATGTAATGTTTTGTAGATCGTTGTTTGTCCCTTTGTCCTTTTTCTTTTGGCCATTGTGTTGCCTGTCCTTCTTCGAGTTACCTTTTCTGATTACCTCCCTTTGGTATCTTCAAACTTTTCTGTGATCTAGATGAAATTTTGTACGTTTTGCAACTTACATGTTACTAACCTCTACAACAAATACTTATGGATATGGATGTTGATTGTTCGGTATTTAACGCTAAATTTATCAATATTTCAGCCATATCGTGGCGCTATGGATGTAATGAACATTAGAGACGATCCAACAGTACACAAATACAGGAACAGCGCTTTTATTGTTGTTCTGCATTTTAATGGGAAATGAAACTATATGTTGACGAAGGTCTTGGAAAAAATGGTTGCTTGGTTGGAATGTAAAACAATGATGTATAATGCAATTTAAGAAGCAAATATCAATAATTCAAACATTAGAAAAACAAAATCGATTTGAAAAAATAAAATTCGTTTAACGACATAGTTTATACAAATATCTCTCATCTCTACGATGAAATACGAGTATGTAAATGTCAGATGGCCTAGATAATTATCAGCAGAACAATAGTCAAAGCTAATAAACACTTCATAAAGTAATCTAATAACACAAAAAATAAAACGTAATACTAACCGTCCTAAATATTACATCCTAAGCAGGGGGGGAAAACGCAATATTTACCGTTCTAGGTATTACATCTTATGCAATGCAAAACAATGACTGTCTAATAAAACGAGAGAGAAAAAAAGCAATATTTACCGTTCTAGGTATTACAGCTTATGCAATGCAAAATAATGACTGTCTAATAAAACGAGAGAGAAAAAGCAATATTTACCGTTCTAGGTATTACATCTTATGCAATGCAAAACAATGACTGTCTAATAAATCGAGAGAAAAAAAAAGCAATATTTACCGTTCTAGGTATTACTTCTTATGTAATGCAAAACAATGACTGTCTAATAAAACGAGAGAAAAAAAGCAATATTTACCGTTCTAGGTATTACATCTTATGCAATGCAAAACAATGACTGTCAAATAAAACGAGAGAGAAAAAAGGCAATATTTACCGTTCTAGGTATTACTTCTTATGTAATGCAAAACAATGACTGTCTAATAAAACGAGAGAAAAAAAAGCAATATTTACCGTTCTAGGTATTACATCTTATGCAATGCAAAACAATGACTGTCAAATAAAACGAGAGAGAAAAAAAAGCAATATTTACCGTTCTAGGTATTACATCTTATGCAATGCAAAACAATGACTGTTAAATAAAACGAGAGAGAAAAAAAAGCAATATTTACCGTTCTAGGTATTACTTCTTATGCAATGCAAAACAATGACTGTCTAATAAAACGAGAGAAAAAAAGCAATATCTACCGTTCTAGGTATTGCAATGCTTAGACAATGATATGACTATGACAGTTCTACACGTCATCTTCTATGCAGCGTCTTATTTCTTTTCTAGCTCATAAAAATCATATAATCCATCCTTGTTTCAGCAATTTCATGTTTTTATGTAATTTGATTTTCGTGGGAAGATGAAGGTAACATTCGATGAAATAAGTAATTAGCTAATTGTCACGCAAGTCATCAATGTCTGATTTTCTCAACTTTAAAGAAAACTGGGTAAATGTTGAGTGCGTACATTCTCATGGAAAATAAGTCCCATATAAATTTAATTTTTTTTTTTTGGGGGGGGGGGGATATTCAGTGGAAACAACGAACAGTGTACATTCCAAATATATGATGATATAATCTGCAAATGACACAGTTCATTTCAGAGTTCCGCTTAATGTGCTTCATATTATAACATTTAATCACAGAAAGGGTTAGATTACACATTGCATTGCAGCGTGACTAGAAATAAGCATATCGGTTGAACCAGAGACCCAAAGGATTAACTACTCCCTCGTCAGTCTCAAAAAAGTTAATCTACACCTTTCTAAACCTCTGCAACTCCCACAGAATGATCCACTCCCTTGTGAGTCTTGCGCATTTATCTATTTGAATATTACTATAGGATTAAACACTGCTTTTTAGAAAATTATCTTTGTATAAACTCCGGCAGCTCACTCACAAACTGAATAAAGTCCGAAGAACTTTATGTAAAGTTTGTGAGTGAGCTGCCGGAGTTTATACATACATAATTTCCTAAAAACACAGTATTTAATCCTTATAATTCCTATTCTTGGACATCGTGTTTGTTTTCGACGCTAAGTGCTAATAATCATTTGTGGAATATTTTTTCATATTCCTACGCCGTAACGCTACAAAACAAAGTAGTCCGGCAAACGGAAATATTGATTTATAAATTCCTTACGAATGACGTAGAATAAGTGACGATATCCAATCGGATTACGAGTTATTGATAAATTCTAGTAAAAATAGCATTACATAACAATCGATACAATATATAGATCATTTCACATACAGTGTATTACAACACAATGGACCTACAAGTGTATATGATACAGTGTAAAATATGATATTATCCCCGGTTTGAAAATTATAGCAGCTTTTGATTGGCTAAAACACCGTTTATGAAAAACGCATATTCCCGGGTGTTGCTAGGCCATATTAACGGATGTAACTAGCTATTAACCAATCAAATGTTGTTATAATTTTCAAAACGGGAATAATATGACGTTAAAGCTTGCGACGTTGCGCTCCAAAATTAAATTTAGTTAATTTTGGCTATATATTGAATATAAAGCTGTTACTTTGATCAACTGTAGGGTTCTACCAAAGGTAGTACCCTACATCGGGTAAAAAAACACTCAAAACTTTCATATTTTTTACTTATTCTTTCCAAAAACAACGAAAACGTCACTTTTACGTGGACCGCGGGGTCCAAAATGTCTTATTTTTTTACTATAACCGGGGATAAATTCGTTATCTACGTTCCTATCCGTAGATATGGAGATTTTAACACCCTTCAGTAGCCTGTACACCCTTCGGTTGCGCCTCAGGATGTACTTGGCTACTTCAGGATGTTAAAATCACCATATCTACGGATAAGAACGTAAATAACTTATAATGTACTCGGACGTCTTAAACGTTAATATGAGGCAGGTGCAACCTGAAACGCTCCCGAAGAACAGTAATTTGTCTTCCTGTTTACAAAATATCAAGCTTAAAAATAACACTACCTAAAACTCTACAGCTGAAAACTTGCAGCAGACGATCACAATGAATGAGAATGCGCAGTGGCAAATTATTAAAAATTCGGTGTTATTCGCTTTGAGTTCGGGATTTTCCGTTTCATTGTTTCATTTTTATTTGAAAAAAAAATCGACTAGAGGTGCATTAGTATGTTCATACTTCTACCATTAACGCTCCCTTCGGGAGTGTACAAAACAAGTGTTTACCACTGACCAATCTAGTTGTGAGACAATAACAATATTATTTTTAGAAACATTATTTATTTAGAGAAATTCCACTATTGTAATTGTTTCCTGTAATAGTTGAGGTGAAATCTATATCATTACAAGATAGTAGTATTCATCTTTTTATTTTATAATCTTAACAAACACGCCAGCTGTTAAAACATTTTGTTATTTTTCATTTTCTTATGTATTAGATGTGATGAATCTTTCTCACTATTTTTGTTGTCATTTAAGATTTAAGAAAAACAATATAAATACCAGAGGTTCTCAAGAGCCTGTATCGTTCAGCTGGTTATAAAAAGAACCAATTGGTCCTATGTAAAAACTATGTCCTGCAGTGGTAGTCATCTTGGAATTCCGATCAACATAAAAAACACGAAGTTTGTAAAGGACCTTCCAATGATTGATGCACAGTTTAGGTTCAATCAGTGCAATAGCTTCAGAGAAGAAAACATTTCTGTATTTTCCCATATGGTCCTGTGTTAATACTATGATCTGTGGTGGCAGCCATCTTGGATTTCGGATCGGCATAAAAACCCAAACTTTTTAGAGGACCTTCAAATGATTATTGGTGGGCAGTATGGTTTCAATTGTCCAAGCGGTTTAAGAGAAGAAGCGTTTTGAAACATGTTTCCCATATGGTCCAATGTTAAACTAAGTCCTGCCGTAGCCGCCATTTTGAATTTCATATCGGAACAAAAAACCTAAAGTTTGTAGAGGACCATCCAATGAACATTCACGTACAGTTTGGTTTTAATCATATTTGTAGTTTCTGAAAAGAAGGCATTTGAACATTTTCCCATAGGGTCCAATGTTAATATATGTCCTGCGGTGGCGGCCATCTTGGATTTCTGATCGGCATAAAAAAACAGAAACTTGGTAAAGGACATTCCAGTGATCATTCATTTACAGTTTGGGTTCAGTTAGTTCATTAGTTTCAGAGAAGAGGATCTTTTAAATTTCAGCCAATCATAGCATATTATTGACTCTGGCAGCCATGTTAAATATCCGACTGGAACAAAAAAACAGAAACTTTGTAGAGGACCATCCAAGGAACATTCCTGCTAAGTTTGGTTCCAATTAGCCCAGTGGTTTCGGAGAAGAAGCTTGAAATGTGAAAAATTTACACACGACAGACGACGGACGCCAAGTGATGGCAATAGTTCACCTGGACCTTTGATCCAGGTGAACTAATAAAATTGATCGATTGATTGTTGTTTAACGCCAAGTGACAGGTATATTCATGACAAGACCGCTTTTAAAAACAAAAAAAGTAGATAGACAAAAGCTGGCACTGTGCTGGACATAAACACGCGTGTTTTAAATGTAAGAACGAAAATGTGAAAATGCATTACTCTCTGAAATAAAGTAAGTCCAAGATCCGTAGACATTATTCTTGTTACACACGAATACCATCGTAAAACAATTTGCAATACATACAATAATATAGCGGTATATGAGACACAACACAATATTACGGTGGAAGCTGTATTTAACTCGTCTATGCACTTTGAAACAGATTTGTTACATCACTACAAAAAATGGGATTCAAGTACCGAGAACAAGCTAATGGAATCAAGACCTAGTTTTTTAACCATCATCACATTAAATGTCAACTACGATGTCTTACATTTTTCAAGTGTTTAATGTTTAATACCTAGGATATGTAAATAATATTAATTGATCTGGAATTTTGACACTATAATTATCCATTAGGGACACATTGGTTTCAAATTTCTAGAATCATTGTCAGCAGTACTGTTGCAGTCATTATTTACACAATAATCATAAAATTAAAGGTCAACATATATTACATTCACTGTAAAGGTACTAAACCAGATTTGTTTTCTGGATTAAGCAATATTACAACTTGTTAAGAAAAAAGAAACTTAATTTTACAGATATAGAGAATTCATAAGAGGTAAATTCTGTTCACACCTAGAAAAGATTTTTGTTCGGAAAGTTTTTATCTAAGAACAGAAAGAATAACAGACTTACTAATGTAAATTATATGATATTCTAATATCATCTGTTTCCCCCATTGCATATGAATGTGGCGAAATATACTTAAAAAAAAAAAACAGATTTTGTAGACATGCTTCATTTACATGTATGCATGGTGATAATATGTACTGTTTGTTTCCGTGCAATCATCTATTAACTCAGACATACGAATAAAGCACAATTTCTGAACATCTACAAAAATGTCAAAAATTCAGTTTTTTGACATAGTTGAATTTGTGTAACTGTTTTGTACAATATATGTCTTATTAGTTGTTGTTTGTTTATATGTCTTTATAATTGTTGTTTGTTTATATGTCTTTATAGTTGTTGTTTGTTTATATGTCTTTGTAGTTGTTGTTTGTTTATATGTCTTTATAATTGTTGTTTGTTTATTTCTTTGTAGTTGTTGTTTGTTTATATGTCTTTATAGTTGTTGTTTGTTTATTTCTTTGTAGTTGTTGTTTGTTTATATGTTTTTGTAGTTGTTATTTGTTTATATGTCTTTATAGTTGTTGTTTGTTTATATGTCTTTATAGTTGTTGTTTGTTTATATGTCTTTATAGTTGTTATTTGTTTATATGTCTTTATAGTTGTTGTTTGTTTATATGTCTTTATAGTTGTTGTTTGTTTATATGTCTTTATAGTTGTTGTTTGTTTATATGTCTTTGTAGTTGTTGTTTGTTTATATGTCTTTATAGTTGTTGTTTGTTTATATGTCTTTATAGTTGTTGTTTGTTTATATGTCTTTCTAGTTGTTGTTTGTTTATATGTCTTTATAGTTGTTGTTTGTTTATATTTCTTTATAGTTGTTGTTTGTTTATATGTCTTTCTAGTTGTTGTTTGTTTATATGTCTTTGTAGTTGTTGTTTGTTTATATGTCTCTATAGTTGTTGTTTGTTTATATGTCTTTATAGTTGTTGTTTGTTTATATGTCTTTATAGTTGTTGTTTGTTTATGTCTTTATAGTTGTTGTTTGTTTATATGTCTTTGTAGTTGTTATTTGTTTATATGTCTTTGTAGTTGTTATTTGTTTATATGTCTTTATAGTTGTTGTTTGTTTATATGTCTTTATAGTTGTTGTTTGTTTATGTCTTTCTAGTTGTTGTTTGTTTATATGTCTTTTTAGTTGTTGTTTGTTTATATGTCTTTATAGTTGTTGTTTGTTTATATGTCTTTGTAGTTGTTGTTTGTTTATATGTCTTTATAGTTGTTGTTTGTTTATATGTCTTTGTAGTTGTTGTTTGTTTATGTCTTTGTAGTTGTTGTTTGTTTATATGTCTTTATAGTTGTTATTTGTTTATATGTCTTTATAGTCGTTGTTTGTTTATATGTCTTTATAGTTGTTGTTTGTTTATGTCTTTGTTGTTGTTGTTTGTTTATATGTCTTTATAGTTGTTTGTTTGTTTATATGTCTTTATAGTTGTTGTTTGTTTATATGTCTTTATAGTTGTTGTTTGTTTATATGTCTTTATAGTTGTTGTTTGTTTATGTCTTTCTAGTTGTTGTTTGTTTATATGTCTTTATAGTTGTTGTTTGTTTATATGTCTTTATAGTTGTTGTTTGTTTATATGTCTTTGTAGTTGTTGTTTGTTTATGTCTTTGTAGTTGTTGTTTGTTTATATGTCTTTATAGTTGTTGTTTGTTTATATGTCTTTATAGTTGTTGTTTGTTTATATGTCTTTATAGTTGTTGTTTGTTTATATGTCTTTATAGTTGTTGTTTGTTTATGTCTATATAGTTGTTGTTTGTTTATGTCTTTGTAGTTGTTGTTTGTTTATGTCTTTGTAATTGTTGTTTGTTTATATGTCTTTGTAGTTGTTGTTTGTTTATGTCTTTGTAGTTGTTGTTTGTTTATATGTCTTTGTAGTTGTTGTTTGTTTATATGTCTTTGTAGTTGTTGTTTGTTTATATGTCTTTATAGTTGTTGTTTGTTTATATGTCTTTGTAGTTGTTGTTTGTTTATGTCTTTGTAGTTGTTGTTTGTTTATATGTCTTTATAGTTGTTGTTTGTTTATATGTCTTTGTAGTTGTTGTTTGTTTATATGTCTTTGTAGTTGTTTGTTTGTTTATATGTCTTTATAGTTGTTATTTGTTTATATGTCTTTGTAGTTGTTGTTTGTTTATATGTCTTTTTAGTTGTTGTTTGTTTATATGTCTTTATAGTTGTTATTTGTTTATGTCTTTGTAGTTGTTGTTTGTTTATATGTCTTTGTAGTTGTTGTTTGTTTATATGTCTTTGTAGTTGTTGTTTGTTTATGTCTTTGTAGTTGTTGTTTGTTTATATGTCTTTGTAGTTGTTGTTTGTTTATATGTCTTTGTAGTTGTTGTTTGTTTATGTCTTTGTAGTTGTTGTTTGTTTATATGTCTTTATAGTTGTTGTTTGTTTATGTCTTTGTAGTTGTTGTTTGTTTATGTCTTTATAGTTGTTGTTTGTTTATATGTCTTTATAGTTGTTGTTTGTTTATATGTCTTTATAGTTGTTGTTTGTTTATATGTCTTTATAGTTGTTGTTTGTTTATATGTCTTTATAGTTGTTGTTTGTTTATATGTCTTTGTAGTTGTTGTTTGTTTATGTCTTTGTAGTTATTGTTTGTTTATATGTCTTTCTAGTTGTTGTTTGTTTATATGTCTTTCTAGTTGTTGTTTGTTTATATGTCTTTGTAGTTGTTGTTTGTTTATATGTCTTTATAGTTGTTGTTTGTTTATATGTCTTTTTAGTTGTTGTTTGTTTATTTCTTTATAGTTGTTGTTTGTTTATATGTCTTTATAGTTGTTGTTTGTTTATATGTCTTTATAGTTGTTGTTTGTTTATATGTCTTTGTAGTTGTTGTTTGTTTATGTCTTTGTAGTTGTTGTTTGTTTATATGTCTTTTTAGTTGTTGTTTATTTATTTCTTTATAGTTGTTGTTTGTTTATATGTCTTTATAGTTGTTGTTTGTTTATATGTCTTTGTAGTTGTTATTTGTTTATATGTCTTTATAGTTGTTGTTTGTTTATATGTCTTTATAGTTGTTGTTTGTTTATATGTCTTTGTAGTTGTTGTTTGTTTATGTCTTTCTAGTTGTTGTTTGTTTATATGTCTTTTTAGTTGTTGTTTATTTATTTCTTTATAGTTGTTGTTTGTTTATATGTCTTTATAGTTGTTGTTTGTTTATATGTCTTTGTAGTTGTTATTTGTTTATATGTCTTTATAGTTGTTGTTTGTTTATATGTCTTTATAGTTGTTGTTTGTTTATATGTCTTTGTAGTTGTTGTTTGTTTATGTCTTTCTAGTTGTTGTTTGTTTATATGTCTTTATAGTTGTTGTTTGTTTATATGTCTTTATAGTTGTTGTTTGTTTATATGTCTTTATAGTTGTTGTTTGTTTATATGTCTTTATAGTTGTTGTTTGTTTATATGTCTTTGTAGTTGTTGTTTGTTTATGTCTTTCTAGTTGTTGTTTGTTTATATGTCTTTATAGTTGTTGTTTGTTTATATGTCTTTATAGTTGTTGTTTGTTTATACGTCTTTATAATTGTTATTTGTTTATACGTCTTTATAATTGTTGTTTGTTTATATGTCTTTGTAGTTGTTGTTTGTTTATATGTCTTTGTAGTTGTTGTTTGTTTATATGTCTTTATAGTTGTTGTTGTTTGTTTATATGTCTTTATAGTTGTTGTTTGTTTATATGTCTTTATAGTTGTTGTTTGTTTATATGTCTTTGTAGTTGTTGTTTGTTTATATGTCTTTGTAGTTGTTGTTTGTTTATATGTCTTTATAGTTGTTGTTGTTTGTTTATATGTCTTTATAGTTGTTGTTTGTTTATATGTCTTTATAGTTGTTGTTTGTTTATATGTCTTTGTAGATGTTATTTATTTATACGTCTTTATAATTGTTGTTTGTTTATATGTCTTTGTAGTTGTTATTTGTTTATATGTCTTTTTAGTTGTTGTTTGTTTATATGTCTTTGTAGTTGTTGTTTGTTTATATGTCTTTATAGTTGTTGTTTGTTTATATGTCTTTGTTGTTGTTGTTTGTTTATGTCTTTATAGTTGTTGTTTGTTTATATGTCTTTATAATTGTTGTTTGTTTATATGTCTTTGTAGTTGTTATTTGTTTATATGTCTTTGTAGTTGTTGTTTGTTTATATGTCTTTATAGTTGTTGTTTGTTTATATGTCTTTGTTGTTGTTGTTTGTTTATGTCTTTATAGTTGTTGTTTGTTTATACGTCTTTATAGTTGTTGTTTGTTTATATGTCTTTGTAGTTGTTGTTTGTTTATATGTCTTTATAATTGTTGTTTGTTTATATGTCTTTGTTGTTGTTGTTTGTTTATGTCTTTATAGTTGTTGTTTGTTTATACGTCTTTATAGTTGTTGTTTGTTTATATGTCTTTGTAGTTGTTGTTTGTTTATATGTCTTTATAATTGTTGTTTGTTTATATGTCTTTATAGTTGTTATTTGTTTATGTCTTTGTAGTTGTTGTTTGTTTATACGTCTTTATAATTGTTGTTTGTTTATATGTCTTTATAATTGTTGTTTGTTTATACGTCTTTATAGTTGTTGTTTGTTTATATGTCTTTGTAGTTGTTGTTTGTTTATACGTCTTTATAATTGTTGTTTGTTTATATGTCTTTATAATTGTTGTTTGTTTATACGTCTTTATAGTTGTTGTTTGTTTATATGTCTTTGTAGTTGTTGTTTGTTTATACGTCTTTATAATTGTTGTTTGTTTATACGTCTTTATAATTGTTGTTTGTTTATATGTCTTTATAATTGTTGTTTGTTTATACGTCTTTATAGTTGTTGTTTGTTTATATGTCTTTGTAGATGTTGTTTGTTTATACGTCTTTATAATTGTTGTTTGTTTATACGTCTTTATAATTGTTGTTTGTTTATATGTCTTTGTAGTTGTTGTTTGTTTATACGTCTTTATAATTGTTGTTTGTTTATACGTCTTTATAATTGTTGTTTGTTTATATGTCTTTATAATTGTTGTTTGTTTATACGTCTTTATAGTTGTTGTTTGTTTATATGTCTTTGTAGATGTTGTTTGTTTATACGTCTTTATAATTGTTGTTTGTTTATACGTCTTTATAATTGTTGTTTGTTTATATGTCTTTGTAGATGTTGTTTGTTTATACGTCTTTATAATTGTTGTTTGTTTATACGTCTTTATAATTGTTGTTTGTTTATATGTCTTTGTAGTTGTTGTTTGTTTATATGTCTTTGTAGTTGTTGTTTGTTTATATGTCTTTGTAGATGTTGTTTGTTTATACGTCTTTATAATTGTTGTTTGTTTATACGTCTTTATAATTGTTGTTTGTTTATATGTCTTTGTAGTTGTTGTTTGTTTATATGTCTTTGTAGTTGTTGTTTGTTTATATGTCTTTGTAGTTGTTGTTTGTTTATATGTCTTTGTAGTTGTTGTTTGTTTATATGTCTTTGTAGTTGTTGTTTGTTTATATGTCTTTGTAGTTGTTGTTTGTTTATATGTCTTTGTAGTTGTTGTTTGTTTATATGTCTTTGTAGTTGTTGTTTGTTTATATGTCTTTGTAGTTGTTGTTTGTTTATATGTCTTTATAATTGTTGTTTGTTTATATGTCTTTGTAGATGTTGTTTGTTTATATGTCTTTATAGTTGTTGTTTGTTTATATGTCTTTGTAGTTGTTGTTTGTTTATATGTCTTTGTAGATGTTATTTGTTTATATGTCTTTGTAATTGTTGTTTGTTTATATGTCTTTGTAGTTGTTGTTTGTTTATATGTCTTTATAGTTGTTGTTTGTTTATATGTCTTTATAGTTGTTGTTGTTTGGTTTTATTTTTGTTTTTGCTTTAGTTTTTTATTTTTTGTTTTTGTATTAGTTTTTTTGCTAAAAATATGTTATCATCAGGAAGTTAGGGTTTTGCTATCATGATGGTTGGTTTATGGTGTTTGTAAATTCTGAACGGTGTTCGAATTCACAACTTTAAACCCAACTCCCGTGTGATCACGACCACGACGGTCCATCGTGTAACATATGGAAAATCCTTTTCAATCAAAAAAACCTTATATACTGGACTTAATAGCGGGGTTTTTTTCTATTTCGAGTCCCCTCATTCAACTAACAGCTTATATGGACATGCACTACAAACTTGATATGTTAAGTACCTATGCATACTCTAAGAAAATACTTTATTTATTAAATAGGTTTTTTCTTCTTCAGAATTCACAAGTCCCCTGATGAGTAATTTACTTTCAATAATATATCAATATTCTTTTCTTTTCTTCTAAATTTCTGAATGAAATTCCATTATAAGTATTGTGAATTATTCATAAGAAAAAAGACATAAATATAAGATGAATTATGTACAGGAATTTTACGCCTCAATTATTAAAGAGATGTTGCACAATTTTATCGCGTCGTTGTTATTGTTTAAAGTTTTACCTCAATTAGATCAAAAACAACCTTCCGTAAATATTACCTTTATCAATTAATTATTTATTACAGAGCTAAAATTACTCTATGACTTTGCATTTTACATACACGAGATATTCCGTGGGTTTAAATTACATTATTTGGTGCACCTTCAACTGTTGCTGAGGGAATTATAACTAAATATTAGGAACATGTGTACCAAGATTTTCTGGAATGATTGGGTAATTGTTGTTTAAACCCAAGTGAGTATTTTTCAGGCATGCCATGGCGAGAGTATGTTGTTTTTATGATAATATCTGCTTTGTACTAGACAACAGTTTGATTGTTATTGTGTTTGTTAACTAAAGCAACAGTCCAGAGACAGGCGTGCTGCATTACTAAAACAACAGTCCAGAGACAGGCGTGCTGCATTACTAAAACAACAGTCCAGAGACAGGCGTGCTGCATTACTAAAACAACAGTCCAGAGACAGGCGTGCTGCATTACTAAAACAACAGTCCAGAGACAGGCGTGCTGCATTACTAAAACAACAGTCCAGAGACAGGCGTGCTGCATTACTAAAACAACAGTCCAGAGACAGGCGTGCTGCATTACTAAAACAACAGTCCAGAGACAGGCGTGCTGCATTACTAAAACAACAGTTCAGAGACAGGCGTGCTGTATTACTAAAACGACAGTCCAGAGACAGGTGTGCTGCATTACTAAAACAACAGTCCAGAGACAGGCGTGCTGTATTACTTGGACACGTGTTATTGTTTGCTAACTAAAGCAACAGTCCAGAGACAGGCGTGCTGCATTACTTGGACACGCTATTCTTATTCAGAGCCAACCAGTCTGTGCTCTTACACTTTAATGGTAGTTAGAATACCTGTGCAATCAGTGCATATCGCCACTAAGGTTGTGAGTTCGAATGCCGCTCATGGAGAGGTGTACTCGATACAATATTCTGTGATAAAGTTTGTCAGTGACTTGCGACAGGTGGGTGGTTTTCTCCAGGTACTCCTGTTTCCTCCACCAATAAAACTGACCTCAACAGTATAACTGAAATATTGTTGAAAGTTGCGCTAAACACCATAATCCCTAACCCGGAGATCGAACTAATAATCTACCTCACCGATATTTCATTCGCAGAAAAGTTATTGATTTAGATAATACAATGTGTAATTTTAAAAACAGGTTTTTTTTTAAATATAATTGATTTTTAAAGTAAGGTTTCTTATCTCAGATTTTATATAGACTTATTTTTTCTCCATTTATAACTATCAAAACAACAGATATCTGCTGTAAAGATTAAAGATCATTGTCTACAAATATCAATGATCTATAAGACGATGTTCTCAGAATAGAAATGAAAAATAATAAAACGTTGATTTTATGTAAATATCATTTTTTTAAAGATTAATTCAGGTTAGAATATCAAAACCATTCTGCCAAAACTAATTAATGTGAACTTAAACAATCTCCAATGACTGCAAATTTAGAAGGCGTTTTGATATGATGCATGGAAAAGAGTTAAATGTTGTTTTTTTTAATTATTCTTATCTTTCTCCTGATAAACAACGACTGGGGTTTTTTTTTAAATTGATTTCGTATATGGGTAAATATTTTGATTTATAGGGATCAGTGCTAAGGTTATAGTGTTTAACGCCACTTTCAACAATATTTCAGCTATATAGTGGCGGTGAGTTTTATTGGTGGAGGAAACAGCAATACCCGGAGAAAACAACTAACCTTCCGCAAGTCGCTGACAAACTTTATCACATAATGTTGTATCGAGTACACCTCGCCTGAGTGGGATTCGAACTCACAACGTTAGTTTGGATTTATATTATAACATAAACTTCTAAATATACTAATACAATGAAGAACAAAACTTCCACACTGTAGGAAATTCCAGAATCAAATATCAAATTCGTTGAAAGAGGTAAATTCTTTTCTGGCTTGATACAGGCACGTCAATAAAAGGTGGCGGGAGTAAACTAGTTTTATGGGCCCAAGCCTAATGCATTGGTATATAAACCTGTACCGAGTAAATCAACATATTCTTTATTGTTCTGAACTTAAATAAAATGTGTGCATGTTGAAAATCAAAGCGATCACGAAAGTGCATGTAATGCAATGTACGTGTTTCGCATTACGGAGTTGATTCACAAACATGTGCAAGCACAACCGTTTAATGTGTTCTACGAAAATATACAAAGATTGGAAATTGATGCAAGCGACTATGTTTGTCTTGACATTACTCAAAATTAATAAATTGTTGTATTGTCTTTGAATCATTCACAAATAATATGCAAATAAGCTACAACAGTTTATGCCATGATAAATACTATTGCTGTTTGTTTTTTCAGTTACAGCTTTGAATTAATAAACAACTTGATAGATAAAAACTCCGAATACTAATTATTTTTCAATGTTCTAAGAGGCCAAAATTTGTTTTATAATGTAGTTTGCATCACGGGTGTATAGCTTTTCCACTGTTGGATACAAGTCGGAAATATGTACCCGAGAGTATTCCAAGATGAATCGAATACACTCTATTGGGATGGAACGCAAATGATTGCCTAGTGTTTGAAGAATATCAGGCGCCCCTTACGTTAAACAATTTGCAGCAACTCACCACAATCAGCAGTTTGCTATGAGTGGCCGTTGATAGCATGTTCCTAGGAAACATTTTTCTACCCTGTCATCTATTTCCCCTTTTCTTGTAGCAATCAAAACACCCGTCCATAGGCCTCATTTCAGTGTCATTGTATACCTTTATTGTAATACATATAGCTGCAATTCTAATCACGTGACCTTCAACAATCAATTAACATAATGATAAAACTTACATATTTCACATTTATCGTATTTTGTTTCATTATAATAATTACAATTTGAACATTTCAGCATAATTTATGGAAGACTTTTGTTATCCAAACAAAAGGAGAAGAAAGAAAATATTTTCGTTTCCTTTCGCTTTTTTTTTTTAAATATTTTGCATGAACCATCTTAGTGCGTGACACATTCGTCCACCAATAAGGTCAATGTGTTCTACATCACCTTAATCTGTTTAGAATGAAATAACAATTATCTCCAGGGGGCACTTGTCAGTTCCAAGAAATATGAAAAACTACAGAAAGTCAATAACCTAAGCTAGCAATCAAATTAGACCGTCGAATGGCTTAGTTCTTAATACATTTAACGATCTTAATTCGATTTTTTGACTGCTCCATATTACAATGCAAGTCTTGCCAAACAGAAAATTACATTTAATTTGAAAGCAATTTCTATTACGTCGTGATTTCAGAAATATTGCTGAAATGTAAATTTCAAACGTAATTTCAAAATATAATACGGTTACACAATAAGATTTATAGTGCGTTCATATGGTACACATTTTTACCGTTCAATAAACGTACTGTTTTTGA
The DNA here is from genome assembly GCA_963680875.1 of Bathymodiolus brooksi. Classification (NCBI taxonomy): domain Eukaryota; kingdom Metazoa; phylum Mollusca; class Bivalvia; order Mytilida; family Modiolidae; genus Bathymodiolus; species Bathymodiolus brooksi. The sequence continues at coordinate 33,868,859 of OY804580.1, read as the reverse complement.
AAAGTAGATTTCAAACGTAATTTCAAAATATAATACGGTAAGTCACTAACACTATAAAAGCTGTAGTATAGTTCGTTCAAATTCAAATAATACACATGTTTAGCGTTCAATAACGTACTATGTGTTCATCTAGTAAACTCAATTATATAACAAAATCCAGGTCGATTGGTTGATTAGCGTCTGGAGAACAATATTTCAGCTATACATGTATTCATGGTGAGAATAAATTCATAAACAATAAATCGACATTTAAGTAGAAAGTTACTATTACAGGACGAGGCTATAGGCGGATATTTTGTTTGCTGCACATTACGCGAGAAGGTCATGGATAGGGTAAATAAAAACTGTTCATAGCAGCATGATACACATAGATAGGATGAAACACTCTTCCTTACAACAGGGGACGCATTTAGATGCTCCAAATTTATTTTACTTGTAATGAGTGGTATAATTATTTAGTCCACGTCAGTTGAGAGACTTGTGTTCTTATTATTTCTGGTCCAATCAGCTAACGTATGTATGAGAGGAAACGTACCCACCAATGAGAAATTAAGGTTTATTTCTATATCTTGGGTTTTTTACTACTAAATTTTAAGTCATTTAGATGACTGATTTAAACAAATTGGATTGTTTTTGTTAATCTGATGTTGATTGTTTTAATGGCATTCCAAATTTAAAAAAAACCATATGTTAAAAGATGAAATTGCAACGCAAAAAATATAATGTATGGCCGTGATCGTATTAGCGATAGCATACTAGCCACATATATCCAATCTGTACCTCTTGTCGTTAAACAACCCCCCTTTTCTTTTTCTTTTTTATCTTATCCAGGTGTGCTCGATATAATCCATGTCATAAAGTTTGCCAGTTACTTGTAAAATGCCGGTGGCTTCATCCCAATTACACGCGTTTCATCCACTTCTAAAAACTGGCAACCAAGATATAACAGACCTATTGTTGAAAAGTGGCACTAGACATTAGTAATCCTAGCGAACAGATTAAAATTTCATTAACATGTATGAACAATTCAAATTGATAATAGCAGCAACTTATAATTCTTAAATGAGTTACAGAAACTACTAAGACCTTCCGCTTTACTTATATTGTCTGGCTTATAGACACCAAATTATTTCAAAACAGGAAAACCATACATGTTATACTAGAGATGCATTTAAGTAAACAATTAACAGTTTTTCGTATGCATTAACTTTATTCTTGTAATTTTATGAAGTGTACTTTTATTTCTTTTTTTTCTTAAATTTACAATATATATATATAATGAACCAGCTGTTTTGCGCACTAAATTAAATGTCTACGTTTATTTTGAGAATGCGTCTATTTTAAATTGCAACAGATTGTGACTTATGTAATTGTTTTTCTGTCTATACAGATATGAAATAATTATATCCACATACTTTTTTTATTAATATGTATACGAAAGTAACTCTAAATGCTGAACCTGTTTTATAAAAATATTTTTTTCTCAATAATATGCTAACTGTCATTGCATTTTATAACAATGCAATATACAATTTCCTTTTATTTTAGAAAAATTCAACCCATACATTTTTTTCTCCCGAAATGAACTATTTTCAAAGCGATAAAATAAACTATTTAAAAAAAAACTTACCTTTTTAAAAAATTAATACAAATCCTAAACATTTACTACTCCATCCGTATATAAATGCCCTTCTCCTTATCAGTCGATGTCACTACTATAATGAATATTGGTAAAAACCAGTTACTAGCTAGTATAACCCATCGATGTTTATAGACGACGCGTTATTGACAGAATCTCTTGGAAACTTCAGTGTGTATAGATTTTATGTTATAGTAATGTGCTCGTTCATCAGAGGACCGTGATTCGACATTAAGAAACCGATCAGTTGATCGGAAGCTTGCTAGGATGCGCAGTAATTTCTTCTTAGAAAATCGTATCCTTAAGCAGATAAATCACCGATAATAGGTGACAGTACATATTTCTTTTCTTATATAGTTCTGTTATTATTGACAGAATAAAGTTAAACTATTATATGATGATAGACAACCCTCGCCAGACAAGAAGAACAGGATCAACTCACCTCACTTATCTCAAATTTTACAACACAATGAACAAGTCAAAAACATATAGAAACATTAGGTTCTGGGTGAGAGATGATGAAAACGTGGCGGAGCTAAACCTGTTAATGATATCCCAACTATGACAATAGACAACCTCGACAACCAGAAAAACAGGAACAAATCACCTCACTTATCTCAAATTTTACAACACAATGAGAAGATCTGTTTGAGAGAGGACGAAAATGTGGCGGATTAAATAAGTTAATGGGATCCCAACTATGACAATAGACAACCTCGACAACCAGAACAACAGGAACAAATCACCTCACTTATCTCAAATTTTACAACACAATGAGAAGATCTGTTTGAGAGAGAACGAAAATGTGGCGGATTAAATAAGTTAATGGGATCCTAACGATTCCCATTATAATGGATATTGCATCCAAAAAAATAAAAATAATTTTCGTCAACCAGGCCTTGGAATCATAAATTTCGATTCTGAGTTTTGTACTCGTATTCAAAAATCACCCAATCAAAACATTGTATTTATATATACAGCGATTTGATTGGTTGTTGTTTTATTTTTCGAGTATCAGTACACAAATCTTACCAGAAAACCAGAAATTCTACTTATGTTATTTAACTTTTTTCCAATTACTTTATACAAAATTTCCACAAGATATCTAACTTTAACGAATATAATTGGTAAACGTTGTATTAGTATTATATCATTTTTATGGGGCAAGGGCTAGGTTTATGGCGTTTAACGCCATTTTCAACAATATTTCAGGTATATCGTGGCGGTCGGTTTTATTGGTGGAGATAACCGGAGAAAACCACCGCCCGGCTGCAAGTCACTAACAAACTTTAGTCGTATCGAGTAAACCTCGCCACGAAAGGGATTCGAACTTACATACAAGAGAACTGCGAAAGTAAAACATATAACTAGACTATGTATGGATAAATATTATTACCATGAACAAATACCTCTACAACCATACGCTTTATAAACAATAAACAATTTAAAATTTCAACATTAATGTGCATATGACGCTTATGTTGGAGATATCAGATATATAATTCTTATTTCCAACATGTTTTAATCGTGTTTTTATCAGTTTCTACGATCGTAAATCATTCCAGTGCGAGAATAAAAATCGTGCTCAAAGGATTTTGTCAGAAAGGTACATGTGTCGTTTAAGTGTCAAACAAAATATATTTAAGACGGGATACGGTATTCTCAGTGATTGGCTGTTTTAGAGTACGTGTTCATATATGACCTTGGAGCTATTTTTTGTCCCTACGGATAGTGACTCTATAATTAAACCATGACCATTGTATTTCAATAATAGAACGAATTAAATGACTTTGCTTCACATACAACATATAATGTTACAAGCTTTGAATGTTCTTCATATTGATTTTGTTGTCGCTAAATTGTTATGTTATGAACGATTTGATGACAGTTTATGGGTTCAAGCAGCACACAGTGCTTAATTTGAAAGCTCAAATTCCTCATTTATCTATTTGTAGAATGATGTTGACAGCATGCATGCACCGTAATAGTTCTATAAACTCAAGCATAAAATAATGACGGAAAAGGATATGGTGTAAAAACTAAGGCATAAAACAATGACGGAAATGGACATGGTGTAAGACTAAGTTATCACATGTTCTATCATATTAATAAAAAAAGATTGAAGATAGTAAAGGAGTAATCAGAGACCGTAGATCAAAGGACAATTACCTCAAGAAAACGGACAAAAAGACAAACATTGAACTACAAAACACTACACAGAAAACAGGAAACATTTTCGTGCCACTGCCATGGAAACAAAATTTTCAACTTTTTTCACTCGCTGTGTTTAAATGCTAAAGGGGGACCTCTGTCCATTTTTTTTAGACTTCCACGGGGTATTAAATGGCGTTAATGTGTTCTTAGAGGGTTTTGTAGACCTTTGTAATGGATCGTTGATATAGTTACCTATCTTCATATTTATATTCACATTATAATCAACTTTGTAATTGTCCGAACGTTGTATTTTTGCCGATATATAGATTGACTTGGTCAGCCATTTGCAAAATCCGATTCCGTTAAATTACAGATAAACCGTTTTAATTCCTTACCGCTGAAGGGGGATAATTTTTAAATCACAATAGTGTGAAAGTCTTGAAGTCAATTATTATACATATAAGGCGTTATAATACTATAATTTTCATGTTAAAATGTTTGTGAAGTAGGTAAGATAATCCAGAACAACCATACAAGATTTAACATATTGTGTACGTTTTAGTACGTTCGCCGTCATAACTAGGTAAACGGCTTCAGAATATCTGTGTCACAGATGACGTACACAAGTATATTATGTTTGCTTTTGTAACAATCCCGTACGTCTTTCCTATTTCATGACTGACTACCTGATTTGTAACAAAAGCAACAAGACGGGTGCCACTAGTGGAGCAGGAACAGCTCACACTTTAAAACTAAATAGTTATCTCTTTTAATGTTGAACTTATGCACTGAATTTGACATTTACACTTTTATTAGAACTATGAAGAAGTATAAATGAATTGTTTGCATCATTACGCTCCCTACTCACTTTAACTCGCTGCAACTGGCAGATATCAATATTACTCTTCTACTCAAAATAATTTATTTCAGGTAAAGATGAGCATAAAATCAATTTAATTTTTTTTTGTAGTACTATAAAACGAACAAGAAGTTGCATATTAAACACATTTCGGAAATATGTCCTTTTTTTCTTATTGAATTTCTGGTTACTATGGTAACTGAAACACCGACGATTTACTTTCAATAATATAAAAACGAGCAAATGTATTCCTAAATACTTGAATGGACCAATTTACTAACCATTGATCGTTACCACGATTTACCTTCATTAATATATAAACGAGTAAATGTATTCATAAATATTTGAATACAGCGTCTTTTTAACACATCAGCTTCTACAAATTGTATAGAAATCAAACCACAAATATTAATTAACTTGAAATTTGAAAATTCTGGGTTGCCCCTTAGGATTTTGCAAAAAAAATATCAAGAAATGAATCAGATGATGCTGCTTCCATTGTTTCTTTTATCTCGACCTCTTTTGGGGTATATTAATGGAATCCAATTAGCAAAGTTTTGGATTATTAATTGACAGAATATCATCAAAGAGTACATGCTCTAGCTTCTGTAATTTGTTTGTCTTTGATAAGATTTTTGTATCAACAAAGCCCATGGGAGTAAAAGAAAAGATTGGCAAAGAAGACACAATTTGTTCCCATGGGGATGCCGATGACTTGTTGAAAAATATTCCCTACAAACCCGGCAAATACGTTATCGATAAGAAACTCCAAAGATATTGATGACTTCATTTTCTGTGTTTTACCTTATTAATAGCAAAATTAAAATGTTGAAATGCGTTGTAGAAGACATTAAATATATAAAATAATACTATTTAATTAATCCCGATTCCTTCAGAGGGCGATCACGGGACAGTACGTTACATGTATAAGAGTTAAACCGGTCATTTACCCTTCATGAATACACCGTTTTCATTATTTAATATGATGTCATATTTACTCGTCTTCATGAAATGTGACAATTCCACTTACAGGGCAAGAAAAAGGTGACCTTTTACTGCCTAATAGAGGTGACCTTTTACTACCTAATAGAGGTGACCACGTGGGCAAGTTTGACAGTATATCTATTATTCTCTTTTGGTGGTTTAATCACTCCTCCCTTAATCAGGGGTATTTGTGGTCGTGATCGTATGGTAGTTGGATTTACAACAACGTATGCACTCAGTGCCTATCACCACTAACGTTGTGAGTTCGAGTTCCGCTCATGGCGAGTTGTACTCGATACAACATTATATGATAAAGTTTGTCAGTGATTTGCGGCAGGTCTGTGTTTTTCTCTGGGTACTCCGTTTTCTTCCGCCAAAACTGACCATCATGATATAACTGAAATAGTGTTGAAAGTAGCGTTGAACACTATAACCCCTCTCCCTAAATCCTTTAAAGTTAACAGGTATGATCGAGCCTATCTGATACATCTAATGTTTTCCCTAGACAATTTAAGCACGAGTATTTCATGCACGATTGACTCTGGTCTCGTTTTTGAAATAGTTGCATAACCCAGCTTTTCACATAGTCCTCTTAATCGTAATTATATATATCAAGTTATTTAAAAGCTTATTGCATATTATATATTGTTAATAAACATGTGGCGACTTAAGATAATGAGGTCTACAGTTGGCTTATATGACCATGTCGAAAAAAAGAAGTAGAGCACTCAAATTTCTTTAGGAGCAAAACCATTTCACGTTAAAGGGGGTATTTTTGGGGGGAATAATTATATCGCGGCAAATGAAAACCCAGATTTTTTTAAAAAGACAAACAAAATGACGAATTAATATTTTCCAGAATCATTATTCTACTAAAATAAGAGTAATTTACTTCATATATGATCTGATATTATACGGTAGGGTCAATAAAAAATGGACAATCCAGAGAAACTGGCAATACAGAGTACACAAGACGAAGAAAAACACAACACAATATGTGTTGGACACCACTATACGCAAATAAACACAAACAATATAAATAAGACATGAGCCCTCCCTCACAAAAGGAGGCAAAGAATCATGTTCTTACATTTCATACGTTCGTATAGAACTCGGTTTCCATAATTTTCTTGTTTGTATTTTTTTTTTTTTTTTATGTATTAAATAATTTACATGAATTTTATTTTTAATTATATTTTTCTGTACTTGGACAACCATTCCTTTACATAGTTTATTAGCTGATGGATCGACATCCTCTAATGAAAATCTTATACCCTGGTTTATTTAAGATTTGCTTCACCGCGAAAGAAAATCAAATGTAAATATTGGTGCGATGTTCTTCACGTTGTGAGTTTAAAGAGAGGGGAATTTGTTCAAGCATTAAATTTAAACATTATTAAACCAAAATATTTCTCACATTTCTGATAAAGAAATGCTACTCCTCTATTATATATATGTGTGTGAGTGTGATAAAGTACGTTTGTCAGTGACTCGGTGGCTTTCTCCGGGTACTCATGTTTCCTCCACCAATAAAACTGACCGTCACGATTTAACTGAAATATTGTTGAAATGGGCGTTAAATACCATATTCCTACTATATATATATATTTATATATATACGTCTGAAAATTAAACCAAACAGTGTTAGAATTAGATTTTAGAGCTGTCAAATTTTTGTTCTTCCCTCGACGGGATTTGAACCCACACCATTGTTACACTGCAGCACCATTCGCTTAGCCTTACGTCCAGCGCCCTAGACCACTCGACTACATCCACTCCCTATGCTATATATGTCTTGAAGACGCGGACATTTTAAATAATATTTACATATCAAAATAATATAACTTCCACGATATAACTGAAATATTGTTGAAAGTGGCGTTAAACACCATAACCACCACCCTCAAAATAATATCTATTGAAGATTAATGATTCATGCTTAGACTGAACGCCGAGACATTCTCCATTTTAGTTTTCTAGAAAATAAATTAATTCATATACATTTGTATTTACAATTTCCATGACCAATCTGACATGTCTTCACATCTACATGTATATATATATATATATATACATGTACTAATATTATGTATGCTAATTGTATCGTTAGAATAAAGATGTACACGATGATTACATTACAAGAAGCTTATCATAATGATATAACATATAACTTGATAATCCAACAAGCTTCTTTCCTTCCATGCTTTCAAACAAACAACAACAATAGGATTCAATTATACAAAGAAAAACATGTCAAAAATCCTTACAAGAAAAACATCATTTTTCAAAATATAAGAAAAAAAAAGAAAAAAATCACCACTCATCTTTTGTGTTGAATACAATAAACAACAACAATAGGATTCAATTATACAAAGAAAAACATGCAAACAGAATCCTTACAAGAAAAACATCATTTTCAAAATAATAGAAAAAAAAACTTACCACTCATCTTTGCGTTGAATACAATAAAAAAATAAATATATCCCTTCATCGATTTCTTATGACAAACTAACGTGCACACCATTGATTAGTAATACTATACATTGTGTTACTATTTTTAGCTCATTGCTACACTAGAATAAATCAAGTGAGACGTCGCTGTGCCAGATTTAACCTTCTGTTACTATTTTTAGCACATCATACTCCCCTTTGTTGGGGTTTTGAATGATTTTGCACCGATTTAAACTCGGGAGAATATTAAATATAAAAAACTCCTACAAACCACAGCTTCACTATGGGATCTATTGTCTATTTCTCAAAATACGAGATTTAAATGTCCGATAAAACTAGAAATTAAAATCTAACAATGTGTAAATTTAGTAGATTTATTTAAAAGGTTAAAAAAGGCTTTAATATTTGAGTCACATTCATTAAATATAAAAGCCGTTCAGTGCTTTCATTTATTTCATCAACAGAAGCAAGATCTTACTATGTGTAAATTTATTGTTTTTGAAAGGTTAAAACAGGTTTAAACATTAAAGTCAAATTCACTGAATATAGAAGCGATATTGTTTTTAAAGATTTCAATTACTTCCTCCGAAGAATCATCATGGCACTCCGTACGCCATTTATATTGTGGTTAGAACAACTCCGATTTTAATAACAATTATATTTATGATTATTTAAGACAACCTTGAAGTGGCTTGAAGTCAAAAGAGATTTTAGAGTATATAATGGGTAATTCGAAAACAAAAACTAACACAAATTATTATTATTATTATTATTATTATTATTATTATTATTATTATTATTATTATTATTATTATTATTTATTATTATTATTAAACAAAACATATGTTGTGAGACGGCTAGCAATACGTAATATAAAAACACAGAGAATGTAATTTATTAAGCCAACGTTATGGTGGACAAATATGTTTGGCTATCATGGTTTTCTTGCCCCATAGACTTTTAGATTATTTGGCTTTCAAATATTTTGGATTTGAGCGTACATGATGAAGGTTGCTCCAGAAACGAGCCGTGCATTTTAATTTAGATTAGATATCTACGTATTTATATTATTAATAATAATAATAATAATAATAATAATAATAATAATAATCTCAATCTGAATGTTCTTTTACGATATCTTCCGTAATATTTCAGTCATTTCGTAGTCTGGAAGTTTAACAACACCCAATAAAGTTTAACAAGGAAATGCGTTTTAAAACAACTCTTCACAAACTTGATTATTATAATTTGTTTGCTTAACGGCATCTGTGGTAATATTTCACCCAATTCGTGGCTTAGCATTTAATTTAACACATTAAAATCAAACAACGATATGTGGGTCAAGATATTACTATGTAGAACTATAAAAGTAGGATCAACAGTTACAAAATTAAATTAAAAGGAAAGAATTAAAAAGTTGACACAGCCAACTGATACTGTCCGAAAATGGAAACAGACAGATTATGTCAAGCAGAACATGTGTAAAGTACAAAAAGGTGAAATATATGTGGTTAAGTGACAACTCTCCTTTTCCACCGGGTACTGCGGTTTCCTCCATTAATAAAACTGATCGTCACGATATAACTGAGATATTGTTGAGAGTGGCGTTAAACACAATAAACCATATCAAATGCCAGTTTTTTTGTTTATAATTATAGAAAGATAAAGTTATGCTATAATCGGAATTCATCATTTTTAAAATTATTTTTCCTATTTAAAAGGGATTTGTCTCTTGAATGGTATCAACATATCAAAAATCAAACTTGACCTGTACTGTATGACCAGAAATACTTATACCAAAGTAGAAAAGGTACATGTTGAGGCTAACTAATGTTTCCGTTTGGAAAGAATCAATTTTGCTGATTTTTATAGCTTAATAGGCGTATAAAACTCATGAGCGGATTCAGACACTATAGTGGGGTCAGAGGTTAGGGTTATAGTGCTTAGCGCTACTTTCAGTGGGATTCGAACTCATAACTTTAGTAGTGATAGACACTGATTGCACAGGCAGCAGTAAATTAAACTACCATACGACCACGACTACCCCGAGACCATAGAGAAAATCAAACTTAATCTGTATTTGATGATCAATGATAATTTAAGCTTAAGTTGAAAGATTGAGGCAAAGCGAAGGTTAAAATTCGGAAACCATCAATTTTGCTGATTTCCCTATTTTCAAGGAGCATAACTCCTGAACATTATCGACCACAACAGTAAAAACTTATGTTATATTTCACAATATCACTCACCACAACAATACGAACCACTCTTCTATCGCTACACACTGTACCTTGACCATAATATTTATTTTAAAAAACTCGCAATTCCTTTGTATACAAATGGGACGAATCTTTTGTGAAATCGTTTTTAAAGAACTTGCAGCAATGTAATTGCAATATTTGCCATGCTATTCTTATATGCAGTTTCAAGTTCCTACCAGTAGAAAGACCTTAACGTCTATTGACACCAAGTCCCACTGGGAATTGAAGCAAGCTACCAGGGGAAAATAACATCCTTTTTACATGATGAGGTATACATAGTCATATGTGTTTCTGTTCTTCTTCTTCTTATTATTATTAATTACGTAAAACATTGTCCAACAACATATTCATTAAGAAAGGTTTGAAGTAATCAGAAACCGTAATTCGAAGTACGGACAATACAAAGGCCAAGCGAAAAAGTACAAAATGACCAACAATGATCTACAATGGCCAAACGAAAAAGTACAAAATGACTAACAATGATCTATAATGGCCAAGCGAAAAAGTACAAAATGACTAACAATGATCTACAATGGCAAAACGAAAAAGTACAAATGACCAACAATGATCTACAATGGCCAAGCGAAAAAGTACAAAATGACTAACAATGATCTACAATGGCCAAGCGAAAAAGTACAAAATGACTAACAATGATCTACAATGGCAAAACGAAAAAGTACAAATGACTAACAATGATCTACAATGGCCAAGCGAAAAAGTACAAAATGACTAACAATGATCTACAATGGCCAAGCGAAAAAGTACAAAATGACTAACAATGATCTACAATGGCCAAGCGAAAAAGTACAAAATGACTAACAATGATCTACAATGGCCAAACAAAAAAGTACAAAATGACTAACAATGATCTATAATGACCAAACGAAAAACTACAAAATGACTAACAATGATCTACAATGGCCAAGCGAAAAAGTACAAAATGACTAACAATGATCTATAATGACCAAACGAAAAACTACAAAATGACTAACAATGATCTACAATGGCCAAGCGAAAAAGTACAAAATGACTAACAATGATCTATAATGGCAAAACGAAAAACTACAAAATGACTAACAATGATCTACAATGGCCAAGCGAAAAAGTACAAAATGACTAACAATGATCTACAATGGCCAAGCGAAAAAGTACAAAATGACTAACAATGATCTACAATGGCAAAACGAAAAAGTACAAATGACTAACAATGATCTACAATGGCCAAGCGAAAAAGTACAAAATGACTAACAATGATCTATAATGGCCAAGCGAAAAGGTACAAAATGACTAACAATGATCTACAATGGCCAAGCGAAAAAGTACAAAATGACTAACAATGATCTACAATGGCCAAACAAAAAAGTACAAAATGACTAACAATGATCTATAATGACCAAACGAAAAACTACAAAATGACTAACAATGATCTACAATGGCCAAGCGAAAAAGTACAAAATGACTAACAATGATCTATAATGACCAAACGAAAAACTACAAAATGACTAACAATGATCTACAATGGCCAAGCGAAAAAGTACAAAATGACTAACAATGATCTATAATGGCAAAACGAAAAACTACAAAATGACTAACAATGATCTACAATGGCCAAGCGAAAAAGTACAAAATGACTAACAATGATCTACAATGGCAAAGCGAAAAAGTACAAATGACTAACAATGATCTACAATGGCCAAGCGAAAAAGTACAAAATGACTAACAATGATCTACAATGGCCAAGCGAAAAAGTACAAAATGACTAACAATGATCTACAATGGCAAAACGAAAAAGTACAAATGACTAACAATGATCTACAATGGCCAAGCGAAAAAGTACAAAATGACTAACAATGATCTACAATGGCCAAGCGAAAAAGTACAAAATGACTAACAATGATCTACAATGGCCAAGCGAAAAAGTACAAAATGACTAACAATGATCTACAATGGCCAAACGAAAAAGTACAAAATGACTAACAATGATCTATAATGACCAAACGAAAAACTACAAAATGACTAACAATGATCTACAATGGCCAAGCGAAAAAGTACAAAATGACTAACAATGATCTATAATGGCCAAACGAAAAACTACAAAATGACTAACAATGATCTACAATGGCCAAGCGAAAAAGTACAAAATGACTAACAATGATCTATAATGCACTACACAGAACATTAAGGATTGAGCACCACGAACCTCTCTAAAACCGGAGATGAGCTCGTGTGCTCCAGAAAGGTGAGCAGTTCCTGCTCCACTAGTGGCACCCGTCGTGTTACTCCTGTTTAAATAATATATACTTTAAGTCACTCATTTACGCCCCAATGTAGTGGCGAGTTATATATTGGGGTTAGTCCCGTACAATTAGGGAATGCACCTTTTCGGAATGCTAGTAACCCCACTGCACATAAACTAGTTAATATTTCTAATCCCGCGGCAGGACTATAGACAGATGATCACGGAAAAAATAGTATTCAATAATATAGAAGTTGCAAACTTAAGATAATAGATTATGGTATGACAAATAAATATATTAACATTTGAGTTATTTTTCATTTATTATTTGGGATGAAATGTATACAACGTAAATATTGAATACGTGTTGAAAGTGAATGACCACGGATATGTTCCGCTTGTAATCACACACCGGACCTTTCATCATTCATGATATACCACCGGGTTTGTAACTAGAGTAACGGTACGGCTGCCACTAATGGAGCAGGAACTGCTTATCCTTCCGGAGCACCCGGAATTCAGTGGGGTCCATGTTGTTCCATCTTTATTTTGTTCTGTGTATTGCTTAGTAGACCATTGTTTGTCCTTTTTGTATTGGCCATTGTATTGTCTGTCTTTCTTCGATTCACGACTTCTGATTACCCATTTGGTATCTACATATTTTTTTGACGCGACAATTACCTACATACATGACGTACACTACCATGCTAAATACCAATTATTATTACAACTAAGGCTTGAGGCAAAGGTATGTTTAGCCGATAATGGTTATCCTTTTTAAGTCCTATTGATGTCTTGCTTCCAAAGACTTTTAAATTATTTGGCTTTCCAATCTTTTGTCTTTGAACATACCTGATGAAGGTTAGTCCAGAAACGCGTCGTGCGAACTAAATTTGATATTTACTTTTTTAAACTTGCTAAGCTTTCACATTTCTTATGTGTGCAGTCTTTTTCTGAATTTAATTAATATTTTATTAAATTTAAGATTTACAACTTGGTATTTTGAAAATTACTGTTACACATTTTATTACTTTTGTCAATAATGGCATTTCAAAATTGCATAATCTGCAAATATCACATAAAATGATTAGAGTTGTCGCCCTTTGCAAATTTGATTGTAAGGGATATGTCGATAAGAATATTTAATGTGGTATTTTACGGTTACAATAGTGATATGAAATTTGTGCTGGAGGTTTAGATATCAAGAATTTTAACAACACAATTGTCTCAACCAAGGATATGGCTCTTAGCTTATGTAGTATTATTTTTTTTATGTTGAGTTTCTAATGAGCGTCGGGGAGCGTCGTGACAGTGATCGTATGATAGTTGGATTTATAACTACCTATACATCAACCAAACCATCTTATGAGTGTCTGGTGGTTGTGCGGCACGAATCACATTCGCTATTTACCTATATATGCTATGATAATACATACAGTTTTCGTGTTTTGGACTATGCCACGCGCTCATTGTGTTAATGATAAAACATACACGTCATCGTGCGTGTGGAGTTGTCGACCGTTATTAATAAAATCGTAGATATCAATTTTAGTTGCACACGACGCTTTCTGGAATAATTTCATCAGGTACTCTCAAAGCGAAAATAATGGAAAGCAAAATAATTTAAAAGTCTTTAGAGGCAATAAAGCCAAAGGGCCTAAATAGTATAGAAACAATGGGCTAAGGTCACCTATACCTGATGGAGGAGAACCTGAGTTTTAATCATAATTACATTATTTTGGAACTGTAAATTTCAGTAATTAATATACCTAATAGACCATGTCAGTACCGGAGCACTGACTACTGGACGGACGATATCCCACAAGGACTGATAGTTCACCAGCAGAGGTATCGACCCGGTGATAGTTATAGAAACGTAGATATCAATTGTAGTGCTCACGTCACGTAGATATCAATTGTAGTGCGCACGTCACGTAGATATCAATTGTAGTGCGCACGTCACGTAGATATCAATTGTAGTGCGCACGTCACGTAGATATCAATTGTAGTGCGCACGTCACGTAGATATCAATTGTAGTGCACACATCACGTAGATATCAATTGTAGTGCTCACGTCACGTAGATATCAATTGTAGTGCGCACGTCACGTAGATATCAATTGTAGTGCGCACGTCACGTAGATATCAATTGTAGTGCGCACGTCACGTAGATATCAATTGTAGTGCGCACGTCACGTAGATAGCAATTGTAGTGCACACATCACGTAGATATCAATTGTAGTGCGCACGTCACGTAGATATCAATTGTAGTGCACACATCACGTAGATATCAATTGTAGTGCTCACGTCACGTAGATATCAATTGTAGTGCTCACGTCACGTAGATATCAATTGTAGTGCGCACGACGTGTTTTTGGAATAACCTTCATCAGGTACGTACTCTCAAATCCGAAATATTGGAAAGCCAAATAATTTAAAAATCGTGGGAAGCAATTAACCAAAAGGACCTAAACAGGATAGACAAAATCGGTTATGGTCGCCTATACCCAAAGGAAAAAAAAACTTAGTTTTAATCATAATGACATTATTTAGGATCCTATATTTCGATGACAGATATATCTGATAGACCATGTCAGTGTCGAAGAACTAAATACTGAGCGGGAGATACCCTCGGGGACTAAATACTGAGCGGGAGATGCCCTCGGGAACTAATAATCCACCAGCGTAAATATTGGAAATGAGTTGAAAGTAAATAGGGAAAAACACTAATGAACTATATACAGGAAATACCATAAATATTCCATAATTTATACTTTGCAGCCTAGCTTGAAATTTTTATTTGTTTGTATGACAAATAAATATATATATCATATTTATTATTTATTATTTATGATAATATTCATATAGCGTAAATATTGGAAATGATATGAAAGTGAACGGGAAAACGCTAGTGAACTATATACAGGAATATTCAAATTTAAAAGTTTCAGCCTAGCTTGAGATTTTTATTTTCTGGTTTGACAAATTCATGATATCCAGTAACAAGAGCGGATGGTTGGGATCCCATAACCAGTTTAACCCTGCCGCATGTTTGTGTCTGTCCCAAGCCAGGACCTTAATTTCCAACGTCACAACGTAATCTTTTTGTGATCAATAACTTCAGTAAACATGATAGTTGATAGTTCGTGTTGTTGATCTTTGTGGAATTGTTGACCATCATTGTGTAAACTTTCTTTTCCTGATATTATGTAGAATGACATGTATACAACGTAAGCATTGAAAATGTGTTTTAAAAACGACAATGAACTATATACTAGACACTAACATGGCTATAATTATTTAGTGTTAATATTACATAATATTATAATAATCTATTTACTAACAGAAGTGAAGTAATGGAGAATACACTCCAGCTATGGATTCTTAAAAATAATCAACGAGACCCGTTAGAGTCGAGTTGATTATTTTTAAGAATCTACAAGTTGGAGTGTATCCTCTTACACAATACATTTCCATCTGCAACAGTGTTTTCATT
This sequence comes from Bathymodiolus brooksi, assembly GCA_963680875.1. Lineage (NCBI taxonomy): Eukaryota > Metazoa > Mollusca > Bivalvia > Mytilida > Modiolidae > Bathymodiolus > Bathymodiolus brooksi. Next base: position 33,852,780 of record OY804580.1, on the reverse strand, counting down.
TTATAAATTTACCTTTTAAATGTACAGAAAGCTATATAAGCCACAATTAACAAAAATTAAACAGCAAAATTTTATCGGTATTCGTACTTTCGATTCTCGTTTATATTTTGATTTTTCAAGGTCTTTCAAGTGAAAAGAATCGTTTATATTTAGATATTTCAAGGTCTTTCAAGTGTCCCAAATGTTCACCTGTGGTCTGTCTGATTTGTTAAGTTGCGGTCGGTTCGTTGGTTGTTTTTGTATTGCGAGAATACTCGTCAGTTCTTAACATAAATTATGCAAGATCTGAAATACTTGTATCGTGTCTTGGATATATTGATCAATTGCGTTTTTAATCAAATTGTTGATATTTATTTTAACAAAGCTTACTATCAAGAGTTATATATACTAAAATAATCCACTGTTCGAACAATAGTGTGACGTCAGAGAAATATATTATAATTCTGTAATCTTATTTATGTTAATTTAATTGACACTTATCACCCAGTTATACACTACATGAAGGATGGTATATCTACGTAATACAAAACATGTAACAACACTGGGAAGTGAGCGGTCATGTATGTGAGCGTCATGTATGTGTGTTAAGTGAGCGGTCATGTATGTATATTAAGTGAGCGGTCATGTATGTGTGTTAAGTGAGCGGTCATGTATGTGTACTAAGTGAGCGGTCATGTATGTGTGCTAAGTGAACGGTCATGTATGTGTGTTAAGTGAGCAGTCATGTATGTGTGCTAAATGAACGGTCATGTATGTGTGCTAAGTGAGCGGTCATGTATGTGTATTAAGTGAACGGTCATGTATGTGTGCTATGTGAGCGGTCACGTATGTGTGCTAAGTGAGCGGTCATGTATGTGTGCTAAGTGAGCGGTCATGTATCTGTGTTAAGTGAGCGGTCATGTATGTGTGCTAAGTGAGCGGTCATGTATGTGTGCTAAGTGAGCGGTCATGTATGTGTGTTAAGTGAGCGGTCATGTATGTGTGCTAAGTCAACGGTCATATGTGTGCTAAGTGAACGGTCATGTATGTGTGCTAAGTGAGCGGTCATGTATGTGTGCTAAGTGAACGACCATGTATGTGTGCTAGGTGAGCGGTCATGTATGTGTATTAAATGAACGGTCATGTATGTGTGTTAAGTGAGCGGTCATGTATGTGTGCTAAGTGAGCGGTCATGTATGTGTGTTAGGCGGGCGGTCATGTATGTGTGTTAAGTGAGCGATCATGTATGTGTGTTAAGTGAGCGGTCATGTATGTGTGCTAAGTGAGCGGTCATGTATGTGTGTTAAGTGAGCGGTCATGTATGTGTGCTAAGTGAGCGGTCATGTATGTGTGTTAAGTGAGCGGTCATGTATGTGTGTTAAGTGAGCGGTCATGTATGTGTGTTAAGTGAGCGGTCATGTATGTGTGGTAAGTGAGCGGTCATGTATGTGTGTTAAGTGAGCGGTCATGTATGTGTGCTAAGTGAGCGGTCATGTATGTGTGTTAAGTGAGCGGTCATGTATGTGTGCTAAGTGAGCGGTCATGTATGTGTGTTAGGTGGGCGGTCATGTATGTGTGTTAAGTGAGCGATCATGTATGTGTGTTAAGTGAGCGGTCATGTATGTGTGCTAAGTGAGCGGTCATGTATGTGTGCTAAGTGAGCGGTCATGTATGTGTGCTAAGTGAGCGGTCATGTATGTGTATTAAGTGAGCGGTCATGTATGTGTGCTAAGTGAGCGGTCATGTATGTGTGTTAAGTGAGCGGTCATGTATGTGTGCTAAGTGAGCGGTCATGTATGTGTGTTAAGTGAGCAGTCATGTATGTGTGCTAAGTGAGCGGTCATGTATGTGTGCTAAGTGAGCGGTCATGTATGTGTGTTAAGTGAGCGGTCATGTATGTGTGCTAAGTGAGCGGTCATGTATGTGTGCTAAGTGAGCGATCATGTATGTGTGTTAAGTGAGCGGTCATGTATGTGTGCTAGGGTTATCCATTTTACCCCTTGTTTCTACGATTTGTCAATTTAATGGTGGTACTGTTCTGTTCAGACAGTGTGGTGGTGTTTTTTTCACCTATTTAATATTTCTTCGATGTTTAATCAAGAATTTTACGAACATAATTCTAACTTATTAAGAAAACAAAAATACAATTTATTTAATTTCGCAAAATTCCTGATCAATTAAATGTAGTCATTGTAAAAACAGGATAATTTATTCCCTCATCTAATTGATTTCGAATTTGTTTAGGGACTCTTTTTAATGTTTGGATATGTGGTCCAGAGATTGCTATGAGCTCTTTCTCTTAAACAGAGATTGCTATTGATCTCCTTTTCATAAACCAGGGAATTCCCTGCATAAACAGAAGAAAATAAGATGCTTAAATGAATTAGGCGGTGGCATGGAAAACAACTAAGAAGATATGCGGGTAAGAAAATCGAAGTACAGACAATACAATGGCCAAAAGAAAAAGGACAAAAGGGCAAACCACGATCTACAAAACATTACATAGAAAACAAAAGATCGAGCAACACGAACCCTACTTAGCTAAAAACCCACTGTAAACTTTCTATTTGTACATTGTTTTGTTATTTGTCCTGTTCCACTATTTCAAAATCAAATCAATCCAAGGGGACCCGTAGTATACAATGTACATATAAATAGTAACTAGTTTCTCTACTGATGGGTAAAACCCTACTTAAAATGAGTTCAGTGGTTTAGCCGGTCAATTCAAATAAACAACCTGCCTTTAACACAGGACATTAATGAGTGCACCGTATTTGGAGAACTTCTTACACGTTAAACACACTTGCTGCAGCACCTGTAATGACTTGTTACAATGCACAATTTGCCACCCTTAGACCATCTCAGTGCCACTTTCTACCAAACTGATTTTTGGTTTGTTAACTTGTACTCACACTGAATATAGTTGATATGCTGCTCAATCGATGTTACACTACAATCAAACTTCTTGTTAAGAAGAGTTTGAAGATACCAAAGGGGTAATCAGAATCCGTATATCGAAGAAGAACAGACAACATAATGGCCAAAAGAAAAAGTGCAAAAGGGCAAACAACAATCTACAAAACATACATATAAAGCTAAAGATCGAGTAACACGAATCCCACTAAAAACTGGGGGTGAACTCATGTGCTCCGGAAGGGTAAGCAGTTCCTGCTCCACTAGTGGCACCCGTCGTGTTAATCTAGCTACAAACCCGGTAATAAGTCGTGAATGAGGAAAGGACCGGGAAGTGCTTACGACTAGTGGAACATATCCGTGTTCATTTGTGACACAGATATTCCATGACGTCAACCAAGTCATGTTGGCGACCGTAAAATTTTCGAAGTGATGACTTCAACTTTACCGAATGGAACCCTTGGTGCAGTAGCTTCTTTGTTAGTAGCAAACCCTCTATCTAGTTAAATTAGGGCAAATTATAATCTGGCTTATCAAGAAGGCATGGCTATGATCCCATTATAAACCTGTTCAAACCCGCCACATACTAGTATTTTTGCATATCCCAAGTTAATAGGATCTACATTTCCAGTTTATTTTATTCTCATTATGTTTAATAACTCACAATGACAACCATAAAGAATAAATAATATATCATATTGTATAATAAAGTAGCTACTTCCTGACAGAAGTCATATTCTGGAATTGATTCATCCTATTTCAGATATTGACAGACAATAATTGTCATATGGTTTGCTGCTATAGTTTATTTGGGTTTTTCTGCTTTCCAGAGTTTGTTATTTATATTGTATTTTATTGAGGAAATACAGAAATAAACATCTGATGCATTAACTAAATATTGATTTATAATTGATGTTTATTTTAGTGAACTAAAACAAAGGGCATTGGCGGAAAAGTGGTCAAGGTCGTTGAAATCTGACCTCAAGACTAGTTGAACTGATGTAAGTTCCCAATCCCAGAAACTTACCTTAAATGTTAACGTGTCCAAACATCTACCCATGGCTGGTGCCTTAACGGTCAGCTCGTTAGTGTCATGGATTCCGCTTCCCTATTAAATCTTGTAGCTGACAAAATGATGAGAGATAGTAATCAGAGACGACTTAACCTGGAATAAAACAAACCCTTAATCAAATACATGTAAATAAACGTTAGAGAATACCGAAGGGTCAATCACAAATGTACAATCCAGAGAAACTGTAAATAAACGTTAGAGAATACCGAAGGGACAATCACAAATGTACAATCCAGAGAAACTGGCAACATAGGGTACACAAAACGAAGAAAAACAAAACAAAATGTATCGTTATAAGCGTTTACATTTAATACCATCAGTTATTTATCTGTATAAAGACAGAATTTGTGATGTTTCAAACAGAGGCTATTACAACTTGTAGAATTTTCATTTGTTAATGCTTTAACTTGTTTATAATTTACCATTTCTACAATAACTGTACGACCATTAAAAACATATCCTGTACGTTAACTCTCTAAGATAAGGTAGACAAATAAACAAGTGATATCGTTCAAGATTACTCGAGGGAATTACGGATCAATATAGTACTGATTCTATATGTCAAGAAAGGTGCGTTCTGTAATACTAATAGACAATGGGAGAAGCTGTCAACATCTATTTACCATCCCATCCGTCCAGAAGTGAGTGCTTCAACGCTGACATGATATGTAAGATATATGTTTATTGTTCATTTCATTTGCAATTATTTACAGTCCCTGTAATTATGTTCATCTCCAGAAATTGGTTATCCTCTTTAAATCTTTTAATTTTCTTGCTCCTAACATATTTGACTTTCTAAACTGTTGACCTTAAACGTACCAGATGAAGGTTATTCCCGAAACATATAGTGTGCAACGAGAGGAGTTTGAAGATACCAAAGGGGTAATTAGAATCTGTAAATCAACGATAGAGAGACAATATATTAACCAAAGAAAAGGGACAAAAGAACAAACAACGATCTACTAAGCATTACATAGAAAACTAAAGATCGAACAACACGTACCCCACTAAAGACTGAGGGTGAACTCAGGTGTTCCGAAAGTATAAGCCGACGCAATTCGTGCTTCACTCAGGGCACCCATCGTGCTACTCTAGTAACAAACCCGGTGATGATAATGTTCATTTCTTCAGGGAAAGTCCGAGTTTGGATATTCTTTTTGAACCCTTTAGCTTTTTTTGCTAGATGAAATGTTTATCTTCCAATTATTTGATCTTGAACGTACCACATACAGGTTATTCCAGAAACGCATGGTATGAACTAACTTAGATATCTATATTTTGCTTATATCATTCAAGGCATTTTGGATTAAGCACATTAGGAAAAGAAAGTTTAAACAGTGATGGTCATCAATTCCACAAATATCAACAAAACGATCACTCACCTCTGACCTTAAATCACCGAACACAACAAGAGAACCACGACATATGACGTTAGAAATTCAGGTCATGGCTTGGGACAGGCACAACATGTTGCGGGGTTAAACCGGTTAATGGAATCCCAACCCTAACTTCTAGAAAACTGAATCTTCAACGACAATACATATATAAACAAAAGATAAAAACAAATCCTCCACATATTCATTTAAATATTTCAACAAGAAATGGCAAGAAATATTGTCATTTTTTCTGTAGAAATATTTTTTTTCAAATAACCAAAGACGAATACCAATAAGTTATACAACACATTATAAATTGTCAATTTCCCCTTTTGTTTTACTTCTACGAGATTGTTGGAATTGTTTCAAACCCCAATCGAAAAATCTTAGAAACGGAGGCAAAATCGATACCTCTAACGCATCTAGCTGTTCACTATCCTGGCCTGGTTCAGGCCCTTCAATAAAAAGTGGCAGTGTTATATAATAGTTCAATGGTGAATCACAATACATATTGGAAGGAATAAATTAGTGATGATATTCAACTCCACTTTCAACAATATTTTATTGATATCTTGGCAGTCAGTTTTATTGGTTGAGGAAACAGGAGTCCCAGGAGAGAGCCACCGACCTGCTGCAAGTCAATGACAAACGTTATCACATAATGTTGTACCGAGTACACCTCGCCATGAGCGGGATTCGACCTCACAATTTTAGTGGTGATAAGCATTGCTTGCATATGTAGATGTAAATGCAAGTACCATGTGATCACGACCACGAGGGCCCCGTTTAACGATGGTATTCGAGTGCAACAAAATTAAGGTCAATAGATCTGAAACTGTCTTTCTTTCAGAGAGGAATTCATTTTCACATTGTCGCTCTTGTATACGAAACACTTGTGCATATTCCCATCACAGCGCCACCTTTTGACTATGTGATTTATTGTTTTTAAAAGTGGTCTTGGAATGAATATACATATATCTCTAATACTTGTCACTTGACGTAAAACAACAATTAATCATTAATTTTATATTTGTATTGTTTTAAATGACAACACAATTAGTGAGAAAGACTGACATCTAATACATAAAAAATGAAAAATAACAAGACGCTGTGACAGTGGCGTGTTTGTTAAGATTATGAAATAAAAAGATGAATAATAATATTTTGCAATGATATAGATTTGACCTCAACTATTACAGGAAACAATCACGATAATAGAATTTCTCTAAATAAATAATGTCTCTAAAAATAATATAGTTATAGTCACACAAATATATCGGTCAGTGGAAATAATTGTTTTATAAGAAATCACAGTTTGAAAATAGTTCTGTCTAAATACATCGTGTGATGCTGGCGACAAAACCAATTAAATGTTTGCATATATATCATAATATTCGTAATAACGTTTAGCACGTCTGAGTGTGCTTTTTTCGCCTTGTAAACAAACCTATTCTCTAAATAGCACGATTATGTTTAGGACATGTGGGAAGTCCTATCTTGTTTTTCGCTATCTCATCGCGTAAACCAGCAATTAAAGTAATAAAAATAAATAAAAATGTTTTCCTTGAATCTTAATGGAATATTTGTCTTAACTATGTTTAAAAAGTCACATTTTCCTGAATGGGGCAGTCCTTCACTAACGGCTTTAATGGCTGTTCTGCTGTCATCGTCTACTCCGATTACAAACAGCATATAGGACCGTGTTGCATACAAACATAAAATTCTCGAATTGTTTCTTGACATTTAATTTTTTCCGGAAAAAATACGTAAGACAACCATCTATCGACTTTCACTTTTGTAATTTGTCGTCATCCGGTGACGTAGTTTACAAGGAACGCTGGTGACATTGACACAAGTTGGTTACTGGTTTATTTTACGATTTTGTGAGCATTTTACTTGTTTAAGTAGCTATATGCAAAATGCCATCAAATTGGAAAATATCAGTAACTTAATTACATCACTGTCTAGTTATCAATGTAGGTAAACTACTGTAAACTTGAAGGTTTGTGGATTTTGTTATTACATGCATTTCCATTTACTGACTTCCATTCAAAATATAAGTTAGATTTTTCGTACTAGAATCGAAATAATTCATGGAAGCCATATGTTTTTTAACGTTTTAACATTTATATCATTGTTTCCGTTTAATTTAGTCATTACTGTTTCTGTAATTCATCGTGGAATGCGAAATTTCCATTCGGGGAGGTAATCGGAACAGCCAAATCCATAAGGCCGCATTGATTTACAAAAGTACTGTAAATGTCCTATTAGAATCGAAATAAGTATCTCATGTTATGTTCTATGCTCATTTTAACATGGCTAGGCATTATATTTCTCAAAATTTTACACCTTGCTTTCGCTTGGTGTGAAATATCGACAAATATAATCCCTCCCCATGTTAAAATGAGCATAAAACATGACATGATATAATTATTTCTTAAACACTGCATAGTACACTTGTAGGTATATTGTGTTGTAGCACTAACAAACTTTATCACATAATGGTGCATCGAGTACACCTCTCCATGAGCGGGATTCGAACTCAAAACATTAGTGGTCATAATCACTTCTTACATAGGTTAATGCAACTGCAACTACCATACGATCACGAGTACGACGGCCGTTTTAAAAACTTCGTCAGTGCAGTTATTTCTGAATATTCACCACGCGTTACCTTTGTGTAAATTCTTAAATGTTATGTATAAATTCATCATAGCACAGTACAGGACAGCAAACAACCCATCAAGATCATTCAGCATAATCAGATGCATACATGTGCACAATCCAGCCACATATATTAGTAAATCATGTAGTTGTATTCATCCCCGAATTTGAGTGTTTTCGTGTTGCCCGATCTTTAGTTTTCTGATAGTGATTTGTAGATCGTTGTTTGTCCCTTTGTCCTTTTTCTTTTGGTGATAATGCTGTCCGTCCTTCCCCCTGTTATGTCTTCTGATTACCCTTTTGGTAATAATGCTGTCCGTCCTTCCCCCTGTTATGTCTTCTGATTACCCTTTTGGTGATAATGCTGTCCGTCCATCCCCTGTTATGTCTTCTGATTACCCTTTTGGTAATAATGCTGTCCGTCCATCCCCTGTTATGTCTTCTGATTACCCTTTTGGTGATAATGCTGTCCGTCTTTCCCCCTGTTATGTCTTCTGATTACCCTTTTGGTGATAATGCTGTCCGTCCTTCCTCCTGTTATGTCTTCTGATTACCCTTTTGGTAATAATGCTGTCCGTCCATCCCCTGTTATGTCTTCTGATTACCCTTTTGGTGATAATGCTGTTCATCTTTCCCCCTGTTATGTCTTCTGATTACCCTTTTGGTGATAATGCTGTCAGTCTTTCACCCTGTTATGTCTTCTGATTACCCTTTTGGCGATAATGCTGTCCGTCCTTCCCCCTATTATGGCTTCTGATTACCCTTTTGGCGATAATGCTGTCCGTCCATCCCCTGTTATGTCTTCTGATTACCTTTTTGGCGATAATGCTGTCCGTCCTTCCCCCTATTATGGCTTCTGATTACCCTTTTGGCGATAATGCTGTCCGTCCATCCCCTGTTATGTCTTCTGATTACCCTTTTGGCGATAATGCTGTCCGTCCTTCCCCCTGTTATGTCTTCTGATTACCCTTTTGGCGATAATGCTGTCCGTCCTTCCCCCTGCTATGGCTTCTGATTATCCTTTTGGTGATAATGCTGTCCGTCATTCCCCCTGTTATGTCTTCTGATTACCCTTTTGGCGATAATGCTGTCCGTCCTTCCCCCTGTTATGGCTTCTGATTATCCTTTTGGCGATAATGCTGTCCGTCCTTCCCCTTGTTATGTCTTCTGATTACCCTTTTGGTGATAATGCTGTCCGTCCCTCCCCCTGTTATGTCTTCTGATTACCCTTTTGGCGATAATGCTCTCCGTCCTTTCCCCTGTTATGTCTTCTGATTACCCTTTTGGCGATAATGCTGTCCGTCCTTACCCCTGTTATTGCTTCTTATTACCCTTTTGGTGATAATGCTGTCCGTCCTTCCCCCTGTTATGTCTTCTGATTACCCTTTTGGTGATAATGCTCTCCGTCCTTCCCCCTGCTATGTCTTCTGATTACCCTTTTGGCGATAATGCTGTCCGTCCTTCCCCCTGTTATGTCTTCTGATTACCCTTTTGGTGATAATGCTGTCCGTCTTTCCCCCTGTTATGTCTTCTGATTACCCTTTTGGCGATAATGCTGTCCGTCCCTTCCACTGTTATGTCTTCTGATTACCCTTTTGGCGATAATGCTGTCCGTCCTTCCCCCTGTTATGTCTTCTGATTACCCTTTTGGTGATAATGCTGTCCGTCTTTCCCCCTGTTATGTCTTCTGATTACCCTTTTGGTGATAATGCTGTCCGTCCTTCCTCCTGTTATGTCTTCTGATTACCCTTTTGGTAATAATGCTGTCCGTCCATCCCCTGTTATGTGTTCTGATTACCCTTTTGGTGATAATGCTGTCCGTCTTTCCCCCTTTTATGTCTTCTGATTACCCTTTTGGTGATAATGCTGTCCGTCCTTCCTCCTGTTATGTCTTCTGATTACCCTTTTGGTAATAATGCTGTCCGTCCATCCCCTGTTATGTCTTCTGATTACCCTTTTGGTGATAATGCTGTTCGTCTTTCCCCCTGTTATGTCTTCTGATTACCCTTTTGGTGATAATGCTGTCAGTCTTTCACCCTGTTATGTCTTCTGATTACCCTTTTGGCGATAATGCTGTCCGTCCTTCCCCCTATTATGGCTTCTGATTACCCTTTTGGCGATAATGCTGTCCGTCCATCCCCTGTTATGTCTTCTGATTACCTTTTTGGCGATAATGCTGTCCGTCCTTCCCCCTATTATGGCTTCTGATTACCCTTTTGGCGATAATGCTGTCCGTCCATCCCCTGTTATGTCTTCTGATTACCCTTTTGGCGATAATGCTGTCCGTCCTTCCCCCTGTTATGTCTTCTGATTACCCTTTTGGCGATAATGCTGTCCGTCCTTCCCCCTGTTATGGCTTCTGATTACCCTTTTGGTGATAATGCTGTCCGTCCTTCCCCTTGTTATGGCTTCTGATTACCCTTTTGGCGATAATGCTGTCCGTCTTTCCCCCTGTTATGTCTTCTGATTACCCTTTTGGTGATAATGCTATCCGTCATTCCCCCTGTTATGTCTTCTGATTACCCTTTTGGCGATAATGCTGTCCGTCCTTCTCCCTGTTATGGCTTCTGATTACCCTTTTGGTGATAATGCTGTCCGTCTTTCCCCCTGTTATGTCTTCTGATTACCCTTTTGGTGATAATGCTGTCCGTCATTCCCCCTGTTATGTCTTCTGATTATCCTTTTGGCGATAATGCTGTCCGTCCTTCCCCTTGTTATGTCTTCTGATTACCCTTTTGGTGATAATGCTGTCCGTCCCTCCCCCTGTTATGTCTTCTGATTACCCTTTTGGCGATAATGCTCTCCGTCCTTTCCCCTGTTATGTCTTCTGATTACCCTTTTGGCGATAATGCTGTCCGTCCTTACCCCTGTTATTGCTTCTTATTACCCTTTTGGTGATAATGCTGTCCGTCCTTCCCCTTGTTATGTCTTCTGATTACCCTTTTGGTGATAATGCTCTCCGTCCTTCCCCCTGCTATGTCTTCTGATTACCCTTTTGGCGATAATGCTGTCCGTCCTTCCCCCTGTTATGTCTTCTGATTACCCTTTTGGTGATAATGCTGTCCGTCTTTCCCCCTGTTATGTCTTCTGATTACCCTTTTGGCGATAATGCTGTCCGTCCCTTCCACTGTTATGTCTTCTGATTACCCTTTTGGCGATAATGCTGTCCGTCCTTCCCCCTGTTATGTCTTCTGATTACCCTTTTGGTGATAATGCTGTCCGTCTTTCCCCCTGTTATGTCTTCTGATTACCCTTTTGGTAATAATGCTGTCCGTCCATCCCCTGTTATGTCTACTGATTACCCTTTTGGTAATAATGCTGTCCGTCTTTCCCACTGTTATGGCTTCTGATTACCCTTTTGGTGATAATGCTGTCCGTCCTTCCCCCTGTTATGTCTTCTGATTACCCTTTTGGTGATAATGCTGTCCGTCCTTCCCTTGTTATGTCTTCTGATTACCCTTTTGGCGATAATGCTCTCCGTCATTCCCCCTGCTATGTCTTCTGATTACCCTTTTGGCGATAATGCTCTCCGTATTTCCCCCTGTTATGTCTTCTGATTACCCTTTTGGCGATAATGCTGTCCGTCCTTCCCCCTGTTATGAGTTTTGATTACCCTTTTGGCGATAATGCTGTCCGTCCTTCCCCCTGTTATGTCTTCTGATTACCCTTTTGGTGATAATGCTGTCCGTCTTTCCCCCTGTTATGTCTTCTGATTACCCTTTTGGCGATAATGCTGTCCGTCCTTCCCCCTGCTATGGCTTCTGATTATCCTTTTGGTGATAATGCTGTCCGTCATTCCCCCTGTTATGTCTTCTAATTACCCTTTTGGCGATAATGCTGTCCGTCCTTCCCCCTGTTATGGCTTCTGATTATCCTTTTGGCGATAATGCTGTCCGTCCTTCCCCTTGTTATGTCTTCTGATTACCCTTTTGGTGATAATGCTGTCCGTCCCTCCCCCTGTTATGTCTTCTGATTACCCTTTTGGCGATAATGCTCTCCGTCCTTTCCCCTGTTATGTCTTCTGATTACCCTTTTGGCGATAATGCTGTCCGTCCTTACCCCTGTTATTGCTTCTTATTACCCTTTTGGTGATAATGCTGTCCGTCCTTCCCCTTGTTATGTCTTCTGATTACCCTTTTGGTGATAATGCTCTCCGTCCTTCCCCCTGCTATGTCTTCTGATTACCCTTTTGGCGATAATGCTGTCCGTCCTTCCCCCTGTTATGTCTTCTGATTACCCTTTTGGTGATAATGCTGTCCGTCTTTCCCCCTGTTATGTCTTCTGATTACCCTTTTGGTAATAATGCTGTCCGTCCATCCCCTGTTATGTCTACTGATTACCCTTTTGGTAATAATGCTGTCCGTCTTTCCCACTGTTATGGCTTCTGATTACCCTTTTGGTGATAATGCTGTCCGTCCTTCCCCCTGTTATGTCTTCTGATTACCCTTTTGGTGATAATGCTGTCCGTCCTTCCCCTGTTATGTCTTCTGATTACCCTTTTGGCGATAATGCTGTCCGTCTTTCCCCCTGTTATGGCTTCTGATTACCCTTTTGGGGATAATGCTGTCCGTCATTCCCCTGTTATGTCTTCTGATTACCCTTTTGGTGATAGTATTGTCCGTCTTTCCCCCTGTTATGTCTTCTGATTACCCTTTTGGTGATATTGCTGTCTGTCCTTGCCCCTGTTATGTCTTCTGATTACTGGCGATAATGCTGTCCATCCTTCCCCCTGTTATGTCTTCTGATTACCCTTTTGGCGATAATGCAGTTCGTCCTTCCCCCTGTTATGGCTTCTGATTATCCTTTTGGCGATAATGCTCTCCGTCTTTCCCCCTGTTATGGCTTCTGATTACCCTTTTGGTAATAATGCTGTCTGTCTTTCCCCCTGTTATGTCTTCTGATTACCCTTTTGCCGATAATGCTCTCCGTCCTTCCCCCTGTTATGTCTTCTGATTACCCTTTTGGCGATAATGCTGTCCGTCCTTCCCCTGTTATGTCTTCTGATTACCCTTTTGGCGATAATGCTGTCCGTCCTTCCCCCTGTTATGGCTTCTGATTATCCTTTTGGCGATAATGCTGTCCGTCTTTCCCCCTGTTATGGCTTCTGATTACCCTTTTGGTAATAATGCTGTCTGTCTTTCCCCCTGTTATGTCTTCTGATTACCCTTTTGGCGATAATGCTCTCCGTCCTTCCCCCTGCTATGTCTTCTGATTACCCTTTTGGCGATAATGCTCTCCGTCTTTCCCCCTGTTATGTCTTCTGATTACCCTTTTGGCGATAATGCTGTCCGTCCTTCCCCCTGTTATGAGTTTTGATTACCCTTTTGGCGATAATGCTGTCCGTCCTTCCCCCTGTTATGTCTTATGATTACCCTTTTGGTGATAATGCTGTCCGTCCTTCCCCCTGTTATGTCTTCTGATTACCCTTTTGGCGATAATGCTGTCCGTCTTTCCCCCTGTTATGGCTTCTGATTACCCTTTTGGCGATAATGCTGTCAGTCTTTCCCCCTGTTATGTCTTCTGATTACCCTTTTGGCGATAATACTGTCGTCTTTCCCCCTGTTATGTCTTCTGATTACCCTTTTGGCGATAATGCTGTCAGTCTTTCCCCCTGTTATGTCTTCTGATTACCCTTTTGGCGATACTGCTGTCCGTCTTTCCCCCTGTTATGTCTTCTGATTACCCTTTTGGTGATAATGCTGTCCGTCCTTCCCCCTGTTATGGCTTCTGATTATCCTTTTGGCGATAATGCTGTCCGTCATTCCCCCTGTTATGTCTTCTGATTACCCTTTTGGCGATAATGCTGTCCGTCCTTCCCCCTGTTATGGCTTCTGATTATCCTTTTGGCGATAATGCTGTCCGTCCTTCCCACCTGTTATGTCTTCTGATTACCCTTTTGTTGATAATGCTGTCCGTCCTTCCCCCTGTTATGTCTTTTGATTACCCTTTTGGTGATAATGCTGTCCGTCCTTCCCCTGTTATGTCTTCTGATTACCCTTTTGGTAATAATGCTGTCCGTTCTTCCCCTTGTTATGGCTTCTGATTACCCTTTTGGCGATAATGCTGTCCGTCATTCCCCCTGTTATGTCTTCTGATTACCCTTTTGGCGATAATGCTGTCCGTCCTTCCCCCTGTTATGGCTTCTGATTATCCTTTTGGCGATAATGCTGTCCGTCCTTCCCACCTGTTATGTCTTCTGATTACCCTTTTGTTGATAATGCTGTCCGTCCTTCCCCCTGTTATGTCTTCTGATTACCCTTTTGGTGATAATGCTGTCCGTCCTTCCCCCTGTTATGTCTTCTGATTATCCTTTTGGCGATAATGCTGTCCGTCTTTCCCCCTGTTATGTCTTCTGATTACCATTTTGGTGATATTGCTGTCTGTCCTTGCCCCTGTTATGTCTTCTGATTACTGGCGATAATGCTGTCCATCCTTCCCCCTGTTATGTCTTCTGATTACCCTTTTGGCGATAATGCTGTTCGTCCTTCCCCCTGTTATGGCTTCTGATTTTCCTTTTGGCGATAATGCTGTCCGTCTTTCCCCCTGTTATGGCTTCTGATTACCCTTTTGGTAATAATGCTGTCTGTCTTTCCCCCTGTTATGTTTTCTGATTACCCTTTTGGCGATAATGCTCTCCGTCCTTCCCCCTGCTATGTCTTCTGATTACCCTTTTTGTGATAATGCTGTCCGTCCTTCCCCCTGTTATGTCTTCTGATTACCCTTTTGGCGATAATGCTGTCCGTCTTTCCCCCTGTTATGGCTTCTGATTACCCTTTTGGCGATAATGCTGTCAGTCTTTCCCCTGTTATGTCTTCTGATTACCCTTTTGGTGATAATGCTGTCCGTCTTTCCCCCTGTTATGTCTTCTGATTACCCTTTTGGCGATAATGATGTCCGTCCTTCCCCCTGTTATGGCTTCTGATTATCCTTTTGGCGATAATGCTGTCCGTCATTCCCCCTGTTATGTCTTCTGATTACCCTTTTGGCGATAATGCTGTCCGTCCTTCCCCCTGTTATGGTTTCTCATTACCCTTTTGGCGATAATGCTGTCCGTCCTTCCCCCTGTTATGTCTTCTAATTACCCTTTTGGTGATAATGCTGTCCGTCCTTCCCCCTGTTATGTCTTCTGATTACCCTTTTGGCGATAATGCTGTCCGTCTTTCCCCCTGTTATGTCTTCTGATTACCCTTTTGGTGATATTGCTGTCTGTCCTTGCCCCTGTTATGTCTTCTGATTACTGGCGATAATGCTGTCCATCCTTCCCCCTGTTATGTCTTCTGATTACCCTTTTGGCGATAATGCTGTCCGTCCTTCCCCCTGTTATGGCTTCTGATTATCCTTTTGGCGATAATGCTGTCCGTCTTTCCCCCTGTTATGGCTTCTGATTACCCTTTTGGTAATAATGCTGTCTGTCTTTCCCCCTGTTATGTCTTCTGATTACCCTTTTGGCGATAATGCTGTCCGTCTTTCCCCCTGTTATGTCTTCTGATTACCCTTTTGGCGATAATGTTCTCCGTCCTTCCCCCTGCTATGTCTTCTGATTACCCTTTTGGCGATAATGCTCTCCGTCTTTCCCCCTGTTATGTCTTCTGATTACCCTTTTGGCGATAATGCTGTCCGTCCTTCCCCCTGTTATGAGTTTTGATTACCCTTTTGGTGATAATGCTCTCCGTCCTTCCCCCTGTTATGTCTTATGATTACCCTTTTGGTGATAATGCTGTCCGTCCTTCCCCCTGTTATGTCTTCTGATTACCCTTTTGGCGATAATGCTGTCCGTCTTTCCCCCTGTTATGGCTTCTGATTACCCTTTTGGCGATAATGCTGTCAGTCTTTCCCCCTGTTATGTCTTCTGATTACCCTTTTGGCGATAATACTGTCGTCTTTCCCCCTGTTATGTCTTCTGATTACCCTTTTGGCGATAATGCTGTCAGTCTTTCCCCCTGTTATGTCTTCTGATTATCCTTTTGGCGATAATGCTGTCCGTCATTCCCCCTGTTATGTCTTCTGATTACCCTTTTGGCGATAATGCTGTCCGTCCTTCCCCCTGTTATGGCTTCTGATTATCCTTTTGGCGATAATGCTATCCGTCCTTCCCCTTGTTATGTCTTCTGATTACCCTTTTGGTGATAATGCTGTCCGTCCCTCCCCCTGTTATGTCTTCTGATTACCCTTTTGGCGATAATGCTGTCCGTCCTTTCCCCTGTTATGTCTTCTGATTACCCTTTTGGCGATAATGCTGTCCGTCTTTCCCCCTGTTATGTCTTCTGATTACCCTTTTGGTGATAATGCTGTCCGTCCCTCCCCCTGTTATGTCTTCTGATTACCCTTTTGGCGATAATGCTGTCCGTCCTTACCCCTGTTATTGCTTCTTATTACCCTTTTGGTGATAATGCTGTCCGTCCTTCCCACCTGTTATGTCTTCTGATTACCCTTTTGTTGATAATGCTGTCCGTCCTTCCCCCTGTTATGTCTTTTGATTACCCTTTTGGTGATAATGCTGTCCGTCCTTCCCCTGTTATGTCTTCTGATTACCCTTTTGGTAATAATGCTGTCCGTCCTTCCCCTTGTTATGGCTTCTGATTACCCTTTTGGCGATAATGCTGTCCGTCATTCCCCCTGTTATGTCTTCTGATTACCCTTTTGGCGATAATGCTGTCCGTCCTTCCCCCTGTTATGGATTCTCATTACCCTTTTGGCGATAATGCTGTCCGTCCTTGCCCCTGTTATGTCTTCTGATTACCCTTTTGGTGATAATGCTGTCCGTCCTTCCCCCTGTTATGTCTTCTGATTATCCTTTGGCGATAATGCTGTCCGTCTTTCCCCCTGTTATGTCTTCTGATTACCATTTTGGTGATATTGCTGTCTGTCCTTGCCCCTGTTATGTCTTCTGATTACTGGCGATAATGCTGTCCATCCTTCCCCCTGTTATGTCTTCTGATTACCCTTTTGGCGATAATGCTGTTCGTCCTTCCCCCTGTTATGGCTTCTGATTATCCTTTTGGAGATAATGCTGTCCGTCTTTCCCCCTGTTATGGCTTCTGATTACCCTTTTGGTAATAATGCTGTCTGTCTTTCCCCCTGTTATGTTTTCTGATTACCCTTTTGGCGATAATGCTCTCCGTCCTTCCCCCTGCTATGTCTTCTGATTACCCTTTTGGCGATAATGCTCTCCGTCTTTCCCCCTGTTATGTCTTCTGATTACCCTTTTGGCGATAATGCTGTCCGTCCTTCCCCCTGTTATGAGTTTTGATTACCCTTTTGGCGATAATGCTGTCGGTCCTTCCCCCTGTTATGTCTTCTGATTACTCTTTTGGTGATAATGCTGTCCGTCCTTCCCCCTGTTATGTCTTCTGATTACCCTTTTGGCGATAATGCTGTCCGTCTTTCCCCCTGTTATGGCTTCTGATTACCCTTTTGGCGATAATGCTGTCAGTCTTTCCCCCTGTTATGTCTTCTGATTACCCTTTTGGCGATAATGCTGTCCGTCTTTCCCCCTGTTTTGTCTTCTGATTACCCTTTTGGCGATAATGCTGTCAGTCTTTCCCCCTGTTATGTCTTCTGATTACCCTTTTGGCGATAATGCTGTCCGTCTTTCCCCCTGTTATGTCTTCTGATTACCCTTTTGGCGATAATGCTGTCCGTCCTTCCGCCTGTTATGGCTTCTGATTATCCTTTTGGCGATAATGCTGTCCGTCATTCCCCCTGTTATGTCTTCTGATTACCCTTTTGGCGATAATGCTGTCCGTCCTTCCCCCTGTTATGGCTTCTGATTATCCTTTTGGCGATAATGCTGTCCGTCCTTCCCCTTGTTATGTCTTCTGATTTCCCTTTTGGTGATAATGCTGTCCGTTCCTCCCCCTGTTATGTCTTCTGATTACCCTTTTGGCGATAATGCTGTCCGTCCTTTCCCCTGTTATGTCTTCTGATTACCCTTTTGGCGATAATGCTGTTCGTCCTTACCCCTGTTATTGCTTCTTATTACCCTTTTGGTGATAATGCTGTCCGTCCTTCCCACCTGTTATGTCTTCTGATTACCCTTTTGGTGATAATGCTGTCCGTCCTTCCCCCTGTTATGTCTTTTGATTACCCTTTTGGCGATAATGCTGTCCGTCCTTCCCCCTGTTATGGTTTCTCATTACCCTTTTGGCGATAATGCTGTCCGTCCTTGACCCTGTTATGTCTTCTGATTACCCTTTTGGTGATAATGCTGTCCGTCCTTCCCCCTGTTATGTCTTCTGATTACCCTTTTGGCGATAATGCTGTCCGTCCTTTGCCCTGTTATGTCTTCTGATTACCCTTTTGGTGATAATGCTGTCCGTCCTTCCACCTGTTATGGCTTCTGATTACCCTTTTGGTGATAATGCTCTCCGTCCTTCCACCTGTTATGTCTTCTGATTACCCTTTTGGCGATAATGCTGTCCGTCCTTTGCCCTGTTATGTCTTCTGATTACCCTTTTGGTGATAATGCTGTCCGTCCTTCACCCTGTTATGGCTTCTGATTACCCTTTTGGTGATAATGCTGTCCGTCCTTCCACCTGGTATGGCTTCTGATTACCCTTTTGGTGATAGTATTGTCCGTCTTTCCCCCTGTAATGTCTTCTGATTACCCTTTTGGTGATAATGCTGTCCGTCTTTCCCCCTGTTATGTCTTCTGATTACCCTTTTGGCGATAATGCTGTTTCCTTTCATTCCCCCTGTTATGTCTTCTGATTACCCTTTTGGTGATAATGCTGTCCGTCCTTCCCACCTGTTATGTCTTCTGATTACCCTTTTGGTAATAATGCTGTCCGTCCATCCCCTGTTATGTCTTCTGATTACCCTTTTGGCGATAATGCTGTCCGTCCTTCCCCCTGTTATGGCTTCTGATTACCCTTTTGGTGATAATGCTTTCCGTCCTTCCCCTTGTTATGTCTTCTGATTACCCTTTTGGCGATAATGCTGTCCGTCTTTCCCCCTGTTATGGCTTCTGATTACCCTTTTGGTGATAATGCTGTCCGTCCTTCCCCCCGTTATGTCTTCTGATTACCCTTTTGGCGATAATGCTGTCCGTCTTTCCTCCTGTTATGTCTTCTGATTACCCTTTTGATGATAATGCTGTCCGTCCTTCCCCTGTTATGTCTTCTGATTACCCTTTTGGCGATAATGCTGTCCATCTTTTCCCCTGTTATGTCTTCTGATTACCCTTTTGGTGATAATGATGTCCGTCCTTCCGCCTGTTATGTCTTCTGATTACCCTTTTGGCGATAATGATGTCCGTCCTTCCCCCTGTTATGGCTTCTGATTACCCTTTTGGTGATAATGCTGTCCGTCCTTCCTCCTGTTATGTCTTCTGATTACCCTTTTGGCGATAATGATGTCGTCCTTCCCCCTGTTATGGCTTCTGATTACCCTTTTGGTGATAATGATGTCCGTCCTTCCCCCTGTTATGGCTTCTGATTACCCTTTTGGTGATAATGCTGTCCGTCTTTCCTCCTGTTATGTCTTCTGATTACCCTTTTGGCGATAATGCTGTCCGTCTTTTCCCCTGTTATGTCTTCTGATTACCCTTTTGGTGATAATGCTCTCCGTCCTTCCCCCTGCTATGTCTTCTGATTACCCTTTTGGCGGTAATGCTGTCCGTCCTTCCCCCTGTTATGGCTTCTGATTACCCTTTTGGCGATAATGCTGTCCGTCCTTGCCCCTGTTATGTCTTCTGATTACCCTTTTGGGGATAATGCTGTCCGTCCTTCCTCCTGTTATGTCTTCTGATTACCCTTTTGATGATAATGCTGTCCGTCCTTCCCCTGTTATGTCTTCTGATTACCCTTTTGGCGATAATGCTGTCCATCTTTTCCCCTGTTATGTCTTCTGATTACCCTTTTGGTGATAATGATGTTCGTCCTTCCCCTGTTATTTCTTCTGATTACCCTTTTGGCGATAATGATGTCCGTCCTTCCCCCTGTCATGGCTTCTGATTATCCTTTTGGTGATAATGCTGTCCGTCCTTCCTCCTGTTATGTCTTCTGATTACCCTTTTGGCGATAATGATGTCCGTCCTTCCCCCTGTTATGGCATCTGATTACCCTTTTGGTGATAATGATGTCCGTCCTTCCCCCTGTTATGGCTTCTGATTACCCTTTTGGTGATAATGCTGTCCGTCTTTCCTCCTGTTATGTCTTCTGATTACCCTTTTGGCGATAATGCTGTCCGTCTTTTCCCCTGTTATGTCTTCTGATTACCCTTTTGGTGATAATGCTCTCCGTCCTTCCCCCTGCTATGTCTTCTGATTACCCTTTTGGCGGTAATGCTGTTCGTCCTTCCCCCTGTTATGGCTTCTGATTACCCTTTTGGCGATAATGCTGTCCGTCCTTGCCCCTGTTATGTCTTCTGATTACCCTTTTGGCGATAATGCTGTCCGTCCTTCCCCCTGTTATGTCTTCTGATTACCCTTTTGGCGATAATGCTGTCCGTCCTTCCACCTTTTATGGCTTCTGATTATCCTTTTGGTGATAATGCTGTCCGTCATTCCCCCTGCTATGTCTTCTGATTACCCCTTTGGCGGTATTGCTGTCCGTCCTTCCCCCTGTTATGTCTTCTGATTACCCTTTTGGTGATAATGCTGTCCGTCTTTCCCCCTTTTATGGCTTCTGATTTCCCTTTTGGCGATAATGCTGTTCGTCCTTCCCCCTGTTATGGCTTCTGATTATCCTTTTGGCGATAATGCTGTCCGTCTTTCCCCCTGCTATGTCTTCTGATTACCCTTTTGGCGGTAATGCTGTTCGTCCTTCCCCCTGTTATGGCTTCTGATTACCCTTTTGGCGATAATGCTGTCCGTCCTTCCCCCTTTTATGGCTTCTGATTACCCTTTTGGCGATAACGCTGTCCGTCCTTCCCCCTGCTATGTCTTCTGATTACCCTTTTGGCGATAATGCTGTCCGTCCTTCCCCCTGTTATGGTTTCTAATTACCCTTTTGGCGATAATGCTGTCCGTCCTTGCCCCTGTTATGTCTTCTGATTACCCTTTTGGTGATAATGCTGTCCGTCCTTCCCCCTGTTATGTCTTCTGATTACCCTTTTGGCGATAATGCTGTCCGTCTTTCCCCCTGTTATGTTTTCTGATTACCCTTTTGGTGATATTGCTGTCTGTCCTTGCCCCTGTTATGTCTTCTGATTACTGGCGATAATGCTGTCCATCCTTCCCCCTGTTATGTCTTCTGATTACCCTTTTGGCGATAATGCTGTTCGTCCTTCCCCCTGTTATGGCTTCTGATTATCCTTTTGGCGATAATGCTGTCCGTCTTTCCTCCTGTTATGGCTTCTGATTACCCTTTTGGTAATAATGCTGTCTGTCTTTCCCCCTGTTATGTCTTCTGATTACCCTTTTGGCGATAATGCTCTCCGTCCTTCCCCCTGCTATGTCTTCTGATTACCCTTTTGGCGATAATGCTCTCCGTCTTTCACCTTGTTATGTCTTCTGATTACCCTTTTGGCGATAATGCTGTCCGTCCTTCCCCCTGTTATGAGTTTTGATTACCCTTTTGGCGATAATGCTGTCCGTCTTTCCCCCTGTTATGTCTTCTGATTTCCCTTTTGGTGATAATGCTGTCCGTCCTTCCCCCTGTTATGTCTTCTGAATACCCTTTTGGCGATAATGCTGTCCGTCTTTCCCCCTGTTATGGCTTCTGATTACCCTTTTGGCGTTAATGCTGTCAGTCTTTCCCCCTGTTATGTCTTCTGATTACCCTTTTGGCGATAATGCTGTCCGTCTACCCCCCTGTTATGTCTTCTGATTACCCTTTTGGCGATAATGCTGTCAGTCTTTCCCCCTGTTATGTCTTCTGATTACCCTTTTGGCGATAATGCTGTCCGTCTTTCCCCCTGTTATGTCTTCTGATTACCCTTTTGGCGATGATGCTGTCCGTCCTTCCCCCTGTTATGGCTTCTGATTATCCTTTTGGCGATAATGCTGTCCGTCATTCCCCCTGTTATGTCTTCTGATTACCCTTTTGGCGATAATGCTGTCCTTCCTTCCCCCTGTTATGGCTTCTGATTATCCTTTTGGCGATATTGCTGTCCGTCCTTCCCCTTGTTATGTCTTCTGATTACCCTTTTGGTGATAATGCTGTCCGTCCCTCCCCCTGTTATGTCTTCTGATTACCCTTTTGGCGATAATGCTGTCCGTCCTTTCCCATGTTATGTCTTCTGATTACCCTTTTGGCGATAATGCTGTTCGTCCTTACCCCTGTTATTGCTTCTTATTACCTTTTTGGTGATAATGCTGTCCGTCCTTCCCACCTGTTATGTCTTCTGATTACCCTTTTGGTGATAATGCTGTCCGTCCTTCCCCCTGTTATGTCTTTTGATTACCCTTTTGGTGATAATGCTGTCCGTCCTTTGCCCTGTTATGTCTTCTGATTACCCTTTTGGTGATAATGCTGTCCGTCCTTCCCCCTGTTATGGCTTCTGATTACCCTTTTGGTGATAATGCTCTCCGTCCTTCCACCTGTTATGTCTTCTGATTACCCTTTTGGCGATAATGCTGTCCGTCCTTTGCCCTGTTATGTCTTCTGATTACCCTTTTGGTGATAATGCTGTCCGTCCTTCACCCTGTTATGGCTTCTGATTACCCTTTTGGTGATAATGCTGTCCGTCCTTCCACCTGGTATGGCTTCTGATTACCCTTTTGGTGATAGTATTGTCCGTCTTTCCCCCTATAATGTCTTCTGATTACCCTTTTGGTGATAATGCTGTCCGTCTTTC
Organism: Bathymodiolus brooksi; assembly: GCA_963680875.1. Taxonomy (NCBI): domain Eukaryota; kingdom Metazoa; phylum Mollusca; class Bivalvia; order Mytilida; family Modiolidae; genus Bathymodiolus; species Bathymodiolus brooksi. The sequence continues at coordinate 33,830,037 of OY804580.1, read as the reverse complement.
CCCCTGTTATGTCTTCTGATTACCCTTTTGGCGATAATGCTGTTTCCTTTCATTCCCCCTGTTATGTCTTCTGATTACCCTTTTGGTGATAATGCTGTCCGTCCTTCCCACCTGTTATGTCTTCTGATTACCCTTTTGGTAATAATGCTGTCCGTCCATCCCCTGTTATGTCTTCTGTTTACCCTTTTGGCGATAATGCTGTCCGTCCTTCCCCCTGTTATGGCTTCTGATTACCCTTTTGGTGATAATGCTTTCCGTCCTTCCCCTTGTTATGTCTTCTGATTACCCTTTTGGCGATAATGCTGTCCGTCTTTCCCCCTGTTATGGCTTCTGATTACCCTTTTGGTGATAATGCTGTCCGTCCTTCTCCCTGTTATGTCTTCTGATTACCCTTTTGGCGATAATGCTGTCCGTCTTTCCTCCTGTTATGTCTTCTGATTACCCTTTTGATGATAATGCTGTCCGTCCTTCCCCTGTTATGTCTTCTGATTACCCTTTTGGCGATAATGCTGTCCATCTTTTCCCCTGTTATGTCTTCTGATTACCCTTTTGGTGATAATGATGTCCGTCCTTCCCCTGTTATGTCTTCTGATTACCCTTTTGGCGATAATGATGTCCGTCCTTCCCCCTGTTATGGCTTCTGATTACCCTTTTGGTGATAATGCTGTCCGTCCTTCCTCCTGTTATGTCTTCTGATTACCCTTTTGGCGATAATGATGTCCGTCCTTCCCCCTGTTATGGCTTCTGATTACCCTTTTGGTGATAATGATGTCCGTCCTTCCCCCTGTTATGGCTTATGATTACCCTTTTGGTGATAATGCTGTTCGTCTTTCCTCCTGTTATGTCTTCTGATTACCCTTTTGGCGATAATGCTGTCCGTCTTTTCCCCTGTTATGTCTTCTGATTACCCTTTTGGTGATAATGCTCTCCGTCCTTCCCCCTGCTATGTCTTCTGATTACCCTTTTGGCGGTAATGCTGTCCGTCCTTCCCCCTGTTATGGCTTCTGATTACCCTTTTGGCGATAATGCTGTCCGTCCTTGCCCCTGTTATGTCTTCTGATTACCCTTTTGGCGATAATGCTGTCCGTCCTTCCTCCTGTTATGTCTTCTGATTACCCTTTTGATGATAATGCTGTCCGTCCTTCCCCTGTTATGTCTTCTGATTACCCTTTTGGCGATAATGCTGTCCATCTTTTCCCCTGTTATGTCTTCTGATTACCCTTTTGGTGATAATGATGTCCGTCCTTCCCCTGTTATTTCTTCTGATTACCCTTTTGGCGATAATGATGTCCGTCCTTCCCCCTGTTATGGCTTCTGATTATCCTTTTGGTGATAATGCTGTCCGTCCTTCCTCCTGTTATGTCTTCTGATTACCCTTTTGGCGATAATGATGTCCGTCCTTCCCCCTGTTATGGCTTCTGATTACCCTTTTGGTGATAATGATGTCCGTCCTTCCCCCTGTTATGGCTTCTGATTACCCTTTTGGTGATAATGCTGTCGTCTTTCCTCCTGTTATGTCTTCTGATTACCCTTTTGGCGATAATGCTGTCCGTCTTTTCCCCTGTTATGTCTTCTGATTACCCTTTTGGTGATAATGCTGTCCGTCCTTCCCCCTGCTATGTCTTCTGATTACCCTTTTGGCGGTAATGCTGTCCGTCCTTCCCCCTGTTATGGCTTCTGATTACCCTTTTGGCGATAATGCTGTCCGTCCTTGCCCCTATTATGTCTTCTGATTACCCTTTTGGCGATAATGCTGTCCGTCCTTCCCCCTGTTATGTCTTCTGATTACCCTTTTGGCGATAATGCTGTCCGTCCTTCCACCTTTTATGGCTTCTGATTATCCTTTTGGTGATAATGCTGTCCGTCATTCCCCCTGCTATGTCTTCTGATTACCCCTTTGGCGGTATTGCTGTCCGTCCTTCCCCCTGTTATGTCTTCTGATTACCCTTTTGGTGATAATGCTGTCCGTCTTTCCCCCTTTTATGGCTTCTGATTACCCTTTTGGCGATAATGCTGTTCGTCCTTCCCCCTGTTATGGCTTCTGATTATCCTTTTGGCGATAATGCTGTCCGTCCTTCCCCCTGCTATGTCTTCTGATTACCCTTTTGGCGGTAATGCTGTCCGTCCTTCCCCCTGTTATGGCTTCTGATTACCCTTTTGGCGATAATGCTGTCCGTCTTTCCCCCTTTTATGGCTTCTGATTACCCTTTTGGCGATAATGCTGTCCGTCCTTCCCCCTGCTATGTCTTCTGATTACCCTTTTGGCGGTAATGCTGTCCGTCCTTCCCCCTGTTATGGCTTCTGATTACCCTTTTGGCGATAATGCTGTCCGTCTTTCCCCCTTTTATGGCTTCTGATTACCCTTTTGGCGATAATGCTGTCCGTCTTTTCCCCTGTTATGTCTTCTGATTACCCTTTTGGTGATAATGCTCTCCGTCCTTCCCCCTGCTATGTCTTCTGATTACCCTTTTGGCGGTAATGCTGTCCGTCCTTCCCCCTGTTATGGCTTCTGATTACCCTTTTAGCGATAATGCTGTCCGTCCTTGCCCCTGTTATGTCTTCTGATTACCCTTTTGGCGATAATGCTGTCCGTCCTTCCTCCTGTTATGTCTTCTGATTACCCTTTTGATGATAATGCTGTCCGTCCTTCCCCTGTTATGTCTTCTGATTACCCTTTTGGCGATAATGCTGTCCATCTTTTCCCCTGTTATGTCTTCTGATTACCCTTTTGGTGATAATGATGTCCGTCCTTCCCCCTGTTATGGCTTCTGATTACCCTTTTGGTGATAATGCTGTCCGTCTTTCCTCCTGTTATGTCTTCTGATTACCCTTTTGGTGATAATGCTCTCCGTCCTTCCCCCTGCTATGTCTTCTGATTACCCTTTTGGCGGTAATGCTGTCCGTCCTTCCCCCTGTTATGGCTTCTGATTACCCTTTTGGCGATAATGCTGTCCGTCCTTGCCCCTGTTATGTCTTCTGATTACCCTTTTGGTGATAATGCTGTCCGTCTTTCCTCCTGTTATGTCTTCTGATTACCCTTTTGGCGATAATGCTGTCCGTCCTTCCCCCTGCTATGTCTTCTGATTACCCTTTTGGCGGTAATGCTGTCCGTCCTTCCCCCTGTTATGGCTTCTGATTACCCTTTTGGTGATAATGATGTCCGTCCTTCCCCCTGTTATGGCTTCTGATTACCCTTTTGGTGATAATGCTGTCCGTCTTTCCTCCTGTTATGTCTTCTGATTACCCTTTTGGTGATAATGCTCTCCGTCCTTCCCCCTGCTATGTCTTCTGATTACCCTTTTGGCGGTAATGCTGTCCGTCCTTCCCCCTGTTATGGCTTCTGATTACCCTTTTGGCGATAATGCTGTCCGTCCTTGCCCCTGTTATGTCTTCTGATTACCCTTTTGGCGATAATGCTGTCCGTCCTTCCCCCTGTTATGTCTTCTGATTACCCTTTTGGCGATAATGCTGTCCGTCCTTCCTCCTGTTATGTCTTCTGATTACCCTTTTGGCGATAATGATGTCCGTCCTTCCCCCTGTTATGGCTTCTGATTACCCTTTTGGTGATAATGATGTCCGTCCTTCCCCCTGTTATGGCTTCTGATTACCCTTTTGGTGATAATGCTGTCCGTCTTTCCTCCTGTTATGTCTTCTGATTACCCTTTTGGCGATAATGCTGTCCGTCCTTCCCCCTGCTATGTCTTCTGATTACCCTTTTGGCGGTAATGCTGTCCGTCCTTCCCCCTGTTATGGCTTCTGATTACCCTTTTGGTGATAATGATGTCCGTCCTTCCCCCTGTTATGGCTTCTGATTACCCTTTTGGTGATAATGCTGTCCGTCTTTCCTCCTGTTATGTCTTCTGATTACCCTTTTGGTGATAATGCTCTCCGTCCTTCCCCCTGCTATGTCTTCTGATTACCCTTTTGGCGGTAATGCTGTCCGTCCTTCCCCCTGTTATGGCTTCTGATTACCCTTTTGGCGATAATGCTGTCCGTCCTTGCCCCTGTTATGTCTTCTGATTACCCTTTTGGCGATAATGCTGTCCGTCCTTCCCCCTGTTATGTCTTCTGATTACCCTTTTGGCGATAATGCTGTCCGTCCTTCCACCTTTTATGGCTTCTGATTATCCTTTTGGTGATAATGCTGTCCGTCATTCCCCCTGCTATGTCTTCTGATTACCCCTTTGGCGGTATTGCTGTCCGTCCTTCCCCCTGTTATGTCTTCTGATTACCCTTTTGGTGATAATGCTGTCCGTCTTTCCCCCTTTTATGGCTTCTGATTACCCTTTTGGCGATAATTCTGTTCGTCCTTCCCCCTGTTATGGCTTCTGATTATCCTTTTGGCGATAATGCTGTCCGTCCTTCCCCCTGCTATGTCTTCTGATTACCCTTTTGGCGGTAATGCTGTCCGTCCTTCCCCCTGTTATGGCTTCTGATTACCCTTTTGGCGATAATGCTGTCCGTCTTTCCCCCTTTTATGGCTTCTGATTACCCTTTTGGCGATAATGCTGTCCGTCCTTCCCCCTGCTATGTCTTCTGATTACCCTTTTGGCGATCATGCTGTCCGTCCTTCCCCCTGTTATGGTTTCTAATTACCCTTTTGGCGATAATGCTGTCCGTCCTTGCCCCTGTTATGTCTTCTGATTACCCTTTTGGTGATAAAGCTGTCCGTCCTTCCCCCTGTTATGTCTTCTGATTACCCTTTTGGCGATAATGCTGTCCGTCTTTCCCCCTGTTATGTCTTCTGATTACCCTTTTGGTGATATTGCTGTCTGTCCTTGCCCCTGTTATGTCTTCTGATTACTGGCGATAATGCTGTCCATCCTTCCCCCTCTTATGTCTTCTGATTACCCTTTTGGCGATAATGCTGTTCGTCCTTCCCCCTGTTATGGCTTCTGATTATCCTTTTGGCGATAATGCTGTCCGTCTTTCCCCCTGTTATGGCTTCTGATTACCCTTTTGGTAATAATGCTGTCTGTCTTTCTCCCTGTCATGTCTTCTGATTACCCTTTTGGCGATAATGCTCTCCGTCCTTCCCCCTGCTATGTCTTCTGATTACCCTTTTGGCGATAATGCTCTCCGTCTTTCCCCTTGTTATGTCTTCTGATTACCCTTTTGGCGATAATGCTGTCCGTCCTTCCCCCTGTTATGAGTTTTGATTACCCTTTTGGCGATAATGCTGTCCGTCCTTCCCCCTGTTATGTCTTCTGATTACCCTTTTGGTGATAATGCTGTCCGTCCTTTCCCCTGTTATGTCTTCTGAATACCCTTTTGGCGATAATGCTGTCCGTCTTTCCCCCTGTTATGGCTTCTGATTACCCTTTTGGCGATAATGCTGTCAGTCTTTTCCCCTGTTATGTCTTCTGATTACCCTTTTGGCGATAATGCTGTCCGTCTACCCCCCTGTTATGTCTTCTGATTACCCTTTTGGCGATAATGCTGTCAGTCTTTCCCCCTGTTATGTCTTCTGATTACCCTTTTGGCGATAATGCTGTCCGTCTTTCCCCCTGTTATGTCTTCTGATTACCCTTTTGGCGATAATGCTGTCCGTCCTTCCCCCTGTTATGGCTTCTGATTACCCTTTTGGCGATAATGCTGTCCGTCATTCCCCCTGTTATGTCTTCTGATTATCCTTTTGGCGATAATGCTGTCCGTCCTTCACCCTGTTATGGCTTCTGATTATCCTTTTGGCGATATTGCTGTCCGTCCTTCCCCTTGTTATGTCTTCTGATTACCCTTTTGGTGATAATGCTGTCCGTCCCTCCCCCTGTTATGTCTTCTGATTACCCTTTTGGCGATAATGCTGTCCGTCCTTTCCCCTGTTATGTCTTCTGATTACCCTTTTGGCGATAATGCTGTTCGTCCTTACCCCTGTTATTGCTTCTTATTACCCTTTTGGTGATAATGCTGTCCGTCCTTCCCACCTGTTATGTCTTCTGATTACCCTTTTGGTGATAATGCTGTCCGTCCTTCCCCCTGTTATGTCTTTTGATTACCCTTTTGGTGATAATGCTGTCCGTCCTTCCCCCTGTTATGTCTTCTGATTACCCTTTTGGCGATAATGCTGTCCGTCCTTTGCCCTGTTATGTCTTCTGATTACCCTTTTGGTGATAATGCTGTCCGTCCTTCCCCCTGTTATGGCTTCTGATTACCCTTTTGGTGATAATGCTCTCTATCCTTCCACCTGTTATGTCTTCTGATTACCCTTTTGGCGATAATGCTGTCCGTCCTTTGCCCTGTTATGTCTTCTGATTACCCTTTTGGTGATAATGCTGTCCGTCCTTCCCCCTGTTATGGCTTCTGATTACCCTTTTGGTGATAATGCTGTCCGTCCTTCCACCTGGTATGGCTTCTTATTACCCTTTTGGTGATAGTATTGTCCGTCTTTCCCCCTGTTATGTCTTCTGATTACCCTTTTGGTGATAATGCTGTTCGTCTTTCCCCCTGTTATGTCTTCTGATTACCCTTTTGGCGATAATGCTGTTTCCTTTCATTCACCCTGTTATGTCTTCTGATTACCCTTTTGGTGATAATGCTGTTCGTCCTTCCCACCTGTTATGTCTTCTGATTACCCTTTTGGTAATAATGCTGTCCGTCCATCCCCTGTTATGTCTTCTGATTACCCTTTTGGCGATAATGCTGTCCGTCCTTCCCCCTGTTATGGCTTCTGATTACCCTTTTGGCGATAATGCTGTTCGTCTTTCCCCCTGTAATGGCTTCTGATTACCCTTTTGGTGATAATGCTGTCCGTCCTTCCCCCTGTTATGTCTTCTGATTACCCTTTTGGCGATAATGCTGTCCGTTATTCCTCCTGTTATGTCTTCTGATTACCCTTTTGATGATAATGCTGTCCGTCCTTCCCCTCTTATATCTTCTGATTACCCTTTTGGCGATAATGCTGTCCATCTTTTCCCCTGCTATGTCTTCTGATTACCCTTTTGGTGATAATGATGTCCGTCCTTCCCCTGTTATGTCTTCTGATTACCCTTTTGGCGATAATGATGTCCGTCCTTCCCCCTGTTATGGCTTCTGATTACCCTTTTGGTGATAATGCTGTCCGTCCTTCCTCCTGTTATGTCTTCTGATTACCCTTTTGGCGATAATGATGTCCGTCCTTCCGCCTGTTATGGCTTCTGATTACCCTTTTGGTGATAATGATGTCCGTCCTACCCCCTGTTATGGCTTCTGATTACCCTTTTGGTGATAATGCTGTCCGTCTTTCCTCCAGTTATGTCTTCTGATTACCCTTTTGGCGATAATGCTGTCCGTCTTTTCCCCTGTTATGTCTTCTGATTACCCTTTTGGTGATAATGCTCTCCATCCTTCCCCCTGCTATGTCTTCTGATTACCCTTTTGGCGGTAATGCTGTCCGTCCTTCCCCCTGTTATGGCTTCTGATTACCCTTTTGGCGATAATGCTGTCCGTCCTTGCCCCTGTTATGTCTTCTGATTACCCTTTTGGCGATAATGCTGTCCGTCCTTCCCCCTGTTATGTCTTCTGATTACCCTTTTGGCGATAATGCTGTCCGTCCTTCCACCTTTTATGGCTTCTGATTATCCTTTTGGTGATAATGCTGTCCGTCATTCCCCCTGCTATGTCTTCTGATTACCCCTTTGGCGGTAATGCTGTCCGTCCTTCCCCCTGTTATGGCTTCTGATTACCCTTTTGGCGATAATGCTGTTCGTCCTTCCCCCTGTTATGGCTTCTGATTATCCTTTTGACGATAATGCTGTCCGTCCTTCCCCCTGCTATGTCTTCTGATTACCCTTTTGGCGGTAATGCTGTCCGTCCTTCCCCCTGTTATGGCTTCTGATTACCCTTTTGGCGATAATGCTGTCCGTCCTTCCCCCTTTTATGGCTTCTGATTACCCTTTTGGCGATAATGCTGTCCGTCCTTCCCCCTGCTATGTCTTCTGATTACCCTTTTGGCGGTAATGCTGTCAGTCATTCCCCCTGTTATGTCTTCTGATTACCCTTTTGGCGATAATGCTGTCCGTCCTTCCCCCTGTTATGGCTTCTGATCACCCTTTTGGCGATAATGCTGTCCGTCCTTCCCCCTTTTATGGCTTCTGATTATCCTTTTGGTGATAATGCTGTCCGTCCTTCCCCCTGTTATGGCTTCTGATTACCCTTTTGGCGATAATGCTGTCCGTCTTTTCCCCTGTTATGTCTTCTGATTACCCTTTTGGTGATAATGCTCTCCGTCCTTCCCCCTGCTATGTCTTCTGATTACCCTTTTGGCGGTAATGCTGTCCGTCCTTCCCCCTGTTATGGCTTCTGATTACCCTTTTGGCGATAATGCTGTCCGTCCTTGCCCCTGTTATGTCTTCTGATTACCCTTTTGGCGATAATGCTGTCCGTCCTTCCCCCTTTTATGTCTTCTGATTACCCTTTTGGCGATAATGCTGTCAGTCCTTCCACCTTTTATGGCTTCTGATTATCCTTTTGGTGATAATGCTGTCCGTCATTCCCCCTGCTATGTCTTCTGATTACCCCTTTGGCGGTAATGCTGTCCGTCCTTCCCCCTGTTATGGCTTCTGATTACCCTTTTGGCGATAATGCTGTTCGTCCTTCCCCCTGTTATGGCTTCTGATTATCCTTTTGACGATAATGCTGTCCGTCCTTCCCCCTGCTATGTCTTCTGATTACCCTTTTGGCGGTAATGCTGTCCGTCCTTCCCCCTGTTATGGCTTCTGATTACCCTTTTGGCGATAATGCTGTCCGTCCTTCCCCCTTTTATGGCTTCTGATTACCCTTTTGGCGATAATGCTGTCCGTCCTTCCCCCTGCTATGTCTTCTGATTACCCTTTTGGCGGTAATGCTGTCAGTCATTCCCCCTGTTATGTCTTCTGATTACCCTTTTGGCGATAATGCTGTCCGTCCTTCCCCCTGTTATGGCTTCTGATCACCCTTTTGGCGATAATGCTGTCCGTCCTTCCCCCTTTTATGGCTTCTGATTATCCTTTTGGTGATAATGCTGTCCGTCCTTCCCCCTGTTATGGCTTCTGATTACTCTTTTGGCGATAATGCTGTCCGTCCTTCCCCCTTTTATGGCTTCTGATTACCCTTTTGGCGATAATGCTGTCCGTCCTTCCCCCTGTTATGGCTTCTGATTATCCTTTTGGCGATAATGCTGTCGTCCTTCCCCCTGCTATGTCTTCTGATTACCCTTTTGGTGATAATGCTGTCCGTCCTTCCCCCTTTTATGTCTTCTGATTACCCTTTTGGCGATAATGCTGTCCGTCCTTCCCCCTGTTATGTCTTCTGATTACCCTTTTGGCGGTAATGCTGTCCGTCCTTTACCCTGTTATGGCTTCTGATTACCCTTTTGGCGATAATGCTGTCCGTCCTTCCCCCTGTTATGGCTTCTGATTACCCTTTTGGCGATAATGCTGTCCGTCCTTGCCCCTATTATGGCTTCTGATTACCTTTTTGGCGATAATGCTGTCCGTCCTTCCCCCTATTATGGCTTATGATTATCCTTTTGGCGATAATGCTGTCCGTCCTTTCCCCTTTTATGGCTTCTGATTACCCTTTTGGCGATAATTCTGTCCGTCCTTCCCCCTTTTATGGCTTCTGATTATCCTTTTGGTGATAATGCTGTCCGTCCTTCCCCCTGTTATGGCTTCTGATTACCCTTTTGGCGATAATGCTGTCCGTCCTTCCCCCTTTTATGGCTTCTGATTACCCTTTTGGCGATAATGCTGTCCGTCCTTCCCCCTGTTATGGCTTCTGATTATCCTTTTGGCGATAATGCTGTCCGTTCTTCTCCCTTTTATGGCTTCTGATTACCCTTTTGGCGATAATGCTGTTCGTCCTTCCCCCTGTTATGTCTTCTGATTACCCTTTTGGTGATAATGCTGTCCGTCTTTCCCCTGTTATGTCTTCTGATTACCTTTTGGCGATAATGTTGTCCGTCATTTCCCCTGTTATGTCTTCTGATTACCCTTTTGGTGATAATGCTGTCCGTCCTTCCACCTGCTATGGCTTCTGATTACCCTTTTGGTGATAGTACTGTCCGTCTTTCCCCCTGTTATGTCTTCTGATTACCATTTTGGTGATAATGCTGTCCGTCTTTCCCCCTGTTATGTCTTCTGATTTCCCTTTTGGCGATAATGCTGTCCGTCTTTCCCCTTGTTATGTCTTCTGATTACCCTTTTGGTGATAATGCTCTCCGTCCTTCCCCCTGTTATGAGTTTTGATTACCCTTTTGGCGATAATGCTGTCCGTCCTTCCCCCTGTTATGGCTTCTGATTATCCTTTTGGTGATAATGCTGTCCGTCATTCCACCTGGTATGGCTTCTGATTACCCTTTTGGTGATAGTACTGTCAGTCTTTCCCCCTGTTATGTCTTCTGATTACCCTTTTGGTGATAATGCTGTCCGTCCTTCCCCCTGTTATGTCTTCTGATTACCCTTTTGGCGATAATGCTGTTCGTCTTTCCCCTTGCTATGACTTCTAATTACCCTTTTGGTGATAATGCTCTCCGTCCGTCCCCCTGTTATGTCTTCTGATTACCCTTTTGGCGATAATGCTGGCCGTCCTTCCCCTGTTATGGCTTCTAATTACCCTTTTGGCGATAATGCTGTCCGTCCTTCCCCCTGTTATGGCTTCTGATTACCCTTTTGGCGATAATGCTCTCCGTCCTTCCCCCTGCTATGTCTTCTGATTACCCTTTTGGCGATAATGCTGTCCATCCTTCCCCCTTTTATGGCTTCTGATTACACTTTTGGCGATAATGCTGTCCGTCCTTCCCCCTGTTATGGCTTCTGATTACCCTTTTGGCGATAATGCTGTTCGTCCTTCCCCCTTGTTATGTATTCTGATTACCCTTTTGGCGATAATGCTGTCCGTCCTTCCCCCTTTTATTGCTTCTGATTACCCTTTTGGCGATAATGCTGTCCGTCCTTCCCCCTATTATGGCTTCTGATTATCATTTTGGCGATAATGCTGTCCGACATTCCCCCTGTTATGTCTTCTGATTACCCTTTTGGCGATAATGCTCTCCGTCCTATCTCCTGTTATGGTTTCTGATTACCCTTTTGGCGATAATGCTGTCTGTCCTTCCCCCTGTTATGTCTTCTGATTACCCTTTTGGTGATAATGCTGTCCGTCCTTCCCCCTGTTATGTCTTCTGATTACCCTTTTGGCGATAATGCTGTCAGTCTTTCCCCCTGTTATGTCTTCTGATTACCCTTTGGTGATAATGCTGTCCGTCCTTCCCCCTTTTATGGCTTCTGATTACCCTTTTGGCGATAATGCTGTTCGTCCTTCCCCCTATTATAGCTTCTGATTATCCTTTTGGCGATAATGCCGTCCGTCATTCCCCCTGTTATGTCTTCTGATTACCCTTTTGGCGATAATGCTCTCCTTCCTTCCTCCTGTTATGGTTTCTGATTACCCTTTTGGCGATAATGCTGTCCGTCCTTCCCCCTGTTATGGCTTCTGATTACCCTTTTGGCGATAATGCTGTTCGTCTTTCCCCTTGTTATGACTTCTGATTACCCTTTTGGTGATAATGCTGTCCGTCCTTCCACCTGGTATGGCTTCTGATTACCCTTTTGGTGATAGTACTGTCCGTCTTTCCCCCTGTTATGTCTTCTGATTACCATATTGGTGATAATGCTGTCCGTCTTTCCCCCTGTTATGTCTTCTGATTTCCCTTTTGGCGATAATGCTGTCCGTCTATCCTCTTGTTATGTCTTCTGATTACCCTTTTGGTGATAGTACTGTCCGTCTTTCCCCCTGTTATGTCTTCTGATTACCATATTGGTGATAATGCTGTCCGTCTTTCCCCCTGTTATGTCTTCCGATTTCCCTTTTGGCGATAATGTTGTCCGTCTTTCCTCTTGTTATGTCTTCTGATTACCCTTTTGGTGATAATGCTCTCCGTCCTTCCTCCTGTTATGAGTTTTGATTACCCTTTTGGCGATAATGCTGTCCGTCCTTCCCCCTGTTATGGCTTCTGATTACCCTTTTGGCGATAATGCTGTCCGTCCTTCCCCCTGTTATGTCTTCTGATTACCTTTTGGCGATAATGATATCCGTCCTTTCCCCTGTTATGTCTTCTGATTACCCTTTTGGTGATAATGCTGTTCGTCCTTCCCCTTGTTATGTCTTCTGATTACCCTTTTGGTGATAATGCTGTCCGTCCTTCCACCTGGTATGGCTTCTGATTACCCTTTTGGTGATAGTACTGTCCGTCTTTCCCCATGTTATGTCTTCTTATTACCATTTTGGTGATAATGCTGTCCGTCTTTCCCCCTCTTATGTCTTCTGATTTCCCGTTTGGCGATAATGCTGTCCGTCTTTCCCCTTGTTATGTCTTCTGATTACCCTTTTGGTGATAATGCTCTCCGTCCTTCCCCCTGTTATGAGTTTTGATTACCCTTTTGGCGATAATGCTGTCCGTCCTTCCACCTGTTATGGCTTCTGATTACCCTTTTGGCGATAATGCTGTCCGTCCTTCCCCCTGTTATGTCTTCTGATTACCCTTTTGGCGATAATGCTGTTCGTCTTTCCCCTTGTTATGACTTCTGATTACCCTTGTGATGATAATGCTGTCCGTCCTTCCACCTGGTATGGCTTCTGATTACCCTTTTGGTGATAGTACTGTCCGTCTTTCCCCCTGTTATGTCTTCTGATTACCATGTTGGTGATAATGCTGTCCGTCTTTCCCCCTGTTATGTCTTCTGATTTCCCTTTTGGCGATAATGCTGTCCGTCTATCCTCTTGTTATGTCTTCTGATTACCCTTTTGGTGATAGTACTGTCCGTCTTTCCCCCTGTTATGTCTTCTGAGTACCATATTGGTGATAATGCTGTCCGTCTTTCCCCCCTGTTATGTCTTCTGATTTCCCTTTTGGCGATAGTGCTGTCCGTCTTTCCCCTTGTTATGTCTTCTGATTACCCTTTTGGTGATAATGCTCTCCGTCCTTCCCCCTGTTATGTCTTCTGATTACCCTTTTGGCGATAATGCTGTCCGTCCTTCCTCCTGTTATGTCTTCTGATAACCCTTTTGGCGATAATGTTGTTCGTCCTTCCCCCTTTTATGGCTTCTGATTACCCTTTTGGCGATAATGCTGTCCGTCCTTCCCCCTGTTTTGTCTTCTGATTACCCTTTTGGCGATAATGCTGTTCGTCCTTCCCCCTGTTATGGCTTCTGATTACCCTTTTGTCGATAATGCTGTCCGTCCTTCCCCCTGTTATATCTTCTGATTACCCTTTTGGCGATAATGCTGTCCGTCCTTCCCCCTTTTATGGCTTCTGATTACCCTTTTGGCGATAATGCTGTCCGTCCTTCCCCCTGTTATGGCTTCTGATTATCCTTTTGTCGATAATGCTGTCCGTCATTCCCCCTGTTATGTCTTCTGATTACCCTTTTGGCGATAATGCTGTCCGTCCTTCCCCCTGTTATGTCTTCTGATTACCCTTTTGGCGATAATGCTGTCCGTCATTCCCCCTGTTATGTCTTCTGAGTACCCTTTTGGCGATAATGCTGTCCGTCCTTCTTCCTGTTATGGTTTCTGATTACCCTTTTGGCGATAATGCTGTCCGTCCTTCACCCTGTTATGTCTTCTGATTACCCTTTTGGTGATAATGCTGTCCGTCCTTCCCGCTGTTATGTCTTCTGATTACCCTTTTGGCGATAATGCTGTCAGTCTTTCCCCCTGTTATGTCTTCTGATTACACTTTTCGTGATAATGCTGTCCGTCCTTGCCCCTGTTATGTCTTCTGATTACTGGCGATAATGCTCTCCGTCCTTCTTCCTGTTATGCTTCTGATTACCCTTTTGGCGATAATGCTGTCCGTCCTTCCCCCTGTTATGTCTTCTGATTACCCTTTTGGTGATAATGCTGTCCGTCCTTCCCCCTGTTATGTCTTCTGATTACCCTTTTGGCGATAATGCTGTCCGTCTTTCCCCCTGTTTTGTCTTCTGATTACCCTTTTGGTGATAATGCTCTCCGTCCTTCCCCCTGTTATGAGTTTTGATTACCCTTTTGGCGATAATGCTGTCCGTCCTTCCCCCTGTTATGGCTTCTGATTACCCTTTTGGCGATAATGCTGTCCGTCTTTCCCCCTGTTATGTCTTCTGATTACCCTTTTGGTGATAATGCTGTTCGTCTTTCCCCTTGTTATGACTTCTGATTACCCTTTTGGTGATAATGCTCTCCGTCCTTCCCCCCTGTTATGAGTTTTGATTACCCTTTTGGCGATAATGCTGTCCGTCCTTCCCCCTGTTATGGTTTCTGATTACCCTTTTGGCGATAATGCTGTCCGTCTTTCCCCCTGTTATGTCTTCTGATTACCCTTTTGGCGATAATGCTGTTCGTCTTTCCCCTTGATATGACTTCTGATTACCCTTTTGGTGATAATGCTCTCCGTCCTTCCCCCTGTTATGTCTTCTGATTACCCTTTTGGCGATAATGCTGTCCGTCCTTTCCCCTGTTATGGATTCTGATTACCCTTTTGGCGATAATGCTGTCCGTCCTTCCCCCTATTATGTCTTCTGATTACCCTTTTGGCGATAATGCTGTCCGTCCTTCCCCCTGTTATGTCTTCTGATAACCCTTTTGGCGATAATGCTGTCCGTCCTTCCCCCTTTTATGGCTTCTGATTACCCTTTTGGCGATAATGCTGTCCGTCCTTCCCCCTATTATGGCTTCTGATTATCCTTTTGGCGATAATGCTGTCCGTCATTCCCCCTGTTATGTCTTCTGATTACCCTTTTGGCGATAATGCTCTCCGTCCTTCCTCCTGTTATGGTTTCTGATTACCCTTTTGGCGATAATGCTGTCCGTCCTTCCCCCTGTTATGTCTTCTGATTACCCTTTTGGTGATAATGCTGTCAGTCTTTCCCCCTGTTATGTCTTCTGATTACCCTTTTGGCGATAATGCTGTCAGTCTTTCCCCCTGTTATGTCTTCTGATTACCCTTTTGGTGATAATGCTGTCCGTCCTTGCCCCTGTTATGTCTTCTGATTACTGGCGATAATGCTCTCCGTCCTTCTTCCTGTTATGCTTCTGATTACCCTTTTGGCGATAATGCTCTCCGTCCTTCCCCTTGTTATGTCTTCTGATTACCCTTTTGGCGATAATGCCGTCCGTCCTTTTATTTTCCACTGTTATGGATTCTGATTACCCTTTTGGCGATAATGCTGTCCGTCCTTCCCCCTGTTATGTCTTCTGATTACCCTTTCGGCGATAATGCTGTCAGTCTTTCCCCCAGTTATGTCTTCTGATTACCCTTTTGGTGATAATGCTGTTCGTCCTTGCCCCTGTTATGTCTTCTGATTACTGGCGATAATGCTCTCCGTCCTTCTCCCTGTTATGCTTCTGATTACCCTTTTGGCGATAATGCTCTCCGTCCTTCCCCCTGTTATGTCTTCTGATTACCCTTTTGGTGATAATGCTGTCCGTCCTTCCCCCCTGTAATGGCTTCTGATTACCCTTTTGGCGATAATGCTGTCCGTCCTTCCCCCTGTTATGGCTTCTGATTATCCTTTTGGCGATAATGCTGTCCGTCCTTCCCCCTGTTATGGTTTCTGATTACCCTTTTGGCGATAATGCTGTCCGTCCTTCCCCCTGTTATGTCTTCTGATTACCCTTTTGGTGATAATGCTGTCCGTCCCTCCCCCTGTTATGTCTTCTGATTACCCTTTTGGCGATAATGCTGTCCGTCCCTTCCCCTGTTATGTCTTCTGATTACCCTTTTGGCGATAATGCTGTCCGTCCTTCCCCCTGTTATTGCTTCTGATTAACCTTTTGGTGATAATGGTCTCCGTCCTTCCCACCTGTTATGTCTTCTGATTACCCTTTTGGTGATAATGCTGTCCGTCCTTCCCCCTGTTATGTCTTCTGATTACCCTTTTGGCGATAACGCTGTCCGTCCTTTCCCCTGTTATGTCTTCTGATTACCCTTTTGGCGATAATGCTGTCCGTCCTTCCCCCTGTTATGTCTTCTGATTACCCTTTTGGCGATAATGCTGTCCATCCTTCCCCCTGTTATGTATACTGATTACCTTTTGGTGATAATGTTGTCCGTCCTTCCCCCTGTTATGTCTTCTGATTACCCTTTTGGCGATAATGCTGTCCGTCCTTCCCCCTGTTATGTCTTCTGATTACCCTTTTGGTGATAATGCTGTCCGTCCTTCCCCCTGTTATTGCTTCTGATTACCCTTTTGGCGATAACGCTGTTCGTCCTTTCCCCTGTTATTTCTTCTGATTACCCTTTTGGCGATAATGCTGTCCGTCCTTCCCCCTGTTATGTCTTCTGATTACCCTTTTGACGATAATGCTGTCCATCCTTCCCCCTGTTATGTATACTGATTACCTTTTGGTGATAATGTCCGTCCTTCCCCCTGTTATGTCTTCTGATTACCCTTTTGGCGATAATGCTGTCCGTCCTTCCCCCTGTTATGTCTTCTGATTACCCTTTTGGTGATAATGCTGTCCGTCCTTCCCCCCTATTATGTCTTCTGATTACCCTGTTGGTGATAATGCTGTCCAGTGTTTACAAAAGTTATTGCCCCTGTTGTCACATTCCTCTCCCATTTCTGTATAATTTGTATACTTCCTTCCCCCTGTTATGTCTTCTGATTACCCTTTTGGTATCTTCTAACTTTTCTTATGTGTGGATCATTAACTGTTTGAATGTCAAAACAGATAAAATATATAAGCCTTTATTTTTTATAAAAGAAGAAAGATACGATAGCAAAATGAATAAATATAGTAAAGAAGCTCGTTTTTTTTACAATTATGACCTTTTATGTCGTACGCATAGTACCAAAGTCACTCATAGAGCAACCCAGCACTTCACCGGGTCGTGGGCTGCCAATACAGTCTCTTGATTGATATACGTCAGGTTGTAATACGGAAGTTAGGACGGTAGCAAACAGTTGATGTCACGACCCTTGTACGTTAAAGACGCCTTCTGTTGATTTTGAAAGAGTAAGAATATCGCATCGCAACAAAAGGCTATTTCTGTCATTCCTACCCAATGTAAATGCTCCATTCTTTTCCAGTGTTTACAAAAGTTATTGCCCCTGTTGTCACATTCCTCTCCCATTTCTGTATAATTTGTATATACTGTTGAACTTATTATGGCCTTGTATGTGCATGAACTAGTTGTTGCGGGACGTACCTTAGGCAACAAACAATCAATTAATATTTTCCAAAGTCAGTAGAGATGTTCCAGCAAGGCACCATAACAACAGAACAAATACAGCAGTAAACAAAAACAAGCGAACAAAAGCTCGGACAGCAAAACCGGAAGTGAAAACACGGTTTTCTAATACAACTACCCGTAGACGAATCTCGTACCTGAGATGTTTGATGTACCTAACATCTTCTACAGGTGAGGACTACAGGGTTATCACTTTTGTCGCTTTGTACGATTTGTTTAGCTGTTTCGACATTGTGGTATTTTGTTCATTTTATGTCTTTCATCTTCTTCCCTTTTCATCAACTATTTGTATATATAGTTGTGAGTTTGCAATTTTCCGCCTTGTAACTGGAACCTGGGTGGCCGAGTGATGAAAGTAGTGAACTTCTGACGAAAAGCCTAACAGCACTGACGTGGGTTCGCTCTCCGATGCCTATTACGTCTTAAATGTCCGCGATTGTCTCCTCTACTGAGGCTGGTAGTGACGATATAGCTGAGAAAAAACACTGAAAGTTAAAATAACACAAATAACCCTTGCTGTAAGGAGTGGTAATGACACTCCTTCAACTGTTAAATGTTTAACGATTAT
The DNA here is from genome assembly GCA_963680875.1 of Bathymodiolus brooksi. Classification (NCBI taxonomy): domain Eukaryota; kingdom Metazoa; phylum Mollusca; class Bivalvia; order Mytilida; family Modiolidae; genus Bathymodiolus; species Bathymodiolus brooksi. The sequence continues at coordinate 33,812,286 of OY804580.1, read as the reverse complement.
TTAGAAATGTTGGCAATCCGGGGTCAAAGCAATTGTCAGGACATATATACACGTGGGTGTATTTAGGAGAAAGTGCTCGTCGATATCTCGTTTATTGTCCTCATTGACTTTTCTATGTGTTGTTTGAGCTGTTTAAATTGTCTGTGTATAAAAGGATAGTGAAATTAAATACAATTATACAGCGTTTATCTGTGCCTTTCTGTCTTAAGAAAAGAAGGAGAATAAATATGTCGTTGACAAATTTATTGATCTTTCCAGAAAATATATTGTCTTATATATTCCTTTCCAGTATATTAAAAAAGACAAAGAAACTTCTTAAAACCACCAGAAACCTTTCGATTGGTTTAAAGGGTTGACATTTGAAAAAACATACACACACGAACCGATAAAAAGTGGCAAACAGAATTATTTAATTTTTAATATTCCACGGTGGTCTATTTCATAGGAAACCATTCAAATTCTATATATTATTAATTCGTTATAATAAATGCATATAAATCAAAGGCTTGTTGTTATTTAATATTTATTTCCCATTTACAAATATTTCATTTACTGCATTAAAGTTACACGATGAATCACAGATATACTACTAGGTGTGTTCTGCTTCACGATACATATGTTTTCCAAAGATATAAATGACACCCAATCTCCCAGAGAATGCCTTTCAGTTGTACATATTATGTAACCATGACATTTAAGGGTAATTTCACACTACCGTATTTAGGGTTGTATAATGCGCATTGGTGCATAATGCGCACCCCCTCTTGGCCTTGAAAATCTCCAGAAAAAACTAGTTCGTGTCTATAATGCGCATGGACTTTTAAAAAAATCTCCGTCGGAAATGTAAGAATTAAATGTCAATCGTATATATTTTTCAGTCCTTTGAGCATATTTCATTTGCTGGGAGAATTTAAGAACAATTTATCTCTTTTCATCTTCAATAAAGTTGCAAAATATTAAATGTGTTGGGTTTTATTGGAGGACATGTGATTTCCCGCTCTGGGAAAGAGTGAAACACATTGTTCCTGTTTATAATGCGCACCCCTCCTACAAATTAAAGAATATGGGCAAAATCCTGCGCATTATGCAACCCTAAATACGGTATATTATATATTTTTTGTAAAAAGAAAACGAGCGTTCAATTTTTAAGAGACATGAAGAAATACATGGTTTCAAAGCGTTTTAATGCTGTATTTCGTGTATTATTTTTAACTTCGGGGACCCGCATCAATATTAGACAGTAAACAGACGTCCCTGTGTTTGTCTTTTAACTTTGAACTGTTGTAATAAAATGTCTTTAGTATATCATCAGAACGTATTAATAGTGCTAGGGACATTTACTATCATCACTAACAATTATGTTAAATTTCTTGGAACGAAGACCCAGCTCTAGTAAGCCTTTCCATGAACTCTAGTAACAGATTATAGCGAGAATTTGAAATACTGATTTGGACGTTATTTCATAATACCCATGGGTTGCTGAATCTTAGCCATTTATTTTTTCAGTGCAATTTGTATCAACACATATTTCAATGACTCCTATAACATTATAGAATTATGGATTTTTTTAGTTTATATGAGATATACCATATAAATATAATATAATATGTATAATATTATACATTTGTTTTAATTTCTGATAAGGTTTATATAAGATTTATCATATAATTATAATATAAGAGCTTGAAGATACCAAAGGAGCAATCAGAATCCGTATATCGAAGAAGAACAGACAAATAGTCAAAAGACAAAGTACAAAAGACAAACAACGATCAACAAAACATACATATAAAACTAAATATCGAGTAACACGAATCCCACTAAAAACCGGGGGTAAACTCAGGTGCTCCGGAAGGGTAAGCAGTTCCTGCTCCACTAGTGACACCCGTCGTGTTAATCTAGTTACAAACCCGGTGATAAGTCATGAACGAGGAAAGGACCGGGAAGTGTTTACGACAAGTGGTACATATCTGTGGTCATCTGTGACACAGATATTCCATCGTGGTGACGACTGTAAAAGTGATGACTTCAACTTAACTAAGAGGAACCCTTTGTTCAGTAGCTTTCTTGTTAGCAGTCACCCTCTATCAAGGAAATCTTTATGGGAACCACAAGCTCTGGAATATCGTATCAACTGAGAGATATATACTCCATATGCAGGTGCTGCTGGAGTGTTGCTACATATGAATGGAAAGTTCACAATGGGAAAATTGAAATCATCACTTTTGTCGTACAGTTTCGCTCTTAGCCGCCCCTCACTGTCAATTTCGAGGTGTAGGTCAAGGTATGAAGCAGACGTATCTGTATCTGTGGTATCCTTTATTTCAAGCTCAATGGGATAGATGAGATCAACGAAATCACCAACCTAGAATTATTTAGTGAAAGGACATCATCTATATAGAGGAACGTGAAACTAAAGGATCGGGCTAGTTTTTTTTCGTTTTCCTTGAGAAGCCTCTGAATGAAGTATGCCTCATACGAATAAAGGAACAAGTCGGCGAGAAGAGGAGTACAGTTTGTACCCATAGGTATGCCGACTGTCTGTTGAAAAACAAGTCCACCAAAGATAACAAATATGTTGTCAATCAAAAACTTGAGCATGTTGATGATATCAGTTTCAGAGAACTTTTTGGTAGAATCAGAGTGGTTTTGTTTTACAAAATAAGATCTGTCCCTTCCTAGCACAAGGTATGTGTATCTACGTTAGCCATTCTTCTTTACGAAACACAGTTGGAACAACTCCCCTTAATTTGTCCTTCAGCTTAGAGTGAGGAATAGTTGCGTAGAGGGTAGAGAAGTCAAATGTGTTAATGCTATTGCAGGAGGAAAGGACCTAGATTGTATGTACTGTAACAGATCTTTAGAGTTCTTCAGAATCCACATCTGATTCACACCACCCCTAGAGTAGAATATTGTTTAGAAGGCCTATATCAGATTTATTAATCCAATAAACAATTACCTCACGTGAGGTTAATATAACGTTATATCAGAGAACGTAACTAAGGGCGTAAGCCAATAGAAATAAAGCAGAACAAGACGTCATTTAATCACATATTATTAACCACAAAATGAAATTTCATATTTTGTAGATACCGCACTATAGGGTAAAAAATATATATTTTAGTGAGGTTCGTGTTACTCGATCTTTAGTTTCATGTGTATATTTTGTAGATCGTTGTTTGTACATTTTCTTTTGGCCATTTGTCTGTTCTTCTTCGATATACAGATTCTATATACCTCTTTGGTATCTTCAAACTCTTCTTGTCTTATATTCAACGTAAGGTATGAAAATGTATTGCTATTCAATAACTGTAATAACAAAATTACCAAATTCCGAACAATCTTACAAAGGGAAAATCAAAACTCATAAGTATATAAACAGACAAAATCAGTCAACAACCGGAAAACTGTGAAAACCGTAATGACCCTGACTTGGTACAGGCATTTCTAAAGAATGTATACGATATTTTGTGGTTGTACCATGAGATATATATCCAACCTGAAATTATTAATAATAAAATGGAAAACAAACCAAACATGCCACAATAACGAAACATTTCCGAAATCTAATCGAAAAATAATAGCAAAGTATGAAAACCAAAGATCTCATCGAAAACCTCCCTTTCCATCAATCCGATATCACCGACAATAGATGACTCTACAGAATCTCATGATAATATTACAGAAGAAAATAAGTAGGTGTTACACTTTAAATGGCTATATAAGGAAGATTATGCATTTTGTCTCATAAAAAAGCTCTGGTTTTGTATCGTTCACATAAGTGTTACACTTTAAACGGCTAGGTGATGTAGACTATGCCTTTTGTCTCATTAAAAAATTCTCGTTTTGTATCGTTCCAATAATGAATTTCCCTCAGACCTACACTGTCTATTGATTCATTCTGTGAGTGAGACTTTTATAGAGTATAGTTCAATTAGCAAAGATTATCTTTACTGTCCTGTTCTCCTATGCATATTAATGATAGTGTACAGAAAATAGAATCTAATGGTTGAAGTGTCTGAATAATTTAAACAAGTTCTACTGTTAGTATAGATTGCTTTCGTATTAATTTCCATCCTTACCAATATACTAGTATCATGTAATTTTATTACGAAACGAAAATATACTGTGAAAAATATGTTATTCCAAATGAACGAAACGTTTAATTTAGCGTTGTATTTGTTCTGATGTTAATCGTCATGTATCTTTATCTTTATCAACCTGTCGAAACCTCTGGGTTAGGATTAGGTTTATGGTGTTTAACGTCACTTTCAACAATATTTCAGTTATATCGTCGACATCTTTGTATCTCAAGATTTCGTTATTTTTCATCAAGATCTTACATATCAAATAATAGTCAGGAATTCGATAATAAAGGCATTATATGCGGAACATTCTTTCTTTAAGGGATTATTTCAGCGAACATCGACAAGTTTGTTATCGATGTAACTACACAACTGTTAGATGTACAGCGGAACATAAGGTTGGGAATTTTTTTTGAGAACTTGCATCGAAAGTTATATCTTACTCGGAAACAAATTTATGATTCTAAAGGATCGATAACTCCAACACCAATTCGACCGATTCCGTTAAATGTCAACAACTGGCAAGCATGAAGTGGTAGAGATATGGGGCCAAACAGCATCAAAAGAAGTTAAATTGATTTCAGGTAAGATGCATGGCCAACGATTATCCTTGAACCTTCTTATCTAAGTTATTGAAAAAACATTATAGATTGAACAAATGAAATATCATTAAAATATTTGATTTAAAATGTTTTTGGACGTGAAAAAGCATAAAATAATTCGTCTTTTGTGGCCATAACCCTGTTCCACAAAACTCAAAACAATATGTATTTTTATATTGTGCTATATTATAATATGTTTATTAAATTAATAATAAAAACGTAGATATCAAATTTAGTGCGCACAACGCATTTCTGGAATAACCTTCATTAGGTACGCTCAATATCAAAATATTGGGGAGCCAATAAACCAAACAGCCTAAACAGGATAGCCAAATACGGGTAAAGTCACCTAGGTCTGATGGAGGAGAAACTTAGTTTTGAAAATAATTACATTAATTATGAAATTATGCTTAAGCCAGAACTCGATAATGATAAGTCGCCGACTCCAAGGATTTTCACAGTTGCACATTAAACAAGCTATCTTTGACAAAGGAGAAAATGGGACATGATACCCCAACTCTGAGATCTATTGATCAAACGATTCCAGTGGCACTTAAGTGTCATAATGCTATCCATGTATGGCATTAGATGTCAAAAAGCAACGATGATAATTGCAGATGTAGGGTGTTCAGAACGGTGAGAAAGGTATCGTCCTAGATTTTGACCTAAAATAGTACTATAGATACAATAATTCAATTGTTTAACATTTGCCGTTTATTATTACTTAAATTATTTATTTCATTTTATTCTATTTTTGGACATTACTGAAACAGTAAGAACAAACGATAATTATTTTATTTCAACAATATGAACGTATTTAAATAAAATATTAATGTTTTCATGGATTTCCATTTGTCGTGACTAGTTGATTTATTTTCTATTTAGTTAAATGAACACTTTAAACCTGATATCTTGATGAAGTGATGATTGAATATTTGTATATCTGTAACTGGAATCTCAATATTGATGGAGTATTTGTTACAAATCAACATATTTTTACAACTGTATAACCTTGATCTCAACTTACAGAAATAAACATGACCAGTTCATTTGATCTATAATTATACATATCCTCTGTAAAATTATCCTTGAACGTATTTTTTAAATAAACAAATCAATAAATACATTTCTACCTTGATAATGATATGAAACCAAGTATTGTCCTAATATGTGTTTACGTTCTGCCAGTTGTTTGTAGGAGGGCTCATGTCTTATCTATGTTATTTGTTTATTCGTGTTTGTATGTCCAGCACATATTGCGTTGTGCTTTCGCTTTGTTTGTCTTTGTTTTGTGTACCATATGTTACCAGTTTCGCTGGATTGTCCATTCTTGGTTACCCCTTCGGTATTCTCTAACGTTTATTTATTAGAATCGTTGGATGTCTTTTTGTTACATTTACGTAAGTGTAAATAAACGTTAAAGAACACCGAAGGGGCAAACAAGAGACATACAAAGCAAAAACACAACACAGAAAGCAAAAGAGAGCAACACAAACACCACCAAGCTGAACGAGGGTGAACCCATGTACTCGTGAACACCACCAAGCTGAACGAGGGTGAACCCATGTACTCGTGAACACCACCAAGCTGAACGAGGGTGAACCCATGTACTCGTGAACACCACCAAGCTGAACGATGGTGAACCCATGTACTCGTGAACACCACCAAGCTGAACTAGGGTGAACCCATGTACTCGTGAACACCACCAAGCTGAACGATGGTGAACCCATGTATTCGTAAACACCCCCAAGCTGAACGAGGGTGAACCCATGTACTCGTGAAGAGTAAGCAGTTCCTGTTTTTGATAAAGCAGAGTGATAGATTGAGGTTCTATGCAAACGTGTTTCTTCTCTCCTTCAATAGAAGTACAGAATGATACATCTAAGCTTAAATGTATCTCGAAACAAATAAGAAACACAAAAATAATAAAATTATTTTGTGATTATAAGAAAGTGGGGGATTTCTGATTAACGTAAAATGAGTAATGTATCATTGCGAGAGCAAGTTATATTTCTATTATATGATGATGATGTCCGCTTGGTACTAGACCGATACGCTTAGTCGATTTTCACAGTGTTAGCTCACTGAAACAGCAGTTTTACCAAAGGGGTAACTAGAAGCCAGAAAACGAAGGACGGAACACACAATGGCAAAAAAAAAGACAAAATGACAAAAATACAATGATATATCTACTACAATATGTTACATTTCTTGGTAATGATAATACCTTATATCTAATTATAAAGTCCTTATAACGGTAGGCTGTCCGATTTTTCTTTCTATGTTGATAGCCAAATATCTGTTCACCGGAAGTTTAAAAAATAGATCATTGATAATTTAGAAACGCAAAAGAAATATATTTCAATGAAAAATTCCCAATTCTTTAATTATTTACTCTATGCAAAATCGAAATAAACTTGAAATAAAATTCTAATAAAAAAATCTCTTTCTACGAAATTCCCGACGGAAGAGCGGCGTACAGTAGGTAAAATGAACGAACAGCCATAACAAATCGGCTACAAAATTCCTTCAAAGTAACTTGTACAGATCATCGTATTATTGAAATTTTAGGACTTCGTCCTTCAAACAGGTTGCCTGTCTCATATTATTATTCATTAATGAACACATCTAGATACAATATTACGTTCATTAAGCGCATGATTACATTGCATTAATCAACACAGTTCAAGTGATAAGGTCAAATCCTTGAAGGACCTGTCTTGTAAAATATCATTATCAATCCGTGTTACTATGCAAACCCTCAAGGGTCATGACCTCACCAACAGTGATCATACGTAATCACATTAGCCACAGAAGTACTACTCAATTCACCAGGTGAACAAAATATAGTCCCACAAGGAAATGTAGTATTTAAACAATATGGTTATTATTCAATAATGAAGATTATTCTCCCGGGTGGCGTCGTGCGCACTATATTAGATATATACGCTTCCATTACTACAAGAAAACAAATGAGGTGAAAATAGTTTAAATTTATCATTTTATTATTATCCCTGGATCTGCTGGTGCACAATTATACCCGGGGATAACATCTACCCAGCACTCATTGTTTCATTAATTGAAATCTACAGTTTCTGACTAATGTAGCTATTGCTAAAACTAGTGTCCATCTCCCTCGGGTATAGGTAACATTAACCAAGTTTGGCATTCTTGTTCAGCACCTTGGATGTCTTGCCCCCAAGAAAAATGCTTTGGCATTCCAATATTTTGAGTTTGAGCGTACCTGATGGAACGATATTACAGAAACACGTCGTGTGTCTAAATTATATATTTATTTTTCATTCAAAAATTTACTTACACAGATCAATTTCTTTATTAGGGTGGATTTTCTATGGAAACCGCACTCCCTTCGTTCATGTGTTTTTTTCTTCTTCAACAATTGTACTTTATCCCATGCTGTTAGTTCATTCATCCGTCCGTCCATACCCATCACCTTTCCTTGTTTCGAGTCCCGTGGCGTTTAAATTTTTAAATGTACTCGTCCTGAATATAGCTGAAAATTTGCTCGCTGGACGTTAAACACCAACCAATCAATCAATCAATCAAGTTAGTTCATTCATTGTATTACGTTTAATGTTAAAATATTCATATGTAGGTCACCATTGTAGTATTGTAATTTATTTATGAATTCTCTTTCGTAATTACTGTTTTAATAACCTGTCAAAAGATGTTGCAGAAACGTTTCCTTTGTAAAAATACAATTATTTTGCCGCTAGCGCGATTTTTCAATATTATTTTTTTCTCTATTAATTAGTTGTAGAAATTTCGTACAGATCACACAAATAACAGGAGGGAATGAATTAACAAGATACCAATATAAAATGGCCAATCAACTTTGTAGTTTTTTTCTTCTTGTTTTTGTTTTTAAAGAATAATAACTTTATCGGTGCATTGTGAATTTTCACTTAAATTTATGACATCACTCAGTTGAATCATTCAAGTCTGCTGTGTCGGTGGTTCTTCCACTACTAAAACTGGTCGCCACGATATAGCTGAAATATTGTTGAAAGTGGCGTTAAACACCAAAAATCAATCAATCAATTCAAGTCTGCTGTTTGCTCTATCAAATACTAATTAATGAAACCTGCAAATAGATTTATCCTTTGTTAATTGTTATGAGCCACCTCTGACATAACCCTCAAATAGTTGGAGGTGGTCAGTATTTGGTAGAAGTAGAACAACACTAACATAATATTAGACTTGGTGAAATCAGTCAGTATTTGGTAGAAGTAGAACAACACTCTAACATAATATTAGACTTGTTGAAATCAGTCAGTATTTGGTAGAAGTAGAACAACGCTCTAACATAATATTAGACTTGGTGAAATCAGTCAGTATTTGGTAGAAGTAGAACAACACTCTTACATAATATTAGACTTGGTGAAATTAGTCAGTGTTTGGTAGAAGTAGAACAACACTCTAGCATAATATTAGACTTGTTGAAATCAGTCAGTATTTGGTAGAAGTAGAACAACACTCTTACATAATATTAGACTTGGTGAAATTAGTCAGAATTTGGTAGAACTAGAACAACACTAACATAATATTAGACTTGTTGAAATCAGTCAGTATTTGGTAGAAGTAGAACAACACTAACATAATATTAGACTTGTTGAAATCAGTCAGTATTTGGTAGAAGTAGAACAACACTCTAACATAATATTAGACTTGTTGAAATCAGTCAGAATTTGGTAGAAGTAGAACAACACTCTAACATAATATTAGACTTGTTGAAATCAGTCAGTATTTGGTAGAAGTAGAACAACACTCTAACATAATATTAGACTTGTTGAAATCAGTCAGTATTTGGTAGAAGTAGAACAACGCTCTAACATAATATTAGACTTGTTGAAATCAGTCAGTATTTGGTAGAAGTAGAACAACACTCTAACATAATATTAGACTTGTTGAAATCAGTCAGTATTTGGTAGAAGTAGAACAACACACTAACATAATATTAGACTTGGTGAAATCAGTCAGTATTTGGTAGAAGTAGAACAACACTAACATAATATTAGACTTGTTGAAATCAGTCAGTATTTGGTAGAAGTAGAACAACACTCTAGCATAATATTAAACTTGTTGAAATCAGTCAGAATTTGGTAGAAGTAGAACAACACTCTAGCATAATATTAGACTTGTTGAAATCAGTCAGTATTTGGTAGAAGTAGAACAACACTCTAACATAATATTAGACTTGTTGAAATCAGTCAGAATTTGGTAGAAGTAGAACAACGCTCTAACATAATATTAGACTTGTTGAAATCAGTCAGAATTTGGTAGAAGTAGAACACCACTCTAACATAATATTAGACTTGTTGAAATCAGTCAGTATTTGGTAGAAGTAGAACAACACTCTAATAACATAATATTAGACTTGTTGAAATCAGTCAGTATTTGGTAGAAGTAGAACAACGCTCTAACATAATATTAGACTTGTTGAAATCAGTCAGAATTTGGTAGAAGTAGAACAATACTAACATAATATAATATTAGACTTGTTGAAATCAGTCAGTATTTGGTAGAAGTAGAACAATACTAACATAATATTAGACTTGTTGAAATCAGTCAGTATTTGGTAGAAGTAGAACAACACTCTAACATAATATTAGACTTGTTGAAATCAGTCAGTATTTGGTAGAAGTAGAACAACACTCTAGCATAATATTAGACTTGTTGAAATCAGTCAGTATTTGGTAGAAGTAGAACAACGCTCTAACATAATATTAGACTTGGTGAAATCAGTCAGTATTTGGTAGAAGTAGAACAACACTCTAACATAATATTAGACTTGTTGAAATCAGTCAGTATTTGGTAGGAGTAGAACAACACTCTAACATAATATTAGACTTGTTGAAATCAGTCAGAATTTGGTAGAAGTAGAACAACGCTCTAACATAATATTAGACTTGTTGAAATCAGTCAGAATTTGGTAGAAGTAGAACACCACTCTAACATAATATTAGACTTGTTGAAATCAGTCAGTATTTGGTAGAAGTAGAACAACACTCTAACATAATATTAGACTTGTTGAAATCAGACAGTATTTGGTAGAAGTAGAACAACACTCTAACATAATATTAGACTTGTTGAAATGAGACAGTATTTGGTAGAAGTAGAACAACACTCTAACATAATATTAGACTTGTTGAAATCAGTCAGTATTTGGTAGAAGTAGAACAACGCTCTAACATAATATTAGACTTGTTGAAATCAGTCAGTATTTGGTAGAAGTAGAACAACACTCTAATAACATAATATTAGACTTGTTGAAATCAGTCAGTATTTGGTAGAAGTAGAACAACGCTCTAACATAATATTAGACTTGTTGAAATCAGTCAGAATTTGGTAGAAGTAGAACAATACTAACATAATATAATATTAGACTTGTTGAAATCAGTCAGTATTTGGTAGAAGTAGAACAATACTAACATAATATTAGACTTATTGAAATCAGTCAGTATTTGGTAGAAGTAGAACAACACTCTAACATAATATTAGACTTGTTGAAATCAGTCAGTATTTGGTAGAAGTAGAACAACACTCTAGCATAATATTAGACTTGTTGAAATCAGACAGTATTTGGTAGAAGTAGAACAACACTCTAACATAATATTAGACTTGTTGAAATCAGACAGTATTTGGTAGAAGTAGAACAACACTCTAACATAATATTAGACTTGTTGAAATGAGACAGTATTTGGTAGAAGTAGAACAACACTCTAACATAATATTAGACTTGTTGAAATCAGACAGTATTTGGTAGAAGTAGAACAACACTCTAACATAATATTAGACTTGTTGAAATCAGTCAGTATTTGGTAGAAGTAGAACAACGCTCTAACATAATATTAGACTTGTTGAAATCAGTCAGAATTTGGTAGAAGTAGAACAATACTAACATAATATAATATTAGACTTGATGAAATCAGTCAGTATTTGGTAGAAGTAGAACAATACTAACATAATATTAGACTTATTGAAATCAGTCAGTATTTGGTAGAAGTAGAACAACACTCTAACATAATATTAGACTTGTTGAAATCAGTCAGTATTTGGTAGAAGTAGAACAACACTCTAGCATAATATTAGACTTGTTGAAATCAGTCAGTATTTGGTAGGAGTAGAACACCACTCTAGCATAATATTAGACTTGTTGAAATCAGTCAGTATTTGGTAGAAGTAGAACAACACTCTAACATAATATTAGACTTGTTGAAATCAGTCAGAATTTGGTAGAAGTAGAACAACGCTCTAACATAATATTAGACTTGTTGAAATCAGTCAGAATTTGGTAGAAGTAGAACACCACTCTAACATAATATTAGACTTGTTGAAATCAGTCAGTATTTGGTAGAAGTAGAACAACACTCTAACATAATATTAGACTTGTTGAAATCAGTCAGTATTTGGTAGAAGTAGAACAACGCTCTAACATAATATTAGACTTGTTGAAATCAGTCAGAATTTGGTGGAAGTAGAACAACGCTCTAACATAATATTAGACTTGTTGAAATCAGTCAGAATTTGGTAGAAGTAGAACACCACTCTAACATAATATTAGACTTGTTGAAATCAGTCAGTATTTGGTAGAAGTAGAACAACGCTCTAACATAATATTAGACTTGTTGAAATGAGTCAGTATTTGGTAGAAGTAGAACAACGCTCTAACATAATATTAGACTTGTTGAAATCAGTCAGTATTTGGTAGAAGTAGAACAACACTCTAACATAATATTAGACTTGTTGAAATCAGTCAGTATTTGGTAGAAGTAGAACAACGCTCTAACATAATATTAGACTTGTTGAAATGAGTCAGAATTTGGTAGAAGTAGAACAACACTCTAACATAATATTAGACTTGTTGAAATCAGTCAGTATTTGGTAGAAGTAGAACAACACTCTAACATAATATTAGACTTGTTGAAATCAGTCAGTATTTGGTAGAAGTAGAACAACACTCTAGCATAATATTAGACTTCTTGAAATCAGACAGTATTTGGTAGAAGTAGAACAACACTCTAACATAATATTAAACTTGATGAAATCAGTCAGTATTCGGTAGAAGTAGAACAACACTAACATAATATTAGACTTATTGAAATGAGTCAGTATTTGGTAGAAGTAGAACAACACTCTAGCATAATATTAGACTTGTTGAAATCAGTCAGAATTTGGTAGAAGTAGAACAACACTAACATAATATTAGACTTGGTGAAATCAGTCAGTATTTGGTAGAGGTAGAACAACACTCTTACATAATATTAGACTTGGTGAAATTAGTCAGTGTTTGGTAGAACTAGAACAACACTAACATAATATTAGACTTGGTTAAATCAGTCAGAATTTGGTAGAAGTAGAACAACACTCTAACATAATATTAGACTTGTTGAAATCAGTCAGAATTTGGTAGAAGTAGAACAACACTCTAACATAATATTAGACTTGTTGAAATCAGTCAGTATTTGGTAGAAGTAGAACAACACTCTAATAACATAATATTAGACTTGTTGAAATCAGTCAGTATTTGGTAGAAGTAGAACAATACTAACATAATATTAGACTTGTTGAAATCAGTCAGAATTTGGTAGAAGTAGAACAACACTCTAACATAATATTAGACTTGTTGAAATCAGTCAGTATTTGGTAGAAGTAGAACAACACTCTAACATAATATTAGACTTGTTGAAATCAGTCAGTATTTGGTAGAAGTAGAACAACACTCTAACATAATATTAGACTTATTGAAATCAGTCAGTATTTGGTAGAAGTAGAACAACACTCTAACATAATATTAGACTTGTTGAAATCAGTCAGAATTTGGTAGAAGTAGAACAACGCTCTAACATAATATTAGACTTGTTGAAATCAGTCAGTATTTGGTAGAAGTAGAACAACACTAACATAATATTAGACTTATTGAAATCAGTCAGTATTTGGTAGAAGTAGAACACCACTCTAACATAATATTAGACTTGTTGAAATCAGTCAGTATTTGGTAGGAGTAGAACAACACTCTAGCATAATATTAGACTTGGTGAAATCAGTCAGAATTTGGTAGAAGTAGAACAACACTCTTACATAATATTAGACTTGTTGAAATCAGTCAGTATTTGGTAGGAGTAGAACAACACTCTAGCATAATATTAGACTTGTTGAAATCAGTCAGAATTTGGTAGAAGTAGACAAATTATTTATTATCAAGCGACAGGCGTGATCATTGATTTCTTTGTGTTAACTACACAATACAGAAATATGAAGTTCGAGCAACACAAACCCATTAATAACTTGGAGTGAACTCGGGTGGTCCGGAAGGGTAAGCAATTTCTGTTACCCATGTAGTACCCACTACTCTTATCACAAACCCGGTGACAAGTCATGAAATATATAGGTGTGAAACCTATAATTAATTTCTTTTAGGTTTTCTACTACATTTGTGGTTTTCCTGGCCATTTTATCTTAAGTTTAACCTTTCGAAGACCATACATTTTCTGAAACGTCCATGATTCCTCTACGTTCTGTCAAAATATCAGGCCATGTTTAAAGTCTTGCAGTGAAATGCCAGGCTATGGAAAATACCTACTCTAAAAATAGCTCTGTCATCCCCCAGAAATTCCCTATTTATAGGTCATGCATCAAATCCTCCATATCCATATTAAAATACAACTAAATCAATCCAATTTGGGCTCAAAATAATCCTTATACATTTAACTTCAATTATCAATTTAATTATTCCATTCCATTCAGTATTTGTCACAATACAACAAAGTGAAAGGCACTTTTTTCTTTAAAAGGGACTACTTTTGTATATGTTCTTAGTTCCGATTGGTTGAATTACTGGTTTGACACCTATAACGATAAAAGTAGACACATACTTTAGTGCACACCACGTTGCTGAAAAAATATCTTCATCTGATACGTTCACAGTAATATCATAATCAGACGTTTATTATAGTACAAATATACTTTTGTATTGGTCTCAACTCCATCTTTGTATCTTCTTAGTATTGAAGCAATTATATCTGTCATTTTTCACCTTTTTCACATTTTTCACCTTTTCCACAACTGATCGTCGTAATTACAATCTGCTCCTCTCCTCATTCATGACTTATCACCGGGTTTATATAAACAAAAGTAACACAGCGGGTGCCACATGTGGGGCTGGAACTGTTTTCCCTTCTTGAGCATCTGAGTTCTCCTCGGTCTTTTTTTTTTTTTTTTTTTTTTAATGTTTGTGGATGGTTGTTTGTCTTTTGGTTTGTTTTTTTTGTTGGCCATTGTATTATCTATTCTTCTTCAATTTATGATTTCTGGTTTCCCCTTTGGTATTTTCAAACTTTTCACAAAGAAAAAACCAAATTTGAAAGGTTTTTGATAAAAATAAAACGTTACAAAACAACACAAACTCCAACATTAAACGTTAGTGATAAGTTGTTTGCTTGATGAGCTTTAACGCCACTTTCAACAATATTTCAGTTATATCGTGACGTCAGTTTTATTGGTGGGTGAAACCAGAGGACCCGGAGAAAACCACCGACCTGTCGCAAGTCACTGACAAACTTTATCACATAATGTTGTACACCATTAGTGATAAGAGATATGAGGAAATATATGTTGCTGTCAGAAAGTTCTGTATCAAACACAGTGCATGTATCGATATACGACACTCATGCGAATATCAACCTTGAACTTGCATACCATATCCTTGTAAAACCAATAAGAAATGCATATTTGTTTATTCGGCTTCAAAGCATTTTGTATTCTTGGTAAAACAACCAAAATAGATCATTTAACATAAATCACCTCTTAAATTAAATTGATTAATACTTCATCTTCTTTAGTACAATGTACATGTTAAGTGTCGTGAAATGAAAATGTTCAAGATTTTTAAATGACAATCGGAGGTAGAAAATTACATTTCTGTCAATTCAGCGTCATTTATTGAGGACAGAACATGATGGCCATATGATACTTCTCATCTATTGTTAATGCTAATTGAATGAAACAGTAAACAGCTGCTACGGATATCCGATTAAGCAATTAATAGGAAAAGTCAATGTAATCTTGCGGGATTTGAATTTCCAACATAGCAAGATGGATGGCATCGAAAGACAACTACTTGACAGTCTGAGTGGAAATGTACCCATCTACGTTTCGTAACTTAATCAAATAACAACGTTTTAATGTTGTATCGCCTACTCAACCGGGAATTAATTATCCCGGGCAAACATTTTTGTGACATTATTTAATTTGTCACAATGACACGAAATATGATTTGTCCATTACGAAAAACGGAAAGAAATATATTTCTAAAGTGTTGCTGCTGATTAGTTGATGTCGTTACATCAAGTGTGCTTTTAAGATTATTTTAATACTAAGCCAGAAAAGTGAGCCATCATGTATTTATGTGCTAGGGGTATCGATTTTGCATCTTTTTATGATATTAATATGAGACAGGCAACCTGTTTGAAGGACGAAGTCCTAAAATTTCAATAATACGATGATCTGTACAAGTTATTTTGAATGAATTTTGTAGCCGATTTGCTACGGCTGTTACGTTCATTTTACCTACTGTACGCTGCTCTTCCGTCGGGAGTTTCGTAGAGATATTTTTTATTAGAATTTTATTTCAATTTTGCATAGAGTAAATAATTAAAGAATTGGAAATTTTTCTTTGAAATATATTTCTTTTGCGTTTCTAAATTATCAATTGATCTATTTTTTAATCTTCCGGTGAACAGATAATTGGCTATCAATATAGAAGGAAAAATCGGACAACCTACCGTTATAAGGACTTCGTCCTTTAATATTTAATTTTGCAATTGTTGCATCAGTGTAGTATGTTTGGTTTTTTCTTTGTATTACTTATTTTCAGCATTGCTTGTCATATGTTGAGACCAAAGGAAAAATAGATATTAATTGATGTCCATCAAGAAATTTCTCTCATATGATGTTTATATATATTTATTTCTTATCAGAATAATAAAAGGCGATATACTATTGTTTTTATTATTTAAGAAATAAATCATGGAAGCCAGAATGCGTTGGGAGTTTTAACATGGATTGGCGGATCCCGAACCAGAAGCGAAGGATAAAATTTACTAATATCCGTCAATCCATGTTAAAACTCAAAACACATTCTGGCTTCCATGATTTATTTCGATTCTAATATGTCTAAGACTACAAATACGGTAGTATACTTTGATTGGAGGACGGTAATTTATATTTACGTTTGCGGAAAATGTCGCACACAATTTATGCTGCCAATGGAAAAGTCGGTCACATTCACCGGCGCATGTGCTAATGAGATTATGCTCGTTTGTTAACAAAGCAAAAGAAGGAGGTAATGTTAGAATATTGTTTAAATATTCTTGTCTCAAGTGTACACTGTTAATATCTTGGAATTAAAAAAAAATTAAAGCTTGATATCAGATGATCGCTACTGTTTCTTTTTACACTAATGTTTTTATTTTTTTTATTTTTTTTTTTTTTTATTTTAAGCATATATTAATACCTACCAATACAATCATCGTCTGTCGCCAGTTAAGTTGGGATAGGTTTATGGCTAGGTTAAGACTTTATTAATATAGCAAATATATGTGGTATTCGTTTTTTCTTGTGCCGAACAGTTTGAAGATACCAAAGGGTAATCAGAACCCGTATATCGACGAATGACAGACAATGCAATGGTCAAATGAAAAAGAACAAGCAGTGATCTAAAAACTCTACGCAGAAAACTAAAGATCGAATAACACAAATTTGGTTTATTCATCAATAAATATGAAATATTCCACGCCTTGCTTAAACAAACATCAATCATTCATCGGATTAAAATATTATTTGATATTCCATGTGTATGTACCTTAAATATGACCTTGTTGATATAGCACATGTACTTTTACAAAAATCATTGCATGCAAAAGATGAGAAATAATTCAGCAGACATTGTCCGTATACATATAATACAACATTGAATTGTCTGTATGATGCATATAATACAACATTGAATTGTCTGTATGATACATATAATACAACATTGAATTGTCTGTATGATACATATAATACAACATTGAATTGTCTGTATGATACATATAATACAACATTGAATTGTCTGTATAATACATATAATACAACATTGAATTGTCTGTATGATACATATAATACAACATTGAATTGTCTGTATGATGCATATAATACAACATTGAATTGTCTGTATGATACATATAATACAACATTCAATTGTCTGTATGATACATATAATACAACATTGAATTGTCTGTATAATACATATAATACAACATTGAATTGTCTGTATGATACATATAATACAACATTGAATTGTCTGTATGATACATATAATACAACATTGAAATGTCTGTATGATACATATAATACAACATTCAATTGTCTGTATGATACATATAATACAACATTGAATTGTCTGTATGATACATATAATACAACATTGAATTGTCTGTATGATACATATAATACAACATTGAATTGTCTGTATGATACATATAATACAACATTGAATTGTCTGTATGTACTTAATTTGATCTCGTGTTTGTTCTGTTCAGAATCATTTCGTCAGTCATCCCATGTGTTTAACGATTCAGATAGTATTCTCACAATGATTTGTACTTTTGTCCCTTTATATCATTGTCTATATATTTCGTATATTGATAGTACAGAAGCAGTAATAATGCTGTATTTCGTTGCTATGGATACTAAGCATACAAAATATTATTGTTATGGGTTATTTATGTTAAGGCTATTTTATTCAATATTTGCTTGACCTCATCGTTTCACTACGAGGGAAATTTTGGACCCATAAACTAGCTTAACCCGGCCACTTTTTATTGAAGTACCTGTACCAAGCCAGAAATGTGCAGATATGTGTTAGAGGTATTGATTTTGCCTCTGTTCTTGTGATTTTTTAATTAGATTTTGGAACTGTTCCGACAGAGAGTGTTTTGAGTTTTTCATTTTCTCACTACGGTCAGTTTGATTGGAGGATCAGAGAAGAGTCGAAGAGTAACTGACAATAATTTTCACATCAGGTTTTGTCGAGTACACCTCGACACCGACAGGTATCTAACATTCAATTTGATTGATAATAGGCACATATATGGCATATATCAAAGGATATCCAAGTACTATACGATTGCGGCCACGAGTGTCATCCATAGGGTTAGGCTTATGGTGTTTAACGCCGCTTTCAACAATATTTCAGCTATATCATGGTGGAAGACACCGGAGTACCTGGTGAAAACCACCGATCTATCGCACTGTCAAACCAAATCACATAATGTTGTATCAAGTACACCTCCCCATGAGCGGGATTCGAACTCAAAACGTTAGTGGTGATAGGCACTGATTGCACAGTGCGTTGTAAATCCAACTAACACATGATCACCACCATGACCCAGTGCAATCTATATAAATTCTTAGAGTAGTTATACACTAATATATATACAATATACCAGTTTAGTCCGTACACCATTCCCACATTTCTGAAAATCTTTAATAATCAGTATCCATTGTCGTGGAAGTTAAACAATGCAATCAAATGAATTAAGACAATGTAAAGTTTATAAGCATTTTAAATGTAAATAAAAAATGAGCGATAAGATAGTACGAATACACTGAAACAACAATCCAATCGCTATACTCTGTACTCTAACACATTATCCTGTTTACAAGCTAATCCGTCTTTGCTGTTACTCTTTAATGCTGCATGCTTCGCGGAGAAGCCGAAAATACAAACTTTATAGTTTTTCGCTCCGGGTCGTATTTTAGTACGATCGATTGTTTTCGGTTGTGATGTCCGACATATTGATAACAGTAGTTATACGATTATTTTACAAATCTGACATTTCTGCAACTGTGTGAAATGAAGCAGCATGTACTGTTTTATAAATAGCAAGATATGATTATAATCTAACGATTATGAAATCTCCCAAACTGGCGACTGACACTATCTACCCACATATCAAATTGTGATGATATCGGACAATGTTGAATTTTTACCCCCCATTTTCATGCCGTGTTTTGGCAGCCATTTTGGAAATGGCAGACATCCTGAACATTTTGAAAACGCAGAATTGCTCTTCTAATGGTGACCTATCACTATGTCAACATTTATGTCTCTATCATTATCCAGTTAGAAGTTATCAACATTAATGTACGAAATTTCAAGTTTCCCATTGGATTCTATAGTAACCCCCACCCCCTTTGAACCCCCAAAAATATGACTTTGACCCCATTTACCACAAATCTGAAAACTTTAGGATCAACTAGAAACATATATCTATAACTCCACCAAGTTTCATGAAATTCTGTCCCGTAGTTCCTGAGATCTGCCGTGGACAAGTTCATGGTGCACGGAAAGAAAGGAGAATAATAATAAGAATAAGAATAATAATAATAATAACAAGATATGATTATAATCTAACGATTATGAAGTCTCCCAAACCGGCCATTGACACTATCTACTCACATATCAAATTTTGATGATATCGGACAATGTTGAATTTTTACCCCCCATTTTTATGCCGTGTTTTGGCAGCCATTTTGAAAATGGCAGACATCTTGAAAATTTTGAAAACGCAGAATTGCTCCTCTAATGGTGACCTATCACTATATCAAAATTTTATGTCTGTATCATTATCCAGTTAGAAGTTATCAACATTAATGTACGAAATTTCAAGTTTCCCATTGGATTCTATAGTAACCCCCACCCCCTTTGAACCCCCGACAATATGGCTTTGACCCCCTTTACCACAAATCTGAAAACTTTAGGATCAACTAGAAACATATATCTATAACTCCACCAAGTTTCATGAAATTCTGTCCTGTAGTTCCTGAGATCTGCCGTGGACAAGTTCATGCTTCGCGGAAAGAAAGAATAAGAATAATAATAATAAAAATAAAAATAATAATAAGAAACGGAGCAAAAACAATAAGTCTCCAAACGTTGCTTGGGAGACTTAGTTACATATCTGCTGCATGCGAGGTTTTGTATGTCACTCTTTTTGAGGTGTAAACTTTAAATGTCACGAATATCAATGTTTAACTAGAAGATGTAGAACGGCATTTCTTAATTTGTAATATTTGCACGAGTTTCACATAGATTTTATGTTATTGTACAATTCCTAAATAATGTAATTATTATGAAAACTAAGGTTCTCCTACCTCTTGATTTTGGCTATCTTGTTCAGAACCTTTGATTTCCTTGCTTCCAATTCTTTTTATTATTTGCCTTTCCAACCTTTCGACTTTGAGTGTACCTGATGTAGTACCCAACCATGTCACACATAATCAGCTTCATGACAGGCAGAGCATTCGGCAGGGCACTCAAAATGTCACACATAATCAGCTTCATGACAGGCAGAGCATTCGGCAGGGCACTCAAAATGTCACACATAATCAGCTTCATGACAGGCAGAGCATTCGGCAGGGCACTCAAAATGTCACACATAATCAGCTTCATGACAGGCAGAGCATTCGGCAGGGTACTTAAAATGTCACACATAATCAGCTTCATGACAGGCAGAGCATTCGGCAGGGTACTAAAAATGTCACACATAATCAGCTTCATGACAGGCAGAGCATTCGGCAGGGTACTCAAAATGTCACACATAATCAGCTTCATGACAGTCAGAGCATTCGGCAGGGCACTCAAAATGTCACACATAATCAGCTTCATGACAGGCAGAGCATTCGGCAGGGTACTCAAAATGTCACACATAATCAGCTTCATGACAGGCAGAGCATTCGGCAGGGTACTAAAAATGTCACACATAATCAGCTTCATGACAGGCAGAGCATTCGGCAGGGTACTCAAAATGTTACACATAATCAGCTTCATGACATGCAGAGCATTCGGCAGGGTACTCAAAATGTTACACATAATCAGCTTCATGACAGGCAGAGCATTCGGCAGGGCACTCAAAATGTTACACATAATCAGCTTCATGACATGCAGAGCATTCGGCAGGGTACTCAAAATGTTACACATAATCAGCTTCATGACATGCAGAGCATTCGGCAGGAATTGCTTTCCTTCCTAGTTTATTCCGGGTTCGTGTTGCTCGATCGTTACTTTTCCTTGTAGTATTTTGCAGTGCATTATTTGTCTTATTGTTCTTTTTCCTTTGGTCAGAGTTTTGCCTCTCCTCGATATACGGTTTCTGATTTCCCCTATGGTATCTTCACACATTTATTGATATTCTTTGGTTTGAACCGACCAGAGATCAAACACATGATCTACCGCAGTCATGTTGAGCAAGCTAACTATTACACGACAAATGCGATTGTTGGATGAAATAGGTGAACATTATGCATTTATGGCCCTTGTTGTAGGGAGATACGAAGGTTTGTTTACCCGAGGGCGAAGCCGAGAGAAATATGACTTCTTCGGGTAAGCAAACCTTCATATCTCCCTACAACAAGGACCATAAATTGTTTATTATACCGAAATTACACGCACAAAAAAAAATTTTTTTAAACTAATTTAACATTTTATTCAATTTGTGTAGTTGTTTGTGTTTATGGTTGCCATGGGGGTACGCGGCAGCGGGATGCATGCTATTTATTTCCCCGGAGCACGCGGTCTAGGGATGCATGAAGTTTTGTCTTCCTGAAATGTGACTTTTTTTAACTAATCACAGACACTCTTATATCTATGAGGTATAATAATATATGTTAACATCAGACAACTAAGTGACTTTGTATCATATAAATCGATTTCTAACGAATAACATGTCAGTAATATCCTGTGACATTTAGTTTTATTGTACTTTCCAATACTGCATCAAGACACGTGTCAGTTTAATGTGTTCTGAATGTCTTCATCAGGTTCAGCTAGCAATATGAGGTTACTGCGTTGAAGTAAATATTTTCCTTGCGAAAAAAACAACTTTCCTCTTTAACTCAATTCTACAACACAACATTGAAAACAAGCCTACGGGACCGATCGGTTAGCTTTAAGGGGGCTGCGTTTCCCCCCGAGCCAGCAATTTTCTTAGCACGAAACATAGTTAGGATTCTTTTTTGGGGGTGCACGAAAAATTTATATTCTGTCAATTGTTACCACAATTTCTTGCTCAAAACTGCTGGCAGATTATATGTCTTTATGCATTATTTAGTTCTATTAATTTTTTCTGTAATAATTTTTGATATAATTTTTTTCTTCGTGTGTGTTTTCTTAATCCCTCTCCTTTTTAAAGTTAAATGGTCGTTCCATTATCTCTTGCTTCTTTGATGATCATACATGCAATATTAGTCCCTTGATGTTAAACCAAAATCAATTATATTTCAAATTTAAGAAAATAAATAGTAATACAAATATCATTAACACATAAAATAACATAACACAAGAAATGGTTCCTTTGTAGTTTGTTGTTGATTATTCATCTTCTAAAGCAAAGTAAGAGCAGTTTTGCAACAATAATTATCCTTTAATTTAGTTTTAATAAATTTTATATGGAAGCATACTCGTTAAGCCATAATTATATTCGGGTTTTGATATTAAAACTACGTTTGTATCGTGTCTCCCTTCTATTTGTGTTATAACATTGATCACTTTTTACATAGAGAGTTTTGTTTATGTAATATGATTCATATACTAATCCACAATTATGTCAACATAAAACGTAGGGGTTTGGTTTATGATGTTTAACGCCACTGTCAACAATATTTCAGTGACATCGTTGCGGTCAGTTTTATTGGTGGGGAAAACAGGAGTACCCGAAAAAAACCACCGACCTGACGCAAGTCACTGACAAACGTTATCAAATAATGTTGTATCGAGTACACCGCGCCATAAGCAGAATTAAAACTCACAACGTTAGTGGTGATGTGCACTGATTGCATAGGTAGTTGCAAATCCAACTACCATAATATCACGACCAAGACAGCCCCTCATAAAACGTAGGCTGTCAAGCAAACACATAGCACATATTTTATCATAATCCACATAACTCATCAACGCATTAGGTTCTTTACAACAACGCTGCTCACTCAGTTTTATGTGAGGGTTGACATTTTACGCAATTAGACGATATAGCTGAAACATTACTAGAGTTGGTGTTAGACACCAATCAATCAATCACAAATTAGATTTGCTCACTTTAGACATCAATCAATCAATCACAAATTAGATATGATCACTTTAGACACCAATCAATCAATCACAAATTAGATTTGCTCACTTTAGACACCAATAAATCAATCACAAATTAGATTTGTTCACTTTAGACACCAATCAATCAATCACAAATTATAATTGCTCACTTTAGACACCAATCAATTAATCACAAATTAGACTTGCTCACTTTAGACACCAATCAATTAATCACAAATTAGATTTGCTCACTTTAGACACCAATCAATCAATCACAAATTAGATTTGCTCACTTTAGACACCAATCAATTAATCACAAATTAGATTTGCTCACTTTAGACACCAATAAATCAATCACAAATTAGATTTGTTCACTTTATACATCAATCAATCAATCCCAAATTAGATTTGCTCACTTTAGACACCAATCAATTAATCACAAATTAGATTTGCTCACTTTAGATACCAATCAATCAATCACAAATTAGATTTGTTCAATTTATACACCAATCAATCAATCACAAATTAGATTTGCTCACTTTAGACACCAATCAATTAATCACAAATTAGATGTGTTCACTTTAGATACCATCAATCAATCACAAATTAGATTTGTTCACTTTAGACACGAATCAATCAATCACAAATTAGATTTGTTTACTTTATACATTAATCAATCAATCACAAATTAGATTTGCTCACTTTCTTGACCGTATCATTTCACTGAGAGAGAAGATTTGGGCCCGTAAAACTAATTTGACCTCACCACCTTTTATTGAAGGGTACGTACTCAGGAAAGTAAAAGGTAATTTTCTATGTGTGTAAGGAATATGGAGTATATACCTCTGTTTCCACGATTTTTTGATTGGATTTTTTTACTGTTCTGACGTGTGTTTTTTTTTTTTTTTTTTTCATTTTATTCACAAAACTTTCTGCAATAAATGTACAAGAAAAAACGATAATCACTAATTATTACACAACGATCAATCAGGTGTCTTATCCTTGGAAAGGTGAACTGTGATAACGATGTTATACATTTGGTAGGAGAGCTCATGTCTTATTTACGTTATTTGCGTTTTTTTGCATATAGTGGTATCCAACACATATTGTGTTTTATTTTTCTTTTGTGTTTCTTCGTCGTGTGTGCCCTGTGTTGCCAGTTTGTCATGATTGTCCATCTTTGATTGCCCTTCGGTATTCTCTAACGTTTATTTTCTGGTCAGACAATTAAATCTCTCAAAGACCCAGATATACATACAACAATGTTTAAAATTGTTATCTGTCCCGACGAGTTGTCATAATGTTAATAATAATAATAATAATGATGAACATCCATAATGTCTGGTTCAATGATTTATCTGTACTTGAAAACATTAGATTTCATTGCACGTTACCTAGGTTACATCATTGTAGCTGAAAGCATTATCATTCATTGTACGTTACCTTGGTTACATTATTGCAAAATCAACAACCCATAATTGAACGCTTGGATTCTTCGCCTACTAAAAAGTGAATGTTTGGAATTGTACAGTCGTTCGTGCTACTGCCAGCGCAATTTTGTTCAAAACAGCTGTCATGATCAAAGCTACAGATTGTCTTGAGCTTATATAGCTTTCCTCACGTTATTCTCTCGGATTTAATCTGAATGACATCTTAATAAGCAAATCTGAAAATATGAATGCAATACCACACAGCAAAGAGCATAATTATGATGTCGTAGATGTTCATAAAGCTACCATGTACGGGTCTTAACAAAGATGCGAAAAATCTAATTAGTGTGTCATATTTTGTTTTTCATTTTATTTGTTTAGTCCCATATACCAGCATCAAGCTAAAACTAACACTGTTGTATTTTCTCTGATCTGTTTCATTGTATTGTGTTGTGAAGTATTATGTGCTGACATGAAGAGCTAAACACAGACATCATTACGGAGCTTAAATGATTAAGTTTGTTTTATCATCAAATCAATATACAGACGTTGTTTCAGATTGCAATCAAGTTATTTCATCAAAGGCAAACTAATAATGCATTTGATATGTTATTTTACAGCAATTTCAACATGTTTTATGGATTGTCTGGAATTTTTATTTTTTATTATTTTTTTTTTAATCTAATTTTTATTTATCTTGAAGTTGAAAAACGCCTAATACACTGCTTTGGTATTCCGATTCAATTGACAATATCAAAGGTCTAATACCGGTACAATTTACACACGAAGACATACAAGATCGACACAACCTGGGCCAACATACGCCATTATCTCCCACTTTTTCCATGGAATGACATCAGAGATATGCAATGTTAAATGTTGTATATTCACATGTATTTATCAGAAGGAAAAGCGCTTCTTTGTTAATATCCTTTTATTGGTTGTAATAAACAAGAAGTTCTATTTAATTTCAACCATTTTACTAAAAGGACATTCTGAACTATGTCTACGGTTAAGCAAATATGATATCCACACTACGAAACATATATTGTTAAGGTTTCAAGCCACCTACCCAATGCCGGGCAATTTTGTCAATGGTCAAACACAAACAAACATTTGCTTTTAAAAGTAATAAGATATATTTATTAAACAAACATTATTAGGATTAAGAAATTAGAGCTTGGACAGGGCCCGGGTGGCTCAATGATATAGGTAGTTGGATTACCTAACAACTCATACAAGCCTATCACCAATACGGCGTGGGTTCGCGCCCGGCTTTGTAAATTACAAAAAGGGTCCACTCGACTCTCAGCCGCAAGTGATAACGTTTACCAGTTGCTTGCCCATGGTCGGTGGTTCTCTCCGGGTACTCCGACTTCTTCCACCACTAAAACTGGTCGTCATGATATAGCTGAAATATTGCTGAAAGTGGCGTTAAGCACAAAAAATAAATCAATCAATAGAACTTGGACAGAAAAAGGAAACATGAAAAAGTAGAACTATGATAAAGTAACCATAAAACAGGTATTTTGTGCTGCCATTTGTTGCTAAATTTAACATTTTCCCTTTCATCTCATTCAGTGATATTGTCAGTATCAGTGAACTGACTCTGATACTGACAATTATCGATAAGTGTGACGTCGAACACATTATGACGTTACCAATAAAAATTAAAATGTCAGTTATTATGGTTTCAACATGGTTGGACTTGCTGTGATACTAGTGGTAATGTCTGTCTCGACCTTCTAAATTTTCGATATTCTATATCTATCAATGAAGAAATTCAACATTTTCTAATAAGAATCAATGATGTTAAATGGTTAATATTCTAAAACGTTCTGTATTTGAATGATGTTTGAATCTGTTATTGCAGAGTAAAGTGTAGGGAAGACACAATTCTATAGTTTGTCAGTTTGACATTTACGTCACCGAATATGGTACTGCTTTGACAACTATTTTACCTATTTTGTTCCTGTATTTAAATACTGTTACAGTGACAGCCGGAACCTTTGAACCGTAATGAGAGCGGGAGGTTTGGCGCCTTAAAATCTGATTCAACCCACCATTTCTTTAGAAATGCCTGTACCAAGTCAGGGTCATTACGGTTTTCACAGTTTTCCGGCTGTTGACTGATTTTGTCTGTTTATATAATTATGAGTTTTGACTTTCCCTTTGTAACATTGTTCGGAGTTCGGTAATTTTGTTATTACCTTTATTTCTAATTGTAAATATTTTTCATCAGTGTCCAGGTTTGATCAATATTTTGTTAATTATCTTGATTACAAAATGTTTAAAGAACAAGTTGACCATATATGCTACAAATATAAAATTAGGAATTTAGGTAAACAGAATCCTTAAATCGAAGGCCAGAAAACACAATGACCAAATGAAAAGGGACAAAAGGACAAACAACGATCTACAAAACACAATACAGAAAACTAAAGATCGAGTAAGGTGAAGCCCAGTAACAACTGGGGATGAACTAATGTGATCCGGAAGGGTAGGTATCGCCTGCTCCACTGGTCATGAATGAGGAAACGACCAGGAAGTGCTTACGACAAGTAGAACATACTCGTGTCATTTGGGACACATATATTCCGTATCCGTAAGCAAGGTCATGGTGGCGACCGTAAAACTTTCGACGTGATGACTTCAACTTAATCACAAGGTACCCTTGTTAACCGCAACCCTCTATCATGATAGGAACCACAAGCTCTGGAATATCGGATCAACTGAGAGATATATATTCGATTTTAGAGACGTTGTTCTCCTCAGCGGATATTTGTTCATGCCCCTGGTTTACCTTGTACTATAGGTGTAAATGAGATAACGAAATCTTGTTAACCCATTAATACGAGTCTTTTTATATTTTGTTCAGTTTTAGAATATCACTTATCTTAAATGCAGTCATTACAGGAATTTACTCCTTGAACATTATTTAAACAACACTAATCCAGCATTCCTAGTAATTGACAGGCTTCTGTCTTCATAAATATCAGCCATTAATTGCTTCCTATTTTTCACAGGACACATAATTACATCCAGGAAATAACGGGTTTAATTGTTGACACGTTGCCTGTTATATGAAGAATTATTCTATATATGTCCTGGTTTACTGAGAACAGGAAGAATTGTACTTTAAATGATTGACATAGCAACGGATCTATATGTAAATAAAATGATACACTAAATAAAGGCATAACGTTGCCGGTGGCTCATTATTGAAGGCATTTTTGCAGACGGTACAACATTATGTGATAAAGTTTGTCAGTGATTTGCAGCAGGTCGGTAATTTTCTCCGGGAACTCCGGATTTCTCCATCAATAAATCTCACCGCTACGATATAACTACCATATTGTTGAAAGTGGCATTAATCACCATAACCTAACACATAACTCTATTTTTGAAGAAAATCCTAATTACCTCTTAGCATTGTAGACGAGATACATGAGATACATATTATACAGGTATATATTCATAGATGGAGATGTTTTAATTTACCGCCATTAAGTCGATATTCTATCAAGGAAAACCGGATATGGATATTTAACGAGACTTTAAACAATACTTGAGATACAAAATGGCGATCAGTTTTATTGTTGTTTGAAATCGGGCTATCCGGAGAAAAACACCTACCTACCGGAACCGTATCCCATAACATTGTATTTAGTACACTTTGTAAATTATGGGTGGGAAATGAACCAACATACTATAGTGATTATATAAACGGACTGTGGTGTAGGTAGATGTAATTCACACTATCATTCGATCGCTGCCACGATATCCTATAGTATATAAAATATGCCAATTCAATCTTCAATAGTACTGTACAAGGTGTGAATTATGTAATCAAATTATATGATACGTTCAACGTCATTATAAAACTGTCTTTTATATCTTTTTTCATTGATATGCCTAAAATACCTTTATGAATTGAAAATCTTTTATTCTGACGAAGGTAGACTAAACAACTACACAATCTGTCTATAACATGTGGGTAAGGAATGTTAAATTCATCGAACAAAGACTTGGACGACAGACAATCGTCATTACCGAGGCAGGTGCCTGGAAGGTTGAAATGAGCCGCATACAAACCTTAATATTAACGGCAGTAGTTTAGTCATGAATATTCATGGCGATGATGATGACAATTTGGAGATAATTCGGTATTGGTGAGCAGTTAAATAACATACAACTCTATTTCGTAAAATACTTTATAAATAAATTGTTCTAGAAATATTGATTGATTGTTTAATGCTTAACGTCAATACAGAACAGCATTTCAGCTATTTTCATGAAAACCTCCTTTTTGGTTTCAGTGAGTTAAGATGAGAGCTGATTATTCGTTTTGTTGAAATTGGGACAATTGCTTACTGTTTAAACGTTCGTTTCTTAAATTTATAAACGCTAAATCATGTAGGCAAAAAAGCGGCACTGTGATGGGCCTATGGGGCGAAAATTAAGATTGGCACAGACTAAAGGAGAATAATGAATAAATTGTACATTGCAATGGGTCACCAACGACTACCCAATAAACATTTGTTGATACAGGGCTTCTTGCTACAAATTGTCTTGTATGCAAAGAGTATGACATTCCTGATACACGTGTAGCATGGCATTGCTGATACACGTGTGTCTATTCCTGATACACGTGTGTCTATCCTCAAATAGTACTGTACAACCTGTAGATTATGTAATCAAGTTATATAATACTATCCATATCAATATAAAACTGTCTTTTATATAATTCTCATTGATATGCCTAAAAGACCTTGGTGAATTGTAATATATTATATTCTGACGAATGTAGACTAAAGAACTACGCAATCTGTCTATACTATAAGAACAAAGGTTGGACAACATGCGAATAATATCATGTGGGTAAGGAAGGTTGTATTCATCGTACAAAGGCTTGGACGACATAAACTCGTCATTACCGAGACAGGTGCCCGGAAGGTTGGAATGAAGCGCATACAAAAACTTAAATAACGAAGTTGGAAACATGGCAGTCCCTAAGTCATGAATATTTATGATGACGATGTGTACTTAAGTCATGAATATTTATTATGACGATGCGTATTTAAGTCATGAATATTTAATATGAGACAGGCAACCTGTTTGAAGGACGAAGTCCTAAAATTTCAATAATACGATGATCCGTACACGTTAGCCTCACCGCCACCGGACGCAATTACGAACAATTTCGATGATATTGACCGTGGCATTTGATAATAATTTATAAATTTGACCAAATTGATGAAGCTGATTGCATGTTCATATTTCAGATTAAACACCAATATTCCTTTTGAATCATAGCCCATATATTATTCAATGCATTGTTACGGGTTTTAACTTGGAACAGATTTTCATGACCCCGTTCTAGTCACTCTGTGACCTAGATCCTGACACAATTTCGAACATCATAATAACCTTTCTAGTGTAAATTATTTAATGACAACTGTTAAAATTGAAAGAGCATTCATTCATTTACGTTCACATATCTATTTGTATATAATACACATGACATAAAAACCTTTCCTTTATTCATACCATAAATGTGTGCCAGTTTGCATTCGGAATTCCTTGGACTCTTCAATGAATAAGGTACATCACGGATTTTGACATAGATCAAGGTAAGGAAAATGTATTATATTGACTGTTTTGTTTTAATTTCAATGTGTTCTACATATGCATAGAACCAGGAGATCATATTCTTTCCAATTACAGGCATAAGATAACAAAATATGCGAACCCCAATGAATTTTAGCGATAGATTCCAAGTGCAATTGTCGATCGTTTTCTGTTTACAAATATGAAAACCCGTCGTCTGCAACATTCAACAACTGCGCATGAATAATGAATAATTTTCTCCCAAAACACGAGTAATTTAGCGGGGTATCTATTTATAAAAGCATTTTTTTAATTCATGTTTTGAAGGAACAATTAGGGGACATACTTTTTAGTTCGATCGTAATTGCGTCCGGTGAGGCTATTATCTTTTATTTTGAATGAATTGTGTAGCCGATTTGTTATGGCGTTCATTTTACCTACATGTACGCCGCTCTTCCATCGGTAAACTGACGAGTTCTGTCCCCTGGCTCGTATCTCGGCTAGATTGAGACAGATTGAGTCAGTCTATTCCATCAGGAGTTTCGTAGAAAGAGATTTTTTTATTAGAATTTTAATAAAAGTTTATTTCGATATTGCATAGAGTAAATAATCAAAGAATTGGGAATTTTTCATTGAAATAGATTTCTTTTGCGTTTCTAAATTATCAATTGATCTATTTTTTAAACTTCCGGTGAACAGATTTTTGGCTATCAATATAGAAGAAAAAATCGGAGAGCTCACCGTTAGAAGGACTTCGTCCTTTATTATGACGATGTGTACTTAAGTCATGAATATTTATGATGACGATGTGTACTTAAGTCGTGAATATTTATGATGACGATATGTACTTAAGTCATGAATATGTATGATGACGATGCGTATTTAAGTAATGAATATTTATGATGACGATATGTACTTAAGTCATGAATATTTATGATGACGATATGTACTTAAGTCCTGAATATTTATGATGACGATGTGTACTTAAGTAATTAATATTTATGATGACGATATGTACTTAAGTCCTGAATATTTATGATGACGATGTGTACTTAAGTAATTAATATTTATGATGACGATATGTACTTAAGTCATGAATATTTATGATGACGATATGTACTTAAGTCATGAATATTTATGATGACGATATGTACTTAAGTCATGAATATTTATGATGACGATGTAGATTTTATTTAATTTGATTTATTGTGCTTAACGCCGCTTTAAGCAATATTTCAGCTATATCATGGCGACCAGTAATAGTGGTGGAAGAAACCGGAGAGAACCACCGACCATGGGCAAGCAACTGGTAAACTGTATCACTTGCGCTGCGAGTCTAGTGCATCTTTTTTGTAATTTACAAAGCCGGTCCCGAACCTATGCCGAATTGATGATAGGCTGTGTATGAGTTGTTAGGTAAACCAACTACCTGACTCATTGAGCCATCCGGGTCCTAAATGATGACGATGTATGTATTTGATGCATGAAGATGTATTATTCAATATTAGTGAGCATGATAAATTCACTGGACATATAAATCAAATGAAACTCTGGATTAAGAAGATTGTGATAATGCGTCTTTTGTCACGTCAACACCAGCGGTTAGGAATGTATGCAGTCGCTATGCTCATTAGTTTTTGGTCGTTTTTCGTTATCGAATAAACATATGAGAAAACCGAAGGGATAATCAAGAAAGGGAAATCCATGTTCACTGGCAACATTGAACTCACAAGACAAAACAAAAAAACAACACCACAAAACAGAAAAATAAAAAGATTACCAACACGAACCATGCCAAGAATGCGTTGAAAAAAATTGCAAGGCATATCTGAAGTGTATGTATCTCTCTTTAGATTATTACTATCATTTGCACAGTGATCTCGGGAAAATATATTGTTTTTAAATATCAGCAGAAATTGATATCTAATGGATGTTTTAATCGTGTGTCATTTTATAATAATATAACATCAATGTGAAACTTGTAAAAACGGGCATCAATGTTTGAAATTTATATTATTCTGTGGCATCGTAAGATGATCTGTGATTTTTGTAGGAAAAAATTGCAAACAGCAATACACGATAATATCCATCAATATCTAATCAAAAAAATGTTTACTCTGTTTAACATTAAATACGGTGTCTTTTGGAAACAAAATATTCATAAAAATATGTGACTTTTATTTTGAAAAAGAGGGAGGGGGAGAAAAAAAAAGAGGGGCAAATTTTGTGTGTCCTTGCGCTCCCTTTTACTCTTTTAACTGCTTAAGGGTGAAAAGCTATGAAGAGGTACTCAAATAAAGTAAGTCATCATATTTGGGTTGAAAAATGAAAAATGTGGCAGTAGAGAAAAGAACAAATGTTATCGTCGGGAAATTAATCTGCCTAGCAGATTATTCTGTCTGATGATTAAACCAGCTCTTGTTAATGTGTTACTTGTTCGAAGAAATCTGCGAATAGACAATAGTGACTTGGTACTTTGATTATGCCTAAAAGTACAAGGTTCCTGCATAAGTAAAAAGATGACTTTGCATTGTCGAATATGTTTTACATGTAAAAGTACAATATTATTGCATAAAGAAAGAGAGGGCTTTACAATTTCCAACAAACTTTTCACATGTAAAAGCACAAAATATACGAGGATGCCGTTTCGAACACAATTTTGTACATGTAAAAGTCCAATAACTATTCTATTTAAAAGTCCAATAATTATTCTTTAATGAAATCTAAAGATAACCTTCTGAACATCTTTGTAACATGTAAAAGTATACTCCCATACCATCTAAATTAACATAATAAGGTGGATATATATATATAAGTATGTGATGTTTTTGAATGGAAGCGTATCTGTGCAGGTTTTTATCATTTGTTTATATATGTATTGCCGTTAGAAATTCAAATTTCAAGAGGGGAGGATTGGATCCCATTCATCGGTTTAACCCCATCACTATTTTGTGCCTACCCCAATCCACGACTTGGATTTCCAACGTTAAGATGACGTGGTCTGCTTTTATATTCAGAATGAGTTAAGATAATTGTTTGTTTTGTTTATATTGGTGGAACTATTTACTTTCAATAGTTAAACTTTCTTTTCATAAGGACAAAATGAAATACACAAGCAAAAAAATAAAACTGAAAGAAATATCATGTGATTCAACACGGTAAACTTGTTTTCCAAACATGTCAATTGTAAACTGACACAAATTAGAGAACACACTGTTTACTTTGTGATACTTGAAGCCATGACAGTTTAATAATTATATATAAGTTGTTTGAAATCTAAAACGACAATTGTCCTCTTAAAGGCATACAGGCTGTCAGAATTGATTTTTGTTTATATTAAAAGTTGCCAATATTCGATGTTTTATACTAATTGCAGTTGAAATTTTTCATAATATCATACGTAAATAGCCTAGAACGAAGGAAATACTTTGCTATTTTCTTTTCTTGAATCCAATAAAGAATCCAATGTTTACCCGCGCAATATTCATACGACCTGACAGTGAACTCATTCGGGAAAGCGTTTGCGTATGTGTGAAATTGTTTGTTGATGAAGAAAGCACATGGCACAAATTCGAATCGTGGAATTGAACAAAAACATTGGCGGATTCTATACGAAAACGACACAAAAAGGAGGATTCAGCAAGCTTTGTGTAAAAATAAAGAAAAGATGTTGTACCGACCTGCTCCATTTTTCAACACGTAAGCATAATTTAGTATCTTTTTTCGACCGAATCATATTTTAACAGTAGAATTGCATCGTAGTTTTTTTATATATTCTTTTTTTTTTCAGGAGAAAACGCTATGTGATATCTCTTTTAAATTAGAGACTAAAATAATGTACTTCATGTCTGGTTTTTTTTCTAAAAAAATATAATCAAGTCAACTCAAGTGTTGTCAAAAATATGCAATACAATTTGTTTACAATTTTCCCTTTGCAGAGTTTGGGTTTGTTTTTATTGATTTCATCACGTATTTCCTATTTTAAGTGTCATTCTCACTAAATGTCATTATATAATATTAACTGATTACCCGGGATCCAATTTCATAAATACATTTCTTAAATTATATTAATTCTAACGAATTTACATGCAACATGCTTCCTGGTTATTTATAGCAGTTATCAGTATTCGGCAAACTTCGGAAAAGCAGCCGACTTATAATTAGGTCTTGTTAATGGCGATTTTACCAACATACATTCGAATTCTTTTCATTAACTACGACATTATAGCATATTTTTTTAAACCTGGCTTCTTGTTCAGAACATTTTATTAGTATAAAACATCGAATATTGGCAACTTTTAATATAAACAAAAAAAATCAATTCTGACAGCCTTGTATGCCTTCAATGATAAATGAGGAACAACGTCGAGTGAATGAGTATATACTTTCCAGCACCAAGTCGGCGATTTGTTCAGCTTTAACACTAAGAATAAAATTTGCTAATGTGGTGTATATTTTTAATTGCATTTAGAAATAAAATGAAAAACTAAAAATACCACACTGTAGGAACAATTCCAAAATTAAATATCAAAATCGTAGAAAGATGAAATATCGATACCCTTACCACTCGAATACATCACCGCGCACTTTCTTAGCTTGATACATGCACTTAAAGTGGAATGAATGGTGACATCACAAAGAACAGAGGCATTAAAGTGGACTTTTGTAGTGCTTGTCCACTGGACTAATAGTTGGCAGCATACAGTCATTTTGACTCCCAGGCTATACTGAACTTGTTCAGAGAAGCAGTAAATGCTCATTTTAACAAAGTCATCTTTGGTTGACACTATTAGGACTAGGATTGGCAATTATTCCCCAACTCTAGGAATTCAGGCTAACCATTAAGTCCGATTAATGTACTTTCATCAGATGTTCTAATTGAAACTCTAATCTCAGAAAATATGTGATAGATCGTTATGTGGCCTTTTGTTCTTTTTCATTTGGTCATTGTGTTGTCTGTCCTTCATTTTACGGACCATATTGGTATCTTCAAGCTCTTCTTATGCATGATGATTTAGACTAAGGCAACTTCTTCTTTGACTCTCACAGTCTCAAGGACAAAGGGTCATCACTATAAACAGACAGGCATGGGACTATAATAAACAGACTGGGTATGTTATGTAAACAGTAGATCTTAGTCAATAATAATATGATATATTAAAACAAAGAAATATATCTGCCACTTCTTTCATTCATAACAGCCATATTTCCTCTAGCGTAAATCTCAAGGGAGATAAATCTTTATAACATTGAAATTAATTTAACTTGCAGATCTGTTGACAAATTGATGATGGATTTGTTATGCAAATTGACTGTCATAGTAATATTGCGACTTAACTCGATCTCACATGTAACTGATAAAACTATGAAACTTGTCCATTGAAACATTTTAACCGCATCAGTGGTTTAATGGTTAGCGTGCTCGCCTCGAGTGCGGTAGATCGTGGGTTCGAGCCCTGATCGGGTCAAACCAAAGACTATAATATTGGTATTTGTTACTTCTCTGATAAGCACGCAGCATTAAGGAGAAAGAGCAAAGACTGGTTGGCTCGGATATCAGGATAATGTGTCCGCGTGGGGTGACATGTCTATCCGCGGACTGTTGTTTCAATGAGCACTATGAAAATCCAAATATGGAGTTAATGATATATAATGTTTGCTGAATATCGTCAGTAGATATTTACACTCTGTAAAGTCTATCATGATATCGTGAGATATGCACTCGGAGCACTATGTTACAGTGTACTCACAGTCATCATTAAACCATTGTTTCTCTGAGTTGTTTCGTATTTTCGTGCTCTATGGAGTAGTTTTAACAACTGTTAGATATTAAAGTTACACTGGACTTAATAACAAGATCAGAAATAAATGTAAGTTCATACACTTACATATGACGTTCTTCTCTACATCATTGTCTATATAATCCTTTGATAAATCTAAACCAGGACAACTCCCCAGACTGTGTAGCAAAACCTGCTAAACAGTCTTCAATGAGAATCCCTCCAGCAAAGACGATGGAAACAAACCCTTGTAATGTGCTACAAGATCCACCATCAGCTGATTGCCATTGGACCAGCCAACTATTACACAGCAGGGGACTCCAGAACAAGAGAAAACCATAGACTCAGACAGATCAGAGCCAAGAAGGACACATACCAACATTCCTTCTTCCAGAGATCCATCAGGGAATGGAACCGAGTACCATTTTCAGTGGTAGATGGTGATTCCCTAGAGGACTTTAAGGTCAGGTTGAATTCCATCCCCTGGCCTTCATCACAACACAGATAAACGACAGGGCAGCCGTACGATGTATATATTGTACATGACTTTTATTTGTATATATCATCCATCTCTTTGGACTTTTACCTGTTTTGGAGGGGCCCCCTGTCTGATTGTTTATGCGCCCGAGTCACACACACTCAGTACCTACAGAGTCCGACTCGTATCCGGGAAAAAGAAATCTTGCCTCACGGTATTTTATTTTTTTATTTTATTTTTTTTTTGTGAAACGTGCAGTGTCTAAGAAGATTGGGAAATGGTGATTTAATTTTTACACCAATCATCTTGAACTTGCCGTGTACAATCGAAGAATACCTAATGCTAAGATTTATTGCTGAATATAAACCATTCCCTAGTGGTAAAGAAGTATAAGTGACAAGATTAAATATACATGAATCTTCCTGGGGTTACCGGTATTCAATTATTTTGCCCTGTCTAATTATAGTAGAACTGCCCCATACGGGATTAACACTTATTAACATCTCCCATTAAAATAAACATACTACTCCTAACGGTATTATAGCTATTCAAGTTCCCCATCAATATATATGGAGCAGGTCATTCATATGTTAGCTTTTTAAGGTGAGAAAGGTTAAGAGGTTAATTTAGTTCAATATATACAAAATATTAAATGGTTTTAGTTCTATATAAGAATAAATGTACTGTAGTAAATGCTTGTAGATCAGTTGTCATAGCAACAACGGGGTTATATTATGTAGCACATTCTCTCTAATAAGGATAGCTGAGCCACCCTAACTCCTTTAGTCTCGCCAAAATATATTTGCTTAAATCTGTATTTCCGTTGGAGATCAAATTATCAAGAGAGATAATTGGGATCCCATTGACCGATTTAACCTCACATGTTTGTGCCTGTCCCAACATTATATATGTTGTGAGTGGAGAGTTGATTGCTCGGTGTGTTGATATTGATGGAATTGTTGATCATCACTGTTTAACTAAGCTTTCGTTTCATAGTGTAAACAGTCCTAATGTGTCTGTTATTCGGGAACGAGTCTCGTGAGGTCAAAATGAAATTGAAGAGTGAACTTAGATCAGTTATTTCAATTAAGTTAATTCTTATATCTCGCCAATTTCATCGGATAATCAAATCCATTGTTTGAAACAAACGAGAGAATATAATTAGCTGCGAACCACTTTGATCGATTACTTTTGGAATATCTACTCAGGTCGTATTTGAGTTCTCCGGGGATGAGTGCGGGTCCTTCCATTGCATCGCTTCGTATAAATTAATTATTGACATAGGAAATCCTTCATCATTTTTGCAATTCCCCGTGACTGCCATTTTGGCAATGCAGCCTCTTTATATTTTTGTTTGTATCATTGTGGTGATTCGCAAAATAAATAAAAGTTGACAGCTCTCCTGAAGTGTTCTTTATTCGCGCAGGATAATTATTCGCCTCGGACACGAATTCGTGTGCGTCAGGGTATGTTATATTAATTTGCATGCTTAATTTCTGTTTCTGTTTTGGAAACGATGACAATTTATTTGGGAAGCCATGTGTGGTAGACCACAATTGGAGCACTTTGGATCGTTGTTGCCTTAAAAGCTTTCTTTGTCTTCCTCTCCACACTGAAATATTTTAATCTCACCCCCTTACATTAGCCTTTTCATAATAACTGACAGATAAAAACATCGTACTGTATTTAGGGCATATAGACCTACTATAAAATTCCAAATGACCATATACATGGATATGTGAACAGTGGGAAAATAAAAGCAGATATGTGTTCATTTCTGTCCATTTCTGTCCATTTCTGTTTTATATAATAAAATGGAAAACAAAAAATACCACACTGTTGGAAGAGTTTCAAAATCTAATAGTAAAATCTCAGAAAGAGGCAAACTCCATATCTCATTTAGCACGTGTTATATAAATGTACCCGGATGTATGTTCAAACCCATTGCAGTTTTGTTTCATCATCTGTTAGTTTTGTCAACACGTTTTCACTGTAATATGAGAGAGGCAACCTGTTTGAAGGACGAAATCCTAAAATTTCAATAATGCGATGATCCGTACAAATTATTATCTTTTATTTTGAATGAATTTTGTAGCCGATTTGTTTTGGCTGTTCCGTTCATTTTACCTACGCCGCTCTTCCGTCGAGAGTTTCGTAGAAAGAGATTTTTTTATTAGAATTTTATTTCAAGTTTATTTCGATTTTACATAGAGTAAATAATTAAAGAATTGGGAATTTTTCATTGAAATATATTTCTTTTGCGTTTCTAAATATCAATTGATCTAAAAAAAAATTAACTTCCGGTGAACAGATATTTGGCTATCAATATAGAAAGGAGGAAAAATCGGACAGCCTACCGTTAAAAGGACTTCGTCCTTTAATATATGATGCACCGACTATTGTGAAGAGCTCTATGGGTAGGAATGATATTTTGATGTCAAAGATGTGATTAAGTGATCATTAATTGAAAACAGTTGTGTTTTCTAAGACATTCGAGTCGTCTCTGTAATCAGTGATGCGTTAACTACAGCTAACAGTTCTGTGGGGGTGGGAAGTAGATATTGATGTCAAGGATGTGATTAACTGATCATAAAAAATGGTGTGTCCTAAGTTAATCGAACATTTAACTGTACGGTTTTAGATTCGTGACATTTTTTATGTCTCCAGTATAGCTTCAATAAAAACGTAAATATCTAATTTAGCGCGCACGACGCTTTTCTGAAATAACCTTCATCATGTACACCCAAAGTTAAATACCGGTATTGGAAAGACAAATAATATACAAGAAAATCAATGGTCATAAACGGGATCGACAAAATCTGTCACGGTCATCTATGGCTGAAGGAGCAGATCCTAAATTACACCATTTAAGTCTTCTGTTGTTAGAATTGACAAAACAAATCAGCTTTTTCAGATAGAATAGTCCTTCGGAACTCTTAGACATCGAAAACAACATTAGTACAAGTAGTGTCATTATTTAAAAAAAAACATTGCAACAAGACAAATGCCATTAATTGAACCATTTACTACAATTATTCCCTTTTGTTATGATTTATCTATACTATAATAAAAATATATAATTAGTCAGAAATGTTATGGATGTAAATGAATATGAGAAACTATCCAATGTTACACTCTTCGTGGTCGTGATCGTATGATAGTTGGATTTACAACTACATGTACATGTTCAATCAGTGTATATCGCCAATAATGTTGTGAGCTCGAACCCTGTTCATGGCGAGGTGTCCTCGATGCAGCATAATGTGATAAAGCTTGTCAGTGATTTGCAACAGGTCGGTGGTTTTCTCCAGTCTTCTCCACCAATAAAACTGACCACCACAATATAACTGTATTATTGTTGAAAGTGGCGTTAATCAACACAACCTTAATCCTCCAATTTTAAGCTTAGACACAATTAAATTAACAACGCTTTTATTGCTGTTCTACATTTCACAGTCATAGCATGGTCTTCAATAATCAGCCTAGTTCATACCCTAAAATAAGTGTGAAACGATCCATAGCCTGCAGTTGAGTGATACTTCTATCAATAAACGATCCATAGTCTGCAGTTGAGTGATACTTCTCTCAATAAACGATCCATAGCCTGCAGTTGAGTGATACTTCTATCAATAAACGATACATAGCCTGCAGTTGAGTGATACTTCTATCAATAAACGATCCATAGCCTGCAGTTGAGTGATACTTCTATCAATAAACGCTACATTGAACACCTTTTTCTCACCCCTTGGATAAAGTAGTCCGTTAATATAGGTGAAAAAGATTTTTCTTTCTTCCGTAGATGTCCGTTTTCGGGTTGAGACGACCGAGTTAAGACGAGTGCACGTGCACTCGTCTTTACTCGTTGTGACATCCAATCAGAACGCCTCTAACAAGAAAAAATCGTTTAAATATATATCTTAAGCCGGGAATGTCACATTATATACCCTGTCTGATAGCTGAATAACAGATATATTACGGATTTAACCATTGTTTTGTTTTCAAATACAGACTCCAACCGTATTAAATATATTTGTGTCTTTTATTTTCATTTCTTCGTATTTCTAGATGTCCTTTTCCGCACCTTTGACGTCATTCTTCAATGACTTCAAAATATGTGTAACGTCATATTTCATGTATGGGGTTTCTCATGAAGGAAAATACTGTACTTTCAATAAAATATTAGTGAGAAAAGCTCAAATATCAGTAGAAAGCTACTTAGTTTATCAATCGGTGTCACAAAAGTCAATTTTATGTGATGTGTATTTCATAACGCTCAATTTTATGATATTAATCTGATAATTAATGCAAATTAGTAACTGATCAATGGCGGGGGTCTCTAGGAGTTCGCGATAGTTAAAGTTGTTGGTATACGGAAGAAATAGGTACTTACATGCGTTGTTGGGAAAGCCCGGGTGATCTTCCACTCGTTATAGAATTTTTTGTTTCTTTTCACTCGTTTCGCTGCGCTCCACTCGCGAAAAGACATAAAATCTCTATCACTCGTGGAAGATCACCCGGTCTTTCCCAAGAACGTATGTAAGAACCTATTAATCTTACTCCGGCTCCACGATAAAACAAGCTACACGCCGTTTTTCCCGCAAAATTGTTTTCCATTGTTGAATTAATTTGTCGATTTATAGTGTCTTGGCAGTATTTTAAATGTATTTCACAATAAAATACAATGTATTTTATAAATATATTTAAAATGCTACTACAACAGCGATAAATGCCTGTAAAAAAGTTATTTGACGTTAGTTAAAGGGAGGTAATTTGTTTTTATTTACGTTAGTTACCTAACAAGGGAGAGCACTCTATATTTTCTCAACGTTAACAAATATTAACACCATAGGAAGAGATGAGAAAAAGAGGCAAACATCGTAAAAGGTGCAAAATTTTGTTATTGTAGAATCTATCACAAGTTTGTTAACTTTAATATGAAACCGGCACGGCCATGAATGCTCGCGCATCTGAAAATTATCTGGCAATTTCACGCTCATCCAGTGCATCAAAAAGTCAATCGTAACTACTCGACCATTCTCGCTACCCTGCAAATAACCTCGTATGCATTAGGCGTATACATCGCACTACTTTTCACACGTCAGTTACATGAAAGTTTGATAAAGTTATATTTTAAACAATTTTCTATATTTCAATTAAAGTTTTAATTAGTTTTGCATGATTAGATTTTACTTAGTATGTCTTCCATATTGGATT
Organism: Bathymodiolus brooksi; assembly: GCA_963680875.1. Lineage (NCBI taxonomy): Eukaryota > Metazoa > Mollusca > Bivalvia > Mytilida > Modiolidae > Bathymodiolus > Bathymodiolus brooksi. The sequence continues at coordinate 33,769,937 of OY804580.1, read as the reverse complement.
TTCGTGGACTATATTTTTGTGCGGCTTAACTTAACTTAACTTCCGGCAAATAATTTAAGAAGAATTTCTACTATGTACGTACGAGGTTATTTGCAGGGTAGCGAGAATGGCCGAATAGTTACGATTGTCAAAAAGTGTCGAGATTTTTTGGGCCGAGATATATTGGGGACGACTTATTTTTAGGGCCGAATCTAGTCTCATTCAATCGAACTGTCGTTCCTTTAATGGAGTTATCGTTCCTTACGAAATCTCAAAAGTTAACTTCCACGTAGAAACACAAATTCTTGTCAGTATGTCAGTAGAGATTTAATAAATTAAAAAATATCAATATAAGTAAAACAAGCTAACAAAATGACTTTTATTACACACAGGTTCCGGGTTTCAGTGGTATCTGACGTACGAGAGAGGGTACGAGACTTCAGGATCACCTTTGCGCTTCATGTTAAGAAGATCTTCATTAATTGAGTGTGTTAGTGTGTTACACGGAAACCGGTGTTTACAAAGTGTCGATTTTGTTTTTCTTCGATAGTATGTTCAACCATGTTTGTTAAAAAATCCTAAGTACACATTTTATACCATAAAGAGCTCGCTTAAGCTCGCATATTATTTTGAACCTCTTTAAAGTTGTAAAATAAAAATCTTGTTTTATTTTATAACGTGGCATTTTGGTCCTGTGATACGGTTCGCAAATTAATGCGCCAAACTACACAAAAAGTAAACAAACATTGACACGGTAGAAAGGGGTGAGAAAAAGAGTCAAACACCGTAAAAGATGCAAGATAGTAAAATCTGTGACACCCTCGGGTAAGATTTTACTATCTTGCACCTCTCCCGGTGTTAGACCCCATATGGTTTTTTTTTTATATTGATGTAGTGTATATGATATAAGTTCTAAGATGTGGGGTTATCAACAATAAAACAAAATACGGGTGAAGTAATCTAACAAATACCATCATCACTGTGCCTGACAAAATACAGGTGAAGTAATCTAACAAATACCGTCATCACTGTACCTGACAAAATACGGGTGAAGTAATCTAACAAATACCGTCATCACTGTGCCTGACAAAATACGGGTGAAGTAATCTAACAAATACCGTCATCACTGTGCCTGACAAAATACGTGTGAAGTAATCTAACAAATACCGTCATCACTGTGCCTGACAAAATACGGGTGAAGTAATCTAACAAATACCGTCATCATTGTGCCTGACAAAATACAGGTGAAGTAATCTAACAAATACCGTCATCACTGTGCCTGACAAAATACAGGTGAAGTAATCTAACAAATACCGTCATCACTGTACCTGACACTATACGGGTGAAGTAATCTAACAAATACCGTCATCACTGTGCCTGACAAAATACGGGTGAAGTAATCTAACAAATACCGTCATCACTGTGCCTGACAAAATACGGGTGAAGTAATCTAACAAATACCGTCATCACTGTGCCTGACAAAATACGGGTGAAGTAATCTAACAAATACCGTCATCACTGTGCCTGACAAAATACGGGTGAAGTAATCTAACAAATACCGTCATCACTGTGCCTGACAAAATACGGATGAAGTAATCTAACAAATACCGTCATCACTGTGCCTGACAAAATACGGGTGAAGTAATCTAACAAATACCGTCATCACTGTGCCTGACAAAATACGGGTGAAGTAATCTAACAAATACAATATGTATGCTTCACGACATATATGTAATGCCATCAGCACACCAATGACGATGTATGATTATATTACAGCTCATTATCTTTTGATATTACGATATACAGCAGTCGTTGCAGCAAGTTCAACAATGAACATAATGCATAGCCTAAAATGAGAGCTAAGCGTCCCCAAGGCCCGCAGTTGAGCAGTACTTCTATCAATAAACGTATTTGTGTTATTACAACATACAGCAGTCGTTGTAGCAAGTTCATTGTCTTACATTTTGCACTATAGACATGTTAGCGTGCATCAAGCTAAAAGAACCGGATTTTCCTCCCAGGTATGTTGATCAAAATTGTCTCTTTCTGAAGTAATTATGCTGACAATGACATTTTTACTATTTATATGGCATTGCTGTATTACCATCTATTATAAAACTTGATGATTGTATTTTGTTATAATTCAGTGACAGTAAAAGTCGATGTATCTGAATACCAACAATTTGCCTTGGAGGAAATGGCAGAAATAACAGAACTGATATCTACCTATTTATATTGCTATAATGGGAGTTCATAGCACATGTTTTGCTAAAGTAAATAAACGTTAGGGAATACCGAAGGGTCAAACAAAAATTGACAAGCCAAAAAAACCTGACAATATAGGGTACACAAGACGACGAAAAACAAAGCAAGAACACAACACAATATGTGTTGGACACCACTATGCACAAACAAACACAAATAACATAAATAAGAAATGAGCCCTCCTACAAACTTCTAGAGGTAAAGACACACCGAACATCGTTATAATAATGACAACATTTCCTTTTGCGAAGTACACTTTAGAGAAAACCCAAAGGGAAATCAACTATGGACAATCTAGTGACGGATATAAGACCAGGTTTGAAGACATAAAAAGTTTCAAGAATATTTCAATCGTATTGTGTCAATTTGGAAGAGGAAGAAGAATCGAACAATGCTGTATCGATAACATTTACTACATTTTCTGTTTTCTTTTTTTTTATCTCTCTTTTTTTCCATTTTATTTGTTCCTGTTTTGTGTGGATCATTTGAAGCTACAGGTTTGCATTGTTTATTCACATCTAACTACACTAATTACAGGTAAAAGTATTAAACAATGCTTCGGGGAGGATTGTGGTGTTTAACGTCACTTTCAACAATATTTCAGTTAAATCTTCACGGTCAGTTTTATTGGTGCAAGTCATTGACAAATTTTATCACATAATGTTGTATCGAGTATAACTCTGACTGGCTACATTTACCTATGGCTGAGGGAGATTTACCTTAGTTTCAATGGTTTACATTATTTAGGAACAGTTAAGATATCATCACGTCCATTTAGTGTTAACTGAACAACTACCAAGCTATATGTTACAACTACCTATGCAATCAGTGACTATCAACACTAACGTTGTGAGTTCGAACCCCCGCTCAGGCGAGGTGCACTCGATACAACATTATGTGATAAAGTTTGTCAGTGACTTGTGACAGTTCGGTGGTTTTCTCCGGGTACTTCGGTTTCCTCCACCAATAAAACTGACCGCTACGATATAACTGAAATATTGTTGAAAGTGGCTTTAAACACTATAACCCTAACCAAGTTATATGTTTATGTCGTAACGGAAACAAAGTGCTGTTTTATGTGGTCTAGATCATACTGAACACAACTGTATTGTATGTTGATTATAAATGGTTGCGCCAAAAAAATGAAAGTTCTTAGTTTCCTTAATTTATTTGAGCTGGAATCAGCCTTAAAAGGTAATTAACTTCGTGGTTAATAATCGATTTAGCCATTTGAGATGTTGGATATTTTCAAACTTCCTTGTGTTTTTCAAATATAAGAGATCTTGAGGGATCAATAAGTCGTGCTACGCAATGTTTATATTACTATCTTATATATCGTAGCAATAATATCAGTTTTCAATTCATTTAAAATATTATCTCTTCTACGAATTGAGATTAGCATTGCGCAAAATTGTTTATTACCTTCATTTTAAAAAAAATTATTACGATCTAAATAATGATTTCTCCCTAAATAAATAACGAGTTTTTGTCGTGTAGAGGGGAGAGTTAATTATATTTTGTATTATATATATTAGGTTTATATGTACCAAAGGAAACAAACAATGGCATGCAGAAGATGTAATTATATAACTTTCTCAGTTGTAAATCTTTTGGATATATATGATTATACATTTAGTAGCCTTTGTTTTAATGTTTGGGAATGGCTCTAAATTTATATGCTAATTGCCTCAATGTACAAAGGGCTCTTTAGTGGTTGTACAAGTCCTTTGTTTCTATATCTACTACCTCCTACTACCTCTTACAGAAAATGAAGGCATATATTAAAGAGGTTAGCGATACAATTACTACTTTCAGGCTAATTTTGACACGTAGTTTATCTACTATTGGAGTTTAACACCACTGTCAACAATATTGTGGCTATATCGAGGTGGTATTCGTAGAGGAAACTTGAATATCCGGACACATCCACTGTCACTGAAAAATTAGTATTGAGTAAACCTGGTCATTGAAGAGATTGTAAAAGTGGTTGACTTTTCAACTAACGCGCCATGATGTTCCGGTGTAATACATTAACCGCGAATGTTTGGCTGGTGTTTTTACTGAAAATGCAGATATGTGTCCTATTGACCATATATGTACTTTTATTATGTTCCTATATCTATGTAAACTTTTACAGACTGTATAGTACCATAATTTAAGCTATAACGATGTATCTAAGGCAATGTCATGTCTTCTTGTTTACGCCATAAAATCAATTACGAGATACTACTTCAAGTGACATTGTAATGTGTTTTATCACTGGTAAACATTTCAATTACAATTTATCGATGTGTCTTATTGACGAACAAGCTAGAAAATATTACATTATAAAAGTCTCTTCTGCAAATTCTGTGAATAACAAGACGCTACCGTATTAATGTTGTACTTTTCAAAATCAATTGTAGGTCGTCGTAACCATGATCATATGCTAGTTTGACTTCATTCTTCCTATACAATCAATACATATCACTACTGAAGTTGTAATTTCGTTTCGCGCTCAAAGCGAGATGTACTCGACACAACTTTAAGTGATCCTATTAAAGACTGGTTCAATTCTTTCCTTACTTTTTATCATTTTGTCTTGTTGGTTGATTATCTGTTTAACTCAAAGCGAGTGGCACTCTTCATATATATTTATGACGAGAACATTTTTTTACATACAATAAATCATGTATGTGAAAGGTTGGCCTTTTAAGGCTAATAATAAAAGATAAAAAAAAATATGGATAGTGTCAGACGTTTTTGCCTTGAAACGGGACCACAACGACCATTTACACAACTGGTGTTCATTATAATCTGGTGCATTATGAAAAGATCATTTAAGCTAAGTAGGTCAACAATTGGAGAAAAGGGTTTGCAGTCTTGTTGCTTGTACTTTAGTCTTTCTTCTTTTGGCCATTGCATTGTCTGTTCTTGAATATACGGTTTTGGATTACCCTTTTATTATTGGTATCTTCAAACCTCAATTACAGGGATCCCAATAAAGTTCGAACAACATGACTATTGGTAAAAATAGCTCACCGTTGACGCTACTTATAAATCTTAATGATGGACGTCCGCAATATGTTCCTGTTTTAACCTTCTGTATCACCATGTTATAGAGTGAAGCCTGCCTAAGCTGAATACAATGTAATTGTTTTGATAGAGATTACATCCAGTGCCGGATTTACCAGGGGTGGGGGCATCTTCCTGCCAAAAACATTTTTTTACGATGGATTTTTGCTTATGTGGTGCAATCTTTAATTTGAAGGCGTTCTATTTCGAAGCGATCCCAGACATAATGATTGAGTTGACTACCTGTGTATGACTACCGGGTCTACCTCCTTCACGGCCCAAGTAAGGGGCCTCATAACTTAACTAGCACAGGGCCTCATTTGTCCTAAATCCGGCACTGATTACATCGCTGTTGTCATGCATGATTTACAACTGAACATTATGTATTGCTACAGCTGACACAGACATCAGTTCAATGCACCTACTACTGGGCTACCAATACCGGATATTCCCAAGAGACTCAACATATGTGAAATTCTTTTTCCCGGGATATTATTTCTTGACAAGAAATTGCTGATTTGTGTTTATTGTTCTGTATTGCTTATTGTGTCGATCTTAAATAAAATTAAATGTTTGTTATATGTTTTTAGCTTTTACATTTTATTTATTTGTCGATACACGAACATCTAACAACATCATATCGGGGTTCATATTTTCAACCAACCAATCGAGTACACGTTAAGAGTTGTTGTCCGATTGGTCAGTATGTTTAACTGTCTTGCATGTGATTGTACGGTCAAACATTAATGTAAATTTACCTAACATGACCCCAAACCAGATAGTGTTAGATTGTTTGCAAAAGATACAACAAAGATCTAATTATAATTTGATTGATGTTTTAGTTAATTAAAACGGTTGTTTTAGAACGAATCGTTGCACTTTTATATCATGTCAGTAAATGCTTTACTGAAGCACATTTTGTTATTTATCATGTATGAAAGAAATTCTAACAGAAACGCAAATACTTCTGCTTGTGGTCTTGATGGTACCCGATGACATCTTCCGCGAAATTTACAGTTCCTAAGTAATGTATTTTTTTTTATTGAAACTGAGTTTCATATCCTTCAGACTTGGGCAACGATTTTGGCTAACATGTGGTTTTAGCCCTCCAAATAACTTTAAAATTATTTAGTTTTACAATAGTTCGCTATAAGAAAAAATGTAAGAAATGCCTTTTCATTGCTGCTTTGCGTTTCGCATACTCCGTTACAAGGATACCATATATGTATATTTCCTCAAGTAATTGGAAATGGACATTCCCTTGGACTTACGGTACGTACATATAACCAGGAAGGAATATAAACAAATACGGTGGGAGGATAGAGATAAAAATACAAGATACAAATACTTTTACATAAACACTTTCATCATTAAATGTGCCATACATCACAATAAAAAGAAACATTAAAACAAACACATGACTCTTTCTAGATAAGTATATATCACTTAACAATGTAAAACAATTAGAAATGGACATTACATGAATGAAATGGACAGCTACAACAAATTAGGATTGATGTATTCCAGTTCAAAAGCTATGCTTATATTCTATTTAATTAAATTGTCTTTCATATTTTAATTTACTCGCCTGGCTGAGATGTATTTAGTAAAAATATGAATATTATGGCTACTTTAAAGACTTTTTTCTGACTGTAGGTTATTTTTGACCGATTTTGTTTCTGCCAAAATAGACAATATGGCAAGTTAAGTGACGTCTACACAGCAATATGTTTTTCTTAATGTTTCTCTGTTTTTATGCAATTATTTCTATATTACGCAATAATATTGTTATTGGTATAATATAGTGCATTGTAATAATGAAAAATATTTCAATTACCAGATATCGATGCTTTTTATCGAACATAATGAAATGCCATAATGATAGGGGAGTTAATTGACTATTTTGTACTTTTCATGTCTCAATGTTTTTATAGTCTAGTGAATTAATACTATTGTTTGTTTTGTTTGTTTGTTTAATGGTGTTTAACAGTTTTATTGGTGAAGGAAACCAGAGGACCCGGAGAAAACCACCGACCTGTCGCAAGTCACTGACAAACTTTATCACATAATGTTGTGCATCTTGCCCCGATCGAGATTCGAACTGACAACATCAGTGATGATATGAAGTAATACTAACACACTTTGGTAATGTAATTGTTTCCTATGAAACAACTAGTTATAATGTTGCCAGTTTTTCTGGATTGTCCATTTTTGATTGCCCCTTCGGTATTCTCTAGCGTTTTTTTCTTTCGTGTCTTTTACAACAATAACAACAAAATAGAAAATAAAATAGGTACAGCGAATATGAATGTGTGTTTTTTTCAATGAAGTATAAAAAGAATAGCAATGTGGCCGCCATCGCATGGTAGATGAATTGTACATTTACCTATGCAATTAATATATCAACACTTTAATTTTAATAATATGATAATAGGTGTTATTAAACCTCTATATATATATATGTATCTAGGATTGGTCGGATCAGCGGTCACATAACTTTGACAATTGCGACGTTTCCTTCGATAACGCCAAAAATTCACCGTGCGAGGTAAATAATAGTATTGTCACCCTCGACAACCCCAAATATTTTCCGCTAAGTGCCGATAACCGCTAACCGGAAATCGTCTGTTTGTGTAGAAAATATAGCAACTGCAGGTAGGTTTGCCGCTAGCACAGAGGAACTTGGAAAATGTACTTACAGATATACTATCTGATAAAGGTAATACTATCTGATAAATATATACTTAACCTTTAATGTGAGATTGCCCTGAGAAATCCATTCTCCCAAAGCAAATCGACTATAGTATGTTTATTGAGGATTTGGTAACATGATCAACAATTTTAGACTGTTGTCATAAAGGTATCAGTTTTTGTTCGCTGTTTGGTTAATAAAACGATTATGGCCATCTTAGTCGGTGGACATCCAGAATTGTCAACTTGTGAGGGTTGTTTTCCCTCGGGCTAAAGCCCTCGGGAAAACAACCCTCACAAGTTCACAATTATGGATGTCCACCTCCAAAGAAGACCATAATTGTATATTATTATATAGATAGGTGTGAATTATGGGGATTTATCCGTGAAATAAATTCCGATATCTCATGTGTGAAATATCAGTTTTTTCCCGCCGGAACTACTTTTACACAACTATAAGTGTGGTGGTTACGTCCCTTGTGGTGTTACGGTGAATACACATACGATTGTAAACTGAAAAAATTCCGCGAAATGTTATTGACGACTTTGGAACATAACCAAGATGACGTCGTTGACGTCATATGAAGACTTCCAGATTGAAACGTAAAGAATAGACGTTACTTGGCTTCGTGTACACTTCAATTTTGATACAATTTAACTAAAATAAGTTTTCAAGGTAAGCATTGTAATTATTTTTGTGCTTTGTTGTAAATATGACATATAGGATTTCACATTTTCAAGATGGCAGATCCTTCCAGCTGAACCCCTTAGTATCATTGCTCGTAGATTTATACGCGTGGAATGAAATATACAAATAAAAAATATATATATATAAGAAATTTTGAAAGTCTATATAATAAATATAGTATAGCTAATCGTAGATTTTGAATATCAAAATAAGACCACGAAGGACCGAAGTACGCATAAGGATTAAATGAGTCGGCGGAACTTTAATCATTAATGCATATTCGGTCACGAGTGGTCTTATTTTGATGTTCAAAATGTATGATTTAGTTATACTGTTTATTATATAGACTTTCAAAATTTCTTATATAATATTTTTTTATTTGTATATTTCATTCCACGCGTATATGTCTACGAGTAATGATACTAAGGGGTTCAGCTGGAAGGATCTGCCATCCTGAAAATGTAAAATCCTACATTTCAAACTGGAAGTCTTCATATGACTTCATTGACGTCATGTTGGTTATGTTCCACAGTCGTCAATAACATTTCGCGAACTTTTTTCAGTTTACAATCGTATGTGTATTCACCGTAACACCACAAGGGACGTACCCACCACATTTATAGCTGTGTAAAAGTAGTTCCGGCGGGAACAAACTGATATTTCACATGTGAGATATCGGAATTTATTTCATGGATAAATCCCCATAATTCACACCTATGTATATAATAAACAGTATAACTAAGTCATACATTTTGAATATCAAAATTAGACCACTCGTGACCGAATACGCATTAATGATTAAACTCGTGGACGGAACAAGTTCCACTCACTCGTTTAATCCTTATACGTGCTTCGGTCACTCGTGGTCTTATTTTGATATTCAAAATCTACGATTAGTCATACTATATTTACCTAACTTGGGACGAAGTCCAATAATTTTCAATTTTTTTTATAAATCCATTTAATACATACTTAGTTCAAATAAAGGCATTTTTGTATGACCAATATGACCGGAAGTAAACTGCCCATATTTTCACACCCCGGGAAAATAACCGGTTATTGGATTACTACAAGATCATTTCCATATCGAGGCCAATATTGGTGTCTCTTTTCTAGATGTCGGAAGTATGTAATAAATAGTTTAATACATGGACATTTCCATATTGGCCTGGTTATCATTCCTCGACCCATATCGGCCCAAGACGCAGTCGAGAGCCAATATGGGGGTCTCGGGATGATAGCCAGGTCAATATGGAAATGCCCATTTATTAATCTGTAAGTATTGACCAAAATGGTAGGCTATAATTGTTTTATCATTTTTCAATATCATTATTTAAACATTAAAATTTGGAAATTTTATGAAAACTGAAAATTTTATCATTTTAAATTTTTTTTTAATATTTTGAAATTTTTGAAAGTTTTGAAATTTTCTGAAGATTTTGAAACTTTATGAAATTTTTTAAATTTTTTGCAATTTTGGAAAATTTTTAAATTTTGACCTTTTTTGTATATTGCCACGAGTACCAGATTACTACGCATCCTTACGGAATCGAATTCCACCAGCAATCCTGTATTGGTTTCCGGTTGCGTCATTTCCGGAGCAGATTACTGCGCATCCTTACGGAGTCGAATTCCACCAGTAACCCTGCATTGGTTTCCGGTTGCGTCATTTCCGGTGCAAGGATTTTATCCATTAGTGCTATGGATCTGGAATCGAAATATTGCTATTTCTACCATAGTTAGGACTTCTTCCCATATTAATTTGAATCAGCCCATGGCTGGGTGCACTCGATACAAGTTGGCAGTTAATCGAGAAAAACTGTTTTTCTGTGTTAGTTTAAAATTCTTTTCTTCAGACGTCTATAATTTTAAAATGTGAAAGTGTAGTATACATGCTTATTATATAGATAGGTGTGAATTATGGAGATTTATCCGTGAAATAAATTCCGGTATTTTCACATGTGAAAATATCAGTTTTTTCCCGCCGGAACTACTTTTACATAGCTATAAGTGTGGTGGTTACGTCCCTTGTTGTGTTACCGTGAATACACATACGATTGTAAACTGAAACAAATTCCGCGAAATGTTATTGACGACTTTAACTCATAACCATCATGACGTCATTGACGTCATGTGAAGACTTCCAGTTTGAAACGTAAAGATTATACGTTATTTGGCTTCATGTACGCTTCAATTTTGATCAAATATAACTAAAATAAGTTTTCAAGGTAAGCATTTTAATTATTTGTGTGTATCGTTGTAAATATGACATGTAGAATTTCACATTTTCAAGATGGTAGACCCTTCCAGCGGAACCCCTTAGTATCATTGCTCGTAGATTCACACGCGTGGAATGAAAAATACAAATAACAAAAATAATATATCAGAAATTTTGAAAGTCTATATAATAAACAGTATATCTAAATCATACATTTTGAATATCAAAACAAGACCACTCGTGACCGAATACGCATGTTCCGCCCACTCGTTTAATCCTTATGCGTACTTCGGTCACTCGTGGTCTTATTTTGATATTCAAAATCTACGATTAGTTTTGCTATATTTATCTGAATTGAATGAAATATCTCCGTTATTCTTATCAAAATATCAATTACTTTTAGTTTTCCATGTGCAAAGATAAGGCCTTCCTTTAGCTACGTTTTGCAGGAAGTGAACGAGCACTCACCTTACTGTACTACTTGTGAACAACATCAATGGCGGTGGTGAAATAAAAAGTACCTATTTAGAAATAAATGATGTATTTTAAGTCGAATTAATAGCACTGTGTGTAACTCACAAATTTTGTGACAATTTAATCATATTGTCTACGTTTTTGGATTATATTGAAAGCTTTATTTCTGGAAACAAGGTCGTCCAAATGTTTCAATCATTAAGAATAAATGCTATTTAAAACAAGAAATTTAAATATTTTGACAGAAATAGCGCGAGACTAAATCTTATCTTTATATTCTTAAAATAGATACATCTAATAACATATAGTTTATCTACTTCCTGTTACAAAGTGTACTGCGAACTATCGGCACCGATTTCCCTTTCAGCATTGGAAAATAATTGAGAAAAAAACTAGAAAACTGTAACATGTTTTTCTGATATTTTTGTTCATGAAAATTTAGATAGTTTAACAATATCTCTATGCGGTTATAATGCAGATTATCTTTATTCCTTAGTTCAGCTGATGTTACTGTGCAGATATAAATAGTTGCTGAATAGGTTTCTTAACAGTGTAAAATAAACGTTAGAGAATACTGAAAGGTCAATCAAGAATGGACAATCCAGAGAAACTGGAAACATTGGGTACACAAGACACAAAACGAAAACAAATAAAACAAAAACACAACACAGCAAACAAAAAAGTTGACCAACACGGACCTCACCAAAAACACAACACAGAAAACAAAAAAGATGACCAACACGGACCCCACCAAAAACACAACACAGAAAACAAAAAAGATGACCAACACGGACCCCACCAAAAACACAACACAGCAAACAAAAAAGATGACCAACACGGACCTCACCAAAAACACAACACAGCAAACAAAAAAGGTGACCAACACGGACCTCACCAAAAACACAACACAGAAAACAAAAAAGATGACCAACACGGACCCCACCAAAAACACAACACAGCAAACAAAAAAGATGACCAACACGGACCCCACCAAAAACACAACACAGAAAACAAAAAAGATGACCAACACGGACCCCACCAAAAACACAACACAGAAAACAAAAAAGATGACCAACACGGACCCCACCAAAAACACAACACAGAAAACTAAAAAGATGACCAACACGGACCCCACCAAAAACACAACACAGAAAACAAAAAAGATGACCAACACGGACCCCACCAAAAACACAACACAGAAAACAAAAAAGATGACCAACACGGACCCCACCAAAAACACAACACAGAAAACAAAAAAGATGACCAACACGGACCCCACCAAAAATACAACACAGAAAACAAAAAAGATGACCAACACGGACCCCACCAAAAACACAACACAGAAAACAAAAAAGATGACCAACACGGACCCCACCAAAAACACAACACAGAAAACAAAAAAGATGACCAACACGGACCCCACCAAAAACACAACACAGAAAACAAAAAAGATGACCAACACGGACCCCACCAAAAACACAACACAGAAAACAAAAAAGATGACCAACACGGACCCCACCAAAAACACAACACAGAA